>ML058446.1:8071488-9418606 GCA_003013855.2 Liriodendron chinense
GATCATTCTTGTTCTGCACAGTGAGGTGAATGTGAGGATGCACAACAAATTCAACATTTGGATTCCACATACACACCACAAAGCTCAAACATATTGTACATTCAAACGATGTCATTATTCCCCTATGCGACCAAGGTTCATGATTGTGTGAGAATGAGGTTAATCCTCAGGCGTTGAGTTGAAGTCATCCGGAACTTAGTATACTGAAATAATGTTACAATGCACGGTCGGAATGGTGACTGAGGCAAGTGGGCCATGCTTCAGTAATCCATGCATTTGATATTATTGGCCTTACTAAAAAAAAGCCAGATTTAAGAAATCCTGAACCCTTCAAGAGGTGGCCAACAAATAGACGGTTAAGAGAGAAATTGTACCTTAGGTTTACATTTAATCAAGAAAAAGGCCCAATGCCATAGAGCTATGATCTTCCATTCTTTGTGATTTTTGTTTTAGGTGCATAAGCAATCTATGCTTAAGGCTAGTCATGTCAGTGGTTTGGATCATTGAACCATGGGCCCCACATGCCAATGCATTACAATGATTTTTTTTTTTTACTTGTACAGATCTCTATGCATATTGTGTGGGAATACTCTGCTAGCATGGAAGCAATTTGATACCCCTTTGTTTGTGTTATGGATCTCAGTAACTTTTGTTTTTGATCCCTTTTGTTGATGTTTCTGTCATTCATGCAAGCATCTTGTACAGGTTGGGTCCACCTTCCAGTGATCCAAGAGGTTCATCTGGTGGCTAAGTTGGACATGTCCATGTTAAAATCGGGCGGACCAGTGTGATCAAAGTTCAATTTTGTGGGAGATCGTGTGATTGGGAAGGGTATCTGTCACAGTCGCAAATACACAGGCGCATGCCTTTAACTAGGGGTGCCTGCAGATGGGTCAGGTTTGAGGGGTATTGGACCCGACCCATTTAGTAATTCGGGTCAAACTTTTGGACTCATGCCCAAGCCATTAAAAGTCAGCTTGGGTTGGGTCAGTCCAATTCAATAATAAATTAAAAAGAAAAAGAAAAATTGGACCATCTATATAATGGGTCTGATGTAGGTGGACCCCATTTATTTCATGTGTCGGATCTGGGTTGAGGACTAGATTGAGCATACAAGTGGTTTGGAATCTTTGGATGGTATATACACAACATGGTTGTGACCTCACATTTCATCTAGAAGTTTCTATGGTGGACGACACCCTTCCCAATTTTCGACGTTGTTTTCATTGGTGCTGCCCATCTAGGTCATGGATTGTGCTGGATTTTGGGATCAGGTCTAACATGGAGGGTGCATCTACTGGACAGGTTGCATGGCACTATGTGAGCCCCTTGTATATACTAGGGGGAAAGGCATGGGAAGCATGTGGAAGAGGAAGGGAGAGAAAAATAAGAGGGAGGAGATAATTTTGAAGGGAAATAGTGTTGCAGAGAGAGACAAAGATGGTGGTGTTGGCTTTTTGGGAGCTACACTTACAGAAAGGAAGGGAAGGTATTACCTTGACAAAAAGCTTTTTGTGCTTAAATTCAAGTCAGGCTTTTTGCAGGTAAAATCTGGAGTACATTGAATAATAACATTTTTCAGTTCTCTAAAATATGCTTGACTACCATCTTGATACATCCTTTTAATATTCAAAGTTCTCCACCCAGAGAGGGTAAACATGTCTGAAAGTTGCTCACTTTCAAGGTTTAAAGTATCGTTTGAAACCATACATGTTGCAAGACTTACCAGTATTGCACATGAACCATGAACGATATGGGTGGATTGGTCCTGTATTAGCCTGATAGAGGGCAATACGTAAATACCTAATTCGCTACAAAACACACCCATTTCAACCTTGCTCACACTATATATTGTATAGATTAATTAATTACTTTTCCTTAGTCAAGTTCAAGGCCTAGGTTTAGTCCATTATAGTATGGCCCCAATTGGAGCCATTTAAAAATTGGATCTAGCGGGGGGATTTTGAAAGGATCCAAACCTAATGTAGTAATATGGGTTGAACCTTTGGACCCTTGCCTTTCCAAATGATCCAAATTTTGGACCCAAACCCATTTATTGTCGGGTCAAGTCCAATGACACCCAACCCACCTGCACCCCTACCGTAAACATGTGGGAAAGGATACTTTTCTTCACTAATTCCAACCTTCCACTTTTTTTTTTTTTTTTTTTTTTGAACTTCACATGCTTCCTATTAAGTAGGTGTTGGTTTGCAGGATCCAAACCCACCAGACCACCTTTACATATACATACATGCATACAAACATATATAGATATATAGATGAATGTATTAGAAAATCATTTTGGTTTCATGTTGGGGAGATCTACTATTGATGCTGTTTTCTTACTTAAATAATTGATGGAGAAATATAGGGAGAAAGGAAGGATCTCCATGTGGTTTTTATTGCCTTGGAGAAAGCTTAAGATAGGGTCCTTGCACTATGGGTCGACATTGAACCTATACCTCCAGTTGAGAGACAAGTGAGTTCCTAGTTATTGTAGGCTTGCACCATGGGTTGACATTGAACCTATACCTTTTCGATTTGGACGAATGACTGCGTTGTGGGTTTGCTCCCCACAGACGCGAGTTCGATTCCCCTCCCCATGTTTTACCTAATGCAGGATGGTTTGCGGGTGATTGTGTGCATCCACAGGGAATAGTCTTGCCTTAAAAAGGGGCAGGGACACCCTATTGTAATTAAAAAAAAAAAAATTAGAGAGGCATTTGTAAGAATATATCCTATGGTGTATGTTGTTTACATATAACATAATTTTAATTGACAACACGAGAGTGCATATAACTTTGTGGAGAAGTGTTTTAGAATCTAAAGGATTTAAAATTAGTCGGACTAAAACAGAGTATATGGAATGCAATTTTAGTAACATCGTAGTAGGAATGAGAAATTAGTTAAGATGATTGACTAAGTTTCTTAAAATAATCACTGTCAGTAGTCTTGGGTCCTAATTCATGAGTGTGGAGAGATTGAGAAGGATGTTCCCTATAGAGTTCAAGTGGGGTGGAATAAATGAAGACATGCCTCCAGAGTTTTATGTGATTGTCATGTACCTTTCAAACCGACAAGGGAAATCTTGTAAGATGGCTATAAGACCTGTCATGCTTTATAAGATAGAATGTCGGGCAGTTAAGGAGCAACATATCCATAGAATGTCGATGGAATGAGGATGTTGAGGCGGATGATTGGCAAGACAAGCAAGGATAGACATAGAAATGAATGTATTCAAGGATATTTACGAATGGCATCAATAGGTAATAAGATGAGGGGAAGTATACTTACATGGTTTAGGTACATGTGTAATGGAAACCAAGATCTGTGTTGGTTAGGAGTCAGTTGGTACAAGTTGAAGGCTTTAAAAGGGTAAGGAAAAGGCCTAAAAGGACGTGGGTGGAGATGGCAGGTAAAGACTTGATGACCTATGGCATAATTGAACTTATAACCCTTAATTAGTGTGGAATGACAGAAAAGGATTCATGTAGCTGACCCCAATTAGTTAGGATAAGTTTTGGATGATGACCACACAAACATATGGTTTTGGTAACATCCCCACCTTCACCCCAAACTTTTTAAATGGCACAGAGGGTGACCTATTGTCAATCCAAACCATTCATTCATTCATAAAACTAGGAGCAAACCATGGTGCAAAATTCATGCCAACCGGGTAATCCTAAGCTTCCCATCAATAGCATGAAAATGGATAGTCAAGATTGACCGGAGAAACATATAGTTCCAATCATCTTCTTAAAACATCCAGAAGATGGATTCCACTTTGTATTTATTATGATTCTAAAGCAACAATTTGATTTGACGATTCTTACCATGTGAAGCTCATAAACAATGGACTGCTGTAACAATTTGGCCCCATTAAAAGGGTTAATCCACTGTGATTCTTGCCGTATGGCTTGCTCCTAATATGTATGAATGACCCGTCCATATTGACAATAGATCACCCCATTTGCCATTTAAAAGGTTTGGGGACATTGCTAATATCCCATGAAGGTGGGGGATGTTAGCAAAACCATGTGCGTGCGTGTAACATGTAACATCAATAAGGATCGGTTTTGGAGGGATTTTTATTTTATTTTATTTGCACCTAACTTCCCTCTACTGTATGACAGTTATTCATGCCTCCTCTCCATTTCAACCGTAATAAATAGCTTCCTGTTTCAAAGACAAGGAAACGCCTTCTATTAGCACTAGAACGGTTCACCAAGCTGAACTGAACTGGGCCTAGCTCAGCTTAGCTCGACCAGCAGACAACCCTAGCTCGAGCTCAGCCTGGCCTGGCTATCGAGCTGGAATTGAGTTTGAGAATAGGTCAAGGGTGTTGTGCCCCCGATGCCTCTAATCATTGGCTTTACCCGTTAGAACTAGGAAACTTCGGAGGGGCTTGGTTGGTTGAACTTTTAAGCTGAGTTCGAGCCTGAAAAAAAAAAAACAAATTTTGAGTAGGCCTAGACCAAAAGCCTTGCCTAAAACAGTTCAAAATTCGGGCCTGAAGGTAATCCAGGCCCATTGACAGCCCTAACTGCTGCTTTTATAGACAGTTTTCCCTGTTATTTCTTTGCTCTCTTCCGATGTGTGACTAAACAACCTTCCTTTCTAACTAGCTGTGTCGAGTCAAACTCGAACTGAGTCAACACGAATTGAACTTTGAGTCGAGCCGAATCAAGCTAGAGTCAGCTTGAACTTGGCTCGAAAATCTTGAAGCTGAAAAAAAAAGTGGCTCAACTTGGTTCGAACCCGTTCGAACTAAGCCAAACCGAGCTGATTGTCGAGCAAGCCAGCCGAGCTAGCTTGACTCGTGTACAGCTCTAATTAGCACCTCCTCTCTTTGAACAATTGACCATTTCACCCCTATTTCACATGCAACTGGTTGCAGACAAGTGCACCCACTCTATTGCGTGCTATCCAACCCAACCCGTTAAGCATGGTAACTCCATGAAAACTGAACATGCCAGAAGGCATTCCCATCCAACCACCTCCATGGAAACTGAACATGCCAAAAGGCATTCTAATCCAACCATCAGGTGGGCCACCATGTGATTATGGAGGTTTTCGGGTGGTTGTCCATTGTTTTCTGGGGTGTAGCCAAACTGATGATTGGTTTGGCTTGATTTCTTGGAATCATTTCTATGGAGCGGCATGTCTGGAGGGTTGGGCACCATTTATACATAACCATGGGGCCTACACATTAGCAAAATGAACTCCTCATACAAGTGTATTATTTGTCATTTGGTGCCTGTAATAATCCAAAATATAGAGGATGTAATATTAGTCTTTGAAGATGGAAGTGAAAATTGGTTTATCAGACTTTCCTGCAACACGTCCGGGTTGGGTACCCGAGCCCACAACCCAACGACCTGAATTGGAAGCCGAAGTCCTCTATATACTCAGCCCAACCCGACACATAGGTGCAACATTTTCATGGACTAATGAATAACCAAATTAATACGGTTGAAAAAGGGATGGCTACAAAAAAGAATGCCAAACATAGGAAGGATTGATCATCCAATCAGTCTTAATTCTTGAATGGTAGCCACTGAAATGTATTCTGGACTTAAATGGACAGTCTAGATGGATCTATTGAACTGTCCAAGTTTCCCGCTGCAGCTAGAAGCACCATAACATACATAGTGCTTCGAGGCTATTGGAGCATTTATTAATGGTACAAGTATTTTTTTTTTTAAAAATTTGTAAAGCCGGCCCGAGTCACAAGACTCACAACCAGTCGTGTCAAGTTGACTGAGTTATCGAGTTGACTCAACGAGTCTTTCCAATTCAGGGCTGAGTCACTGCCACAACCGATTTCCCAAACGTTTGGCTTGAAATCTCACCAGGTCGATATGATTATTGTTGGGCTTTCGCCTCTCCATGGTGTGGTCCAACAAATCCACTGCTAGGGGGCGCGGATTGGCTAGAGGCCCCCAAACCAGCCAGAGGGCTGGTGTCAAAGCTGTGTGGGCCCCACCATGATGTATGTGTTTTATCCACGCTGTCCATCCATTTTTCCACCTCATTTTAGGGCATGGGCCCAAAATTGAGGCAGATCCAAATCTCAGGTGGACCACACCACAGGAAACAGTGGGAATTGAACATCCACCGTTGAAAACTTCTTGGAGGCCACAGAAGTTTTGGATCAAGCTGATATTTGTGTTTTCACTTCATCCAGGTCTGTGTGACATTATCAACAGGTTGGATGGCAAATAAATATCACGCTGGGCCTTGGAAAGTTTTTAATGGTGGACGTTCAATCAACACTGTTTTCCTGTGGTGCGGTCCACCTGAAATTTGCATCTGCCTCATTTTAGGGCATGGGCCCTAAAATGAGGCGAACAAATGGATGGACAGCGTGGATAAAACACATACATCATGGTGGGGCCCACACAGCTTTGACACCAGCCCCCTGGCTGGTGTTGGGGTCACTAGCCAATCCGCGTCCTCTGCTCACACGTGTCATCATCTAGAGGTAATTGAGGACCCTAAATGGGTTGGCTCCATAAAGGAATCCCCGTGCTGTATTTAGCTGTACCCAATGGCGCTCTCATGCTATTATTCCTGGGAGTGCCAACTCATCATAGGATAGGTCACGCGTGTAGATTGAATTTGGGCAAATTTATTAATTTTATTTTTTTACACACGCATTAGTGGGATTTCACCACCATTGGGACTCCAACCCCAGGCCTCATGTTGAAACTCCTGGGAGTCTACCACTAAGGTAAGGATAAGAAAATTGGTTGATCCCTTAATCACACCATTTTTAACTAGTGTGGCCCACCTGATTATAAAACTGATCTTAAATTTTAGAAAAGGCATCAACACAACAAGGCCCACCAGATGGGCCGCTTGGACCTCAGAAATGGGTTTGTGAAAAGAGCACCCACCATGCTAAGGGAGTGCTTGGATCATAAGTTACTTTACATAAGCTACTTAATGGTTTATACTTATTCAGTAGATAAGTACATTTGGTAAACAAGATACTACTTAGCCAAAAAGTAGAAAGTATAATTGGTTCCCAATATCACAGAAGTCCTTATCCCTCAGGTTTATTTGTAGGTCCAACCTTTGATGTGAACTGTTCATTATATTGGGCCCACCTTCACCCAGTCTCTATTGTTAACCATCCATCATGTGGGGCCTACCTTCAATGTGGGCTAACCATTATACAGAGCCCGCCTTGGATGTGGGCCATCCATCATGCAGCCCACCTTTAATGCAAGGCCCAACTTCGAACCATCATGAGGCCCGCCTTGGATGTGGGTCATTCATCATCAGGAGGCAACCTTCAATGTGAATTGCCATGAGGTGGCCTACCTTGATATGGGCCATCTATCATGTGCGGCCCGCCATCAGTGTTGTTGTCCATTATGTTGAGTCCACCTTTGATATCCACCGCCCATCATTTGTCGCCCACCTTTGATGTGGACTGTCCATATGTGGGCCCCAACTTTGATGTGGGCCATCCATTATGTGGGGCCACCTTAAATATCTACCGACTCCTCATGGGGAGCCCACCTTTGATATGGACCATCCATCATGTGAGCTCCACCTTCAATGTGGGTCATCTATCATGCAGGGCCTGCTTTGGATGTGGACCCTTTGACGTGGACAATCCATTATGTGGGCTTACCTTGACGTGGGTCATCCATCATGTGGGGCTCACCTTTGATATGGACCATCCATCATGTGGACGACTGCCCATCATGGCTTCCTATGATATGGCCCATTAGAAAAGTTAAAGTTGAAGAGCAAAAAAATGAAAAGTGCTTGCCAAACTAAAGTTAAAAAACTAACTTACCAACTTACATATGTTAACTTATTGGGCGGGCCCTAAATGACTCGGCAACTCGGATTGACTCGTTCAGTTGCAAGTCAAATCACGACTCAACCAAGTCAGGGGTAACTCAGGGTGTAGAACCAGATCAGTTTGACAGAGCCCGAGTTGACTCAGACAAGTAGCACAAAACTCACACGAGTCTTAAAATCATGTTAACCACCAAAGTTCACCTGCAATGCCTCAGAGGCACCATCTTTGAAGGCAATATGCTGATTGATAGCCAACAAGAATTGGCAATTCAACATTTATGAATTGTCATAACATAAGATAATAAACAGAATAAAATGTACAGCCAGCCAGAATTGACAGATTTGATGAAATGAAATGTCATAAGATCATAAAAAGAATAAAAGTACCAAGAAAAAGAAAAAACGTGAATGGTGATTGGATTGATGATAAAATAGAATCCTGAGTCGCGAACAGTGATTTGATTGATGATGAAGAAAGAGAATTCTTGGTTCAGTTCTCCACCTTACATCCGGCAAATATCTGACAGAGTAGAGAACCTCCATTAGAAGTCCCACATCAATTTCAACTAGTTTGCAGTTCGCTTCTTCAGCAAATGATTGTGATCCTGCAGTTACATGTTCAATCCTCATCAGCAACTGCACCACCGGCAAGGACAATAATAATAGAACTCCCACCACAATCCCAAATAACTGCATTTTCCTTGTCTGAATTAACTAATAAACAGGAATATACCACATATTGTCATTGTTGGATTTCTCTATCGTGTTGGCATGGTAATAGATGTGCAATGCTGCTGTTGTCTTCTCAAGTGGCAAGGACCGCTTATGTACAGAAAGAAGTCACTTATTGGCAGTTCAAAACTTAAAATACATGTTTGCAGCCTCTGAAATCAAGTACCATGTGGGACCCAACTCATATATCTGACTCAGCTTGCGTATGGGCCTCATCTAGATCATTTGAATGACAAACAAGGCCTCTCTTGGGTAGCCTTAGCTGCAAGATAGAAGAAAAAGGTTGAAAAAACTATCAACCAAGCCAGACGGAATGAACATGAGAGTCACTTTTCCTAACCTTAGATTTTGTTGTGATCCAGCCACTAGAATTATTCTGTGGAACATACGAGAATTTCTCGATCAAACTCAAACCTGAGACTGGGCCGGGGCCTGAGCCACTAACAGGCAAAGGAACCTAAACAAGCAAAATAATGAGAAAAGTTCAATTGCATTCCCTTATCACAGTTTCAACAAAAATCAGTAGTCAAGAATCTCAGTTTCTGAGGTGATATTTCTAATCATCGCTCATTCCAGAATAATGGTTCTGATTGAATTATGCAGTGGGGCCTGTTTCTAGATTGCACCGATTGCTATTTGCTTCCGAGGATCCTACTTCAAATGGAAGTAGGATAGTACCCCACATGTCCAAGTGGAACACGTGTTAGAAATCTGGGCCATTCATCAAATGGGTGCCATGGTGAATGTACACTAGACCAAAGGTCTGGTTGGTCCAAAGAAAAGGTGGACCAGATTTGAATGTTTTTTTCTTCTTTTTTTTTCAACAGTTGGGCCAGATTTGAATGTTGTATGTGCACTGTTGGTTGTTCTTTCCAGGCATCCGCTTCTTCATACATGCGGCTCACCGGGATGTTCCTGATTTAAGGGCTAGGGCACATTATTGTGGGTTCCACCTGATGAAATGGTCCATATTCTCATAACTATAGCACTTTGACATTTTCAGGGTGCTACACTTCAGCATTTGCTCATGGGTGTTTGCAAGCATTCCTCTGCCTTCATTCTTTCATCCATCATCTATGAAGGCATGAGATTGTTTGAGTTGCCATGTTTCTAATTGGCATTAAAAATTGACTTCTAGACAGCATTGCAGTGAAGCTCTTATGGAGTAGGATTCCCAATCTCTGCATGCAAGCTCATGTGGCACATGTGTTCGTGATGTGGGCATTAATCTGAGTGCTCTCCACTGTTCATGTGCCCTGGCCTAAAATAAGGTTGTTCTGGCTACAGGTGGGGTGCACGTATTTAAAACTGAGCCGTCCACCTTTTCATTGTACCGCCTATTTCCTTCATACCCCACTGTCCACTTGATGACTGGACCAACTGATTTTCAGGCCTGTACCGATCACCTACAATCTATTGCACACTACATCCCATCTATCCATTTATGCCCTCAGAATTTTGGTTTTACCTTCCAATCGTTGCATATTTTCAAAGAAAAATTCTTGTAGGTTAAACTAAAACCATCAGTAGGCAACCAATTATCTTCCAGCCACTGCATTTATAGAGAGAAGCTCACATGATGAACGGCCCAGATCATGTACATGAGCTGGAATTGAATCTAACTTTAACAAGTAGCATTCACATGGATGAATAACCATATCTAAGAAGCCTACCTGTTCTTTTGATTCTTCTTCATGATTCTTGATTTCCAAGCAATCAACATAAAAGATGACCTGCATATGCAGCTATGAGGTAAGTGAAAACTGTTTCTTCAATCAAGATGCACCAAAATTGCATATATCAGTAAATGCTACCTTCTTTAGTAAATGAACATTTGATGCATCAGTTGCCAAGACTAGAAGCCCAAGATATGTCTCAGGGACGGTGCAGAATGGGCAGCAAACAGTCCTGAATACACACCCATCTTCTTCACACCAGATACCATGCTGTGGAGTACCATTGATTGTAGACCTGTTACACAGACTCTGATCGATGGATGAAACATCTGATATTAGAACTTGTATGCTACATGGTTCACTCCTGGACAGAGATTCTGCTGATCGGAGAGACGCCAGATAAGTTTTCGAAGATGAAGTTGATGAACAACTAACAAGGAAATTGTTCTCAGGCAAACCCAATGGCTTTCTGCAGGCAGAGCAACATATGTGAAGTTTCTCGTTGATGACAAGTTCAGATGATGTAGATAATGCACCACTGTTTCCATTAGTTAATCTCAGAACATCCAGCTGATTTCTGCATTTTGAACAATTTGCCTCAGAACCCAATTCACTCTTTTGATCAGTGCAACTAGATAAGTTCATGGTTCTGATGTGATCTATATGGGAATGTACTGCGAATGGAGAATCTAACTGACGGATTTGGCTTGGCTTTCTTCTTTTCTGGCTATGAGAATTCACACTCGAGTTAAAAAATGATTCCCGTTCTGGGCTGAAGAAATCCACAATTACTTTCCTTTCAGGCGTAACTAACGAAGTGCATGCACCTTCGGAAAGAACTGCGCTTGAATTTGTTATGGTAGTTGAATGGAAGGATAGCCGGTCTGAAAATGGACTAGAGACTTGAAGCATAGATGAGTATGAGTTCTCATCCTTGGGAATAACTCCAGGACTAACAAGATTGTTGCCTACAATGGGGTTGTCCATCGCTGCACATTGGTCTGGACTGCTATTAGATGATGATAAGTATGCTGTCTCTGACCACCTGCACGAAGGATCATCAATTCAGTTTCAGCATCACATAGAAAATATAGCTAACGGGCCATTTGGATGTAGCCCCAAGTTGTGATGGTTTGGCAACTTGTGCGGATACACTTACTATCAGAATGAAAAGCACATTATGCAGACTTCCATTTCTTGCTTTGTTAGCCCCAAACCATGAGTGAGATAAGGAAGGTATGGTCACCTTCTCCCATTGTTATCTCAGTTGTGACTTGGATGGAGCACATCCCACCGCTGTGTTAAGCAGGATAACCAAAACATACCCTAACAAAATTCCTAATGTGGGCAAGTAATTTCACCTGGAGTTCTTTTGGCTGTACCGCGAGTTGATACATTTTCCACAGCTACTCAAATCCTTTTCATCTGTGTGAATAGATGCCTTAGCCTGACCGTTTTCTTGAGCTCTTTGATGGGAAAGAGAGGCATCATCATTTCTTTCAAATGTTAAAAATTGGGTTAATTGGCCAGTTTTTGCAGTTGGCATCTTCATGTCAGAAGGTACTCTCCTTCCATTCTGATTGTCACGTTTGTTGATTTTCTGATTTCTCTTTCTTGGAATCCTCTTACTTGAGATATCTTTCTTCGAGGAAGCCATATTGTTCTTGTTGATGTCAAAGTTTTCCAATCCACCATCTCCCAAGTTTGAAGAAGCCATATTGTCCTTGTTGATGCCAGAGTTTTCTAATCCACCATCTCCCAAGTTCATACTTTTTTGGCTAAACCGTTCCTGTGAACAGAAAATATGGAGACATCGTTGTGAAGAACAGATGTTCCAGGTGGAGATTGAAATGAAAGCCAGCATAGAAAAGGGCGGATGAATATAAGACCTTGGCATCAAGAAAAAAGGCTTTTAGTCCCTCCATCGACTTGTCAAAGTTCTCGTACTGTTTGATGGATTTCCTTAGCCACTTTGAAATGAATGCTATGTTCCGCTCCTCCTTATACCGCTCATCTGCATGGAAAATGAGATACGTGTAAAAATTTGTGATGATGAGTACACCCAAAATGCATTTGGGAACTTCAAGAAACATGCAAAATGCTTCAAAGCTAGCTTCAAGATATCATGTCAATTTAATATTCTAGAATTAAGCACGAAACAGATCTATAAATAAACAAATACATATTTAATGCCTAAAATAGGCACTGTATGCATGTTGTTGAATTTTCTAAACATAATGGAAGCATAAAGTTTTCGAAATTTCCAGATTTTTAAAACAACCCTAACAAGGGATCCCCATCTAGATATTATCAAGTTCTAAAAGGAAAATAAAAATTGTATACGTCCCTTTGATTTATGCCTTCTGACTACTTGTGTAATCTAATGTCGCTCTTACAAACTAGTAAGTCTCTCCCCAATCTATTCCATAAAAGAGATGACGAAGAGAGCCACTATATGCCTAGGGTAGGGCTAGGCATGAGCACTTGAGAGCCCCCAAGGTGGGCCCACATGCGTGGACGTGATGGTGAAGGAGGAGAAAGGATAGATTCTCTCTCTCTCTCTCTCTCTAGATGCTCCAAAGGCAAGAGACATCCAAGACCCTTTCTACTCTTTTGGATAGGATCTATTTATAAGAAGGAACCAAGTTTCCAAAAGAAACACCAGTTTCGGTGCTCCTTACTCCTATAGACTTTGGTATGCCCTACACCACCAAAAGTCCATATACTTGCCTTACACATGCCATGGTATTTTAAAAACGGTTACATAACAACATAACAACCGTTATGTACGATAATGATAAGACTCGTAACAAGGTATGAGGCTGTAATGAGCATTCCGAAAAATGGCATGTAAAGTTCCTATAATGGACTGACACACACCCATAACAGTTTGATACAATTTTTGCCTTCAAATTTATTTTTTATTATTATAGGACCGTAACGGCCCGTATCGTAAAGGCCTGTAAGGCCGGTCGCTACAGCCACCGTTACCATTATTGAATACCTTGATCCATGAACCCAAATTGATTAAATCCCTCCACTAACCAATGGCATCCACTCTTGACCAAAATCCCATGCCGACTAAGGCTCAGGACCACAAGATCTCAACCACCAGATATCCATCAAGCACAATTAAAACACTTTTAATAGTAAAAAAAACATATTAGTGGTTAAAAACCTTGTTGGGCCCATCTAGAAAACCACTTGATGGATGATCAAGTCACTAAGATCTAAGACATGAATAGGTTCCTCGAGGTAATCAGTGGCTCCCATGTTGAAACATGTTGGCTTCTTATACCAAATCCCAATGCAAGCACCCAACCACATTTGTATATCGGTCACTAATGTGACCTTGCAAGGTGAGCCAAAGCAAACAAAACTAGGACCATGAAATCCCAACATGACCTCAAGTCTAAGGATTAGTCAAAGGTAGTGCATGATCAAGTCAACCCGATCTGAGCTAATGACCTCCCATACCAAAGGCTTGATGCCTCCAATATAAGTGCTCAGCAAAGCCTATGACACGAAACCTACATCCGTGAACACATTCCGATGTAGGGTAGGAAGTGTTCTGTAATTTTATCACACTTAAAAGAGAGAGTAAAAGAGAAGAAGAAAGGAGATTTGAGATGAAGCCAGAGATTTCTTCTTGTATTTCTCCAATGGAGGACACATACATAAATAAAGAAAAAAGTCCCCATTTGTGTATACAAAATAACTCTAAATATAAAATTGAGATCTATACAATTAATATAATATAATGAAAATTGTACTCCTTCAATATTCCCTCTCAAGTTGGAGCATAGATATTTATCATGCCTAGCTTGCAAGTAATAGTGGTGAACTAAGCCTTGGGAACACATCGGCTAGCAAACATATGGAGTGATGATTTCTTTCTTCTCAATCTTCTCGCAAATGAAGTGAAATCAACTTCAACGTGTTTGATTTTTCATGAAAAAATGAGTTCGCAGAGATATGGATAGCGGCTTGATTATCACATCCCATATCCATTGGCTAATGAACTGAAAATCCCAACTCTATCAGCAATTTCTTTAACCAAATTAATTCACACTACGTGTGAGCAATAGCCCGATATTAACATTGGCACTTGATCAAGTGACAACACACTACTTTCTGCTCTTCTAGGTGTTGAGATTGCTTCCAACAAATGTACAATACCCAGAAATGAAGCGTTGATTGTTAGGGCCACCAACCCAATCTACTTCCGAGAAGTCTTTGACATATAAGTGCCCATCAGTGAATGCAGTATCGATAATATCGACTGATATTATTGATATCACAGGAGGTTGATACGAAACACCCTTGCAATTGTCGAATTTTCTGATATCGCCGATAATATTGCAAGAAATCATGATAAGCGCACCCTTGTGATATGGATACTATTGGTTGTATCGCGTAATGTATCGTTGTTGTTGGGAAACATGGGGAAACATTTAGAAATCAAAACATCACACAAGAAAAAGAAAAAAAAAAGTGCACATAATAGGTTTCCTTTGTATGGGTTCCTAATCTATGCGTTGTCTAACTAAACTGATGTAAGTATATTCAAAGTTTATTCATATAATTTATAAATGTAAGAAAACATGAATGGAAACACAAGCAATACATTCAAGAGTAAAAAAGAGTACAAAAATAGAAATATAGCTGTGAATAATGTGTGGTTGTAGCTTAAACCCACATAGAGTTGTGTGATGGCTCAAAATCATCATCTCCATTTCGACAGGGCTTAGCATAGTAATTTTGCTCCACAAACCAACAATACTACGCCCAGGTCATAGTAAAATGATACAAATGAAGATACTCACTAATATAACGCTAGTTACTTATCCTCTCCGATTTGAAAAAAAAAAAAAATAGGAAAATTTTCGAATTTTTCCTAATTTTCTGCAAATCAGCCCATCTTCCACCAAATCCCAAAATTAGAGTGTATGTGATGATGATTTCATTAAACACTCCTGAATACTTTGAAATGGGGGCCAATTGACCGCGAATCAAAGTGGAATTAAAAAAAAATAATAAATAATTAATTAAAAAATAAATTTTTTTCAAAAATTTTCAAATTACCAAAAATCACTAGATCAGGTTACATACATGTTTGATTTTGTGTTTGGAAACAAAGACTACAACCGATTTACGAGAAATTGGGAAATTTTGATTTTTCCCAAATTTCTGCAACTCGGCCCATCTCTCCCAAATCTCAAAATTGAAGCTCCAAATCCATGATTTTTCATGCAAATCATGAAGAAACATAGACTTGTAACCATTTGACATTGATTTAACATGATTTACAACAACAACAAAAAGGATCAAACAGGTGGGATATATCAGCACTGCATGTGCGCGTTGTATCGCACAGGTGGGATACATCAGTCGATATCGTCTATACTAAAAACATTGCATATTGCAAACCCTCCATTCTTAGATATTTAATATATCAACGATGTCAGTTGATATCGACTGAAACCGTCAACCCATTCCCCAAAAAGTTAAAAAAATGAAAAACATTTTCCTCTAAATCTTTTACTTCTATCTACTACTTAGGTAATTCCAAGCAACCCTCTTTGATTTTTGTGAGGAAAATCCATATTGTAGTACGGAAATCGAGATTGGACAACACCGGGCCTTATTTTCTAAAAATTTCCAAAAAGAAAAAAAAAATCCAATGGAGAACGCATCACATACCTATAAATGATCTTCTCTCTCTCTCTCTCTCTCTCTCTCTCTCTCTCTCTCTCTCTCATTTTCCATAAATGAGCTTGAAAAGGCTCTGTTGTGTCATAAATGAGCCTGAAAGGCTCTGTTGTGTCGTCATTACGAAAGGAGTTATATGATACTCAGGTATTGTATGATGCTTGATAGACCAACACTCATAAATTGTACAAGTGGCATATATATTAACTCGTAATAAATCGATTAAGTTCTAGAACCCACCATCACTAAGTCACAGTCCCAGAATCAGATTGTTTGAACAATCCAAACCACTGATTCATGGACACTTTCTTGTTGATATAGAACCATTAGATATTTTCATTGTTAACCATCCAATAAATGTCCACCAATTTTATTGTAGATGATGAAATAAGCATGCTTTTTGGGTAATAGTACATCTAAACATCTAAACTACAAAAATAAAAGAATAATCTAGACAGTTTAATACTTGTATTGCATTTTTGCAATTTTTAAGTAATTTCTAAATGGTCATGTATCATCCATCACACTCTAATAGAGTATCGAATTTTTTTTCATTAGTTATATGATATTCAGGCTATATATTGTTGAAACATAGGGGCCTTTGTGTAAGAAATCTATTGGGGGTTTTATGTAATGTTTCCTTCTCTTAGGCAGTTAGTTGTAAAAAGGCAAATAAGCCCTATTTAAATAAAACTTGGAGGATTAGGGTTGGTAGACCTAATCACTCTTCTTCTCTCTCTCAAAACCTCTCTCCATGCAAGTCTACATATATGACACTTGATACACATGCACCCTCAAATTGTACACGTGGCATATATTAACTCAAATAAAACCGACTAGATTGTGCAGCCCACTTTCGCCAAATCACAACCCAAAGATTAGATTGGTTGAATAATCCTAACCTCTGATTCGTGGATACTTGTTTGTGGAAATAAGAATGTTGGATGTATTTCGCTTTTAACCGTTCAATAAATGTCTCTAATTCGATAATTAGAAAATTAAATAAGCTTAACTTTTGGTTGATGATACATATACCACAATTTGGACAGTTTCATAATCAGAGTATCATAGTTTTTCTCTTTTCTCAGTTAGAATAGACTTCCATATATTGGTTTAGCAATGTATTAAAAAATGGTGGTAACTCTTTGATTGTAGCATGGCATAGTTGTCCGATAATCTAGACCATCCAAATTGTTAGCCCACTCATCTAATAGTCAAATAAATAAATAAGCGCAATTTTTTGTTCACCATACATCTAAATTGGGACCCGTAATTTGGATGATTTAATCTGAATTAATTATAGAATATTTGAATGGGATGAACTTATTTTGGATATAACTGCATCACCTCTATGTTCTTTGGACAACATATAACTTATGACCCTATGCAAAGGAAACATATTCTTCATTCTTGTTTCTTGTAATATTATGAGTTCCAAGTGTGTAATGATGTCTTTTTTAACATCCCATAAAGTTTCTGATGGGGACATCAGGCCATCACGTTCCTTTTCCCGAGTGTACCGCTAGGAGACATGCCGCGCCCATCTCGTTGCGGTTCAATGGCATTTGAGGAGCACGTGAGAGGAGTATGTAGCATACATGAGTAGCAGGAGCATAGTAGAGCAGCGTCGGATGGACTTTTTTTTCATAAGCGTTATTTTGTTCTTTTTTTCTTGTTTAGGAATTTCAGTGTTTTTTTTAGACGTGGACAATATATACTATGTTAGAAACCCTATTTTTATTATGCTATGATGAATATTGAGAGAGAAGGAAAAAAAAAAAAAAAAAACCTTCATTACTTGAGATGAGCATGATTCCCCCAGTGATTGGAGCCTCTTTGGTGTGATGCTGGCTATCATCATTCTATCTTTCTTCCCTCTCATCTTCTCTACGATTTCAAGTATTTTTTTTTTTATATTGTTTTTCTACATCCGTTTGATAAAATCTTCGATTTCTCTTTAAATCCATAGCCAAAACACCTTGATCCTTGAAACCCTTTGATTCGACGTAGGCCCCCACCATCTTAAACTTCGTTTTTCCTCAAAACCCCAACCTCCTTCAATCCGAAACCCTTAAACCTAAACATAGCCCCTTAAAGGTTTGGTTAAAGCATGTATACATCACATGGGCGTTATCGGGTGCCTGGCTAACTGTTAAAGGCCAAAGTACTGTTCGAACAATCTTCATGCATGGATGTTATCGGGTGCCTAGTTGACTGTTAAAGGCCAGGGTACTGTTCAAACAACCCTTTGTTCTTTTTCTTGGGACATACATTATCTATCATGACCTACATGCATTTAATCAACTAGTTTAGGAAACTGATTGTTTTATTATAAGATCATTACCTACACTTGATTCAATTGATAACATGTTATTATGTGAGCGAAAGATAACAAACATAAAAGTAGTAAACTTATGAATATGTAATTGTAGTAAACTTGTTTATAGCTAAAATGTCCTGTGTAACATCTTGGGGATATTTCTTCACTATGTTGGTGCTTGATGCCTTCCATTTCACATATGTAGATGACTCAGGAGTAGGACTGGATGGTAGTACGCTTCGGGTGCCCTAGTAGAACCCTAAATTTCTCCCTTTTCGGTAGTTGTATATTCTATATATGTTGAATATATTGTGGCTTGTGTAGTTCTCAGGATATTATTTGTGTTTCCAGTTCATCCTAGTAGTAGTGACGTTATGAACGGTATGGATGTCATATAAACATCACTGTGGACCCCAGGGAGGTTTTAACGGTAGTAATTTACCTACCCACATTTTCCTTTAGTGAGGCCCACTTGAGTCTTGGATCCGGTTCATTTTTGTTCTCATGTCCTAAAATGAGCTCCCAAAACAAATGGACGGGGTGGATTCATCAAAAAACATCACTGTGGGCCCCACCTTAGTCCCCAGCGCAGGAACTTCTTGGCGGACACCACTTTTGGAATTGTACCTTTTGGATATTAGACATATTTTTTAGTTCAATTATCTCTGTTTAACTTTTGATGTCGTTGATTTAAAGCTACTCTGATTATTGATCATGTGTGAATGTTAACCGGATTGCGCGGGCATGAGGGAACTCGCCCACGTGCATTTTTGCCAAGTTCACACTCGAGAACTTGGGATCAGAGTCTCCGTGCTCGAGTGCCGAATTTAGGGGCATGAGACACCTTTTCTGGCAATGTTGGTTAAGGAGCCATCTGTGATTTTAACTTTCCCTAGAGATAAGATTAAGAAAAGGAATCTAAAATACCCGCCATGTGATCGATAGCTCCTATATCGATCACCCAAGGGCTAGAACTAATATGAAGAGGGCTAAAGTGGAAGTACCTATATGCATGTTGGCTGAACTAGAGGCAGAATCAGAGGTGTGGTGAATTTAATGAAGATTAGACATTTTGAGAAGAGCATAGATTCATACTCGACACGGGAGACTTGAACCAGTTCTCTAGAAGAGTTGCCATCAATAGTTAGATGTGCACCCAGAGTTTCTAGCACGTATTAATAAAATGGTTTCGTAGTTTGTATTGAGTACGAAACCACACCCCCCTAAAGTTCGTTTTCCGATCACCAAAATCTTTCTTGAAAGTTCATTCTTGACTTATAGGTCCTTAAGAGACAAGAGCATACGTCTTTGATTCAACTATAAAAATTTCCATAGCTTTCCAACAACACTCATCTCTTAAAAGTAACGCATAAACATTATAAAGACTTGGAATGCTTTGACCTCTAATAATCGAAGAATGGGTGGGTCCAAACTCCTGGTTAAGACCGGCCAAGAGTTCACATTTTCATCGAATTTCCATCCATTTATTTTGGGCCTCTGTATCTTTCGCACAATAATAGTCAACATTCTCGAAGTGTTCCATATTGTCTCCTTGCCTAAGAGAAGCAATATCTTGGTGTAATTGATAGATTCAAGCCATGTTATTTTGGCTAGAGTAGAGCTCACATACAATATCCAACATATCCATAGCAGAGGACAACAAATATAATCCCCGGCTAACATCTTTGATCATGAAATTCAACAACCAAGACATGATCAACAAGAATGTTAACCTGCTACAATATGATATTTCGGGTCATCCTTAGATGGGTCAGCAAGTAACCCATCTATGCCATGGTATTCGAAAAGGGTTACGTTACCCAAACGGTTGTTATGTAACAGTGATGGAAGTGACACCGTTACGCAATATGGGGCCATAACGCTCAATTTGAAGGGAAAAAAAAGAGGCCTGTAACAAACCTGTATGTGTAGCACTCATAACGGGCTGCCCATAATGGCTGATACAGAGCTAATACGGCACAAATACAATTTCCTTTTAAAAAAAAAAAAAGCATCTATTATAGGGTTGTTACGACCCGTATCATAACGGCCATAAGGCTGGCTGTTACAACCACCATTCCGTTATTGAACCTTGATCTATGTACCCCAACAAACATTCTTATAGCCCT
The DNA here is from genome assembly GCA_003013855.2 of Liriodendron chinense. Classification (NCBI taxonomy): domain Eukaryota; kingdom Viridiplantae; phylum Streptophyta; class Magnoliopsida; order Magnoliales; family Magnoliaceae; genus Liriodendron; species Liriodendron chinense. The sequence continues at coordinate 8,091,879 of ML058446.1, forward strand.
AGACCATAGAAAGAAAGAAAAAAATCGACTCATTCAGCTTGATAGTTGTGATTTGTAGAATAGGTTTTTTCAGGATTGTGCATTTTAGAGATTTTTCCAGATCCCATAGTGCAGCACGTTATATTTCAAGTTATTATGGATTGAGTGACACAATTACACGACAAATGAATTGAGGAGCTACAACATGGAAATCGGTAGACCACTCAAGCCAACCACATAAACAGGAAGATGAGCCAATTCACTTACGTGTGGCCTCGATCAAGCACAAGAGTAGTGCTCTCTCTCTCTCTCTCTCTCTCTCTCTCTCTCTCTCTCTCTCTCTCTCTCTCTCTCTCTCACACACACACACACACACACACACACACACACAAGGATGTAATATCAGAAGAGGAAGATGTAATGATCTTAGAATCAAGAATACCGTTAGCCCTTGTGGACATATTTAAATCCTCAAATAGATAGGATACAAGACCAACAAAAAATATCAAGGGCCATGATATCTCAAGAAAAACTTCCAAATATAGAATAAGGAGATTATTAGAAATCCTCTAGTCCAAATTTAAAAAGACGAGGCAACACAAAAGGCTAATCCAAAAGTGACAAACAAAGGGTCAGTTGAACAAGAATACCCCATAAACCGATTCCGTTATCTGATCAAACTCTATGGATAGTTGAGGACAAAAAATTGGCCAAGGGTTTCAATTTTTAGGTCCAAATTCCAAGGAATCGCAAAGATCACTGGTTAAGATGGAAATAGGGCTGATTGTCAGAAAATAAGAAAAAAAATGAAAACCTAACCTCCAAAAAAAAAAAAAAAAACAGTGGTGTGTGCGTAAATCACTAGGAACTAATCTCTTGAACTATCCATCTAATTAGTGGAAGTGGGCCCCAATATGATAGTGATCACACAGCTATAGGAACGAGTTATCTTCAAAAGAAAAGAAATCGGAAACCTCTTGCTCCGATACCATGTTGTGTGATCAGCTCACACTTAAAAGAGGAGATTTGAGATGAAGAGATTTTTTCTTGTATTTCTCCAATGGAGGATGCATACATAAATAGAGAAGCAATTGCCTATTTTTAGCTATATAAGATAACTATGAATTGAGATCTATACAATATATACAATCTATACAATACAATGAGGGTGTACTAAGAAGGTTGTAGTCCTTCAACAACGGCATAGGAACCAATTTGTCATTGAGCCGCCTGATGGTAGAGACCTTCCATCCCAACCTATAGTCAGTTCCCTCGCATGGATGACCAATTAACCTTTCTTGGAGTTCCCAACCCTGCTACTCTGGCCATGGAATTTGGGGTACTGAGATCTATGAAACACAACTCTCCCTTGTCTAGTGACTGTTGCATCCAAACTCACCTTCTTTTAGGGTCTATTTGGTTTGGTGTAAATACAGGTAAAACTATGGTAAAAGCATAATGATAAAAAGTTGCAACCGTTTGGAAAATAGGTTGAATTCTACCTTGAATTTTGAGCAAAATTCATATTTCTAAAAGTAAAAAGTCTGTGGGCCCCATCATGATGCATGTGTTATATCCACGCCATCCATTCATTTTGTTAGATCATTTTAGGGCATGAGCCAAAAAATGAGGTGGATCCAAAGTTCAAGTGGACCACATCACATAAAATAGTGGGTTCAACGGTGGGTGTCATTATTCCCACTGCTTCCTTTGTGTGCTCCACTTGAGATTTGGATTTGCCCCATATTTGGACTCATGTCATAAAATGATATGGCAAAATGAATGGACGGCGTGGATAAAACACACACATCAAGGTGAGGCTCACATAGTTTTGCCACAAAGACACCGTACGTATGTCAGGGAAATCCAGTAGCCCTTTACCTGTCAAATCTTATAGGAGGAAATACTAAAGTAAATAATTATTACTCATTTACGTCAAATTTCTAGTAATTACATCCAACCAAACAGGCCCTTAGGACAATTGGGAGAAACCCTCCCTTTCACCCATAAAAGCATAGATGGTTGAGGTTTCCCACACATTTAATTATGGCACACAAGGCAAAACCAAATGGAGGTGGTCATCTATGTACATGATCATGACCATCATCATTGGCTTTTCAGGGCGCACTGCACCAATACAAGCAGCATGCCAAACATTCACCTTACAAGACCATTGGGTGGATTATCAACAACATGATCTGTTCTAGCCATCCATCATGGATCCATACGCTCCACTTTTAGGGAATGGTGCATGTCATTCAATTTCCATTTTCCACCTATTTATCATTATTAATTGATTTATACATTCCTAGGACAAAAATAATACAAGGACACACACATGTATTATGAGGTCTTAACTTCAAATACCTGTACTTTGAAAAACATTAGTGACTAGCTAGTTGTCACACCCAAATCATAAACATGCAAATGTACGAGCTTTCTATATTGAACAAGGTACACCCCTTTGAAAAATCATAGGGAAAATAATAGTTATTAGTCATGCATAGCTGAAAATCCCTACATATCAAAAACTTTTGATTAGGCTGGCACCCCCATATCACTGCAATGGAAAGTTTGGTATTGGCGGCTCCTATGGTGAACAATTTTTAGATGCCATTACCATTGAGATAAAATGTAGTATGCATTAGCAAATGAAATAGACAAGTAGTACCTATTAAAATGATGGCCCCATAGTCGAATCGATGTCGTATGCAACGACCTACAAAAAGGAAAAGGATGTTAGTGGATATATAATGAAATCGCAACATGTTAATAGGTTAGGCAACAAAATTTAACTAAATTGTAGTAACTTGGGATGAAGAGCTAGTATTCATCATTCAAGTAGAGGACTGATGAGTGTTTATGTTGTAAACAAGGAATGCCTATCTATGCAAATTATGGTTGAGCATAAAACAGCATGTGAGGTTGAACAAAATCATAGGTTAGCTAGGCATTTCAAGCCCTTAATAAAATTATGGTTGTATTATCCCTTTAATTTGATAATAAGTCACTAACACTAATATTACACATAAAATGGCCTTCCATGGAACCTCTATTATGTGCTCAAGGCGGAACCAAGGCTTTCCACAACTATTGTGGGAAAATTGGGAGCAGGACTGATTTCGATCCTAGGAGGACGTGAACTATAACGACAACTTTTTTAACATCTACAGGGATCTTGTTTGTACAAAGTGATCCATGAGAAACAGGCACAACCTTCGAGTCTTATAATATTTTATGATACCAACTGGTTTGGGCATTGCTATTTGGACGAGCTCTCAATGATGAAGAATTTGATGGCTTTGAAAGCTTCCCAAGAAGGTACTAGGGAAAGGAGTAAATGGTGGTGGCTAATCAAGCTCAAACTGATGACTTCACCACGTCAAGATGACACTCTACGACTAAGTTATGAAAATTGGGTATTCTCGGTCAGATTGTTCTATGTGCTATTGAAGAGAGCCACCCAACATGCCATTGCCAACTCTAGACGTGCACATTTTGCAGTACCATGGTCCTCTTAATGTCACTGCCTATGGTTGTTACTAGGGAGAGACAAAATTCTCATTGTTGACAATTTGATGTACAAGGACATGTTTATGAGCCACTATTGCTATCTCTGTCTTAAAAAGGTGAGGAGAGAGTATATTGTAGTCTCAAAAGTTGTATGGTGGAATTTCTTCAAAATATTTGATGTATGTTACGTGATTCCTAGACAGACCAACGAATTCTTCTTGGTATGACATGGAAATCCGGCTAGGTAAAAGGTTCTCTCCACTTGTAGTCCTTTGGTCAATATGGAAAGTATGTACTGATAGATCATTTTATAACTTGTTAGACTCAAAAGAATTGGTCTTCCAGTGGGACAGGGAAAGAGCTCTGATGTGATTTGGTCATATCCCGTACCACATGTATATATTTGTTAAAAAATAAATAAATATTTTAAAACATCATGGTGGTGTCAACATGATGGGCCTGGCGCAGCTGATGGTCAGGGCCCTTTTCAGGAGTCCAATAGTGCTCAAGGGCTGGTCAATTGAGACCCTTTGACTTTGACCTTTCACTGATATCAAAGGGTATTTTTGGAATATTTGGAAGGGGTCAAGGGTATTTTGGTCATTTCACAAAAGTATCAGATGATGGTGAAAATAAGATGGTTAGCTCTAGGGAAAAATCCTGAGCAGCTTTCCCTCCTGCAGCGATTCGATCCAGGTTCATCTTCATACCCAAACACGAGTTTTGGAGGTGTTACAAGTGGGCTAAAGTGTCTTTTTCTCTATTATGCCCTAAAACTAGCCCATGGGCCTAAGAGATCTCACAAAAGGAGATTAGTAGGGGACGCCCAGCATTGTTGTTGGAACATTTTTCTCATTATGCAGGGGTTTATTTGTAAATATGCAAAATAGGGGTCTTACATATAATTTTATGTTTATTAGGAGGTTATTTGTAAATAAGGGAAACCCTACATATAAAAAGGAAAATAAAGGATTGGGCTCTTACGTTTTAGAGAGCTCCAAGGTTTTTATCTCTCTCTCTCTCTCTCTCTCTCTCTCTCTCTCTCTCTCTACAATCTCTTTCTAGAACCTCTCTCTACAATCTCTCTAAAAATCCACATGATATCAGAGCCACGTTGCTGTTAAGGGTGAAAGAAGACATCAAGGAGCTCAATGAGAAGTTTTTCCATCCCAGTCACCTGCTGACGTCAGTCGTATGGTCGGATGGGGTCAAATCCACCTACACCTCATGTGGCCTACATGAGAGGTCAGAGGAGTCTAATGGTGATTTTTCTAGAATTTTTTGGAATCGTTTGGTATTTTTCCTACATTTTCTAAGTTTTTCTAGAAACAGGCTTACCTATCGTCCATTTTTCAGATTTCTTCTTAATTAGGGGTTTTTTATGTGCAAAACCTATATTGTTTGGGTCGTTTTTTGATGATCTATACATTGGAAGTGATTTTGGATGGATGAGATGATTGGACTGACTTTCTTACGGCAACACATGCTTTTAGGCCCCCATTAAATAGAAACCTATTATGTATGCATTCTTTATGCAATTTTTTTATTCATAAATATGCAATTATGTGTATTTTATCAACTCTTGAGGTTTCACTGAAAAATTCCACTGTTTTTCCCATTTTTCCCGTATTTCCGGTTATCAGCGATATTATCGGCGATATCGATATTGTTTCCATATCCCCGGCTAGCGAAACTTGTAGCGATACCGAAACTTCGAACACTGACTGGGAGAGCTCCATGTGTATGAAGACCCTAAGGAACTATTAGAATAGTGATGGCATTCTTTTAATTGGATTGAGGCTCTTAAGTGGATAATTGAGGAGCTCTATGCATTCTCATCTAGATCCTAGACCAAGGGTACCAAGATCATCTTGAAGCCTAATGCACCAATTGAATTGTTGAGGTTGTGCAAATTCTTTGTTCACTTTTTATTTCCCTACAACAGATAATATAACACCAATTTTTAGGAGCGACATTCAATTCATATCTAAGAAATTCCTTTAATAGTAAAGATAATAGTGTTGGCGATTTTTTAAAAGACATTAAATCATAAATTTTCATTAAAAAAAAAAGGTTCCAGATTTTTAAATAATAATTAGGATATCCATCTAGATAATATCAAGTTCCAAAAAGTATAAATTCAATGAACATGATGTTATCTTTGATTTATGTTGTGTAATTACCACAATAGTCCATTGTTGTTCATCCAAAATAAGAAGTTCCCCCCCCCCCCCCCCCAAAGAGGAGAGCCGCTATCATGCCCAAGGTAAGGCCAAGCATGAGCACCTGAAAGCCGCCAACAAGGTGGGCTTGGACATGTGATGAAGGAGGAGAGAAATGTTTCTCTCCTTTTTCTCTCTGTGTTTCTTCTTTTGTCTTTTCTCTCACACCAAAAGTCCCCATGGGGTGAGGAGGTCCAAGGCTCTCTTGTGCTCTATCCCCCTTGGAATAGGATCTATTTATAAGGAGGAATAAGGGATTCAGAGAGACTACCAATTATGGAGCACCTCAGTCATATAGACTCTAGTATGCCCTACACTATCAAAATTCTATTTACCTACCTTACCCATGCACCCAAATTGACCAAATCCCTCCACCATCCAATGGCATCCACTCTTGACCAAAATCACATGCCTCCTAAATGGTAGACAACAAGATCTCAACCATTGGATGTCCATCAAGCACAATAGAACACTAGTGACGGTTAAAACAGAAGATTGACGGTTAAAAACCTTTGATTAAACATTAAAAAACCTTTTAGCGTCGACCCCAGCTAAAAATCACTTGATGGACAATCCAATCACTAAGATCTAAGCACAAATAAGTTCCTCGAGATAACTAATGGATCTCATGTTCGAACATGTGGGTTTCTTATACCAGTCCTAATGCGTGCACCCAACAATAGTTGTATGTCAGTCACTAATGTAACCTGGTAGGGTGAGCCAAAGCACACAACACTAGGTTCATGAAGTCCTGACACGACCTCAGGTCTAAGGAATAGGCAAAGCTAGTGCATGATCAAGTTGATCTGATCTGGGCATAACAGGCCTCCTAGACTAGAGACTTGGTGTGATCCTCCATGCAGGTGCTCAACCAAGCCTAAGACACAAGAACATGCATCCAGTGAACACTTACACTCTCTTGTAAGGCAGGGCATAGGCACCAAGTCAGTTGTTAGGCCCAATGGTGGAGACCTTCCATCCCAATTCATCAGTTTCCGCATACAAATGACCACACCTTTCACGGATTACCCAATATCGCTTATAACACCTGTACCATAATTAGCCCTCCATACGCCTCGTTTCCGAGCACGGCACACTCGGAACAGTCCAAACTGGTGAGTTTCGATCAGGCACCCTATTTTAGTACCGCAACGACCCGAGACTTATACCTCGGCGACCGCGCGGACGCCACGGCTCCAACGCCGCATGGCACGCTCCGTTTCGATACCTAGTTTGAAAAATGCGTACTTGTGCGCAAATCAAGGCGGGCCACGCTACATATGCATGGTGTGGGCCTTACTTGCACAAATCCCTAGGTTGTCTCATCAATCAATCAAACATCCCATCAATTAATCAAGCACCAATCAATTAAGTGTTCCATTAAATACATCTCTCTCTCTCTCCTCACAAGTCAACTAAGCCCATACCTAAGCCATCCACTCTCATGAATGCCCCATCCCCTTGCTATCATCATTCCCTTTTCAAATACCAACCATGTCCCAAAGTCCCTACACCTCAAGTGCCATACGTAGCCACTCCATTTGAAAAAGAAAGAGAGAGAGAGAGAGAGAGAGAGAGAGAGAGAAGAAAAGAGAGTTGTGAGAAGAGTTTTTGGTGAGCTTAGGTGATTGGAGAAGGAGATCCACCCCATCAAGACCGTCCGATCGACTACCCAACCCGATCCAACAGTCCATTTTCGAGTGAGTGTTAAGGGGGGACATAAACTCCCCTTTCTTCCTTCTTTTCCCTTCATTTTCGGGCCCACAAGTGGGCCATGCTGTGAGACAGCGTGCCCCGCACGCTGCCACAGCGTGGATCGCCCTGTGTGGCCCACCATGATGCTTATATTTGTTTATCTCACCTGCATTCTTTAGATCACAAAGATCTGGATGAAGGAAAATGCAAAAAAATTAGTTTGATCCGAAGTTTTGGGCCCACCTAGTGACCGAGAACCAGATGGATGGATTGGATCGCCCACATATGGGCCCTACTTCATTTCAAAATAAAATGAAATAAAAAGAAAAAAAAAGGAAAAAAATATAGCAAGGCTGCTGGACAGCCAGCGTCCAGAGGATGATGCTGCCCAGCAGCGCTGGGGCGAAGCCTAGTTTGGGCGTTCACCATGGACCCACTCATGGGACCCACCTTGATGCATGTATTCAATCCACACCGTCCATCTGTTTCTCCAGCCCATTTTAGGGCTGGACACCAAAAATGAAGCAGATCCAGATCCAGATCCAGATCTTAGGTGGACCACACCATAAAAAACAGTGGAGATAATGAAGCCCACTGTCGAAACTTCTTGGGCCCACCTTAATGTTTGTAGACCCTGTAACCTGTCCAATATTGGGCTCTAAGCGTTCCTCATGGGCTGGGGAACATGATGAATGGCGGGGATCATACTAATGTGGGCCCCACATGAAATAAACAAAGAAAAAAAAATTATAATAAGGCTCCCAGCGTCTCTGACGTTGGGAGCAGATGGCGGACAGGTTGAGTAGCTATCTCGCTACTGACTGACGTCACCAACTTCCATGGCCCCACCGTGTTGTACGTGTTATATCCACACCGTCCTTCCATTTAGAGAGATCATTTTAGGGCATGATCTCAAGAATGAGACAGATCCAAATATCAGGAGAGCCCTACCAAAGAAAACAATGGGGACAGTGACCCTACCGTTGAAACCTTCCTACGGCCCACCATGATGTTTATTTGAGATCCAACCTGGTCATAAGTTCACACGTGCATGAGAGAAGGGAAAACAAAAATATCAGCTTGATCGAAAACTTCAGTGGGCCCCACTTGATGAGAAAAAAAAAATAATAAAATAAAATAAAATAAAAATAAAAATAAAAGGGGCGCTGGCAGCAACTAGCGTCGTGGGCTGGTTGGGCTGCCCAGCAGGTGGCCCACTCGTGGGACCCACCTAGAATGTATGTGCTTTATCTATTCCGTCCATATGTTTTTCCAGCTCATTTTAGTGGCTGAGCCCAAAATTTTAGCATATCCAACTGTCAAGTGGACCATGCCACGGGAAACAGTGGGAATAATGATTTTCCACCGTTGAAACCTTCCCAGGCCCTACAATGATGTTTGTTTGTCATCCAACCTGTTCATAATATCACATGGATATGGATGGAGGGGAAAACACAAATATTAGCTTAATCCCAAAAACTAAGGCGACCCCAGGGGGTCCCACGCTGCAGACAGCGTGCGTGCGTGCGCTGCCCAGCTGGTGGCCTACCCTGTGGGTCCCACCATGATGTATTTGTTTTATTCATGCTAGCCTTCTGTTTTTCTATGCCACTTTAAGATATGGCCCCCATAATGGGGCAGATACAAACGTTAAATGGACCACACCCGCAGGGAATAGTGGTCATTAATGCCCACCATTGAAAACTTCATTAGGGCCACTGTGATGGTTATTTCCATCCAACCAAAGGTTTTGGGCCCATCTTTGGGGTCCACCTTGATGGATGCATTGTGTAGCATGCCAACCGTCTAACCGATGCGTGGGGCCCGATTTGAATGGGCTTCACTTAGGAAATTGTGGTGATTGAATACCTACCACTGAAACTTCCTAAGACCGATGATGTGTATTTGCTATCCGATCAGTGGGCGGGACCCACCTATGGTCCTTCCTTTGATATATATGTTTTATCCATGCCGTACATTATTTTTGTCGGCCTATTTTGTATGTGCAGGCCCAAGTATGGGGCCGATGTGGTCTCAAGTGGGCTATGCCGCAAAGACCTTTACATTTCCAATGGGGCCCACAGTTCGGGTCCCACTCTCTGTATATATATTGGGCCATTTAAGGCCAACATTACATGATATGTCTGGTAACATGCTAGTATAGTTAGCTTGATAGGTCACACTAATAATATGCTTAGTGTAATGAATATCATGCCCACTCATTTGTGCATACGCATCATATGTATGCCTGACTGTGGATGATGTTGAACATAGCATATGCCTTATAGCTTGAGATACTTAGGGGACCCGTATGAGATAGGGTCACCCCACATGATCGCGCGGTATGCGCAGGTTTGGTGCATGGCTTTGACAGTATGACTCATGCATCTCGCATTATGCATGTCTTGGTCAGATTCTCACCCCAGCGGCATCCGGGTTGTGACCACCACAGTCACATCGTGGGTGATAGAAATGGACATCGGAAATATGTTCTAGCACTTGGGCGCCAAAGATGTCATTGGGTGAAAGTCCTTAAACCCTGTGGTACCAGTAGGATGCTCCAATGTCTAGACCGAGTGGATTTATGAGCGCATGAGGGCCAAATACCAGTAGGCCGCATCTCCCACTATGTCGGGGTCGGTTGAAAGGGGGTGTGACCTTACCCGCCCGGGTGCAGAGGGCTATATACTAGGTTGAGTCTGACCAGCTAATGAATGAGTTCGTTATCGACAAGCCGGGTGGATTTCCTTGTATGTCATTGACGAGGCGGATAGTGAGGTCTCTTCCACTCGCTTGGTTATGCGCGCGATGGGCGGCAACCAATGTTTGGAGTATGCTAGACCCCGGTGATGTCCCAGTTGTAAACCGTATGATATATGGTAGTCGAGGATTGACATGCACACATTGCATCATTGGCATATGACACTCGGCCATATAAGCCCCTTGCATTGCATAGCCTCGAGATGGCTAATGACATTCATAGACTTAGTAGTGTAGCCTGCCATCATTTCCGCTTACTCTGATATCCGTATACCTGTCATATGCATTGCGCACACACCACACACTCTCTAAGCTTCATAGTAAGCTTATGCACATGGTTACGTGCAGGACATACTATAGCGAAATAGCAGTGAGACAGGGGCGCGCATTTGATCTTTCAGTTTTCAGTTATATATTGTATTTCCTTTTTCTGCAGCATTGTATTCAAAATATTATCTTAGTGGATATGTGATGTGATGCTTTTTGGTTTGGTATACTTGTGTTTATGCTCATCTATTAAAAAAAAAAAGTTTACCCTGAAAATCCTCCTTGTGGGATCCCAGGATCGGAACCTGGCGTATGGAAGTTAGGAGCCGAGAATGGAGTACTACGGAGGCTGTCGGCACCGGATTCAGCAGCTAGGAATTTAGTGAGCCCGGTCCCCGAGTTTGGGGCGTGACATCGCTACTATGGTCATGGAATTTATGAAACACAACTCTTCCTTGGCTAGTGGCCATTGTGTCTAAACTCACCTTCTCCTATGACAATCACGTGAAACCCTCCCTTTAACCAATAAAATTATAGATAGTTGACGTTTTCCATACATTTAATTATGAGGTTCATGATAAGACCAAAAAATGTATTTCAAAGGTCCAGGAGTTAATATTGAGTGTCCTAGAAAAGCAAGGTTAAAGCATTAAATGTTTGAATCCCAATGTCCTTGGAACTTCACATAGATATTGGCATGCTAGGTGGAAGACCAAAAGACTCCTACTAAAGTAAGTACTCATTTCCATTATCAAAGTTCTAAACCTCTCGGCTATCCAAGATATTGTTGGTGTTTGATAGGTAGGCTAATCTACTTAACAATTACTCGGCCCAATATTGCACCTACAATTAGCAAGGTTAGCTAGTTCATGCACGTTCAATGCTCTCACCATCTTAAAGCATTTTATTGTATCCTTCAGTGTCTTAACTCTGCCCTCAGAAAATGTATATTATATTATAATCATGGTCAACAGAACTTGAATGGGTATTGTGATGTTGACTAAGCTGGGTCATCAAATGAAAGAAGATGATGCGGACATCAGGCCCCACCTTGGGAAGACATGTGTTAGTTGCTTGGAGGAGATATGATCGGACCATTGGTTCATCGTGGCCCACTTTCATCACACCATCATTGGAGTGCATTGGACATCTTAGATTTGAGTTTATTTTATGCATTTTTTACTTATTTGAGTTTCGGGTTAGTGTGGGTACGTTTTTTTCATGCAAATGTCTATTTTTTTGAAATTTTGTTAGGGGTATTTTGGTAATTATGCTAATTCCGAATTTTATAAGGGTGTTGCCCTCAACCTTTTTGATTAGTTGTTGATTTATGAAAAAGAGCAAACCTTTGGTTGCCTCCTTCCTCTTTCCCTCTCTCATGGTGCTTCTTCTTCTTCCTTGATCCCCTTCTTCTCTATTCTTCTTGTGCCCCTCCAACTTCTTCCAGGTATTTCATCTTCTATTATTATCCTTCTAAACTTCTGTTTTGTTTATTCCCCACGATCTAAACCTTGAAAATCGATCTAAACCCTAAACCCCCAAATTCTCAAATCCCTAATCCGAGAAACTTTCTGATTCTTCGGACTAGTGATCATCATTGATCGATTGGGTATGACCATGCAAGATCGGGAGGTTCCATCCCTCGCCGGATCCAACCTATACGCTACTTGAATCCCATACTCCATGGTTGTGATGATGGCCCGTCCCATTGCATGTTTCCTTTATGATTTTCTTAGTTTATGATGATTGATGCTAGATTTCATTATTATTATTGCTTTTATTTCCGCTGAATAATTGTGTTCATGAGCATGCATCATATTTAGGGCTGTCCTGCATCAAATTTGGTATCAGAGAATAGGCTTGCATGGTTTTGTCTAGATCAAGTTATCAAATTAGGGTTTTAATTTTTAGGTTTGTTTTAGGAAATGTCCAGATTTAGAAAGTTTCCAATTTTAGAAAGTTCCCTAATTTGGAGAATTTTCAAATTTAGAAACTTTCCAATTTTAGAAAGTTTCCTAATTTGGAAAATTTTCAGATTTAGAAACTTTCCAATTTTAGAAACTTTCCTAATTTGAAAATTTTCCAAATTTGAGTCGCATCATCTAGAATTAATTAGTGTCAATTCATTGTAGTTTTAATTCATCGCATTCATATTGTGAGTCACCCAGTCCTTAGAGTCTCCCCGTAGTGAGTGGAGTACAGGTGTTTGAGATCTTCAGGGCCATTAAGTGTTGTCGTGTGGCCGTCGAGACCTAATGGAAAGCCGAACTCCGATGAGTTGGCCTACTTTAATGGTCACATGGACCCACAAACATTCCTTGATTGGCTTGAAGACTTAGACTATTTTTTTTATTGGTATGATATGTCGAATTACCGTCGAGTGAGGTTTGTCAAGTGAAAATTGGAGGGCCAAGCCAAGTCGTTTTGGACAGATTTGGAACGACGACTTGATAAAGTTGGGAGAGCCCCGATCTCACAATGGGACGAGATGAAAGAGCGTTTAAAAGAAAAATATCTTCCCATCTCTTATCGTCAAAAGCCATTGGTTCAAAAGAGAGTTGCCTCACCTTCCCGTCCAACATAGAACCAATATGGTCCCCTCCTTGTAAAGTGGTCCAACCCATCATTAAGGAAATCTCGGCTTATGAACAATTTGAGTATTTAACACCAATTATTTTTCCTTGGAAGCAAGATGATGCAGGACAGCCCTAAATATGATGCATGCTCATGAACACAATTATTCAGCGGAAATAAAGCAATAATAATAATGAAATCTAGCATCAATCATCATAAACTAAGAAAATCATAAAGGAAACATGCAATGGGACGGGCCATCATCACAACCATGGAGTATGGGATTCAAGTAGCGTATAGGTTGGATCCGGCGAGGGATGGAACCTCCCGATTTTGCATGGTCATACCCAATCGATCAATGATGATCACTAGTCCGAAGAATCAGAAAGTTTCTCGGATTAGGGATTTGAGAATTTGGGGGTTTAGGGTTTAGATCGATTCTCAAGGTTTAGATCGTGGGGAATAAACAAAACAGAAGTTTAGAAGGATAATAATAGAAGATGAAATACCTGGAAGAAGTTGGAGGGGCACAAGAAGAATAGAGAAGAAGGAGATCAAGGAAGAAGAAGAAGCACCATGAGAGAGAGAGAGAGGAAGGAGGCAACCAAAGGTTTGCTCTTTTTCATAAATCAACAACTAATCAAAAAGGTTTAGGGCAACACCCTTATAAAATTCGGAATTAGCATAATTACCAAAATACCCCTACTAACAAAATTTAAAAAAAAAGACATTTGCATGAAAAAAAGTACCCACACTAACCCAAAACTCAAATAAGTAAAAAATGCGTAAAATAAACTCAAATCTAAGATGTCCAATGCGCTCCAATGATGGTGTGATGAAAGTGGGCCATGACGAACCAACGTTCCGATCACATCATCATCATAATCCAACGGTCCGATCATCTCCTCCAAGCAACTCACACATGTCTTCCCAATGTGGGGTCTTTTCAAATGTCTCGGACTACATGTGTAAGGTCTTCAATGCTCCTCAAGTCGTCATGAACGACCCAGGCCCGTCATCATCGAGCCCTAAAGATATACGTGTCACTCGCCTCCTACGCTGATAAACCCTAAAGGGCATGATGTCCGCATCACAAGATAATACCATGGTGAATGGCCAGTTGGAAGAATCCAATCAGGTTGTTTATGAAGTGGAAGAGTACGTGCCTAATGTTAGTAGTGAGGAAATGGAAGAAATTGAGGCATCGCTTATCATCATTGAGGATGACGAAGTGTGTGCTAGTGATGAAAAGGTCGAAGAAAGTGAGACCGCACCACTTCCAGATGTCATGTGTGACTTAAGTGATATAGAGCCCCAATCTAAGTCTCTTACCATAATGCACATGAATGAATTTGAAAAGGAGACTAGTGAGGATATGATGGTAGACACCCACATGACTTGTGATCTCCCACCAGATGATTTATGGGATAAATTTTCACCCATATGGGACATTCAACACACAATTGATCTTGTCCCTAAGTTGGTCTTGTCAAGCTTTCCTCCATACCAAGGGAACCCCATAGAAAATATAGAAATGCAGTGTCAATTTGATAAACTTCTTGGGGAAGAATTCAATAAGGAAAGTTTGAGTTGGAGTTTTGTTTTGTGTGTCATGCCTGGTCTTTTCACTTCCAAGAATAATGGCATGTGGCACACAAGTGGGCATATCCTGACCGTCCACAAAGCTTCAGTCAAGTGTCATGCTATCATGCGACGTATTCACGTCATGGTGGATATAATGACCTTAGTCCTTATCTCGTATCTTGATGACATTTTGGACATAATGGCTGATGCCAAGATCTGCTCAAGACTTGGTATTACTAGTGTTTGTTCTCAAGTGTTGGGTTACCTGAAAATCATCCTTGTTTATAATACTTATAATGAGAAATTGTGTGTCACCCGTGGGAAGTGTCCTTTTGTTTCAGTTTTCCAAGTTCTAGGTCACAGGATTGTTTATTTCCATAGGATTGTTTATTCCAAGTTCGTGGATTTTTCAGAGTGTCCTTTAGTGTCACCCATGTCTGTCATCCAAAGGTCTTCAGAGTCAGCCAATGCATTCGCACGCCATATTCATGATTTGCATACACATATTAAACAGCGGATAAGTAAGAGTAATGATAATTATAAAATTTCAGTTGATTCTCATCGTAGACTGCAAGATTTTCAAGAAGGAGACAATGTAATGGTAAGGGTAAGGCCAGAGCGGTTCTCACAAGGTACCGCTAAGAAATTACAAGCGCGTAGTGCTGGACCATTCAAGATTGTGCAAAAAATTGGGTCCAACGCATATCGGATCGACCTTCCATCTGAAATGGGCATTAACCCAACTTTTAATGTGGAAGATCTAGTCCGTTCCCACCATCCCATCGTTCATCCATCATCTCTCTTATGGCCCTTATCTGATTTTATTTCACAACCCCTCTCACCCCTTCCTCCACCTAATATCCATAAAGAAGAAATTGAGGAAATCTTGGATGAGGAGATAGTGTTTACGAGAGACGGAGGTTTCCAAAGATACATTGTCAAATGGAAGAACAAGCCACCGTCAGAATCTACGTGGTTTACTGAAGTGGAGTTGCAGAATGTTGATCCGGATTTGTTAGAGCGCCACAAGAGTTTTAACTCGTCGGAGTCGAGTTCTTTTCAGACGAGGAGAATGATGCAGACATCAAGCCCCACCTTGGGAAGACATGTGTTAGTTGCTTGGAGGAGATATGATCGGACCGTTGGATCGTGATGATGATGTGATCGGACCATTGGTTCATCGTGGCCCACTTTCATCACACCATCATTGGAGTGCATTGGACATCTTAGATTTGAGTTTATTTTATGCATTTTTTACTTATTTGAGTTTCGGGTTAGTGTGGGTACGTTTTTTTCATGCAAATATCTTTTTTTTGAAATTTTGTTAGTAGGGGTATTTTGGTAATTATGCTAATTCCGAATTTTATAAGGGTGTTGCCCTCAACCTTTTTGATTAGTTGTTGATTTATGAAAAAGAGCAAACCTTTGGTTGCCTCCTTCCTCTTTCCCTCTCTCATGGTGCTTCTTCTTCTTCCTTGATCTCCTTCTTCTCTATTCTTCTTGTGCCCCTCCAACTTCTTCCAGGTATTTCATCTTCTATTATTATCCTTCTAAACTTCTGTTTTGTTTATTCCCCACGATCTAAACCTTGAAAATCGATCTAAACCCTAAACTCCCAAATTCTCAAATCCCTAATCCGAGAAACTTTCTGATTCTTCGGACTAGTGATCATCATTGATCGATTGGGTATGACCATGCAAGATCGGGAGGTTCCATCCCTCGCCGGATCCAACCTATACGCTACTTGAATCTCATACTCCATGGTTGTGATGATGGCCCGTCCCATTGCATGTTTCCTTTATGATTTTCTTAGTTTATGATGATTGATGCTAGATTTCATTATTATTATTGCTTTTATTTCCGCTGAATAATTGTGTTCATGAGCATGCATCATATTTAGGGCTGTCCTGCATCAGAAGATCTACTAGTGGATACTGACGCACTGTACATTTGTGGGACGAAACTTGGTGACATGGAAGAGCAAGAAGCAAACTATTGTTGCTATCCTTTGAGAAGCACAATATCAAGCAATTGCAAATGCCACATGTGACCTTATGTGGATTAAGTCTCTCCTATAGGAAACTGGTTTCTATGCAAGAAGCAAATCGCCACAGAACAACAATTTCTTCAAGTATGAACTGTAAAAAAAGTTAAATAAAATAAGAGAACCCAAAGACAATATACCTGCAGCCTGGTTCAGAGCACGGAATGCTTGGTGGCAGTACCACTCACTCCCACTTAGAAGATTTTTGGATGATTTATATGTGTCATTGTATCTCTTCTTCAGCACTACTTGAATGTCACTTCTGTTTACATGTTTACATCAGTCGGCAAGATCAAACCAGGGACAACAGGTAAGTCATTTTCAAAAAATTCCATAAAGATTGCTTACTTGTTCGGAAATGGAATGCCAACAATTACCTAAGTTGATCAAGGATAACAAAGATATATAAGTGTAATCAAAAGGACACCATACAAATATACTCAATTGCATATTAATGCTGCATGTGAATTTTGGTCGTTGGGCTCCAGTTGGTTGCTAGATAACAGTTACCAGGATCTGAAATTATAATGTCTTAAATCTGACATAACATCTCAGATTCCACATTATTGGTCCTAAAAGCATAGAAGAGCATCTGCAGACATCAAATAGAGTATGAAGGATACAACCACACGTGCATTTTCATCAGAAAAGTCAATCCCTTCTGATACCTGCAGTATTAAATAACAAATAAAACATTACCACTTCAACGATATTGAGATCCTAGCATGCTACTGTTAGATTCTAATTGCTTCTATCATTCATTGAAACAAGTGCAGACCAGAGAATCATGACACATTGTTAACTAAAGTTTATAGATGCCAATTAATCGGGCAAATGTTGTAGCAATAACTTCTATACTGATTTATTTTCTTATGGCCATTGCATCTCCTGTGTAGATGTCTATGGAAAACCCTATATACTTGTAGACCTCAGCTCAAATGGTGGAAACATGTCATACACTGTCAATCTTTCTCATGGAAGAAGGTTCTTGGGAGGGATTCGTTAACCCCCTTTAAAATTTGTATTATGTATATAATTACATTCAAGGTCATCCTAGTCGTTGGGCCACCACTATTGGGAGCAGTTCCATTATTCCTATGTGATCTACTCTGGCAATTGTTTCCAAACCATTCAAAGGACAAGGACCTAGAAAAGGATACAATCTTTCTACAAATAAGGCTAGTTAAGATGCACCCACTATGGCAAAAGAAGGTACATCGGAGAACATTGTTCAATCCTAAACTCAAGTCTTCACCTGAAGGAATTCGGATCCAAGCCAAGGGCCAATATATTATTGTTGAGGGGGAGCAAGATTTAACTAATCCTAGAATAAGCAGTTTTGCACATGATCCAAGTGATAAAGCCATCAATAATCTTCAACAACAATTGAAGCTCTTAAAGCTACTTTCCCTTTTGCTACACTAGGGGAGCAACCAAGTATATTTGTATCTGCAAGTCATAGTCCTGATATAATACTTGGATCCAATGTATGCAGTGTTGATAATATCGCCCAATATTATCGGCATCGCACTCTAAAGATACGAAACATCCCAGGGGTACAGCTGGAAATGAAAACATCCCGCGTATTGCTCAAAATATCGCACCATATCACAATGTATCGGCAACTTTTCCCTCTACAAAATTTCTTGGAATCGATGATATATGCTGATATCGACAGGTATCGTCGATACATTCCAAGAACCAGGGAACTTCCCAAACCTGGATTTCGATCCATCCTTTGCATGGATTTGGAAGAAAAACCTACATTGGAAATCAACATCAAGATTTCTTACATTTGGGGCTGTTTCTCAAAAGGTGAGTTATTTTGTGTTTTGATCCCTTTTTTTTGTTTAAATCATATAAAATTGGTGTAAAATCATAAGAAATCCTTGATTTTCCTTGAGGATTTCAACCTTTGATTTCGAGATTTGATGGTAACTAACCCGACTTTGAGGAAATTGGGAAAAAATCATTTTTTTCCAATTTCTCCCAAATTGCTTGTAATCTTGCACTCCAAACATGAAATCAAACATGTATGAGGCCTAATCTACTGATTTATCAAGTTTTTATCAAATTTCGGGGAAAGAAAATTCAAAAAAATATATAATTTTTAATTAAAAATTATAAAAATACAATTTTTTTCTTAAATTTCACTTGTAACAGTAGTCAATTGAGTCCAATTTCAAAGTATTTAGGAGTGTTTGATGAAATGATCATCACGTACACTTGAGTTTTGAGATTAGAGGGTAGGTTCGATTTGGGGGAAATTAGGGATAATTCAAAATTTTCCAAATTTCTCACAAATTCGTTGCAATCTTGCACTTCAAACATGAAATCAAACATGTATGAGGCATGATCTACTACATCATGTATTTTTATATATTTTTCGGAATTAAATAAAAAAAAATTAATTAAAAATATTTTTTTCAAAAATTAGTTTCTACAAGCGGTCAATTGGTTATATTTTATGAGCATCTAAAGGTGTTTGATGATTTTTTTTTAGAAAATATAATTGTAAATTTATTTTAAAAATATTTAATAAACGTGAAAAAAATTGATGAAATACCGTGCCTTTGCTAGCATAATGTTATTTTTCAGGTAAAACATGTCAGGAGGAAGGGGAGGGAGACAATCTGATATTGGATAGAGATACGGGAGGCCTATTCCCGATAATTGATTCAAAAGTATATGTAATTTATGTGGGCACGTGTCGAAGAGTGGGGGGTAACCTGCTTGAAGGAGCATTTAGCGGGAGGGTATCGTAATGTTGTGGACTGCCCTAGGTGCGCACAGGATATGGGAGAAGAAATGAGGGCAATGTTGGAAGAAAATGTGAAGAGATGACAGAGCTGCCGGGAGAGGGAGATTAGAGAGGAATTAGGACGGTCACCATATGAAAGTGAGGACGTAGTAGATCTCAATGATAGGAATGATCTGAATACAAGCTCGTAGCTCAAGAGTCCATACGGGATCAATGGAAAAAGGATTAGGAGAGGCGGTGGGAAGAGAGTGAGCCTAGATTTGAGAGTTCTACCCATGAACATGGTGGGGGGAGTGGAGCAAGGAAGAGTTCTAGGGGTGGTGGAGGGGAGGGGAGGAGGGGAGGATTATGGGATATGGGCCGTAGCAGTAGCATGGGGTGACGGATCTACCTTCAGATCCGAGGATGTATAGAGAGGCGGGTGGCACATAAAATAAACTAAAGGAAATGTTTAGTAGAGTAGAAGTGAGGAAGAAGGTGAGGAACATGGATAAGAATATCCGTATCGTATCAGCCGATACGGGTGTATCGTATCCGTATCGGCTCGACACGATACGCGATACGGCCCTGTATCGGCCGTATCGGTAACGGTTGCACTGTATCGGGCCGTATCGTACCATATCGGGCAATACGGACCGTATCGGGTCCGATATTTTGTACCCTTATCAGCCTGACCAATACTCGTCAGCAATCCCAAAGAAAAAAGAAAAAGAAAACGATTCGCACGGTTTTTTGGGGGCAGCATTGTCAGGTTTGTATAATTACAGAAAAATAGAAGAAAAAAAAGAAAGAAAGAGGAGGGGATTTCGGCACCTGTAGAAGAAGATCCGAAGACGTCGGTGGGCCGTGGGCCACTCCATCGATCAGCAGCAGACGTCGGTGGGCCACTCCATCAATCAGTAGCAGTGCGTGCGCCGTAAGTTTCTTCGAATAGATGGAGATTTCGGCCACAAATCTTCCAAAAAATCCCGAAGATTTGGGCATGGGGGAGAGAGATTCGAGGGATTTTAGGGTTCCGGTTCCGGAACCCTCTCCTTTTTCAAATTGGCTTCGAAAGCCTTTATAATGAAATCAGGTTGCGTACTGAGTTACTCATACGCTCTTATCGTACTCAGTAACCTTAGTTGGGCCCACTCTGAATATATTTGGTTTATCCACATTGTCCATACGTTTTTAACCCTCATTTTAGTGGTTGAACCCAAAATTTAAGCATATACAAATCTCATGTGGACCATACCACAAGAAACAGTGGGAATAATGATTTCCACCGTTGAAATCTTCCTCGGGCCCAGAGTGATGTTTATTTGTCATCCAACCTGTTCATAAGATCACAAAGACATGGGTGAAAGGAAAACACAAATATCATCTTGATCCAAGACTTACGTGGTCTCCAAGAATTTTTCAATGGTAGAGGTTTAATTCATACTATTTCCTGTGGTGTGGTCCACTTAAGCTTTGGATATATTTCATTTTTGGGATCAAGCCCTAAAATTCTCTGTTAAAATGGATAGACGGAGTGGATAAAATAAATAAGTCACGATGGGCCCCACAGAGTTTACTCAATACGCTAAGGGTACGGAGTTACTCGGTACGCAATCTGCTTGAGAGCGGATTAGATGCAGCACCGGCCTCACCCAATATGGTGCGACCCTTACCATGGGGCCCACATTGATGTATATATTCTATATCTACGCCGTCCATTCATTTTGACAGATCATTTTAGGGAATGATATAAAAAATGAAATAGATCCAATTCTCAGATGGACCACAGCGTAGGAAACAGTGGTGATTGACCATTAATGGGGTCACAAAAGTTTTGGATCAAGCTGATTTTTGTTTTACCCCTTAATCCAGTTTTATGTGAACTTATCAACAGTTTGGATGGAAAATAAACATTAGGGAAATCTTACGATGGGCCCCAGGAAGTTTTTAATGGCAGGATGTTCGATCACCACTGTTTCGTATAGTATGGTACAGTTGAGATTTGGATATCTTTCATTTTTTGGGATTATCCCCTAAAATGATTTGGAAAAACGGACGGACGGCGTGGATATAGAATACGTACATCAAGGTGGGACCCACGGTAAGGGCCTCACCGTCTCGGATGAGGTTGGGTCCGTCTCACCTAATCCGCTCCCCTTTTTCGAGCGGGGCTTCGCTGCGACCCAAAACCAGCGATGTGGGTGGGACCCTGACCCTAGGGCCCACATCTATGTATGAATTTGTATATCCGCACCGTCCATTTATTTTTTCAGATTATTTTAGGCCATGGTCCCAAAATGAATCAGATAAAAACTTCATGTGGACCAAACCACAGGAAACAATGGTTATTGACCATTAATAACCTTTTGTGGGCCACAAAAGCTTTGGATCATGGTGATATTTATATTTTACCTTCATCGAAAGCTTATTGACATTATCAACAGCTTGGATTGCAAATAAACATTATGAAAACCTTACGAGGGGCTCCTTGGAAATTTTAATGGTGGGGCAGTCAATCACACTGTTTCCAGTGGTATGGTCCACTTGAGAATTGGATCAACATAATTTTTGTGAACCCATCCTAACATGGGCTAGAGAAATGGATGGACGTAGTGGATATGCAAAATATCATCCATGTGGTCCATACGGTAAGGGTAACACCACTAAGCTGCTACCCATGTGGCACCTAATCCGCGCCAGGGAGAGTGGATTAGGTGCGGCTGGGTGTACACAACATGGTATAGCCCTTACAGTGGGGCCCACATTGATGTATGTATTGTATATCCATTTCATCCATCCATTTGGAGAGATTATTTTAGGTCATGAGATAAAAAAACGAGTCAAATCCAAAGCTCAAGTGGACCCCACCACCACACAAAAAAGTGGGGATTGAAGTTGAACTCCTACCATTAAAACTTTGTGTGGGCCATAGAAGCTTTAGATCAAGCTGATATTTGTGTTTTACCTTAGCCCATATCTTTATGAATTTATGAACAAGTTGGATCTCAAATAAACATCATGGTGGGCTCCACAGAAGTCATTTCAAGTTTCAACGGTGGTCATCATTGTGTCCGCTATTTTCTGTGGTAAGGTCTACTTGTGATTTGGATCGGCCTCATTCTTTGGCTCAGGCCCTAAAATGATCTCTCCAAATGGATGGACGGTGTGGATACAACGCATATGTAATGGTGGGGGCCACTCTCAGGGTCCCACTATTCAGACTTACTCAAAAATTTGTGATGGCTTTGGAGTTTAGACCGTTGCCAATAAACAAAAATAGTAGGATTTTCATTTTTTTCTTTTTTGTTTTTTCATCAAATCTAAGTATCTTGGAAGTTTTTTTTTTCAAATATTGTGTAGTTTTTTTTTTTTCAAATATTGTGTTTAGTGAGTACTGAGTAGTGATATTTCTAGGACATATTAGACCATTAGCAATATATGATATCAATTTATGACAAATATCAACAGTTTATATAAAGAAAAAATCAACACCAGAACTTACAGAAGGTCAACCCGTCAGGACAACATTCTTACCAAAGAATGGTCTGATACACCATTGAATACATGGTCAAAATACAAAAAAAAAAAAAAAAAAAAAAAAGATAGATTCGTGAATATCTCATTTTATCCTATTTTTCTGATATTTTTTCATATTTTTTTGCTTTAAAAAAAATTCTGACCGATACGGGGCCAATTCCGATACGCGACACCATATCGTATCATTTTTCTGCGGGGCCGATACGCCGACCGATACCGATATTCAGAACCATGGTGAGGAAGTTTATAGCTAAGTTTTTTATCTATGATCAAGTCCCTGCGAATGTCGCACCGACCTCGCGCTTCAAGAATATGGTAAGTGAAGTGCAGCGTGGGGGTGAGGATGTGTTGTCGCCCACGCCCCGTGAGATCATGGGGAAGTATTTAG
The DNA here is from genome assembly GCA_003013855.2 of Liriodendron chinense. Taxonomy (NCBI): domain Eukaryota; kingdom Viridiplantae; phylum Streptophyta; class Magnoliopsida; order Magnoliales; family Magnoliaceae; genus Liriodendron; species Liriodendron chinense. The sequence goes on from ML058446.1 coordinate 8,115,185, forward strand.
ATGATGAGTACACGGAGATGAAGAGTTATGTGGATTCATATAGGCAGTCATGGTCTCATGGGAGATGTACGACTGCACCGTCATGTGTGACGGTTGGACCAGACCGACGAGGATGTTAGTCATAAGTTTTATGGTCTACTGCAGGAGACGGGCAGTGTTCCCAAACTTGGTAGATGCTAGTAACAAGATTAAAAACACAAATTGCATTTACGAACTAATGCACAATGTCATGCAAGATGTTGGGAGGAAGAACATTGTGTAGTTTGTTACAAATAATGGGGGTGCATTTGTCAAGGCGGGGAAGAATATAATCAACAAGTATCATATGTACTGGACCTCCTACGCAGCCCATTGCATCGACCTCATGTTGGAGGCGATTGGGGATAGCCCGTCAGTGAAAGCTGTTATTACTGACTCATCACGACCTTCATATATAACCACACATGGTTATTATCTGAGATGCGCGAGAGGTGTGGTGAGGATACAAAGCACCTTGAGGCAACGCGGTTCACCACAAATCATATTGCCTTAAATAGCCTCCTTAAACACAAGCAGGGGCTACAAGAGCTTTTCAGTTTTCGAGAATACGCAAATTAGAATAAGAGTGGGAAGAGATTAACCTAGAGAGTTGAAGAGCTTCTGTTGAGCATTGCATTCTGGGAGCGTATGCACAATGTGGTGGCTATTCTAGAGTCCATTTATATTGAATTGAGGTCGATCGATAACGTGACATATCCGTCAATGGAATCATTGTATGTGTCCATACTGTTAATGAGAGACGTCATCCAGGCTAAACCCCTAAGGCATATATGAGGGTGCATGCAATAATCGACAACCTTTGGGAAATGACACTTTCTCATCCACTTCATCAAGTTGGTAAGTAGTTGCATGATTTTTTTTCGCCTATATGCTTCAGTACTTTGCTAGTTTTTCTCATTGCATGTATGGCTATTTTATTATACTAATGTGTAAATATTTGAATCATGTTGGATTTCAGCATACTTCCTAAATCCCAAGTACCGTTATAGCTAGGAACTCTACAAAGACAATTCATTGAAGCGGGTTGTACATGAGGTGTATCATGTATGATAAGTTATTCCCCCATTGTCTGGGGAAAGGCACCTTTGGTAATGAGGTAAATATGTTCCACACTTACCTTCTCCCTATCTTCATCTTAACCAATCCATACCTACCCTTATTGCTACATGCCATCAACAACTTATTAGATTCCATGATGCAGTTGGAATGTTCGGGTGCAAGGCCGCGATGAGGTCGAGGAGTCAGATAATGGCATGTGAGTTGTTGGATTTGTTACTTCTTAGAACTAATAATTAGTTTTCATATTATTTTAACAAATGTGAAACTAATAAAAGACTTTTCTATTTTGCAAGCGAATGGTGGACCATGTACAGGAGTAATTGCGAGGTTTTGTAGTGACCGGCTGTCCATGTGCTCGCACAGACAGTGTCCTCGCCACCCTGTGAAAGGAATTTGAGCATATTCTCCTTCATTCACACAAATAAGCGCAACAGATTGGGGTACAAGAGGCTTCAGAAGTTAGTGTATTACCACTACAACATGAAGCTACAACAAAGGTTGCTCCACCTGAAAGGAAGAAGAAAGCGCAGGACTCATTGGACCTGATGACGATTAGACAACTTGCATATGTTGAAGACGATGAGGACCCACTTTAAGAGTGGGTTAGGTCAGGATGACTTGGATACTTTCGATGGGTGACCAAAGTTGCCTGTGGCGGCGGAGGCAACGTCACAGGGAATTAATGTGATGAAGCTTTCAAATGTTTTATTTCAGGGATGAACTTCTGACGATTACAAGATCGAGATGGGTTTAACCCAATATGACACCAAGATAAAGAACTTCATTCCAACAATGCTAGGAAATATCTACATCATGATTTATAGATTCATTTTCCAAAACATGGAGTAGAATTCCAAGTCATCATGTCCTTATACCTCACAACAGAATGGTATTGCATAACAGAAGAATCACCACCTATTAGAGGTAACAAGGGCCTTTATTGACTAGCATGTCATTTTCCAATCTTATTGCCATGAAGCTATTTTATAGCAACCTATGCAATCAATAGAATTCCCACCAAATTCTTGAAAGTTATCTCTTGAAAATTTTGAAACTAGACTTATCACTACCATATAATGGGGACATCACACATGAGGTACCTCCACTACGCACGTATGAGAGGAGAAGGAGGATCCCACCATCGATCTATCTTGGCGACAGCATGAATTGAAGACCGACGACTTGTGGGAGGAATGTTAAGAGTCTTAGAGTCTAGGGTGGACCCGATCATGGCCCATCATGTCATGATCGTGGCCCACCACCATAGAACTTCGTAGAATTTTGGGTTTTATTATTTTTCATGCTTAGGTTTTTTATGGTCGCATTGGATTGGTTAGTAGTTGTTTAGTTTTTATTATTTTTTATTCAGATTAGTTTTTTTTTATGCGCACATGGCGCAGGGACACTTTAGTCATTCTCCCCTCTTAGGGTTTCTTTTAAAACTCCAAGAGTGGGGGGCGTGTGATTTTCTCTCTTCTCTTTGCATGTAGAAACGTAAGCCATAAGAGAGTGGGAAGCCCCCCCCCCCCCCCCCCCCCCCCGTTCATCAAGGGAAGACTACCGAGGTGTGATGTCTCATCCCGATTCATCCACCACCATCCCCTCCACGTTTTCCAACCCAAAAGAACAGCCTAGTACCAATTGTGCATCTTCCGATTCAGCCCAAAACGGGCCTGTAACCGTCGATAGGGCACTACGATCACACCGTGCGACAGATCGAGGCGAAACTTGAGGGACCAAGACTCCAACCCGGGCCGACCAGATTGGTGGTAGACCCCACCCCCACACGTGAGAGCTATCGGCACACGTGCGGGCGTTTTCTTCATGGTTTGATTCCTCCCTCTGGTAGGCCTTCCTTTCTACTCCAAACCCCATTTTGAATCAACCGATTTGGAGTCCCGATTTGAAAGATATGATTTTTTTATTATTTTCCCTCATTTTTCCCGATTTTCTACAAAATCCCCAAATCAGCTATGTTCTTCAAATTAATCAGATTTGTTCTCAATTCTCTCAGCCCAATAAACATTTCTAATCTAGAAACCCTAACCCTAGGTTACCAAATCTTCACTTTTCCCTAATTTTAGAACCCTAATTCGCAGTTAGAGAATCTCATTAATGATGGAACAATCCTACACAAGCTTGAGGGTCTCCACATCCCTTGGAACTGATTAGATTGTTTATTTTGGATTGGGATCAGCCCTAACTTGCGTGTAGGTTGAATGGTTTGACCTTGTCGTAGGGTGTGGAAATTTTGAATTTTGCTTAATTATTTTGGTGATCTTAGTCTGATTTCTTGCATATCATAGTAAATTTTCATGTCCTACATCACCATACCTCCTAAGGTATCTTAGGTGTGCTTGCTTCATCCATATTCTTGGTTCATCCTTAAATAAGTTAGATCCTCAATCAATGATTTGTGTGTTTTTCGAATATTCCAACCCTCAACAAAAGTTGTAAGTGTCATTGCCCTATGAATCAAAAGTATGTTTCCAAATATGTTATATTCTTTGAAAATATACCTTTCTTCTCTCCACAAGGCAAGTCTTACCTCCCACAATTATCCTAATTTTTTCCTCTCCCGATTATTGACAACCCTTCATCAAATCTATCCAAGATCCCCCAGTCAATCCTAACAAAAAATTGAAGGTGTACATTTGTAGGAAGACAAAACTAGAGATTCTTATTTATCATTATCCATCCCAGATTGCAGATCCAGGCCACTTGCAGTTACCCATTCCTCTCCACGAAGGATCTTACTCATGCACACTTATCCTATCAGTGATTTTGTATCTTAAAATCCTTATCTCCATCTTATCATGCATACTTATGATCCATTTCTTTTGTTCTTGTAGAATGTCATGTTGCAGATGCCCTAAATGATCTTAAATGGAAAACTAAAAAAATGCCTACCTTGGAAAGACAGAGGACAATGGGATTTAGTTGATCTACTGTTAGGAAACATGTGGTCATCTACAAATGGGTTCATACCTTGAAATACATGATGGTTCCATTGTGAGATGTAAAGCTAGACTTATCGTAAAAGGACTAACACAATATAGAATTATGGAGTAAATTATGAGACATTTGCTTTGGTGGCCAAACTATATTCTGTTCATATTCTTTTATTCATTGTAGTTGACTCTAGCAATTAGTAAAATTAGATGTGAAGAATGCATTTCTTCATGGCAAGCTTCATGAAGATAAATACAAGGCTATGCCTACAAGTTTTAGACCTTAGGGGGGAGAAAGGCAAGGTTTGTAAGTTACAATGACAATTTATGGAGTAAAACAACCCCCCTTGCCTATATTGAAAAGTTTACTAACGTGATACTCTCAAATCAAATTCGAGCAAAATTCCTGATGAGGACATCGCGCCTCTCAAAGTCTATCAACGTCAAAAGCAAGTGTTACCCGTTTCATTGTGGTTTGGTGACACATGAGTTGCATGGGAGGACCAAGTGGAGTAGATAGAGCAGCAGGAAGAACTTCAGAGACCTTCGGTCTACCGAAGGCAGGGCTGGGTCGACCGAAGGAAGGAGCAAACCACAATTACAAGTAATCTGTAATCGTGACCGAAGGAAGCTTTGGTTGACCGAATGTTGAGCCATGAATTGTGCATATCTGAACCCCAATTCATAGCATAATCGCATAGTTTAAGTTGTTAAAGTTAATGACTTATGCTTGCTTTTGTGTTCGTAGGTAAAAAAGAGAGATGGCATGGATTTATTGCTAATTTGGAAGATTTTGAGTGATGAGAAGACCAAGCTTTGATGAGACAAAGAAGTGAAGAAAACGCCTTGGAGAAATCAAGTTAAATACATGGAATGGCCAGAAAAAAGCAAATTGCAGAGCTACAGGGCTATAAAAACAAGATGCAGAAAATAACCCTGAAATTCTGTTGAAGTGCAAATTCGATCTATCGAAAAGGCATTTCGATATATCGAAGGTCTATTGAAAAAAGCTCTGATATATCGAAATAATATCGAAAAATAGGCAAAAAAAGTTACAACTCTCTGGACAGAAGTTCCGTTATATCGAAATGGCATTCCAATATATCCAAACACCTATCGAAACTGCCTCAAACTGCGTAAGTCCTTACGCGATTCCAGAAAATTCCAAGTCGGTGGCGGATTTTTGCTATAAAATGACACCTCTACGTCGTTCCTAAGACATATCATAGAAGGCTGAGAAGTTCATGGGAGGTGAAGAGGATCGTTGTGAAGCATTCGCAACTCCTCCGCCCAGGGTTTTTATGGTTTTTCTATGCTTTTACAGTAGATTCCTTTTGAGTTTTAGTTTAACTTGTTAATGGTTGGCTAAACCTCTTAGCTAGGGCTAAGAGGTGAAGCTTATAGTTGTTTGCAATGCTTGATTTGAATTAGTTCAAGTACTTTTTGGTTTAATGAAGAGCACTTCTAGTTCAAATTTGAAATAAAGTTAGTATTTTTATTTTAATTTTCTATCTCTTGTGATTTTGCATACATGAGATGTTTTGATTTACTGAGATTGCTTAATAGGGTGTTGTTGATAGGATTTTGGGTTGTAGAGATCTTCGATCAATCATGATATGTTGGATGCTAGGAGATCTTACAAACCAAGTTTCTTAAGTGCTTATCTAGAACTAAACTAGAAGAAGTTCTTATCTTTTGGGTTGATTTGAGATAGTTGTTTACGTATTGATATTGGTTTAATAGAAGTTCAATTCATGCTTCTAAATCAAGTCTAGTGACAAGACTTGAGGAAGAATCATGAATGTGATCTCAATTGTTTTGTGAAGGATTGGGCTGTGTGATTGGATATGCCTAATGCCTTTGTTGTTATGAGAAAACTATATCAGTAGATGATTCATCTATGTTAGATGCATTATGATAATTTGATTACTCTATATTCCGATTGGATAGGGATAGAACTCCAATTCCAATTGAGTTATTGGCTTGAATGGTTTGAATTGGCATTGTGAATGATTATAAATGGATCCTTGGCGCTCTAATGTTTTATTTCCTTAATTTAGTTCTAAAGTAGATAGTTTTATTCCATCCATCAATACAAATCCGAATTTAGTCTATCCTAGTTATAAAGTTTAAAAGTGTTACGACAATCCCTGAGGATCGACCTCAGTCTTACCGAGAATTATTAAATTATTACTACATCACAGCCTTGCACTTGAGGCGAGCAAACACCGAAGAAGGGTCTTCAGTCGACCAACGACGAGGCGCTTGTTTTTGCGGGATTAAGCGATTTTACGAACTTTTTAGGTTTTCGTGGACATTTTCGTCATTTTGTTAATTTCGAATAATTAAAGGGGCTGAGCCCTAAACTCTTTGATTAATTATGTGATTATGATTAAAGCAAGAAACCTTTTGGTGGCTTCTCTCTTTTCCCCTGGTGATTTCTCCCTCATCTCTCTTCTTTTCTCCCTCTAATCTCATTCTCTCTCTCCCTGCTCGAAGGTAATCTCTACCCTGCTTCCAACTTTCTTCCTTTTTTCTTAAAACCCTATTGTGCTAATCCCTTCATTCTAGATTACTATCTAAACCTAGTAATTCTAGATTTCCCTAAGTTTTCATTCTTTCGATCCAGAAATCCCGCTTTTCATGGATTAGAGAATCGACTTAGTTGCTTAGATGAACCCATGAGAGATCAAGAGTTCTATCTCTTGCAATATCCAACCCTCGCTGGAATTTGAATCCATTACTGTGTGGTCGTGAAAGATGGTCTTTGTCATTATGATTTTCTCTTCTTTAATTCTTATTTTATGATGTGTTGGTTGAATGATTCATTTATTGCTATACAGATATGCACTAATGTAATTTATTCCAATGAAAGTACATGTTATATCATGCTCAAAAAATCCAAGTTGCTTAGAGCTCATCCAGCAAAAACTACAATTGAGGTGAACCATTGTCTGTATGGGAGACAGTCCAATGAGTTTAAAGATTCTGGCATGTATCACGATCTTACGAGGCGTCATATATATCTGACACATAGGCGCCTAGATATTATTTATGTTGTTGGTGTGTCGAGTCAGTTCATGCATTCTCCATGTACTCATTGTCTAGAGGTAATGTGTCGGATTCCCAAGGTACCTAAAATTAGCTCCAAAAGGATTTTTTGTAATTCCAATCATGGCCACTTGAATTAGAGTGGGTATTGTGATGTTGATGGTGCAGGCTCTTCTACAAGCAAATAATCCACTACTAGTTATTGAACATTTGTTTGGAGTAATCTTGTATCATTAAAAAGCAAGAAGCAATCAATAGTTGCTCATTCGTCGGCTAAAGCAGTATATTGTGCAATGGCCCATGCAACGTGTGAGATTAACTAAGTCAGATCTTCTCTTTACAAAATGGGATTCAGTGTGCCTTTACCTATCCCCCTTACATTGTGGCAATCAAGTTGTGATTCATTGCCTCTCATCCTGCGAACACTCCATAAGAGGACAAAACATATTGAAGTTGATTGGCGTTTTATGAGAGAGAAAGTTGCCTCAAAATTGCCGCGCACTCCATTTATTCAATCCAAAGACTAAAAAGTTGATATTCTCACCAAAGGTCCTACTTCATCTGATTTGCATTATCTTATGGGCAAGTTGGGAGTGCATGATATCTATAGGGGGAGTGTTGAAGAATAAGTGTCATGTGTCATAATGTTGAATGGTCCTATCAGGCACCATAATGAGGATATTCTTATTTACATTCTTATGTATCTTTTGTTTCCATCTTTGTACACAAATCTCATTATAAATAAAACTATTCTGAGAGAGGATAATAACAACTCTCTCTTCCCTTCCTATAAGATCTCTCTTTTCTTTCATCCCTAATATCGTGATCTATCACTTGATAATCGTTGAATAGAAACATTGATTGATGAATGGAGAAATATCAGACTCTTGCTTCCTCATAAACTCAAGTTTTTAAGATTGGAAAGAATACAACGTAGAATCTCAAATACTTGAAAGCAATAGCATGCTTAAAGAACAATGAAATAAAAATTTTAAGTGCATACAACTTGCAAGTAAATAGCTCTAATATTGTATAGAGAAGCATTGCAAAGATAGCACAAACAAAAGAAGAATTAGTTTTAGCAATGGAGGTGTTATGCACAAGCGAAAGAAGTATATAGAACAACAAAGAAATGACATTCGCGAGTTCAATAAAAAAAAAGGCACCTTTCCTCGACAAACTGCAAGAAAAGCAGCTCCATTTACAGAATTTACTGGGAGCCCATTGGTACTCAGGTTTTTAGAGTCTCGCTTACGACTCCTTTTGAGTTTCCAAGGAGCAGTTCCTTGGCCCAAAGGTTTTCCCTTTCCACGAATTGAATCATAATAACCCTTCAAAACAGGCTCAAAATTCTCCTGGTTTCCTCTTGGCTCTGGACAACACATAAACAATTAGACCTCCCATAGTCTATTCATTATGGTACAAAAACAATAAACTCAAAGGTACATCAAGAAAGAAAAAAAAAATCCTAGAAAGTTCCAATGGCATGCACAAGATAAAAAGCCACATAATATGCACTATTCAAATGTTAGTTCACTCTTCACTCCCAATATCTTTTCTGCTAGAACTAGAAAGCTAGCCAAATCTATCTAAAAACATAATATCACTTGTAGGAGATGTGTGAGTGTGGGTGTTTGTATGAGAGTGCGGGTGCGCGAAAAGGTAGTGTGCATGGGTTTGCATTGTAATGGGTGCTCCTACAGGACACCATATTGCTTGGTGCGTTAGGGTTTTATTAATAGAACTTAAGGAGAGAGGCCTATCTTAATCTCTCTCAATCCTTTTTTTCTCACACATTTCCCTTCTCCTTCTCTCTACCATGGATTTTAACATCTCTAAAGAGATGTACTTCACAAAGATTACCCCAACATGAAAGCATGCGAGTATTAGCCAAAAGTAACACAAGCATGCACGCGTACAAAGGAACACTTACCAACAAAAAGGGATTTTTGTGCATTTAATCTTGACCATTGACCTGTTTGAACCCAACGAGTGCATAGCTTCTCCAGCAACTTGTAGCTAGGGAAGAAAACAAGAGCACCACCTGGCACGATCTTGCAAATTTCCTCTAAAGAAGCCCCAAGTGAATCCTTTATAATCAATGGTAAACTATTACTTATCCATAACTACTCCCAAGGAAGAGAATCTCACTTCAAGGTGCCACAGCATACCTGAAAAGCATACCCATCAGCTGTTTTATAACTGGCATTCAACTGACAATTCCCTGGGCCAGTGGAGATGACAGCAGCCCAAAGCTGCAAATAATGATGGAAAATAAAATTATCAGTGAAGCTATTAAATTAGATCATGACATTAATAAAGCAGGCATGCAACTTAATCCAATGAGCAAAAACATTTTAAGAATCATAATTCACACCTGTGATTCCACATCTATAACATGTGGCGCTTCCATGCATGCTTCAAACTGAACACCAAGTTCAGAAGCAAAAGAGTTCATTGGCGAGAGTGTCCTGAATCACAAATAATATTAACTAACAATCGAACAGTGCTACAGCTCTGCATTTTATAACACTGAAGTAAACTCATCGTAAAAGTAGGCAATGGTGACAATTTTAATAAAATGCACAGACTATGACCTACAAGGGTAAAATCAATTAACACTTCCTGCTAGCAAAAAGAAAGGAAAAAGTTCAGACCAATAGCTTAGTAGTATTTCTCACAATAAATATAATCAGAGTAGAAGTTGACAAACACATATCATCATTAAAGTCATCATTAGCAGCACTTGATCCAAGATTAAACTACTTGAAGACATTAAAAGGCATAAACTTCTATAGATTTTCAAAAATACCTTACCAGTAGTATCTCATAGTGTAACGCCCCGTAAAATCGCCTTTCTTATGACCCGAACACACACTCGAGCCCCGTAGACCCACATTACCTTAGGACGAATAATCAACCCTACTTAGTTTGGAAGAACCATAGCTTAATGGAATCAGCAACTTAGTGGTGTGTGTGGAAGTCCGTTCCGCCACCCGCTCTAAGGCCGACAAACCCAAAACTCGATGGGGAACACCCCCGTGCTGGGCTTGACACTCTTGGATAGGTGACATACCGAAGGCGACGCCTGAGACCATTAAACTGCAACGTCTTGCAAATACACATGGCAATGCAAGTACACTTGCACTAGGCCTTAAATAAGCAATCATTACCTATTCCACTTTTCCTATGTGGGCCCCATGGACCCTTGCATGGCCATGGAGGATGGATCATAGACTCTAAATGTAACCCACCACATGTTCCCTTAATGTGGGCCCCAATCAATGATCGGTGACCATCAAACAGCCATCGCCCTGGATCCGGCAAATGTCGCACCCAATTGACCCCAAATCGCACCCGAGCAAGGATCTCGCTATGGTAAACCCATCCCATGGGCTGGATCAGCCCAGTGGGGCCAGGTGGGCCCCACATGATCGAAACAGGGCCCAAAAGGGCCATTCGTGCATGACTTGAACCCCCAAGGTCATATTTCCTAATTGCCCCACTTATATAAACCCCTTTTTCTCAACCCCTTAGCTCATTTCTCTAGCAAAAACCTAAGAAAGAGAGGGGTGAGAGAGAGGAAGGGGAGCTTGAAGAAGAAGAATTGGATAGAGGAAACTCTTGCATGCCACTCTACTAGTGACTAGCCACCTCCAAGACGCTGTAGCCACCACCTCTTCGTTGAGAGCTCCTTCGAGGTGCTAATAGTGGTAAGCCAAGGCCAATTCTCCCTCCTTCCTTGCTTTCCTACCTACCTTTCCCAAATTCCCTAACTTCCAACCTTCTCCCTGTAGGAATTTCAAGAATTTACGACACAATGAGGTGCGTAACATTTACCTTTGAGTTGCCTTGCATCAAATGCAAGGAGACATAGATAATGCTTAGAATCTTAAGTAGTTACACTAGGAGATGATAGAATATCCAGGGATTTTTGTTTATTAGTTGTTCCTAGTAGGAATTCTCTTGATACATGTTGTTTCTTTGCCATAATTGCTTGCGTTTTGTGCATGCGTAATCCAGTATCCTAGATTTTAGCATAAACTAAGAGATATATTATTATTGTCTAAGGAATTTGGTAGTTCGAGATGCTTTGAGGATGTTTTGTTGCATGACTTGGAAATTCTGTATGATTGCTGACATGCTCAATATTGTGTAATGCATGCCTTATGGATTTATAGGAAGGGTGTTGAATTACTAGTGTAACTATGTATATCTATCTGTTATATCGCCTAAACCAAGAGTCGGACAAAATCTGGGGCGACCGCACAAGTCAGCCGTCCCTTGGAACCCAGTGTCGCCAATTGTGGTGGAATTCGGATAATTGACTTTGGTTTGGAACCACACAGGACACTTGTGCCTAAGGTCGATCCCCCGTCTCGCCCCCAGTTGGTGATCGCTGGTTTAGAACCCAGGATAGGTCTACTATGTGACTTGACGCCTTATTTCGAATCCTTGCACCAACACTTTCAATGTTTGGGCCCACTAAAAACTATATGGCGAATGATCCCCAAGACTCATGGGCCGGACATGGTGGTATGGGACCTATGCCCGTGTTATCAGCCTACATTAGGGTGGTGTCTCCCCGTACTGACCTTTGAGCACCCGTGGAGGCCACAAGCCTACCACCTTACTATGAGGAGATGGTGTGACCAAACCTTCCCCCGCCCGCCTCGGGCGCGACTGACGAGCCACAGCCGAATTGGGCGCTTGAGCTATTAGCCCAAGTTAGGATCCTTGGGGTTATTGGCGATGATATGTACTCGCCCACAGGGAGCCAGATGGTCCCAGATTGGCCAGGTATAACAGTGGTGGTGTAGTGGTTTCGCTAACCGGCTAAATGCTAATACAGAATAACTAAAGGCTTGACCAAACATGCATGGTTCGGCATGGCATTCATGATGGGCGGGTGAATAGGGTGGTGCCCCATTCACTGGCGGCTCAGTCTGTGCGAGTGATGTGGAGGTGCCACTCACTGTCTGATGTGGCATATTGGAGATCGGGCATGCATCTGCACTACATGCTCCCATGCATTTAAATAACCATGTTTAATGATGTGATGTACTGCCTTTGACTGATATATATATTTGTATCTCATTATCTATGACTGCTACATTTGCTCATGAGTAACTTATAGGAAATGTTACCACTGAGTTCGCCACTCACTCCCTTTCTGGGACGGTGTTCTAAAACACCAACCAGACGACCCGGGTGACGCAGGTATATAGGAAGCGGTTGCAACGATAGACTTCATAGAGGAGGGCGACCCAAAGGACCCGTATTACCAGCTCTCAGGCGACCAGCCGTAGAGAGGGCGATGGGGTTTTTCTTTTGTTAGTTTTGGGAGAAAGCGCGGGCGGCGCTCTTATACAGCTTTTTGCTAGTGTTTCAGATTGAGGGTATCGGGACTCCTAGCGGGTCCCGCCGAGTGAGTTTACCATTATACATTGTTATATATATATATATATATATATATATTGCGTTCTCACTTCTTTTTTGATATACTTGTTCCTGTTGTTGCTTCTAGCTGGGATGTCAACTCAAATCTTGAATTGCCATATTATCTAACATGTGCACCTAACCACACATAACATGTGCATCGCATAAAGTGGAACTTAGGACATTGGGGCCCGAAGATTTCCACGGCCCTTGATATCTAGGGTGTCACACATAGATTCATAATTGCATAGAAGCTACGCTCACTTCTCTTAACAAAAAAAAAAAAAAAAAACAAACAAATAGAAGTTATGTAGTGTGTTTTGTTCCTTTTAGCTTTAGCTTTGAAACATTAGTACTATTGAAGAAGAATTGTACACTCGTGATCCATTAGTTACTGTATAATTTTGGATTGACTACTGAGGAATGAGAAGCCATTGTTTCATAGACTCGGATGCATGTGTTTCATTCACAAAGTTTTTAAAGGGCATATATGGTGAGCAACTAAAGCCTCAAACCTGTTGGACTGATGTCAAAAGGTTTACCCAAAAGTCAAAACTCCACACTAGAGAGGCAAACAGTGGTAGTCATATCATAATGGTCTGATGCGTGCTTAATTTTATCTTAGGAACACCAAGAAATATCATATGTGGCATTTTTTAATCTTTTCCTGCTTTATTTATTCTGGATTTTTTTAGCAAAAGATTCTACGGTTTTGGTGCTGGCGAATATTGCTTCAATGCCAATATCTTGGACCTTCATCCTTAGTGGAACTGAAAGTACAGTGAATACACAATGTATGCATGCAGAGAAAGGACATGGATACAGCAAACAAGTGATGCGTTTATCAATATACATATACATATATCTTTATATATGGAGCCATCCTTGAAGCACCATCTGGCATTCACAAGGTTTTGGATAAACCAGTAAAGTCTTCATGTCATTTACTAATTGTCGAGTAGGGCTTTCAATAGGCCAGGCTTGGGCCAAGCAGAAGTCAAATTTTGGACAACCCTATTGCTGAGTGATGCAACAAGGACTATGAATACTTAGGTCTGAACTTATTAGCAGCAGATTCAAATCTGAAATTTCATATTGGAGCCACAAAGATGCAGGGAACACCAGACCATCCACAAGCAGTAGTAGAAAAAGATTCAAGACTGGGAGTGTGCAAAAAGTCTGCTAGTCAGCACACTAGTGATCACATGCTCTCATGGTTGACCAAACGAAACCAGGAGAGTTCCATATCCGTTTTCTTGTTTATTTCAGAATAACATAAAGAGTCATTACATGCATGGAAGTCTATATATAGACCTTCTACAAAGAGAATCATCCTAGACCTGGATTCTGCTTATTATAGCTATTAAACAGATCTCTAATGGACAGCAAAAAAAGGGGACTCTTAAAACAAATGGAAACCCCCAAAATGAAGGCTGATTTACATTCAGCCAAGCGTAGGGGTATTTTGGCCAATTCTAGTACTAGGAAGGTAATAGTTGTAGATAGCTATAACCAGTGTTCGAAATATCGGTATCCCGTTACGTATCGCACCCTTGGGATACAGATACGTATCGGTTATCGCATGGGATATATCGGTTGTATCGCGTAATGTATCGTTGTTGTTGGAAACATGGAGAAACATTGGGAAATTGGTAGAATTTTTCAATGAACCTTCAGTGATTGTTAAAAAAGACATCAATACACTTACAAATCAAAACATTAGAAAAAACAAGTGCACATAATAGGCTTTCTTTGTATGGGGTCCTAATTTACGCGCTGTCTAATTGAATTGATGAAGGTATATTCAAAGTATATTCATATAATTTACAAATGTAAGAAGACATGTGGAAACACAAGCACTACATTCAAAAGCAAAAGAAGAATCACTAGAGCAGGTTACATACATATTTGATTTTTTGTTTGGACACAGATTGCAACCAATTTGCAAGAAATTGGGAAATTTTTATTTTTTTTTCAATTTTCCACAATTCGGCCCATCTTCTCCAAATCTCAAAATCGAAGCTCTTAATCATGGATTTGTAACAATTTGATACTGATTTAACATGATTTACAGGAAAAAAAAATGATCAAAAATCGAAAATGCTCACCAGATTGAACATGTGGGAAATATCCCACTACTCGTGTGTTTCGTTTCGCACAGGTGGGAAACAAGATATATCGTGGGATATATCGGCCGATATCATCGATATTTAAAACACTGGCTATAACCTTTTCAAAGAAGAGAATCAATCTCTCCCTCTAAATTGTTCTAATTGATTTACTTTCCATGTATAGAAATAGAGTTATTTTCCTTGTACATCATTGCATATCTCTACTTAAACCCTATTGGGGTAAAGCAATGGATACAGAAAACGCAAAAGAATTCTCCAATCTTCTCGTGTTATCATAATATCAGAGAGGTGCATCTGGGTCGTCGATCATTGAGTCCATTGCTCCGACTCAGCTATCAACGCTTAAGATATATTCTAATCAGATCCATTTTAAGTCGCCGATCGGCCGTCAGCCTGCGTCACAATCCTCACCTCTTGTGCCTCAATCCGCGCTTCGCCGCCAAGTCCATTATCACAACACTCATCTCTGCCATCTCACCAAATATCCAAACCCCCAACCGCTCAATCGTTCATCTCTCAACAGTGATTGTTGGATTTGCGATCCTCTTCTCCGTCACCTCTCAACGCCTCCGAACCACCATTATTGAACCCATCTACAGCGGTCATCTCCATCACCAATAAGCCCTCGCCCCAAACTTCTGCTTGCTCCCCCCTTTCAAATCCTAGTTATGACACCACTTATTCTCCGGCCCCATCTGATCATCACCCATCCTGCCATTGGTATTCATTCGCACCAACGCCCACCATCAACAGCAACACCGCCATCACCACCAAACCCATCTCTCATCACCGGCACAAACCCATCGCCCAAATCCGTAATCCCCCATTAAGGTTCCAGCTGATTACAGCAGTGCCTCCAGATATGTTTACGATGCCACCAGCCTTCCAATCATAGCAGTGCCGCAAACCAGCACGTCCATCAACAAACCCAGCGCCTCCAGCATTACTACGAACCAACCTTCCAATCGCAACTTCGTGCTTATTCCTAGATCCATGGTCGTCGTAGTCGCATCACTACTGTTGCAAGACTTACATACCACAAAACCCATTACCATTCAGTCGGCCCCATCTTTGGATCCTCTGGAGAAGAGGATTCTTGAATGTTGAATCCCTCTCTTACATTCCTACTTTCAAGCTCCAACTTCCAAGTCTAAAACCCTAATCTCTATAAATCCACTCCAAAGATCAATCAAGAAGAGAAGTCCTCAAAGATCAATCAAGGATTCAACATTCAAGAATCAAGAATACAATGAAGAAGCACTCTCATTCTACATTTCTCTCTCTACATTCACTCTCATTCTATTTCTCTCACATTACAGTCTCTCTCTTACATTACATTCTCTAGATTCTAGAATCTACATACATTCTTCATTCTACATTTCTCTCTCTTTCTACATACATACAAACATTCTATTCATCATTCTAAATACATGCATACTCTCTCTCTCTCTCTCTCTCTCTCTCTCTCTCTCTCTCTCTCTCTCTCTCTCTCTCTATTTCTCTAATCATATCTACAATCTACATTTCTTTCTTTATTTCTCTTACAGTTAACATTCTATTTCTCTAATCTCTCTCTCTCTCTCTCTCTCTCTCTCTCTCTCTCTCTCTCTCTCTCTCTCGTCTACAACTACAACTCTACAAGTGTGTAACTCTCTCCCTCTCTCATTCATTCTCTAAACTTTACAACTTAAAACAAGTATACAACTAACAAGAAGAAAGCATCATTTCTTCTTCCCAATCTACTTCTTTGAAACCCAAGTCGAATGACCCGGGTTGGAAATGTGGGCACTATCATAGTGCTACCAAGAAGACTCACATAGCTTGTGACTTATGTGGGTTTGTGAATTCTAGTGGCATTATGCAGCATAAGCAACACCTTATACATACATCGGGATCAAATGCAAGAGGATGTCCTAATATTACTCCAGAAATCCAAAGGGAAATCATGGAGTACATGGATAAACAAACAATAAAGAAACACAATAGTGTCATACTTTGAGAGAAATTTATGGAACAAGAAGATCTGAGAATATAGATGTAGTTGATGTGGATGATCCTAGCCCTACTCCCCCAACGTAAACAAGCCGGTCTAGACCACTAGCCTTGAAAAGATGTCATGGGCATTTACCCATGGATAGATGGTATAGACCATACCCCGAGGATGTGGTCGACCAAAGGGGTCGGGGGCAAAGGGCCTGCTCAAACCACATTAAAAAAGTGATAAAAACAAAAACATAGAAAAACCGTGATTTAATATATCGCTAAGTGGTTATACCAAGCCGGTGTTGTTTTCAACACCAAGTTGAAAAGCTTCAAGTTATGGTTAAGGCAATAAGTCAATTTGGATCTGGGCTTAAACCTCTTTCATATCACAAAGTGAGGGAAATATGCCTCAAAGCCAAGGTTGAATATAAGGAATCGTGGAAAACCTATGGTTGTACACTCACGGCCAACGGATGGACCGATAAATCCAATCGGACTCTAATAAACTTTCTAGTGAATTGTCCAACTAGGACAATGTTATTGAAGTCCATGCATGCATCAAGCCATCCTCATACGGCAGATTATTTGTTTAAATTACTAGATAGCGCAGTTGAGAAAGTAGGAGAAGAATATGTTGTCCAGGAAATCACAGACAATACAGCCTTATATGTAGCCGTCGATCGTCTTCTTATGGAGAAGAGGCGTCGTTTATTTTGGATCCCTTGTGTGGCCCATTATGTTGATCTTATGCTAGAAGACATGGGTAGGTTATACTTAAAGTGCTTGCAATGGCTAGAAGAATCACAGTCTTTATGTACAAATGTGCCCTTCTTCTCCATCAAATAAGAAAACACATTGGGTGAAAATGTTATGTCCGGCAATCACCCGTTTCGCTACAGCCTTCTTAACACCACAAAGATTGCATTCAAAAAAATCCGAACTAAGAAGCTTTGTAGTGTTGGCAGATTGGACAAATGGGCCAGCAAACCATCATTTCGCAAAACAGTTACACACTAGTGATAAATGCACTAAAAGCATCCGAACCCTTAGTCACTATGTTGCGATTGGTGGACAGAGATGAGAAGCTACCAATGGGTTATATATATGATGTGATGGAGAGAGCGAGAAATAAAATTATGGACCATTTTAACTATTACAGGCCCATTTTAGACATTATAAATAGAAGATGGGGCGGCCAAATGCCATCTCTATTGTATTCAACTGCCTACATCTTTAATCCAGTCCGTTTATTCACTTCCCCCAGTCCGTTAGAATCACAGACGACACATATGGTTCGATTTCCTGATGTGCAGGAAAAAATGGTTCTAAATAAAGGAGAACGGGACAAAATCCCTAGCTCTACTAGACTTCTATACGAAGAGCGGGGGCATATTCTTAGGAGATATAGTCATCAGGCATATGACAATGACATTGCCAAGTATGAAGTCTTACACTCTTACAAATAGTTTTTTTACAATCTAATCTACAAAGTCCAACCTACTAAAATGGTTTTTCTCAACTGACTGGTGGGCTACCTATGGAATGGACCCAAACAGGAATGATCCGACTCTACAGAAGTTGGCCATGAGGATTCTTAGACTCACATGTTCTAATAGTGGTTGTGAGGGCAACTAGAGCATGTTCGAGGTGGTACGTTTGGAAAATGTTATCGTTAAGGAGTTAAAAGTTATAAGTTATAACAAAGTCCAAGTACGCTAATACACTTTCTGATGAGGACATCAGAGCATCACATAGAGAGTATCAGTGGAGGAGGAGGAGATCAGCCCCAGCCTCACTTTGGCTTGGAGACCAATCAGATGGGCCACAATGAAGACCCCACATGCATGGACGTGCATCTTCGAAGACCCTACACTAGGGAGATGCATGTGGTCTGCATTCTAGAGGAGTTTGGACCGTCAGATCAAGTTGTCACGCTGATCGAACCGTTAAATCACATGCACACCTCGATCAGACGGTCGGGTCATTGTGATGTTAGATCACCTTGACCTTGGGATGCTTTAATGGTAGTCTTTACATTTTCCCTTTCACTCGTAGTATGGGGAAGAAGTGGACTCTAGGGGTACTGCTAATTGATAACTGAGTTGAGTAATCGAATTGTATCAATTATTTAATAGATCATTTTGCGAAGCTAATAGACATCCACAGGAATTAGCTTATCAACTCCCCGAACGGTACTATAAGAATCGGTACTGAACATCCCTCCTGTAATAGTACAAGCTCCCATAGCAATGACATATTTTGGTTCCGGAATTTGCTCATATAATCTCACTAAAGAAGTGGCCATTTTCATTGTTACCATGCCGGCTGTTAAAATTAGGTATGCTTGCCTCGGGCTCAATCTTGGTACCAGTCCATAACGATCAAAGTCGAATCGCGAGCCTATTAATGAAGCAAATTCAATGAAGCAACAACTTGTACCATAGAGAAGTGGCCATAAACTTGAGAGTCTTGACCAATTCGAAAGATCGTTCAATGTAGTTGAAATAACTGAATTTTGGGCTGTTCGGTTAGTATTAGGATTCATTATTTCATGGTTATTTAATGTTTAGATGCTTAGGATTTTATTATTGATTATATGGTACATTTTAGTTGAGTTTCATCTCACCTAGGGCTAGGGGGTTATCTTATGAACATTTAAGAAGTAGGAGGTTATTTGTAATTGTCCAATGTTTTGAGACTATATACAAAGGGGGGTACGTCCAAGCCCTACCAAAGCTTTTGTGAATGAAAATTCTCTCTTTGGTCTTATGCATTGATCTCCTGTGAAGGGAGAGAAAAGTCCTTTCGCGAAGGAATGATCAATGTGAAGTCGCGTGGGTGAGAAGCCTACACCTATCAACCATTGCTCATCCTCCATCTATAAGCTAAGTTTTCATCACTCTTCTCATCTTCTTGTCTCCTCTCTCATCTTCTTTCTTTGAACGTTTCCTCTTGAATCTCCAAGGGCCCAAGCCATTCAACCCTTCTAACCCAAGCCCCCTCACCCTTGGACCGCACGGTCAAACCGACCGTATGGACCAGTCCATATGGCCCCCTTATGGCTATTTTCTTCCTTCATTTGATTCCCCTCATAAACCCTAAACCTTCTTTTAAGTTTCCCCCAAATTGAAACCCAATTCAACCATAAACCTAAAATCCCCAATTTCCCTAAACCTTAAGTCACCAATTCCCTTGTTACATCAACCCTAAGTCCCAAATCACAAATTCCTTAACCCAATTCCCAATTCCTTCAATCCTCCCAAACCCTAGTCTTTCCTTATTGAAAACCCTAACCATAGAAGGTCTTCTTCTTCTTAGATTAAAATTAAATTGCTAACCTATGCTATTTGACGGATTTCTACATCCCTTGGATCCTAGATTTTCATATTTCTTAATGGTTTATTACTGTGGGACTGTGATTTACTATGAATTCGTCTATTTCGTGCCTAATTGACTGCTTTGTGGTTGTGGTAGAATAGCATACATCTCCTATTTTGAGTTGCTCATAATTTGTTTGCTGATTTTACAACATAACTGAGCATACATTACATGTCCTACATCACTTTCTTTCATGCAGATTCACACTAAAAAAAGGAATCGTCTTGAACAAAAGAAGTTCAACGACTTGGTCTTCATCCAATACAATCGGAAGTTGCGGAAATGATTCCACGTTAGGTGAGAAAAGCCTGGTTTCTATGACCCGATTTGCTTATATGGGTCGGATGCAGATAATGAATGGCACGTAGAGACGAAGGATCCGGTCTTTGCTGGAAAGGAGCTAACATGGACCCAACTTGAAGATGCCACATTTGGATTGATGCTTGAAAAAGGCATTTCCACTCGAAGGCGGAGGAGAGGGGGGGCGAGTAGTAGTAGTTAGCCAGTGGAAGAGATTGAGGAGATAGAAGAAGGAGATAATCAAGTTGAAGATTAACCATTGGATGTTGATGAACTATTGGTGCGTATAGATGATGATGAAATAGAAGAAGATAAAGTATACATGGAAAAAAGAGATGACTCTGATGATGACGATGGTGGTGATCAAATGCCACAATGACAACTGGATCGATATATATAGTATTAGACATTTAGACAATTAGTATTATTTTATAATTAGTTTATAAACATTAAGTTGTAACTTCTAAATTGTATTTGTACAATGAATAGCTTGTTCATTGTTTTGTTAACTATATTGTTGAATGTTGATGTACTACATTAATTGTTTAATTGATTTTGTTCCTCCCAAACAAATTTTAAATATTTAAAATTAGTTCGCATATGCAATTTGACAACATTGGTAGGGGTCTTTGTTTCTCTTTTTTTCCTTTTTTTCCTTTTTTTTTTTTTTTGGTATTTCAAACCATAAATGGGTGGGTAGGCTAGGTGCCCATTTAAGGCCCAACATGAGTATGAATGTCGGTATACCCATTTGTAGGTGGGTATGGGTATGGGTATGGGTATGGGTGCCCCTAGACATGACCCGAACACTGCCTATTGCTAGCTCTAACTGCCGGTATACTCTACAATTAGTTGCACGATTTATTATTGAGTACATCTTCAAATTTTTGTTTGGGTCTCCATGAAACTTGCAATATTTACACAGCTTATTCCTTGCATTCTCAAGATATTAAAGTCCAAAGTAGGCGGCTATATCTTCGAAGTTAAAAATAGGTTCAATCTATCCAAGTTGCTTCAGGACATGATAGGGACCCACATTTCTTACAAGTTGCTTGTTTTAGGATCACGTTAGAAACAATTCAAACTTCAAATGGATCATCACCTCAGATCCTTGTTGGTGCAAAACAACACAAGACATTAGAATGGTCGTGTAGTTCTCATTGCTAAGCAAGGTACTCAAAAACAATAACAGTGGCCGAAATAGCCACCGCCGTTACCATTACGATACAAGCCATAATGCCCGTTGTTTTCAAAAAAATATTGTATCAACCCTATAAAAACTGTTATTGGGCCCATCACTTCTATTAATGGCTGTTACGACACTGTAAGGGCGTAACAGTGGCCATTGTTTGCGTAACCATTTTTGGATACCTTATCGCTAAGGGCTATCTTTCTTTTGACATCCTCGTGTGTTTACTTAATGTGTAGTGAAAAGCTAGCTTCTTGGCTCGATCCAATAGTAATGGGTGGTTGTACCAAATTGATAGCTTGTCGAGATTTTAGCCCATTAGCAATTTCGAAAAGCAGAAAGTCCCACGGTTTGGTTCAAAGAACTATTATAGGAGGAACTTTCCTTGTGGAAAGATAAGGTCCCAAGTGCTGATACAATCACGCACTAAGCATCACGAAAGGTTTCCAAGACTTCAATTGACTATTTCATGTAGCTTGTGTTCGAAGGATGGAACATGCTTGAGAACTTCATATCTTAGTTCCCATCTCAACCCAAAATGTCTTCCATAAGTAGCTCATGGACTTGACATCTCAATTAGGAACATTTAGAGATCCCATGCGATCAAACCACCTCCTTGAAGAAGACATTGGCAATTTTCATGGTGAGCAACATTTGCTTGCATGAAATGAAACAGGCCATCTTGGAGAAACGATAGACTACAATCTAAATAGAATTATAAAAACATTGCGCCTACAGTAAACCCAAGATGAACTCCATGTTAATGTACCTCCACGATCCACTTGGCACAAGTAACAAAGTGTACAAGCAGGTATTTTGTTTATAACCTTTGCCAAGTTTACATGCTCAGCACCACAAAGTAATAGTTCCCAGGGCCTTTTACAATTCTAGCCCATAGAAATAATCTTCCACCAAGGCATCGCCTTATTACTTTGAAGTGACCGACCATCAAGACCACCTGAGCGGAGTCCTTTATGACCAGGGGTAACAATAAGACAAGTCAGCCTACTAATCAACTAGGCCAACTTGCTTTTGAGTCGAGTTTGGGCCACACTAACAGGTAATAGGTTGGGCTCAAGTTCAAAATGCGACTCGATGAAGCAAATGAATTGGTCTTTGGAAACCCCACCCAACCAAACTAATCCATACAGCTTATCAATGACCTAGGCCAAGGCCAGATGACCTGGCCCAAAAGTTGAGACAAACTAATATATGACAAGTACATATGCATGCATATGATGTATGTATCCACTAATTGGGCAGGAATTGCATGCATTTAACCCCATATTCCATTATTAAACTTGAGTGTGGTCGTGTCGAGTCGATTAGGTCGTCACTAACCCATGAAAACCACGGACTCCATGTATGCTCATCGGAATAGGCCAATCAAGGATCTCTTGCCCCTTTTGGGGTAAGCCTTAGCACCCTCGGCTAACACAAACAAACCACAGGAAAACCATTTTAGGACTCATGAAAGTACATTTCTTTAGGTTAATGAAGAGTTTTTCTTGGTGTAGAACTCACATACAATGTTAAAGATGATGTAAATGATCCCCGTATGAATTGATATGCACAAGGATGTCGACAAAATAGACAATGAGAAACTTATGAAAGGCCATAGGACTTCTGTCACTAAGCGAGTAGAACTTTTCGGTGTGTTAGCAGTCCAAGAGGCATGACTAACCATTCATATAATCCATCATTCACCTTAAAAGATGTTTTCCATTTTTCTCATGAGTGGATCCTAATTTAGCAAATCATTCTTCGAAAAGATCATAGAACTCATCATCATTTCAAGCACTCTAGCAAGTTGTCTAGACAACTAAAAATATCATGATGCAACCAAGGAATAGTTAATTGGGACATATGAGCAGCATATCTAAATCTAAAAATTTAAGACTTCATCATTGATATGGGTCAGATTGCATAACTGAACATCCATGTAAGATTCCTAAAGCTCTAGACAAACAAACAACATCTACACATGTCGCTACTATCAACCAAAATGAATCAAATGACCATTTACAGACAAACTCAGTCTGTAATCATAATTTGATAGAAACTATTAGTACAAAACTATATGAAACTGTGGTATATGAGATGCTCTACAATGTCTAGATTAGTTTTAGAAAAATATGACGTGTTTCATGACGTAAGTCCATCCATAACAAAGAATGTAGCAGAAACTGGTTTCCACAATCTTTGGTGCAAGAAAATTATCAACAACATCAAATTATTCTAAATTAGGGGTGACAATGGGTTCAAGCAACCCGTGGGTCAACTGGCCCGACCCACTTCTAAGCCGAAGCATGCTAGATTAGTAGTGGCTTGGATTCATGCCAGAAAATGAGGCCCATTGAAGTAATCGGGTTGGGCTCCAATTGAACCTTACCCAACCCAATCTGCCCATATAGCTTACCAATGGGCCAGATGACTCAACCAAACCCAACCCCAAAACAAAAATATTAGTATAGTGTTTCGATCCCTAGACCCCTTCAAAAGTTGTAACACTTCCTCACTACCGCTACCTTACAAATGCTTAGTCCATTTTCTTTGTGCAACTAATAAACACTAGTCAAGGGAGATTTTCCCTGACTCTCAATACCTTGTTGGTGCATGACCACCTAGCAGATTGTGGGACAAACATGTGGTTGTTGTTCTTATGTGGTCTTCTTGTGTGAGGGAACCGATGACAAATTGGGATGGAAGGTCCAGTATCGAGATCATCAACGATTCATGTGCCCTACCCTACATAGGAATGTAGGTGCATCATGGGAATAGGCTCCCAGTATTGGACCTATTAGACACTTGCATTGGAGGATAAATTGAAGTCTCTAGACCAAGAGACCCATCATGCCTAGGCTATGATTGACTTGTGTTTGTATTAGCTTAGACTGATCCTTGGACATAAGGAGGTATGGACTATGGAGAGTTCAAGTTCCTGATGTAATGTGCTTTGGCCTGCCTTACAAAGTCAATTGCAGTGGCTCACATGTGGGTGTTGGCGGGTTCATGCATCAGCATACTGTTAAGGTCCATATGATCCAACAAGGGATCCACCAGTCTCCCAGTGACACTCTTATGGCTAAGATCTGGTAGATCAAACCATCTATCAAGTGGTTTTTCACCAGTATTGATACCCCAAAAGGCTTTAAATGGTTCTACGAATGTTTTCAACCGTTGATCCTCTATTTTCATCATTACATGTTTTCATCACACTTGGCAGTATTCTAACAATTGAGATCTTGTGTCCCATCACTTGACTTTCATGGGAATTGGATTAAGATAGATGGACATGTTCAGTAGAAGGATTGAATCAATTTGGGTACATGGTTAGGCAAGATTACAAACATTAAATGTAGTTGGGTATACCAAAGTCTGTAGGATGATGGAGCAACATACCTGGTCTCTCCTTGAAACCCTAACTCCTTATAAATAAGATCATATCCTGAAATGAGAGTACAGAAAGAGAGAACCTTAAATGCCCATACCCCCCAAGACGGACAAAGAGAACAATTGGGAAGAGAGATTGTTTCTCATCTCCTCCCTCACATATCCACATGTGTGGGCTCCATTGTGCGTTGTCCTAACCCCGCTCTTGGATTTACATATTGACTTTCCTCCTCTCCTCGTCCGGATAGATCTAGGAGAGAACCTACTACTTTGAAGGTGTGGCAATAGCATTCAAACAGTTCAATCAAAAAGTAACTCTGAACCCAAAATCTCTGATTTTGGCTTTCTTAGGAAGATTGATAATATCTAAATGGTGATCCTTATAGCTTAATCAATTAATTTTGACCTTTGAAAAAATATAATTTTCCATTGCATTTCCAAAACTCTAACACCATTAGTATGTTGGATCCACCATGGATGATCTAGGAGCATACTCCAAGAAAGAAAGAAAGAAAGAAAGAAAGAAAAAAAAACAAAAAAAAAACTTCAACTTAGGATTGCAGTGTAACACCCCAAATTTTTCAAAATTTATGCAAAATTATTTTAGAATTTTATTTTGATTTTATTTTAATTAATTATCGTACATTTACCTTTGATTTGCGAATAACGAAACATCCGTAAGAGATCCAATAGGGGACCCTTTACAAGAGTTGCTTAAATTGATGCCATGAACGAAGTAGAAAGGTTAGATTTCACAAAATTCATACTTTCACGATAATTACGAAAATGCCATTGGATAACTTAAGTTAAACTGTCATTTTTAAGTATGCTAGTTTTCAGCCATCATAATGACGCAAAACCCTAGACTTAAGCTTTTAAGCAGGTTTTAGCCGTACACATCGAATTTCAGCTCTTGGATCAACCTAGAAATAGCCAAATCAGAAATCAGTTTATAAGTGGGCCACCTGATCTCGAATCTATCCTATATTTTGTGCCAACCCCTAATATACTTCTGCCAACTTGATGGATGGGCTGGATTTTCCACAAACATCATAGTATGGCCCGTGTGCATCCCGTGCACATAAACCCACGCGGTCAACCGCACGTTAACCGCACATCTCTCACGACTAAACAAAAAACAAAAATGGAAATTTCCTTTCTCACCGCTGCCCTCTCCACTCTTCACCATGTGGGCCCTGTTTCAATAATCCAAACCGTCCAAACTTCTGGGGAGCCTCCCCAACCTACGCTCATGAAGTTTCTCCGCCGTCCATCAGGCATATGCCAATATCCGAATCTCCTATCTAACCCTTGATTTTATGATCTTCTAATCCGGAATTTCTTTTCGCATGTGAATCTAGGAAACCTTCTAGAGGATCCTGATTATCCTTCCTAGCTATCCAAAGTATCAAATCTCATGGAAAACGAAACTTTCCAATCCTTTAAAGAATCATCCTCTAAATTCTCTCACCGCACAAACGACCAACCAAACGAGTATGTACTTTCATTTTGTGGACACCACATGCCTAATTGGACTCATCCAAACCTATCCTAGGTGTCCAATCATCAGATAAATCATCTGTTCAAAAGTTTCCATTTCCATTCTCTCTCTTTCCTATTCGTTTCGCGCCGACCATTCAATCGTGTGTGGGCCCCATTTCAAAATCTAACACGTCCATTTTGTGGCCCTTACCCATCATAGCCCACTTCCAAAACCTCATTTCCATTCATTGTGTGTACACTTTCCAAATTCAGCCCGAAATCTCACTTTAAACCGCACCTTATTGCATCTCGCGCATGGGCAGCCGCGTGTAGCACCTTCTAACCTTAGAATCCGACCCTCCTAACCTAATTAAAGCCTTCTCTCAGCAAGGGAGCCCTAATGCACGAATTTAAAGAGAGAGAGAAGAAAGAGAGGGAGAGAGAGAGAGAGAGAGAGAGTTTCTCGATTGAGTTTCACTGTTTTTCCAGCGACGTTCTTAGCATCTACGGCTTCCAAATCAATCGATCTTTAAGGTGAGGATTTTCCTTCAAGCCTTTCATTAATAATGATACGATTATCCTAAGTTCCTTTTGTGACATATGACGTTATTTTGTTTTAAATTGTTAATCTATGTAACATGAAGATTAACGTAGGATTTATAATGATTATCATTAAATAATGATGTGATTTCGTGTTTAGATTTTTTACTAAGAAGCATGTTTATTTTTGTCATTTATTTTTTTGAAAGCTATGCATTAATTCTTTTGATTTATGTTCTACAAGCGACATTGGCTTTTATGTTGCTATATGCAATATATGTGTAAGATCATTATGTGGATATTTCATTAATGTACACCATTGTCCCTAAATTAGTAAAATCACTTGATGTAGAGAGATGGAACCCTGTGAGGGGTATCCATGATAGAAAGATATGTCTTGACTTGACTAAGAAAATGCAATAAATGTTTGCCAAGGTAATGCGGGGGCATTTTCACACCGGGCTCGAGTGGGGCGGCCTGTGAACTCAGGAGCACACTTGGGGTGGGGTCGTCTGTGGACTCAGCGCCTGTGGACTCAGGGGGACTGTGGATTCGGACCCACCTGTGGATTCGGGGCCCACGTAGGAGGATTCGACCGAGGGCCTAGGATGACCCGTGGATTCGGGGCCCTGAGGTGAACCCGTGGATTCGGAGCCCTCTCAACCTGGGCTATGAGATAAAGGGATTAATTCGCCACACTCTAACAGTTCGAGCTTTTAGAGAAAGTGGTTAGTTGTCCTGCATCACAAGGGATCCTTACATGTACATGATACTTGGTTGGATCCATATACATTACATGAGTGTTTTAATGATTTTGGCCATGATGTACAACATTGGCTTCTTGGAACATGATAGAATCATAAAACGGGACAATGGTTGGACACTAATGGTATATAAATTCTCATGAGCCGGGGTTGGTGCCATGGACACTAAGCCCGAGCTGTCGACCTATGCTGGGTTGTTTACAACTCCCCATAGTAACCATTACATTCTTTCAATACGGCTGGATGTGAAATTACTTAAATAAAGGTGAAATTAAAGTCATGCATTCACTTGGCTCCATGTGGGTGTACGGAATTGAAAATAGGCTAGAGCATCCTACTTCTCCCGTACACTGTCACGTGTAGATTTGTGTTATGAGCATCCCGTTTCTCACGTAGTCGGGCAAAACTATGGGCTTGTGCGT
Source organism: Liriodendron chinense (assembly GCA_003013855.2). NCBI lineage: Eukaryota > Viridiplantae > Streptophyta > Magnoliopsida > Magnoliales > Magnoliaceae > Liriodendron > Liriodendron chinense. The sequence continues at coordinate 8,143,307 of ML058446.1, forward strand.
CGCAGGAACCTCTGGTGACTAGTGGCTAGCGTCAAGTCGCACCAGGGAGTCTCCCACTTCATGTATTGTGATTCTAGCCAGGATACCTTAACCAGAGCATGCATTCCATGCATTGCATTAATAAGACTTTTCTTTGATTATTTTGAATAAAAATATCATTGCGTTGCGTTACTATGAGTTTTATTCATTATTATTCTTGATTGTCCTGGAGGGAATATTCCCCACTATGATAGCGTTTACCGTTATACCAAATACAATTTAGATGATGCAGGTGAAGATCCAGGTATTAAACCCGTTTTGCAAGGAGAAGAGTTCGATAGTTCGTCGATCACATGGCAGATGACGATGTTAGAGAAACTTAGTTGATGTTTTCATTCATTAAATGTTTCTTTCGAGTAGTTGATACATTTATGGAATTGTAATAAGTCTTCCAGAGAAGACATGGTTTGGTATTTTGATTAATTAGTATGAATATTGGTTGGTTCCCTTATTTAAACATTAATAACGACATAGTAAGTTAATAGAATAATATAACAATTGTTTCCGCCATTGTGCTTGAATGCTATATTTCATTATTTGACAAATTAGCTATTCTGTAAGTTACTTGGGAATTCGGCCGTCGTGTTATACACGAGAGTCGAAAACCTCGGGTCATTACATGCAGGATAGGGTTCGGTCAAGTCGGATCAAGCCTGACCAAGTTACAACTCGATGGGCCATATTGAGTTGGGCTTAGGTTTAGTGAATTTTAAGTGGATCAAGTCAGGCCTTTGAGTAATGGGTCATCGGTTGAGTTCAGGCTAGTATTCTTGGCCCATTTAAGAAATGAGTTGGGCTCAGGTTGACCACGATCCGACCCAAAAATGATCCATTGCCACCCATCATTTAAAGTGCAAGAAACACTGCTTCAAGCAAATATAATGGTCTGAGGTTACATAAATAGTAGTCAGTGAAACATCCCAGCATAAAAATCAGGAGTGTCGTAACTAGAATCAATTTAGTGGGCCTTATTTGTTACTTGCGTACCCAGATGTTAGGATTACTGATAGAGAAATATCTGCAATTTCTCTGAAGACAACGGCAGGATTCAGACACCAAAGACTCAAGCAATGTGTCCAGCCACTAGCAGCATGTCCTGCATGCAATATTATTGAATAATCAAAAATTCAATAAGGGTTAAATATTTAAAAATAAGAATGCTGAAGTAACAACCTATCTCACAAACCAAATTGCAAAACAAGAAGACTTTAACAGCATTTTGTTAAAGCTTTATGCAATGATCAGATGACACATTGGACATAAACATTTGTGAAGACAATTTCAATATGATGCAATACTATACACCAAGAGCAATTTGAATGCAAATCATTAGCATACAGATTTTAAAAGCAACTCTCAGCAGTCACATTGCTGGCTTGAACTTTTGACGAAAATTGTAGTATTATCCAGCTAAGATCTAAATCAAGCAAAGGTGCATAATAGTATACGAATCAGATCCCTAAACTTCTGGTGCATGTTAAAGCAGTTCTTCAGATGAATAACAGCTCCTAGACAAAAGATACTGGTTTAAATAATTTCTTTCCTAATTGCCTGGACATTGAAGATGGTTGTCCTCTCAGTGATGCAAAACATAGGAAAAACTATGTTAAGATCGCATCCATTTCAAAAGCATTATTTCCAGTTGCATTTTTTTCACAGCATGTACAACAAAGAGCCTTAGTGATTATCCAGCTACAGAAACAGAATTTCTAGGTTTGCATATCCCAGACTACCTTTCACATAAATCTTGAAACGAGATAAATGGGACACTAGGCTTTGAAGTCAATGTTTCTTCTTTTCCTCCATCATCACTGCTATCATCAGAGCCATGTCCCAATTATTTGGGGCTAGCTATCTTCTCATCCATCAATGGAAAAATAATGGAGAAACAAAAAACATTTAGCCACTCACCAGCATCTCTTTTAACATATCGCTGCAGAGCAAGTTGATAATCAAGTGCATGACGGCCATTTGAAGAGAAAAAGTAACTAAATGAAGAAAATAAACCTGCACGACAAAGTTAAAAGTTATTAGAGGAAGAAAGGTTTGAAGGGGATTGAATTAGTGAGCAGAATGCCCTGAGTACCTTCTAGCGTTGCCGCTGATTTGCCACTTAAATGCACTCCATCCAACTCTGCATCTGAAGCGGCTTTGACCGCCTTGGACAACAAATTAAATTGAGATACAGATCATTGGTAAGAACGAAGACAAAAAACTGTTCAAGAAATACCTTAGTGGCACATTCCTGCAAGACAGGAAAGCACTGCTGGGAAATACCGGCCTCTTGAAGTTCTCTCAAAGCTTTATCCCCAGTCCAACTGGAAGAATCAATTAGATTGATCTAAATGTTATGAATCTAAAAAAACTAGCCTCGAAATTGGACCTTTTAACAGATCATGACATGGCATTGAGAATGAACTAGAATCTAGATGTGAGAAATAAAAGAATGATTGTTGATGTTGTCAGTTGAATAAAATCAAACATGACCAGGCTGAAGATTGATAATAGAAATTTACAGCAAATCTTAAAAACTTGCAAGCTCAAGATAATTCTCCTCAAAACACTTGTTAAGGTTCCTCACGAAATATTTTAACCAGCAGAACATTCAAAGGATCATGTAAATTGGACTCCAACGGCCAAAATTTCATCAAACTTTTAAATTTCCTCTTTATATCAAAGGCCAATCAATCTCCCAGATTCAAAATCCTCTTGGGACTGGTCCCAAGTCTCATTATTTAGGAAATATGGCTGACTCGCAACGCAGCCAGATTCGAGGGTGTAACGCCCCGTAAAATCGCCTTTTCTAAGATATGAACTATCTACCCCCCTTAAAAACCAATTTTGCCCCCAAAATTGTTTAGGTTCACATTTAACGATCTTATCTGACGATACACCGGTGCCAGATGCGATGGTTCAGCTCATGCTCATTGCTGGGTTTATCCCAGTATTCTGATCTACTTATACGACTGGGCCTATTTTCTGAATGCTAACTATTCTCCTTATACAAGTCTGGTTATTAACGTCTTGAGAGGACAAGTCGGGTCCTACTTAGTGATTTACCCTATGTTTCGAACCTAGGACTGTGGGCTATGGGCCCACTACAGTTCCGCTGCGCCACTCTGAGGGGCTCATGACGTAATGCCTGAGTTTATATGCATGCAAGGACGTATGCTAACTACACTGGCCTGACTTATGCGGTCTACCCCCCTTAAAAAAAAAAATCTTGAACGATCGGGTTAGTACGGAGAAACGGTGGTGATAGGCCTGATTCTGGTACGTCGATCCTCTGCCTGGCTAGGGCAGAAAGTTCGTTATATCCCTTCCAAATCCTGGTGGATCCCGGTCTTCTGCTCAGCCACAGCAGTGAGTCCTTTGGTAATCGCCCAGGATCGGGAATTGGATCAGACCGCGAATACCTCGCTTGAGCATGGTTCCGTAAATCCGTTGTTTGGTCACCCTAGGCGTTCGGAGGGGGTTGAATGAAGGTTTGGGCCTCTTGGTGAGAATTGAAAGAGTTGGGCCTCTCTTTAAGAGAGTGTTGGAGCAAAGATGGGAGGGTTTAGCAAGGGTAGGAAAAAGGGGGTGAAAAAGGGAGAGAGAAGTGAAAATGAGGAGAAAAAGAAAAAAATCAGTTTTAAGGTCAAGGAGGTCCGGTGGCATGGCACCCTACAGTGTGCGATGGCACCCTACAGGTCTGGACAACTTTGTTAGCATCGTATCAAACTACTCCATAAACACTAATTCACATCATGTGCACACAATTATCAACATACAGGCTGAAAATAGAGGCGTTTCATATCATCCAAAATCAAAGCAAACAATGACAATAGTTCATTCATGAAATGGAGCGATCTCAACAACCTATCATCAAATCTAGACATTCCCGAATGCTCAATCAAGGCATTGACCACATAACGATGTTTGATACTAAGCAACCCTAGGGTCTTAGTTTCTATGCTTGAGTGGATCATGCTAGTCAAGTAGGGGCGTGATCCTAAGGTATAATGTCTCTAATCTCAGAGTGCTATCTAGGTTAGCGGGTTCATTGTGATAAGTCCATACTCCACGGCCCGACTCAATCTATCACCTGCTCTGATACCATCTTTGTAACGCCCCGAAACCCCAAGGGTCGAGTACAAACTCGATCCCCAGTATCCCGGGAGTTACTAATGCGTATGCAATGCGTGTCATTCAAGTGTTTAGCCAATATGGCATCAAATCATAGTGATAGGTCAAGCTAGGAAATAAAATAGGGACGTACCAACAAATAAGTAAGTTAAACAGCAATGTACGAAGGGATCCACTCAACTTGTCTAATTGGGCCTCTTCTAGCTTGCTAGCTCATGAGGGACCTGCACCAATGAAAGTGCCTGGATGGTGTTTTAGAACACCGTCCCAAAGTGGGAGTGAGTCATCAACTCAAAGCACAAATGTAATCAAACGTAGGTAATGAAACAACATACATATACAGTAGTCATAAGCGTAGTATGTAATAAAACGAACATTCATACATAGCAGTCAAAAGCATAAACATAGAACCTTTCTAGTCACAACCGACAGTGAGTGACACCACCACTCACCCGCACAGACTCAAGTCACCAATGAATGGGGCACCACCCCACCAGTCGCACAATCACATCTTATAATCTTAATGCATGAATGCATGAAGTGCAAATGCATGCCCGGACACTGGTTTTTAGTCACAGCCGCCAGTGAGTGGCACCACCACCTCACCCGCACAGACAATGCATGCCATGCCGAACTATGTATGATTAGCCGAGTTATTAGTTATTCCAGTTTAACATCCAGCCGGTTGGCAAAACCACCGTACCATTATTCTATCACCAGGCCAAACTGGGACCATCTGGCTCCCTGCGTGGCGAATGCATCTCATCGCCAGTAACCCCTCGATCCAAGTATGTTTAGACAGTGACCCGTCAACCATGCCCAAGCCAAAGCAGAAGGGTCGTCACCCAACCACTAATATAAATAATTAATTCGGAAGTGTGGGCTTGTTATTCAAATTAACAATAATGCCTTGGTCGTTCAAGCGAGGCTCTGGCACGAAACAATCAGTCGGGTATTTGATAGGGCCGCTCGAACAACCCTGTGCTCAATGGTCACTACAGGGAGGCACCACCCCAGCGTAGGCCGACAGCTCGGGCATAGGTCCCATACCACCATCCCCGGCTCATGAGACTTGGGGATCGATCGCCGTACGATTTTAAGTGGGTCCATCCAGTGGTAACAATGGTACTTAAGTTCGAATAAAAGCGACAAGTTACACACAACACGTCCAACCCGGAGTCGGGCCGACACCTTCGACTGAGATGAAGACGGGAAGGCCGGCCTTAGGCACCCGTGGCCCGCGTGGTCCTCATACCACATCCAGTCACCCGCGTTCTACCTCCGTCGACGGTTTCAGTCCCAAAGGGGCAATCGGCCTCATGCAGCCGCCCCTAATTCTCATCCATTTGCCGAGTTAGACAAATCTTAGGAAAACACTTCATCACAGCAAATTGTTGTATACATCAAGCATAATTTAAGAGCATGAGATATAAATATGAACGTACAAGTAATTCTAGCATGCATGATAGCCTTAAAGAGTTCTACGCAAGCAAATTTCAGCACATAGTCATCATATAGGCATGCTTCTAACATCTCAACAACAATGACAGCAAAATTAATAAAAAATTTGGACATTAACTACATTTGAAGGCATTTGGTGCTAGGCAACCTAGAGGTAAATGGTCCGCACCTTAAATCTCTTGGTTACTTTCAAGAAATCCTGCAAAATGAGGGCTACATGTTAGAGAATTGAGGACGAAACTTATGAGATGGGGGTTGAGGGATTTACTCCTAACTCACCTTTAGGGCTGACGGAATGAACTAGTGGTGAAGGTCGGGCCCAAGTGTGTTCATATCTTAGAAAAGGCGATTTTACAGTGCGTTACAGAGGGGAAGAAGATGAAAGAAATTCAGATCATATCTAACATCAACCGCTGGATTCGGGATGTATCTTCCTCTCTTCCGGACGCAGACCGGACATCGTCGAGGGGTATCATCACGCTAGGGGGCTTTGGGATTGAAGGATCTGATTCGGGAAGAGAAGAAATTTGATGCAGGACAGCCCTAATCGTGATGCATGCTCATGAACATATGTAATCCAGCGGAAATAAATAGCAATAATAATCTAAAATTCATCACCTATCATCATAAATTAAGAAAAGCATAAAAGAGGCATGCAATGGAGCGGACCATCATCACAATCACGAAGTAAGAAATTCAAATAATGCATAGGTTGGATCCGGCGAGGGATGGAACCTCCCGATCTTGCATGGTCTTAATCCAAATACCCAATGTGAATCACTAGTCCGAGGGATCGAGGGATTTCTCGGATTAGGGATTTTGGAATTTGAGAAACAGGGATTTTGAATAAAATCTCAAATCTAGGATCTAGAAGTTATGAGAGAATAGAAGTAGAGAAAGAGGAAGTGACAAGTTTACCTTAGAAGGAGTTGGAGGGGCACAAGAAGAAAAGAGAAGAATGAGATCAAGAAAGAAGAAGAAGCACCATGAGAGAAGGAAAGAGGAAGGAGGCAACCAAAGGTTTACTCTTTTTCATAAATCAACAACTAATCAAAAAGGTTTAGGGCAACACCCTTATAAAATTCGGAATTAGCATAATTACCAAAATACCCCTACTAACAAAATTTCAAAAAAAAGACATTTGCATGAAAAAAAGTACCCACACTAACCCAAAACTCAAATAAGTAAAAAATGTGTAAAATAAACTCAAATCTAAGATGTCCAATGCGCTCCAATAATGGTGTGATGAAAGTGGGCCATGACGAACCAACGGTCCGATCACATAATCATCACGATCCAACGGCCTGATCATCTCCTCCAAGCAACTCACACATGTCTTCCCAATGTGAGGTCTTTTCAAATGTCTCGGACTACATGTGTGAGGTCTTCAATGCTCCTCAAGTCGTCACGAACGACCCAAGCCCGTCATCATCGAGCCCTAGAGATATAGGTGTCACTCGCCTCCTACGCTGATAAACCCTAAAGGGCCTGATGTCCGCATCATTCTCCTCGTCTGAAAAGAACTCGACTCCGACGAGTTAAAACTTTTGTAGCGCTCTAGCAAATCCGGATCAACGTTCTGTAACTCCACTTCAGTAAACCGTAGATTCTGACGGTGGTCTATTCTTCCATTTGACAAGATACCTTTGGAAACTTCCATCTCCCATGGAAACTATCTCGTCATCCACAATTTTCTCAATATCTTCTTTACAAATAATAGGTGAAGGGGGGAGTAGGTTGTGAAGAAAATTCAGAGAATGGCCATGAAAGGGATGAGGGATCAATGGTAGGATTAGGGGAACGGACTAGATCCTCCACATTAAACATTGGAATAATGCCCATTTCAGGTGGAAGGTCTATCCTATACGCATTAGACCCAACTCTTTGCAATACTTTGAATTGTCCAGCACTACGCGCTTGTGATTTCTTAGGGGTACCCTGAGGAAACCGCTTTGGCCTTATCATCACCATTACATAATCTCCTTCCTGGAAGTCTTGTAATCTACGATGAGAGTCAGCTGAATATTTATAACTATCATTGCTCTTATTGATCCGCTGTCTAATATGTGTATGCAATTCATGAATGTGTCATGCAAATGCATCGGCCGACTCTGAAGATCTTTGCGTGACAGACATGGGTGAAACTAAAGGACTCTCTGAAAAAGCAACAGACTCGAAATAAACAATTATATGACCTAAAACTTGAAAAACTGAAACAAAAGGACACTTCTCATGGGTGACACATAATTTCTCATTATAAGTATTATAAACAAGGATGATTTTCAAGTATCCCAACACTTGAGAACACACACTATTAATACCAAGTCTTGAGCAGATCTTGGCATCAGCTATTATGTCCAAAATGTCATTAAGATGCGGGATATGGACACTAGCCATCATATCTACCATGACGTGAATACGTCACACGATGGCATAACACTTGACTGAAGCTTTGTGGACGGTCAAGATATGCCCACATGTGTGCCATATGCCATTGTTCTTGGAAGTGAAAAGGGCAGGCATGACACACAGAACAAAACTCCAACTCAAACTTTCCTTATTGAATTCTTCCCCGAGAAGTTTATCAAATTGACGCTACATTTCTGTATTTTCTACGGGGTTCACCTGGTATGGAGGAAAGCTTGACAGGACCAACCTAGGGACAAGATCGATTGTGTGTTGAATGTCCCATATGGGTGAAAATTTATCCCATAAATCATCTGGTGGGATATCACAAGTCATGTGGGCGTCCACCATCATATCCTCACTAGTGTTCTTTTCAAATTCATTCGTGTGCATTATGGTAAGAGATTTAGATTGAGAATCTACATCACTTAAGTCGCTCATGACATCTGGAAGTGGTGCGGTCTCAATTCCTTCGACCTTTTCATCACTAGCACACACTTCGTCATCCTCAACAATGATGAGCGATGCCTCAATTTCTTCCATTTCATCACTAGTGACGTTAGGCACGTACTCTTCCACTTCATAAACATCATGTTTGGATCCATCCAACTTGCCGTTCACCAAGGCATAACGTTGATCATCTTTTCCATAGTTGGGGCTAGCTTGGTTAAATGCCTCTAATTTGTCGTTGAGATTCTAGAAGGATTTTCTAAAATGGTTGTCAATATTTTCCAAACATCGAGATATGGCGGCCAAAGCCTCTGAAATCTGATCCTGATTCATGGTAGAGATGTGTAATCCAAAACCATGACCAAAACGAATGGGCAAATAACAGAGGACTTGTCCTAGGTTCTTCCTAAACTCGACTCTATGGACTGGATGACTCACAATATGAATGCGATGAATTTAAACTACAATGAACTAACACCAATTAATTCTAGATGATGCGACTCAAATCTGGAAATTTTCCAAATTAGGAAACTTTCTAAAATTGGAAACTTTCTAAATCTGGAAATTCTCCAAATTAGGAAACTTTCTAAAATTGGAAACTTTCTAAATCTGAAAATTCTCCAAATTAGGAAACTTTCTAAAATTGGAAACTTTCTAAATCTGGAAATTTCCTAAAACAAACCTAAAAATCAAAACCCTAATTTTTTTTATAACTCGATCTAGACAAAACCATGCAAGCCTATTCTCTGATACCAAATTTGATGTAGGACAGCCCTAATCGTAATGCATGCTCATGAACATATGTAATCCAGCGGAAATAAATAGCAATAATAATCTAAAATTCATCACCTATCATCATAAATTAAGAAAAGCATAAAAGAGGTATGCAATGAAGCGGACCATCATCACAATCACGAAGTAAGAAATTCAAATAATGCATAGGTTGGATCCGGCGAGGGATGGAACCTCCCGATCTTGCATGGTCTTAATCCAAATACCCAATGTGAATCACTAGTCCGAGGGATCGAGGGATTTCTCGGATTAGGGATTTTGGAATTTGAGAAACAGGGATTTTGGATAAAATCTCAAATCTAGGATCTAGAAGTTATGAGAGAATAGAAGTAGAGAAAGAGGAAGTGACAAGTTTACCTTAGAAGAAGTTGGAGGGGCACAAGAAGAAAAGAGAAGAATGAGATCAAGAAAGAAGAAGCACCATGAGAGAAGGAAAGAGGAAGGAGGCAACCAAAGGTTTACTCTTTTTCATAAATCAACAACTAATCAAAAAGGTTTAGGGCAACACCCTTATAAAATTCGGAATTAGCATAATTACCAAAATACCCCCTACTAACAAAATTTCAAAAAAAAGACATTTGCATGAAAAAAACGTACCCACACTAACCCAAAACTCAAATAAGTAAAAAATGCGTAAAATAAACTCAAATCTAAGATGTCCAATGCGCTCCAATGATGGTGTGATGAAAGTGGGCCATGACGAACCAACGGTCCGATCACATCATCATCACGATCCAACGGCCCGATCATCTCCTCCAAGCAACTCACACGTCTTCCCAATGTGGGGTCTTTTCAAATGTCTCGGACTACATGTGTAAGGTCTTCAATGCTCCTCAAGTCGTCACGAACGACCCAGGCCCGTCATCATCGAGCCCTAAAGATATAGGTGTCACTCGCCTCCTACGCTGATAAACCCTAAAGGGCCTGATGTCCGCATCAAAATTCCAGGTGGAGAAATGGATGAAACCTCAAAGAGGATGGCACAAGCTGAATGTGGACGGGTCTTCGAGAGGTAACCCAGTCGAGGGCAGATGGGGGGTGTTTGTAGAGATCACAATGGCAGGCTGATCTTTGCATTCCACAAGTCAGATGGCCGAGTTATGAAGGGCTCGTTTGGCATCTCTACTCTAATTCAATAAGAGCTTTTTCAATAAGAGCTACTCTAATAAGCTCTTTTGTTCTAGCTCTTGTTTTTAATAAGCTCGTTTGGTAAAATCACAATTTCAAGTCCGAAAAAGCTCTTCGAAATAAGCACGTTTGGTAAAACCTTCAAATAAGACCTTTTTTTAGGGGTAGTCGGTGCCATTTTAAAGATTACAACAACTCTATTATAAGAGCAATCCAAATGGTTGTTTTGGTGGATCTCACCATAGATGAATCATGCCCCAAAGGGCAAAAGAATGGATGACTACAATCTTCATATTTTAAGACATCTGGGCCATCCATTATCTCGTACATTAGATGTGGATCAACCATCTTATGGAGCCCACCTTTGATGTGGACCATCCATTGTGTGAGCCAAACCTTCAAAGTGGGTCATCCATCATACAAGGCCCGTTTTGGATGTAGACCATTCATCATTAGAGGCCCACCTTGATGTTGGTTATCCATCATGTGGGACCCACCATCAATGGGGCCCCTCAATATCCACTACCCATCACCCATCATATGGAATCCACATTTGATGTGTCGATAGTGTGGGCCCTACCTTCGAAGTGGATTGTCCATCATGTGGGGCACACTTTTGATATCCACCATTCATCATGTGGGGCACACCTTCTATGTGGATCATCCATCATGTGGCCCACTTTGGATATGGGTCATCCATCATGCAAGACCTTGGATGTGGACCGTCCATTAGATGGGGCCCACTCAAGGTATCCCAAAACGGTTACGTATCGGCCGATACATAACGGAAATGGTCATGACCGTTATGCGTTACGGGGTCGAAACGGCCGTAACGGATCAATACGGCCCCGTAACAGACCTGTAACAGTATTTTTTCAAAAAATAAAAAAGGGTTGTATCGGCCGATACGAGGTCTGTAATGGCCATTATGGCCCGTATCGTAACGGTAACGGTGGTGGCCGTTACGGCCACCATTACCATTATGGAACACCCCGCCCACTTGATGCAGATCGTCAGGGGCCACACTTTGATGTGGGCCATCCTTCATGTGAACCCCACTCTATCCATTATGTGGGCCCACCTTGATGTGGACATTCATTGTGTGGGGCCCCACCTTCAATGACCATCATCCATCATGTGGGTCCCACCTTTGATGTGGATTGTTCATCAAATGGGACACACTTGATGTGCATGTTTCGTCATGCTGGGCCACACTTTGTTGCAGGTCAACTATCATGTGGGGCCCACCTCTAATGTGAATTGTTCATTACGTAGGCTCACCTTGATGTGGGGCCCCACGTACAATATGAGCCGTTCATCATAAGGGCCCATCTTTGATGTCCACCATCCATCATGTGGGTCCCACCTTTGTTGTGGACCATCTATCATGTGGGGCACACCTTTGATGTCCACCATCCATCATGTAGGTCCCACCTTTGTTGTGGACCGTCCATCATGTGGGGCCCAACCTTCAATATGGGTCATTCATCATGTGGGCCTACCTTTAATGGCAACCTTCCATAATGTGGTCCCACATTCAATGTCCACCATCCATCATGTGGGTCCCCCCATTAATATGGACCATCCATCAGGTAGGGCCGACTTGAACTGGATCGTCTATCATGTGGGGCCACACTTTGATGCAGGCCATCCATCATGTGGGGCTCACCTTTGATGTGATCGTGCATTATGTGAGCCCACCTTTGATGTGAACCATTCATGTGGGGCCCACCTTCAATATGGGTCATTCATCATGTGGGCCTACCTTGAAGAGACTACAAAGAGAAGATAAGAGGGTAAGATGGGAATTACTTGGAAAGTTTAAGGACGAACTTGTCCAAAATGTCTACCCGCTTAAGCCAAATAAGCTCTCTTTCAAAAAGTAACCCCCCCCAACTTATAAAATCGGAGCTTATTTGCTACATTCTAAACAAATAAGCACTTTGATTAGACTTTCACCAAACAGTCTAAAAGCTTATTGTTTTAGAAATAATCCAATAAGCTCTTATTTGTAGAGATGCCAAACGCCCTTGAAAACTATGGCTGAAGCGCAGGCTATGGTTGACGGGCTGGAAATATCCTCCAACATGGCATCTAAAATATTATAGTTGAGACAGACTCACACATCATAGCAGAGGCGGCTCAAACCCCTGAACTACACCCCCTTGGAGCATTTGGTACAAAATTGGCTCTATTCTCCAAAAGTTGTCCTCTTAACCTACAGTTTGCACACACCTACCTGAAGGGAACACGGTAGCGGACGGTTTGGCGAAACTTTCTAGCGAAGGATGCCCGAACAAAGTCTTTACCACCTGCACAAAGCTTCCCAGACTGATTCGAGGTTCTCTTGTCTTGGACAATGCGGGGGTTGGAATCGTCGGACGCTTCGACGCATAGGGAGGGGATGCGCTTTGTATATGTTTGCTTATGATAGACAGGTGACACGGATCCAATTCAACATATGGCACAGCTCCATATTGATAGAATGCCCTACATTCTTTTCCATAAGCCGATGCAGACTTCAAGTCAGTGCAGATGTATAATCCACTTAATAGCAACGCTCTCTTCGACGGGCACTCTGCTCTGATGTACGCTCTCATCCAATCAGGATGCTCCACGCCGACGACCAATGGAAGCAAGCCACATTCATTTTGATCAACCAAACATCATCCCATAACCATTTTGAGCAGGAAATAACAGCCTTTTGGGCAGCACATCAACACCGAGGGCCTATAAATATGCATGGGCTCGTCATTGAAGAGGCCAAAGATTTTGCATACACAAACGTGAAGTTAGAGAACATTGCTCCCTTCTCATCACGCCAAGCATTGAGACTAGGTGAACCACATCTTGAGTTTATACTCTTGCGCCTGAGATTTTCCCCGGAGATCCCTCTCTAGATGAGCAAGTGCTTGCCTTATAGCCCCACCAGAAGAGAGTAGTACGGGGTGGACTTTCCCTCCAAAGCCACATTTCATGATGGCCCCACCCCACATGATGTACCAACTCCTGACCTCTAGCGCCTAGAGGCTATGACCTCCGACACCCTGCAACTTTAACACTCTGTGCTACTATTTTAGACTTTTGGTCACTTTGGTACCAAATCAATGAGGCATCCCGCGCCACATCTATTTTGGCTCCTTCGCCTACCCAAAATCCTTATGTTGATATATTGACCTATGGTTAGTAGCTCCCCGCGCTTAACAACCCTTGGTTCTAACACCGTTCAACTAAACAGTTGTACTAATCCACTAGGTTAATTGTATTCATTTGAATTCCCTTCAAGCAATTCCTCAATGCCCAGTTGCAGTACAAGACATCCATGGCTAGCTGCTAAGATCTTTGATCCTTTTCAAAGGATGAAGGAGATCCTGCGTCAACGTTCTGGAATAATCTAAGAGGAAGAACTAAATTAGAATCACCCATGTACACACATGGCCCAAATTTACATTTGCACATGCATTCATGTAGTTACTTCTTTTTTCCCTTTTAATCAAGGGTTTTCCTCAAGAATGTAATTAAGGCTCATGTTATGTCACGACCTGAAATGTATTGTTCCCACAATTAATGAAACCCTTTGGAAGGGGCATTTTGGATGCAAATTTATCGATATTTTTCTATTATTCAAACCCAAAGAAACAAAACAAAAATTTATACACTTATTATTTGGGATGCCACAAACAATAGATAGCAAGAGTATTTATACATGAGATGACAATAGATATAAGGTACCTCCATGTGGTATTTATACATGAGATGCCACAAACAATAGATAACAATAGATATAAGGTACCTCCATGTGGTATTTATACAAGAGATGACCAGACAAGGACACCCATATAAACAAACATAATACTGTACACTCTGCCCCTATAAAATGCATATCATAAAAAGGTCAAGCACAGGATAAAACTTACAAATTGATAACTTACAAGTGCACCACGATAAATCAACATACACATGCACAAATGTTTACAACAAACAAGTAACTGAAAAATCTTATTTATTTTTTCGGTTTGAGTCAGTGCATACAGGTTAGCATGGCAGCATGGACTTGTGTTATCACTCAACAACTGATTTCTGGATTTTCTAAATTGGACTTGGCACCTAGCCTCTATTCAAGATCCTACAAGACACGCTTATTTTGCAGCTAAAGATAGGTTCAATATAAATCATATAATCAAACTTCACCGGATTCTCAAATCAACACATAAATATAACCTAAAGGCGTCATTATTTCCGAATTTAAACACTTTTTTGGGGTCTCCATACCATTTTTGAATCCAGGATAAAACATCAACATCATTGCACCCAATCACTTGCCCCATCAAACACCAAGGGCCATCCTATTTGGCATTCCACATGCAGTTTGATGTGTGTAGCTAATCACAAAATGCTAATGGAGTAATAAATTCCCTGTCATAATGAAGTGATAATCACGAAAATGCTAATGGAGTAATAAATTCCCTGTCATAATGAAGTGATAATCACAAAATGCTAATGGAGTAATAAATCCTGTATGTGACCACAAACTCAACTAGTAAATTTTAGCCTTCACCAGGGTTCTCTATCTCTATGCTAACAGACATGATAAGAAATTTAGAGCCACTACTTAAAGAGCTTGAAACGTTGTTTTAATCCCAAATGAAACATCTTCAGTAACAGGTAATTGGCAGAGTTTACTCACCATGATGTGTAGTGTTCAAATCCATGCTTTTCCAAGTTATCTTTCCTCTGGCCAATCCAACTTATGATTCCCTACACAGTTACAGCAGTAGCATTGGCTAAAATGCACTGTCAATTAAAGGATTAGTTTGATGTTTACCAAGTAAAATACCTACTTGTATCGCATCATATAAAGGTTGGTAAATCATTGCAACACTATCGACCAAGCACAGTTGCCCTAGTTCTGTCTGCAATACTTTGAATAGGATCCAGATAATAAATATTATATCAAATTCTATATCATATGTGCCAAAATAGATGCTACATACAATTAACTTACTCTCTAGGACTTCTTCTTCAACATCTAGACTGCCAGCATCACGTGCCATGTCCTCTATATTGCTGTAAATTAGTGAAGGAAAATTAGAAGTGGGCATAAGCACATCCAGACCTTACCTGATATGAACTAATTTAAATACAAACGTAAATAAATCATAATGAGCCAAACATTGATATTTTTACAAACAGTTGGCATTTTTTAAGAGAAAAAAAAAATTGAAAAAGACATTTACAATCTAATTATAAGTTCAAAAGAATGCTATATCTTATCAGCTCAAGTCATTCAATAGAGCACGTGGCAAATAACCAGTTCCCATCCGAGTAACCAACCAAAAGCTGAGCTATTGTAGGACACGACCTTGCATACGAATTTAATTTATCAATAAGATTAGTATAAACTTTAACGGTATTAGTGAGAGAGTTTACTTTCCAAAACATTCAGGTTGAATCTTCATTGATCCAACCAAGTGCCACTCTCAGTTCGGATTGAACGTCAGGTTCCTGCTCTTGCTTACTAGTTATTTATACTCGGTAACATTCTGAAATAGTCCACTCCCGTGCCTGAACCTGTTGGTGCTTTGCTACACACTCCATGCAACTATAGGTTGGATATAATAGCCACAACTGTCCACGCTAAGATTCTCCACACAAATATGTGCAGGTCCTTCAATTTTGATGAAGTGCCCTTGTGATGCCTTCTAAAGTGGAAATAATTCTAAACAAACAGCATTTAGTGCACTTTGATTGCTTCAAAGCTTGCAATGTTTATAATGTTGAATCATTGATAAAGGTGGTCAGGTAGACCGTAGACGTCAAATCCTTAGACAATGAAGTTTCATCAGTAATGTGAACAGATCAAAGTGAAAGGCGCTATCCGGTAAAATCTAGATTCCAGAGGTCAAGGGTTTCAACAGGTCTCTTTATCAAGGAGCCTTTCTAGAAGGCAAACTTTAGATGAGGTTTTCTAGCCAACAAATCCATAGATTCAAGGTGAAAAGGAAGATTCGGTTTCTTAGCAAAGTTGACGTGTGGAAGGAATATGCCCCATGATCAAGCAGATTGGGAGCCCAACAAGAAGTTGCTTGATAGGATGGTCTTCGAAGTTAGATGAAGTAGATTAGTAAAGGAATGCATATCAACATCAAAATCATCTAATCTCGATCGCGTGACTGTCACCGAGTTTCCTTCCGAGTTCATAAGGAATGCGGGTCCCCTCTTTACCATCATAGGGTAAAGACGAAAGTTACCTAAATCAAAGTTTCAACCAATTTGAGTTCAAATTCATAGTTTGCAGTTCGTAGTTCAACACTTTTCAAAATTCCTTAGTTCATTGGGGTATGCTTATTTAATTTGTTTTTCAATTCACTCAGCAGTACAAGTTCGCCAATTTCAATAGACTAGTACAAGGCTTCACCTCGGCATAGGTTGATCCAATTCTATTTCTAGCACCTGAATATTGTAGAGCCATTTCTCCACAATACACATCGCATCATCATGTATCAATCAGGACCATCCAAGTAGTGTGCCCTATCATGGATAGCCCCTATTTTAAAAATTACAGCCATCATAACCCATCAATTTTTGCACTTTCTTTGACCATTAACCATTTTTTATTACCATTGGTTTTAAGATCACTTACTATTTGGCTATAGCTATCTGATCTCTGTCTATTTTGAACATTTTTCACCCTAGTGAGGACAACAAGATGGTGAGTCCTAAATAGACAAATTGCCCCAGCATGTGTTTTGTGGAGGGATGGCCACTGTATTCCATGGCTCTACAGTATGACAGTAAATTCTCCTTAATTTTAGTGTGTACAGCTGAGTGCTACCCATATCCAATAATCTATAAGAAGTGCATCAATAAGAACTAGATGATGCCAGAGTACCCCAACAATTTTCGAGTAGTAGAAGAAGAAAAAGGACCAAGTGGGAGTTGTTTAATGGTAGTGGATGGGAGACGGAAAATGGTCGGAAGTTTGAACAAAAGAGAAAGGTAAAAAGGTCTTTAAAAAACTTGAAATATTTCTAAATTTTTTACTAAAATATCCAACTAATAAAAGATTGTCTTCCTTATATCCAACTTATTATAAGTTTTTATTTCATTCCCAATTAAGGATGATAGAATGTTAACTTTAATATATTTTAAAGTTCAAAATGGTTCAAGAGTTTGTTTTGCCTATGTGGCAAGATGGTAAGCAGGTGTTGCACCATATGAGCATGCAGAGGTGGTCCAGTGATTGGAACCATCCATTATCTGAGTGTTGGCATAACATAAGTGAGTAATGTCCCAACACTCGCGCTTCAATGATGATCCTAAATTTTGAATTTAGGAATTGAATGTGTGCCATGAAAAATTGTTTTCATTTTTCTACACTCGTCTAAACATAGTAATGGTCAAAATCATCCAATCCTAAGTTTCTTACAGTCGCCCTATTTCATAGCCTCCAGAGCAAGAACGGTTCCAATTTCACCAAACCCTCTCAACATGTGGGCCCAATGGGGAATAGATGCTAGTGATCCTGAGTCACAACATAGGCAAAACGAACTAATGATTCATATCCAAATTGACTGACCTTGAGTTTGCTAAGATACACAATGTAAAAGGCAGACCATCTACATGCCACCACATGTGCCAGTGTGACAGGCAGAGGTACAATATTCAAGCCATCCACTGGAGGTTTGCTTGTATACATATTCTTGCCGAAAAATTAAGCCAGTCCAGTCATCATACGGACACTGTTAGGAACAGGTGGTGGTTCATGAAAATTCAGCCAAGTTATTTTAAGCCATACTTCTGTCTCATTAATTGATGCCCACCTAACCAGAGGACCAACTTGATTCTTAGGCTAGGACATCAACATACTGGGACTCTCAGGATGAAAGGACTTGATCTCACATCTATGCAACATGCTGGCACAGGTAATGGCATGCACACAAGCTACCTTATAACACCTCTGATATCACCAAAGTCCCTGGCTTTATACAAATTGATTAGGAGTATATCAGAAAGGAATTACATAATGAATTGCATTAGTATAGTTCCACAAGGGTTCCCAAAATATGGTGAATCAAACTGCAATTCAGGTCACTCAACATGAACGTAGTTCGAGACTTCGAATGTAGGTCTAGCAATTTAGACGAAAGACCACATGAAATGCTTCAAACTTTGCAATTGCATGAGTTGGTGAAGGATTATTAACTGAGAGATTCAAATATTTCCATCTCTCCTTAGATTTTCCAATGCCAACCACTTATTTTATCACTCTCCTAAATCATGCATTTGGAAGGTTAAGCAAGGTTAAGAAGAGCTCAGATAGAGTGGATCATATTTCCAAAAAGGGTGATGAGTGGGTTTTATGGTTGGTTGGGGGATGGTTGAGAGGATTTCTACTAAGTACCCTTGGTGAGTGGTTTTTAGTGGCTAAGTGGTAAGTACCCTATGCGTGGCCATGGTGACTCGAAAAGGAATTTGAGTAAATGATCCTAATGAATTTGTAGAAATAGAGGGGTGCACAACCTTTCTTTTTCTTTTTTTCTTTTTTGGAGGAATCTGCGAGATGTTCAAATCGGATTCTTGAAAAGTTGTTGGGGACAGCAGATAATTGTATGTCTCAAGGTGCTTCCAACATCATATTTTAAAGTCAACCCCATAGAGGAAGGTTGCATCTCCATATGCCAAAGTGGGAGGGATTAGGGTTTCTTATCCCTTCGAAGCCGAGCCTTTTAGATGGACAACAAAAGGAAATAAGACAGTCACACTCAATTATCTCCAGCATATGAGAAATGGATGTTCTTATTAAAATGTATTAATGTACATTTGCTTGAGACCCTAACATGATGGACACGGGAAGTTATGTGCAGAATATCTTACCTTTTAAACAGCATTACATGTCCGGTTCTAGCGATCAAACAAGTCATCGAGTCAATCAACAATTTGGGAAAACTGGTCTGATTCTTGTCACTTCACCACCAACGAGTCTACATTGCATCATTTTTTACTCGGTGGGGGCATAAAAATGATGTCCACTAGGGTGAGTCCAGTCAACTCATTTAGTTGGCCAACCTTGGTATTTGCCTCCAATGCTAATTTGCTTTTGTTTCTCTCCTCCCATGTTCCTCACTATCAAAAAGGGAAGCATCTTCCAAATTGTCTTTCCTTGGCTTAAAGGAATACATTATACAACTTCTCATCAACCTGCCCTTTTAGACTCGTTGAATTTTTAAAAGTTTCAATGACTGACCACATAATTTACAAGTTTTCAAGTTAATAAACTCAAGTATACTTAACGATAGTTAACAAGAAAATAAATTCTTTTTTATAGGGTTTCATCTCTCTCTGTTTGAACCCCAACCGGTATCGTGATCGGATCAAATCCGATATGGCTCTACCAGCCAATCCGAAACCAATTTTTCAAACATTGGTCATAAGAGTAGAAAACAATGATATTGATTCCCTTGCCAAAGCATTGGTGACAAGTTGCCTCTTTGTTTTGGAGAATCGCTACCATTTTTTATCAAAATAATTGTTAGAAACATTTTTGTATCAGAAACTTATTGTTAAGAAATTGATAACTAAAAGGATTCAAAAGAGTAGAAAATAGCCATGATTCTCTTAAAGAAGACAAAAATTCAGTTCCAAGTTTTTGAAGTGTATGTTTGCGTGCGAGTGTGCTTGGGGTGGGGGGCTGTACTATGCATGAGAAGATAACTTTATGTAATAATCATTCTTGAAATAACACTACCAACAAAAACAGTTATGTAAAAATATGGAGGAAATCATCAATATCGAAATGGCGTGCACATAGAATTAATGTTCTAAAACTATCAGTTGCATGCTGATAAGGAGCTTTCAGTGCATACTGGGCTTCATCGAGAATCACAATAGCTCCTTTTATATCTACTTCCATTGCCCTCCGAATGATTGGATTTATGATGTAAGTGTATGGGCAGAATACTAGCTGAGCTTCTGTTGCCATAGACCGTGCTGCATAATATGAACAACCTACCAAAAAAGGAGCCCATTGTAAGGTTTTGGGGGGGAAAGGGAGAGAGAGGAAAAAAATAAGTTTTTCATCAGTTTGCATCTAAAGAAAATAAAACCTTTTACAGCCCGGCCAAGTTTCACAAGATCTTCAATATCATGAGCCTCGAGACAGCCGTCTTTTTGAAGCAAAGGATGAGCCTTGAGTTTATGCATATTTCTGTTTGTGCAAGAGGTTGGGCAATTTTTATTACATGGACATCGGGAAATTAAGGTATACCAAGAATCTAGAAGTACTGAATTAAAAGGGAACTCACTTGAATTCATGACATCCCACATTTGGGTCCTTTAAGCGCAACTTACTGGAAAAATAAAAAATAAATAAATAAATTTAGCAGAAGATGAAGAGGCAGATGAAGTGAAATATTCTTTTGAGTTGCAGAACTGCACCAATCCTCATCAACATTCTCTTTCATGCAAACGTTCTCGTTCGTGCAATAGTGTTTGCGTGATGCCTGCAAAGGATCGCTCAAGGAAACAAAGCAAACAACAGTAAATTAAAATTATAGATGACTTCTGTGAGGGGAAATACTTATACCGTTATAGTAAAGAAACCTACAACTCTCAAATAGAACTAGTAAGGATATTCTGTTTTTGTTTGTGAACGATTAATTGGTATAGAAGGTAATCATATCGTATCAATGAAAACCAAGATAATGAGGGTTTATGGAAATACTTTCAACTATAAATTCAAATGCATATCAATTTTAACTGAGTAGCTGCCTATTTGCCTGAAGAGAATGGGCATGGTATGCTTTCTACAAAAAGATAAAAAGAATTTCAAGCTACAATTCAAATTCATGAAGCTGGATGCTATGAGCTAGGGGCCAATGGCCAACTGCAGAAAAGGCAAATCTTGTAAATTAAAAGATTTTTTTCAAGGATTTTGAAAATCTTATTAAAAGAAAGGAGAAAAAGGAAACAAAGGACGATGAGAGATCACCCAACTAGCACAATGGAGGGGACTTTCCCCAGCTACCCTGAAAAGCCCCCATTGAGCATCCCTCAAATGCTTTGTCAGCTCTACTACATTCAACAACCAACCATTTAGCCTTACGAAACACTTGATGTGAACATAAAGCCTTGTCGTTGGGGGTCTTGGAATTGCATTCAAACCAAACCGACCACATGATGGATAAGAGAACCAGCCATCATATGGTTCATTTCTTCTTTCAGTTCATGTTATCATGCCACGTGGAGAGCAATTCCCCGAACCAACGAGGGCACATGACCCATTAAACCTCCAAAAGCAAGAAGAACCTTTACCGAACTTTCCTAGAGAAAGGGCAATGCAATAAAAGATGATCCATGTTTTCCTCATCTTGAAGGCACAAAATGCAACCATTGGGAATTATCATCCATCTTTTGGTTAGATCATTCAATGTAAGAATCTTGTTTTTTTTTTTCCAGCAAGCCATCCAAAAGCCACCACATGACTAGTACCTAGGTACCTCCAAATTTGACGGATTGGATCCTTTTCCTACTACAAATGGGATTCTTGAAGAACTTAGCAGAAGGATCTAACCATAGAAGCTCCAAATTTGCTCGACTTCCAAACCAAGGTATTCCATATCGATAGCAGTGGCTATAACAGCCATTATGTCCCTTAAAAAAAAAAAATCAACCCCAATATGAGGCCATTAAGGAAAAAATAACCATTACGGCCCCATAATGCATAGTAGCTGTTACGGCCGCCATTATGTAACCATTTTTAATAACCTTATTCCAAACCCAACTATCCCTAATTTTTCCATGATTATAAAGTAAATCCATCATTATCACATATTCATTAATTTCCTCATACAGAAGATATATAAATAGTTTATTCCATAACGATTGCTACCCCATCCTCTGATGCATTTTGAGCACTCGAAACATCTCTCTCAAACACCACTTGGTATAAATGAGGAAAAGTTGCACTAAAAGATCTCCTGCAACACCATCTGTCTTCACAAAACCTAATGCGAGACCCATCTCTTGGAACAAATTAGGGTTGCCTTCCAGATACCCGAGGTTCTATAACAAGATGAAGCCATAAACCAACTCCCATTTTCCTCACCATATTTGCATGACAACACCTTATTCCACAAGCTGTTATTTTTCCTCTGCAAACCAAGGTGTGTCATACAGTTAGATGGTCATAACAGCGGTTACGAAACAGTATTAGCCGACACTGCTATGCAATTCAAGGCTAAATTGGTCGGGGTTAAAAATTGACATTTTTAGGGGGAGTGTAATGGCTGTTACGGTGCGTAATAGCCATTACAACCGTAACAGACAAAAAATAGTTTTATAAAAATGCCCCGAATCCTTATTTTTTCCCAATCTTTTACAATTGTTCTTCATTTATCATCTTTCCTAATGCATTTCCGACAAACAGCGTGTACACATTAAGGATTAAAATTCTAAATTAGAGAGAGTTGGACAGATTGAAGCTCCATGGGCCATTTTGAAAAAAAAAAAAAAGAGGCAAGTACTCATTTCCTTTTTTAAATTCTTGCTAGAAATAGTTTTTATGAAGATTACAACGCCAAACCAACCACATCTTGCTAGATTCATTGTCAATTTGGTGGGTATTTTTGTAATTATCTATTTTTTTAAATGTGGTTGTTTTTTACATAGAAAATGTAGAAAATCAGTTTATTTATTTTATATTTGAGTGTGGATGATTCCAACTGATGTAGGATGTGTTGGAGAGCCTTCAAACAAGTGCACGGTTTGGGTGCTCAGACTGGTCGGGCGATCGGTCTAGTTGTTTGTCCCAGATGCACAGGAGGCCGTTGGACTGTTTTCTCTCACCCTAGACCTGTCGGCCGACAGGTCTGCAAGGGGCTCAGACCGGTCAAGCGACAGGTCTGAAGTGAGGCTGAATATGATGAATATGGAAGTTTCATTTTGCAAGTCGATCTCTTTCGCGATTTTGCGCAAGAGGTTTCTAATTTCGGTTTTATGCCTATAAAAGGGGTGTAATGCAAGATTAGGAGTTTTGCCGTTGGGGCCATGTTTCCTAGAGGGATTGAGAGGGTTCTATGGCAAGAGAAAGTGCTTGGGGAAAGCTTGGGATTCTCTGGGATGAAGAAAAAGACTGTACTTGTCTGTTTCATGTGAGAATAAGCTTTGGGTAGCTCGGGATTTCTATTGTGGGCTCTGGTACGGGTTTTGTTTCTGTCAATCTCTTGTAACTTCTGTTAATCATAGTGGATCGCTTTGTGCCATGTTTTTTACCCGTCGAGGGGTTTTTCCACGTTAAATTCGGATTGCCTTCTTGTGGTTGAATGCTTGTGTGGATTGATTTCATTGTGTTTCTCGTTTGATCATATATTCTACTGTGGTGTTGTTCGGCTTTCGCTTTCGCTTCCGCTGCCAGCGTCCCTATTCCCAACAGGATGATTACATGTATCAAACCAAGCCATAAAATCATGCAAAAATTAGTTGAATAAAAAATTTACAATATATATATATATATATATATATATATATATATATATATATATATATAATGGGGTTAAAATCCCTAATCTATATCATGGTAACTTATACATGTAAGTATCCTACATCTGTTTGAAGCATCCACATTCAATATTAAGCAAAAATAATATTTTTTGGGGGGTCATAGTCACTATTCATGCAAAAATTAGCCAAAATTAACATATATATATATATATATCATCTTTAAAGTCTCGTTTCCTATAAATCAGTTATGTTAGAAATTATGGAAATCATTCCTATAAATTAGTTACCTCAAAAATTAATTCCATAGTTATGTGAGGACTACTCGATGTAATGGCAAAAGAAATTGCAAAAGCTAACTATTATATTCAATATAAGCATTGGTGTCATCTCCTGCATTTTTCATAACAAGTGTATAGGACCTTTCATGGTATTTTTGTAACCTTCAAGAAATGGCCTTTCACATTTAAAATCACTACAAACTCAATTAACATGTTAAGTTCTAAAAGAATGTGGGCTTACCAAAACTGCCATCTGAACACGATAAGATGTTTTACGGTATTCACGGATAACTTGACTTATTTGAGAATGTGTGCGCCTACAACCGACAGAAAGAGAGAGAGAGAGAGAGAGAGAGAGAGAGAGAGAGCAGTTAAAAATTATTCGAGCAATAATACTAATTTGTGCAAAGCGACTTAATACTTACGAGGCATAATAGATGGTGGGTGTTGCGCGTTTACTTTGGATTCTGTTGTTTGCCATAGGTAGAGACTGCTCTATATTTCCTACAAGATATCATACCAATAACACAAATTTTGCAATGCCAAAATGATGTTAACTACAACTATAGTCATATGATTTTCCATCTATCAGCTACTCGTAAGTGTTGTTGCAAGAAAATTTAGAGAGAGGCTTGAAACATGCAAAAAAACAGAGGTGTAAACAATTACAAAAGAATGCATGCTAACAATCTAGCAAGTAGCTTGAGATCATGGTGTGCCATAACGACCGTTACAAGGCCGTAACAGTGAGGCAGCTGTTATACATTACAGGGTCGTAACGACCTTTTTTTTTTCTTTTTTGGATGACGCAGGGTATCCCCACACCTCCCTTAGGGGATGGGACTAATACCTACGGGCGCACACAAACACCACAATCCACGTGCTCCGGATAAAAGCATGGGGTGGGAATCGATCCTGTGCCTATGGGGAGCATACCCACGGCATGACCTGTTCGCCCAAATGCCCAGACAATGGGTCGTAACGACCATAACCGCCATTACAAAAAAAAAAAAAAAGACCCAAAGCATGACGAAAATGAAGTATGGCAAGGGGTTTCTATAAGCAACCATCACTAAATCTTAAAATTAACGTTAAGCATTAGCAAAATGTGAACAGGCACAAGCACATAGTGATGATGAAGGCAAGCTAAAAATTAATATAGTAAAAACTTCAAGAAGAACGTAAGAGACGTCAAGAATCAAGGCCAAAAAAGGCTAAGTCAGCCTCTACACCTAAACGAATTGGAAAACAAAAGGCATGAAGGAATTTCTTTTGATTCGCAAAAAGGCATAAGGGATGGGTAGCATTGGCAAAAGGAGGTTAACCCCTTGATGGCTCTAGTGTCACTATGTGACTACCCAACCCACCACGTCAAAAGAGATCACTTTTTCCACAAAGCATGCTTCTGCTCAAAAAGATCTTGAATCTAAATGGACATGAAACCCATGCATCCATCTTTAAACCCCACAGAACAGGGGACAACAGTCACAGGCCAATCGAAAAAGACCTTTTGGAGAATCCTTTAGGATTGGTCCCCAACACTTTCATTGTAAGGAATATGTCTGAATAGCTATTAACCAGACCTTGATTGGTGTACCAAGAGAAGTGGACTTTTACCAACTACTAGATCAATGAGTTCTTCAACCATTGTCTTAAACTTCCCATGCATGATGTAGTATTGCTATTTCCTTTTCATATGAGACTGGAATATTGTTGAAATAACCTCCTATATATTGGAATGTTTCACTGGTCATATAGTTCATCTAGTTCGCCCCAACAAGCCCCCTGGTTCATCACATCATCAAGGTCATACACCACAATAAGCATATATTGAAAGCCGTATTTTCCTCAGATATACTCCTCGTGCACCACATTTGGGTCTAGTATCACTATTGTACCACTCGTTGCAAGTGTAGCATCTAGTGGCTATGTTTTCTAGACACACCAAAATGGGTGCCATATCTAAATTTGAACTTCAATTTGAAGTATTAATTGGGTAACATAGTTTAGCATCAATTTTTTTTCCTCTTTTGAATGATGTTAACGGAAGTGGATATGGCCCACCAAGTTCTTATTCTCTTATTATCTTTTGTAGGATATGTTGGGTATGGTTGCTTTTGTTACTTAAAGGATATAATTGTCATATTACTTTTGTTTAGTTATAAAAAGGGAGAGAGGGAGAGGTCCAACTGAATTAGGACTTTCCTCTTCTTTTCTCATCTCTTTTACTTCTCTTCTTTCACGTGCTACATACTACAGTGCCTGCAATAGTACCATGCTACAGTAACAAGCATATTGTTCTACACGGTATTAGAGTAATCTTGTTTCTGAGCTAATCCATATTTCTCCCATCTATCCTATACTTGTTTACTTCTTTTAATTTTGGGCTCTTCCATCCCTCTTGTGCTAAAAAACTTTTAATAAACCTAGGGTTTCTTTTCCTTTTGTTGTATCGAGCCTTTATAATGGTCCTGCGGAGAAAGGGATGAAGTATTCATGATCATTGCCTCTCGTAGGATGTGTGAACATGTGGACTGATTGCCTTTGTCAGATGACATGTTTGTGATCATCAGCCCACGTGATTGGTTGGAACATATGCATGTGTGAGTCAGTTATTATCTTCAAGTGTGGTGTGCATATCGTGTAAAGCATACAAGTTAAGTGTTCACAACCACAAAGGTCAACCCGTGCTCGTATAAGCTTGCGGTATATATTCCAGTCCCTTATCCCAGATGGAAGTGAGAAGTGATTCAAGAACTGGATTCATAAATCCATTTGCTTTTTTAGGAGTCCATATAACCTCTATTAAATTAAATGGAACAAACTATCTCTAGTGATCTAAATCCATTTAAGTATTTTTAACAGCAAAGGAAAAAATTAAATACTCAACCGTGGAGAAACCCAATGGAAGTTATACCACATGTAAATAATGGATTCAGGAGAAGAATGCTCAAACTATCACACGACCTGTAGAATACTATGGAATCATCCATCAATGCTAACGTAATGTATTTTTATACTGTAAAGGAAGTGTGGTATGCATTACAAGATATGTATTCATCTGACAAAAAATTTTCTCGTACGTATCAGTTATATGAAGAAATATTTGAGCTCCAACAAGGCGACAAAATGCTAGGTGAGTATTATTCCAAACTTAAAGGAATGTGGGAGGAGTTAAATGTGTATCAACCCCTTACTATTGATTTGGAGAAGATACATCAGCAAAGAGAGGGTTTTCCTACAACCAAGTTCTTATCCAATTTGAAACATGAGTATGACCTAGTTCGCGCACAGATCTTAGGTGAAAAGGATGTGTCATCTCTAAATGAAGTGTATGCTCGCCTCCAATGGGTATCTCTTGGCTCTACAAGTGGAGCCAATGACATTTGCTTTAGCATCCTTTACCGAACAAGTCCACAACGGTTGCAGTAACAGAGGTAATCAAGGTGGTCGTGGTGAAGTGGGAGGAGGTCATGGACCTAGAAAGTGCATGCATTGTGGGCTCGCAAATCACTCTGTTGAAAAATGTCAGGATCTTCATGAGAAGCCGGCATGAGCTAATCAGGCATTCTATGTTAGAGAGAACAGTGATCCTTCTCTGGCTTAGTCTACGTTAACAACTCGGCAGTCATGAGACACTCACTCAAGAGTATTCCAACTTGCTAAAAGATCTACAAAATCAACATACTCCTGCTACTTCTAGAACTACTTCCACCCAGAAGAAGAAGATTGGTAGAGGACATAAACATTATGGATTGTGTTATCATAATCATGACGTTATTGATACAATGGTATAGAAGAACATCTCTCCTTACCAATGGCATTGTCATCTCAATCATCCATCCTTGAAGATTCTTAAAAGCATTATTCACTCATTGTCATTTAGGTTAAGTCTAGAGTGTGAAATGTGTGAATTGAGTAAACATCATCGTGTTATTTTTCCACCACGTGTGAAAAGCATAGTTTAGCTCCTTTTATTTAGTTCATTCAAATGTCTGGGAACAGGTTGAAATCTCCAATAGTTCATGTTACAAGTATTTTGTTACCTTTGTTGGTGATTTCTCGCAAACGGCTTGGATTTATTTAATGAAAGACAAATCTAAACTATTCTCTATTTTTTAAGCTTTACCCATGGAAGCGCAAATTCAATTTACTTCAAAAGTGTCTGTGTTTCATTCTAATAATGCCAAGGAATATATGTCACAAGTCTTTAGCCAGTATTTTTCTGAAACGTGTAAGTGTCTGTGTTTAATTCCGACAATGCCAAGGAATATATGTCACAAGCCTTTAGCCAGTATTTTTCTTAAACAGGAATCCTACATCAAACATCGTGTGCCCACAATCTATAACAAAATGGCATTGCAGAACGGAAAAATCGCCACCTACTTGAGATAACTCATGTTCTATTACTTCATATGAATGTTCCCAAAAGTATTTGCAGTAATGTAGTGCTTGCTGCATATTTTCTAACAAATCGAATGCCCTCAACCGTTCTAGTGAGTTAATCACCGCATCAAATTTTTCTTTCAAATACTCTATTTTTTCTTTGCCCCCTAAAGTTTTTGAATCTGCATGCTTTGTTCATCAGTTGAAATCAGTTTATAATAAATTATATCCTAAAGCCATTAAATGTCTTTTTCTCATGTACTCCCGGACACAAAAAGGTTATCATTGCTATGATCATTCTCTTTAAAGACAATATGTATGTGCAGATGTTACATTTTTTTAGTCCACTCCATTATTTTCAAAAGACGGTAAATTTCTTAATGTGGAAGTTATGTCTATACCCAATAGTTGAAGAAGATATAATCCTATCTCCTCCCTCTATTGATTCCACCACTCTTACCGTGCCTCCGCTACTAGTCTACTCACAATAAAAACATGCAGATAGTAAAACCAGCCATAGTGTTATCCACCATATCTTCTTCCAAGCCTAATAATCCGGATACATCTAATATTCATATTTCCTTGAGGAAAGGTAAGTTTGCTTGTATTGATCATCCCATTGACAAATATGTCTCATTTTAATGCTCGTCTCCCAATTTCCATAGAGTTGCTCTATCCTTGTCCTCTAATTTTATTCCCAAGTCATACTAGAAAGCATTGTTACATAAGAGGTGGAAGCAAGCAATGAAAGAGGAAATGGTTGCCCTTTATCAAAATAACATTTGGGAGCTCACCAGTCTACCTTTCAGAAAGCATGTTGTTGGTTGTCCGTGGGTGTACACCATTAAGTTTCATCCTCATGGAGCGATTGAATGTTTGTAGGCTCACTTGGTTGCTAAAGGATATACTCAGGCCCTTCGTGTTAATTATACTAAAACCTTCTCTCCTATTGCCAAGATGAATTCCATTCATGTTATTCTTTCCATGACAGTTAACCATAGCTGGCCTGTAACGTCCCGGATTTTTTAAAAGTTAATTGGAATTATTTTAAATTTTATTTTTATTAATTTATCGTTGATTTGCGAATAGCGGGACATCCATAGGAGATCTGATAAGGGACCCTTTACAAAAGTTGCTTATAATGATCCCATAAACATCGTAAAAAGATCAGATTTCAAAAATCACGCACTTTTCAGATAATTACGAAAATACCATTAGTTAAACTTAAGTTAAGATGCCATTTTTAAGTATTATATTTTCTAACGATCACTTTCATGCAAAACCCTGGACTTAAGCTTTTGGGCACATTTTAGCCGTACACGTCGAATTTCAGCTCTTGGATCAACCTAGAAATAGCCAAATCAGAAATCAGTCCGTATGTGGTCCACCCGATCTTGGATCTGTCCCATTTTTGTGTCAACGCCTAATTTTAAGTGGCCCAACTGCTAATCGGAGTGAATTTCACATATACATCAAGGTGGGACCCACATGTGCATTGCGCCCGTTGAGACGTGCAGTCAAACGCACTTTGACCATGCGTCTCGCACACGGCAGTGTGCGTCCACCCACGCACGACCGTTGTCCCATCCTTGGCCACCATGTGGGCCCTATATCACTAATCTGAGCCGTCAATCTTATTCCTAGCAGTCAAAAACCCCCTCCTATCAAGTGGTTTCTCGTTTCGTCGCAAATCAAAGACGATCTCTCCTTCTTTCTCAACCCTTGAGTTTTGTGATCTTCTAATCCGGAATTTCTTTTCGCATGGGAAGCTAGGGAACCTTAGAGGATCCCGAGTATCCTTCCTAGCTATCCAACGTAGCAAACCTCAATGCCTCATAGAAAACGGAGCTTTCCAATCCTTTGAAGAATCATCCTCTAAACTCTCTCGCCGCGCAAAAGACCAACCAAACGAGTTTGTTGCTTCGTTTTGTAGACCCCACATGCCTAATTGGACTCATCCAAACCTACCCTAGGTGTCCGATCATCAGATAAATCATCCATTCAAAAGTTTCCATTTTCATTCTCTCTCTTTCCTATTCGTTTCACACCGACCGTTCGTTCGTGTGTGGGCCCCATTCTGAAATCTACTACGTCTATTTTGTGGCCCACACTAATTATAACCCTCACCCGAAACCTCTTTTCCATCCATTGTGTGTGTGCCTCCCAAAGTGATCTGAAATATCTTAAAAAACTCATCTTAAAATAGCAACCGTCCATCTATTGATTTCTTATGTACTCTAAACCCTAGAATTCGACCCAAACTCTATAAATAGGGCCTCTCTTGGCCATATAGAGCACTACCCACGAATTTATAGAGAGAGAGAGAGGAGAAGAGAGAGAGAGAGAGAGAGAGAGAGAGAGAGAGAGAGACAAGAGAGGAGAGTTCTTTCTCATATTTTTCCAGCGGCTAGGATATTCTACAACCCTCTTTTAAGTCCATCCTAAGGTGAGGATTTTCCTTCAAGCCTTTCATTAATAATATTACGATTATCATAAGTTCTTTTGTGACATACAAAATTATTTTATTTTGAGTTATTGATCCATATAACATGAAGTTTAATGTAGGATTTACAATGAATATTATTACATATGATGTGATTCCTTCTTTAGATTTTTTACTAAGAAGAATGTGTATTTGTGTGATTTATCTATGTGAAATATATGCCCTTATTATCTTAGTCTATGTATTACAAGTAACATTGGTTTTCATATTAAGATCATCATATGGACATCCCATTTTTGTATACTCTTTGTCCCTAAGTTGGTAAAATTATTTGATGTAGAGAGATGGAACCCGTGAGAGGTGTCCATGATGGAAGAATATATCTTGACTTAACTGAAAGAATGAAGTGATTGTTTATCAATGAATCCTTACATGTACATGATGCTTGATTGGACTCATTTACATTACATGAGTATTTTCATGAATTTGGCTATGATGTACAACATTGGCTTCTTGGGACATGATGAAATCATAAAACGGGACAATGAGTGGACACTAATGGTATACAAATTCTCATGAGCCGAGGTTGGTGCCATGAACACTAAGCTCGAGTTGTCGGCCTATGCTGGGTCGCTTGCGACTCCCCATAGTGTCCAGTGAGCTGCTAAAAATGGTTGTATGTAAAATACTTAATAAAAGGGGAAACAAACTCATGCATACACTAGGGCTCGACTTGGTAAGCTAGCCTCTCTGGGTGTCATGGATGAAGTTTTAGGAACTTGTTCCACTTCTTGCCATACACGATCTAGCGGAAGTGTATTGGGGGTTTGTCGCTTCCATTAGTTGGATTAATTTCACTCTGGTGACTAGTGACTGACAGGTGTGTATGGGGTGTCTCAACCTTGGGCTTCCCGCATTCGTTTAACAGGTGTGTATGGGGTGACTCAACTTGGGCTTCCCGCATTCGTTTAATCAGGGTGTCTTAGCCAGAGCATGCATTCCATGCATCGCATTAACAAAGATTTTTACTTGATTGTTTTGTTTGAATAAATATATTATTGTGTTGCGTTACTCTAAGTTTTGTACATTATTATTCTTGATAGTCTTTGAGGGAATATTCTCCACTATGATAACGTTTAACGCTATCCCAATCGCAATTTAAATGATGCAGGTGAAGATCCAGGTATCAAATCCGACTTTCAAGGTGAAGAGTTCGATGGTTCGTACGATCACATAGCGGATGAAGATGTTGAAGGAATTTAGTTGATATTTTCATTTATTAGACATTTCTTTTTATTAGTAGTTACATTTATTAAAATTATAATAAGTCTTCCAGAGAAGACATGGTTTGATATTTTGATTGATTAGTATATTTAAACATTGATAATGAAGCACTAAGTTTAATAGAATAAGATGAACATTTGTTTCCGCCATTGTGGTTGAATGCTATATTTCATTATTTAACAAATCAATTAGTCCATGATTTACTTGGGAATTCGGCCGTCGTCTTATACACGAGAGTCGAAAATCTCAAGTCGTTACATGGCCCCTCTTCCAATTAGATGTCAAAAGTGTTTTTTTTTTCATGGTGATCTCACAAAAGAGGTCAATATGGAACAACCGCCTAGATTTGTAGATCAGGGAGAATCAGGCAAAGTGTGTAAACTGAAGAAGGCAATTTATAGGCTGAAGCAATAGCCATGTGCATGGTTTGACAAATTCAATAAAGTTGTTTGAACTATGGCTTTGTTCGAAGCCATGTTGATCATTACATCTTTGTATAGAAAGGCACCTCAAGTCTTGTTGTGTTAGTGATATATGTTAATGATATTGTCATTACAGTACCGTGCTACATTGACCTACTACAATAACAAGTACATTGTTCTACAAATGATAAAGCATCTTGTTACTAAAAGGATAAAGGCAATACAGCTTTAGCCTAGATGCAAAAAGAGATGAAGGTAAGTGACCCTCTTGTCACTCCCTCCTTAATAAGAGAATCAGCAGTATCATTGGGCCCCTTCAGCATATTTGAAAAGGCAACAACCTTTGGATAAAAGAGAAAATATATATATATATATATATATATATATATATATATATATATATATATATATATATATATATATATATATATCCACACAGCAACAACACTAAGGGAAGTCCACGATGTCATTTCGAGAATCACACTCAAAAACAAATTCCTGGGATACCAAGCATTCCACATATATAGCCCTTCCCTTAAATCCAGGATTCTTGCCTCACCCAACTGCAAGGCTGGGAAAAAGCGTACAGGATTGTGCCCGACATTCCCAGGACTCCCAAACCTACACCTGGGTTCCCACCAGATCAACAGTCAAGCTTGAGCTTCAAGAACCCCAGAGGAAGAGACTTCCATTTAGCAGTGCCTTCCCCCTTTCTCTCGCCACCAGGGAAGTTGACTCTTTTACGCTTTCTTCCTACACATATTGCACAGTGACAAGTCCATCTATGGATTTTAGCTTTTCTCAAGTAGCATTAAGATGTTTACCTTTTGTGTATCTTACTTATCTCCTTGTCAACTTCCCTCCTTTCTGGCCCTCCCAATCCCTTCAAATTCCATTATAAAATTTCCACATCATCCTTATAGGCATGCATATACAACTCACAAAAAATTTCTGTCCATCTAAGAGCCCAGACTTTGGCTTCATTTGCAATTGCACGTAAAAACCAGTCCAAAAAAAAAAAAACTTGATCTCCCCTTTGCCATCGTCAATACTCAGCCATGCTACATGATCCCAGGTTTTCACCGAATCGGCTGGCCCTTCCACTAGTGATTAAAATGGTTTACCAATAGAGAATATTACCTGAGCACGGGTATAGGTATCAAGTGGAGAAAGGGAGATTGTGGGATCCCCAGTATCTGATCTGAATTGTTAGGATACAGTTGTAGCTAGAATTGGTCATTGCTTGCAAGTGTAATCATGTGAAAACACTTCACTAACAACATCACAAGTTGAATTTGCTAAACAACTGGCATGACTCAGTACTATATCACTGATAACCCACGAGTTCAGAATCCCAGAAAGAATCTGGATTTCAAATCATGTTAAAGGCAAAGCCCATATCCTCACCCTTATCCAAGTATCCAACACGAGTACTCCAGTTTTTAAGGATCAGGGTACCCACTTCCTGTAGCTATTTTTAAATTGCCCATTGGATGTTTACTCAATCGGAGCTCAGATTACTTAAAACCACAAGGACTAAACTTTATGTTGCTTGTATTCATGTCAGATCCATGCAGTGAGCATCAAGCATAAAATTTTCCGCCATGAAACACCATAAATTCTGCGGAGCATCTGATACTTCCAGAAACACCATTACCATCATTATCATCTGTTATGTCTAAATTTCCAATTGGGTTTGCTTACCTTTAAATATAAAACAGTAGTTTTCCTCGTCGATTTTCCTCCACTTCTTAAAATTTCCAATTGTTTCCAATTGAGGATTAGTACAGCCAAACCTGTCATATGAAGAAACTGACTAGACGCCTCGTTAAGGATGATCGCAGGACCAACAAGCACAAGACATCTGCAATTTGCAACTATGTGGGATCCCACTGCATGTACAGCGTGGATGAGACTGATGCTCCACTGAACAAAATGCCATTTTTCATTTGGCCCAACTCTACATATAGAGCCCACATTTCAAAGATCCAGACCGTTCATCTTGTGAGATCTGTTATACATAGATCCATAGCCCAAACTTCCTCTCCATCAGAAACTTAACTATCCTATTAATAGCCTTAAACCGGATGGTTTAATCAACGATCCACA
This sequence comes from Liriodendron chinense, assembly GCA_003013855.2. NCBI lineage: Eukaryota > Viridiplantae > Streptophyta > Magnoliopsida > Magnoliales > Magnoliaceae > Liriodendron > Liriodendron chinense. The sequence continues at coordinate 8,178,133 of ML058446.1, forward strand.
TTAAACAAAACCAAAGAAAATTCCATGAATCCTAGGGGTAAGTTAACAAGGAGAATTTTGGACCATAACCCTTCCACCACTGGTAACACCAGATGAATGGGATGGTTACAGTGCTCCAGATCGTCAGATCGAGGAACCCAAACAAGCAATCTCATGGAGAAGAAGGGGAAGGAATAGAAGGAAGATCAGTACAATTCAAGTGATTTGGATTGCAATATGCAATGCTAAACACCTATCCCACTCAAGATGGAAGAAGCTCTCTCAGCTCTCTCTATAAACTCGCAATTTTATTCAATTTCAATCCAAACCCCTTAGATTCCTCTCTCTCTTTCTTCCCCTTCTTTTCTATGAGATTGTTGCTTGGGTTTTCTGTCGATCCGACGGTCCGGAAAGCCGTCGCCCGGGTGGCAGAAAAAAAGTGGGCCAAACTGTAGCCTATCAATTTGGAAAATGAAAATGTTAGCTGCGAGATGTGAATCAGAAATGAATGCTCACCTGATGGATCAGGTTCAGGAACAAATCCACCACCGGATAGGTAAGGATCGGGAGCGGGCCCTGGAGTCGTTGTCGGGTGAGAGAGATTGGAATATTGATTCCTGAATCGGTGATTCTGCTGCCAGGCAAGGGCGGAGCAGAGGAGGGAAAGGGATTTCCCGGTTCCCGTCGGGGATTCAAGGAGGGCGTGACAGTGGCCCTGCCGTTGGGCGCGATCGAGGGTGGAGATGACTCGGCCCATGAATGCAAGCTGTGAGCCGTAGGGTTTGTAGGGGAATTTGACGGGGAGTCCGCCGATCCGGTAGACGTTGGCATTCTTCTTCGGATTCTCAGGTTCCATCTCTCTCGTCGAGTTCGCAGATTCCATCTCTCTTTTTTTAATTCGCGGACACTCTCTGCCTTCCTTCCAGAATGATGGAGGAAGAAAAGGGCGGGGATTGTTTTTGGGCGGGAAAAGGAATTATTTAATCCTCCGGAGCATAAAATGGAACTGCGTATTAAGCGTACTGAGTAAGCTCTGTTTCCGTATTCAGCATAAAATGGAATAATTTAGGGCCACTGTGAATGTATGTCTTTATCCACGCCGTCAATCCTCTTTCCGGCTCATTTAGGATTGAGCCCAAAATTGAAGCATATCCAAATCTCAAGTGTATCACACCACAGGAAACAGTGGGAATAATGATTTCCACCTTTAAAACCTTCCTAGGGCCCACGATGACGTTTATTTGTCATCCCAATCGTTCATGAGATCACGCGGACATGGATGATTGGAGGGTGGGTTGGGGTGATGCTTGAGCAGCAAAGTTCTCTACGATAGTCCTGCGTCTGTGGTCATGCAAAATGGAAAGGAAGTGGGCAATGAGACTATGAGAGGAGCTGTAGTGTAGTTGTGGACTATCTGATGCTTAAGTTAGGTCGGCTGTCAAACAAGGGATAGTAAAGTTAACTACGGTCAAACAAGGGGATAATAAAGGTTGAGCGAGTTTCGTATATTTCCTTCGAACTGGTGGCGGTATTTATAGAATGCGGTGACCTAATTCAGGCCTGGCAAATCCAAATAAAGACGTCAGCCTGCAACTTTCAATTATGGAAGCGTGGGGCGCAGCCCCTTATTCTAACAGGCCTAGCCTAACACGCTAGGCCTGCAGCAATCATTAGTCATGGGTGTATGTTCTATACATAACATCCTTTACAAGTCACATTGGAGGGACTCTAGTGAGATTCGTATCTGGAGAGGATCGGCTCAGTCTAGTCAGGATGTGGAGCTCAAGGTCCGATCTCTTCCTCCTAAGCTCTTCACCTAGTCTGTAATCTCTTTGACATCAACTCAATCATTTACCTTGGAGTTGGTGAGACTGCCCGTTCTATGTAGAGGCTCCTTGTGGTCGGACTCTGCTACTACTGAAGGAGTCAATTGAACTATCAGCCCCCCATGCTCGGTGGTCACGGCCAAGGACTTGTACTTGGGCCTCTGGGCCTGTGGGCTTCATGCTCTGTATCTGGGTACGTTCAGAATCCCCCATAACAAAAGGAAACACACAAATATCAATTTGATCCAAAACTTTTGTGGCCCCAAAGAATTTTTCACATTGTTTCCTGTGTTGTAGTCCATTTAATATTTGGATACACTTTAGTTCCAGCCCTAAAAAGTATCCAATAAAATGGATGGAAGGAGTGGATAAAATACAGAAATCATTGTGTACTCCACAGAGTTTATGCATACTGAGTTAGTAGGTAATCCACATCCCTAAACATGAGGTGTCAACCGGCCGGGTTTGATCAGACCTAAGTCGGTGTAGGAATGCAGACCTGGCATAGCCAACCCATGCCTGAGCCGTAAAAGAAATTGGTCGAGTTGATTCCAACGGATGCAAATTGCCCAGTGACCCAATCACTTAAAATAACCTAGTAACTCACAATGATGGATTTGATGGGCCATGTGCCATTGTTAAAGATGACCAATGAAGTATGTATCCGAATAAACAACTTTTAAACATGCTTTAGTGTGGACCTCATCTCCAATACCGCACATAGCCCAATCAAGTCCCACCACGTGTCCTTGCTAGGTGACTGAATCACCAAGGATACCCCTTGTTATGGGTAAAACTCGAGTTGACCTCATATTAGGCAAAGACCGACTTGTGTACAGGTTGAAACAAACTATATCCTTAGAGCTTTGGGTTTATTAGCACAAAACTAGAGCAGGAAGGTAGAGCTGCAGGCGGACAATGAGTTGAGGGCATCAGGATGACCTGACCTCGAGATCGACCTCGGCCATACTAAAATAAATGCTGACATGAACCACCTCTGCCATATGTGCGGGCGTAAGTTCATGTAACGCCGCGTAAAACAACCGACCCTTGAACCCAAACACATCCTCGGGCCATGTCACGCTTACGTCACTCCAAGGCGTTTAATTGGCCAATAGTAGCCTCTTGAAACCGAGGCTTCCCTAATCCAGGCTCCACGTGCGCACCCGTCGGGTCTTTGCGCTACTCAATCCGAGTCAAGTGGGTCTGAAACCTAAATAAATCGACCCCCATGTCAGGCCTGGTATCTTCCTTGGATCTGCACGCTAAAATTGATATCCGAAACTGTAAAACTGCACAACACTACGATTACACCCTAAGCGCGAGTGTACTCTCACCAACCTTAAGTAAACCAATCATTACAACACATACTTTTCTTGTATGGCCCTTCTGCACCCTTGCATGGCATTGAGATTAAGGACTTAGAACTTAAATATAACATCCACCACAATCCCAAACTTGCAACCCCGATCGACGGTCTGCGACCATCGAATTGATCCGTCGTCATAGCTCGCAATTGCCGCATTATATTCTCGTAGGACCACGCATGTAGCCATATCCTGGGCTAGGAGGACTCTCCCTCGGTCCAGATCGGGTTAGATGAGCCCGTTGGGCCCCACACGACCAAAAGTAGACCCAAAAGGCTACTTATAGCCACTTAAAAAGTTGAGGGCTATATATCCTGATTTCCCAAGGTTATAAAAGCTCATTTTCTCCCCGCCACCCTCATTTCTACCTTCATCTAGCATAGAAAGGAGAGAGAGAGAGAGAGAGAGAGAGAGAGAGAGAGAGAGAGAGAGAAGTTGGGGGAGAGGAAGATCAGCCCAAGGAGGGCTTGTGCATGTCGATTTAGGGCAATTCCTTAGTCGCCTTCGCTGCATAGGGCTAGGAAAGTACCGGATTCAGCTTCATCCAGCCCTACAGGTAATTGGAATGATATACACCTAAAGCTGTCATATTTTATGATGAACCCATGCAATTTCTTAACATACAACCCCTCTCTTGGAGGAATTGCAAGGGATTTCGGAAATATGAGGTGTGTATCATTCCCTACAGGTTGTCTTGCATCAAATACAAGTCCACATGAATAATATCTCAAATTCTAGATAGATTTTCTAGGTAGATGTAGAATCCCTTAGGGGTTAGTTCCTCTAGATGTCTTTAAGACTAGGAATTTCCTGTTTATATTGTTTAATCATCATGCATGTTTAATATTACATGAGTGTATATTAGTATTCATATATTTATCTTAAATTTGAAAGGATTGCCTAATTGGTTGTGCACTATTATTATTCCCTGAGATGCATGTGTATGTTGATGTTGCATCTTTGGGGAAATTGGAAATTTCTTCTGGTTGTTTGTAATTTTGAAATAATATCACCTTGTGGACCCTCGCCGATTTTCCCGCGCTCCCACACGACGTCGTTCTCCCTTTCCTTTCGGAAGAAGAAGGAGCGGAGGATGCGTGAGTGCGAAATCGCCGTTTGTGCCACTGGCTTGCCTCGTTCTCGAGGGCTTCGTTTGGTTGTCGTATTGAGCTGGATATGTTTAAATGAGTTTATATAAGACCAGAGTCGCCACTAGCCAATTACTTCAAATCTACAGTCGGCTAGACCCTGTAGAAACGTTAGAGAAGGGAATCCGAAGATTCCTTCCTCTAAAATGACTCCTGTTGATCTACGGTCAGAGATTCAAGGTAAGGGATCATGGTTACAGGGTGGGAAGAGGTTAAGCACCCCACACACTGCCTGTACCGAAGTACGGTCTCTACTTCACAGAATCGATCGAATACTTGAAAGTCTAATTTAATCCTCGTATATTCTCATGAATGACATGATGCATGAATGCGGGTCTGAACAGTAAGAGTTTCTGATGGGCAGGTTCCAACAACGGGCAAGCCCAGAGCGTACGCTCGAACTGACAGGTGCTTAATATAAGACGTATGCAGTGTGCTTGAATGATCAAGGTGTTTTATGGTGAAGCATGAATGCAGGTCTGAACAGTAAGAGTTTCTGATGGGCAGGTTCCAACAACGGGCAAGCCCAGAGCATACGCTCGAACTGACAGGTGCTTAATATAAAGACATATGCATGTGTGCTTGAGTAATCAAGGTGCTTGTAGTGAAGCAGGGGGGTTGGAAGGAAAGTAAATGTTGCACTTATGCTAGATGCAAATGAGATGATGCTGGAAAATGAGTAGCTGGGTGGACGGAGGTGTCGCAAGGGTTGGCTTCGAGTGGTTGGATCAAGACTTGGATGGCTTGGGAGGCTCGGACCAGTGGTCAGGCTGGGCTGGACCAGGGTTAGACTCTCCTCACTCGGGCTCTCCTTGGTGGAAAAATGGGCTAAAGGGTGGAGAGATGGACTCAGAGCTCTCGGGCTGAAATGGACTCGAATGGCCTGTTGAAATGAGAAGGGGAGGGGGGTATTTATAGCAGCAGAGAGGGGCACTCTCGTAATTTTTTCCGGGCGGCCTGCCATGGGCCGCCCGTACGGCCGCTCCTCGGTTTCCAGCGAGTACGGTCGCTCCCTCGGGGCTGCTGTTGGACTCGCTGGTCGACTCAGTGAGTTGACTCAGCGGGTCGACTCGGTGATTTGACTCGACGGGTTGACTCGACGGGTTGACTCGGTGTTTTGACTCGACGGGTTGACTCGACGGGTTGACTCAGCGGGTTAACTCAGCGAGTTGACTCAGTGAGTTTGACTTTTTTTTGGGGAATTTTTTACTGGCCTTTTTTATGGGGGGTTTTTCAGGGTGATTTTTAGGACTGGGTTGACTGGGTTCAGGCTTGAACTGGGCTATGGAATGGGGCTTACAAGGGTGAGTTTGGCTGAGTTTGGACTTGGGATTTAGGGGTATGGTCCTCCGTTCAACCAGCTATCTCTACCAACAGTGTAGCCGAAGGTGGGGTGTCTACAGATGCCCCTCTTTGGCAAAGGTTGCATGCAACCGAATGCCAAAGCGAGTGGACACCCCACTTCTGACCCGGTCATTCATAGATCATGGTCTGAAATCTTTGCTTGCTTTTGCATCTGTGCCAGTTGATCGTCTGGAAATCGATCACTCGCACATACCGCGGGAGTTTGGAGAAAACGTTGCGATTGTCCCTGCAGTTTGCTGCAACCTGGGTACCCAATCGCAACCCTTCCATTCCCGATCGGTACTAACATCGGAAAGGTACAGCAGAGCCTCTGCGTCGACAGTCTTACGAGGATGCTGACCCTGAGACTGATTGTGTGATGTTTGATGTTTTCCCAGATCACTCCAAGAGTACTTGTTTCGCTTGACTGTCAAAGTGGTTAGACGCCCTGCGTCCGATAGTCTTACGGGATTCTACTACGCCGACTTGGACTCAGTCAAGGTACTTCAGGCATCCACGCCTAGGTATGTGCGGGTGGGCTTTTCCACCCGATCTGCTGGTTTTGATGCTTGGTTTGCAATTCATTCTTTCCTTGATTGTGGTCTGGAATCTTTGTTGTCCTTTGTATCTGGGTCAGTTGATTGTCTGGAAATTGATAACTCGCACATACCGCGAGAGTTTGGAGAAAACGTTGCGATTGTCCCTGCAGTTTGCTGCAACCTGGGTACCCAATCGCAACCCTTCCATTCCTGATCGGTACTAACATCGGAAAGGTACAGCAAAGCCTCTGCGTCGACAGTCTTACGAGGATGCTGACCCTGAGACTGATTGTGTGATGTTTGATGTTTTCCCAGATCACTCCAGGAGTACTTGTTTCGCTTGACTGTCAAAGTGGTTAGACGCCCTGCGTCCGATAGTCTTACGGGATTCTACTACGCCGACTTGGACTCAGTCAAGGTACTTCAGGCATCCACGCCTAGGTATGTGCGGGTGAACTCTTTCCACCCAATCTGCTGATTTTGATACTTGGGTTCCAATTCATCGTTTCCACCTGTTCAAATGGTTTCTGTGACCGAGCCTTTTGGCTTTCATCTTTTTTGTATCTTGGCATGTGGTACGACAGCACTGACACTGGAGTTCAGTTCGACCGTACTTTGAGTGCATTGGATCCGATGATCTCCGGAGAAACCGCGAGACATCAGATCTTATTTGATTTTTGCGTCGGCTCCTACCCAGAGATATGGAAGATCTCCCAACGTGTTGGAGGCAGAACGCTCTACTGGAAAAATATTTTTGAATTTTTGAAAAGATACCCACTCTGGGGAGTGATACTCCGTGGGGTTTTTATTTGCAAATGGAAATTTTTTTTTTTTTGTCTTTTTGAAATGGAAATCTGGTTTGCACGTGCCTCCACTAGGGATGCCTGTGGGGTCTTTAGCTAACCGACTTTTATTTTGAAAGCAGGTAAACATGATGATTGATGCGATGGATGCTGATGCATGGAGATGCATGATGAATGCATGGCTTGGTTCATTCTCTTTTCGTTTGATGATTTTGCTTTTGCTGTGGGTGCAGAGAATTTTGAGCTTATTGCTTGCAAGGTTGTAGTCCCTTGGGGATTTTTCTTTTTGATACGGAGGTTTGGACAGCGGGTTGGTCAAGATCCCGACCCGTGATCGATCAGGTCCATCGTCCCAAGATGCTGTTTCTTTGCTAATGAGAATGTACGAGGATATCATTCGACTTCAAGATGTTCTTCTGGGCATACATGTGATTGAGATGGTGTTTGGTTGCCCGTTTTGGTCAAGATTCCAATTTGCGGGCGATTGGATCCGTCATCCCATACTGTGAAGTGAGCGGAGTTCAAGACTCCTGAATTGTAGTGCTGGGGATGCTAAATTTTGTGATTTTTGCAGATATTTGGATCCGAATCTTTACCTGAGCGGTCAGAGTAGAGATCAGTTTATTGAAAACACAGGAAATATTTTTTGTGATTTTCGAAAATATTTGATTTGAAAGCAAGGGAAATATTTTTTGTGATTTTTTTTTTGACAATATTTTCATTGAAAGCAAGGGAAATATTTTTGTGATTTTGGACAATATTTTGATTGAAAGCAAGGAAAATATTTTTGTGATTTTCGAAGAGGTGATTTTGCAATGTTTTTGTATTCTGTGATTTTTCTGAAATGCAGGGAAAAGATGTGGAATTTCCATCCACTTCCAGCTTCTACTGCTGGTAAGGCACCCGATCCATTTTATGTCAGCGAGCAAGACGAGTCTCACACAGTTAAGTGCCGTAGTTTTACATCTTCGGATGAGGAGATTTTGAGGGTTTTCAGTCAACACACCCACAAAGTTGCCTGTTCCTCATGTGCAATGCACATAGACCACGTATCGTCCGACGGACTCCTTCGGCCACAAAATGAGCCACATCCTCACATTTTCCTTAGTCACTCCAGTTTGGGGTCTTACGTTGCTCACAATTCCGTGAGGGTGAGCTCCACCTCCCAACAGCCTTAATCCCCTTCATGAGTTCTAGGAACAGGGAACATCCGTCAGCTTCAACAGCGACTCCCAAATCAAGGTTGTCTATCACGGTGCGTTCAACACGAACAGGATTGCGGAGTTCTGCCCGCCACAGCCCTTACCTGTTTAAGAGATTCCAGACACCCGTATGATCAAGTGTCAGCCATGTCTGGAACAAGTTAGGAAAGAAAGCCCCCGAGAAGTTAATCCCAGTGTAGTTTTAGGTCTTCGGACCGCTGGGGATAAATTGGTGCGTTTGAAATTAGTGGTGAAAACTTTTTATTTTATATTGTATCTATATTTTTTTTGTTTTGAAAAGGTTCCAGATTTCAACTCGGGTGATCAAGATTGATACTGGTTTTTATGGAAAGCTTTAAAATATTTTTGGTATTTTTGCCGGGTTTATCGAATCATGATCCCAACGGTCGAGGCCGATGCCGGTTTTTAGTTGAAAGCGAGAAAGGTCCCCCGAGAAATTAATCCCAGTGTAGTTTAAGGTCTTCGGACCATGAAACTGTACAAAAGAGGGGCAAACATGTTTTTTTTTTTTGGAAAAATGTCCGGTGTCAGCGGATGGACAATCCAGACTGATGCCGGTTTTTATTGAAAATCTCTCGGGATGTCGATCCCGACGTAGTTTAAGGTCTTCGGACCAAAACTTTAAAAGCGGGGCTGGTAATATATTTTTATGATTTTTGAAAATGTCCGGAGTCATTGATCTTGATGTGAGCAAACAAGACCGACGCCGGCTTTTATTGAAAATCTCTCGGGATGTTGATCCCGACGTAGTTTAAGGTCTTCGGTCCCAGACTTAGTAAAAGGGGGGGCAAACACATTTTTTGTTTTTTCGAAATGATCCAGATCATCAGATCTTGGCCTGAAAGGCTGGGATCGATGTTAGTTTTTATTAAAAATTTCTCGGGACGTTGATCCCGACGTAGTTTAAGGTCTTCGGACCCAAAACTTTAAAAGAGGAAAGGCATTTTTTTGTTTTCTTTTTTGAAAAATATTCTGGGTCATCGATTCTGATTTTGATGGTCGAGATCGATACCCATTTTTATTAAAAAAACCCTCGGGATCTTGATCCCGACGTAGTTTAAGGTCTTCGGACCCTAACACTATGTACAAAAGAGCAGCAATCCAGATTGGAGACTACGGGAATTCTCTTTGGAATGGTTCGGATCATCAGGTCATAGCTTTTGGATGGTTGAGATCATTGTTTGACCAAGTCAATCTTTTTCTTTCTTTTTCTTGAAAATTCCATGGAACTTTTCCACATCATCCACCCAATTTCTCACCCATTTCTCATGAGATGAGATTTTGGTGAGATTTCCTCTTTTTCTCACCATTCTCTTCTATCACTTCATTCTTACATGGAGGTACAAGATTCACTTGCAACCACCCTTCCCAAGGAGGAGTTCTTCCCAAGGAGAGGAGGTGAGAAGTCACCTCACCTAGGTGGAGGCTAGGACGGCCTCCCATGGGCCGCCCGACCGGTCTGTGCCTCCTGGTCTCTTCAGGGGGCTGGGTAAAAGGGTGCCCTCCCCTTTTCTATATAACATGGGGCACCCTTGCCCCCTCAAACGTGCAATCTCTCTCTTCTTTCTCTCATACTCTTTCTTTTTCAAGTTTTCTCTCTCTTTCTTTGGTGGTCCTTTGCTCTTCTCAAGTGGTGGGCCTTAGAGAAGTCTTGGGACAGCAAGGTGGTCCTTCTTTGGTGAGTAGTAAAGGTATGGACCACTTCCTTTCTCTTTCTTGTCCTTTTCCATCTTCATTGTCTCTTCTCATGGTCCTTTTTCTTTTTCATGTAACTATTCAAAGGGGTGTGAAGGTGGGCCCAAGTATTCTTGACATTTTTCTAGATCTCAAGTCTCTTTTAAAGGTGGTGCATGGAGAAGGACATTGCAAGCTCTCCACTTCATCATTTTTTCCTTTTTCACACTCCCTCCATGTGCATGTAAAGGGTGATTTTGCCATGTCATCAAGTGTGCATGGCAAAATACTCTATCTTTTTCATGGGAGTTGGGCTTCTTTTCATATGTATCAAATGGGCTCAAAGTGAAGTCATGGCCCTTGGTGTATTTGATGGGCCCAATGCTTCATTTTGGGCTCCCTCTTACTTTCTTTCTCTTGTCATTTCCCTTGGAACTCTCCTTTCTTTTTCATCTTCTTTCAAAGACTTGGGCCCATGGGCATGGTAGGGCCCATCTCAAGTTTTGGGCTCATGGGGCTCACTTTGGGTGACTCCATCTTTCTTTACATGTGCATGGACCAAGGAGACTAGCCCCATTTTTCACTTGGATCTCAAGTGGGCTAGATTTCCTAGTTGGGCCTATATGGACAAGTAGCCCAACTCTTCCATCATTTCTTGATTATGATGTACATCCTTGTACAAAGTGTGGTGGGCTCCTTGGAGTTTTTATATGGATGGGCTTTTGGGCCTTCATTGAAACTTGGGTACTTCTTTGAACCATGTGTGCCCCACTACACTTTGTTCATGTGGGGTTTTTCTTTTCATGCTTTCTCTCTTGATGGATGGAGGACTTGAGTTACTTGACCATCTACAAGTCTCATGAGTGAGTTGTTCCCACAATCTCACTAGGTTCAAATGGTTTTCCTTGAGGTAGGGATGTGGTTCTCAAGAGCTTCCCTTTAATGCTATCAACCTCAAATGGATGATCTTCAAGTGAGCTATCCATACAACCATAGCTCCTTAATTTTTCTTTGGGGGCTTGGTGGGTCATCCACCATCATTCTCAAGTATGAGTGATTTCTTCTTCCATTTGTGAGAAAGAATGGTACCCATAAGTTGCCTATTTTCGTCTCCATGCTTTGGGACATTTTGGATTTTGATCTTCAAGTGGGCTACGTGTACCATTCTTACCCATTTTCATGATGGTTGGGTGACTCATCAAGCCATGCTCTTTTGTGCTCAAATGGTCTCCCTTTTGGTGAAAAAGTTGGTGCACATAAGTTGCCCAAACTTGCCTTTTCATGGGCATTTTCAACTTTGATTCTTCATGTGGGCTATGTGCATCAACTTTCTACCCTTAGCTTCTTTGATTCACATGTTTGTGGGTAGACCTCCTTGTTGTATTCTCATGGTCAAAACTTTCATCAAGATGAGGCACATAAGGTTGCCCATGGTTAACCCATGAATGGGTTCTCATATTCTCCAAAGTGGGCTATGTGCTCTCTCCAATCCATTGAGATGAGGCATTTGGGTTGCTCTTGGGGGCCCGTTTCCTTTCTATCCCCCACTTGTCCATGCATATGTGTAAAAAGATGGAGGCATCCTAAGTGAGAATCATGACCTTGGCATAAAAGTGGGTCAATCTTTTGGCCACATATGGACTTTGAAGAGGGGCTTCATGTGAATTAAGATCCTTTGTTGATCTCATGGCACCTGAGTGCATTTGTTGTTCAAAATGTGTCCTTGGATGATAGACTTTTCTTGCCTAAGGCATGCCATGCAACCTTCCTTAAGGTGGGCCTTACTTTTTCCAATGGGCTCAACATACATCCTAAGTGACATATGGAGTTGGACTTTAGATTTGCATTTGGATATGAGTCCAATTCCATGGGTCTTCTGGATGATAATTTGGATTTTAACGGGTAAAGGATAGGGACTTACCTTGCCAAGCTTGTAGGATTCCATGGCGGATGGTACCAGGGGCCACCGAGTGGTTGATGAGGATGATCCTGCTTTCATTGTCCGCCGAGGGGACCACATGTGTTCCCTAGCTATGGAGCATCAACCTCTTCCTGCTATCAAGGGTCGAGGTACCAGGGATCGCTGGGACAATTGGATGAAAGAGCCACAGCCCTTGCTTGAGCGAGTACTAGATGGTACTCCTTTTGCTGGCCTCCTCACCCTACGCTTCCATAATAACGACGCCAACCGCATGATGCTTGCGGCCCTTTGTGAGAGGTGGCGGGATGAGACCCACACCTTTCAGCTCCCTTGTGGGGAGTGGGGAATAACCCCCTTGGATATTTATATGCAGATAGGTTTCCCTTTTCATGGGGCAATTGTCCCTCAAGTTAGCTCTCTAGCTCCCCTCTCTTCCACCGATTGGTTGCGGCTTGTCGGTGACGTCCCTCCTGAGGGTGAATTCCAAGGCCAACAAGTGAAGATGCGATGGTTTTACAACAATTTTGCTTCCGTCGTCCCTACCACCGAGCGAGAGGCCCTCCACAAGGCGCGGGCCATGATCACTTATGCTTTTGGATCCTTTCTTTTTTGCCATGCGAATGAGAGAGTTGATCCTAAATTTCTTCGTTTAGTCGAGGACCTTCATCACCCCTATAACTGGAATGGGGCCATCCTGACCCGTCTCTTTCAAGGTCTGGACAAGACCTGTCGGCATAGTCGGTCATTCACAGGCTTCTGGCTTGTCGTTGAGGTATCTCTTCTTTCATCCTCCTTGGAGCCATTTGCCTCCTTTCTCTCTCTGATCATTAAATGTACTTTCATCCAGACCTGCTTTTATGACCATTTTCTGCATCTTGCGCTGAGGATGCGAGATGACATTGAACCCTCTCAGTATCACCATATGTACTGGCATCAACAGAATCGTCAGCGGAACTCCCGAGTTCCCGGGGACAATTGGCGTGCTGATATAGACGAGCTGACCGTTGAGGACGTAAGTATCTTGCTTGTCTTTGTCCTTGTGCTGTACTTGTAACTGATCGTGGTAACCTCTTCTGCTGCAGTTTGCCCGGATGCCGTACGCTAGTTTCCCTCTCTACTACACACCCCAGCGCGTGGAGGCATATGATGCTTCATGTCTCCGTATTATGCTTTCTGACGCTGAGTCCTTCCAATGGTACTTGGGAGAGAGATTGCTTCGGCAAGTCACTGGGGTGGCTCGGGTCCCCTGTTCTGCACCTCCTCCAGCTGCTCGGATGCCAGCTGATGAGAGAGTTGAGGCTCTGGTGGGCCAGCCTGGCTTCCGTTTCACGATCCCGGATCGTGATTATGACGAGTGGTATCTGCTATTTGGCCAGGGGCCTTTGCTTCCTTCGCTTTATGTTCCAGGTGGCCGTCGCAGGTATGCTGGAGGTTCAGTGACTGCTCCTTTGATGGATCTTTATCGTTGGGAGCGGGACGCGAGGAGGGGCGATGATGATTATGTTGGTGACTTGTAGCTGGTTCTGCTTTATATGGCCTTGTACTTTTGTTTTTGTCCCCTTTTGTATCAAGCTCTTTTGGATGAATATACAGGCTTTAATTTCTCCCAAATTCCTTGGTGATGTCTGTATGCTTTGACTCTTGACTCATTCCTTCATGATTTGTGATTCCTCAACTGCATGGACAATGACCTGAACGGTTTAGATCGCTTGTTTAGGCCCTGCGGGGCCCACTTGATGATTGGATCTTGGATTCTAGCCCTTCTTTTGATGATTGGACTTTTGATCTTGCCACTCCATGACTTGTGTAAGCTTTCCAATGGTTTGGATCTTGATGATTTGGCCCTTGAATGGTTCAGATTGATGGATTTGGCCCTGTGGGCCCACCTGAGACCTTAGCTTTACTTTTGGGGCGCCTCTTTCGATGATTTGTGAGACTAAGAAGGCTTCTCATGGTGTGGATGATGGTTTGAACGCCTCAGATCGCTTGATTTGGCTTTGTGGGCCCACTTGATGATTGGATCTTGGATTCTGGCCCTTCTTTTGATGATCAGCCCTTTGATCTTGTTGTTTGATGGCTCATGTAGGTCCTTCAATGGTTTAGATCATGATGATCTGATCTTTAAATGGCTTGGATTGCTTGTGGCCCCCACTTGATCACCTTTCCTTCTCTTTGGCTTGATCAGCCCTATTCCGGTCACATTGCTTCGTGATTGGGCCAGTGGGGCACCTTTTGTGTGATCTTGATCAACTTCAGTTGAAATTTGGAGTGGACCGGAGCCTTGGGCGGCCTACGAAGCGCCATCTGCTGACGTGGACTGTCAGACTCACCTACCAAGAACCCTGGAGCCAATCCCGCGGAGAGAGGGAATCTGTGTCCGTACGGGCGGCCCAGGGCAGGCCGCCCAGAGCTCGTCTCTTGAGCGGCCTGGGCTGGCTCGTGCTCGGACATTCTCTGGTCCCTGTTGCTGCTGTCCCCACCTGCTGTGTACGTTCAGGTTCGATTCCAACAATGAATCTTCTCTTTGTCTCCTCTTTCATCATCATCTTGTCCTCATTTTGCCTTGTGCTTTCTTGGGCCATGGATGGTGGGGATTTATGGGCTGTGGGGGCTGTCCAAGGTGGGTCCCACACTTCAGATCTTCAACTGAGCTTTGATAATGGGGAGATGCTTTTAATGGATGGGGTAGATGGGGCATTAAGAGGGGGCATTGATGAAGACTTAAGCTTGGTGGTTGGTGGAGCTTTGAATGGGTCCATTAATGGTGGGATGGCTGGATTTTCAGATTTGAATGGGACCTTCATTATGGGAGGAATGGATGGTATAGATGGGATGATGGGATGGGACATAGGTGAGGCTATGCATCCCTTGAGTGTGGGTCCCATGGATGACGTGATGGACGGTGATGATGGGACTATGAGGGACATAGATGGGCTGATCTCATGTCTGGATGGTATGGATGGCTCAGATGGTACCTTTGACGGTTTGGATGCTCTGGATGAGGGCCGAGATGCGCGGCACACTTGTTTGGGTGGTCTTGATGTGATCATTGATGATGTCCCCTTGATGATGGACGGTGTAGATGCCTCGATGATCCCTTTGATCGGTCAGGATGATGACTGGATTCATGATTTTCTGTTGGAGGGGGCCGCAGGTCCAGATCTGACCGTTGATTCTTTGATCGGGGTTGCCGGGACCCCTTTGGATGGTTCAGATGTATTCTTTGACGGTCAGATTGGTCAGGATGCCACGATGTGCGGTGTGATCTTCACTGATGGCTCTTTTGGTTGGGAGCATTGTCCTTCTTTTGGTCATCGGCCCTTTGCGCACTCTGTTCATGAGGTGGGCGAGTCTTCTCATGCGGCTGAGATTATGACAGTTTCAAACAGCGATGCGGCTATATCAGACATAGCCGTTACTGAGGGCAGGTCAGGGGCTGTCGAGTCTGCAGAGGTTCCAGCTTTTCCTTCTCCTTCGCCCGTTGACCTTCCGATCCTTGATGAGTTGTCCTCGATTTCTGGGCCTTTTGTGCTGGAGGGGATACCGGTGAGGACTTGTCAGCTGCTTCCTCGTTCTTCCTGCTCGCCACGACTGCTTGCTTGGCTTGACAGCTTGTCAGTTTATGAGATTCGAGATTTGGAGTCTTATGGCTTTGGCAGTCTGATTCATCTGGCCAGAGTTGATATTGATTGGAGGATGCTTGGAGCTGCCTTGATTGACTGGGTCCCTTCGTTGAACTTGTTTGCGTTCAACGATATGGAGATGGGGCCTTCTTTGGAGGAGCTTGCACGCTTGACAGGCTTACCCTTGGATTATACTCAGTACTTCTCGCCGAAGACATCGTCGAAGACTGCTACACCGCAGAACTGGTTTGGGATCCCTTATCTTGTTCGGCCTGCAGCTGGTGGCCAGGATGCTGTAGTGTTCTCTTTGGACTTGCTGTATGATCTTTTTTCGGGTCCTCAGAGTACGGCCGGTTCTACCTTTGCTCGGAACGCACTGATGTTCTGCTTGATAGCTGAGGTGCTATTTTCGGGATGGCGCAGGTCCCAGACTCCTTTGCTTTTTGAGGTGATGAGCCGAGCTGTCCGTCGGCAGGGGATCATTTCTCTCATCTTAGCCGAGCTATTCGATGGGTTGACCGACTGTGCCCTGGGCCGCACTCGTGTCCTTCGCGGCTGCTGTGCTTTCCTTCAGGTATCTTTTCTGCACCTTTTTTCTTCTTGCTTTGCTAGGAATTGTTTTGCTCTAGCTGAACTTCTTTTGTGATCAGGTCTGGTTATGGGAGAATCTTTCTCTGACCATTCCTGTACCTCTTCCTGACATCCCGGGCTCTGACATCATGCGTTATATCATGGAGTTCCTTCCGCCTTCAGCTAGGATGAGCGAGCCCTTGTATCGCAGGATGTTCGCTGAACTTCGTGACTGGAACGGTCGTTGGGAGTCATCTTGGCTTTCACTTCCTCCAGTGCTTTGCGATGCACACCACCTTCCTCTGATGTTGGTAGGCTTTCGATCTTACTTCTCTTACCATCCCATTCGGTTCCTGCGGCAGTTTGGGTATGAGCAGGATGTTCCTCTTTTCGCTTTTACGGGTATCGGGCGTCGGGCACTTCCACCTAGATCCTCTGACTTCAGGACCCGGATTGATTGTTCTTGGGCGAGTTATTTGACAGCTGATTTGTTGGGATTTGAGCTACGGACTTTTCCGATGGCGACCGCCCCATATCAGTACTGGGTTGCTGAGCAGTCTTTGTATCGACGTATCCCTTGTTGGCACCAGACTGCTGATGAGGATGAGCAGGATATTCTTGGAGATGATGGCTCTTCATCTGGTTCATATGAACCTTTTGAGGAGCGCCCGTTTATCGATCCTGGCTTCCTTTTGGCCACTCATGGTCATTTGCTGTCTGAGATCTCCGCACTTCGGTATCATTGTGAGATGATGTCGAGGAGATTGGCTGCCGATCGGAGGTTGTCTGATTAGGAGATAGCGATTCGTACCCTTGAACGCGATGAGGTGCATTACCTGCGTATGGAGGTGAGCAGGTTGAGAGCGAGACTATCTTTTTATGAGTCAGAGGACTCACCTGATGTGGCCGAGGAGGAGGGTAGAGATTGATTGTGTTGGCCACCTGCACATTCTTTTTTGCATATATGATTGATGATGATGCATTTTTTGTATTTTTTGAAAAAGATGATATGTGTAAGAGAAATATAATGCATTTAATTGAAAAGAGAAAACTGTTTGAAAATCTATTGTGCCATTAGTTGTCTTGTGAGTGTTTCTGGACTTTGTGTCGGGATATAGGAATCAGAACTGGGGCTCGGTCAATGATTTGACCGATGTCTCGAGATTTGACTTGTGTGTTCCTTTGGTTCCCTAGAGATGTAGGCAACGGAAACTGTTGCCTCCTGAGATTGTCAGAAATTGTAGAGCTCTTCTTTCCTGACTGCACTTCTTCTTGTTCTTGAACTGTAACTGCTTGAACTGATCTGGACCGTCTGCTTTCTTGGTACCTGCACTTTTATTTTTTCTTTTTTTTTTCATTTGAGCCATTTTTGCCTGCAGTGCTCTTTCGAGTTTTCACCACAGCCGGCTTTTTCCCGTCATTTTTGCCCGTGGCGCCCTTTCGGGTTTTCACCACGTCCCGGGTGTTTGATCTTGCCTGCCCCTTGGCAGCTATGCTGTTTTTACCCTCGGCGCCCTTTCGGGTTTTCACCGAGTCCGCTGTATGCCCACTGTTTTTACTCGGAGCGCCCTTTCGGGTTTTCACTCCGCCCTCTTTGTTTAGGCACACATTTTATTTTTCTTTCTTTTTTTTTTCTCTTCTTTTTTTTTTCTGGGTTTCTGGATAACTGCGGCGGCTAGAGGTCGGGAATCCGTCGTTGCCGGCCGATGGCAGTCTTTCAGCCCTTATCCTGAGTTACGATAATAGAGTTGTCGGTCTTTGCTAAAGACCCCTCTGAGATGAATGGATGGATGACTGTGTTTCTTGGAGTGTCTTTCTTTGGCTTCCCTTTTTCTTTCTCTCTTTTTTTTTTTTTTGTATTCTTTTTTCTTCTTTTTTTTTTGTCTTTTCTTTTTTAATCCTTTTTTTTTTTGAAACACTTGTTGGTGGACGGGAATGATTTCTCAGAGGTCTTAGCTTCGACCTCTTGACTTCAGCTCTATTAAAGTAACTCTTGATAAGGTTAGAATAACTTACCTGTGAAAGATCTTCACGTTGTCGGCGTTGGTTGGCTCAGGAAGATCCACCCCTCTCATGCTGGTGAGTCTGAGGGCGCCTCCGGGAAGTACTTCTCTGATGATCAGTGGCCCGTCCCACGAGGGTTTGAACTTTCCTCTAGGATCCGGAAGGTGCGACGATAGAATCTTCTTCATGACCATGTCGCCTACCTTGAAACTTCTTTTCCGGACTCTCTTGTTGTAGGCCCGAGCGATCCTTTTCTGATAACACTGTGAATGACTTAGTGCACGCATGCGCTTTTCATCTGCTAGCTGCAACTGATCGAATCTGGCCCGTTGCCATTCTCCTTCTTCAATTCCGCTTTCTAGTAACACCCGTAGTGATGGTATTTCCACTTCGACTGGTAGAACTGCCTCCATTCCATATGTAAGCTCGAAAGGAGTAACGCCCGTAGCAGACCGTACAGACGTTCGATAGGCCCAAAGTGCATATGGGAGCATATCTGACCAATCTCGATAGGTCACGACCATCTTCTCGAGTATCCTGACGATTGTCTTGTTTGCGGCTTCTACCCCACCATTCATCTGAGGACGGTAGGGGCTTGATCGATGACGCTGGATCCTGAATTTGCTGAGGAAGTCATCCATCTTCTTGTTGACGAACGGGGTTCCATTATCTGTGATGATAGCATTGGGGATTCCGTACCGGCATATGATGTTGTTCTTCATGAATTTGATCACTTGAGATGCTGCAATCGTGGTGTAGGAGGCTGCCTCTACCCACTTGGTGAAGTAGTCGACTGCCACAAGTATGTACTCGTGACCATTTGATGCTTTGGGACTGATCTTGCCGATGATGTCGAGTCCCCACATGGAGAAGGGCCAGGGGGTGGTTAAGTTGTATAACTCTGATGATGGGGCATGGATTTGATTTGCATGCTCCTGACACTTGAAGCATTTTTTGACGTGCTGGCAACAGTCTGTCTCCATGGTGAGCCAATAGTAGCCGAGTCGTAG
This sequence comes from Liriodendron chinense, assembly GCA_003013855.2. Classification (NCBI taxonomy): domain Eukaryota; kingdom Viridiplantae; phylum Streptophyta; class Magnoliopsida; order Magnoliales; family Magnoliaceae; genus Liriodendron; species Liriodendron chinense. The sequence continues at coordinate 8,197,164 of ML058446.1, forward strand.
AATCTTCTTTGCCATCATGTGCCCATTCATGTGAGGGCCACAGATTCCTTCATGCATTTTTTTCATGATCTTTGCAGCTTCTGTTTCATCGACGCATCGAAGGAGGATGTGATTATAGGATCGCTTGAAAAGAACTTCGCCACTGATGGTGAACTGACCAGCCAAACGCTGGATGGTTCGGCGATCTGTTGCTGTTGCTGACTCTGGATACTCCTGGGTTTCGAGGTATTGCTTGATGTCGGCATACCAGGGTTTGTCAGGGACGGCTTCGGCTTCTTCTATTTGTAGGCAAAAAGCAGGCTCTTCTTGAATTTCGACCGTGAGCTCCCATTCTGAAGCTCCTTTTGGGATCTCGAGCATTGATGCGAGCGTGGCGAGAGCATCTGCAAACTGGTTCTTGGCTCTGGGCATGTATGAGAAGGTGATTTTCTTGAATTCTTCGATCAGATTGTCAAGATACACATGATATGGTATCAACTTCTCGTCTTTGGTCTTCCATTCGCCATTGGTCTGATTGATGATAAGCTGTGAGTCTCCAAACACTCGTAGCTTCTTGACGCCCAAGATTATGGCTTCCCTTAAGCCAGCGATGCATGCTTCATACTCTGCCATGTTGTTGGTGCACTCGAATGCGATGCGCCTCGAGATAGGAATAGGGACATCATCTGGAGAGTAGAGGATTGCTCCAATACCACTCCCTTTAGAATTTGCTGCGCCGTCGAAGAATAATGTCCATTCATCTTTCTTCTTCTTTTCATCCTCTTTAATGAGCAAGAGATCTTCATCAGGAAAGAACGTCTTGAGCGGTTGATAATCTAGGAGAGAGTGAGCCGCAAGATGATCGGCGAGGGCCTGTCCCTTGATTGCCTTTTGAGTGACATAGGTGATGTCAAACTCAGACAAGAGTAGCTGCCATTTAGCTATCCTTCCAGTGAGTGCCGGCTTCTCGAACAGGTACTTGAGAGGATCCATGTGAGCGAGGAGGAGAATAGGGAATGCAATCATGTATTGACGGAGTCGCTGAGTTGCCCAGACTAGGGCGAGGCAAGTCTTCTCGATCGGGGAATACCTGGTCTCGTAGTCGGTGAAATTTCGACTCAAATAGTATATTGCTTGTTCCTTCTTCCCGGTCTCGTCGTGTTGGCCGAGGACACAGCCGATGGCTTCTGCTGCTACCGAGATGTATAACAATAGTGGTCGTCCGGGAGCGGGCGGCACTAGGACTGGAGGATTCATGAGATATCTCTTGATGCGATCGAAGGCAACTTGGCAATCATCATTCCATTCTTTTGGGACGTTCTTCCGAAGAAGCTTGAATATGGGCTCACAGATAGGTGTGAGCTGTGCGATGAAGCGACTGATGTATTGAATTCTGCCGAGGAAGCCACGAATTTCTTTCTCTGTTCTAGGAGGGGGCATCTCGATGATTGCTCTGGTTTTGGTCTCGTCGACCCTGATGCCATCCTTGCTCACCATAAAGCCGAGGAGCTTACCTCCCATTGCACCGAAGACACATTTCTGAGGGTTGAGGCGGAGCTTGTACTTTTCTAATCTGTTGAATAACTTCTTCAGATCTTCAAAGTGTCCTTCAATTGTGCGAGATTTGACGATCATGTCGTCCACATATACTTCAAGCTCCTTGTTCATCATGTCATGGAATAGTGCTGTCATTGCTCGCTGATATGTTGCTCCTGCGTTCTTCAGACCGAACGGCATTACCCTGTAACAGAAGGTTCCCCAGGGAGTGATGAACGATGTCTTCTCGCGATCTTCGACGGCCATCTTGATCTGATTGTAACCTGAGAACCCGTCCATGAATGAGAAGACCTTGTATCCAGCAGTGTTGTCGACCAGAGTGTCGATATGTGGCAAAGGGAAGTCATCTTTTGGACTGGCTTTGTTGAGATCTCGGAAGTCGATGCACATTCGGACCTTGCCGTCCTTCTTTGGTACTGGCACGATGTTGGCGAGCCATTCAGGGTAGTTGGAGACTACCAAGAATCCCGCGTTGTACTGCTTGATGACTTCATCTCGGACTTTCAGAGCCCATTCTGGCTTCATTCTTCGAAGTTTTTGCTTCACTGGCTTCATATCTGCCTTGTTTGGCAGATGGTGTACAACGAGCTCTTCATCGAGCCCCGGCATGTCTTCATATGAGAACGCGAAGTTGGACAATCTTGGAGCTAGGAACTCTATCATTTTCTGTTTCATCTCAGGTGGCAACGATTTTCCAATGCGTACTTCCCTAGGGATCTCAGGCGTCCCCAAGTTTACTATCTCGAAATCATCGGCTACAACATTGGCTTTAGATTCGAACTTTTTGAGGAGATCCTCTAGTTCGGGAGCAGGATCATCATCTTCCTCGTCCCGAGCTTCGTCCAGACCCATGAGTTCGAAGTCTAATTCGATGTCGAAATCATATGATTCGACTTCAAACTCATGCGACTCTTTAGACGAACTTGGCACACTATTGAATGTAGGGAAAGAAATGTTTTTTGGTTTTTGAGATTTTTCTGAAATAGAAATACTAGATGTTTTTGGCTTTTGAAAGTTTTTGATTTTTTTGGATTTTCGAAATTCGTGGGACTTTGAACAAGCAGGCATTGCAGACCATGATTGAGCCCAACTTGTTCCAAAGTTCCGGTCGCTGCTTAAACAGGCGTTTTTTTTTTGAAGCCAGAGCCCTCAAGTGGCTCTTTGGCTGATTCGAAAGTGAGGGGAACAGATGACCATTCAGGACCCCACACTTCCTCCCTTGAAGAGGTGGGGGTTGATGATTTGGGCGAAGAGTCACGGTCTGGCCCAATGACCATGATTTCTTGCTGGTCGGGTTCGGGATCTGAGTCGTACTCAGTCCCTCCCGGATCACTTACCTCGCATTGCAGTTCGTCTGGTTCCGCAGTGAGACACAAGTTTGGAACCTGGACATCAGACCAATCTAGGGCTGGCCACTTCCCTTTCTTGGTCCAATGGATGGGCTGCTTCTGCCCCTGGCTGATGATTGATGATGTTGACTTTGCAGAGATGGGCAAGTCGTGCCCCTTGCTAATTGGTGCTGAGATGGGTGAGTTGTGCCCCTTGCTGATTGAAGTGGGCAGGTTGCCCCCCTGGTTGAGAGGAGTGGGCAAGTTGTGCCCCTGGTTGGGAGCAGGTGTCAGAGTAACCTGGTCCTGAAGCTGCTGCATTTGACTTCCTTCTTTGTCTTCATCCTTTTCTTCTTCTTCTGGGGGCTTAGATGGTTCGAGAATCTGATCCCATCGAATGGGGGGCCACGTGGCCCAAACTAGACTCATCGGGAGGCCTTTGTGTAGTGCAGTCGGTTGATTCCCTCCTGGATCCTTGCAAGGTTCTCCTGGCTTGGTTCTCCTGGCTTGACGAATTGGATGGGTGAGCACCGAAATTTCTTCCTCCTTTTGTCCATGAAGGTTGCCTTGTATCCGAGTCCCCATTTGCGCTGGTTATATATCAGTGGTACCTTTCTGGACTTGAAGTGGTTCTTCATTCGGTATTTGAGGCTCAGACGTTCTGCCGGTGAAAAGACACGGTCCACCCTTATCGGTTCTGGATTGGCGATAGAGTTCACAGTCTCGAATTCGAAACTGTGAAACGGGATGTCTTCTTCAGAATGCTGGATATCGATGACCGGGATGTCTGGTTCAGTGGCAGCAGCATTGGAAGGAATGATGAGCTCTTTCTCTGCATGGATAGAGATCACTTGATTTCCACAGATATACTTTACTCGTTGATGCAGGGTTGATGGCACAGCTCCAATTTTGTGCAGCCATGGTCGTCCGAGCAACATGTTGAAAGAGGCTGATATATCCAGGACTTGAAATGTGATGGTGGAGACTTCCGGGCCTATCTGTACCTCTATGTCGACTTCCCCTTCCACTGATCGGCGGGTGTTGTCGAATGCTCTGACACATATGGTGCTGGGTCGAAATGAAGAGGGACTGATTCCCAAACGTTCCGCAGTCTTGAGTGGGCAGACATTTAGGCTTGAGCCATTATCGATAAGGACCAGCGGGACACAGAGGTCCTTGTATCGTAAGGCTATGTTGAGGGATCGCCCATGATCGCGTCCTTCTGGTGGCAACTCATTATCTGTGAAGGTGATGGCGCGCGGAGCCAGGAGTTGTCCAATCATCAAAGCTATCATTTCTGGTGCCGTATCGGAGGAGACATGAGCATCGTTCAAGGTTTTGGCGAACATTTCTCGGTGTATGCGAGATGTGCAAAGTAGCTCCCATAGTGATATTTGAGCAGGGATTGACTTGAGCTGAGTCGCCACATCGTATGCGGCTTCATTTTTATTGCCGAGGCCTGAGAGAGCACCTTTGGTATCTCCTCTGTTCTGATTATCTCTTCGGATGTAACGTCCATTGGGGTTCATGTTCCCCACTTCCGCACACTCTGGATAGTGCCATGGGACCTCTTTGTAGCTTTCTTCCCTTTTGCCTTCTAGGACCACCGGTTCTTGCAACGGTGCCGTTGTGGGTACCAGATCTTCCTCGTATGGAGCTTTTGCCTTGAGGACTACATTGTTGCCTGTGCTGAAGGGGTAGTATCGAGGCTTGTCTTCATAGACCACATAAGGTCGTGGTCCTGGCTTGACTGTTCCTGGGGCGGGAGGCTCCCATGGAATGAATACCGGTCCTCTTGATATGGCAGGAGGTTTCTCTGTTCGTCCAAGCTGTCGTAGCGTGATTGATACGCCTCCAGGACTTGCCCCTTGCAATATGACAGGCTTGACTGGAAGAGCTCCTTCCAAGACAACGGGCTCTTGCTGCTGATGAGTGTAATCCTTCCATTGCGGATTGGATTGTTCTGGAGTTGCCCCTTGCAAGATGACAGGTTCGTATGTGGGCTCGATGTATGATTGTGCTCTTTCCAGGACGACTGGTTCCCAACTTGAATGGTTGTAAGGTGCCCCTTGAACAACTGGTATATCATATGGAGGTGCTCCTTCGAGTACTACTGGCTCGGAGATTGAAGGAAGAAAGGGACTTGCCCCTTGCAAGACTGGAGGAGGATTTGTTGGCTCATAAGTGTAGGCGTGAATGGATTGGATGGGGGAGAAGAAGCGATCAAGATGATCCCCTTCTTCTATACTATTGACTGCAGGGCCACGAGACGAACTGGGGTCTGTCGGATGTTGAGGCAGAGGATTCTGAAGGATGTTGGTGGAAGCTGCTGGAGAAGTTCCAGGGACCGAGATGACGATCTTGCGGTCATCAATCAGGTCTTGTATGGCATTCTTCAAAGTATAGCATTGATCAGTGGCGTGGCCACGTCCTTGATGGTAGGCACAGTACTCATTTTCTCGGTAGTTTGGAGGCAGAGGATGAGGCGGAGGCCTAGGTGTCATCAGAGTGAGTAACTGCTTTTGTACCAGCGTAGTCATGATTTGACTAAGTGGTTGACTGAGTGGAGTGAACTTCCTGAACTCCCTGTAATTCTGCCTGTTCTGGTATGAGTATTGGCCATTTCCCCTGAACTGCTGCTGTTGTCGAGGTGGTTGTGGCTGAGGATTCGGTTGTGGCTGATACCGCTGAGGCTGATGCTGAACTTGATTCTGCTGATACTGTTGACGTCCCTGTGGGGGAGCATGTTGATTTCCTTGAGCAGTGGTATTGATGTTGTTTACCTCTGTTGGGCGGGGAGGAGAACCACTGCGGTTTCCATTCCCGTGCCCGATAGGTCTTCCTTCCACTCTGTTCCTCTTGACTGGAGTGGCTTGATGAGGCCATGGGGAAATCGTCCCGGCACGGATTCCTGCTTCGACTTGCTCTCCAGCACGGATTAACTGCGAGAAGTTCGCGTATGGATGCGAGATAAGATACCCGGATATGCCTGGATATGTTGAATGAACAATCATGGAGATTTGTTCTTCATCGTCGATGGGTGTCCGCATTCTGGCTGCCATAGCTCGCCAACGTCCCACATAAGCTGATAGTGTTTCATCACTCCTTTGCCTGAGTGCTGCGAGGTCGGCTCTTCTGGGTGCCATGTTGAGATTGTATGCAAATCTGTCGACGAAAGCCTGGGAAAGCTGTTCCCATGTTCTGATGCGGTGGCAGTCCAATGAAGTGTACCAATCTAGGGCATCGCCCTTCAGAGATTTTTGGAACAAACGAATAAGGGCCCCTTCATTTCCTGCGATTGCACTCAGCTCCCCGCAGAAAGCCTTGAGATGTGCTGTGGAACAACCGCTGCCATCGTATCTTTTGAATTTTGGAACTTCAAAGTTTTGAGGTACTTGAGCATCTGGGAAAGGACACAAGTCTCTGAACTTGGTCGAAGGTAGATCGATTCCTTGTTGTCGCTGAAGCTGATTTTGCAAGATCTGGAACTGCTCCCGCAACTCGTCCAGTCCTGAGTGATTTATTCGTGCGACTGGTGCCTCCTGGAGTAAGGCACGTTCTTCTTCGGCATAGTGGTCGATGTCTTCGACCCTATGGGCTTGCTGAAAAGCAACCGCGTGTTGCTGAACTTGGTTTGATGATTGAACTGGATTCTGATGAACTTGTGCTTGAAATGATGGTAATTGAACTGGAGACTGTACTGAAGGTTGAACTGGAACTTGCTGGAAATTAACTGGAAATTGCTGAACTGAAGATTGCTGAAAATTAACTGGATTTTGCTGAATTGAAGATTGCTGGAAATTAACTGGAATCCCATTGGCGGGGATGTGCTGGAATTGAAAAGTGCTCCTGTTTGCAGGAGGCTGAGATGCTGGGAAGTGACCCCCTTGTTGGGTATTCACCACTGTCCGCTGATTGATGTGGGCTTGACACTGACCCCCATTGTGGGCATTCGCCAGTGCTGTCCATGTTGCTGGAAATTGAATTGAAATCCCATCGGCGGGGATGTGCTGAAATTGAAAAGGTGTCCCATCGGCGGGGACATGCTGAGATCTACTGAGATTGTTGTTTGCAAGATTGACTGGAAGCTGACTGGAAGTCCCTGCGACTGGGATGCTCTGAGATGGTCCCGTTGTTGCAAGAAGGTATTGAGAAGGATGCCCCATAGCAAAGGGCTGAAGAGGCTGCTATCGGTAGTCTTGGGCAGACTCCGATGGTTGTGCTTGATTTGAACTGGAGGCCGGAGGGATCCGGCATGGCTGTTGAGATTGCTAAACTGGGCCAACCTGATTGTTGGCTGCTGCGGTGGTTTGTGCTTGCATGAATTGCAAGAGCATTTCTTGCATTGCTCTCATTCCTTGTGCCAATTCTTGTATGATTGGCGTATTGTCAACGGGCTGTTGCGCTGGAGGTTGCGCTTCGGTCATTTCGAGAGCAGGGAAGTGATGAGTTTCTTCTTCGTGGTCGGACATGGCTTGCTGAGCCCGAGTGCGGATTATGCTGCGGAAGGGAAGCTGTCTCCGAACACGTTGAGCCCGAGGAGGCGCAATGGTGAGGACTATATTCTACTCTTTTTAGGTTTTGGGATTTTTTTTTTTTTTTTTTGAATTTTCTATTTTTTGTTTGTTTTGGGTTTTGGGAAGAATGCTATGCAGATGAGATTGTATGAGGATTAGTGACTTTCAAATACGGGAAGGATTCTGTTTTCAAGTCGGATCACGACTAGTGGGACTAGCTTATCCCCAGCAGAGTCGCCATTCTGTGGACCCTCGCCGATTTTCCCGCGCTCCCACACGACGTCGTTCTCCCTTTCCTTTCGGAAGAAGAAGGAGCTGAGGATGCGTGAGTGCGAAATCGCCGTTTGTGCCACTGGTTTGCCTCGTTCTCGAGGGCTTCGTTTGGTTGTCGTATTGAGCTGGATATGTTTAAATGAGTTTATATAAGACCAGAGTCGCCACTAGCCAATTACTTCAAATCTACAGTCGGCTAGACCCTGTAGAAACGTTAGAGAAGGGAATCCGAAGATTCCTTCCTCTAAAATGACTCCTGTTGATCTACGGTCAGAGATTCAAGGTAAGGGATCACGGTTACAGGGTGGGAAGAGGTTAAGCACCCCACACACTGCCCGTACCGAAGTACGATCTCTACTTCACAGAATAGATCGAATACTTGAAAGTCTAATTTAATCCTCGTATATTCTCATGAATGACATGATGCATGAATGCGAGTCTGAACAGTAAGAGTTTCTGATGGGCAGGTTCCAACAACGGGCAAGCCCAGAGCGTACGCTCGAACTGACAGGTGCTTAATATAAGACGTATGCAGTGTGCTTGAATGATCAAGGTGTTTTATGGTGAAGCATGAATGCAGGTCTGAACAGTAAGAGTTTCTGATGGGCAGGTTCCAACAACGGGCAAGCCCAGAGCATACGCTCGAACTGACAGGTGCTTAATATAAAGACATATGCATGTGTGCTTAAGTAATCAAGGTGCTTGTAGTGAAGCAGGGGGGTTGGAAGGAAAGTAAATGTTGCACTTATGCTAGATGCAAATGAGATGATGCTGGAAAATGAGTAGCTGGGTGGACGGAGGTGTCGCAAGGGTTGGCTTCGAGTGGTTGGATCAAGACTTGGATGGCTTGGGAGGCTCGGACCAGTGGTCAGGCTGGGCTGGACCAGGGTTAGACTCTCCTCACTCGGGCTCTCCTTGGTGGAAAAATGGGCTAAAGGGTGGAGAGATGGACTCAGAGCTCTCGGGCTGAAATGGACTCGAATGGCCTGTTGAAATGAGAAGGGGAGGGGGGTATTTATAGCAGCAGAGAGGGGCACTCTCGTAATTTTTTCCGGGCGGCCTGCCATGGGCCACCCGTACGGCCGCTCCTCGGTTTCCAGCGAGTACGGTCGCTCCCTCGGGGCTGCTGTTGGACTCGCTGGTCGACTCAGTGAGTTGACTCAGCGGGTCGACTCGGTGATTTGACTCGACGGGTTGACTCGACGGGTTGACTCGGTGTTTTGACTCGACGGGTTGACTCGACGGGTTGACTCAGCGGGTTAACTCAGCGAGTTGACTCAGTGAGTTTGACTTTTTTTTTGGGATTTTTTGACTGGCCTTTTTTATGGGGGGTTTTTCAGGGTGATTTTTAGGACTGGGTTGACTGGGTTCAGGCTTGAACTGGGCTATGGAATGGGGCTTACAAGGGTGAGTTTGGCTGAGTTTGGACTTGGGATTTGGGGGTATGGTCCTCCGTTCAACCAGCTATCTCTACCAACAGTGTAGCCGAAGGTGGGGTGTCTACACACCTGTATGTAACATATATGTAGCAGAGTAAGTTAAAGTTTAGCTCCTAGCATAGTCTCATGGTTCTATGTGTTGCCGGATCGGGAAATTCATAGAGTTTGGGTCGGCCACACAGGTTGGTCGTATCCCCAGAGTTGGAATCCTCAGGCGTGGTGTAATGCGGGTGTTATCCGTGGTTCATGAACCACATGGGGCATAGTACCCAAGGCCAGTCTCCCGTCATCCCCTTACCTAAGTACTACCGACTCAACAAACCCGATTTAGGTATAATGTTTGTATAAACACCTATATTCGAATCCACATACAAGCACAACCATTGGATAGGCCCACTAATAATTACATGGCGAATGATCCCTAAAGACTCATGAGCCGGGCATGGTGGTATGGGACCTATGCCCGCGCTATCGGCCTACCTCGGGGTGGTGCCCCTCCGTAGTGTCCTTGAGCACCCATGGAGGGAGTGAGTCATCCATTTGTTTGACTATGGGAAAATGGCATGACTGAGCCACCCCCGTCTCGGATGGACATGGCTGACGAGTCATGGCCGAATTGGACGCTCGGACTGTTTATCCAAGCTGGGATCCTTGTGGTTACTGGCGATGATATGTATTCGCCAGCAGGGAGCCAGATGATCCCTAATTGGCCGAGTGATATGGTAATGGTATGTTGGCTTCGCCAACCGACTAGATGTTAAACTAGTATAATTAAGGATTTGGATAATCATTCATGGTCAGGCATGACATTCATTCGGGCAGGTGACTAGGGTGGTGCCCCTGTCATGGTGGCCCAGTTTGTGCGAGTGTTGTGGTGGTGTCCACACACTGTTCGCTTGTGACAAGCTGGTGTTTGGGGTATACATGTATGCATTTCATGCACTCATGCACTAAATAACTGTGCTTTTGTTGTTGTGGATATCTTAGTTAAGAATGATATGTAATAGAATCCATTATTTATGCATGCTTTCATTTGTGCATTCATAACTTGTATGTAATGTTACCACTGAGTTGGCCACTCACTCTCCATTCTGGGAACGGTGTTATAAAACACCACCCAGACGCCGCATGTGACTTGGGTTTACAGGAGGAGAGCGAAGCGGCAGAATACGAGGAGTCAGCCGTTGGCGAGGATCCATACATTCAGTATGCAGACGACCAGTATAGAGGGTGATAGGGGATCCTTGTTATGGGGGATAGCGCCGGGTGGGCGCAATGTATAGACTTTTGCTATAATTTTGGAGACTGGTGATCGGGGCCCCTGGCGGGTCCCGTCGAGTTAGTTGTTGATGTTAATTCATTCTTTTGGCTTATATATATGCTCACTTCTTCTTTTAGATATGGATATCTCATGCGTTTGCTTCTAGCTGAGCATTGTTCTGATTCCAGTAGCTTGCCTATTTCATTGCATGTTTTGCATTAAGTGGGGCTCGGGATATTGGTGGCCGAGGATGCCCTCGACCCTTGACATCTAGGGTGCCACAAGATTTAGTATCAGAGCAGTCACCTGTAGAAACAACTGGGATGTGGGGAACGGACCCACCAAAATGAAGAAGGATGGGCTATATAAGTGCCAAACGACAGACCCAGGTTTAGGACTCGGGCGTCGTGTGAGAATAGTTGGTGGTCACTTGGGAGCGTGTACATGAGGGGGATATAATTAGAGGTGATGAGTGGTCAGCTTTGGAAAAGGCTGAGGAGTCATGGGAGTGAGAAAATTGGCCAAGGGTCAGAAATCAGGAACTTGGGAAGTTCCTCTAGATTGTCCAGGTACCACCTGGATGCCACCTGAATGCTACCATAGGGCACACACTCTTTTGGATAGATTGCTCAGGTGCCACCTGGATGCTACCATAGGGCATACCCCCCTTTTTGGACAGATTGTCCAAGTACCACCTGGCTGCCACCTGAATACCACCATAGGGCACACCCCCTTTTAGACAGATTACTCAGGTGCCACCTGGATGCTACTATAGGGCACACCCCCTTTTGGACAGATTGCTTAGGTGCCACCTGGATGCTACCTGGATGCCACCGTACGGGCACGGTGACGCACGTGTGGGCCCCTTTAAAACCCATTCTTACACCCCATTTCATTCCACTTCTTTTATTTTCTCTCATCTCTCTCATTTCTTACCATAGCCAAGCTTTCAAAACCTCCAAACTCCTTCTTGCTCTCAAATCCTATAAGACCTCCACCCCCTTTCTTCTCCAACTTCAAGAATCCATTAATCGCGGCCTTCCTCTCCGCCGTGACTTCTTTCTTCACCATTCCCCTCCTTGTGGCTCTCACCGAGAACAAGAGGGCTGCCGCTAGCACGAGTCGAGGGGCTCCAAAGAAGAAAAAGAGTGATTCAAAGGCTTCCACCTCGAGTTCACCCCTAGGAAGGTTTGCACGTCGATCCGTCGTCTATGAGCGACCGGTAGTGGAAGAAGTCTTCAAAAGGTATGAAGGCTTGTGAACTTTGAGGAATAGGGGATGGGGCCCGATCTTTGAGATCAACGATCCAGCCAATACGGGCCTGGTACGCCTCTTCTACTCAAAAATCCGGGAGACCCGAACGAACCCATTAGGCTTCGACTTGGATTGTGATAATCAAGTGTATCACATTGACGCTGAAATCATAGCAGAAACCCTTGGAATCCCGATGGGGACAGTGTACATTAACGAGGATGATTGTAGGCCATATCAAATGCGATGCGAACGCACCGGCATGCTGTGCGGACAAATGGCTGAGTGGAGGGCCAATGGGAGTCTGTTGGCTAGCAAAATGAAGACTGAACTCCGAGTTATCCACCAAATATTCTTATCCCATCTCATGTTCTTCCGAAGTTTAAATCTCTAACTGAGTTTCAAACTCTTAAAAGAAAGAGGATACAGGAACAACTTATGGGCCCCACCCACAAGTGGTTGTCCACAAGTGGGCCTCACAGGTCCATTAACCAACATCTCCCACTCAATCACATTGTGGGATAGGCACATCATGAATTTTCCATCTATCTCATCACATAACAATTAAAATCAAAGAATCACGATCAAAGGAATCGGAGGCGTGAGACCAGCTGAAACACCGTTATCTTCTCACAGGTGTTTAAGTATTAAGTGACCACCTAACTAGCACTCAATAACCCAAGCTTTGCAATGCCTGTTCTGGTCCGCATGACCACATCGGATGGAGTTAACTCCCAATCTAGAGTACTCGGCTAACATACGCACTTATCAAACTTATCAAGTTTTTTTACTGAAAAACTTGATTTTCCACAAACATCAATTTAATTTTTTTTAAAGTAATATTAATATATGTATATATATACTTTTGAAAGAGAATATTGTTTTGCAAAAGTCTAAGAAAACTCGATATTGCCGGCGGATAAGTCTTTAAGTGCGTATTTATAGTTCTAAAAACTTGGTGCAGCTGTTAGGGGATCTTCCCATGCATGTGTAATTTGGAACTGATCAAGCTGCTTTCATAGCATAACCAAGTATAACCAATCAGGGGCCTTTCGTCATCGTATACTAAAGTAGCGACATTCAATCTCATCCTCCCGTGTACAAGAGGAGGGTAGCTAAGAACACAATGAGTCACCTACAGGACTGGCTAGTCGCACGTTGCAATGATTAGATCGAATCAAAGCAATCCTGTAGGCAAAAGGTCCTAGCACGTGGCTACAATCCACGTCGTAAAGTAGACAATACTAGGTATATGTCGAGTCTATAATACGCAAGTTGTCTCACATGAGGTATGATTCATCTCATAACCTCACGACTTGGCTGTGATTCAGGCCATAACATTATTCACACGAAGAGCAATGGCGCGACTATGTCATTTGACTTTATCAATATCTTCTTCAATCTTTTAGGACTGCAGACGGAATACAATTCATTCGCATCCTCATCCTTTATTATTCTCAATAAATGGTGGTTCATACCTCAGTGTACGAACATCACCCCAAGTGTACCTCTCTTGTACATTTAGGGTTGGTCAGCCCGTCCAAGTGGGTGACTGGCCTGCTGACAAAAGTTAAAATCCTACATGATCTCAAGGTATATGCTGATGATCTACACACATAGTCTAATAAGTGCTCAATGTTTAATAAAATGGAATTTATTATTCATGAAAGATTAAAGGTACATAATACAAGCATATCACTCAAGCTTTCCTCAATCCCATCTGCTTGACATGAACTTAAAACAGATCTTTAGTTATAGGTTTCGTCATGGATCAGCCATCATCTCCTTGGTGGGAATGTGGCTGAGGATGACATTCTTATCTTTCATTTTATCACGAACGTAATGATACTTTATCTCAATGTGCTTGAATTTCTGGTGGTGTTTGGGTTCCTTTGCTAAGTCAATGGCGGAGGTGTTGTCTATTCTCAACGATACAGGCTCACGAACGCCCAATACAACACTCAGTCCTATAAGAAATCTGCGAACTCATACACACTCTTGAACTGCAGCACAACATACAATGTACTCGGCCTCCATAGAAGAAAGGGTTGTGGATGTCTGTTTTTTGCTCGACCAAGAGATAGCTCCCCCTCCGAGTAAGAAGACATCCTGAAGTAGACTTTCCTTCATCGGTGTCATTACCTCAGGCGGCATCGGAATATCCTTTGAGCTCGAGACTCGCGCCTACATAACATAGCATCAAGTCTTTGGTTCCTCTGAGATAACGGAATATACGTTTCACGGTTTGCCAATAAAACTATCCCGGTTTACTCTGGTAACGGCTGACTATGCCAACTGCATAACTAACATCTGGTCTGGTGCAAAGCATAGCATACATTAAGCTGCCTACTGCGCTCGCATAAGATACTGAGGACATTGTCGATTTTTTAGCTTCTGTCTAGGGACACGATTTCTTGTCTAACTTAGTAGCTTTGTCCATAGGGGTTTCAACAGCTTTTGAATTTTTCATTCTGAACCGCTCTAAGATCTTCTGTATGTAAGTGGCTTGAGACAAGCCTAAGAATCTCCTAGGATTGTTCCTAATGATTTTAACCCCTAGAATAAAGTTGGCTCTACCAAGATCTTTCACCTCAAAGTTCAAGAAAAGCCAAGCTTTAGACATCATCAACAGTTGGATGTCATTACCAGCTAGCAGGATATCGTCTACATATAGAAATGGTATCAGAAAAGATTTTTTCAGACCGTTTCACGTATACATAATGATCTTCTTAACTCATCGTGAACCTGAAAGTGGTGATGGCTAAGTGGAACCTCATATACCACTGCCTTGAAGATTGCTTCAACCCATAAATAGATCGTAACAGCTTGTAGACTTTTCTTTGATACTTTTTGTCCACATAACCTATGGGTTGTTGCATGTATATTTCTTCATCCAAATCACCATTTAAGAATGCGGTCTTTACATCCATCTAATATAACTCTAAGTCTAGACTTGCGACAATGGACAAGATCATGCGAATTGAGGAGAATTTTGCAACAGGTGAAAAAAGTCTCCTCATAATCAACACTTTTTTTGTGTAGAACCTTTAGCAACTAATCGTGCTTTATATTTGTCCACTGTACCATTTGCCTTTCTTTTGATCTTAAGTACCTACTTGTTACTTATCGCTTTGCAATTGGAAGACAGATCTATAAGTTCCTAGACTTTATTCTTCTCCATGGAGGCAATTTTCTCGTCCATGGCAGTTACTCAATCAGCTGAATTTGGAGATAACAAGCATCTTGATAAGAATCAGGTTCATCATCGTCAACCGCAACACAAGAGAAAAATTGACCATCGATATCGAAGTATCTTTGGGGAATCAAACCCCTTTCACTTTGACATAACTTAAGAGCCTGCTGAGATGTACTCTCACTGTCTTGATGAACTATAAGAGTATCTTTATTTTTAAAAGCACTCCCACTCTCCTGAGATACATCGGGAATTTTAAAAGGTTATGTGGAAACCTTTTATTTTTTTAGCTGGGATATCTGTCTTCGACGAAGGTTACGTCCCCAAGATTTTATCTCAGTCCATCCATCACGATCCTCATAAATTATGACGTATCCCTTTGAGTGTATGGGGTACCTGATGAATACGCACTCAATAGTTTTACTATCAAGTTTACTTTTATGCAGAGCAGGCAATAAAACATATGCTAAAGATCCCTAAGGACGCAGGTCGGCTACAGAAGGAATCTTTCCAGTCCACATCTTATATGAGGTCTTAGGAACGTATATAGTTCGGACACTATTTAGGATGTAGACAGTTGTAAGAAGCCTATCTCCCCAGAACGTGGTAAAAAAATTGGCATGTGCCATCATCGACCTGACCATGTTTAATAACGTCCTGTTCCTTCTCTCTACACCTCCATTTTGCTGTAGAGTATATGCTACAGTGTACTGCCTGATGATACCAACGTTTGCACAATATGTTTTAAACATTTCAGATGTATACTCGCCACCTCTATCAAATATAAGGGTTTTAATCTTTTTCTCAAGTTGATTTTCTACTTCAGTTTTGAATTTGAGAAAGCAATCAAAAGTCTCAGATTTATGTGAGATGAGATACACATATCCATAGCATGAGTAATCGTTAATAAAATGACAAAAATATTGGCATCCATTTCTATCACGTACATTCAAGGGTCCACAGATATCCGAATGGATTATTTATAACAAACCCTTTGACTTAGTCGCTTTAGGGAATGATTTCTTATAAGTCTTCCCGGACACACAATATTCACAAAGTAACAAATCAACTTTAGATAATAAACCTAACAGACCAAAACGTGTTAGTCTTATCATGCGGTCTTTTCCAGTGTGACCTAACCTCACGTGGCATTTTAAAGATTCAGATACTACATGTTCATTCAACGTAGCAGACAAAGCAAAAGGTGCATCATCATTATCTACATTTAAAATAAATAAATCTAAAATCGAGTTTCCCATGCAAAGATGAGGTTATTGAGTCTTAAAAAACCTCTCATCCCAAAAAAATGAATATCAAAACCATTAACTAACAACTTAGAAACAAAAATTAGATTTCGGCACATGACCGGTGTATAAAGAGTATCGTGGAGGGTTATTGTGCGCCTTACGCGTGTACAGAGACGATAAACGCCATTCTTTAGCACGTCTTTAGCATTGTTATTCCCCATGTACACCCTGTAACTCCCCTGGCTACAGACCGGAATTCCTCAAATCCTCGACAATCTCGAGTCGCATGCTTTGTTGCGCCTGAATCTAAAATCCATTCGTTAGATAAAATATCAACGGAAATGATATCAGAACAAACGCCTACAAACAAAGTATCTAATGACTGAGGAATTGTTGTCTTTTTATGGCCGCATTGTCAGGCATAGTGGCCGAAAGTTTTGCAGATGAAACATGTTATGTTTGTCTTTTTTGGTTTCCTCTTTCCTTTCCCTTTCTTGGGGTTTGGATGAGGTGTTGCGGTCTTCTGTTCCTGATCATTATTTCAATTAGTTTGCACCCTACGTTCCTCAAGGTACCTATCATCTGCTTCCTCTTACAAATGTGATCCTTGATGGGGCAGCTGACCGTCATCTTGTATTTTTGAAATTCTAATTCCATCGCCCGAACCTTCGCATCTGACTTCTGCTCATAGGCATTTGCCAATACATCTCAGATCTCCTTAGCGGTCTCATACACTTCATACGTGGGTATGAGTTCTTTATACATTGTGCTAATCAAAACATTACGGGTGTAGTGATTTTGTTTACGCCATTTGTTATAGCGGTTCATCATGGCGCTATGTGAACTTGCGGTTTTACCGCTAGTGAGATAAGCTTGAAGGTATGCTTATGTCCTAGAGGGGGGGTGAATAGGACTTTTTAATTTTTATTGCAAATTCAAAAGCTCAATTGCATTTATATCATAATTTACCAATTAAGTGCATGTAAATGATAACAATTGATCACCCAAGATCTAACTCGATTGACAACTTTACTAAGAGAAGTATTTCATCAAACAGTTTATATGCATTCTTGTATTAATCATTCAAGGATGACATATGAGCATTTTGTCGAACATAAGATGGGCACATAGTTAAGCACTTATAAGATTGATCAACAAGGAACAAAATAGACAAAATGCATTCACCACATTGCACACGATGTATAGTGGTTCGGTTTCCCTACTCCACTCCCGATTCACGATCTCAACCTATGAAACCACCGGATTTCACTATAGTCGTGGTTTTAAATCAGGTTAACCATCAACCTTAACATCCTTTGATCTAGGACCACGTTTACCATCCGCCGATGGCCCAATCCAGGGACTTGACGAGTTTGGATTTCAAACTTTCACCTATCCTAGTCCAAGGACGGTCACGTACACTCCCGCCGGAGTTTCCCAATACAGGGAATAGAGATTCAATAAATAGACTCTCAAATACTAGACATACCTAGACGATTGAGCCCCGATTCAGTGCCGTTGATGAGTAGCTTCAGCTTCCACGAATGCTTTAGCTCCTCTCCAAGCTCCCACGATCAGCTACCAATGCATATGATGTTTCTAGACTAGTGCTGGGTAGGTGGGAGGAGTTGTTGGGGTTCCCTTTGCCTATTCAATACAATGGTGATGATAGGAACTACCACCTTGAGTATTCAATGGCTATTGATGACCAAGAGATTCAATAAGACGGGTTAGGTCAGCCATGAATACCTTACTTGAGTTCATTCTTCAAACCGAGCTTTGAATGCTCATTGAAGTGCCATGAATCACTTGGATTGAATGATGAACTCTAAGCAATGATGAGCAAAAGAAGGATAGATGATGTTCTTAATTGCCTTCTTCAATTGTCTCAATGGGTGTGCAAGTCATCTCATAAAAGACCTCAAGATATGCTTTTATAGAGGCCCAAAATGATCTCAAACGGACATGAAACGGTCATATTCTGACCTGCCTGGGACCCCCTTCGGCCGGTCGGATTTGAGCTCCAACCTATCAGCCGACCTGTCCTCAGATGGGTCGAGTAAATGGTTCAGAAATGAAAAACTCGCTAGACAGATTTTGGCTTAACCGACCTACTGTCCGGTCGGTCGGATTGGGCAGCCGACCTGCTATACGGCCGGTCGGTAGACCTGCCTAATATGAATTTTTAGACTCTCCAATCTGGACCATTTTTGCCATGTCCGGCCGGTCGGATGGCCCATCCGACCTGCTGTCCGACTGGTCTTTAGACCGGTCGGCTGCATGATTTTTGCCTATCAACTGCTTGTTAAGGACCAGACCGGCCAGGTCGGTCGGCAGGTCTTATCTAGCCCAAAAATCAAGCTGTTTTCTAGCTAAATATGTGTGCCCTACTACGAAGATTTTCCTATTGATTTTCATAGTTGGGCACCTACTTAATGAAGGTCCAAAACTGATCATTTTGACCTTAAGACCGTGGATTAAATGGCTAAGATTGGAATGATTAAAATGCCATAAATACGGGTGTTTTGGGATCCTATAGGCTGTCTATATGCAACTTACCTTCCGAGCTTGATTTGGCTTGAACTTGAGTGCGGAAAGCTGCTTTGGTCTTTAAGTCTTGAGTCTTCAAACTTCGTCGAGGCTCACAAAACTCAACTGACTTACATAGTCATGGAATTGACAAAACGATGCACTGATTTGTACACTAACACTATGTTCTTCCAGATTTTCGTTTTCAGTCATTATAGGTTCTTCTTGAACCACATCCAGAGTGTGAGAAATATCGTCCTCGTCTAGAAGGCTTCACACTACACGGGACCAGTCTTCGTAATTGTTGCCGTCGAAATGTTGACCTTTGAGTTGATTGGCGATCAATGTTTTAGTGGTCATCTCTGCATCGCATCAAGTATCACTACTTAGATATGATATAGGATATTGGCACTGATCACTAGCATTTCTACTGGTTATTCAAGCTTTCAAGTTTATAAAAGTATTCAATTCATCTCATAAGAGATCTGAAAGCTCATATGCCCGGATGGGCTATGCGGATTAATCAAGTTCTCTAAATAAGATGAAGTTGATGCTTTTAAGACTATTTATTTGTTTAACCTACAACCCATTATTATATGTTTATGCATCATTTAGTGAAGGAATTTAACTCCCACTTAGGTTATGCACGGCCTTAGTATTATAGGGATAATCTTAGCATAAAATTTCTTGTTTTTTAATGAAAGGGGCTTATATCTAAATCACGTGAATACTAAAGCCAACATAAATATTTATCATTAGATTAAAGAAAACTATTATCATTAAAGAAAACAAATACTTAAATGAAAGGAAAATTCAATCATCATTATTGATCATGTTCATTCATGATGGATCTGATCATCACCATTAATGCTCACCATTGATGATGGATCATTTCATCAATGTTGATCATCATGGTTGATGACGGTTCCGATCACTTGTAGACCCGTGATCAATAGTGGTCATATGATATCTATGATGATCTATATTCACTTGCAAACATACATGTAATAATGCATACACATGTACATTAAATAATTAATAAATATGTGGAGTTATACAATTTCCAAATAATGTGTGATCTACCTAACATGATTAGTAATTTGAGCAACATGACAAAATTAATCATTCACAATGAATAAAATCTGAATTTTTATTTAAGTACTTTCATTTTAATACATATATCGATCATCATCATTTCAAGAGATCTTTACCGTTAATTGCAAAAACGGACCGCATTATCAGTTAGATCTCACTGAAAATCCCAAGTCATTTTCCAACACTTGGCCTAAATCAGCCCACAAATGGCCAATTATAAGCCCTTTAACAAGATACACTTAATCTTGAAAGGAAGTGAATCTGGCTTCTAATTTGGCCCAATTCAAATTGTGCATAAATGTGGGGTCCATTAAGGTTGTTCTACTATTTATGGATAGTTTATGATATATTCACAACATCTGGCCCATTCATCTAATGTATCGGCTCACATTATATCCAATATCTAAAAATCAGCTCAAAAGGATAAATCAGGTGGCCCACAACATGGGATGAGTTGAAAGGAGAAGCCCACACTTGATTACGTTGGGGCAACCACGTTGTTTATTCAGAATTCAGGCTTTCCAATGTTTTCATCTTCCATGAACGAACGAGCAATAGAAAAATCAGGTTGTCCTGCAACTCGGGTGGGCCTTTGTGGAAAATAAAGGTGGGCATCCCCTCCCACATTTTCCCCGTGTTCTGTAGCCCACCAATGTTTCATATTTTTCTGATTTTCGGGATGTGGGGTTAACATGAGGGGATGTATCAGATGGAAGGATTAGATTTTGCAAATATACCATATGGATCCCAACATCTTCCTAGTACCATCATAAGCTACTGGTGGTACAGGTACCATTGGAGCACACCTCATGGCTCATATAGGCATTTGACAGTTTTAACTTCACAACCAAAGTAATAGATCCTTTGCATGCATTTATAGGTGTGTCCCCTCTTGGATTGGCCACAGTCAAATTTTCATTGATCAAAGGTTCTTAATGATTCAATTAATAACTGACAAATGAATTTAGGGAAGGTCATTGACAACCATCAGCATCACGTGTGTTAAGGTCCACCGCTTCAATCCGAGGGAGTGGCTGACAGTGGTTTATCTACGGTGGGACCAACAAGTGCACGGTCTGGATTATGATGGTAGGTCACATGTCCATTTTGAGTGAAATGCACCAGTTCGTCTCACCCTTTCCAGTATCGTTTTTCTATGTGGTGACACGTGGAAATTGATCAATCATCCTCACTGTTCATCTGACATAACACGTTCAAGGTGGCCTATTCAAACGATGTTAACTATTCGATTGATGATCTGCACACCGACGCTGCAATAGAATACCTGCAATAGCCCTCACTCAAAAATGAACAAAAAATCAGACCGAAATATGCACGGAGATCATGCGGCTCACATGACATTTGAATGTTGCGGGCCATGATGGAATCCAGCATATGAACGGTTTGATTCAACCATGTTAATAACTATCTTTTGGATTATCTAACATAGTAACACATACCTCAATGCCTCATCTTGTTTAAATCTCTAATTGAGTTTCAAACTCTTAAAAGAAAGAGGATACGGGAACAACCTATGGGCCCCACCCATAAGTGGTTATCCACAAGTGGGCCCCACGGGTCCATTAACCAACAGCTTGAACCTTGGATCTGTATAATTTTCAAGCTTTATAACCTAAAATGATATGGAAAAATGATAGATGACCCCTTAGAGCCCTAGCTTGTCCCGAGCTTGGGACATAGGGGGGGGGGGGGGGGGGGGGGGGGGGGGGGGGGGGGTAATGCTCAAATTGGGTTGGCCTACAAGTTTCTCTCACTTGAAGGCCAACCCAATTTGCTCACTCCTTCCCTAAAGACCTGATGTGGCGGCACTTGATTTGGTCATGTTCTGTGATCAGAGATGACACGTCACATGTGTACCGGATAACTTCCAAACTTGTTGGGCACAGTTAGAAGCCACCACATATCCACTACCAAATGTGGCTCACTTTTTTTCTTTTTCATCAATCCCGCCTGGGTGAGGAGATGGGGATGTGGGCTCTTTTTTGCTTTTGGCTATGTATTTTTTGGCCACTATTAACCCTTTGGAATTAATAAAAGAGGTTTTTCCATATATCCGTCCACCTTTAGGGCCATCTCTAAACAATTTCAAAATATTTAAATTAACAAGTTTATGTATTTTTCAAATATGGAAAAATAGCCACCTCTTGGACTTTAACAATTGGCAAAACACCATTAAGGTGTTAAAAAGACACATTTTCCCTTACACCCTTTGGTATTTATAATTATACCCTATTATAAGGGAGGTGGGTGTGCAGAAGATTCGATGTGGCCCACTTTTATCTACGTGTGTAATTGACACCGTCCATCCATTTTGCCAACTCATTTTAGGCTATCATTACAAAAGATTAGTCAGATCTAAATTACATGTGGACCTTACCACACAAAACAATGGTAGTTAAATGCCCACCATTATAAATTTGTAACACTCGTACCCTAATTAGCCCTCCATACACCCCATTTTCGAAACCGGCATACCTAGAATAGTCTAAATCAGTGAGTTTCGATTAGGCACCCTATTTTAGTACCGCAATGACTCAAGACTTGTACTCCGGCGATCGCGCGGGCGTCACGATTCCAACGCCGCGAAGCACGCTCCATTTCGATACCCTGTTTGAAAGATGCATACATATGCGTAAATCAAGGCAGGCTACGCTACATATGCATGGCGTGAGCCCCACTTGCACAAATCCAAGGTTGTCTCATCAATCAATCAAACATCCCATCAATCAATCAAGCATCACATCAATCAATCAAATGTCCCATCAATTACATCCCTCTCTCTCTCTCTCCCCCCATAAGTCAACTAAGCCCATACCTAAGCCACTCCCCCTCATAAATGCTCCATTTCATTTCCAACCTCACTCTCTTTCAAAAATCCATACATATCCAATCCCCTACCACAAAAGGCCCATACGTAGCTATTTTTCATTTGCAGAGAGAGAGAGTTAAGAAAAGAAGAGATTAAAGAAAGATCAGTAAGACAAGAATGAGATTGGAGAGATAAGAGAGAGTATTTGTAAGCTTAGGTGATTAGAGGAGGAGATCTACCCCATTAAGCCGTTCGATCGACTATTCGACCCGAATCCAACCATCCATCTTCGCGGTGAGTGCAATTAAGGAGGACATAATCTCCATTGTTTTTTTGTGGGTCATAACAGTGGGACTCATCTTGATGTAGTTTTGTATGGAGGGCCCCATAGTGGTGGGGGCCCCTCCGATGACTGGGTGTTCCCTTCTTCTTCTTTTCCCTTCTTTGTATAATTTGCGGATTGTGGTAGGGCCCACAAGTGTCTTATGTTGTTGGACAACATGCCTCGCATGTCGTCATAGCGTAGACCACCTTGTGTGGCCCACCACGATGTTTACCTCCCACCTAACCTGATCACAGGTCCACGTGGGGCCGGGGAGGAGAGAAAATAGAAATATGGAGCTTAATCCAAAACTTTTGGAGTCCAGAGGGGTCCACACTGCCCTGCAGCGTGCCTTTGCACGCTGTCAGCAGGTGACCCACTCGTGGACTCCACTATGAATGTATGCATTCAATCCATGCGGTCCATCTACTTTGCCAAATCATTTTAGAACCCGGGCACAAGAATGAAGCATATCCAGATCTCAGGTGGGCCGCACCACAGAAAACAGTGAGGATGAACGCCTACTATTGAAATCTTTTCAGGGCCCACCACCATGTTTATTTCCCATCTAACTCATCCATCAGATCACGCAGAACTGCATGAATGGAAAACACAAGTGTTGGTTGGATCCAAAGCTCCAGCTGTCCACACCATAGGAAGCGGTGGGGATGAGCGGCCACCGTTGAAAAATGATTGGGGCCACCACAGTTGCACGTGTGGGCCCCACCATGAGGTTTATCTACCATTTAACTTGTTGTTAAGGTCACGCAGACCTGGATGGAAAGGAAACACAAATATCAGCTCGGTCCAAAACTTCCTGGGGCCACGAGCGTGGTCCAAGCTAAAGGCAGCGTGTTGGACACACTGCCTAGTAGTGGCCCACCTCGTGGGAACCACCATGCCCAGCTGTTCATCCATTTTGCTATATCATTTCAGGGCATGGGCTTAGAAATGAACCAGATACAAGTCTCATGTGGGCTACACCATCTGGAACGGTGGAGATAATGATGTCCACCGTTGAAACCCTCCTAAGGCCACATGATGTTTATATGCCACCCAGACCTGTGGCAAAGGTCTGGGAGAGGGGAGAACATACATATCAGCTTTATCCAAAGCTTTTATCACCCCAGGTGGGTCCACGCTGTCTAGTAGGTGGCCCACCCTACGAGTCCCACCATGATGTATGCGTGCCATCCACACCGTCCATCTATTTTTCCAACTCATTTAAGGGCTGAGCCCGTAAGATGAGGCAGATCTAAATCTCTCAGGTTGACCCCACCATGGAAAATAGTAGGGACGATGATGTCCACAGTTGAAACCTTCCTATGGGTCCCACCATGGTGTATCTGTTTTATCTATGCCGCTCATCTGCCTTTCCATATCATTTTAGCCTGTGGACCCCACCTAATGAGACAAATCCAAATTTCAGGTAGACCACGCTGTTGTAAATAGTGGTTATTGATGCCCACCATTGAAACTTCTTTTGGAGCCACTGTAATGTTTATTTTTTTAACCAACCAATTGATGTGGGGCCACGTGGGGGGCCACCTTGATGGGTGTATTGTATACCCTACCATCCCTCTTGGCAAGGCATGGGACCCAGTTTTGGATCAGCCACACTTAGAAAATAGTGACAGTTGAGTGCTTACGATTGAAAATTTCCCCAGGCATAAGGAAATGTTATTTGATATTCAACCTGTAAGAGGGACTAGTTATGGACCACACCTTAGTGTATATGTTATATCCAGACTGTCCCAAGTGGGACTAGCCTTAGATGCATGTATTTCATCCATGTTGTAAAGTCTCAAATGGGCTATGCCAAGTAGACTTTTTATTGGGCACTCCATTTAGATCCCACTCCCTTTATAGTTGACCATTTGAGGCCAATTATCACATGATACGTTTGAAACATGCTAGTGTACTTAGCCTGTAGGTCACACCAATAATATGCTTATAGTAATGAATATCATGCCCATTCATTTGTGCATACACATCATATGTATGCTTGACTATAGATGATGCTGATCATAGCATACGCCTTACGGCTTGAGATACTTAGGGGACCCGTACGAGATAAGGTCGCCCCACATGATCGCAGTATGCGCATGTTTGCTGCATGACTTTGATAGTATGACTCATGCTCCTCGCATTATGTATGTCACGGTCACCTTCACACCCTAGCGACGTTGGGGTTGTGGCCACCACAGTCACATCGTGGATGGTAGAAGTGGATACCGGAAATATGTTTTAGCACTTGGGCGTCAAAGATGTCCTTGGGTGAAAGTCTATAACCCCGTGGTACCAGTAGGATGCTCCAATGTCTAGACCGAGTGGATTTATGAGTGCATGAGGGCCAAACACCAGTAGGTCGCGTCTCCCATTGTGTCGGGGTCGATTGGAAGGGGGTGTGACCTTACTCGTCCGGGTGCAGAGGGCTATATGCTAGGTTGAGTCTGACCAGCTCGTGAATGGGTTCGCTATCGACGAGCTGGGTGGATTTTTGTATGCCATTAACGAGGCGGATAGTGAGGTTTTTTCCACTCGCTTGGTTATGAGCGCGATGGGCAGCAACCAATGTAAGGAGTGTACTAAACACCGGTGATGTCCCAGTTGTCAACCGTTATGATACATGATAGTTGAGAATTGACATGCGCACATTACATTTTTAGCATATGACAGGCCCTTGCATTGCATAGCCTCGGGATGGCTGATAGCATTCATAGACCTGGTAGTGTAGCCCTCCATCATTTCCGCTTACTCTGATATCTGTATACTTGTCATATGCATTGTGCACATACCACGCACTCTCTAAGCTTCATAGTAAGCTTATGCACATTGTTTACGTGCAGGACATGCTATAGTGCGATAGCAGTGAGACAGGGGCGCGCTCTTGATCTTTCAGCTTTTTAGTTATGCATTGTATTTCCCTTTTTGCAGCACTGTACTCAAAAGATTATCTTAGTGGATATGTGATGTGACACCTTTTGATTTGGTATACTTGTGGTTATGCTCATCAATAAAGAAAAAAAGTTTACCCTGAAAATCCTCCTTGTGGGATCCCTGGATCGGAACCTGGCGTATGGAAGCTAGGAGCCGAGAATAGGGTACTACGGAGGCTGTCGGCACCGGATTCGGTGGCCAGAAATTTAGTGAGTTCGGTCCCCGAGTTTGGGGTGTGACAAAACTTCTCGGGGCCAATAAAAGTTTTGGATCAAGTTGATATTTATGTTCTCCCTTTATGAAGTTCTGTGTGACCTTATGGATAGGTTGGATGACAAATAAACATCACTATGGACCTTGAGAAGTTTTTAATGGTGCATGTTCAATAACCACTATTTTGTGTGGTGTGTCCACCTGAGATATGAATCTACTTCAATTTTTGCCCCATTCTCTAAAATGAGCTGGCAAAACCAATGGACGCCGTGGATATAACACATACATCATGATAGAGCTCACAGCTTTTTCAACACCATCACTCTAGGGTAACAATCTTAGTGGTGCCTGATTTCATGACCACCATTTGATGTGGTATGGTCCACTTGAGTTTTGGATTTGCCTCATTTTTGCTGCATGTCCTAAAATGAGCTCACAAAATGGCTGGATGGGGTGGATTTCTCACAAACATCACGGTGGGCCCCGCCTAGCATTCCATCACAATAACTTCCTACAAAAGCCTTTAGTAAGAAATCTGCGTTTCTCATTGGTACACGTCATTGCCAATGATATACACGTTGATTTTCTCTCTCCCAAATAGTGCGTACCACACAACACAACTTTCAACATGTGGAGCTTCTCTAGGCCCTACCATGATTTATGTACTGGATCCACACCGTCCATCAATTTTTACAGATCATTTCAGAGAATGAGTAAAAAAATGAGACAAATCCAAATGTCAATTGGACCATGCCACTAAAAGCAATGGAGATTGAACAAACTACCCTTGAAACCTTCATAGGGCCAACGACGAGGTTTATTTGCCATCTAACATGTTCACAAGGTCATAAAGACCTAGATTAAGATAAAACACAAATATCAACTTGATCAAAGCCTTCTGTAACTCTAAGAAGTTTTCAATAGTAGGAGTCCAATCCTACTCTTTCCTTTGGTGTGGTCCACTTGATATATGGATATGCCTCTCTTTTTTTTACTCATATCCCATGATGATATGAAAAATGGATGGTCGGTGTGGACCTAAAAAATACATCATGGTGGGTCCCATGTAAATTTCACACGTTGAGTGTGCATCTCATTTCCAAAAGAGAGAAGAGAACTGGAAGTGTTGGCATGTGGAACTTCCATGGTCTTGTCATGATGTATGTGTTAGTCCACACTGTTGATCCATTTTTCCATATCATTTTAGGGTATGAAATAAAAAATTAAGTAGATCTCAATCTCAAGTGCGCTGCACTACAAAAAACATTGGAAATTGGATGCCTACAATTGAAAACTTTTTTGGGCCACATAAGGCTATGATCAAGCTGATATTTGTGGTTGCCTTTCATTCAGGTCTGTATGACCTTACGAAGACGTTCGATGGCAAAAAAATCTTATGATGGACCCTAGGAAGGTTTCAACGGCAGTTGTTCAATCCTCACTGCTTTCTATGGTATGATCCATTTGAGCTTTGGGTGTGCCTCGTTTTTGGGCTCATCCTGTAAAGTGACCTGGATAGATTGACGGACGGTGTGGATCTAACACATAAATCATGATGGGGCTAGAGAAGTTCCACACGTTAAAAATTGTGTTGGTGAGAGAAAATTGGTGCCTTTTGGGAGCTCGTGTCATCACGATGACATGGACCAATGAATTTTAACGAGGGTATTGAATTTCACTCATAGTCAAAGTGTTGGTTGACTTTGCTTGGATGGCAGTTTTGTCATTTTGTAAAATGCAGATTTTAAACAGTATAAAACACTAGCATCATTGGACGCCAAGTGTTGGGATGACTAACCATGTAAAGCATAAACTTGATAATTTAAATATTTTAAAATTAGGCTATTACTAGTAGAGGTGGGCATCGAGTCGAGTCGGACCGAGTTTGGGTTGATCCGAACCAGTCTGGTTTTGGAAAGGCCTGACTTGAACTCGACATGACTCGGTATTGAGTCGAGCACTCTTGAACCGATCTAACCCGTTCATGGCCTAGACATAACCGGACTGAGTCCGTCCTGATCATAGGGACCAAGTTAGATTGAGTCAACACCAAGTTGGGTCAAGTTATCAAATATATATCATTTTAGCGGTGATCTTCATGAATTTGATGATCGAGATTATCATGATTTTTTTTTAGTTTTATACTAGACTTCTACATGTGTATGAAATACTATGCTCTGCTGAAGTATCAAATGATTCCTAGTTACACTTCTCCGCAGAAGTCTATTTGCCCATCCGATTTTAACCTTTGCTTTTTGGGAAATGACAGCATATGTATTAAATATTATCTAGTTTTAACCTTTGCTTTTTGGTAAATGACAACATGTGTATTAAATCCTATCCAGTTTTAGCCTTTGCTTTTTGGAAAATGACAGGAATGTCCTCGATTAATGTGTGCCAGCTTGATGAAAGACATATTTGCCTTGGAAGAGGAATCACACGTTTGATGAAAGATAACTTTGCCTATACTGAACTCGAGTCGAGTCGGGTTCGGAGCGAGTTGAGTCCATTCGAATCGGTTTACGGTTCGAGTCAAATCGAGTCATTGGGTGGCCCAGACTTGATTCGTTGGAGTTCGGATTGGGCCACCTGTACTCGGTTCAAATCGACTTAGCCATTCGGTTCGGGTCAAGTTGGATCTGAACCGAGTCGAACGAGTCAAGTTGTTGAGTTGTCGAATCCTATGCCTAGCTCTAATTATTGGTCCATGGCCCTAAAGGTGGGCGGTTTTATGAGAAAACCTCTTGATAAAATTGCTTTCGTCTTTTATTTAAAAAAAAAATCCCACCAGTTCCCATCGCCAAGGAGATCTGGTCAACTGGTCTTCAAGTAATTACCTTAAGGCCAACCCAAATAGCTCACCACAAAAAATTGCCCCACCGCTAATCCATATTGTCCATCTAGAATCTTCACTATAGATTATTTGTTTAAAGAGATGCCACTCATAAAAAATGGTGAGATTATTTCCATTTTAACCGTGCGTTGGGTGGTCTTATATGAAGGGTACGGATCCTTCCATCGGGCAGGACTAGATGGAAGCAATCCAAATTAAACGACCAAGCTTCTTGCCGGGGCCATAACTAGGGTTGCATATAATTCAATTTATGATCATTGAATTGAATCGAATTGGATCATTCCCCAAGATCAATTCAATTCAATTTAAAAAAATATATATCAAATTCAATTCAATTTCATTTTTCAATTTCAATTGATCGAATTGAATCGTTCTATATCGGTGATCGAATCGAATTAAATATCACAATAGTTTAGGATCAAGCCAATATTTATGCTTTCCATTCATCTAGGTCTATGTGACCTTATCAACAGGTTGGATGGCAAATAAACATCATGGTGGACCCTAGAAAGTTTTTAATGGTGGGCGTTGAATGACCACTATTTCATATGGTGTGGCCCACCTGAGATTTGTATCTCCTTCATTTTTCTAGACCACGTTATAAACTAATACAGGAAAATGGATGGATGGCATAGATATACAACACGTACATTGAGGTGGGCCCACAAGCAAGGTCCCATCCACATCGCGAGCCAAGAAGGAGCGTATTGCATAGTGGGTAACTCAGTACGCTAAGCATATTGAGTAAATTATGTGGGGCTCACTATGATTTAAGTATTTTATCCACTCCGTCCGTCCATTTTAATAGATAATTTTAGGGTTAGAACCCAAAAATTAAGCATATCAAAAGCTCAATTGAACCACACCACAAGAAAATTATGAACTGAAAACTGAAATTTTGGCATAAAAAGTTGGATTGTAGCATACAATTGATTGTAGGTGATCCATTCTCTTGAATTTAGCTGATGTTTACATTGTACAAATGCCAATAAGATAAGTGTACAAGTATTGAACCATGCATCCGATAATATTTCATCTCCTTTAATTAATATAATGTATCAATCAAGTCCTTTTATAACTGATCCCAGCCATATTATCTTTCTTAATTTCTTGGACGAAGTCCTTAGTTATGATATTTAATTCGCGGCATGTGAAAAATCGAATAAAAAAAATCATCAATTAAATCTTATATCAATTCAATAAAAATTGGGGTCAATTGAATTTCAATTCGAAAATTTAAAATTAAGAGCATTTAAATTTTGAAAATCTAGAATCAATTTAATTTCGAATTGATTGAATCAATGTGCAGCCCTAGCCATAGCCTATAAAGGTGCACATGAGCTTAATCAAATCGAGCTTTGCCAAACTCGAGTCAACTCGACTTGGTCATTGAGCCCAACTGGGAAGCTCGACTTGGTTTGGATGAGCTTTCGAGCCTAAATTCGAGCTTTCAGACATGGAGGGTCAAGGGGGTGGCTTTGCCGGGTTGGTCATTTGGGGACTGGGCGTTCGTTGGCCGGGCGACGAGGAGAGAGAGAGAGAGAGAGAGAGAGAGAGAGAGTAGGTCAGGCCGGGCGATGAGGGGAGAGATCAGAGATGTGAGTGAGAGAGAGAGAGAGAGAGAGAGAGAGAGAGAGAGAGGAGGTGAGATGAGAGACCAAAGACAAGAAAGAGAGAGAGTGGAAGTCGGCCGGTCGGAGGAGGTCACTGATCAAGCCGGGCGAGGGCGATCAATTATATAAACAAATTTATTATATTATATACCATATATATATATATATATTATATTTAAAAAAAAAAAACTAATCGAGCTGAACCAAGCCAGCTGAGCCTGATTTCAAGCCGAGCCGAATCAAGCTCAAGCCAAGCTTTACCTTGGCTCGAATTTTCAACGAGCTCATAAAACAGGTTTGGCTTGGCTTAATCCACCCTATGAATAGAGCCGAACCGAGCTTTTTCGAGTCGTGCCGGGCAAGCTTTTCGAGCCAGCTCGGTTTGTGTACAACTCTAATAGCCCACGAGCTCTATGGGGCCCGCTGTAATGTTTATGTTATATCAAATCCATCCATAAATTTCGAGAGCTTGGCTAGGAAATGAGACCAAACATCAGTAAGATCCAACAACACTTGAGTGGGCCACACCATAAGAAACATTGGAGATGAAAACACACGTCGTTGAAGCCTCCGTCGCGCAGGAAGCAAGCTGCATAATGAGTAAACTGTGAGGTCCACCGTGATTTATATATTTTATCCACTCGTCCCATCCATTTTTTATATGGTATATCCTGTAGATTTTCCATTAATGTAAAAATTTCTGATTGACATAAATCAAAGATAATCAATATTGTCCTTGATTTTAGTCTCAATCAATGATTCCCTGTCTCTTTAGGTAAACTAGCTAGGCCTATACATACAGACCTATTCTTTGTAGATTGTACAAACAGCTTAGACATACATAGATTATTTTTTACTGTTCTTATGCTTAAAATGGTATCAGAGCATCAAGTTCTTCAGACATAGCTTTCTGCCAAATAGGGTCAGTACTGGCCTCACGATAGGTGTGAGGCTCATGAAGGGTGGCAAGAGCAAAATAAGAGTGGCAATCAGTGAGATGAGAGGGAGGAGCCCTCACCCTACTAGAATGACGAAGGTCAATATCTGAAGGAGGCTCAGGTGATGATGGCTCCGATGGCTCAGATGATGTATGATCTGGGGGAGACGGTCCTGTTGTTGGAGGAGAGGCCGTAGGTGAGACATCTGATGAAGTGGCAATCGAATGAGGGTCCTTCTCATGGTCAGGATATAGAGGGGCAGTAGGGTCAATGAAAATGGGAGACATGGATGAGGAGGACTAAGGGAACTACTGAAGACTGGAGAAGGTCTGGTGTTCCCAGAATTCCCCATGACGGGATATGCGCAATCGACGAGTTATGGGATCATCGCAACGGAAACCTTTTTGAGAGATACCATAACCAAGGAAGCAGCACAAACGAGACCGATGCTCAAGTTTAGACCGTTCATGGGAAGGAGGAGTAGTTAGGGACTCGCTCATAAAGCAGTTCGAAGGGAGACTTGTTGTGAGTGGTAGGTGACGGAAGATGATTGATGGTGTAAATTGCTGTGAGAGCAGCTTCACCCTAGAATCGTTTAGGAATAGAAGCAGAGATGAGAAGTGTGCGAACAACATCAAGGATATGACGATGTTTGCGTTCAGCACGACCATTCTGCTGAGAGGTATAAGGACAAGACCTGTGAGGAAGGGTGCCATTTTTGTCTAAGAACGTTAAAAAAAGATTTATCATTATATTCTTGAGCATTGTTTGATCGAAAAATTTTGATAGTGCGAGAAAACTGAGTTTTTATCATTTTATGGAAGGTTTGATAAATTTGAAAAAGTTCAGACCGGTGCTTAAGGAGATAAATCCAAGTAAATCGTGAGTAATCACCAACAAAAATGACAAAATAACGAGATCCCCCCTCAGTGGGAACTGGTGCAGGACTCCAAATGTCTGAATGAACAAGATCAAAAGGTGCAGAAGAAAAAGAGTCACTTTTATTAAATGGTAAATGCAGTTGTTTGCCTAAATGGTAAGACATACAATCAAACTTTTGAAATTTGATAGAACCTAAGTGACCTTGAGATGCTAACAATTGAAGACGCGATAAGGATGCATGACCGAGATGAGAGTGCCACAAATCAGGAGATATAATAGCAGCAACAGAGGAGATCCGATGAGAGGGAACCTTCAAGTCGAGAGCCTTAAAGTAACGTCCAAGCTTACGGCCTATCTCAAGCAACTGGCCCGTCTGTCGATCCAACACATCAACACCACGATTAAAAAAATTATGGTTAAAGTCTTGTTCAACAAGTTGACCGACAAAAATAAGATTAAGAGACAAATTTGGAACAAAGCATGTATCATTAAGGGACAGGTTATATGAGGAAATAGATTCTATGTGACTAATAGGCACAGGGGAACCATCAACAGTATAAATGATAGTAGGATGATCTAAAGGTGACTTATGTGAAAATTTAGATGCATCAGGTGTCATGTGATTACAACAAGTACTGTCAAAGTACCAAGAGGCATTACCTGGTGTGACAGAAAGAGCAGAGGAAGTACTTGACAGAACCTGATGGACAATGGCCAATATCGGCAGTAGTAAGTAAGGGGGTCGAAGAAGGGCCAGGAGCATATGGGCTAAGAGCAGATGGGTCTGAAGAGCTAACAGCGGATGCTCCGTGGAAGGTGCCCTTATTCTGTTGATTACGTTGTTGCAGTGTGCGACATGCAGAGATCTCATGACCGTTCTTTCGACAGTATCTACAGTAGAGGCCTTTGGACGAGGATATGCGTCCTAAATTGTTCCTTGGAGGAGCAGGAGGAGATTGAGCAACTTCTGAGGCAGTCTTTAGAAAAGCAAATGGTATGGCCAAAGCAAGGTCAGGAGAGGCTAAGTGATTGAAAGGACGACGGTTCTCTTCAGAAATAAGTTCCTTGACAGCAGCATCAAGGGACGGAGTGGGAGATCGACCAAGTAAAGAGGCCCTGGTAGGCTCGAAGTCCTCACGAAGACCCATCATAAAATGCATAAAGCGACGACGATCGCAATACTTGGCAAAAAATTCTATGTCCTCAGGATATTTGCGTGGAGGATCTGCAACGAACAATTGTTCCCACATAGAAGATGTTTGAGAATAATACTCAGAAGTGGATTGTCTTGGCTCTTGGCGCATCTGATAAAGTTTAGATTCAATATGGAATTCCAGGGATGAATCATGAGTGCAATTGTAACGATTGGCTAGAAAATCCCACACGGCCTTA
This sequence comes from Liriodendron chinense, assembly GCA_003013855.2. Lineage (NCBI taxonomy): Eukaryota > Viridiplantae > Streptophyta > Magnoliopsida > Magnoliales > Magnoliaceae > Liriodendron > Liriodendron chinense. The sequence continues at coordinate 8,230,817 of ML058446.1, forward strand.
GTAGTCATGAGTCGTGGGAGGAGACTATTGATGGAAGGAACAGATGTATTGATGAACCAAGAAAGAATCTTACAGTGAATGCTCTCCTACTCCTCAAGTCGTGTTTCAAAATTATCTACTAGGTCAGTTGTAGTGGTCTTGGCAGCATCATTAGAGATTGGTTTGGGCTCGGGCTCTGGCTTTGAAATGGCACCAGTGACATATCTCCACATTTTTCTACCTTTGAGAAAGACCACCATATTCTGAGATCAGGCGTGGTAGTTGGTGGATCCATCCAGGATAATGGTGATAGGATGTGTAACTTCATTTTGCTGTGCCATTGGAAAGAGACTAATAGAGATGGTAAGCGTGTGTGGCGCGTGGATTAAGACTTCTCTTGATGCGTGAGAGCACGTGTGGGCTCGAAATTGACTTCGGTTGGAGTTTACAGACCGATCTCAGGGTTGGAAACCTGATCTGTGCGATCAATTTTGAGAAACCTGAGACCGGTTGTGTCGAGCGGAGATGGAAGAATCTGCTATGTTTGCCGGCAGCTATTAGCGGCGGTGCGCAGAGACAAGCACTAATCAGCGGAGATGGAAGAATCTGCTATGTTTGCCGGCGGCTATTGGTGGCGGTGTGCAAAGACAAGCACTACTTGGGGCCACAAGAATGTGCCCTGATACCATTTTAAGAATAAGAACAGTAAAAAATAATCTATGTGTGTATAAGCTGTATAAACTCTACGTAAAATCTACAAAAAATAGGTCTATATATAGGCCTAGCTGGTGTACCTAAAGAGACAGGAAATCACTGGTTGAGACTCAAATCAAGGACAGTATTGATTATCCTTGATTTTATGTCAATCGGGAATTTTTACATTAATGGGAAATCTATTGGATATACCATTTTTGTAAAAAAAAAAATGAAGTGTGTGGACCACACCATAGGAGACAATATGAATTGAACGTCTACGGTTGAAAATGTTTGGTGAGAATGTTTGTGTTTTCCCTCAATCCATGTCTGTGTGATCTCATGAACAGGATGGATGACAAATAAACAACACAGTGGGCCCTAGAAAGGTTTCAACCCCTAAAATGATCTAGAAAAACGGATGGACGGCGTTGATAAACGGTGGGCCCAACAGAGTTTGCTCAGTACGCAATCCGATTTCCCTGGGGCAGCTGATTTGCCGCTAGAATCACTTGGCTGGCACGTGTCGGGCATGAACGGCAAGATCGCCATCCAATCTATAACGGGGCTGCGTGCGGATTATGGAGCTCCATAATTAGCTGATCGAGCGATCTGATCCATCCATTTGTGGCGATTAAATGATGCTTATATAAAATGGTCGGTGATCTAAAACCAGTGTGCTAGATTTGATGGTTAGGATCGTCCAGGTGTTGTTCATTTCTGCCCATTTTCAATCCACAATGAGGCCCAAAATTTGGACCGTCCAGATCTCCGCAGCTATGAGTCACTTGTACGGTGTCCTCCAGCACTGATGATTCGTATGAGTGGAGCCCATGGTTCTTCAATTGACACAGTTGATATGATGGGCCGGAATCATTGATGGACTATTCTCCAAATGTTCCCCTGATTAGAAGATCCCAGCCGCACAAACTTTCTCGTTCTTTAGTTTTAAGGTGGACATCCGTTCTGTTCTTTTCTTGACCATGCACTCTCGTGCCACTGTCCGAAGGGCTGGACATTGTCCAAGCATGTTTCAGGTTTATTAACAAATTAGACCTTGGTCTACCTAGTGATTAAATAGCCTTTCCAAAACTTTAGACCTCTTACAACCATAAGTTTTTTTTTTCAAATAAAAATGCCCCTACTCTTAGTTATTCTTTTACCTTTTTTCTGGAAAAAAAAAAAGATAAGTAAATTAGAAAAAATATTGATAATGACCTTCAATAGCTTATTTTATTATTCTTTAAAAAAATAATGAAAATAAAAATATTAAATAAATAAAGCAACTTATCTTCTTATTTCATTCTTCTTCTTTTCCTGAAAAAACAAAAGACAGATTAATTAAAAAATTATATCTTCTTCTTATTCGAAAAATAAAGGAGAACGAAAATAAAAATATTGAATAAATAAAAAAATTTACCTTCTTCTTCCTTTTATTCTTTTTCGTCTTCTTCTCCTCCTTTCGAAAAAAATAGACAAATAAATAAAAAAATTACTAATAATTATAAATTTTTTTTATTAATCTTCTTAAATAACAAATAAAAATAAAAGAGAGAGAATGAAATAAAGATATAAAATAAATAAAATAACGTACCTTTGTCTCCTCACTTTTCTGCGTCTTCTTTTTCTTCTCATTCTTCTTTTCCTTTTATCTGAAAACTGAGACCTTAACAACAATCAACAAAGGATTGAGATCATAATAGCCAATAGAGAATTAAGACCCTAATAGTCAACAGATAATTCATATCCTAACGATCGACAAAGAATTGAGACTCTAATAGTCAGCATAGAACTAGGGCTCTAACAATCAACAGAGAACTAAGACCCTAACAATCACAAAGAATTGAGACCTCGATAATCAGCAGGGAACTGAGATCCTATCAGTCAACGAAGACCTAAGTCCCTAACAATCAATAGAGAACTGAGACCCTCATAATCAGCAGGGAATTGATACCTTAACAATCAAAAGAGAACTAAGACCTTAATAATCAATAGAGAATTGAGATCCTAACAGTCAACAGAGGATTGAGACCTTGACAATCACCGGAGAACCAATATCCTAATAATTGACAAAGAATCAAGACTCCAACAGTCAACATAGAACCAAGACTTTAACAATCAACGAAGAATTGAGACCCTAACACTTAACAAATAACTAAGACACTAACATTCAACAAAGAATTGACACCCTAATGGTAAACAAAGAACTTGTTACGAGTGGAAGCAACCTTATATCAAATTAAACAAGTAGTGGAGAATAAAAATTTCAAACAAAATAGAGAACACGTGAGATTTTACGTGGAAAATCATTGTGGGAAAAAACTACGACATAAAGTGACGATCAATCCACTATAATCAGAAAAGTTACAAGAGATGAAACAAATCACAACAGAGAGACCCTAGCTTCCCCTTCAAAACTTTTAAATCATTTAGGTTCTCTTCTACATCCCATGCTAACCCTGATCGTAATTACTGAGATACTTATATACTCTTGTACGAGATTAAGAAACAAAAGCTGCACTTTCTAAAAAGTTATGTGTTTCCGTCTAGTCGAACCAATTGGACCTTTGGTTGGATCGATTGGGCCTTCGATCGACCAACTGAAACCGACATCCCTCGGTGGAATAAAAAACGTGCAAAACATCACAGTGAGCAACGGGGCCAAATCTGAAAATTTCAGTCAAACCGACAAAGGCTTCAGTCGAACCAAAAATGCCTTCTCTATTTTATGATTAAAGGCAGTCGATCAACAATCTCCACCGTGGCTTTAATCCTCCAACTCCACTACTCCAAGCTGTCATCGTTATCTCTGATCATCTTCATCGTAACACCATCATTGCTTTGTGCACACTCTATCTTCATTTATTCTTTGCCGAGCCCAGAGAAGTCGAGCATAAGTTGAATTCTCCGTAGGAACAACCTTCGTAATTATATCTGTCAGATTCACGCTAGTGTGAATCTTCTCAAGAGTAATATCTCATTCCTTTAGCATCTGCCGAATAAAGTGACGATGGACATTAATGTGTTTTGTCTAGGAGTGACACACCAAGTTCTTCACCAAATTGATTGCGCTCTCGTTGTCACGATGCATAGGCACAACTTCCCGTTGAAGCCCCAACTCGTTCACCATCCATTTTAACCAAACAACTTCCTTGAATGCTTCTGTCACTACCATGTATTAAATGTATTCAACTTCGACTTTGGAAAGTACAACCACAGACTTAAGTTTCGACATCCAACCGATAGTCCCACCCATTGACATAAATGAGTGATCGGAAGTCGACCTTCTATTATTGATATCCCCTGCATAATCCACATCCATGTGGCTTACAAGTTTCCCCTCATAATTTTCAAAAATCAGGACATAGTCCATTGTACCTCGTATGTACCGAAGTAATCATTTCATTGCTTCCCAATATTGTTTATCGGGGTTTAACATGTATTTGCTCACAACACCAACCGCATGTAAAATATCTGGTCTAGTACAAACCATGATATAGATAAGACTGTCAGTCGCCCTTGAGTATGGCACATGAGACATACATCGTTCTTCTTCATTTGACATGGGACATAAATCCGAAGAAAGTTGAAAGTGAGCAGCATGGAGAGTGCTAACTGGTTTTGCATTTTCCATTTCATAATTGACTAAGACTTTCTTAAGATATTCTTCCTTATACAACCACAACTCGCTCCTTTCCTTACCTCTATACATATTGATATCGAAAAATCTTATTTGTAACCTCTAGATATTTCATCTCAAATGTCTTGGATAGTCTATACTTCAACATGTTGATTTTCTACATGTTATGGCTGACATTAAGTATATCATCAATATACAACACCAGAATAATGAATTCTATGTTACTCAGTGCTCTAAAATAGACACAATGATCTAATTCACTTTTAATAAACCACTGACTCAATGTGAAAGAATCAAATTTCTTGTACCACTGCATGAGTGACTGTTTCAAGCTGTACAACAACCTCTTTAACCTGCAATCTGAATTCTCTTTTCCCTGCACCTCGAACTCTTCAGGTTGCTTCATGCAGATTTGTTCTTCTGGTTCCTCGTGTAAAAAATGGTCTTCACATCTAATTGTTTCAGTTCTACGTTGTATTAGGCAATCAATGACAAGACGGATCTAATAAATACTTGCTTTTACCACTAGCATGAATATCTCACTGAAGTTGTCACTATCATTCCGAGCATAACTCTTCACTACTAATTTGGCCTTCTATCTATCTAGTTTCTTCTAGTAAATCCAATTGCAACCGATCGCTTTCTTCCCAGTGGGTAACTCCACCAGCTCTCATGTTTGATTTTTGTACAAAAAGTTCATTTCATCATGCATTGTTGCCATTCACTTTTCTGCATCCGTCTTCTATAATTAAAATGTTTTCTATTGGTGTAGTTTTAGTGATGTAGCCAATAATTAAATTGTTTTGGAGTATCATCAACATGTCATATGTATAGCGAACATGTACGCTGACACCTTTGTTTGCTCGTGCGACTCTCCAAATGAGCTCAAAAAGTCATTTCACCCTATTTTCTTCCAAATCATTTCACAAAGAGTGGATTTCATTTATAGGCCCATTTACTCTCATTTAATTTCATTTAATTTTCATGCATTTACTCCCATCTAAACACACCTGAAATGCCATTTACCTTAATTTACTCACAATTCCCTCCACTCATCTCAAATTACTCCCATCCAAACAGCTCCTTAAATTTTTTTAGCACTGTATATTAATTTTTATGGTTTGCCCATCTTATCAATTGATATATCGAAGTTTGTTTCCTTCTAATAATGGTGGTATCATGCGTCCATTGGATAGGTCGATTGTCGGACATATACCTTATGTGCCTAGTCATTCTCAATTCACCACTTAAAAGAAAAAAATAAAAAATAAAATAAAATGAGAGCGTTTAGGTAATTTCAATCAGTGGAGGCATTATTTGGTAAAATTCAACTTTTGAGAAATTTTGTTGTAAACTTCTCTATTTAGTAATTAAATTAATACTGTTTATAGATATTTAAAACAAAAATATAAAAACATTTGACAGAAATACATGGATTCATGGTGCCTGGATTGTTAGTTAGGGGCAAAACTGATGGTCATGGTGTTTACACCAAGCCTAACATGCACATGGCTCAGAAGTCACCACATGGTAACAATGTACCGCATGTGATTATGATGAACTTTAAAGCCGAGAAGTTAGATGTATGTCCATATTGGAAGCATCAAATGCAAGACTCTGACAAAAGAAGTTATTAGACAGATCATTAAAGGTAAGAGTCCAATGACGGAAGTTGTCCAACAAGGCTTCATCTACACATTACAAAGACTGGAATGAGCATGGCAAGAGTAATGGCTCGGTAGAACACACACAATCACATTACTTGTTTGAGATGATACTTGTACACATGGCCAAATATAAGAGGCTACTCTTATGTGAAAATTCAAGAAGATTGCGCGATGATGGACACCGCACAAGGCCACTGCTTCTCCAATTTTATGAAAACAATAGAGAATGAAGAGCCATAGGCCTTGGCCCCAATATCCAAGCTACGCATATGACTACGCTAAGTATTGACCATGCCTGCAACTAATAACTTATGTCTACTGCTACGTTGATTTGGCCATCACCAATCAAATCAAACAAATCTCTTTCAACTCAACATTGCTTATTAATTTTTCATCCCACATGAATGCCCATCTTATATCAGTGTAGCCTAGCTTAACCTCTCCGCTTTTATCCAACATGATGCTGTAACAAGTCAAATAAGTTAGCGTACCTTAGTTTAGTTCTCAACTTTTGTCCAACTCATCGCCTGAGCAAATCAGAATTAGTTTAGTTAATCACCCATGACCTCATCATCAAATCTCCCAAACTCCTAAGTCCTCAGTGATTCCTCGATCGTAGCCTATTTACCAAACCATGACCATCTTACAACCGTCAAGGTTTTGATGACTGTCTCATGACTATTCAAGCTCAGAAGACTACCAATCATCCACAACGGTTTTGCCCATTTGAACCACAAATAGTAATTTATTCAGCTTTAATTTCCTTTTTTCTATTGACTATACTACATTTACATTCAGATTAATAGAATCGGCACTTGGCTTTTAATTTTCTATTTTATTTCTTAAAGTTCATTTTGTTAACGAACGAGACTAAGCTCCCACCATTGTGATAAAAAGTCTTTATCTTAAGGGTAAAAATAACTCATCCAAAGGATTGACCCTTCTCTTCATAATTCACTCGATTCCTTTGTCAATTGTTGGCTGAGTAGTTAGGTTAATCTTTTAAAATTTAGTCATAATTTGGCTATTTTGACACTAAAGGTCACAAGGCATTCAGTTCGATTTGAGTTGGATATAACTTGAGCACACTTGACACATGCATAGTCACATACGCACAATTAAAATTGTTCCATTCACTATATGTGGTTGTGAATACCAACACATGGTTCAAATTTTTGAATACCAACACATGCTTCAGCTTCCAATTCACATTTGTAAGCAAATTGCATGCTTGGAGTCTTGCTGAATAAGTTAAGTGGCTAAACTCAAGGTCGAGTTGGGTTAAGAATCGAGTTTCATGAGGAATCGACTCAAAATCTTACTAGGCCTGATGACTTAGCAAGTTTTGAGTTGATTTGTCGATTTTTATAACAACCATGTGTCCAAGTGACCAAATCCAATGAAAAATGTGACAACATCTTAAATCAGCCACGGCTCACCACATCGATCGAGGGTGATTAATTAAAATAGCCCCTAAGTATGACACGATTAAGGCATTGACCTTAGTTTCTGACGATATTTTTGTCGTAGCACTTTGCGAATTGTTTGGCTTTTTTAAATATGAAAATGCCCTTCTGCTAGCCGTCCCCTCGTACGATGTTAGATTGTCGTGGAAGCCGAGAGGGCCTCTTGAGAATGGGGGTGTGGGCACCACTAAGTCAGTGATTGGGGCCACCCCTCGGCCGATTTGATCCGTTCACTGTAATCGGAAAAAAGTTGTGAACCCACAATAGGGTCATTTCAAAAAAAATTTGGAGATGTTTGTGGCCCACAATTGCATGAGTGTTATGCGTTAATTTTGAACTGTTTCCTCTAGTGTGGTCCATCCATGATGAGTTTTGCCTTCAAACTTGGGCAGATGACATGAAATTAAAACCCCTTTCATTTGGACGGCTTGGATTCGCTACAAGACTATCCACTGGCCCCACATAAGATGTGAGATGGGTTTAGAAGGGGGCCCTTGATGTAAGAAGGCCACTTAGCCTTTTCCTTCTTTTCTTCTTCATTTTTTTACATAAGAGGGGATCAAATGAAGAGCCGAAGCCTCTTCGGCGGTTGGTAGTTGTATGAACGGACACTACATTCTTTGGCAACAATGAAAAACTCTAGGCAACCTTACTCCAAGAGTAAAAAGAGAGTTTCTATTTTAAGTTCTCCGGCCACCATCTCCGTCTTAAAAGCTATGGTGGCCAAAGGTGGGTTCTTTTGTGTGTTGTGTTTGTTTTTGTTGGTAGGTATCAATGGTGGGAGTTTGTGAAAGGAATGAAGGTGTGATGGTTCCCTTCGTAATTTTTTTTTTAAATTTTGGTTGGGTATGAACGGTGAGAGTTTGTGAAAGGGAGAAGGGTGTCAAAGAATGCTGTAATGGATGATTTTTTTATAATGGTTAACTTTTATAATTGAAGAATGTTATAATAGATGAATTTTTATAATGGAAAAATGTTGAAATGGAAAAATGCTGTAATGGATGAATGTTGTACTATGGATCATCGAAATTTGGGCTTACTTTTGGGCAATTAAATTGTGTCCAAAATGAGATGTTTCCAAAGTTAATTGAAAGTTCATCAAATTATCTTTCCAACAAGTACAAGATCACCCAAATCGAATATGTGACGAGGGAGTTATGATCGTTTTTGTTGGATCAAGTGGTGATTCATAGTCTTTGATGAATTTTGGGCTCACTTTTGGTCAATCAAATGGTGTCTAAATGAGATTATTTGAAGGGCATTTGAAAGTTCATCAAATTATTTTTCTAACGAGTACAAGATCACCTAAAGCAGATATGTAATGAGGGAGTTATTGCCGTTTTCGTGTGGTTCACCGATACGTACTGCTCCCAACTATAGGGCCCACGTGAACGTACTTGTTGCATATCCATGCCATCCATATGCTTTTCCAACTTATTTTAGGACATGTACCCGAGCATGAAGTAGATCCAACTCTCAAGTGGGCCACATCACATAAACAATGATCAATGAATGCCCGCCATTAAAAACTTACTAAGGTCCATGTTTATTTGCCATACGAAATCGGATTGCGTCCTCAATTACTCAGTACGTTCTTATCGTACTGAGTAAACTCTACTGGGCCCACCTTGAATGTATGTCATTTATCCACGACGTCCATCCATTTTCACCGTTCATTTTAGACGTTGGGCGTTTGGCAAATCTACTAATAAGAGCTTATTCACTTATTCAAAAAGAAGAAGAAGAAGCTCTTATTATAAAAATAGATCGTCTGGTAAAGCTTTTATTTTAGAACTTAATTTTTTTAGAAACCGGCAAAAAAGCTCATAATAAGTGATGGGGGGTCACTTTTTCTTTAAAGAGCTTATTTAGCTTAAGGGGTAGACATTTTTAATTAATTTTTGGACAAGTTTGTAGTTAAACTTTTTAAGTAAATCCCATCTTGCTCTCTTCTCTTATTTAAAATATCTCTAAGGTGGGCCTACATTATGAACAACCTATATTGAAGGTGGGTTTCCGCATCAAGGTGGGCCTACATAATGCATGGTCACATCAAAGGTGGGCCCCACATGATGAATGCCCACATCAAAAGTGGGACCTATATGATGGATGGGGGACATTAAAGGTGGGATCACATGATGGAAGGTTGACATCAAAGGTAGGCCCACATGATGAACAACCCATATTGAAGGTTGGCCCCACATGATTGACGGTGAACACCAAAGGTAGGTCCCACATGATGGGTGACCCACATTAAAATGTGGCCCCACATGATGGATGGACTATCCACATCAAGTGGGCCCCATATAATGGACGGTTCATAGTAAAGGTGGCACTCGCATGATGGATGGTGGACATTGAATGTGGGACCACATGATGGAAGATTGACACTGAATGTGGGACCACATGATGAATGACCCATATTGAAGGTTGGGCCCCTGTGGACCCTCGCCGTTTCCGCGCTCCCACACGACGTTCCTGTCCCTTCCCTTTCGGGAAAAGAAGGAGAGGAGGATGCGTGAGTGCGAAATCGCCGTTTGTGCCACTGGCTTGCCTCGTTTTCGAGGGCTTTGTTTGGTTGTCGTGTTAAGTGGGATGTGTTCAAGTGAATTTATATAAGACCAGAGTCGCCACTAGCCAATTACTTCGAATCTACAGTCGGCTAGACCCCGTAGAAACGTTAGAGAAGGGGATCCGAAGATTCCTTCATCTAAAATGACTCATTTTGATCTGCGGCCAGAGATTCCAGGTAAGGGATCACGGTTACAGGGTGGGAAGAGGTTAAGCACCCCACACACTGCCCGTACCGAAGTACGGTCTCTACTTCACAGAATCGAACTAATACTTGAAAGTCTGTTTTAATCCTCGTACATTCTCATAGATAACATGATGCATGAATGCGGGTCTGAACAGTAAGAGTTTCTGATGGGCAGGTTTCAACAATGGGCAAGCCCAGAGCATACACTCGAACTGACAGGTGCTTAATTTAAGACGTATGCAGTGTGCTTGAATAATCAAGGTGCTTTATAGTGAAGCATGAATGCATGTCTGAACAGTAAGAGTTTCTGATGGGCAGGTTCCAACAACGGGCAAGCCCAGAGCATACGCTCGAACTGACGGTGCTTAATTTAAGACGTATGCAGTGTGCTTGAATAATCAAGGTGCTTGCAGTGAAGCAGGGGGGTTGGAAGAAAAGTAAATGTTGCACTTATGCTAGATGCAAATGAGATGATACTGGAAAAAGAGTAGCTGGGTGGACGGAGGTGTCACAAGGGTTGGCTTCGAGTGGCTGGATCAAGACTTGGATGGCTGGGGAGACTTGGACCAGTGGTCAGGCTGGGCTGGACCAGGGCAAGGATCCCCTCACTCGGGCTATCCTTGGTGGAGGAATGGGCTAAGGTATAGAGGGACGGATCGCACTCGGACTGAAGAGAGGGAAGTGGATGGTGAAATGAGAAGGGGAGGGGGGTATTTATAGCAGCGGGCAGTGGCAGAACCCGTAAATAAGTTTGGGCGGCCCTCAGTGGGCCGCCCGTACGGCCTTTTCTTGGGATTCAGCGGCGGTTTGGGCGGCCCCCTGAGGGCCGCCCGTACGGACTTTCTCGAGATTGTTGTTTTGACTCGGTGGGTTAACTCGGTGAGTTGACTCAGTGGGTCGACTCGGTGATTTGACTCGGCGGGTTGACTCGGTGTTTTGACTCAACGGGTTAACTCAGTGGGTTGACTCAGTGGGTTGACTTAGTGAGTTTGACTTTTTTAGGATTTTTTGACTAGCTTTTCTTATGGGGGTTTTTCAGGCTGATGTTTAGGGGTGGGTTGACTGGGTTCAGGCTTGAGTTGGGCTATGGATGGGGGCTTACAAGGGTGAGTTTGGCTGAGTTTGGACTTGGGGTTTGGGGGTATGGTCCTCCATTCATCCAGCTATCTCTACCAACAGTGTAGCTGAAGGTGGGGTGTCTACAGATGCCCCTCTTTGGTAGAGGTTGCGTGCAACCGATGCCAAAGCGAGTGGACACCCCACTTCTGACCCGGTCATTCATAGATCATGGTCTGAAATCTTTGCTTGCCTTTGCATCTGTGCCAGTTGATCGTTTGGAAACCGATCACTCGCACATACCGTGGGAGTTTGGAGAAAATGTTGCGATTGTCCCTGCATGCGCTGCAACTTGGGTACCCAATCGCAACCCTTCCATTCCCGATCGGTACTAACATCGGAAAGGTACAGTAGAGCCTCTACGTCGCTAGTCTTACGAGGTTACTGACCGTGAGACTGATTGTGTGATGTTTGATGTTTTCCCAGATCACTCCAGGAGTACTTGTTTCGCTTGACTGTCAAAGTGGTTAGACGCCCTGTGTCAGATAGTCTTACGGGATTCTACTACGCTGACTTGGACTTAGTTAAGGTACTTCAGGCATCCACGCCTAGGTATGTGCGGGTGGACTCTTTCCACCCAATCTGCTGGTTTCGATGCTTGGTTCGCAATTCATTCTTTCCTTGATTGTGGTCTGGAATCTTTATTGTCCTTTGTATCTGAGTCAGATGATTGTTTGGAGATTGATAACTCGCACATACCGCGGGAGTTTGGAGAAAACGTTGCGATTGTCCCTGCATGCGCTGCAACCTGGGTACCCAATCGCAACCCTTCCATTCCCGATCGGTACTAACATTGGAAAGGTACAGCAGAGCCTCTGCGTCGCTAGTCTTACGAGGTTGCTGACCCTGAGACTGATTGTGTGATGTTTGATGTTTTCCCAGATCACTCCAGGAGTACTTGTTTCGCTTGACTGTCAAAGTGGTTAGACGCCCTGCGTCAGATAGTCTTACGGGATTCTACTACGCCGAATTGGACTCAGTCAAGGTACTTCAGGCATCCACGCCTAGGTATGTGCGGGTGAACTTTTTCCACCCAATCTGCTGATTTTGATACTTGGGTTACAATTAGTCGTTTCCACCTGTTCAAATGGTTTCTGTGACCGAGCCTTTTGGCTTTCGTCTTTTCGTATCTTAGCATGTGGTACGACCGCACTGACACTGGAGTTCAGTTCGACCATATTTCGAGTGCATTGGATCCGATGGTCTCCGAGGAAGCCGTGAGACATCGGATCTTATTTGATTTTTGCGTCGGCTCCTACCCAGAGATATGGAAGATCTCCTGGTGTTTTGGAGGCAGAACGCTCTATTGGGAAAGTATTTTTTGGATTTTTGAAAAGGCACCCACTCTGGGGAGTGATACTCCGTGGGGTTTTTTTTTTGCAAATGGAGATATATTTTTTGTCTTTTTGAAATGGGAATCCGGTTTGCATGCGCCTCCACTAGGGATGCCTGTGGGGTCTTTGGCTAACCGACTTTTATTTTGAAAGCAGGTAAACATGATGATTGATGCGATGGATGCTGATGCATGGAGATGCATGATGAATGCATGGCTTAGCTCATTCTCTTTCAGTTTGATGATTTTGCGTTTGCTGGAGATGTAGAGAATTTTGAGCTTATTGCTTGCGAGGTTGTGCTCCCTGGGGATTTTCTTTTTAATGCGGATGTTTGGTTAGCGGGTTGGTCAAGATCCCGACCCGTGGTCGGTCAGGTCCATCATCCCAAGATGCTGTTTCTTTGCTAATGAGAATGTACGAGGATATTATCCGACTTCAAGATGTTCTTCTGTGCATAAATGCGATTGAGGTAGTGCTTGGTCGCCAGCTTTGGTCAAGATTCCAATTTGCGGGCGATTGGATCCGTCATCCCAAATTTTGAAGAGAGTGGAGTTCAAGACTCCTGAAGTGTAGTGCTGTGGGCTAGTGACAATTTGTGTGATTTTTGTAAATATTTGGTCCGAACCTTAACCTGAGTGGTCAGGATAGAGATCGGTTATTGAAAACAAAGGAAATATTTTTTTGATTTTTGCAAATATTTAATTTGAAAGCAATGGGAAATATTTTTGTGATTTTTGCAAATATTTGATTTGAAAGCAAGGGAAATATTTTTTATTTTTTGCAAGTATTTGATTTGAAAGCAAGGAAAATATTTTTGTGATTTTTGAAATGGTGATTTTCCAATGTTTTTGTATTTTGTGATTTTTCTGAAATGCGGGGAGAAGTATGGAATTTTCATCCACTTCCAGCTTCTACTGCTGGTAAGGCACCCGATCCATTTTACGTCAGCGAGCAAGACGAGTCTTACACAGTTAAGTGCCGTAGTTTTACATCTTCGGATGAGGAAATTTTGAGGGTTTTCAGTCAACACACCCACAAAGTTGCCTGTTCCTCATGTGCAATGCACATAGACCACATATCGTCCGACGGACTCCTTCGGCCACAAAATGAGCCACATCCTCACATCTCCCTTTGTCAATCCAGTTTGGGGCCTTACGTTGCTCACAATTTCGTGAGGGTGCGCTCCACCTCCCAACAGCCTTAATCCCCTTCATGAGTTTTAGGAACAGGGACATCCGTCAGATTCAACAGCGACTTCCAAATCAAGGTTATCTATATGGTGCGTTCAACACGAACAGGATTGCGGAGTTCTGCCCGCCTCAGCCTTTACCTGTTTAAAAGATTCCAGACACCCGTACGATCAAGTGTCAGCCATGTCTGGAACAGGTTTAGGAAGGAAAGCCCCCGAGAAGTTAATCCCAGTGTAGTTTTAGGTCTTCGGACCGCTGGAGATAAATTTGTGCAATTGAAATTGATGGTGAATTTTTTTTTTTTTTTTTGTATTTTTGAAAAAGTTCCAGATTTTAACTCGGGTAATCGAGGTTGATGCTGGTTTTTATGGAAAGCTTGAAATCTTTTTGGTATTTTTGAAAATGATCCGGATTATCGAACCTTGACCACAGCGGTTGGGGCCGATGCCGGTTTTTATTTAAAAGGTCTCTCGGGATCTTGATCCCGATGTAATTTAAGGTCTTCGGACCCAAAAAAACTTTATGTACATGCTGAAAATACATTCTTTTTTGTGATTTTTCGAAAAATGTTCCAGGCTATTAAATCTCAATTTGAGCGATCAATATCAACACTAGTTTTTATTGGAAATCTCTCGGGATTTTGTTCCCGACGTAGTTTAAGGTCTTCGGACCGTAAAACTGCACAAAACAGGGAAAACATATTTTTTTATTTTTTGGAAAATGTCCGGTGTCAGCGGACCTTGATTCGATCCAAACTGATACCGGTTTTTATTGAAAGTCCCTCAGGATCTTGATCCCAACGTAGTTTAAGGTCTTCGGACCCAGTTTTTGGGGTTGGGCATACTTACCTTGTTTTATTTGGCTTCTGATGGGGCTGATTGTGATTTGAGTGGTCCGAATTGCTTAAATTGGCCCTGTGGGCCCTTTTCCAGACTTCAGCTTTGCTTTGGAGCACCTATCCTTAATGTTTTGTGAGGCTAGGAAGGCTTCTCATGGTGTGGATGATAACTTGAACGGCTCAGATTGCTTGATTTGGCCCTGTGGGCCCACTTAATGATCAGATCTGGGATTCTGGCCCTCTTCCTTGATGATCAAGTCTTCGATCTTGCTATTTGATGGCTCATGTAAGCTTTTTCATGGTTTAGATCATGCTGATCTAGTCTTCGAATGGCTTCGAATTGCTTGTAAGCCCCTCTTGATTGATTTTCCTTCTCTTTGACTTGATCAGGCTCATGTTGGCCACATGACTTCCTGATTGGATAGGTGGGGCACCTTCCAAATGATTCTGATCATCCTCAAACGAAATCTGGGGTGGATCGAGGCCTTGGGCGGCCCTCAGGGTGCCATCTGCTGATGTGGACTGTCAGCCTCACCTACCAACGACCATGGAGCCAATCCCGCGGAGAGAGAGGGAGCGCGTCGGTACAGGCGGCCCACAGCGGGCCGCCCAGGACTCACCTCTTGTGCGGCCTAGGCTGGCTCGTGCTCGGACATTCTTCGCAGTCTCCTGTCCTTGTCCCATGTTTTCTGCACATCCTGGTTTGATTACAGCCATGAATATTCTCTTTGTCCCATCTTCCCTTCTCCTTTTGTCTTTTCTTGGTTTGTCTTTTATCAAGCAATGGACGGTGCAGATTTAAGGGTTGTGGGGGCTGTCCATGGTGGGTCCCACACTTCAGAAAGTGTTGAAGGTCTTAATGATGGAGGGATTTCTTTAATAGGTGATGGAGATGGAGCATTGAATGGGGGCATTGATGAGAGGTTAGGGATGGTGGTTGGGGAGCTTTGAATGGCTCCATTAATGGTGAGATGGTTGAAATTTTAGATTTGAATGGGGCCTTCATTATGGGAGAAATGGATGGTGTGGATGAGATGAGAAGATGGGACATAGGTGAGGCTATGCATCCTTTGAGTGTGGGCCACATGGATGATGTGATCGATGGTGATGATGGGGTTATGATGGACATAGATGGGCTGATCCTGGACTTCCTTCTGGTACCTATGAGGAGAGAAAACACTTTAGCAAAAGTGTTGAAGTTTGGAAGCAGAGGGAGAGATACTTACCTTTTGGGGAAGATGACCAGGAGAGAGGCACTCACGGAAGGTACCCCATTAGTTGACTGGAGGATGTTTATTTTGAAAGCCTTGTAAGATTTTTTTTTTTTTTTTTGCATATATATGAATAAGGAAAAATGATTTTTTTTTTAAATATATGTATGCAAATCATGCATGAAATGAAAATTTGTGCTAAGTACTTGTCTGTCTATGCGTGATTCGGATTTGTGCTTTTAGATGTAGGAATCAGAATATTTGACTTAGCCTGATGTCATACTCAATTTTCTTAATGATTCACCAAGGGTCCTGGTCCCCTTAAGATAGTGCGCAATGGTATCCTGCTCCTAGAATCTGGGCAGACCTTGAAAGAATTCTCGACTCATAGCCGCCATCCTTATTTTCATTGAATCTTCATGCCGCTTGGATCTCTCATGTACCTGTTTTTTTTTCATTTCTTAGCCATTATTACCCGCAACGCCCTTTCGGGTTTTCGCTGCGTCCGGCTTGCCCGTCATTTTTGCCCGTGGCGCCCTTTCGGGTTTTCACCACGTCCCGGGTATTTGATCTTGCCTGCCCCTTGGCAGCTATGCTGTTTTTACCCTAAGCGCCCTTTCGGATTTTCACCAAGTCCGCTGTGTGCCCACTGTTTTTATTCAGAGCGCCCTTTCGGGTTTTCACTCCGCCCTCTTTGTTTAAGCACACATCTTTTTTTTTTTTTTGATAACTGCGACGTCCAGAGGTCAGGAATCCGTCGTTGCCGGCCGATGGTAACCTTTCGGCCCTTATCTTAAGTTACAATGGCAGAGCTGTCGGCCTTAGCTGCAGACCTTTCTGAGGTGGATGGATGGATATGTGTGTTTCTTTTGAGTCGATTTTTTTTTCTTTCTTTCTCTCTCTCTTTCTTCTTCTTCTTTTTTTTTTGTGGGTTGTGTGGCCCCCCTTCTTTTTTTTCTTCTTTTTTTTTTTAACCCCCCCCCCCCCCCCCCCTTTTTTTTTTTTTTGCTCTATTCTCTTTTTCTTTTTTTTCTTCTTCTTTTTTCTTTGGCTTTTGAACCTTTTTATTTGGAACACTTATTAATGGACGGGAAGGGATTCTCAGAGGTCTAAGCCTTCACCTTTTGACTTCAGCTCTACTAATGTAACTCTTGATAAGGTTGGATTGGCTTACCTGTGAGAGATTCTCATGTTGTCGACGTTGATTGACTCTGGGAGATCCTTACCCCTCAGGCTGGTGAGTCGAACGGTGCGTCCCAGAAGAAATTCACTGATTCTTGGGGCTTGCCCCTTGAGTCTGATAGATGCAGCAGTGCTTGTTGTAAACCCATATGACTTTTCGTTCTTCGGCTTCATTCTTCATGAGCACTCACGGTGACATGATTTTGACTCAAACTTGTAGGTCTGTCTTCTGATTTTAAGCTTCTCAAGGAACTTCTCCATCCTTAGATTTCGAAGGACATCCCATTGCCAATGTCGATAACATGTGGGAACCCTTAACAATTGATGATGTCATTCTTCATGAGAATTATCGTGCGAGATCAGAATGTTACCTCCATCCACTTTGTGCTGTAATCGATTGCCACAAGTATATGCGTATGAGCACTAGATGATATCGAGTCGATCTTTCTGTTGATGTAGATACCTCGTACAGGGAATAGCTGGAGCGTTATCAGGTTGTAGAATTTCGAAGCACACACATGGATCCGATGTGCTTGTTGCTGACACTTGAAGTGCTTTCTGACATGTTGGCAACAATATGTCTTCATCGAGCCGTGAGGTTTCTTCGATCATTCGTCAAGTCGCACACTCCAGCATGGAATGCAAGCATAGTCTTGGCGGCATCTTCTTGATAGGCTTGATGAGTTTTTGATCGATGAGTCTTCACAGGACGCAAGATTGGGAAGTCATGACTTCAAAAATTCGATCATTCTTTGCTTATTTTTCGGGGACAAGGATTCTCACTGCACACTTCCTTATGGGTCTCAGGAGATCCTAGGTTTATAATTTTGAAACTTTTTGAGATGACATCGGCTTTTGGTTCGAACTTTCGAGGAGACCCTCTTAATTTGGGAGTCAGCTCATCATTTTTCTCATCATTTGGCTTTGTCCAGACCCTTGAGTTTAAAGTCCAACTCTAGATCGAAATCTTATGAGTCAACTCCATGCTCAAGTGCTTTGACAGAAAGACTTGACACTTTTATTGAAAAAGATTTCTAAATTTTTTTTTTGCTTTCAAAGATTTTTTGGTTTTTTGAAATTTTGTGAATATCTGGATTTTTTTGAACTTTTTGGACTTTCTGAAATTTTGAATTTTTTTTTTTAAATATTTGGTGTTTTGGGTTTTTAAATCTTCTGATTTTTTATTTTTTATTTTTTATTTTTGTAAAGGACTCGAGCAAGACGGCGATGTGAACCAGATGTTGCTTGATTCAGCTCGGGGAGCCGAGCACTGTCGACTTTTATTGGCCGTCATGGGGACTACAAACCTGTTACTGCCCTGCACTCCTTCCCCTCAGGAGGCAGGGCCAGAGGGATCAGTAGGCCAACCCTCTGTGTTGTGCCCAAACGTCATGATAGATCTGGAATTGGGCTCCGAGTCGGTGTCGGATGCGGTTTCTCCTGGTTCGTCCCCGATGAATTGCAGCTCTTCGAGTTCATCTGGCTGATGTGGGACCAGAACAGCAGTCCAGTCGATCGAGGAAAATTCCTGCCCCTTACTTGAGTCTTCTTTGGGCAACTCTATTAGACTCAATCTGCTCGCTTGATCGGTGGAACCCAGCCTATCATCAGGATAGATAATCCCTGCATTGATAAACTGGATTGGTGTGCAGATGTAGAGATTGCCTTCTTGATGACCCCATCTTCTTCTGATACTTCTGTGCTTTGGTTTCCTAATCCGAGTAGGCTGATGTCGCAGTCTTTCTCTATCCACATTCTCTTGAACTCCCATGATTCGGGTCGAGTCTTGATATTCGAGCTGATAGTAGAGGGTTTGACGCTCGACAGGAAGGAAGACGTAGTTCGATCCGATGGGACATGCGCGAGGGAAGTAATTTGCATTGTGATGGTATGAGACCTCCCCATTAGAGCGTTGTACGTCCATGGCTGGGATGGTAGGCTCTCGGAGGTTGGATGCTTCTACCATGGGAAATTGTCCTAGATTGGTAATGATGGTGATCTCCCTATCTCCGAAGATGTGCTTGACCCTTTGGTGAAGATTTGAAGAGATGGCACCGATTCTGTGAAACCAGGTCCGATCGGAAAGGAGATGGAATGAAGCTGAGATGTCTAAGACCTGAAGAGTGATGGTTGATGTTTTTGGATCGATCCGAACCTGGACATCAATCTCCCCTTCGACCTCCTCGATAGTGGCCACATAATTGAAGCTGGGCCCCAATTCTGCTAGGGCATGTGGCATGCTGTCCAAGGAAGGGTCTTCTTCTTGGAGGACGATGGCTGAAGTAGAAGCCGAATAGACAGGTGCGGTGGGCAAGTTGTGCCCCTGGTTGTTTGCTGGAGAAATGGGCAGGTTGTGCCCCTGGCTGACTATTGCTGAGACGGGCAGGTTGTGCCCCTGGTTTGCTGATGCTGCGTTAGGGAGATTGTCCCCTTGGTTAACTGAGATGGGCAAAATGTGCCCATGGTTAGAAATGGGTGCAAAGAATGAATCAACTGAAGGTGCCCCTTGCATGATAATGGGCTTTGGGATCGAAATAGTTGAGGGTGCCCCTTGCAGGATGAGAGGTTCGAACTCTGAACTAGAGTCGATGGCCCGGATAAACTGGAGAGGAAGCTCTTCTTGGTTGATAAAAGCTGGATAGGCAGGAGGTGCCCCTTGCATTGCAGAGACTGGATCAACTGGAGATGCCCCTTGCAGGATGAGGGGTTCTGAAACTGGACTAGTTAGGGGTGCCCCTTGCCAACCTTGATTAAGGAACTGTGAGTTCCATCTTGACTGTTGCTGTTGCTACGGTTGTCCATGCTGAGGGAGGAATAGTGCACGTTCGGTAGAGGCGACAAGATCATCCTCTTCCATTGGATGGGAGATGGGAACACTATCATTATCGCTCTCGTATCCGGTAGGCTCACCTTCCACTATCGGTTGTACTGGAGAGGCCTGCTGAGGCCACCAAGGGGAGATCATCCCAGCCCTTATTCCGGCTTCGACTTGTTCCCCGGCACAGATGAGTTGGCTGAAGTTCGCATATGGATGTGAGACAAGGTATCCAAAGATACTTGGATTTGCCGAGTGGACGATCATGGAGATTTGCTCATCGTCGTCGATGGGAGTCTTCATTCTAGTGGCCATAGCCCGCCACCGTCCAACGTAGGCTGACAATGTTTCATCACTTCTTTGCCTGAGAGCTGCGAGGTCCGCTCTCCTGGGTGTCATGTTAAGATTGTATGCGAACCTGTCGATGAAAGCCTGAGAGAGCTGCTCCCAAGTCCTGATGCGATGACAGTCCAATGATGTGTACCAGTATAGGGCATCGTTTTTCAGGGACTTTTGAAATAGACGGATCAACGCCCCGTCGTTGCTTGCCACAGCATCTAGCTCACCACAAAATGATCTTAAGTGGTCTATAGGACACCCTATCCCATTATATCTTTTAAATTTTGGTACTTGAAAGCCTCGAGGTACCATTGCATCGGGAAATGGACAAAGGTCCCTGAACTTAATGGATGGAAGATCCACCCCTTGCTGCTTCTGCAACTTTCTCTTCATCTCTCGCATCTGTTCTTGGAGTTGTTCGATTTCAGAGGGACCAAATGAAGGAGATCTTGCCGCTTGCCAAGACTGAGCTGGCCCCCTTTCGTAATAATTGGTGTCATTGATGCTCCTATGATTCCTGCTTGAAGGAGGTTGGGCCTGATAATTACTCCTATTATAGGGACTTTGTTGGACTGGAGCTGAGAAAGGAGACTGCAAAGAAATCCCAGTCACAGGAGAATATTGAAATTGGTTGGAACTCTCATTAGGAAGAGGATGTTGGAATTGGCTCGGAGTTCTGGTTGTGGGATGTGACTGAAAATGGCTCTCATTCGCAGGAGGATACTGGAAGAAATGCCCTGACGTTGAGGGTTGTTCTGATTGAAGGCCCCTGTTAGGAGGGTGTAGACACCCCACCTTCGGCTACACTGTTGGTAGAGATAGCTGGTTGAATGGAGGACCATACCCCCAAATCCCAAGTCCAAACTCAGCCAAACTCACCCTTGTCAGCCCCATTCCATAGCCCAGTTCAAGCCTGAACCCAGTCAACCCAGTCCTAAACATCACCCTGAAAAACCCCCCAGAAAAAAGGCCAGTCAAAAAATCCTAAAAAAGTCAAACTCGCTGAGTCAACCCGCTGAGTCAACCCGTCGAGTCAAAACACCGAGTCAGAACACCGAGTCAACCCGTCGAGTCAAATCACCGAGTCGACCCGCTGAGTCAACTCACTGAGTCGACCCAGCGAGTCAAACAGCAACCCCGAGGGAGCGACCGTACTCGCTGGAAACCGAGGAGCGGCCGTACGGGCGACCCATAGCAGGCCGCCCGGAAAAAATTACACAAACTGCCACTCTCCGCTGCTATAAATACCCCCCTCCCCTTCTCATTTCAACATCCCTTCAAGTCCAGCCAGTCCGGGTGCGGTCCGAGTCCTCCTTCACCCCTTAGCCCATTTTCCCACCAAGGAGAGCCCGAGTGAGGAGAGCCTAGCCCTGGTCCAGCCCAGCCTGACCACTAGTCCAAGCCTCCCAAGCCATCCAAGTCTTGATCCAGCCACTCGAAGCCAATCCTTGCGACACCTCCGTCCACCTAGCTACTCTTTTCCAGCATCATCTCATTTGCATCTAGCATAAGTGCAACATTTACTTTTCTTCCAACCCCCCTGCTTCACTGCAAGCACCTTGATTCTTCAAGCACACTGCATATGTCTTAAATTAAGCACCTGTCAGTTCGAGCGTATGCTCTGGGCTTGCCCGTTGTTGGAACCTGCCCATCAGAAACTCTTACTGTTCAGACCTGCATTCATGCTTCACCATAAAACACCTTGATCATTCAAGCACACTGCATACGTCTTACATTAAGCACCTGTCAGTTCGAGCGTACGCTCTGGGCTTGCCCGTTGTTGGAACCTGCCTATCAGAAACTCTTACTGTTCAGACCCGCATTCATGCATCATGTCATCCATGAGAATATACGAGGATTAAACTAGACTTTCAACTATTCGATCGATTCTGTGAAGTAGAGACCGTACTTCGGTACGGGCAGTGCGTGGGGTGCTTAACCTCTTCTCACCCTGTAACCGTGATCCCTTACCTTGAATCTCTGACCGCAGATCAATAGGAGTCATTTTAGAGGAAGGAATCTTCAGATTCCCTTCTCTAACGTTTCTACGGGGTCTAGCCGACTGTAGATTCGAAGTAACTAGCTAGTGGCGACTCTGGTCTTATATAAACTCACTTAAATATATCCAGCTTAATACGACAACCAAACGAAGCCCTCGAGAACGAGGCAAGCCAGTGGCACAAACGGCGATTTCGCACGCACGCACCTCTTCTTCTTCTTCTTCTTAAAGGAAAGGGAGAACGACGTCGTGTGGGAGCGCGGAAAATCGGCGAGGGTCCACAGAATGGCGACTCTGCTGGGGAGGAGCTAGTCCCACTAGTCGTGATCCGACTTGAAAAACAGAATCCTTCCCGTACTTGAAAGTCACTAATCCTCATACAATCTCATCTGCATAGCATTCTACCCCAAAAAAAAAAAAAAAATCCCAAAAAAAAAAAAAAAAAAAAAAAAAAGAAATTCCCAAAACCCAAAAAGAGTAGAGTACAGTCCTCACCATTGCGCCTCCTCGGGCTCAACGTACGCGGAGACAACTTCCCTACAACAGCATAATCCGCACTCGGGCTCAACAAGCCATGTCCGACCACGAAGAAGAAACTCATCTCCTTCCTGCTCTTGAGATGACCGAAGCGCAACCTCCAGCGCAACAGCCCATTGATAATACGCCAATCATACAAGAACTGGCACAAGGAGTGAGAGCAATGCAAGAAATGCTCTTGCAATTCATGCAAGCACAAGCCATCGTAGCAGCCAACAATCAAGTTGGCCCAGTTCAGCAATCTCAGCAGCCATGCCGGGTCCTTCCGCCCTCTAGTTCAAATCAAGCACAACCATCGGAGTCTGCCCAAGACTACCGACAGCAGCCATCTCAGCCCTTCGCTATGGGGCTTCCTTCTCAATATCTTCCTGCGACGACAAGGCCATCTCAGAGCACTTCCATTGCAGGAACATCCAGTCAGCTTCCAGTCAATCTTGCAAATAACAATCTCAGTAGATCTCAGCATGTCCCCGCCGATGGGATACCTTTTCAATTCCAGCACATCCCCACCGATGGGATTTCAATTCAATTTTCAGCAACACTGGCGAATGCCCACAACGGGGGTCAGTGTCAAGCCCACATCAATCAGCGGACAGTGGCGAATACCCAACAAGGGGGCCACTTCCCAGCATCTCAGCCTCCTGCAAACAGGAGCACTTTTCAATTCCAGCACATCCCCGCCGATGGGATTCCAGTTAATTTCCAGCAATCTTCAATTCAGCAAAATCCAGTTAATTTCCAGCAATCTTCAATTCAGCAAAATCCAGTTAATTTCCAGCAAGTTCCAGTTCAACCTTCAGTACAGTCTCCAGTTCAGTTACAATCATTTAAAGCACAAGTTCATCAGAATCTAGTTCAGTCATCAAATCAATTTCAGCAACCCGCGGTTGCTTTTCAGCAAGCCCATAGGGTCGAAGACATCGACCACTATGCCGAAGAAGAACGTGCCCTACTCCAAGAGGCACCAGTCGCTTGAACAGATCATTCAGGACTGGACGAGTTGCGGGAGCAGTTCCAGATCTTGCAAAATCAGCTTCAGCGACAGCAAGGAATCGATCTACCTTCGACCAAGTTCAGAGACTTGTGTCCTTTCCCAGATGCTCAAGTACCTCAAAACTTTGAGGTTCCAAAATTCAAAAGATACGACGGCAGCGGTTGTCCCACAGCACATCTCAAGGCCTTCTGTGGAGAACTGAGTGCAATCTCAGGAAATGAAGGGGCCCTTATTCGCTTGTTCCAAAAATCTCTGAAGGGCGATGCCCTAGATTGGTACACCTCATTGGACTGCCACTGCATCAGGACATGGGAACAACTTTCCCAAGCTTTCGTCGACAGATTTGCGTACAATCTCAATATGGCACCCAGAAGAGCCGAACTCGCGGCTCTCAGGCAAAGGAATGATGAAACGCTATCAGCTTATGTGGGACGTTGGCGAGCTATGGCAGCCAGAATGCGGACACCCATTGACGACGAAGAACAAATCTCTATGATTGTCCATTCAACATATCCGGGCATATCTGGATATCTCATTTCGCATCCATATGCGAATTTCTCACAATTGATCCGTGCTGGAGAGCAGGTTGAAGCAGGAATCCGGGCCGGGACGATCTCCCCATGGCCTCATCAAGCCACTCCAGTCAAGAGGAACAGAGTGGAAGGAAGACCTATCGGGCACGGGAATGGAAACCGCAGTGGTTCTCCTCCCCGCCCAACAGAGGTAAACAACATCAACACCACTGCTCAAGGAAATCAACATGCTCCCCCACAGGGACTGCAACAGTATCAGCAGAATCAAGTTCAGCATCAGCTTCTGCGGTATCAGCCACAACCAAATCCTCAGCCACAACTACCTCGACAACAGCAGCAATTCAGAGGAAACGGTCAATACCCATATCAAAATAGGCAAAACTACAGGGAGTCCAGGAAATTTACTCCCCTCTCTCAACCACTCAGTCAAGTCATGGCTACGCTGGTGCAGAAGCAATTACTTACTCTAATGGCACCTAGGCCCCCTCCTCATCCTCTGCCACCGAATTACCGAGAAAATGAGTATTGTGCCTACCATCAAGGGCGTGGCCACGCCACTGATCGATGCTTCACTTTGAAGAACTCCATACAAGATCTGATTGATGACCGCAAGATTGTCATCTCAGTCCCTGGAACTCCTGCAGCAGCTTCCACCAACTATTCTTCAGAATCCTCTGCCTCAACATCAGACGGACCCCAGTTCATCTCGAAGTCCCACCGTCAACAGTATAGAAGAAGAAGAACGCCTTGATCGCTTCTTCTCCCCCATC
Organism: Liriodendron chinense; assembly: GCA_003013855.2. Lineage (NCBI taxonomy): Eukaryota > Viridiplantae > Streptophyta > Magnoliopsida > Magnoliales > Magnoliaceae > Liriodendron > Liriodendron chinense. The sequence continues at coordinate 8,255,878 of ML058446.1, forward strand.
CAATCAATTCATGCTTACACTTATGGGCCGACAAATCCTCCTCCAATCATGCAAGGGGCAAGTCCCTTTCCTCCTCCAGTCCTCGAGCCAGTAGTACCCGAAGGAGCACTTCCATACGATGTGCCAGTTGTGCAAGGGGCACCTTACGGCCCCTCATGTTGGGAACCAGTCGTCCTAGAAGGAGCACAATCATACATCGAGCCCACATATGAACCTGTCATCTTGCAAGGGGCAACTCAAGAACAATCCAATCCACAATGGAAGGATTATACTCATCAACAACAAGAACCCGTTGTCTTAGAAGGAGCTCTTCCAATTGAGCCAGTCGTATTGCAAGGGGCAAACTCCGGAGGCGTGTCAATCACACTACGGCAGTTGGGACGAACAGAGAAACCTCCTGCCATATCAAGAGGACCAGTATTCATTCCATGGGAGCCTCCTGTCCCAGGAACAATCAAGCCAGGACCGCGACCTTATGTGGTCTATGAAGACAAGCCTCGATACTACCCCTTCAGCACAGGCAACAATGTAGTTCTCAAGGCAAAAGCTCCATACGAGGAAGATCTGGTACCCACACCAGCACCGGTGGTCCTAGAAGGCAAAAGGGAGGAAAACTACAAAGAAGTTCCATGGCACTATCCAGAATGTGCGGAAGTGGGGAACATGAATCCCAATGGGCGTTGCATCCGAAGAGATAATCAGAACAGAGGAGATCCCAAAGGCGCCCTTTCAGGCCTCGGCAACAAAAATGAAGCCGCATACGATGTGGCGAATCAGCTCAAGTTAATCCCTGCACAAATCTCAGTATGGGAGTTACTCTGTACATCTCGCATACACCGAGAAATGTTTGCCAAGACCTTGAACGATGCTCACGTCTCCTCTGATACGGCACCAGAAATGATAGCTTTGATGATTGGACAACTCCTGGCTCCGCGCGCCATCACCTTCACAGATAATGAGTTGCCACCAGAAGGGCGCGATCATGGGCGATCCCTCAACATAGCCTTACGATACAAAGACCTCTGTGTTCCGCTGGTCCTTATCGATAATGGCTCAAGCTTAAATGTCTGCCCACTCAAGACCGCGGAACGTCTGGGAATCAGCCCTTCTTCATTTCGACCCAGCACCATATGCGTTAGAGCATTCGACAACACCCCCCGATCAGTGGAAGGGGAGGTCGACATAGAGGTACAGATAGGTCCAGAAATCTCTACCATCACATTCCAAATCCTGGATATATCAGCCTCTTTCAACATGTTGCTCGGACGACCTTGGCTGCACAAGGTTGGAGCTGTGCCATCAACCCTGCATCAACGGGTGAAATACATCTGTGGAAATCAAGTGATCTCTATCCATGCAGAGAAGGAGTTCATCATTCCTTCCAATGCTGCTGCCACTGAACCAGACATCCCGGTCATCGATATCCAGCACTCTGAAGAAGACATCCCGTTTCACAGTTTCGAATTCGAGACTGTAAACTCTATCGCCAATCCAGAACCGATAAGGGTGGACCGTGTCTTTTCACCGGCAGAGCGTCTGAGTCTCAAATACTGAATGAAGAATCATTTCAAGTCTAGAAAGGTACCGCTGATATATAACCAACGCAAATGGGGACTCGAATACAAGACAACCTTCATGGACAAAAGAAGGAAGAAATTTCGCTGCTCACCCATCCAATTCGTCAAGCCAGGAGAACCTTGCAAAGATCCAGGAGGGAATCAACCGACTGCATTACACAAAGGCCTCCCAATGAGCCTAGTTTGGGCCACGTGGCCCCCCATTCGATGGGATCAAATTCTCGAACCATCTAAGCCTCCAGAAGAAGAAGGAAATGATGAAGACGAAGAAGGAAGTCAAATACAGCAGCTTCAGGACCAGGTTACCCTGATACCTGCTCCCAACCAAGGGCACAACCTGCCCACTTCTCTCAACGAGGGGCACAACCTGCCCACTTCAATCAGCAAGGGGCACAACTCGCCCATCTCAGCACCAATTAGCAAGGGGCACGACTTGCCCATCTCTGCAAAGTCAACATCATCAATCATCAGCCAGGGGCAAAAGCAGCCCATCCATTGGACCAAGAAAGGGAAGTGGCCAGCCCTAGATTGGTCTGATGTCCAGATTCCAAACTTGTGGCTAGCCGTAGAACCAGACGAGCTGCAATGCGAGGTAAGTGACCCGGGAGGGATTGAGTGCGACTCAGATCTCGAACCCGACCAGCGAGAAGTCATGGTCATTGGGCCAGACCATGATTCTTCGCCCGAATCATCAACCCCCACCTTTTCAGTGGAGGAAGTGTGGGGTCCTGAATGGTCATCCGTTCCCCTAACTTTTGAATCAGCCAAAGAGCCATCTGAGGGCTCTGGCTTCCAAAAAAAAAAACGCCTGTTTAAGCAGAGATCGGAACTTTGGAACAAGTTGGGCTCAATCATGGTCTGCAATGCCTGCTTGTTCAAAGTCCCACGAATTTCGAAAATCCAAAAAAATAAAAAAATTTCAAAAGCCAAAAACATCTAGCATTTCAATTTCAGAAAAATCTCAAAAACCAAAAAATATTTCCTTTCCTGCATTCAATAGTGTGCCAAGTTCGTCTAAAGAGTCGCATGAGTTTGAAGTCGAATCATATGATTTCGACATCGAATTAGACTTCGAGCTCATGGGTCTGGACGAAGCTCGGGATGAGGAAGATGATAATCCTGCTCCCGAAATTGAGGATCTCCTCAAAAAGTTCGAATCTAAAGCCAATGTTGTAGCCGATGATTTCGAGATAGTAAACTTGGGGACACCTGAGATCCCTAGGGAAGTACGCATTGGAAAATCGTTGCCACCTGAGATGAAACAGAAAATGATAGAGTTCCTAGCTCCAAGATTGTCCAACTTCCCGTTCTCATATGAAGACATGCCGGGGCTCGATGAAGAGCTCGTTGTACACCATCTGCCAACCAAGACAGATATGAAGCCAGTGAAGCAGAAACTTCGAAGAATGAAGCCAGAATGGGCTCTGAAAGTCCGAGATGAAGTCATCAAGCAGTACAACGCGGGATTCTTGGTAGTCTCCAACTACCCTGAATGGCTCGCCAACATCGTGCCAGTACCAAAGAAGGACGGCAAGGTTCGAATGTGCATCGACTTCCGAGATCTCAACAAAGCCAGTCCTAAAGATGACTTCCCTTTGCCACATATCGACACTCTGGTCGACAACACTGCTGGATACAAGATCTTCTCATTCATGGATGGGTTCTCAGGTTACAATCAGATCAAGATGGCCGTCGAAGATCGCGAGAAGACATCGTTCATCACTCCCTGGGGAACCTTCTGTTACAGGGTAATGTCGTTCTGTCTGAAGAACGCAGGAGCAACATATCAGCAAGCAATGACAGCACTATTCCACGACATGATGAACAAAGAGCTCGAAGTATATGTGGACGACATGTTCGTCAAATCTCGCACAATTGAAGGACACTTTGAAGATCTGAAGAAGTTATTCAACAGATTAGAAAAGTACAAGCTCCGCCTCAACCCTCAGAAATGCGTCTTCGGTGCAATGGGAGGAAAGCTCCTCGGCTTTATGGGGAGCGAGGATGGCATCAGGGTCGACGAGACCAAAACCAGAGCAATCATCGAGATGCCCCCTCCTAGAACAGAGAGAGAAATTCGTGGCTTCCTCGGCAGAATTCAATACATCAGTCGCTTCATCGCACAGCTCACACCTATTTGTGAACCCATTTTCAAGCTCCTCCGAAAAAACGTTCCAAAAGAATGGAATGATGATTGCCAAGTCGCCTTCGATCGCATCAAGAGATATCTCATGAATCCTCCAGTCCTAGTGCCGCCCGCTCCTGGACGACCACTATTGTTATACATCTCGGTAGCAGCAGAAGCCATTGGCTGTGTCCTCAGCCAGCACGACGAGACCGGAAAGAAAGAACAAGCAATATACTATTTGAGTCGAAAGTTCACCGACTATGAGACCAGGTATTCCCCGATCGAGAAGACTTGCCTCGCCCTAGTCTGGGCAACTCAGCGACTCCGTCAATACATGATTGCATTCCCTATTCTCCTCCTCGCTCACATGGATCCGCTCAAGTACCTATTCGAGAAGCCGGCACTCACTGGAAGGATAGCTAAATGGCAGCTACTCTTGTCTGAGTTTGACATCACCTATGTCACTCAAAAGGCAATCAAGGGGCAGGCCCTCGCCGATCATCTTGCGGCTCACTCTCTCCTGGACTATCAGCCACTCAAGACGTTCTTTCCTGATGAAGATCTCTTGCTCATTGAAGAGGATGAAAAGAAGAAGAAAGATGAATGGACATTATTCTTCGACGGCGCAGCAAATTCTAAAGGGAGTGGTATTGGAGCAATCCTCTACTCTCCAGATGATGTCCCTATTCCTATCTCGAGGCGCATCGCATTCGAGTGCACCAACAACATGGCAGAGTATGAAGCATGCATCGCTAGGCTTAAGGGAAGCCATAATCTTGGGCGTCAAGAAGCTACGAGTGTTTGGAGACTCACAGCTTATCATCAATCAGACCAATGGCGAATGGAAGACCAAAGACGAGAAGTTGATACCATATCATGTGTATCTTGACAATCTGATCGAAGAATTCAAGGAAATCACCTTCTCATACATGCCCAGAGCCAAGAACCAGTTTGCAGATGCTCTCGCCACGCTTGCATCAATGCTCGAGATCCCGAAAGGAGCTTCAGAATGGGAGCTCACAGTCGAAATTCAAGAAGAACCTGCTTTTTGCCTGCAAATAGAAGAAGCCGAAGCTGTCCCTGACAAACCCTGGTATGCCGACATCAAGCAATATCTCGAAACCCAGGAGTATCCAGAGTCAGCAACAGCGACAGATCGCCGAACCATTCAGCGTTTGGCCGGCCAGTTCACCATCAGTGGCGAAGTTCTTTACAAGCGATCCTATAATCACATCCTCCTTCGATGCGTTGATGAAACAGAAGCTGCAAAGATCATGAAAGAAATACACGAAGGAATCTGTGGCCCACACATGAATGGGCACATGATGGCAAAGAAGATTCTACGACTCGGCTACTATTGGCTCACCATGGAGACAGACTGTTGCCAGCACGTCAGAAAATGCTTCAAGTGTTAGGAGCATGCAAATCAAATCCATGCCCCATCATCAGAGTTATACAACCTGACCACCCCCTGGCCCTTCTCCATGTGGGGACTTGACATCATCGGCAAGATCAGTCCCAAAGCATCAAATGGTCATGAGTACATACTTGTGGCAGTCGACTACTTCACCAAGTGGGTTGAGGCAGCCTCCTACACCACAATTGTAGCATCTCAGGTGATCAAATTCATGAAGAACCACATCATATGCCGGTATGGAATCCCTAATGCTATCATCACAGATAATGGGACCCCGTTCGTCAACAAGAAGATGGATGACTTCCTCAGCAAGTTCAAGATCCAACGTCATCGATCAAGCCCCTACCGTCCCCAGATGAATGGTGGGGTAGAAGCCGCAAACAAGACAATCATCAGGATACTCGAGAAGATGGTCGTGACCTATCAAGATTGGTCAGATATGCTCCCATATGCACTTTGGGCCTATCGAACGTCTGTACGGTCTGCTACGGGCATTACTCCTTTCGAGCTTACTTACGGAATGGAAGCAGTCCTACCAGTCGAGGTGGAAATACCATCATTACGGGTATTACTAGAAAGCGGAATTGAAGAAGGAGAATGGCAACGAGCCAGGTTTGATCAGTTGCAGCTAACATATGAAAAGCGCATGCGTGCACTAAGTCATTCACAGTGCTATCAAAAAAGGATCGCTCGGGCTTACAACAAGAGAGTCCGAAAAAGAAGTTTCAAGGTAGGCGACATGGTCATGAGGAAGATTCTACCGTCGCACCTTCCAGATCCCAGAGGAAAGTTCAAACCCTCGTGGGACGGGCCACTGATCGTTAGAGAAGTACTTCCCGGAGGCGCCCTCAGACTCACCAACATGAGAGGGGTAGATCTTCCTAAGCCAACCAACGCCGACAACGTGAAGATCTTTCACGGGTAAGTTATTCTGACCTTATCAAAGGTTACTTTAATAGAGCTGAAGTCAAGAGGTCGAAGCTAAGACCTCTGAGAAATCATTTCCATCCACCAACAAGTGTTTCAAATAAGAGGATTCAAAAAGAGGAAAATACAAAAAAAGAGGGGGAATTCAAAAGGAAAAGACAAAAAAAGGGGGAGAGAAAAAGAATAAGTGCTGAAAGACTGCCATCGGCCGGCAACGACGGATTCCCGACCTCTAGCCGCCGCAGTTATCCAGAGATCCAGAAAGAAAAAGGAAAAAGAGAGAAAAAGAAAATGTGTGCCTAAACAAAGAGGGCGGAGTGAAAACCCGAAAGGGCGCTCCGAGTAAAAACAGTGGGCATACAGCGGACTTGGTGAAAACCTGAAAGGGCGCCAAGGGTAAAAACAGCATAGCTGCCAAGGGGCAGGCAAGATCAAATACCCGAGACGTGGTGAAAACCCAAAAGGGCGCCACGGGCAAAAATGATGGGAAAAAGCCGGCTGTGGTGAAAACTCGAAAGAGCACTGCAGGAAAAAATGGCTCAAATGAAAAAAAGAAAAAAATAAAAGTGCAGGTACCAAGAAATCAGACGATCCAGATCGGTTCAAGCAGTGAAAGTGCAAGAATAAGAAGAAGTACAGTCAGGAGCGAAGAACTCTACAAATTCTGACAATCTCAAGAAGCAACAGTTTCCATTGCCTACACCTCTAGGGAACCAAAGGATCAAGCGAGTCAAATCTCGAGACATCGGTCAAAGCATTGGCTGAGCCCCAGTTCTGATTCCTATATCCCGACACAAAATCCAGACACACACTCACAAGACAACTCATGGCACAGTAGATTTTCAAACAGTTTTCTTTTCAATTAAATGCATCATATTTCTTTTACACATATCATATCATCTTTTTCAAAAAAAAAAATATATACAAAAAAAATGCATCATCATCAATCATATATGCAAAAAAGAATGTGCAGGTGGCCAACACAATCAATCTCTACCCTCCTCCTCGGCCACATCAGGTGAGTCCTCTGACTCATAATGAAGTAGTCTCGCTCTCAACCTGCTCACCTCCATACGCAGGTAATGCACCTCGTCGCGCTCAAGGTTACGGATCGCTGTCTCCTCATCAGACAACCTCTGATCGGCAACCAATCTCCTCGACATCATCTCACAATGATACCGAAGTGCAGAGATCTCAGACAGCAGATGGCCATGAGTGGCCAAAAGGAAGCCAGGATCGATAAACGGGCGCTCCTCAAAGGGTTCATATGAACCAGATGAAGAGCCAGCATCTCCAAGGATATCCTGCTCATCCTCATCAACAGTCTGGTGCCAGCAAGGGATACGTCGGTACAAAGACTGCTCAGCAACCCAGTACTGATATGGGGCGGTCGCCATCGGAAAAGTCCGCAGCTCAAAACCCAGCAAATCAGCAGTCAAGAAACTCGCCCAAGAACAATCAATCCGGGTCCTAAAGTCAGAAGATCTGGGTGGAAGTGCTCGACGCCCGATACCCGTGAAAGCGAAAAGAGGAACATCCTGCTCATATCCAAATTGCCGCAGGAACCAGATGGGATGATAAGAAAAGTAAGATCGAAAGCCTACCAACATCAGAGGAAGGCGATGTGCATCGCAAAGCACTGGAGGAAGTGAAAGCCAAGATGACTCCCAACGAACATTCCAGTCACGAAGTTCAGCGAACATCCTGCGATATAAGGGCTCGCTCATCCTAGTTGTAGGCGGAAGGAACTCCATGATATAACGCATGATGTCAGAGCCCGGGATGCCAGGAAGAGGTACAGGAACGGTCAGAGAAAGACGCTCCCATAGCCAGACCTGATTACAAAAGAAGTTCAGCTAGAGCAAAACAAGTCTTGACAAAGCAAAAGGAAAAGGTGTAGGAGAAATACCTGAAGAAATGCACAGCAGCCGCGAAGGACATTAGTGCGGCCCAAGGCGCAGTCGGTCAGCCCATCGAATAACTCGGCCAAGATGAGAGAAATGATCCCCTGCTGACGGATAGCTCAGCTCATCACCTCAAAAAGCAAAGGAGTCTGGGATCTGCGCCATTCCGAGAACAGCACTTCAGCAATCAAGCAGAACATCAGTGCGTTCCGAGCAAAGGTAGAGCCGGCCGTACTCTGAAGACCAGAAAAAAGATCATACAGCAGGTCCAAAGAGAACACTACAGCATCCTGGCCACCAGCTGCAGGCCGAACAAGATAAGGGATCCTGAACCAGTTCTGCGGTGTAGCAGTCTTCGGCGACGTCTTTGGCGAAAAATATTGAGCATAATCCCAGGGTAGGCCTGTCAAGCGAGCAAGCTCCTCCAAAGAAGGTCCCATCTCCATATCGTTGAACACGAACAAGTTCAACGAAGGGACCCAGTCAATCAAGGCAGCTCCAAGCATCCTCCAATCAATATCAACTTTAGCCATATGGATCAGACTGCCGAAGCCATAAGACTCCAAATCTCGAATCTCATAAGCCGACAAGCTGTCAAGCCAAGCAAGCAGTCGTGGTGAGCAAGAAGGACGAGGAAGCAGCTGACAAGTCCTCACTGGCACCCCCTCCAGCACAAAAGGACCAGAAGTCAATAATGGCTCATCAAGGATCGGAAGGTCAACGGGCGAAGGAGAAGGAAAAGCTGGAACCTCTGCAGACTCGACAGCCCCTGACCTGCCCTCAGTAACGGCTCTGTCTGATATAGTCGCATCACTATCTGAAACTGTCATAACCTCAGCCGCATGGGAAGACTCGCCCACCTCATGAACAGAGTGCGCAAAAGACCGACGATCAGGAGAAAGACGATACTCCCCATCAAAAGGGCTACCAGTAAAGATCACACCGCACATCGTGGCACCCTGGCTAATCTGACCGTCAAAGAATGCATCTGAACCATCCAAAAGGGTCCCAGTTACCCCGATCGAAGAATCAATGGCCAGATCCGGACCTGCGGCCCTCTCCAGTAGGAAATCATGAATCCAGTCATCATCCTGGCCGATCAAAGGGATCATCGAGGCATCTGCACCACCCATCATCAAGGGGACATCATCAATGATCACATCAAGTCCACCCAAGCAAGTATACCGCGCATCCTGGCCCTCATCAAGAGCATCCAAACCGTCAAAGGTATCATCCGAGCCATCCATCCCATCCAAACATGAGATCAGCCCATCAATGTCCATCCTAGTCCCATCACCTCCATCAATCACATCATCCATGGGGCCCACACTCAAGGGATGCATAGCTTCACCTATGTCCCATCCCATCATCCTATCTATACCATCCATTCCTCCCATAATGAGGGGCCCATTCAAATCAGAAAATCCAGCCATCCCACCATTAATTAGGGCTGTAAATGGTCGGGTTCGAGGCGGGTTTAGCCAAAATCAGACCCGCCCATTTACTAAACGGGTCTGGGTCCAAATTTTAGACCCAGACCCTTTTACTAAATGGGCGGGTCCGGGTCGGGTCCGAGTCAGCCCATCAGACCCATTTATAAATGGGTCCGGGTCTGGTAGAGGGAGATCCACCCAGACCCATTTATAAATGGGCCGGGTCTAATGGGTCCAGGTCTGGATCAAGTATACAAGCATTTTACAAGGCTTAAAACCGGGTCTGGACGGGTCTGGGCTGGACGGGTCCCTTGTAACATAGACCAAACCCGCCCACTTACTAAATGGGTTTGGGTCGGGTCGGGTCGGGCCTAAAATAAAGGAAACCAGACCCAAACCCATTTAACAAATGGGTCTATTCTTGGACCCAGACCCGTGGGTCAGGTCTAAATGGGTTGGGTCCGGGTACCCCATCGGGTCCACTGACCCATTTACAGCCCTACCATTAATGGAGCCATTCAAAGCTCCGCCAACCACCATCCCTAGCCACTCATCAATGCTTCCATTCAATGCCCCATCTCCCCCATCCATTAAAGACATCTCCCCATTATCAAAGCTCAATTGAAAATCTGAAGTGTGGGACCCACCTTGGACAGCCCCCACAGCCCCCAAATCTCCACCATCCATTGCCCAAGAAAGGACAAACCAAGAAAGAGACAAAAGGAGAAGGGAAGATGAGACAAGAAGAATATTCATGGCCGGAATCAAACTCGCCAGTGCAAAGCAGATGGAGACAGGGACAGTGGACAGAGGAGAGTGTCCGAACCAGAGCCAGCCCAAGCCGCTCAAGAGGCGAGCCTTGGGCGGCCTGCCCTGGGCCGCCCGTACGGACGCAGATTTCCTCTCTCCGCGGGATTGGCTCCAGGGTTCTTGGTAGGTGAGGCTGACAGTCCACGTCAGCAGATGGCGCTCCATGGGCCGCCCAAGGCTCCGGTCCACTCCAGATTTCGACTGAGGTTGATCAAGATCATATAAAAGGTGCCCCACCGGTCCAATTATGAAGCAATGCGGCCAGAGCATGGCTGATCAAGTCAAAGAAAGGGAGAGGTGGTCAAGTGGGGGCCACAAGCAATCCAAGCCGTTCAAAGACCAGATCATCATGATCTAAACCATTGAAGGACCTACATGAGCCATCAAATAACAAGATCGAAGGGCTGATCATCAAAAGAAGGGCCAGAATCCAAGATCTAACCATCAAGTGGGCCCACAAAGCCAAGTCAAGTGATCTGAGATGTTCAAGTCATCATCCACACCATGAGAAGCCTTCTTAGCCCCACAAATCATCAAAAGAGGTGCCCCAAAGTAAATCCAAGGTCTCAAGTGGGCCCATAGGGCCGAATCTATCAATCTAAACCATTCAAGGGCTAAATCATCAGGATCCAAACCATTGAAAAGCTTATACAAGTCATGGAGCAGCAAGATCAAAGGTTCGATCATAAAAAAGAAGGGCCAAAATCCAAGATCTAATCATCAAGGGGGCCCACAAGGCCTAAACAAGCAATCTGGACTGTTCAAGTCATCATCCATGCAGCTAAGAAGTCTCAAATCATGAAGGAACAAGTCAAAGGTCAAAGCATCCAGACATCATCAAAGAATTTGAGACAAGTCGAAGACTGTATATTCATTCAAAAAGAGCTTGATACAAAAGAAGATAAAAGCAAAAGTACAAGGCCATACAAAGCAGAACACCCAAGCAGGCTACAAATCGCCAACATAATCATCATCGTCCCTCCTCGCGTCCCGCTCCCGAGGATAAAGATCCATCAAAGGAGCAGTCACCGAACCTCCAGCATATCTGCGACGGCCACCTGGAACATAAAGCGAAGGAAGCAGAGGCCCCTGGCCGAACAGCAAATACCACTCGTCATAATCACGATCCGGGATCGTGAAACGAAATCCGGGCTGGCCCACGAGAGCCTCGACTCTCTCATCAACTGGCATCAGAGCAGCTGAGGGAGGTGCAGAACAAGGGACCCGAGCCACCCCAGTGACTTGCCGAAGCAACCTCTCCCCCAAGTACCACTGGAAAGACTCAGCGTCAGAAAGCATGATACGGAGACATGAAGCATCATATGCCTCCACGCGCTGAGGGGTATAATAGAGAGGGAAACTGGCATACGGCATCCGGACAAGCTGCAGCAAATGAGGTCACCACAATCAGTTACGGTACGACACGAGGGGTAGGGAAAGCAAGATACTTACGTCCTCAACGGTCAGCCCGTCTATGTCAGCACGCCAATTGTCCCCGGGAACTCGGGAGTTCCGCTGACGGTTTTGCTAGCGCCAGTACATGTGGCGATACTGAGAAGGCTCAACATCATCCCGCATCCTCGGCGTGAGATGGGGAAAATGGTCATAAAAGCAGGTCTGGACGAAAGCACATCTAATGATCAGAGAGGGAAAGAAGGTAAATGACTCCAAGGAAGGTGAAAAAAGAAATACCTCAACAACAGGCCAAAAACCTGTGAAGGACCGGCTATGCCGACAGGTCTTGTCCAGACCCTGAAAAATACAGGTCAAGATAGCCCCATTCCAGTTATAGGGGTGATGAAGATCCTCGACTAAACGAAGAAATTTGGGGTCAACTCTCTCATTCGCATGGCAGAAAAGAAAGGATCCAAAAGCATAAGTGATCATGGCTCGCGCTTTGTGGAGGGCCTCTCGCTCGGTGGTAGGGATGACGGAGGCAAAATTGTTGTAGAACCATCGCATCTTCACTTGATGGCCTTGGAATTCACCCTCGGGTGGGACGTCACCAACAAGCCGTAGCCAGTCAGTGGAAGTGAGAGGAGCCAGAGAGCTGACTTGAGGAACAATTGTTCCATGAAACGGGAAGCCTATTTGCATGTAAATGTCCAAGGGGGTTATTCCCCATTCCCCACAAGGGAGCTGGAAGGTGTGGGTCTCATCCCGCCACCTCTCGCAAAGGGCCGCGAGCATTATACGGTTAGCATCGTTATTATAGAAACGTAACGTGAGGAGGCCAGCAAAAGGAGTACCATCCAGTACTCGTTCAAGCAAGGGCTGTGGATCCTTCACCCAGTCGTCCCAGCGATCCCTAGTACCTCGACCCTTGATAGCGGGAAGAGGTTGATGCTCCATAGCTAAGGAACACATGTGGTCCCCTCGGCGGACAATGAAGGCAGGTTCATTTTCATCAATCACTCGGTGACCTCTGGTACCATCCGCCATTGAATCCTACAAGCTCGGCAAGGTGAGTCCCTACCCATTACCCATTAAAATCCAAATTATCATCCAAGAAACCCATGGGATTGGACTCACATTCAAATGCAAAATCTAAAGTCCAACTCCATGTGTCACTTAGGATGTGTGTTGGGCCCTTTGGAAAAAGTAAGGCCCACCTTAAAGAAGGTTGCATGGCATGCCTTAGGCAAGAAAAAGTCCATCATCCAAGACACATTTTGGACAACAAATGCACTCAAGTGCCACGAGATCAACAAAGGATTTTAATGAAGCTCCTCCTCAAAGTCCATATGTGGCCAAAAGATTGATCCACTTTTATGCCAAGACCATGATTCTCACTTAAGATGTTTCCATCTTTTTACACATGTGCATGGACAAGTGGGGAATAGAAAGGAAGTGGGCCCCCAAGAGCAACCCAAATGCCTCATCTCAATGGATTGGAGAGAGCACATAGCCCACTTTGAAGAATATGCGGACCCATTCATGAGTCAACCATGGGCAACCTTATGTGCCTCATCTTGATGAAAGTTTTGGCCATGAGAATACAACATGGCGGTCCACCCACAAACATATGGAATCAAAGAGGCCAATGGTAAAAATTTTGATGCACATAGCCCACATGAGGAGTCAAAGTTGGAAATGCCCATGTAAAGGCAAGTTTGGGCAACTTATGTGCACCAATTTCTTTACCAAAAAATGGAGACTATTTGAGCACAAAAGAGCATGGCTTGATGAGTCACCTAACCATCATGAAAATGGATAAGAATGGTATACATAGCCCACTTGAAGATCAAAATCCAAAATGTCCCAAAGCATGGGACAAGAATGGGCAACTTATGGGTATCATTCTTTCCCACAAATTCAAAGAAAAATCACCCATACATGAGAATGATGGTGGATGACCCACCAAGCCCCAAAGGAAAATGAGCTATGATTGTATGGATAGCTCACTTGAGGATCATCCATTTGAGGTTGATAGCATTAGAGGGAAACTCTTGAGAATCACATTCCTACCACAAGGAAAACCATTTGAACTTAGTGAGATTGTGGGAACAACTCACTCATGGGACTTGTAGATGGTCAAGTAACTCAAGTCCTCCATCCATTAAAGAAAAGAGCATGAAAAGAAAAAACCCACATGGACAAAGTGTAGTGGTGCACACATTGGTCCAAAGGAATCCAAATTTCAATGAGGACCCAAAAGCCCATCCACATATAGAGACTCCAAGGAGCCCACTATATCTTGTACAAGGATGTACATCATAATCAAGAAATGATGGAAGAGTTGGGCTACTTGTCCATATAGGCCCAACTAGGAAATCTAGCCCACTTGAGATCCAAATGAAGAATGGGCTAGTCATCGTGATCCATACATGTGTGAAAAAAGATGGGGTCACCTAAAGTGAGCCCCATGAGCCCAAAACTTGAGATGGGCCCTACCATGCCCATGGGCCCAAACCTTGAAAAGAAGATGGAAAAGAAAGGAATAGCATTAAGGAAAAATGACAAGGGCAAGAAAGCATGAGGGAGCCCAAAATGAAGCATTGGGCCCATCAAATACACCAAGGGCCATGACTTCACTTTGATCCCATTTGATACATATGAAAAAAGGCCCAACTCCCATGAAAAAGATAGAGTATTTTGCCATGCACACTTGATGACATGGCAAAATCACCCTTTACATACACATGAGGGAAGTGTGAAAAGAAGAAAGAAAAAAAAATGAAGTGGAGAGCTTGCAATGTCTTTCTCCATGCACCACCTATGAAAGAGACTTGAGATCTAGAAAATGGCCAAAAACACTTGGGCCCACCCTCACTTTTTTGGAATGGCTACATGGAAAAAGAAAAGAGTCATGAAAAGAGACAATGAAGAAGGAAAAGGATAAGGAAAGAGAAAGGAAGTGGTCCATACCTTTACCACTCACCAAAGAAGGACCACCTTGCTGTCCCAAAATGTCTCTAAGGGCCACCACTTGAAAAGAGCAAAGGACCACCAAAGAAGAGAGGAAACTTGAAGAAAGAGAGAGTATGAGAGAGAGAAGAGAGAGATTGCACGTTTGAGGGGGCAAGGGTGCCCCATGTTATATAGAAAAGGGGAGGGCACCCTTTTACCCAGCCCACTGAAGAGACCAGGGGTCTAAGACCGTCCGGGCGGCCCATGGGAGGCCGTCCTAGCCCCTACCTACATGAAACGACTTCCCTCCCCCTCTCCTTGGGAAGAACTCCTCCTTGGGAAGGGTGGTTGCAAGTGAATCTTGTACCTCCATGTAAGAATGAAGTGATGGAAGAGAATGGTGAGAAAAAAGAAGAGATCTCACCAAAATCTCATCTCATGAGAAATGGGTGAGAAATTGGCTTGATGATGTGGAAAAGTTCCATGGAATTTTCAAGAAAAAGAAAGGAAAATTTGACTTGGTCAAACAATGATCTCAACCATCCAAGGATATGACCTGATGATCCGAACCATTCCAAGAAGAATTCCCATAATCTCCAACCTGGATTGCTGCTCTCATGTATATATTTTTGGTCCGAAGACCTTAAACTACGTCGGGATCAAGATCCCGAGGGATTGTCAATAAAACCGGCATCGGTCTTCTTCAAGATCTGGTGGCTCCGGACATTTTCTAAAAAACAAAAAATATATATATATTTATGCATTTCCAGCACTTGCATATACATATTTTTGGTCCGAAGACCTTAAACTACGTCGGGATCAAGATCCCGAGGGATTGTCAATAAAACCGGCATCGGTCTTCTTCAAGATCTGGTGGCTCCGGACATTTTCTAATATATATATATATATATATATATATATATATATATATATATATATATATATATATATATATTTATGCATTTCCAGCACTTGCATGTACATATTTTTTGTCCGAAGACCTTAAACTACGTCGGGATCAAGATCCCGAAGGACTTTTAATAAAAACCGGCATCGGTCTTGATTGCTCGAGTCAAGATCCGACAACACCGGACATTCTTCAAAAATCACAAAAATATATATATGCATTACCAGCACTCTCTTATACAGTTTTGGGTCCGAAGACCTTAAACTACGTCGGGATCAACATCCCGAGGGATTTTAATAAAAACCAGCATCGATCCCAGTCTTTAAGACCAAGATCGGATGATCTGGATCATTTCGAAAAATAAAAAAAATATATCACCAGCCCCTCTTTTAAAGTTTTTGGGTCCGAAGACCTTAAACTACGTCGGGATCAATATCCCGAGGGGTTTTCAATAAAAGCCGGTATCGGTCTTGATCAAGATCCGCTGACACCGGACATTTTTCAAAAACAAAAAAAAATGTGTTTGCCCCCTTTTGTACAGTTTTTGGTCCGAAGACCTTAAACTACGTCGGGAACAAAATCCCGAGAGATTTCCAATAAAAACCAGTGTTAATCCTGACCGTTCAAAATAGAGATTTTATGACCTGGAACAGTTTTTGAAAAATCACAAAAAAGAATGTATTTTCAGCATGTACATATTTACGGTCCGAAGACCTTAAACTACACTAGGATTAGTTTCTCGGGGGACCTTTCTCGCTTTTAACAAAAACCAGCATCGATCCCAGCCATTCGAGCCAGGATCTGATAACCCGGAACATTTCCAAAAATACCAAAAAGATTTTAAGTTTTCCATAAAAACCAGCATCAACCTCGGTTACCCGAGTTAAAATCTGAAACTTTTTCCAAAAAACACAAAAAAAATGATTCACTAAAAATTTCAACTGCACAAATTCATCCCCAGTGGTCCGAAGACCTAAAACTACACTGGGATTAACTTCTCGGGGGCTTTCTTTCCTAACCTGTTCCAGACATGGCTGACACTTGATCGTACGGGTGTCTGGAATCTTCTAAACAGGTAAGGGCTGAGGCGGGCAGAACTCCGCAATCCTGTTCGTGTTGAACGCACCGTGATAGACAACCTTGATTTGGAAGTCGCTGTTGAAGCTGACGGATGTTCCCTGTTCCTAGAACTCATGAAGGGGATTAAGGCTGTTGGGAGGTGAAGCTCACCCTCACGGAATTGTGAGCAACGTAAGACCCCAAACTGGATTGACTAAGGGAAATGTGAGGATGTGGCTCATCTTGTGGCCGAAGGAGTCCGTCGGACGATACGTGGTCTATGTGCATTGCACATGAGGAACAGGCAACTTTGTGGGTGTGTTGACTGAAAACCCTCAAAATCTCCTCATCCGAAGATGTAAAACTACGGCACTTAACTGTGTGAGACTCGTCTTGCTCGCTGACGTAAAATGGATCGGGTGCCTTACCAGCAGTAGAAGCTGGAAGTGGATGAAAATTCCACACTTTTCCCTGCATTTCAGAAAAATCACAAAATACAAAAACATTGCAAAATCACCTCTTCAAAAATCACAAAAATATTTCCCTTGCTTTCAATCAAAAAATTTACAAAAATCACAAAAATATTTCCCTTCCTTTCAATCAAAATATTGTCAAAAAACACAAAAATATTTCCCTTGCTTCCAAATCAAATATTTGCAAAAATCACAAAAAAAATATGTCCCTTGCTTTCAAATTAAATATTTGCAAAAATCACAAAAAAATATTTCCCTTGCTTTCAAATCCACATATTTGCAAAAATCACAAAAATTGTCACTAACCCCCAGCACTACACTTCAGGGGTCTTGAACTCCGCTCACTTCACAGTATGGGATGACGGATCCAATCGCCCGCAAATTGAAATCTTGACCAAAACGGGCAACTAAACACCATCTCAATCACACGCATGCCCAGAAGAACATCTTGAAGTCGGATGATATCCTCGTACATTCTCATTAAGCAAAGAAACAGCATCTTGGGACGATGGACCTGATCGATCACGGGTCGGGATCTTGACCAACCCGCTGACCAAACGCCCATACAAAAAGAAAAACCCCAGGGAAGCACAACCCTGGAAGCAATAAGCTCAAAATTCTCTGCATCTCCAGCAAAAGCAAAATCATCAAACTGAAAGAGAATGAGCCAAGCCATGCATTCATCATGCATCTCCATGCATCAGCATCCATCGCATCAATCATCATGTTTACCTGCTTTCAAAATAAAAGCCGGTTAGCCAAAGACCCCACGGGCATCCCTAGTGGAGGCGCATGCAAACCAGATTTCCATTTCAAAAAGACAAAAAAAAAAATTCCTATTTGTAAATAAAAACCCCACGGAGTATCACTCCCCAGAGTGGGTGCCTTTTCAAAAATCCAAAAATATTTTTCCAGTATAGCGTTCTGCCTCCAAAACACCAGGAGATCTTCCATATCTCCGGGTAGGAGCCAACGCAAAAATCAAATAAGATCCGATGTCTCGCGGTTTCCCCGGAGACCATCGGATCCAATGCACTCAAAGTACGGTCGAACTAAACTCCAGTGTCAGTGCGGTCGTACCACATGCCAAGATACAAAAGATGAAAGCCAAAAGGCTCGGTCACAGAAACCATTTGAACAGGTGGAAACGATGAATTGTAACCCAAGTATCAAAATCAGCAGATTGGGTGGAAAGAGTTCACCCGCACATACCTAGGCGTGGATGCCTGAAGTACCCTGACTGAGTCCAAGTCGGCGTAGTAGAATCCTGTAAGACTATCTGACGCATGGCGTCTAACCACTTTGACAGTCAAGCGAAACAAGTACTCCTGGAGTGATCTGGGAAAGCATTAAACATCACACAATCAGTCTCCGGGTCAGCAACCTCGTAAGACTACGGACGTAGAGGCTCTGCTGTACCTTTTCAATGTTAGTACCGATCGGGAATGGAAGGGTTGCGATTGGGTACCCAGGTTGCAGCGCATGCAGGGACAATCGCAACGTTTTCTCCAAACTCTCGCGGTATGTGCGAGTTATCAATTTCCAGACAATCAACTGACTCAGATACAAAGGACAACAAAGATTCCAGACCACAATCAAGGAAAGAATGAATTGCAAACCAAACATCGAAGCTAGCAGATCGGGTGGAAAAAAGTCCACCTGCAAATACCTAGGCGTGGATGCCTGAAGTACCTTGACTGAGTCCAAGTCGGCGTAGTAGAATCCCGTAAGACTATCTGACGCAGGGCGTCTAACCACTTTGACAGTCAAGCGAAACAAGTACTCCTGGAGTGATATGGGAAAACATCAAACATCACACAATCAGTCTCAGGGTCAGCATCCTCGTAAGACTGTCGACGCAGAGGCTCTGCTGTACCTTTCCGATGTTAGTACCGATCGGGAATGGAAGGGTTGCGATTGGGTACCCAGGTTGCAGCGCATGCATGGACAATCGCAACGTTTTCTCCAAACTCCCGCGGTATGTGCGAGTGATCGATTTCCAAACGATCAACTGGCACAGATGCAAAGGCAAGCAATGATTTCAGAACATGATCTATGAATGGCCGGGTCAGAAGTGGGGTGTCCACTCGCTTTGGCATTCGGTTGCACGCAACCTCTGCCAAAGAGGGGCATCTGTAGACACCCCACCTTCGGCTACACTGTTAGTAGAGATAGCTGGTTGAATGGAGGACCATACCCCCAAATCCCAAGTCCAAACTCAGCCAAACTCACCCTTGTCAGCCCCATTCCATAGCCCAGTTCAAGCCTGAACCCAGTCAACCCAGTCCTAAACATCACCCTGAAAAACCCCCCAGAAAAAAGGCCAGTAAAAAAATCCTAAAAAAGTCAAACTCGCTGAGTCAACCCGCTGAGTCAACCCGCTGAGTTAACCCGCTGAGTCAACCCGTCGAGTCAAAACACCGAGTCAGAACACCGAGTCAACCCGTCGAGTCAAATCACCAAGTCGACCCGCTGAGTCAACTCACTGAGTCGACCCAGCGAGTCAAACAGCAGCCCCGAGGGAGCGACCGTACTCGCTGGAAACCTAGGAGCGGCCGTACGGGCGGCCCATAGCAGGCCGCCCGGAAAAAATTACACAAACTGCCACTCTCCGCTGCTATAAATACCCCCCTCCCCTTCTCATTTCAACATCCCTTCAAGTCCAGCCAGTCCGGGTGCGGTCCGAGTCCTCCTTCACCCCTTAGCCCATTTTCCCACCAAGGAGAGCCCGAGTGAGGAGAGCCTAGCCCTGGTCCAGCCCAGCCTGACCACTAGTCCAAGCCTCCCAAGCCATCCAAGTCTTGATCCAGCCACTCGAAGCCAATCCTTGCGACACCTCCGTCCACCTAGCTACTCTTTTCCAGCATCATCTCATTTGCATCTAGCATAAGTGCAACATTTACTTTTCTTCCAACCCCCCTGCTTCATTGCAAGCACCTTGATTCTTCAAGCACACTGCATATGTCTTAAATTAAGCACCTGTCAGTTCGAGCGTATGCTCTGGGCTTGCCCGTTGTTGGAACCTGCCCATCAGAAACTCTTACTGTTCAGACCTGCATTCATGCTTCACCATAAAACACCTTGATCATTCAAGCACACTGCATACGTCTTACATTAAGCACCTGTCAGTTCGAGCGTACGCTCTGGGCTTGCCCGTTGTTGGAACCTGCCCATCAGAAACTCTTACTGTTCAGACCGCATTCATGCATCATGTCATCCATGAGAATATACGAGGATTAAACTAGACTTTCAACTATTCGATCGATTCTGTGAAGTAGAGACCGTACTTCGGTACGGGCAGTGCGTGGGGTGCTTAACCTCTTCCCACCCTGTAACCGTGATCCCTTACCTTGAATCTCTGACCGCAGATCAATAGGAGTCATTTTAGAGGAAGGAATCTTCGGATTCCCTTCTCTAACGTTTCTACGGGGTCTAGCCGACTGTAGATTCGAAGTAACTGGCTAGTGGCGACTCTGGTCTTATATAAACTCACTTAAATATATCCAGCTTAATACGACAACCAAACGAAGCCCTCGAGAACGAGGCAAGCCAGTGGCTCAAACGGCGATTTCGCACGCACGCACCTCTTCTTCTTCTTCTTCCGAAAGGAAAGGGAGAACGACGTCGTGTGGGAGCGCGGAAAATCGGCGAGGGTCCACAGAGGGTATCGAAAGTCCTGAGTGATCCTTGGCGGTTGTGGTTGGGATGAACTGGAGGCCGAGAGTACCTTCGATGGTTATTAAGGTTGTTGAACTGGACCAGCTTGATTGCTGGCTGCTGAAACCTAGGCTTGTGTGAATCGAAGAAGCATTTCCTGCATGGCCTTCATGCTTTGCTGTAGCTCTTGGATGTTAGGAATTGACATGGATTCTCTCAAGTTGAACTGTGGAGAGGAAGCCTCAAGTATTTCGAGGGCAGGGAATGGGAGAGCCATGTCGGTTTTGTATTGGACGTGGCAGGGTGATTTGGTTTGAAGGAGTAATGGTGGGGAAGTATGCTCTACTTTTTTGGGGTTTTAGGGTTTTCTATTTTTTTGGGGTTTTGGGTAGAATGCTATACAGATGAGATTGTATGAGGTCTAATGACTTTCAAGTATATGAAGGATTCTGTTTTTCAAGTCGGATCACGACTAGTGGGACTAGCTTATCCCCAGTGGAGTCGCCATTCCGTGGACCCTCGCCGTTTCGCGCTCCCACACGACGTTCTCGTCCTTTTCTTTTTGGGAAAAGAAGGAGAGGAGGATGCGTGAGTGCGAAATCGCCGTTTGTGCCACTGGCTTGCCTCGTTTTCGAGGGCTTTGTTTGGTTGTCGTGTTAAGTGGGATGTGTTCAAGTGAATTTATATAAGACCAGAGTCGCCACTAGCCAATTACTTCGAATCTACAGTCGGCTAGACCCCGTAGAAACGTTAGAGAAGGGGATCCGGAGATTCCTTCCTCTAAAATGACTCCTTTTGATCTGCGGCCAGAGATTCGAGGTAAGGGATCACGGTTACAGGGTGGGAAGAGGTTAAGCACCCCACACACTGCCCGTACCGAAGTACGGTCTCTACTTCACATAATCGAACTAATACTTGAAAGTCTGTTTTAATCCTCGTACATTCTCATAGATAACATGATGCATGAATACAGGTCTGAACAGTAAGAGTTTCTGATGGGCAGGTTCCAACAACGGGCAAGCCCAGAGCATACACTCGAACTGACAGGTGCTTAATTTAAGACGTATGCAGTGTGCTTGAATAATCAAGGTGCTTTATAGTGAAGCATGAATGCATGTCTGAACAGTAAGAGTTTCTGATTGGCAGGTTCCAACAACGGGCAAGCCCAGAGCATACGCTCGAACTGACGGTGCTTAATTTAAGACGTATGCAGTGTGCTTGAATAATCAAGGTGCTTGCAATGAAGCAGGGGGGTTGGAAGAAAAGTAAATGTTGCACTTATGCTAGATGCAAATGAGATGATACTGGAAAAAGAGTAGCTGGGTGGACGGAGGTGTCGCAAGGGTTGGCTTCGAGTGGCTGGATCAAGACTTGCATGGCTTGGGAGACTTGGACCAGTGGTCAGGCTGGGCTGGACCAGGGCTAGGATCTCCTCACTCGGGCTATCCTTGGTGGAGGAATGGGCTAAGGTATAGAGGGACGGATCGCACTCGGACTGAAGAGAGGGAAGTGGATGGTGAAATGAGAAGGGGAGGGGGGTATTTATAGCAGCGGGCAGTGGCAGAACCCGTAAATAAGTTTGGGCGGCCCTCAGTGGGCCGCCCGTACGGCCTTTTCTTGGGATTCGGCGGCGGTTTGAGCGGCCCCCTGAGGGCCGCCCGTACGGACTTTTCTTAGGATTCAGCGGCGGTTTGGGCGGCCCCCTGAGGGCCGCCCGTACGGACTTTCTCGAGATTGTTGTTTTGACTCGGTGGGTTAACTCGGTGAGTTGACTCAGTGGGTCGACTCGGTGATTTGACTCGGCGGGTTGACTCGGTGTTTTGACTCAACGGGTTAACTCAGTGGGTTGACTCAGTGGGTTGACTCAGTGAGTTTGACTTTTTTAGGATTTTTTGACTAGCTTTTCTTATGGGGGTTTTTCAGGCTGATGTTTAGGGGTGGGTTGACTGGGTTCAGGCTTGAGTTGGGCTATGGATGGGGGCTTACAAGGGTGAGTTTGGCTGAGTTTGGACTTGGGGTTTGGGGGTATGGTCCTCCATTCATCCAGCTATCTCTACCAACAGTGTAGCCGAAGGTGGGGTGTCTACAGCCCCACATGATGGATGGTCCATAGCAAAGGTGGGACCTACATGATGGATGGTGGACATTAAAGGTGGGTCCCACATGATAGATGGTCCACAACAAAGGTGGGACCCATATGATGAATGGTCCACATTAAAGGTAGGATCCAAGTGATGGATGGTGGATATTGAATGTGGGACCACACGATGGAAGGTTGACATTAAAGGTGGGCCTACATGATGAATGACCTATATTGAAGGTTGGACCCCACATGATGGACAGTCCACAGTCAAGGTGGGACGTACATGATGGATGTGGACATCAAATTGGTCCCACATGATGGCATACCTACTTGATGTGGGCCCCACATGATAGTGGTCCACAACAAAGGTAGGACCCACATGATGGATGGTAGACATCGAAGATGGGCCCCTTATAATGAATTACTCATTTTTAAGTGGGGCCCACATCAAGGTGGGCCCACATAATGAAAGGTTCACATTGAAGGTAAGCCCCACATGATAGATGACCCACATCAAAGTGTGGCCCAACATGACAGAACATGCACACCAAGTATGTCCCATTTAAATGGCAGTCCATGTCAAAGGTGGGATCCACATGATGGATGATGGTCATTGAAGGTGGGCCCACATGATGGTCAGTTGATATCAAAGATGGGCTCAAATGATGATCGGCCCATAATGAAGGTAGGGCCCCACACAAAGAATGATCCACATCAAGGTGGGCCCACATAATGGACGGAGTAGGCTTCACATGATAGATGACTCACATAAAAGTGTGGCCCCTCATAATAGACAGTTGACATCAACTGGGCCCCACCTGATGGATGGTCCACATCCAAGGTCTCTCATGATGGATGACCTATATCGAAAGTTGGCCGTATGATGGATGATCCATGTAGAAGGTGCACCTCACACGATGAATGGTATATCAAAATTGGGCCCCACATGATGGACAATACACTTCAAAGATAGGGCCCACACATGGACACATCAAATGTGGAGTCCACGTGATGGTGATGAGTAGTGCACATTGAGGGGCCCCACATAAAGGACAATTAGCATTAATGCTGGCCCCACATGATGGACAGTCCACCCAGACAAGTATTTGGATTGCTCTTATATTTAAGTTGATGTAATATTTAAAAATGACATCGACTATCTTTAAAAAAGCTCTTATTTAAAAGTTTTACTAAGTGTGCTTATTTTAAATAAGAATTTTTTTTTTTTTTTATAGATATTTTATTAAATGGGCTTATTTAAAATAAGAGCTATAACAAGAAGAGCTTATTGAAGTAGCTTTTATGCAAAAAGTTCTTATTAAATTAGAGTGGAGATGCCAAATGCCCCTAAAGCATCTACAAAGCTTAGGCGGACCATATCACAAAAAACAGTGGGAACAATGATTTCCACTGTTGAAACCTTCTTAAGGCTCACAGTGATGTTTATTTATCATCGAGCCTGTTCATAAGATAAAAAAGACATGGATGAATGGACAAAACAAATATCAGCTTGATGCAAAACTTCTGTGGCCCCCAAGAATTTTTCAATGGTAGACGATCAATTCACACTGTTTCATGTGGTGTGGTCCACTTGAGCTATTTATATGCTTCAGTTTTTGTCTCAAAACCTAAAATTAGATGATAAAATGGATGGACAGAGTGGATAAAATATGTAAAACACGGTGGGCCCCACAGAGTTTACTCAGCACGCTTAACCCACTGAGTAACTCAGCACGCAAGCCGCTTCCTTGCCATACAACGTGTTGATAAGGTCCCGCGGACCTGGATGAAGGGAAAAAACAAATATTGGCTTGATCCAAAACTACAGGTGGCCCACACAGTTTTTAATGGTCAATTGACAATGTTTGCTCTGGCGTGGTCCACCTGCAATTTGGATCTACTTCATTTATCATACAATGCCCTAAAATGAGGTGGGCCCCACGGTCAGGACCTGACGGAGCTCGGTCAGGTCCCGACCTGACTGAATCCGCGCCTCGCTCTCTAACCCTCTTTCAAACGGGGAGAACTCCAGCCTCTTCCAATGGCGCCTCGATTTCTAGGGTTTCTCGCTCTCCTCAATAGAACCAGGTACTCTCCCCTCTCTTCCATCTCCATATCTCCCTTCTCCTCTCTCGATCTCCCTTCAAACCATCTGGAACTCGAAAAACCATCCCAGAATCCGCCCAAACCCTCGCATCGAATCGACGAACAGTTCGTCTTGCAGGAACTCTCAGATCTCCTCAAAATCGACACTGAAACCTCGAACGATCGCCAATTTCTCGAGAATCCCATTAAAAATCGCGCTGGAAGCTCAAATTTGCTCCCGAACGATGCTGAAATTCCAAGCCACCGCCAATTCATAGGAGATTCTGTTGAAAGATGCGTGGATTCTAAAACCTCAAATTATCGCCAATTTGTCGAAGATCCTGCTAAAACGCTTGTTGTCAGTAGAGAAATGGATGCTTTTTTATCGCCAGCTGAGAAATTGCGTGGAATTTTCCTTCAGAAGTTGAAAGGAAAAGCGATGGTAGAATCTGCTCTATCGGCCACCAGTGTTGATTTGACGGTGGAGATTGTAGCAGAAGTAGTAAATAGAGGGAATTTAGGTGGAGAGGCGATGGTTTTGTTCTTTAATTGGGCAGTCAGGCAGCCTAAAGTAGTGAAAGATTTAGAAACTTTCCATATAATCCTTAAAGCACTGGGCAGAAGGAAATTCTTTAATCACATGGAAGAAGTCCTGTATCGTATGAAGAACGAAGGGATAGAAATTAATGATGTGACCATTTCAATTGTAATGGACAGTTTTGTTAGGGCCCGCAGAGTGGCTAAGGCTGTCCAGTTTTTTGAAAGATTAGTAGAGTTTGGAAAGGAATGTGATTGTGAGTCGTTGAATACACTTTTAAAGTGTCTCTGTCAGCGGTCCCATGTTGGAACTGCGAATTCGATTTTAAATGCAATGAAAGGCAAGGTAGCATTTAATAGAATGACGTATAACATTGTCATTGGCGGCTGGTCAAAGTTAGGTAGGGTGGGAGAAATTGAGAGGAATTTGAAAATGATGATAGCTGACGGATTAAATCCAGACTGCCTGACATTTAGTTATCTTCTCGAGGGCTTAGGGAGAGCTGGTCGAGTTGATGATGCAGTCGCAGTCTTTGAGAAAATAGAAGAGAAAGGGTGCATCCCAGACACTGTTACGTACAATGCGATGATCTGTAACTTTATTTCAATTGGAGATTTAGATGAATGTGTGAAATATTACGAGGGCATGTTGAGAAAGAATATTGCACCGGACATGGATACTTACACCAGAATGATTGGCGCTTTTCTTAAGGTTCGAAGAGTGGCTGATGCACTTGAAATGCTTGATGAGATGTTGGGTAGAGGGATCCTTCCGAGTACTGGGACAATTACGTCTTTTATTGAGCCTCTGTGTAGCTTTGGCCCACCTTATGCAGCGATGATGATTTACAAGAATGCGAAGAAAGTGGGATGTAGAATATCATCGAAGGCTTATAAGCTGTTGCTCATGAGACTGTCAAGATTTGGGAAATGTGGAATGGTGTTGAAGGTCTGGGAGGAAATGCAAGATAGTGGTTTTTCTTCTGATATGGAGGTTTATGAGTATGTCATTAATGGGCTTTGTAATATAGGGCAATTGGAAAATGCTGTGCTTGTCATGGAGGATGCAATGCGTAAAGGATTTTGTCCTAGCAAGGTCATCTATAGCAAACTGAATAACAAACTTCTGAACGCAAATAAAGTAGAGAGGGCGTACAAGCTTTTTCTGAAGGTTAAAAATGTGCGGCGATATGAAAATGCTCGGAAATATTCGCGAGCTAATGGCTGGCATTTTTGACCATATGCATTTGTTGAAGAATGCAGAAGGTTTCAATATGCCAGTACTATTTCTTTTCCAGAGCAATTCACTACTTTGCACATTAAATCTGAAAGTCATCCCACAATTTCCGCCCAAATGCCTACCTTTTCAGTAGGTCTCTCTCTCTCTCTCTCTCTCTCTCTCTCTCTCTCTCTCTCTCTCTCTCTCTCCTTGTGATAGTTTGGCATCTGTTGAACTGTGGAGTTAACTAGTTTTGTTGGATTTGTTTGTAGGGGTGTTGTTTGGCATCTGTTGAACTGTGGAGTTAACTAGTTTTGTTGGATTTGTTTGTAGGGGTGTTGTTTGGATTTAGCGCTGGCTTTGAAGAATGAGGACCCTCTTGACTCTTTCTCCTACATGATTAAGTAATTCTCCTGAATTGAAATTCATGTAGGAAATGGATAACTTTTTCTTTGAGTCTTCCACTTTGTTTTTGACCATCTGTTTTCTATGATTTGGGCTACTAATGTTCTTATTCCTATTCCCCCAATTTTTGGATACTTCCTACTAATGCTTTTCTTTGTTTTGTGTTAGTTGGGCTGTATTGTTTTCCCTTGTAGAGATTCTCAACCCTTTTGTTCGATATATATATATTTTTTTTTGTAATTTTTTTTCAACTATTTAAGGTCATTTTGTTTTCCACCCATTGCATTGCAGGTACCCAAAAAACTGCTCATGCTTTAAAACATTTATCTTGTGAATTAATGGTGGAATTCCATTTCTTTTTTCATTCTTCTTATCTTTACTCTTCCTTATTCCTCTTCTTTTCCCAGTTGATGATGCTGTGATTATTTTGCCAAACACAGAAGAAGTTGATGATACTGTTAAAAAAAAAAAAAAAAAAAAAAACCCACAAAAAAAGGAACCAGTTGATGACTTCAAATTTAGCTTTGGGTCTAAGGGATAAGTATGTTATTCAGTAATATGGTCAACTCTTATAAACACATTGGGGGTGGTTACAGAAGCATGCGGTAAACTTTTTGACATTTTAGCTAAGGATTGTAGGCTAATCAGTTCAGTGAATAATGTGGGCAAACTGCGAAATTATTGGTAAAATGTCTTAAGGCCTCGGGGGCTGCTTGACATAGCACATCCTTTGATTGTTGATGGTAGATCTTTGCAGTTGCGGGCTTAGATGCGTAAATGTTGGTTGATTTCACCTCTTTGTGAGACCTGTTGAAATACCTTTGGATTATGCTCCTATTTGCTATTTTATGGGGCACTTGGAACAAGTGGAATAGAAAAATAAGCCAGTGGAGAAAGTACAAGCATCTCTTAGTCATTCGCCCTAATAGGAGTTTTTTGGGGGTTGCTTTCAGTGATTTTAGTATAAATTGGAGAGGATGGCCATGGTGGGTGGTGATCATTGAACGCAAGCAGTTGCACTGCAGGTGGCTCTGGCTAGTTTATTGAAGCTCAGATTTGATGGTGGTTCCTTTGGAAACTCGAGCTTGGTGGTAATTGGTAGCATTGTTAGTGACCATGATGATATGACAAAGATTTGTGTTCTCTTCACCAATTGGTGGAGAAGATCCATACAAAGGCTGAAGCTAGTGCCCACCTTGTGGCGTTTGAGATTAGTCAAGGAATATTTTTCAAGGCTGGATAGTAGTGGGATGCAGATAGCAAAGCAAATGTCGTTGAGTGGGTGAAAAATTGTGAATGAGAGTCTTGGTGGCTGGCCTGAACTTTGCTGAAACTAGACATTCAGTTGCATCTTTGGATGTTGCTTTTTCTCTTATTCGTAGGGAGGCTAATCGACTAGCTGATGATTTGCATAAAGAATGGCTTGAATGGTGTAGATCTTTTGTTTTAGTAATCTTTGCAACTTCACAAGCTTTTTGTTTTTTCATTAAAGTTGTTTATTGTTTAAAGAAAATTACTTGTTATAATGACAAATGAGCTTGTGGAGTTGAGTCTTGGGAGGGGTTGTAGGAATGTCAAAGCAGATTTAGAAAAAGTCTCAATCAATTGACTTGTGTTTTATGCTTAGTTGCTTGGGAGGAGGAGATTTGGAGGTGGATGGAACAAATAAAGCTCATGTATCCATTCATTATTTAGTGGCCTTTCTTATGGCTTCTTTGGAGTGTTGAAATAAGGGGATCCTTACTGCTTTCCTCTTCTGACATAGGGTTCAGTAGGATCACCAGTGAAGTAGTTCTGGTTCCTAAAAGGCTATGAAGTGGTAGTGTTGAACTTTGAATTTGCCAATTTTGCACGTTCATTCTTGTGAAAGGCAAAGAATGATTTATGCAATTTACTGGTGAGCAGGTTCTAGGTTTTATCTAATTGAGCAGGAGAACATTTATAGATGCAAACAAAGTTGTCGCATAACTCACAAGTCCAGGGATAATTTGGAGAAAAAAGTTGTTATGGCAGGGAAGTAGTGTTGGAGATCCAGGGAGGAATTTGGAACTATATGGGGAAAGTACATAGTGGGGTATTATCGTGCGGGGGTAAGGGCTGTGTGGCAACGTTCATTGATGAGACAGTTTGAGGGTGAAACAGATCTATTTGTATGGTGAGAGCTGAATTTTGGGAAGGAATTGGGTTAAGTGTGGTGTGGGGACTGGGGTGAGATTACAGGATGATATTATGTGAGAGGGGGTGGCGTCGAGTAAGTCTTTAATCCTAAAGTTATATATATTGTAGATTAGAATAGGGGTGATACTAAAGGCCTGTTACCACTGATAGTTGGGAAAGTAGAGGGTGCAGCCGGGTAGAAATCTATTTGTAAGGGTGGAGGTGAATTTGAACAGGAATTAGCTTGAGGATGGGTGGGACTAAGGTGAGATTCTAGGTAGATGTTAGGCAAGGGAGGTGTTTGGCACGTTATTCTAAGGTCTCAAAATTTTATGGACTAGTGTTTGAGGTAAGGGTGATAGTAAATGCCTGTTATCATTGATAGTTGGGAAAAGTAGAACAAATATTAACTTTTCGGAGAAACTTGGGAGTTGAGAGAAGATGAGCATACTCGGTTAATAGCTTTCTTGGTTGCCTCGAGGAAGTTTACATTTTCTTTTTGGGTGTATATATTGGAAATGGGATAGCCATGGAAGGTCGATCTCCAAACCTTTCTTGATTGTGTTGACTAAGGAAGAAGAATATGTGTGAGGCCCCCATTTGATAGATGGCAATGACGTATATAGTTCTCACTTGTGACCATCTCCAATGTTGGAATTTTTTAAGCTTTCGAGTAATGCATTTTATGTGCAGGATAGTGAGAAATTATAGGTCATTTCACTCGCCACATGATTCTAGTTGGGTATGGAACAATTTCTTGAATGGCTTTGGCATTTTGTGTGTATTTCAAGCAAACTTGGTCAATTTGATTGGAGGTCAGTTGCAGGACCTTCCAGTAGGCTATTGGCTAGGCATTTAAAATGTTGTAGTAAACCTTTCCTCACTAGACTAGCTATCATCTCATTATCCTCACAGGATGCGATGGAAATAACATATAAACTTTGGTTAAGAAGTCATAAATACAATAAAATTATTAGAAGGACCTGACAAGTAAGATAACAATCGTATCACCTATAAAGTTGGTTACTAACAATTATATAATTATATAAATGTTGTTTGGAAATAACATATAAACTTTGGCAAGAAGTCATAAATACAATAAAATTATTATGAGGACCTTTTAGGTAAGATAACAATCATATCACCTATAAAGTTGGTTAATAACAATTATATAAATATTGTCATCATCATCATTATACGAAGGAGTGTCAAGAGTCATCGAGAGTGAGTTCCTTCATTGAAGAGGTCATCATAAGGAGTGAGATGTTCATGAGGAGAGTTGAGGTCCTTGAGGGAGGGCGAGGGTCTCCGTCAAGGGAAGCTCGTGGTGGCTTTAGCTCGGCTATGCATTTTGGAAGGTAGGAGATTGGAGGTTAGGGTTGGGATAAGGAAGTCAGTGCGGGGGCGGGGGGAATGTATTAGGGCGATAAGTGAGAGGGGTAGGTTGATGACGAGGGGTGGTAGGGTTTGGCGAGGGGGAGGAACTCGAGAAGGGGGAGATTTGGAAAGGCTAACAATGAAGTTTCGAGAGGGATTGGTAGCCGAGGGAGGGGAAGAGGAGGAGATGGGTTTTGGATTAGTCAGAGCTAGCAGGTTGGTAAAGAGCTTCAGAGACGGAAGAGGGAGGGTAGATCTATGTTGAGAAGAGGACAAAGGCCCCACCTAAAGGTAAAGAGGCTATTGTTGCCAGACCTTTGTTGGAGTTCATGACCTCATTCGTGGAGAAATTCTTGAGGATTGGACGGCTCTCAAATTCTCTTGGGTGTTTGGGAACACTAGGGAGGCGACCATTCCTCTTGCTCGGAAGTCCTCGGCCATCCAGGGTTTTGCATTTGTGCGCATGAGCACAAGGGAAGAAGTCTCTCAAGCGGTGGCTTCATTGCACGACAAGGGCCTTGGAGGGAAGAAGATCCTTCGTCCAGAAGGCAAGGTATGATCTAGAGATGGTCAATGAGGTTGCTGTGAAGAAAACAGAGAGTTGAGGGGTAGGCGGAGGACTAGTGAAGTCTGGGGCATTCATGATTATTGGCTTGCCAATAAGGAACCGAGAGGTGAAGTAGTGGACGGAGGGGCTTCACCTAGATCTTTCAGGGACATAGTAGTGGGTAAGGCCTTAAATTTGAAGCCACTGGAAGGCATAAATGCGGTTGTAGGAGAGGAGCAAATGGTGGTAGAGAAGCGGGTTTAGAAAGAGGTGATAACATCGTGGTAGGAAGTGAAGGTGTATTCTCGGGTGATAGAGAATGCTTAGACCATGCTACAAGTGTCTCTAGCAGCCGGCACGAGAGCCAAAGCTTTGCTGGAAGAGGTCTTGGTGTGGCTGGAAGCTTGTTACAAGATGGAGGCGAAGGACATCGTCGTCAAGACACTAGGGGAGGATGAGGTTTGGATATCGTTGAAGCCTAATAAAAATTCGGATCAGGTCATCATGGCGGGAGTCCTTGTTAATGATGGCCCAGTGTTGTTCGTGCGTAAATGGTCAGAAAGCTCGATTTTCGGCATGTAGGAGTTCGGTTCTTGCTTTGGGGCCTTTCGTTGGAGTTGTGGTTCATGGTCGCTTTCATTGCGATGGGTTCTTGTCTGGGTGAAGTAATTGTCGTCTATCCGGTGACGGAAAGTGGAGGAGGAGCTCATCTCTATGAGGATATGTGTGTGAAAGAAGAGAGCGGAGAGGGATCTAGAATTTATTCCTATTGTTGTTGGAGATAAGAGGACGATGATCCAAGTGGAGAGAGAGATGAGGTGGGGTGAGCCTAGGCGATAGGGAGAAGTTTGGCTGCAGAGGAGAGATGGAGCACCCTTAAAAAAAAAGAGGAGAGGTGGAGCTCAGCCGCGGAGTTGCAGAGATCGGATAGGGGGAGGTTTAACATCCTTTCGATGGTCTGGTGGAGCACCAGAATTGGCAGGACATACGTGCGAGAAGATGGTTGGTCAGCAGGAGGAGGTGGTGAGGAGGCTTCTCTCTTGGAGACATGTGGCAAGATGGCAGGCAATGATAGACGTCTTGTCCGGTGGTTAGGAGGCTTCTCTCTTGGAGACGTGGCAAGATGACAGGTAGTGATAGACGTCTTGTCCGGCGGTTAGGAGATGCCTCTTGTGGTGACACGTGGTGAGGAGGCAGGTTGTACCACAGTGGCGGTGGCAAAAGCTTCATCCAGGCGTTAGGGTGATGTCACATTGGGCATCCGAGCGCAGTGCTGTGTGGCGCATGTCTAGGGGGTAGTAGGCTCGAGTGAGAATTTTTGGCGGTTTGGGACATGTGTCTTCTCAGTGTAGACGGGTTGGAGACAGGTGGCACCCAGAGCTTGTGCCTCATGCCACTTGCAAGGTTGGGCATGGGTAGGTATGTCTGAGGCGGTTTGTCATGACGCGTGTTTCCTCGTTGGCAGTGGGGGGTGGATGGGTGGTGTGGGAGGTGCGGTGGAGTGGCCAGGTGTGTTGGGTGGGGTCCAGGAGGCCCTTATAGCTCGCTTGACTTCTCAGGCTTGTGTGCTTCTATAGGCTCCTTCGTTGTATACGCCCAATCCAGGTCCTGCTATCACATGCGACCTTTTCCCCTCTTTTAAAGATCCAAAAGGGCTCTCTTTCGAAGTCCAGACAACTCTTGTCTCTCTTGGGGAGACAAAGGTCAAGGAGGGCTATTTCTCTTGGCATCCTCTGGTGGATTACGACTCTTCCCCCTTGGGCTTTGGCAACAACTACAGCCGCGCATCTCTCTCTCCTCCTTTAGAGGTTACCCCCCTCCTTAATGGCTTATGGGTTGCTAGATGCTTCTTGGTTTGTTGCTCGAGTGCTGGTGTTGGTTCATCAAGTGCCTGGAGAAGAGATGCTGTTGCTTTAGGGGGATTAGGATGGTGGAGAATCTCTTTTGGAGACGTGATATAATGCCTATTCAAGCCACTTGAGGGGTTTTGCGGAGAAGGTGCGTTGTTTCTTTGAACCCCCAACTTTGATGGGGGAACCTCAAGTAAAGGAGGAAGAGAACCTCAATTTGAAGCCCAAAGGCCCGAGGTGGGTCAAGTAAGTGCTAGGTGACGTAAGGATGGTAAGTGTAACTTATGGGGACTTTGATGAAGATGCGATTGCCCTGTTCCAATTTATTAAGGAGAGAGGGAAATAGAAACTTCAGGATGAGCAGAAAAGGAAGCTGCGGAGAACCCCTAAGGGCTGGAGGGAGTTTGTAAGGCTGGAGTTGCTGATCACTTACAATTAGGTGACTAAGGCCAATGGTATGAAGAAGGAAAGAAGGGCAAGGATGGTTTCCCAATGAAGTTGCTTAGTTGGAATGTTAGGGGTTTCAGGGGCCGGTTAAAAGATCTCAGGTTAAAAGTTTGTGTTGAAAAGCCATGGCGCAACTGATAGCTCTCCAAGAGTCTAAGCTCCAATCTGTAGATTGCAAGTTGCTGGATTCAATTTGGGGAATTAAAACAAGGATTGGGTGGCCTTAGATGGGTTTGGCTCTACGAAAGGCATCATTGTGGGTTGGAACACCGAGGTCTGGATTAGAGAAGACTATTAGTGTGGCTCTTTTTCTATTTTTGTTGTCCTGAGGGACGTGGCTTTGGGCCTCGAATGGCTGTTTACCACAATTAATGGCCCTTGCCAAGTAGAGCTGAGACATTGTTTGTGGGAGGAGTTGAGTTTTGCTTGAGTGAGTAGAGTCTACCGTGGTGTGTGGTGGGCGACTTCAGCGTGATAAGGTTCTCCCTTGATAAGTCTAATGATAGCCGTATATCCTGCGGTATGAATGAGATCTCAGATTGAGTTTCCTCCAATGAATTGGTGGATCTACCATTGGGGGAGGCAAGTTTACATGGACTAATGACCAGGAAATGTCTATCCTTCTCTTCTTGACATATTTTTTGGATATGTTGATTGGTCGAAGATTTTTCCGTTTGTTCATTAGTGGGGCTTGCTAGGGGTAGTTTCAGATCATCGACCCATTCTGCTGGAAGTTGAGGAAAGTTGGGGCCCTAGGCCCATTAGATTTGAATTGTTGTGGTTGGAAGTGGAAAGCTTTCCAAATCTCGTGAAGGAGTGGTGGGAATCCTTTCAGGTGAAGGGACACATTGGGTTCGTTCTAAGCTAGAAGTTGAAACTGTTAAAGGGTAAGCTAAACATTTGGAAAGGAGAAGTTCTTGGAAATCGGGAAGGTAAGACTGATAGCATTTTAAGGGAGGTTCATGCTCAAGATGTTAAGAAGAAGGGGGTGAGTTAATGAAGGGAGAAGAATCGATGAGAGTTAAGCTTTTGCTAGACTATTCCAATTGCCTTAAAGAGTGTGGCTTAAGAAAGGAGATAATAATACAAGATTCTTTCATAGTATTGCTAGTGCAAGGGTAAGGAACAACATGATAGTTAACATAATTGTGGAGGGAAGAAGGGTCGAAGGGAAGGATCAAGTTTACGAATCCATTGTGAAGTGTTTCAAGAACCCGCTATCTAGTGAAGGGTGGAAGCGTTTGTCGCTGGATAACCTATGTTTAAATCAAATCTCTAGTGTGAAAACGGAGATGCTTGAGAAACCTGTTTATGAGGAAGAAATTAAAAGAAGCCGTGGTTTCTTTAGGTAGGGATAAGGCTCTACTGGACGGGTTCCATATGGCCCTTTTTAGGTCTTTTAGAACGTTGTGAAAAGTGAATGTGGTTAATTTCACCTTTGAGTTTTTCGAGAGGGGTCGACGGTCAACAAAGTTGGGGCCTTCGTTTACAGCTCTCATCCTGAAGATTGAATGAGTGGGTCTTATTGGAGGCTCGTACAAAATTCTGGTTAAAGTTCTAACTTCTAGACTTCATGCGGCCCTTGCTAGTGTCATTTAAGAAAACCAAGGCGTGTTCGTGGCAGGCAAGCAGATCCTGGATAGCACACTCAAGGCCAACAAGTGTTTTGACTCTTGGCATAGGGAAGGCAGGAAGGGCATGGTGTGCAAGCTAGACATTGAAAAGGCTTATGACTATGTAGATTGGGAGTTTTTGTATTACATGTTGGAAATGTTAGGTTTTGGAAAGAAATGGAGAGGGTGGATGCAAGAATGTATTTGGTCGGCGACCTTCTCTGTCTTGGTCAACGGGTCTCCAAAAGGTTTCTTCAAAGCCATAAGAGGCCTTCAACATGGTGATCTTGTTTCCCCTTTCTTGTTCTTGGTTATTGCTGAAGCTCTAACCAAGATGCTACATAAAGGGTGAGAGATTGGTCTTATCCAGGGCTTCAAAGGGGCAAATACAAGTGTTTAGATTTCTCACTTCTAGTTTGCTAATGATACCATCCTCTTTTGTAATGTTGACAAGGGAGCGGTGGATAATTCGCGAAAGCTCGTGAGGTGCTTTGAAGCTGCATCGAGCCTTAAAGCGAATACTTCAAGGAGCGAGATGTTGGGCATTTAGTTGGCGAAAGAAGAAATTGCGAGTTTCGCCGAAGTGTTTGGATGCTATGCGGGTTCCTCTCTCTATGTACCTAGGTCCCCCCTTGTGCATTGGTAACTTGACAAAGCACCTTTGGGATAAGGTGATGAAAGGGTCGAGAGGAAGTTATCGAGATGGAATAGTCATCATCTATCCTTGGGAGGAAGACTTACTCATTAAAGCTGCCTTTTCCAATATGTACATCTACTTCATAATATCTCTCTTCCGATGTCCGAAATCTGTCGTGGGTAGACTGGAGAAACGAAGATGGGATTTCTTGTGGAAAGGAGAGGAGGAAAAACAGAAATTCCATCTTCTCAAATGGGAAGAGGTCTGCAAGCCTTTATCCAAGGGAGGGGTAGGCATAAGGGAATTAGATGCGATGAATCTGGCTCTCCTTGGGAAATGGGTGTGGAGGTTTGTCACAGAAGAAGGGAGGCTTTGGAGAGAGATGATAGCCATCGAATATGGGGTGCAAGTGGGGGGATGGTGGATTAGGGATTCATCCCTCCATTGGGCGTTTGGACTTTGGAGGGCAGTCTCCATGGTGGTGCCTAATTTTGAGGGGGGGTTGTCCTTTTTGTTGGGTATGGCAATCACATCCCCTTATGGGGGGACATATGGAGTGGTGATAAATCACTTCTGGAGAGGTTTCCGAGCTTAGCCTGTCTATCTCCAACCAGAAATATTATATTACCTCACTGTTGCTCTGTTTGGGGTGATGTGGTGGTTGTCAAACAACCACTTGCTCTAAAAGCTTGAGCTTGTAGAGGATGGCGTATCAATGTATATAAAGGGAGTTAACACTCCAACACTCCCCTGCACGTGCAGTTTTGGAACTTCGCACAGGAACATATTGGGCAAGGGTGGAGGAACACTCAACTCACACCATAAATGGCCCCCCGCGGGAGAATATATTCCGGTGGCATATTTGCTACTTCCGGGATTAGAACACTAGACATTCCGCTCTAATATCATGATAAACAACCACTTTTTCTAAAAGCTTAAGCTCGTAGAGGATGGCGTATCAATGTATATCAAGGGACTTAACACTCCAACAGTGGTTTGGTCTCCTCCTTGCCTGCCCGACCTCTCGGACATGGTAGCGGAGGAGTTCGTCAAGCTCTTGGATCACTTGCAAGTTGCAACACATGATGGTGTGGCGTGTAGATAAGTTGGGCTGTATTCCGGTCCGATCCTTCTACAAGTTACTCCATAAGCCAACCTCAGGGGTGCAAAAGGCTCACACCTTTTATTCTTGGTTCTATGTTCTCCCCCAAAGGTAGCGGCTTTTGTTTGGTTAGTAGGAAGGAAAAGAGTGCTCACTATCAACAATCTTCGAAGTTCTATGAACTCTAATGTTTGCATCATTTGTATGGAAGATGTTGAGTCGATTAACCACCTCTTCATCATTGCGCATTTGCTCACAAGGTGTGGGCTTGCTTCCTTGGCCTTATTAATATTGCTTGAGCGCTGCAGGACTCCATCGATAATCTCCTTGTAGCTTGGCACGACAGAGGAGCTGGGAAGGAAGGAAAAGTAGTTTGGTGGTGAGTCCTAATGGCAGTGCTATGGGCTATATGGAGGGAAAGGAACAATTGCTGCTTTCGCAATAGAAGCGCTTCGGTTGAAGATGTCATCAAGAGACTAAAGCTTGATGTTGTGGGTTGGACATCCAGCTTAAAAGCCATGGATGGTTATAATATATTAGCTTTGTTTTGGCTGTAATTTCCCTGCCTTAGTTATTGCTTTGGCAGGTTCTTTTAATAGAAGTACTGTTACCTTTCATCATTATACTAATATTTATAATGTATAAATGACAATCATATTATCATGTGAACGGTGTTCTATAACCGTATTTGTGAGCTCCTTGCTTTTCTTTTCAGTCAACTAGTCGAGTGTCTCCTTTCCACTCCCAGTCCGATGATTGTATATTTGTGTCCCTTGGTGCCACCTTGATTGCCTTTGTTTATTACCTGATATGGGGGAACTACATGTGTGTGTTCGTCATGCTGGTATATTTGAAAATTGATTCATGACCTTCGCTTGCTTGTGCCTAGTAGTGTGCCTGCATTAGTTGAGCTGGAGGAATAATGGGTGAAAACTGAAACCATCACATGCGAGTGTTATTAGTGCGAGCCTCTGTCATGGCTTGTTAAGAGCCTTGGTAAAAGAGGAAGGTTTGGCAGGCAGACGACCATAATACTTTTGCCAATCTGCCAATTTAAAAGCCGACCTCAAATTGCTGGGAGAGAAGCTAAGATTGCAATAATAATGATTGTATAAGGTACGGAAATTGATCCTCAATTGTTGGGACAAGGCGATGATGATGCATAAGCTGTAGACTGTTTAGCACCTCATAATAACCAACCTCAGACATTTTTATGGTTCATACTATGTCTAACGTTGCACTTCACATTCTTCACAAGTGGTTCTAAACAGTCCCTCAGTATGTTCAGCAGACTAATTTGCATACAAAGCATATGGAGAACATAGTGGATAAGGAAATTTTCTTTCCTGATCTAGCATCTTGGATTTTCCTCAAGGGGTGTTTGTATAGCCCTCACTGTGCCTCTTGGGCTTAATTTATGAGACTATGACCCTATGTGAAACATCCTTGATGGTTATCTAGCACCGAATATGTGCACTAGTATTGTACTAAGCATGCTATTTGTCCACTGACTCAATAAATACAATGTCGATTGCATAGAATCCTCCAATGAGTTCACTGTGCTCTCTTTTAGGGAATTGTTTGCATAGAAGCTTCGAGAAAACAAGTAATTTGGGTTTGTTTCAGTTGTTGATGCAGGTTTATAGTATACAAAGCGATTGACACATGAGTTAAGAGGTTGTCTGCTGCAGTTTAAGGATATTTCATTTCCATACTTATAGCATGCCTGGGGTCCGTCTTTATCATAGAAGATACATTTATGTTAACAATGAGCAAAAAGGACCTTTTCAGGCAATTGACATTCACCATGTTTTCATCCGAAAGAATAGAGCAAGGGATGTCCTATTATTGTGCCCCATTGTCCTTCTCTTGCTGGCATATACCTGTTATCTGTTCATGGTAAAGGTAATTAGTGGTCTCTCTTTGCTATGCTCCTCCTCACTCTTGTTACATTTCATAGCTTTTGAATAGAATTGGACAACAAGTTTTTAGTGCATACCTCTTATTTGCATGAAGTTTTGTTCCATAGCTCTTAATGCATGCCGGTCACTCTCATGTAGAAGCATGAGGTCACTGCCATTTTTTTGCTTTCTGACATGGTCAGCGCCATTATTTATTATGTCTAACATGGCGACTTTGCAAATAACAGGAGAGACCTGGCATTGGCTTTTTTTGGAGTATTCTTTCAGGTGCCTTTCTAGTGAAATCCTTGTATTGGAAGACCATTAAGAAAGGTAAGATGTTGTCCATCAGGGTTGCTGATGCTTTGACAATATTTAGTTGCTCATGCTTTAGCAATCGACTCTATTACATTTTTACCTTGTCACTTCTTTAATGTACACTTTTCCAATAGAAGAAAATTTACAGATAATAGTACTACTGGTTTCCCCTTGTGTTCTTTTTTTCTTTCTTGAAATTTAAACTTAACATAGCCATCAAATTTGCAAATGCTCTTGTTACATGTGAATTTCTGTATGGATTATACGCACAAAATGTTTATTTTCTGGAAACTCTGATATTGATGGCTGTCATGGTGTCATCTAAGAGCACTCACTTTTAGCATGCAAACATAT
This sequence comes from Liriodendron chinense, assembly GCA_003013855.2. Lineage (NCBI taxonomy): Eukaryota > Viridiplantae > Streptophyta > Magnoliopsida > Magnoliales > Magnoliaceae > Liriodendron > Liriodendron chinense. Next base: position 8,295,152 of record ML058446.1, read on the forward strand.
TATATGGTTGCAGTTCCATTGTTGGTGTAACCTGTTTACTGAACCAATGCGATCTCGATGAGTGCCAATCGATTGCATGAATTTGAGGCTGATTTGGGGCATCGAGTGGTCCCCCAAATCAGCCCCAAATCAGCGACAATTCATCCGAATTCAATTTCAAAATTTTCTTAAAATTTATTTGGAAAATGATGTCAAATGGTTAAGGATATGCATTGATGGGATGGGTGCCATGGCTCGCATGAATTTGGGGCCGATTTGGGAGCATTTGAGTCCCCCCAAATTGGCAACACTATTCATCTAAATGTAATTTTAATTTTTCTTCTAATTAGAGGGAGTGATGTCAAATGCTTAGGGATATGCATTAGTGGGATGAATGCCATACATTACACAAATTTCGGGACTATTCGGAGCATTCGAGTGGCCCCTAAATCGACGGCATTATTCATCTGAATTTAATTTCAAATTTTCTTAAAAATTTCTTATGGGGAATGTAACGAACCTAAAATTTCGGTAGGAAAATTTTCTTTTGGGAACAAAAATGGGTTTAGCTAAATAAATTTAAGATGATAAACAAAAGAAAAGCATGGACTGATTGGTTAAAGCCCTCTTAAGCGAGAGGGAAGACCAGGGATCGAGTCCTATCACTAACAAGAATTTAATTTTCTTTTTTTGCTCTAAATACGAATTTTGAAATTCAAAATTAATCTTATCTTATCTCAACCAACCCATCTTATTCGCAACAAATTCCAACAAACTTCTCTTTAAAAAGAGAAAGAATGAGATGGTATTTCATCCATCGTAAAAGAAAGGAAAGAAAAGGAGAGAAAGGAAGAGAAACGGAGGGATCTTGCGGCTAAATCAAGTAGGTGCTCTTTCTATTTCATTTAAGTAGGCCAGATCCAACCAATGAACGGGTCGGATTGTCCGTCCGTTCATTGTACGAATCTAGGGACCTTATGTTTATCTTAACCCTTGAATATGTGATCGTGATTGGTGGGGACCATTTGGGTGGGCCAGGAATCGATCTGGACGGGTCATAATGACCATATGGCCAAAATGTACATGGGCCACAAAATTCAGATCGAATGGACCTTCAGATGGGCTACATCGATTGAATGAATGATAGCCTTTAAAATTCGTTTATTATTGTTTTATGTAATTATTAAATTAATTATGATAAATTATTTTATTCCAAAACATTATTGGGCCACAATGAGGTGGCTGACCCAATGGTCGGACCAGATCTCATGTAAACCATTATATATAGCATAAATAATAATAATAATAATAATAATAGAAAAAGAAAAAAAAAGAAAAAAAAAGAAGAAAAGAAAAAGTGGCTGGACGTCCAGCGTCAGAGACGCTGGAACGTCCAGCATTGGACTTTTGAAAAAGGTGACGTGGGGGCCCCACTCATGGGACCCACCTTGATGTATTTTGTATATCCACTCCGCCCATTTATTGCTCTATCTCATTTTAGGACGAGTATCCGAATTTGGACCCAAGCTGTAAAACATTATAATACAACATATGGTCGGCTTGGATCTATTGATTTCATCACAATGGGGTCCACGAGTGGACCGCTGTCCACGCCCAGAATTTCTATCTTTTTAAATTTCATTTTTATTTTATAAATTTTCACCATTAGTTTGTTTCAGGTGGTGTGGCCCACTCGGACCTCAGTTTGGGTCCAAATTCGGACACTCGTCCTAAAATGAGATAGAGCAATAAATGGGCGGAGTGGATGTGCAAAATACATCAAGGTAGGTCCCATGAGTGGGGCCCCCACGTCACCTTTTTCAAAAGTCCAACGCTGGACGTTCCAGCGTCTCTGACGCTGGACGTCCAGCCACTTTTTCTTTTCTTCTTTTTTTTTTTTTTTCTATTATTATTATTATTATTATTATTATTTATGCTATATATAATGGTTTACATGAGATCTGGTCTGACCATTGGGTCAGCCACCTCATTGGGGCCCAATAATGTTTTGGAATAAAATAATTTATCATAATTAATTTAATAATTAAATAAAACAATAATAAACGAATTTTAAAGGCTATCATTCATTCAATCGATGTGGCCCATCTGAAGGTCCATTCGATCTGAATTTTGTGGCCCATGTACATTTTGGCCATATGGTCATTATGACCCGTCCAGATCGATTCCTGGCCCACCCAAATGGTCCCCACCAATCACGATCACATATTCAAGGGTTAAGATAAACATAAGGTCCCTAGATCCGTACAATGAACGGACGGACGATCCGACCCGTTCATTGGTTGGATCTGGCCTACTTAAATGAAATAGAAAGAGCACCTACTTGATTTAGCCGCAAGATCCCTCCGTTCCTCTTCTTTTCTCTAATTTTCTTTCCTTTCTTTTACGATGGATGAAATACCATCTCATTCTTTCTCTTTTTAAAGAGAAGTTTGTTGGAATTTGTTGCGGATAAGATGGGTTGGTTGAGATAAGATAAGATTAATTTTGAATTTCAAAATTCGTATTTAGAGCAAAAAAAGAAAATTAAATTCTTGTTAGTGATAGGACTCGTTCCCGGACTTCCCTCTCGCTTAAGAGGGCTTTAACCAATCAGTCCATGCTTTTCTTTTGTTTATCATCTTAAATTTATTTAGCTAAACCCATTTTTGTTCCTAAAAGAAAATTTTTCTACCGAAATTTTAGGGTCGTTACATTCTACCCCTCTAATAAAAATTTCGTCCTCGAAATTTACCTGGGTTCTTATTTGAATAGCAGAGGATATTTTTCGCGAATTTTCGACTCTTGCTCCCATGATGCTTCTTCTGTTCCATGATGGTTCCACAGTACTTTAACTAACAGTACAGTCTTGTTTCGTAGTACATGCTCCTTCCGGTCCAAGATATGAGTCGATTTTTCTACATAAGAGACGTCTTCTTGAAGTTCCAGGTCTTGCCAATCTATAGTATGCGAAGCATCTCTTTCGTACTTTCGTAGCATAGACACATGGAATACATTGTGGACACTTGCAAGTTGAGGTGGTAACGCAAGTTTGTACGCTGCAGCTCCTATTCGCTCTATAACTTGGAATGGACCGATAAAACGCAGAGCTAGTTTGCCTTTTTTTCCGAATCGCATTAATCCCTTCATTGGTGAAACTTTGAGGAAAACGTGATCTCCTTCCTGAAAATTTAAGTCTCGTTTTCTGTTGTCTGCATAACTCTTTTGACGGCTTTGAGCTGCTAATAGACGCTTCCGAATGAGTTCAACCTTTGCTGAAGCTTCCTGAATAATGTCGGGACCAATCAAACTCTTCTCACCCACTTCTGTCCAGCAATTAGGTGCTCGACAAGGTCGCCCATACAATGCTTCGTACGGTGCCATAAAAATACTAGCTTGATAGCTGTTGTTGTAGGCGAACTCAGCAAAATGCAGATTATTGTCCCAACTGCCTTTGAAATCGAGAGCACATGCACGTAACAAGTCTTCCCATTTGATTGTGGATGATAAGCTGTACTAAAGTCCAAAGTCTTACCCATGGCTTCTTGTAAACTTGTCCAGAACCGTGATGTGAATCGAGGGTCACGATCTGAGACGATGGAACTCGGTACACCATGCAACCGCACTACTTCTTTGATGTATAGTTTGGCTAAGACATCCATCGAATAATTTATTCGAATGGGAATGAAATGAGCCGATTTCGTTAATCGGTCCACAATTACCCAAATCGAATCATGCTTCTTCTGAGTCACGGGTAGCCCAACTATAAAGTCCATGGATATACAATCCCACTTCCATTCGGGTATCTTCAACGGCTGAAGAAGTCCTGACGGATTTTGATGATCAGCCTTCACTTGCTGACAGATAAAACATCGTGACACGTATTCTGCGATATCCTTCTTCATTTTTGGCCACCAATACAGCTGCTTCACGTTTTGGTACATCTTTGTACTCCCAGGGTGAATCGTGAACTTTGTTCGGTGAGCTGTCTTCAGAATTTCTTCCTTTAATTCAGGTACATTCGATACGCATAGTCGATTACGATACTGAATACCTTTGTCTTCCCATATCTTCCATTCTGAAGCTTCTTTCCCTTGATGTTTAACTATCACCTGTTGTAACCATTCACTACTTTCTTGGGCTTCTATGATCCTGTCAGCTAAGGTTGGTCTTATCCTGAGATTTTCCAATCGAACACACTCATGATCACGGAATAATAATTCTACATCGAATTCCTTTGCATCATCAAGCATTTTCCATTTGTGAACTATGAGATTTGCTATGATTTGCTGCTTATATTGCTTCCTGCTGAGAGCGTCTGCTACTAAATTTGCCTTTCCAGGGTGATATAATAATTCGAAATCGTAATCTTTCAGAAATTCCACCCACCTTCGCTGTCTCATATTTAACTCCTTCTGAGAGAACAAATATCGTAGGCTTTTATGATCGGTGAATAAATCAAACCGCTCGCCATACAAATAATGCCTCCAAACCTTCAAGGCGAATACAATAGCTGCTAGTTCCAAATCATGTGTAGGATAATTACGTTCATGATTCTTTAATTGCCTTGACGCATATGCTATCACCTTACCTTCTTGCATTAATACGCAACCTAGGCCTAGAATAGATGCATCTGTATAGAGTATAAACTTCACACCCTCTTGTCGAAGGGTAAGAACAGGGGCTGTAGTTAGAAGTCTTTTCAACTCTTGAAATGCTTCTTCACAGCTTTCGGTCCATTTAAAAGGTACACCCTTCCGAGTCAAGCTGGTTAACGAGCCAGAAATTTTGGAGAAGTCTTTGATGAATCTCCGGTAATATCCAGCCAGACCAAGGAAACTTCGGATTTCCGACACATTAGTGGGCTGTTCCCATTTGACTACTGCTTCAATCTTTGTCGGGTCCACTGCTACTCCTTCTCTGGAGATAACATGGCCGAGGAATTGAACTTTCTCTGCCCAGAATTCACACTTCGAAAATTTTGCATAAAGTTGGTTATCCTTCAGAACCTGCAACCCTGTCCTCAAATGCATCTCATGCTTCCTACTAGTCTTCGAGTAAATTAATATATCATTGATAAATACGATAACGAACTGATCCAGATATGGCTGGAATATTCTGTTCATCAAATCCATAAACACGGCTGGGGCATTGGTCAACCCAAAAGGCATAACCAAAAATTCATAATGCCCATATCGTGTTCGGAACGCCATCTTGTATATATCTGCTTCCTTAATTCAGGAATGTCCCGTATCTGGTAAGAGATTGATACCGAAATCGACGTCCCGTCGAGGTGGTAATCTAGGAATGTCCTGAAAAACCTCGGGATACTCACTCGCCACCGGAATTTGATCCAAGGTCTGCTCTTGTGACTCACCTTCCTTTAGCATCATGATATGTATAAATTCTTTACCCTCTCTATGACCTGCATTTGGAATGGTTCTTTGCCAGGAATAGAGAAAGTAACTGACTTATCATGACAATCTATTTTAGCTCGATTCAAGGTAAGCCAGTACATACCTAGGATTACATCATACCCTGGCATGTCTATCACAATCAAATCTGCTGGCATAAGTACACCACCAATATTGAGTTGACATTCTACACACTTGGTTCAAGACTACTGCCTTTCCTATAGGTGTTTCAACTGAGATTGTTTTTCTAAGGTGTTCTGGTTTAAGGCCTAAGCGTTCCACTATAGCAGTTGATATGAAAGATAAGCTAGCACCAGAGTCGAAAAGAATAGTAACAGATTTATCACGAACATTCGCCATACCTTCTACCACATTGTTGTCCACCTCTGGCTTAGCAGTTGGTGCAATCACATATACTTTTCCTTGCATAGGTTGTTGTCTAAATTGTTGTCCTCCTCGATTCTGAGAAGTCGTAGGTCGAGCTGACTGCTGGGGCCGATTTTGTTGGAACTGTTGCGGCCTGAGAGGTAACAACTTTGAAGATTGAGGATAGGGATTTGCTGACCGCAATGCCTGAGATGTTATGCCTGAATGTTGAGTTGTTGCAGGGAACTGCGCACGGGAAGGTAAGGAAGGTAGTAAACCCATGTCGCGAAGTCAAGTCCGACAGTGTATTGCTTTGTGTCCATGCTTATTGCAGTGAGCACAGTTTCCAGTAAAGAACTGGTCCTGATTGTTCGCTACGAAAGTTGGCACATAAACCCTTTGCCTCTTCTCTAATAATTGCTACTGACTTGGTGCAGACCTAGACTGACTTCCAGTTATTTGAGTTCGAGATTTCTGGAACCGTTCATTATCCATTTCAGCCTTGAACGCTTTGTCCACTATCTCAGTATAGCTTTTAATAGTGTCGGTGCAGAATTTTGTTCGAATATTCTGACGAAGTCCTTTATCAAACTTAGAGATTTTATATTCTTCATCTTCCAAGATTTTCGGAACATATCTGGACAATTCTGCAAACTTAGCCTAATACTGAGCCACAGTCATTAAGCCTTGTTTTAAGTTATAGTGAACTCGGCCATTTTCTGGTTTCTGTAGGCCCGAGGAAAATACTTCTCACGAAATTTCTTCTCAAACTCTGCCCATGTCCACTCATGATTAGCTTCCACCACCCGCTTTGCCACACGCCACCAAACATCTGCTTCTCCTTGAAGGATGAATGAGGCCAATCGAACCTTTTGATTGTCAGGGCAGTTCATTGCTTCTAATACCTTCTCTACTTGGACCAACCAATCCTCCGCTATAGTTGGATTTGTGGTGCCCTGAAATGCCGGAGGCCTGAGTTTGGTGAACTTCTCCAGCAAGTCCACCTCTCGTTGTTGTTCCGATCTCATTGGCACTGTCTGTCGATTTCCACGTGGTGCTTCAGTCATGTTAGCCCATTGTGTAGCAAACTGTTCCTGTTGTTGTTTCATCATTGCCGCCATTTGGTGAAGTAATCCGAATGCTGCATCCAAGGGTTGAATGTTGGGTCCCGTAGGATTCGCCTGCGTTGTCCTAGGAGACAATGATAACCGAGTACTGGGCCCCGCTTCATTTTGATTTGCCGCTGGTGGAGGTGGTGCAAGATTCTGTTGTTCCTCAAAGTTTTCTTCTTCCTCCATATAATTTTCGTCTTGTTCTTTATTTGACGCCTCTTCTTCTACCACCACTGTAGGATTTACTATTGGTCCTTGGGCCACAGTTACACTTGTTGATGGGTTTATATCACGAAGGCTTTTCGATTTCCTAGGAGCCATAATCATCTAAGAGGAATAACGAAATTTAGTGCCCAGGAGCCACTAAGGGTTTTATTGTACTTAAATAAGAAGAACAGTGAGGGTAGACATCTGAAAAATTTACTAGATGTACATTCAGAGTCGGTTTCAGCATTGATTTATTATCTTATTAGTTATATTTTTACACCAAAATTTGTGTGACTTTCTGGATGAGTTCACTTTATCACTGTAAAATTTCAGATTTTTTTACTAATTATAGAATTTTCTAAAATTCCCATGGTGTAATCTGTCCAGAAATAAGTACTTTCTGACCAGTCTTCATAAATTTGCTAAATCTGTACAGTATATGATATTTTCGAATTTTCTAACTATTTTTCCTCTAAACTAAACTTGTCCAGCTACAATTAAGATTTTGAACCACCTAGATCGGAGTTGTACTTTAATAGATACGAATTTTATAATAACCCTAATTCTGCTGTCCATTGCTGTCCAGCAGAATAATGTTCAGGGTAATTCTAATACTAATCCACTACTTTATAAAATATATTTTTACATAAAAAAATTCCTGTAGATTACCTTATAGGTCTACTTACCTGTTATAAAATTTCAACCTGTTCCTAAAAGTACAAAATTTTATAAAATTCGTACATTATAATTTGTCAGGTATTTGGGACATTCCTGACTAGTCTGTAGGAATTTACTAATTTATTGTAGTCACTAATGGGTTCATATTTTTTTACTAATTTTATATTAAACTAAACTTACCCAGCTACGATTAGGATTTTAAATCACACTGATCGGAGTTGTATATTAATAGATATGAATTTTACAAAAATCAATAATTTGTTGGACATTGCTGTCCAGCAGGATTTTTGTGTTATAAAATCATCTAAAAATACCTAATTGCTATAGAATAAACCATAATTCAATTATCAATAACAATAAGCACTTTGAGTCTATATTGGACTTCAGATGAGCAGTAAACTATTCATTTTTTTTTTATAGGGATCCCTAATTTTGATTTCTAAGTTCTCTATATTTACCACGATCATTTAGGGAATGTCCTAAGTTTGGTTTCTAATTTTCAGGGGTCTACCATTTATGTATAAAAGTGGGGTCATAACCTACAGGTCAACTAGGTTTTTAAGAAAAGCCTCTCTCTGATACCATTCTGTCACGCCCCAAAATCCGGACTCAGAGTGTGCACCCTCCGGCCCAGTTTATGGGGTACAACTGGTGCACTAAATAAATTTATAACGTTAAACAACTTTAAGAGGCATAAAATAATGAAATACTAAGTTATCATTTATTCATGAAGTATTCAACCATAAACTAAGTCCACCCATTTGGGACTTTATTAGATGTCTACTAATTATTGAAAATAATAAAATAACAGAAACTAGTCTAAACGTCTTGGTTTAGGGCCGCCACTTCTTCCTCGGTTAAATTAGGCCAATAGTCCTGCGGTTCCTCTAGTGGTCCCATCTCATTATCAGGGGCATTCTCTGAAGGTTCAACGTCCACATCATCTGTATATTTTTAATCCACAACATCAACTGGAAAGCCCAGTGAGTACATCCCAACATGTTTCCTAGTCATTTTAATTAAGTAAGTTGTGTGATGGATGCAATATGTGATATTGATTAATTCATGCTTGTTTAAATATTATTTAAATAATTTCTATTTATAAATGTCATGAAAGATTGCCTCTCAAAATGAGAGATGAAATGTACAGACGTGAATTATTGTATGGCTGTAAATTATTGCATGCATTATGAATTATTGTGCCTGGAGTTCGACTCTGGAAGACCGGTAGGTACTTAAGTACCCGGTTACCTAGGGACCATCCTGGAAGCCCACTAATATGTGGAAGTCCACCCTACAAGGAAGGGGGAGCCAATTGATGGGATCCAATCGAAGCAAGTGGAAGACTGAATATATGCCCACTTGATGCATCATTTCATTCATTCTTGCATTAATTATATGTTACCTATATTTGATGGCATGTGTTTATCCTGTTTAATTAAAATGCATGTGAACCGTATTGGGTTACTCACTGGGCTTTCCAGCTGATGTTGTGGATTAAAAATATACAAATGATGTGGACGTTGAACCTTCAGAGAATGCCCCTGATAATGAGATGGGACCACTAGAGGAACCGCAGGACTATTGGCCTAATTTAACCAAGGAAGAAGTGGCGGCCCTAAACCAAGACGTTTAGACTAGTTTCTGTTATTTTATTATTTTCAATAATTAGTAGACATCTAATAAAGTCCCAAATGGGTGGACTTAGTTTATGGTTGAATACTTCATGAATAAATGATAACTTAGTATTTCATTATTTTATGCCTCTTAAAGTTGTTTAACGTTATAAATGCATTTAGTGCACCAGTTGTACCCCGTAAACTGGGCCGGAGGGTGCACACTCTGAGTCCGGATTTCGGGGCGTGACAGGGAATGATGTCAAGTACCTAGGGATGTGCATTAGTAGGATGAGTGTTATAACCTGCATGAATTCTGGGCCAATTTGTGTTCAATCTAAGCTTGTCAGGTTAATGAAATCATCAGACAAACTGAGACGGAATTCTTACTAAAGAGTGGACTGTTACACCGTCATAAACATGTTTAAAAGCACAAAAGAATACACGCGCGCGTGCACACATATTTGGAATCCTCTAAATATTTACAAATTTTCCCTTATTTTTTTTTTCCAGATTTTTTGGCCTAACTTTTTTGTTTTATTATTTTGGGGCCATAACAGCCATTATGCCCCCTGTTGCGGCTGTAACGGCTGTTACGCGTAACAATAATGGTGGGGACGTTACACCCTTCGTTACCATTACGCCACACCTTGGTTAGAAGAAAAATGAGTTTATTCAAATACCATACAATGCAAGTAAAAAACATAAACAAAAATGAGTTGATGTAAATCAACTTAAGAACAAATTCCCCAAAAAAATCTCACAAAAATGATGAAAAATTGATTTTTGAGAGTTTTTAGGGAATTTCTTACGAGTTTCTGGGTTTCTGCTTGATATCGGTGATAATATTGCTGGTATCATTGAGTATTACCAATACTAGGGAAAATATATACACCATCTTGTGCGAAATATCGGTGATATTGATATTATTGCTAGATATGACTGATATTATAAAAAATATCTGTGTTGTTTGGAAAATTTCTATTTACTTAGGGTCTTAGCCCCGCTTACCCGGCGATATTGAAATTATTGGGGATATTATTGATAATTGGAACACTGCATATATGTGTGTTTCTATTTGTTTTCTTGATAATCTTTAGAAAAAAATGAATTAAACAAATTTATCCCCGCTTTGGAGTTCCGGCCCAAATCCTCTCTCTCATTGTGATTTCTCAACCAAATTCGTGTTTTGATGCAAAACTACTCTGGTGGAGTTGTTAGAACACGGAGAAACACAATCACCAAAAGTATTTGGGCAAAAGAGCTCTTTTCTTAAAATATCTGGATTTTTTTAAAAATTCGTTGAATAACGCAATAGTCGCTGGTGTCAATCAATTCTTGTGGATAGTTTTCACAAATCAACTTGTGCCGATATCATGATGTATCGACCGGTATCAATGATAATAGTGCCAACACTGGATAATTTTTGTACTCCCCCCCCCATCCCCCCCAGTTTCATGTTGCTGAACAGCGATCTGAGAGCATCAGCTATAATATTATTGATACATTGAATACTGCCGAAGAGATCTTCTTGATGGGGAGATAAGGTCCATTGGTAGGCTCATGGGTAGATTGCATGAGGTTCATTTTGTTCTCTCAGCCAAAGACATGAAGGCTTGGAAGACCGTCCACCTCAAGTTCACCTCTAAATCCTTCGTTCGGGTGATTTTTGAACATGACAGGGCCTTGTCTCCATTTGGATGCCTTCCACATAGGTCTAAGCATTCATATGGATTGACATGGCTAACAAAACCCTCACCATTGATAATCAAAAAAAGGACTGCAGTCCTAACAATTGCATCATGTGTAGGGAGGATTGGGAATTGGGAAACCATCTTTTTCCTTCATTGCAAGGTTGCGTGGGCTATTTGGAGTTGCTTCTTTAATGTTTTTGGAATCTCCTAGACTCTCAATGACTCCATTTCACATCTTATCAAGGGCCAATGGGTGGAAGGGCTGAGTCCTTCCGAAGGAAATGTTATTTGGAAGATGAAGCCGGCCACAAAAAATGCGGGGGACATGAAAAGAGAGGAATCACAGAATCTTGAGGACACAGGTGAATTGGAGGGAAGCGTTAAAGCAAAATATTCATCCTATGCTGGTTAGATAGGTTATGCCTCATCCTGATGAACTTGGAGGCGTCTCTTTTTCTGATCTTTTTAGGGATTTACAACTCTGTAACTTGAGAAGCCTTCTAATTTGATGTCTCTTCATGGCTCATTTTTAAGCATCTTTGGACGCTGAGGGGTTTGTATCTCTTTGTTGTTCTTGTGAGAGATGATTTCTCATAATTTCTTTGCTTTTTGGAGTTGTATCCTCTTTCTTTGCTGTTCTTAACTTCCAATAACATTTTTTGTTGCCATTGGAAAAAAATAATAATAAAAAATAAAAAAATAAAGCTAGGACGTTCTCTTCCCTAAGGTGTTAGAATAAATAAAATGAAAGACATGTTTCATAATTAACATTAGTATGAAAACCAGTTTTCCATCCTGCATCTTGGTGTTCATATCCCTTGAAACAGAGTTTAAATGACACTTTAATTTTCTAGCATGCATTGTTATCATTATCCATTCACTCTGTTTTCTGCCTGAACCATACAGAGTCTGTTGTGGTTATGCCTGCATTTGGAGTGCAGCTTGAGACACACTATAGGAGGTAATTATATCATCTGAGTTGAGAAGTAAAATTGTTAGTTGAGATGAGATATTTCTGTTAAGAATATTAATTATTTATTGGTGTCAGCCCACCCATCACAAGAGATGTATGAAACAAATATTTACTCCCAAAGTAAGTGCCAGTGTTATGTTGGCTCGTGAAACTTATGCCTTAAAAACGTCAAATATTGTCTGAATATTCTAACGACTCTCCATGAAGATCTGCTTAGCTGACACAAAAGCTTGAAACATTGTTGTGGAAGACTTTCAGACTCCATCCCCTGAGAAATATTTTATAGAGTTTGTTGACATGCTGTTGTTATAAATATTCACATTACGCAGGGGTCACTTGGCTCTTGGAAATCCAGCCCTGGGAAATGGACTGCATGAGGGGCTGAATTGGTGTTTGGGTCCTAGGAAAGGGTGGGAAATGAATTACCATGGGAATCCAATTCCCAAAATGTGCCCCTTGAATGATTTCCCATCTGTAAGATGGTTGTAGAATTTGGGGAAATAGATTCCCATCTAACGGCCATCTTTTTGAAAAGGATAAAAGCTTCTTATCTCCTCTCCTCTTCATCCCCTATATCCATACACAGAAACTGGATTCCTGAGAATATCTTTCCAGTACGCAAGCACCTTAGACAAAATCTCTTTCACTGGGAATGTGTTTCCTGCAACCAGATTCACAAACCCTTCTAATATTCCAGGGAGCCAAATGACCCCTTAGCACCTCTTTTTTTTTTTTTTAAAATTTTTTTTTTTTAATTTATGAAATAACCTTCTGGATTGGATAGGTAGTATACCCTCCACTCGTTCTAGATTGTCCATATAATTTTCACTAGAAATTTTCAGAATTGGGTTCTCCAATCACTCTTGTTGCAGCATAAACAGTTTTGGCATCGTAGCCAACACTACACATGGAAATTACACGGCTCACCCATGGAGAGTGGTGAATGGCATTTCAAACTGAAGAGGAGTGTGCATGCTTGCGTCTGTAGTGGCATTTTCTACGCAAGTAGCTAGCTAACTTTCAGCAAATTTGACCTTTGAGGGCATAAAATCCAATAGATGCAGCAATGCTATTTCTAAATACATGAAGCACAGTAGATGCATGCATGGAGACAAGGATCAGATAATATCTAATAAGGAATAATCCAACTTATACCATGTACGTAGCAAATTGTTGCTGTCAACATTCTCCAGCACATTTCAAAGAATACTTTGACGTCTCCACGAAACACCACAGAAATTGTGTTTACAATCATGGAGAGTAGAATCAGATAACCCTTGCCAAACTGTTGAAACATATCATCTTGAAAACAAAAGAAGCTTGCTTGACATGCAGACAAGCTTCAGGTTTGGTAACTTGTGCCTGAATCAATAGGCTGTACCACCCAGTGTTCGAAGTTTCGGTATCGCTACAAGTTTCGCTAGTCAGGGATACGGAAACAATATCGATATCGCCGATAATATCGTTGATAACCGGAAATGTGGGGAAAATGGGAAAAACAGTGGAATTTTTCAATGAAACCTCAGGAGTTGATAAAATACACATAGTTACATATTTAGGAATACAAAATTTGCATAAAGAATGCATACATAATAGGTTTCTATTTAATGGGGGCCTAAAAGCATGTGCTACAGTAAGAAGTCAGTCCAATCATCTCATCCATCCAAAATCTGAACTTCCATTCAAACATCCATTGATATTTCAGAATATCGGCAACACATGAAATATCCAAACAAATCGTTAACAACTAAAAAAGAAGCTAAAGATTGTGGTCTCGTTATTGTCATGTTGCGATAATGATAATATTGTGATATTATCAATGTTATCATCAACAAATTGAGTGCTGCATACAACCATGCACCCATAAAAAATATGAAATGGGAATTTTTTAAATATATAGATTTTTGGTGATATTATCGATACATTGGTGATATTATCGAAATACTGCAAATAAATTGACGATACAAGTGACACTTGGAATTTACACAGTAAAAAATATTGGCGATACACTGAGGGGATCAATGTATTGACAATACAAACGACGCCTGGAATTTACACAATTGAAAATATTGACGATATCGATACATTGGCAATATTTAGTGATACATCACCGATATCAAGAATTTTTAATACTATCAGTGTTATCGGTATCGCTACCAGTGTTATCGGTGTCGTTGAGCTAGAAATAGAGATAATATCGGGGATATTTTGATAATATCGGAGATAATGCAAACACTGGTACCACCATCCTAACCTATTTGGTACATACTTGATGCGATGTTAGTGACTCTCCTAGATCAAGAGTCTGACTTGTCTATGTCAACCTGAAAAGGCGTTGATTGTGTTCGGTTTAACCATGGGCTGCAAGTTCCTGAAGTTGGATTCTGAGCCTACGTCCTGGAAGCATTGCTTCGAGGACCTGCTTGCTATATTGGGTCCCTTCACCCATCTCAAGCAGTGACAGCTGAGATGTGGTTGACTTCACTAAATGGAACTTACCGTGTTGACAAATGATAGGTCTAGTTGTAGCATGTCTTGTTGACTGGATCATTGTACTCAAGAGAAGGATGAAATGGATCATTTTGTTCTTTCTGTGGCCTTTTGGCTTGTTCCTAGTCCGATGCATCATTTTTTTCTGGTCACTTGCTGGGCTTTTGCAATTGCTGTTATTGATTCCTATCCAGGTTTGATTCTATGGAACCATAAACACCACAAAAGGCTTTAAGGGCATGTTTTGTTATGTGGAATCCAAGGCAAAAGAAAGGAAAAAGCAATAATTATCTAATGATGATTTCCGTGAGGACTATTGAAACACGGTTTCCAATTTTTGAGTTCTTCTTGGGTAGCTACTGGAAATCTCATATTCCTCTCAGAATAATCACCTTTTTCCTTGTGCCAAGAATCCAAATTGTGGAAAAGTGTAATGATTGCCGGGTGGAGTCCACCCTTTTCTTTGTCATTCAAACAACACAAATAGTCACATCAAAGGAAAAATCTTTTCCACTATTTGGCATGAAATCCATGGTTTCCATGGCTTCCACGGCTTCATATTCTTCAAGATATTGTTTCTTACAATTCAAGAGAAGTCATGACATTTGTCTGTAAAGGGTGCATCCTCTCTCCTCAATTTGATTTCAGCTTCTTTGGTCAGACAAAAAGAAAAGGTTTATTGTTGTGATACATTTTATTCTTTCAGGCTCTGTTATGGTCTTCTGTTTAGATCTTCCTCTCATAACACTGCATTATTGAGTGCTATTTCTATTGGTGGTTGGTTTGATATTCCAACTTCTCCCATATCAATGTTCAAATTCAGAGCAATCTGCATCTATCTGCTCTGAAGCTATGATTCAGGCGGCATGATTGGTTGTGTTGTGCCACCAGAACATGGTCTCCCCTGTTATGGTTACCATTTAACATCAAAAACTAAAATAACTATGGAGCTTTGCTAAGTCCACGTGCGTGTAGAAGTCAGCTAATGCACACGCCACCAAATATGCCAGAGTGGAAGCGGAGCACCACTATTTTCTTCCCAACATGCATTGCCCAGGCACCAGATACTTTCCTATATATCAAATGCCACGTGTCTGGCTGACTCGCGTGATGGCTTTGCTCTGTGATTCTGATAAACCAGGATCTGTTCTATTAATCGTTTAATCGGTCCTGACATTGCCACATTTTAGTTCCATCATTGAGTACTAAATGTGAACTGTATGGTGCTATTTTCACAGTTAAATTTATTTATTTTTCACCCTTTTCTCCTGAGTGTCTGCAATATGATTCCCCCCCCCCCCCCCCCCCCCCCCTTCTTTTCTTGTGCAGTGGAAGAATTGTCCACCGCTTTGTTCCCATTGGAAAAATTCTGAAGCCTGTGCTGAATGAATGTGTGACCCCTGTTAATTGTTACTGGAGCCTAGCTTTGATTATCCGCGGGGAAGCAGAACTAATGTTAGTTTTCCAGGTATGACCGGGATGTCTCTGGCCCACTTTTGCAGTTTGCAGTTAGAATCAGTATGCTGGCTGCTGCCAGTTATGATAGGATTGATCCAATCCTATCATCATTGGCTTCAGTCACTTGATGGAACAAAACTTACCTCTGTCTGACATGCTAGCCATCTGATCTGATTCTTCCATGTTGGCTATGCTTTATTTCTAACCACCTGTTTTCCAGCCACGGTCTGGAACACTCAAAATTGGGCCCGCATATACAGAGTGCTAGCCTGATTGAAAACTTAGTAAGCTTGGCCTGGGCATCATATATTTTCCCTGGATGTCCAAGCTCTAGAGTGTATGTCAGCAAGACAATCAAGCTGCTGTCGCAACAATTGGATTGGTGAATTTTCCCCCATTCAAAAGATGGAAAGATAGGGAAATGATATTGAGTTGTATGTGTTTTTGGTTTTCTGGGATCTCAAAACTCACTTGTGCAGGAACTATGCCCGCCGTTGAAGATGCTGGTTCCGGTCTGGAAGGCGTTGTGTGCTGCCACTGATAGTACAGAGAGCACAGATAAAGAGGCTGATCGATAACATTGAATCCTTTCGGCCAAAAGCTGTGCGCTTTTTTTTTTTTCCATGCAACTTTGAGCAGAGAATCAGTAGTCATGGAAGACTTTACATGATATTGGAAGGTCGTAGGTTTGAATGCCACTGAGTCCATACTTGGTTGAGATTTGTTGGCCAAGTGAGGTGTCTTCAGTTGATAATCTTTGGGTTCTATTGATTAGGTGGAAGAACGCGAGTTTTGATCCATGGTGTTCTAGCCCTCCATACGGCATACATGCCTGAAGTGGGTTGTATATGGGACATCTGAACCGTGCATAAGGCAGGCCGCCTCAGGCAGATGACCGGTGCAAAGATCAAGCAACCTGCTTATTAGAGGTGCCACAACCGTAAGAAAATGGTGGTTTAAAAAGACTTGCCAACAGTCAGCACTGATTGTATTGCCCCACCTGATCAGTGGACTTTCTGATCCTTCCACCATGTCATCTGCACGGTGGGGTCAACCTCATTCACAGTTCAGATTCCCTACATGTGCCATGTTGGCGTGGATGCTGCATGTTGGCACTCGGGGTGCCAAGAAATCTCTTTGATTCTTAGGCAAAAATACCAGTCTATTTATCAGACTTAGGCATGAAAGGAAGGAATACTACTAGCACTGGGATGGGTTTGAAAGGAGAGGAATTATATGATCCTAAGCACAATGATAAGCGGTGTATTTAGGTATCTAGTCTGTTTATGTGGACCCAATGGTTCAGTGATCCAGATTGTTATTCCGTTGTGCCCATTGTGGATGGACCATGCCCAGAAAATCTTCTTGACAGGATGATTTATGTAATCTCCGATGATTTTGATTTGATGGAACGGTACAGGGGATCAGGTAACTCCAAATGTTTTCGATTGTGATTTGCCAATCCAAAGGCCCACCCAAATAAAGAGGGAAAGGGATTTAATAGCTCCCCTTTCAAATAGTCGAAATTCTATTTAAGTTCTTAAGAATCAAAGTCTGATTACAATTTCTGTGAAACAGGGTAGTTATAGGGTAACCCAAACCTGATCTCTTAACCGATCCTTTGATGAGAAATGCACACAGTGCTCTCAGAGCATTATTAGTGTTCCTAGTTGCATTGGTTCACTTGGACAGCCCAATTTAGTCCTCTCAATTTATTGATCCAGATTGTTCATTAGGTCGAACTCATGTTTCATGGGCTACCATGTAAACATCACACCCATCCAATGAATATTAACCATTGATAAATTGCTTTTTAATATGGATGGCCCTGATTATATACACAAAAATAGGCCCAGTCAATAATTTGATCCATCTACTTATTAGGGCTCTTCACGGATTAATTATGATTCTGAAGAATTATTTTTTTTTGTGTTAGGGAATTATAGTCATCCCATCCGTAGCTTCGAAAAATGATGGCTAATAGAAAATAAGGCCAATCAAGGATGAATTAGATCATCTGATTTATCTGATTTTTGCATGAGAGCCCATGGAATATGTTATGGACTTGATACACAGTTCAGATTGATCGATTGAATTGTGTAAGCGGACAGATGCAACTAAGAGCACTGGAGCATCTCCCCTTTGATTAGTGTGCTTGTAACAAATACAAACAAATAATCTTGACTAACACCTCAACAAACTAACTACACAATAAACAATGATGAAAATGCCCATAACACACCCAAAACAATCCACTATACAAAACTGTCCCCAAACAAGGCAACAATGGGGTGTCTCTGGCTTGTGAGAAAGCGATTCTCGCCAGCCAGCGGTCCATCTATCGCCGGCAAAAACACTCTTCCTATCACCAGGGAGACTCCTCCAGAATGCTTACATTGGCCATTCGTATGTTGCCCCATTGAGGCAAAAACGACCCATTGGCTCATACACATCAGACTGACTTGTACTTCTTTGGTGCGTTCTGTTGTCCAGATGTGGGCCAACCTGGTCCACAACAAAAGGGTTCCAATGTCTCCCCCCCCCCAGATCGAACGCAGACATCTGCATTCGACAGTTACAAATGACCATAACATGGTTTCTCTGGGCTACAACGATTCTAGACTCTCAATTTGTGGCCTATATGTAGATGGTTAAAAGAAACAAAGATACAATAAAAGTCTGCATTCTAATTTAAAAAAAAGGCCAATGGTTAGTGGCTTGGATCTTCTAATCAAAGGAGATTTTTGGGGCGTTGTCCATCAACGATGGAGCTCAAGACCAATGGGCTGGACCACTGAAACATAGAGCAAAATTTTAAAATCCCCAGACCCGAGAGTGCTGCATATCCTCGGCCTGAGTATCATATAATCCTCTTGGTTGGTGGAAGGATATATCAACCACCATCTCCTAACATTAGTTCTGGACTCCATTTTTTGCTCTCTGAGGCCTTGCTTCATCAAAAGCCCATGGATTCTTGAAACAACGCTGTGCCTGGGAAGAGTTGGTGTCATGAACAGCTGTGCTCTCCAGCTTTCAGCTCTTGATCATCCATCTCTCTCCAGTGAATAGTGAATAACAAATTCTCGTCCAAGGGTTATTCTCAGTCCTTGTAATGAGACGGCCAGTGGTTGTTTCAGGCCTGGATTTGAACTTGTCAGGCCAGGCCTATTCAAAATATTGATTTTTTGCTTGGCCCAGGCCTGGACCACTGCAAGCCTATTCTACAACTGGGGATATGTACAAGTATAATTGGGACCTCTGTTCAAATGGGCCCAAGGTTTAGCAATCTGAACCATTGAGCTGAGTGGCTTGCTATTATGGACCACGATCATGGTATGCCTCCAATCGGGTAAGGCCTACTCAGAAATTTGATTTTGCTTTACCTGGGCATGAACCATCTACAATCCTAACAGGACAGTCCTTTTATATCCACCCTTCAATCATGCCTTGCGAATTGACAATTGAAAAAAAAAAAAACAAAACAATAAGGCCATAAGGGTAATGATTGGACGGATAGGATTTTATAGTTTTTTGGAGCCATCCATTCTTCCTAGATTTCCAAGTGGGTTAAAAACCAATCTATGGCAGCAGTAAAGGAAACATTAGAGAAGCCTTCAAAGAGAAAACACACACGCACACACACGCAACCCCCCGCACACGCACACGCACACACTAACTAGAGAAGTCAGAAGAGCTAAAACATGATAAAAAGAAAGAATGACCCATTAAGCATTTTATTAGTAATTAACTGATAGCAACATACAAAGAATTCTGAGAAAACAATTACAATGAATAGAGCGAGGCATAAAAGCTCAGCATATCTAATGATACACCATACACCATATTTACACATTTACACATTCAATTCTACATCTTCATTGATTACAGGCTGCACTTAACCGCTGTTTTGTGCGTTTGAGGCTGGGTTTATGTCGACGCAGCCCATGCCACTGCTCAGTAGAACCCCCATTTTGCAACCCGAGCTTTGCCAACTGCTTGTGCAAGGCCTCCAAGTTCACAATGGGGACAGTGGTTGGTCGCCCATGAGCACACTGCACCACAGAATCGTATGTTATACCAGGATATTCTGAAGATTTTTATATGGATGGTCTTCAGGTAAGCTGCAGTTACCACAGCCTACACCAATCTAGTATGACGATCAGTTTGAAGGGCCTCTTGGATCAAAATTTGAGGAACACGAACTCACCTGGAAACAAAGGGATGTCTCCTTCAGCTCTTCGACAATAAGGGAACATTCCGAAGGCAACAAGGAGTCTCCAAACATAATTGCTCCTATATTTGTAAATTAGACGAACGGTGTCAGAAAATTCCTTCTAAATGTGTGGGCAACACAGTTCACATTTGGAAGTCCACAAAATGTAACTCTTTAAAGTGAGGTCCTAATATATGTGACACCATTTCCCCGATCCAAAGGGTCTCACCACGGACGTGCCATTGTAGAAAAATCTCACCGATTAAACTATTTAACATCCGTTTGCCGCCGAATGAATTGATAATAGAAAAGAGTAATTGGCTGTGGTCACCAGAGAATGGAAAGAGGTCCAAAATTGGGATCGTCCCATCTGCATGATTTACGGAATGGTCCATCCACAGTGGGACCCACCTGATCAAACATGGATGATTGTTCTACTTATTTGAGTTTTGAGAGCATCTCGCCAGACGAGGAAGTGCAATGGTGTTCAATTTAAATTTCCCCATCCTTAATGCTAAAACATCACATCTGATTCAACTGTGCCCTGGATATATGGAACACAAGATTAAACGCATCTACCTCTGCATGCTTTAAAGTTGAGAATTCGAAGAACAGCAGGTGGGGTAGTTGATGATCCATCTGTCTCAGCAAGCTGGACAATAATACCACAAGAAGCCCAGAGTTAGGAGATGTCAAGCATGCCATACAAAGCTTTGCAGAAAGAAATGCATTCAAGCCGAAAAACATCAATTTGCACACGCATGCACACATGGGGGATTCTGTCATTTGAAAGGACAGTTGGAGTCATATTACTTTCAATCACTAAACCCACAAGCTTGTAATCAACGCTGATTAAATTAATTTACTATGCACATGGTGCAAACCGATTAACGAATCGATGAGATTTCAATACTTGAATCACAAGAATGGACATGAGTACAACCCCAAGAATGTTTGATAAGAGAGGAATGAACAACTTAATTAAAAATTAAACTTCTCATAAAAAAAAGAACAAAAACTCTATAAACTTAGAAAATGCAGAGTCGCTACCTCCTACACCTCTCCCCCTTTATAATCCTAAAGACAATCCCTACGAATCTTTAATGAAGATCCCCTGACCATTAGATTGATTATCAAATCAATCTTAATTGTTTTCAAATCAACGATACTCTATTGAAGATAATAACAATGCTACCTATAAAGATTTGGCTGAGAATATTAAAACATATACACTAAATGACCCTAAAATCTTCCATCATATCTTCCGCATCGGCCACCTATCTTCCCACAGCCCAAATCAGCACATATTGGGCCCTATGGTGGGCCTTGGGCCTACATAATCCCCCCTCAGTTGGAAAGAACTTGACTTCGGCGAGTTGGACGCTTTATACAGGTAGTAGAGGTCCAGATCCAATCTTTTCAATTCATTACCTGTGACCTATGTGCATTTAGAATTGTTCTTTTATTTTACCAAGAACTTGTATTTGCCTTGACGAGTGTTAATAGTTTTCATGCGCATTGTTGTTCAATTGCTTCTTTTCCTTCGAGAGCTGTTTACCCATATCAACAATGACTTTATTTTGCATGTTAGACACCTCGCCATGGTACTTGAACAAATCCACCACATTAAAAGTTGGCGAGATATCTAAGTCATCTAAAAACTCGACCTCATAGACATTGTCATGTGACTTCCTCTCAACCTTTCTTTGCAAACTATAACCATGTCACCTTCTTTGTATATTTTCTCCTGGTGATGTTCTTTGGTACTTGGTAGCTTCTTGGAACTTGCCGTTGCTCTCCTCAATCATCTTCTTCATTTGAGCCTGCATGTCTTGGATGTGCTTAGCGAAAGCATTGACATCTTCACTCACTTGATCACATATTGATAATGGTACTAAGTACATGATGTGGACTTCTCTCATTCACGATCTTGAATGGAGAACTTTCCCGTGGTACAATTTACTGAGCTATTATAGGTAAACTCAGCTTGGGCTAAAGCCAAGTCCCATTGAGATACGTAATCGCCTATGATACTCCTCAAAAGGTTACCAAGGCTCCTGTCGACTACCTTGATTTGGCCATTTCTTTGAGGATGCTATGAAAAGAATTGAAGCTTAGTTCACAAACATTTCCATAAAGTGCCCTACAAAATTCAAATTATGGTATGAAGTTATTGTTTTTGGTACACCATGAAGTTGTACGTTTTTGTGAAGAATATGTTGGCAATATGCATAGCTTCCATCGTCCTTCTGCACGAAATGAGGTGGGATTTATGAAAAACGGTTCACCACAACAAAAATTGAATATACTCCTCTTCAAGTCTTAGGAAGACCCATTATGTACGTCTGTGGAAATATCCACTCATAGTGCGACTGGAATAGGAAGTGACGTATAAAGGCCAGCTTCCTGCACATGACCTTTAGAGATTTGACATCAGTAACATCGTGTTGTGAACCATTCAATGTCATGTCACATACGAGGCCAATAGTATTTTTCTTCCACCATTGCCAATGTTTTATGCCTTCCAAAGTGTCCACCCAGTCCTTCGTGTAGCTCGGATATGATCTTCTCCCACAACGATCTTTCAAGAATGCATAAGCGCGAACCCTTGAATAAATATCCATTGCATGAGATGAATTCACACTTTAAATCTTCGCAATCAGCAGATCTATTGAGCACCTTGCAAAAAATGAGGTCCTTGTATTGTTCTTTTAATGCATTGAATCCTACCACCTCTACGGTGAGTGTTCCTAATAGAACTCTGATGCAGGACAGCCCTAAATATGATGCATGCTCATGAACACAATTATTCAGCGGAAATAAAAGCAATAATAATAATGAAATCTAGCATCAATCATCATAAACTAAGAAAATCATAAAGGAAACATGCAATGGGACGGGCCATCATCACAACCGTGGAGTATGGAATTCAATTATTGCTTAGGTTGGACCCGGCGAGGGATGGAACCTCCCGATCTTGCATGGTCATACCCAATCGATCAATGAGGATCACTAGTCCGAAGAACCAGGAGGTTTCTCGGATTAGGGATTTGAGAATTTGGGGGTTTAGGGTTTGGATTGATTCTCAAGGTTTAGATCGTAGGGAATAAACAAAACAGAAGTTTAGAAGGATAGTAATAGAAGATGAAATACCTGGAAGAAGTTGGAGGGGCACAAGAAGAATAGAGAAGAAGGAGATCAAGGAAGAAGAAGAAGCACCATGAGAGAGGGAAAGAGGAAGGAGGCAACCAAAGGTTTGCTCTTTTTCATAAATCAACAACTAATCAAAAAGGTTTAGGGCAACACCCTTATAAAATTCGGAATTAGCATAATTACCAAAATACCCCTACTAACAAAATTTCAAAAAAAAGACATTTGCATGAAAAAACGTACCCACACTAACCCAAAACTCAAATAAGTAAAAAATGCGTAAAATAAACTCAAATCTAAGATGTCTAATGCGCTCCAATGATGGTGTGATGAAAGTGGGCCACAATGAACCAACGGTCCGATCACATCATCATCACGATCCAACGGTCTGATCATCTCCTCAAAGCAACTTACACATGTCTTCCCAAGGTGGGGTCTTTTCAAATGTCTCGGACTACATGTGTAAGGTCTTCAATGCTCCTCAATAGTCGCCTATCCACAAGGACGGTGCTTGTGGATGGCGCTTTCTTCGTTGGTACACTTGAAATGATCTTGTGTCCTCATCAACTCCCCTCGGGTGAGAAAAACTCGACTCCGGCGAGTTAAAACTCTTGTGGCGCTCTAGTAAGTCTGGATCAATACGCTGCACTTCCGTTTCAGTCAACCACGTAGATTCAGAAGGTGGTTTGTTCCTCCATTTGACAAGATACCTCTGGAAACCTCCATCTCGCATGGAAACTATCTCATCATCCAAGATCTCTCCAATTTCTTCTTTATGGACAATAGGTGGAGGGAGGGGTGGAAGGGGTTGTGAAGCAAAATCAGAATAGGGCCATGAATGAAATGATAGAGCAATGGTAGGGTCAGGGGAACAGACTAGATCTTCTACATTAAAAGTCGGGTTAATGCCCATTTCAGATGGAAGGTCAATCCGATATGCGTTGGACCCAATTTTCTGCACTATCTTGAATGGTCCAGCACTACGTGCTTGTAATTTCTTAGCGGTACCTTGTGAGAACCGCTCTGGCCTTACCCTTACCATTACATAGTCTCCTTCTTGAAAATCTTGCAGTCTACGATGAGAATCAGCTGAAATTTTATAATTATCATTACTCTTACTTATCCGCTGTCTAATATGTGTATGCAATTCATGGATATGTCGTGCAAATGCATCGGCTGATTCAGAAGACCTTTGGGTGACAGACATGGGTAATAGATCTATTGGCATTCTAGGTTTATACCCACTAACAACCTCAAATGGACTCATTCCTGTAGATCGATTTACTGACCTATTATAAGCAAATTCAGCAGTTGGTAAGATTAGGTCCCAAGTCTTAACATGATCACCCACTAAACAACGTAGAAGATTTCCAAGACTATGGTTTACCACTTCAGTTTGACCGTCTGTTTGTGGGTGGTAAGCAGTAGAGAATTGTAAACGAGTTCCCATAATGTGCCACAGTGTCTTCCAAAAATAGCTAGTAAATCGAACATCACGATCAGACACTATGGTTTTAGGTAACCCATGGAGACGCACCACACCATCAAAAAAGATACGAGCAACATGAGACGCATCTGACGTTTTCGAACATGGGAGGAAATACGCCATTTTAGAGAAACGGTCCACCACGACAAAAATGGAATCGTGCTTTTTGATAGTCTTGGGAAGCCCAAGCACGAAGTCCATACTAATGTCCTGCCACGGAGCATGTGGCACTGGCAATGGCGTATACAGCCCGGTATTTTGTTTTCTCTGCTTTGCCAGTTGCCATGTACGACACTGCCCTAAAACTTTGGCTACGTCTCGCTTGAGACTTGGCCAATAGAAACGATCTTCTACAAGGGCAATGGTCTTATCACGACCAAAATGGCCAGCTATCCCTCCTGAATGAAGCTCCCAGATGAGGAATTCACGAAGGGACATACGGGGAATGCAAAGTCTGTCTCCCTTGAAAAGGAAGCCATCTTTAAGAACATATTCGCCCATAATACGCTGGTCACTAGAGAGCGACGCGTAAGTACCCCCAAAATCAGGACATGTGGGGTATTCATCTTTCAGTTGCTCAAACCCGACTACCTCTACACTCAAGGAGTTGAGCAACACCACTCTTCTACTAAGGGCATCCGCTGGTTTGTTTTCAACCCCGGCTTTGTGTTTTAACACAAACGAATATTCCTGAAGGAACGCTACCCACTTGGCATGCCTTGGGTTGAGTTTCTTCTGAGAATGCAAATATCTCAAAGCCTCGTGGTCAGAAAACAAGACGAATTCCTGCGGTAGGAGATAGTGTCGCCAATGTCTCAGGGATTGCACTACCGCATAGAACTCTTTGTCATAAGTGGAGTATTTTTGTTTTGCCTCATTCAATTTCTCACTAAAATAGGCTACAGGGTGGCCCTCCTGGCTCAACACTCCACCTATACTAACACCAGACGCATCACACGCCACCTCAAAGACTTTAGAAAAGTCAGGTAGACGCATGACAAGAGCTTCTACCGTTTTGCCCTTAATCTCCTTAAAAGCCTTGACTGCGGCTTTAGACCACACGAATTCTCCCTTTTTCATGCATTCTGTAATGGGAGCCATGATCGTGCTAAAACCTCTAATGAACCGACGATAAAAAGTTGCTAGGCCGTGAAAGCTTCGCACCTCATGAATGTTCCTCGGTTCTGGCCACTCAACTATGGCCCCGACCTTTTCAGGGTCTGCACGCATCCCTTCAGATGACACTATGAATCCTAAGAACACAACTTGGCTGGACATGAATGCGCATTTCTTAAGATTAGTGTACAACTTTTCCTTCCTAAGGACGCTACAAACCTTCTTTAAATGTTCAAGGTGTGATTCCTTAGTGGTACTGTAAATAAGAATGTCGTCAAAGTACACCACTAGGAATTTTTCCATGAACGGCCTCAAAGCTTGTGTCATCACCCGCATGAACGTACTGGGTGCATTAGTCAAGCCAAAGGGCATAACCAACCACTCATACAACCCATCTTTTGTTTTAAACGCAGTTTTCCATTCATCCCCTGGGCGTATACGGATTTGGTGATATCCACTTTTGAGGTCTATCTTAGAGAATATGGTGGACCTCGCCATCATATCAAGCATATCATCGAGCCTAGGTATGGGAAACCTATACTTGACAGTAATTTTGTTTATGGCATGACTGTCCACATACATGCAGCCACGTGCTGTCTTTCTTTGGCGTCAACAATGCAGGCACGGCACATGGGCTCATACTCTCTTGGATGAAACCCTTTTGCAGAAGCTCATCAACTTGCCTCTTTAATTCTGCATGTTCTGCCGGGTTTATCCTGTAGTGAGGAAGGTTCGGTAGAGTAGACCCTGGGACAAGATCAATGGCATGCTGTATGTCCCTCATAGGTGGTAACTCATTCGGTAAGTCTTCAGGAAATACATCACTGTATTCCTTCATAACCGAAGTCACCTCACGGGGTAACTCTAATGGAACCTCAGGTGTAATTTCTCTAGCCACAAGGGCATACACCATAGAATCCTCCTTAGTCTCTCTTTCAAACTCTCTTGCATTGATTATATGTAGAGACTTAGGCCTGGATTTCCCCACTCCTTTAGGCTCACTTGCCTTCTCATCCTTTTTCTTCCCTAGTGTGCTCTTAGGTGGCATAGGGTTAAGTTTGATCTTTTTACCGTTATGCGTGAAGGTACACGCATTGGAACGGCCAAAGATCGTGACATCATTATCGAATAGCCACGGTCTACCTAGGATAACATGTCCCACATCCATAGGTAAAACATCACACCACAGGGACTCTTTGTATGACACAAACTCGATGGGGACTAGACATTGATGGGTGACAGGTAGGGATGTCTTGTCAACCCAAGAGACTTTATATGGGTCTGGATGAGGTGTGGGTTTTAGTTTCAATCGCTCTAAGGTGTTAGTGGAAATCACATTCTGACAACTTCCACTGTCCACTATCACCTTGCAATTCTTTTCACCACACTTGGCAATAGTGTAGAAGATAGTGCTTCGACGCTAGTCAGCACTACTCCTAGACTGAGCTAGCACACGCCTGACTACTGCAAGCGTTGCTTCTCCATCTATTTCTTCCTCATCAGTAAGTCCTCCTTCAGGATGATACTCTTCAACTTCATAATCACCCTGGTCATCTCCTCACTCGTGGGACTCGCCTATAACTAAGGTTTTTCCACGGCTCTTCGTAGGACACTGATTAGATATGTGGCCCAGATTGCCACACTCGTAGCATCTCACTTGGCTACCTCCACTAGGACCTGCACTAAGAACCCCTTTGCCCTTGTCCTCCCTAGGCCTAGGCGGGATGGTTGCCTGTGCCCTAGGTTGACTACCAACATTAGGTCTAGTTCCCTGGGAACTAGATCTAGCACTGGAGTCTCGGGACTCAAAACGACGGACGACAGGAGTCCTTAGATACTGCTCTAACTCCTGCACGACTTGATATGCTTCATCCAAGTCCGTTAAGGGCCGAGTCATAAGCTCGTGCTGAAGATCCGTACGAAGGCCCGTCTTGAAACGCGAGAGCGTTACTAGAGGGTCTTCTTGGATATCACATCGCATCACATATTCTTCAAATTTAGCGATGTAGTCAGCGGCAGACATTGACCCTTGGCGTAAGGATTGCCATTTGTCAAGGAGCTTTTGACGGTATGAGAGAGGAAGGTACTTCTCCTTCAACTTCTCTTTCATCTCATACCAATCTGTGATAGGGGCTCTACCAACTCTTTCTATCCTACGCTCGGTGTTGGTCCAAAAGAGCTTGGCTTGACCCACAGGCTTCATCTTAGCAAACCGCATTTGACGGTTTTCTGACATGCCATACCACTCAAAGTAGTGGTCCATGTCAGCAACCCAGTCAAGGAATGCTTTGAGGTCCAAGCGCCCATCAAAACTCGGGGCCTCGACTCTAACATTCTTCATCGCGCGCTCATCTGGATCATAGCGGTCTTGATGATCATATGTGGCTCGTGCCTCTCGCACAACACTACGACCGTTACCACGATCCCTATCCTCACTCCCTACGCGCGTGGCAGCGCGTTCCTTTATGATTCCTCCCACTTGGGAGTGCGCATCATCCCCAACAGCGGGGTTTTCCCTTTGAGATGCCTCTAGTTGCTCGACCTTGGTCCTGGTAGTGGTGATCTGGTCCTCAAGGCGGGCAAAATCACGCTTATAACTTGCTTCTAGGGCGGTTATCTTTTGTATCAATTGAGCAAGTTGCTCAGATAACTGCTCGTTACTCATGGTAGGCTGAAGTCCGAAACCTCTACCTCTTCTAGTTGGCATACAAATAAGACTCGAACCAAAACTCTACCCAACTAAACCACCAGGTGTTTTGACTCACAAGATGAATGCGATGAATGCAAAAATAATATGAACTGACTAAAAATAAATTAAAACAGAAAACAACTCAAATCTGGAAATTTTCCAAATTAGGAAACTTTCTAAAATTGGAAAGTTTCTAAAATTGGAAACTTTCTAAATCTGGAACTTTCCTAAATTAAGCTCAGAAATTCAAAACCCTAATTTGATAACTCGATCTAGACACAAACCATGCAAGCCTATTCTCTGATACCAAATTTGATGCAGGACAGCCCTAAATATGATGCATGCTCATGAACACAATTATTCAGCAGAAATAAAAGCAATAATAATAATGAAATCTAGCATCAATCATCATAAACTAAGAAAATCATAAAGGAAACATGCAATGGGACGGGCCATCATCACAACCATGGAGTATGGAATTCAATTATTGCTTAGGTTGGATCCGGCGAGGGATGAAACCTCCCGATCTTGCATGGTCATACCCAATCGATCAATGAGGATCACTAGTCCGAAGAACCAGGAGGTTTCTCGGATTAGGGATTTGAGAATTTGGGGGTTTAGGGTTTGGATCGATTCTCAAGGTTTAGATCGTGGGGAATAAACAAAACAGAAGTTTAGAAGGATAGTAATAGAAGTTGAAATACCTGGAAGAAGTTGGAGGGGCACAAGAAGAATAGAGAAGAAGGAGATCAAGGAAGAAGAAGAAGCACCATGAGAGAGGGAAAGAGGAAGGAGGCAACAAAAGGTTTGCTCTTTTTCATAAATCAACAACTAATCAAAAAGGTTTAGGGCAACACCCTTATAAAATTCGAAATTAGCATAATTACCAAAATACCCCTACTAACAAAATTTCAAAAAAAAGACATTTGCATGAAAAAAATGTACCCACACTAACCCAATACTCAAATAAGTAAAAAATGCGTAAAATAAACTCAAATCTAAGATGTCCAATGCGCTCCAATGATGGTGTGATGAAAGTGGGCCACAATGAACCAACGGTCCGATCACATCATCATCACGATCCAACGGTCTGATCATCTCCTCAAAGCAACTTACACGTCTTCCCAAGGTGGGGTCTTTTCAAATGTCTCGGACTACATGTGTAAGGTCTTCAATGCTCCTCAATAGTCGCCTATCCACAAGGACGGTGCTTGTGGATGGCGCTTTCTTCGTTGGTACACTTGAAATGATCTTGTGTCCTCATCAAACTCAAAGTAGATGCTGCTTTGTTTTGACTTCCAACTTTGTGACAAAAAAATATATTCTTATAGAAAAGCCGTCAACTTCGCATGACGAGCACGCAAACTTCTTCTATAAATTGAGATATCACAACATCTCATGGTCCAAATATAGAATGAATTCCCCAATGAATCAAATAATGCCTCCAATGTCATAGTGCCTATACCGTTGCATAGAACTCGAGATCATACGTGGAGTAGTTCTTCTATACATCACTAAGCTTCTCATTTATGGCACAGAAGCTTTGGTCCACCACTTTGGTCCATTCGAACTTCCCTTTGTGCATGCAATCGATGATGGGTGCGATAATGGTCCCAAAATTTTGGATAAATCTCCAATAAAATATCACTAAGCCATGGAAATAATGGACCTCGGAAAGCATTGGTGAGTGGGTCACTCTATGATGACCTTGATTTTCTCCTGGCCAAACTTCATCCCTCCAACAAACACAATATATCCCAAAAAACACAACACTATCGATAAGGAGCACTTTTTCAAGTTAACATATAGTGTCTCCCTCTGTAGTAAATTAAATATTTGTCATAAATGGTCAAGATGAACATATGAATTGGGATTAAAAGTAAGAATATCATCATAAACAGCTAAGAACTTCCCCACAAAGGAGATGAGTACCTCTGTCATCAGCCTCATGAAAGTGCTCTCACTATGAAAGGCCAAATGGCATGACGAACCATTCATACAACACATCTCAAGTGTTAAACACAGTCCTCCATTCGTCCTCAGGCTAGATACAAGTCTGATGATATCCACTCCTAAGACCGATATTTGAAAATACTTTTGCCTCATTTAACAAGTCCAACATATCGTCCAAGCAAGGAATAAGAAACTGATACTTGATAGTAATTCGATTGATTGTAAGATTGTCCATGCACATCCTTCATGATCCATCTTTCTTAGGAGTTAACAATGTAGGAAAAATACATGGTGACATGCTTTTCCGTATTAATATCTTATGTAGCAACTCAGTACCTTCTCGATGGAGCTGGGTATGTTTGGCTAGATTCATTCAGTAGTGCACAAAACTATATCAAATGTGGTGTTGTTTTAGTGTTTCTCATAGAAGGAAGTCTAGCTGTGAGTTGTTTGGGTACCAAGTCTTCTTATTCATGAATGAGCTCTTGAATAAGAGGTGGAACATTTAACTATTTTATGTTTTCTTTAGCAACCAAAACATAAATGATGCTGGTATCCTTACTTTCTTCTTTAAACTTTTAAACGGAGAATGATTTCTGACCCTCTTCTTTATCAAATTTGGGTATTGGAAGATGTTTTATACTTTTATTGGCCGCAATGTGATACTAATACCATTCTTAACAAATGAATAGGTGTTATCACAATCAAATGCACCGTATCTCTACCCCATAGCTATGGTCTTCCAAAAAAATGTGGCATGCATCCATGAGAACACTTCACACCACACCTCATCCTTGTACTTAGATTCAAAAAAGAAGGAAACAAAGCACTTGAAGTCAATAGAGGCTTCATCCCCTTTCTTTGGTGTGGACGCCTTTAAGGGGCCGTTTGGATGGGAGTAAATGGAGGTAATGGGTGTAATTGGAAGTAAATGGTATTTGGAGTGTGTTTGGGTGGAAGTAAATGCAGGTAAATGAAATGAAATGGGAGTAAATGTGCATGTAAATGAAATCCTCTCTAAAAGAGAGGATTTGGAAGTAAATGGGGGTGAAATGCCTTTTTCAATTCCTTTGGAGAGTTGCACATGAAAACAAAGGTGCCACTATGCACATGTTTGTCATACACGTGTCGTGCTAATGATACTCCCTAACAATCCAAATATCGGCTACATCACTAAAATTATACCAAAAGAATGATCCAAACCATCCAAAGGATGGCCATCTAAATGGACGGTTAAAACATGTTCCCAAGTTGCTTGTTTGTGATCCTTATGTTTGTGGCCTACTCGAGGCTCAAAATTTCCTCATTTTTGTTGACGTATATATTTCAATGGGCTTATTACAATAATTCTAGTAAATATCGTATATGTACACTAAGTTGGGATATCACAAATATTCCTGTGAATATATTGAAAAATTCAAATGCATTCTAATTCCTCACATTTACTCTCATCCAAATAGAATATTTTGATTTCAAATGCATTTCATTTACTCCCATCCAAACACAACTGTGTAAAGCCATTTACTCCCAATCCATTTACCTCCAAATCCATCTCCCATTTACAAGCTCCCAAACGAGCCCTAAGTTTTAATTTATCCACCATATCTTGTGAGAAAATGTTCTCACCATGGTACAAAAAATAGTTACCTAACGGACGTAATGGTAAAGATGGGCATTGTTACATGTTACGGGGATGTAACGACCATTAACGAAAAATGGCCTGTAATGGGGCCGTTATATATATATATATATATATATATATATATATATATATATATATATATATATATATATATATATATATATATGAGAGAGAGAGAGAGAGAGAGAGAGAGAGAGAGAGAGAGAGAGGAAACTGTTTCCTTTTACCATGGCCCACCAAAGTTCTAAATCGGGGTAAAAGTTGGGCCCAGTGGGTTTTTTGGGGAGTTGCATCACGTGGACGGTTCGGATTTTGGGATCACATCACATGTGATGAGTTCTTAAAAAGTGCTCACGAGTTCTTGTGAGAGCTGTCTGCAGGTGAGCATTCCTCTCTCTCTCTCTCTCTCTCTCTCTCTCTCTCTCTCTCTCTATATATATATATATATATATATATATATATATATATATATATATATATATATATATATATATATATATATAGTAGTAACAGGCCGTTACAGGGGCAATAACGATTATTGTGGCCGGTATCGTAACAGTAATGACAGTAGCCGTCACGGCCATCATTACCCTTATTGAATACCTTGGTTTTCATTGCTCTCCTCATCTGCTAGAATTGTGCATATCTTCCTACTAGAAGTGCAAGTGGTGCGAAAGATAGTGTTGTAATCAATGCCCTTCATCAATCAACCGAGGCACTAATAGCATAGTCTATTGGATAACCAAATCTCATCACTATCTCCGTATACATCTATTATATCTTCCCCAGTTTGCGCCCCATCATCATATGCATGTTCTTCATACTTTGTGTAATCTTCGGCTTTCATTTGCATGTGATCAATAGTGTCTTCAACACATTCTCCTTCCTTGGCCAAATTCACTTTAATTGTAGACCAATGTTCAAAACAGTGAAAAGAATGATGTCTTGATTGCCCACACTCAAAGCATGTGAAAGGAGTGTTGCTTTGTCTCACTGTGGTTGCAGTAATCCCTCATCCATAACCTCCTTCCCTTGGGTTGGGGTTCGACTTCATTATGCGCCTATCATCCCTTGACCTATGAGAAGCCTTGTGGTTGCAATGATTCTCAATGGAGGATTGGGGTTTTTTTGACCAAT
The DNA here is from genome assembly GCA_003013855.2 of Liriodendron chinense. Taxonomy (NCBI): domain Eukaryota; kingdom Viridiplantae; phylum Streptophyta; class Magnoliopsida; order Magnoliales; family Magnoliaceae; genus Liriodendron; species Liriodendron chinense. Next base: position 8,328,522 of record ML058446.1, read on the forward strand.
TGTTCAAGTCCGAAAAAAATTTGTTCGAGAAACAAGAAGATCAATTTCGGGTCAAACCAACAACCAAATTGTGTAGTTATTATGGATGCAGATAGAAAGTCCTCGGTCATACTTGAAGCTAATCGTGTATCATGCCTGAATCTAACTGGGGTTCGTGGTAGTGGAGGAACCGGATCGGGAAAAAGAGGGATTCTAGTTGGAAGATATCTAATGAAATCGTAGCTTAGAATTGAGATCTCATTCAAAGAGAAAGATATCAAATATCTGGAGTTTCTTTTTGTATCCTATATGGATGATCCGATCCGCAAGGACCTTAATTACGAATCCTCATTACTAATGGAATCGAAAGAATCTCTGGATTGATCAGAAGATCCTTTCAATTGGCTAGAATCCGTTACTTGAACGGCTTAAAAAGGAGAGAGAGGGACAGAGGTAGCCAACTGCCCCTGGAGTCGGGGTTGTAGTGCAGTTACCCTTTAGGAAGTAGGCCTTCTCACCTTGCAAACTCCGATTTGCTCTAGTATGTAAATAAATCGCAAATATGGTCTGCAGTCCCTACACGGTTTCTTTCCCTTGACTCAAAATTAAAGTAGAGCACCAGGCTAGTTATTTGTAGCGAACTTTAGTTCATCACAATCGAAGTCCAAATAAGAAGAATGGGGTTTTCTTTGGTGACAAAAGTTCTATAGTCAGAATCAAAAGTTTCGGATAATGACTATTTTGATTTTTATTTTCTCCAGATTTTTTATCCCACCCCTTATGTAGGAAGTTAGCATGTCGCCTCATCACAGATGAAGGTCCTCATGCGGCACCAAATCATCTCCTTGGTCCTAAATTAATTATCTCCTCGGCTTTTAATGCAAGTGTGTATGCATTGACATTTTAACTACATCTTTGAATGGTAATTCATTTCTTGTGTCTGGGTTAAAACTATTAAGATACCTTGATTTTTTTTTTTCTTTGGTCTTTGCACTCATGGAACCCTACCCATGATATCAATATATGAAACTCAGTGTATTCATTTACCATTTTTGTTTAAAGAATAACTTTTATTAAGAAAAGCCAAAAGGCAAGAAACTATAACAACAAGCTAGTCATTGCAAATAGGGAACTTCATTACATAGACTGTAACATCTTTGACAGAGATCATAGGCATAAATTGCAGGTATGAACTCTATTTTTAATTTATTTTTCATCTTTTTCCAAAGAATCTTTTTTCTCCTTCCCTTGACGGATTCATTCAGCTTAGAGATTGTCCTAGTATGATAACACGTGACTAGAAAACTTCATAACTACTAACTTAACCTCCGATTGTAAGCAATTTCCTTGTAATCAAACACCTCCTCCCTTGCTATGCTAATTAATGAAGTCATTAACATGCGAACGACTACAGAACTTCAGAATTTCTATCTTAATTCCCGACTCTCTGTCACATTCCAACAATGAATTCGATCATTGGTGTCTTCAACATGTTGAAGCTGCCCGTTGTTGGTTAGGACCTTGGTGGGGACCTTCCCCTATTTCTCCACATGCTCCAACTTAGTTTCTGAATGCCCTCCATGCCGATGCTTTCCCACTTGATTAGCAAGATTGCCTACCATATACGTGAGTTGATCTACCCGCTGTATATGCATGGATCAATTAGGTTACTTGCACAAACTCTTCCTGTGTCACCACCATTGAAGCTATTAGGAGATGAGGTAGAGTTGAAAATCTCTAATGATGGCCTGCTTTGATAGGAAAATGGTGCAACCCGGTTATTGAATTAATGAGATTTTGATACCCAAATAACAAGAATGGACAAGATTACATCCTAAGAATGTTTACATAGAGAGGAACAAGCAACTTTATTGAAAATTTAACTTCCCCTACTAAAGACTTGAAAAAAAACTCAAACTTAGAATATGTGGAATCCCTACCTCCTACACTATTCCTTTTATGGATCCTAAAGATAATTCCTATGAATCCTTAATGAAGATTTGTAACGCCCTGTAAAACCGCCTTCCTTAAGACTCGAACACATGCTCGAACCTGCTAGACATGTATCACCCTTTGGACGAATAATTGGCCGCACCTGACTTAGAGAACCATAGTCTTATGGTATCAGGAACTTAGACACGCATGTAAGAGTCCGTTCCACTGCCTGTTCCGAGACAGTTAAGCCCGAAACTCGTTGGGGACCACCCATGTATTGGGCTTGACACTCTTATGTGGGTGTTACGACGAAATCGGCACCCGAAACCATAAATTGAAGTATCCTGCAGTTGCACATGGGAGTGCAAGTGTACTTGCACTGTACCTTAAGTGAGTAATCGTTACTCAAATCACTTTTCTTGTGTGGGCCCATGGACCCTTGCATGGCCATGGAATGTGGATCATGGACTTGAAACATAAATCAGCACATAATCCCCCGATATGGGCCCCGATTGACAACCAGTGACCGTCGAACGGATGTCGCCTCAGATCCGGTAATCGCCATGCCCGATCGGTCCCAAATCGTACCAAAACAAGGATCTCACCATGGTAAGGCCATCCTATGGTTGGATCAGCCCAGAGGGGTCAGGTGGGCCCCGCATGATCAAAACAGGGCCCAAAAGGCCACTTTTATGCAACTTAAAACATTGGGGGCTATATGTCCCAATTCCCCCAACCCTTATAACCCATTTTCTCAGCCCTCTCTCTCATTTCTCAGCCAATTTTCTGAGAGAGGGGTGTGTGAGAGAGAAAAGGGGAGTTGTAGAAGAAGGATTTTCAAAGAGAAGCCCTTGCATGCTACCCTACCCGGACCTAACCGCTTTCACAACATTCAAGCCGGCTTCTCTCGTGATTGGAGACCTTTCCAGACGTCGATAGAAGTAAGTCCATGATAAATCTCCCATCTTCTCTAACTTCCTACATAGGTTTTCCCCTTTTTCCTAATTTACTAGCACCTTCTTGCAGGATTTCTCCAAATCCTCCTCCAAACCAAGGTGTGTATCATTTACCCATGTGTTGCCATGCAACCAATACATGCAACTGTAGTTGATACCTTCAATTTCCAGGTTTAGGAAATTGGATTGGAGCTAGGGAAGTTATATGAGATTGGTAGAATCTCGTTGCCTAGGGATTTGGATGCTAGGTGTATGATAGGGCCACTTGCATGCTCATGTCATCCTACATATGTTCTCATTATGTAAATATTCTGTGCTAAGATGTCTTAAAACTTATACCAATATGTGATAGTTGAGATTTTAGTATTACATGTTTTGTAAATTAAATTATGCATGAGCTAGGGAATCGGGAAGTGTTTGGGGTGATGGATAGTAACTTTCGACCCGACAAGTACCATAGTAGAGGTGGCCGCACAAGGTCGGCAGCGTCGGGAGCGGAGTGGTCGACTATGGTGGAAGTTGGGGCGATTGGCTGTGGTCGAGGACCACGCGGGCCATACGTGCTCAAGGCCGGTCTTCCCCTTGCTTCTCCTAGCCAAGGACCCTGGCCCACCACTAGGTCGGATGGCAATATATGTATCTAAGTATTTAAATGTGCTTTAATGTGCTTCTATCACTTATGTAGAATCCATGTACCAGCGCACCATTCGATGGGCCCACTATAAACCATATGGCGTACCGATCCCTCAAGACTCATGAGCCGGGGATGGTGGTATGGACCTTATTCCCATGCTGTCGGCCTACGCTGGGGTGATGCCTCCCCGTAGTGTCCATTGAGCACCGTAGAGGTGACACCTTCTACTTAACTATGGGATAGGGCGACGAACCCTATTCCGCCTGTGTTGGGCGCGTCTGACGAGTTGCGGCCAAACCAGGCGCCTTGGGGCTGTAGACCTAAGATAGGATCGAGGGGCTACTAGCTGCGACCTGAGTTTGCCCCGCAGGGAGTCAAGTGGTCTCAGTAGGCCAAATTGATAGAACGTTGGTATAGGGGCTTCGCCAACCGGTTGTGTGATAAAGGGATTTAACTAATTACTTAGCTAATCATGTGTAGTTAGGCATGACATGCATTGTTTGTGTGGGTGAGGTGGTGGTGCCACTCACTGGCGGCTGTGACAAACATCGGTGTTCGGGCATGCATCTGCATTATATGCACTCATCCCATTTAATAACCATGCTTGCGATGATGTGTTATTCGTTGATTCTATCTATGAAAAATGAAGTTATTATCTATATTGTTTGTATTGGTGAATGTGTAATCTAAGGAAATGAAACCACTGAGTTGGCCACTCATACCCCTTTCTGGGGCGGTAGTTTAAACCACCAACCAGATGACCCATGTGACCCAGGTATACAGGAGGCGGTCGAAGCGACCGAGTTTGTAGAACTTGGAGAGGACGTCGACGAGTACCTACAGTACGTAGGCGACCAGGACTATTAGAGTGCGGTAAGTTAGGAGTACTTCTTTTGGGGTTTGGCGCCTACGCAGCGTTCACGGTTCAGCTTTTTGGGACAGTATTTTCTGAACTTGTAGTGGGGACCCAATGGCCCCAATGTGAGGAATGTAGTTCATGTACATTTTTGGAATTATATATATATATATATATATATATATATATATATATATATATATATATATATATATATATATATATCTGTTCCTCTTTCTTTTGGAAATGTTTCTCCCATGATTAAGTTGTTTATGCTTGGCTAATTTATTTCTACAATTTTGCAATTAATTACAACTCATTCATGTACCGCATTATGTGGAACCCAGGATATCGGGGGCCGAGGACAACCACGGACCCTGGCATCCGGGGCGCCGCAAGATCCCTCAACTATTTGATTGATTTTCAAATCAATCTTAATTGTTTTTATATCAACTATAATTTCTTAAGCTAATAACAATCCCACCTACAAATATTTGGCCTAAAATAGCAAAAACAAATCCCACCTACAAATATTTGGCCTAAAATAGCAAAAACAAATCTTAATTGTTTTCATATCAACTATAATTTCTTAAGATAATAACAATCCCACCTACAAATATTTGGCCTAAAATAGCAAAAAAATCTATTAAATGCCACCCAATTCTTCCATATCTTCCACATCAGCCTCTATCTTCCAAACATGGTAAATTTGATCTCTGACATTTAGGCTCCAAATCTTGCAATAAACAGCTCAAAGTCAGAACACGTTGGACCCTAAGGCAGGCCTTGGGCCTCCATCAACACACAAGATGTGGATGATTAGAAGTCCCCCTCCACTTGAAAAAAAATTGCAAAATGTTAAAGACAATATTGTGTGGCAAATATGAACCAATATTAGAATGCGCACGTACCCCCTCATCTACAAATTGTTATCATTTATGTAACTATTCAGGTCAATCAATGTTCACCTATTTAATTGAATATGTAATCCCATAAATACTTTAGTAATTGTTGATAATTTGATCTACCAAGTAGGACAGCCGAATGGGAGCAAGGTAGCGAAGTCAAACGTCTCTAGGGATCTGGGCATAATAATTAAAATTTTCCAAACTGGAATTAGTAAATGAAACAATCTATTAGAGGCTACAAAATTAGAGTGAGGCAATGATGGACATGGATGACAATGGCCAGAGAGATGAAGAGAACCAATATTCAAGACTTTGGAAACCCAATCTTCTCGTTTATGAGCAACATCTCTGTGGAGACATTGAAAGAGGACCTTTCGAGACATTCGGTTTGAGCCTGACCCAATTAAAGGTTTGCCAAGTTGTGCCCAACCCATCACAAAGTTCTAAATGCACATTAATGGTATGATTGCATTAAAAAATATCTACAAGAATATTATTGGCGTGTGATACATATGTACATCTAATATACATTATTACTATATGGCTTAGGCCCTAGGCTAGAGCCAACCACATGCACCAATGAGCTTGATCCAAGCCTCATCTAGACACTGTTGGACCCAAACTTTTAGACCCAACCCCAATGGGCCTAGGGGTTTATGGGTGAGGCAAGGCCTCAAGACCTACTGGGCTAACTAAACCATCTGACACCCTTAAAAAGAACCAACCATTTGACTTCTCATTGAATTATAATAAGAAAATTTAAGACGCATAACAATCATCAGGAATGGAAGTATAATACAACCTGTTCAACATGGGGTGCTTTAGTAAAAAATAATTGAGGATAATGCTTTGTTACCTGTTGAACAAATTCTACAAGATCTTTGTCAGACAAATTGATCCCTAATATACAAGGTACCTGCAAGACCATTAAAAAATGCAAACACATGAATACAACTATGCTTACTCAACAACATGCAAGAAGCAACTCTCACCATTTAATTATTGCATATTAGGATAATCCCTATCCAACTTTCATTTTGTTGATGGCCCAAATTGATCACATGTGTGGTCTAGTTCCTTTGTTTTTTGGGTTTAAACATATGTTGGGTTTAGGCCCATGAGTTGATGTAATAACTTAAGTGTAGAAGGGTATATTTGTAATTTTTCTTTTAATTAGTGAAGCCCTAATAATATAATGAGGTGGGGGCTTGAGAAGGTTGCTATCCTCTCTCTCTCTCTCTCTCTCTCTCTCTCTCTCTCTCTCTCATCCCTTAGAACATTGTATTAGAGCATCATTTATTTAGTACCCTATTCATCTCTGTTTCACGTTTCCTCTCTTTTCTTCTTTCATCTTCTTGAGGTGTAACCCTAAATTGTTTGAGGGCTGATTTACACCAAATCTGTTTTCATCTTTGTGCCACCACTTGATGAGTCGTGTAATCATGTCTTGTGAAGGTGTGAGGCCCACTTTCATATACAACCATCGTGATGGGTTGAAGTGCGCCATCATGCCCTATGGTCAAATCTCTAGTTAGACTTGAAGATGAAGGTGCGTGTGGAAGATGTTTATGGCCAAGATTGAAGATCAAGTACGTGTGAAGCGTGAAGCAAGTATTGTTCTCGATTGGTTGTGTTTGTGGCCTTATGTTATCTTGAAGTACATGTTTGGTAAGTTTGTGTTGAAAGTTCTTGATGAGGACATCCAAGCACCATACCAAAGGGAGGAGGGTTGAGCCAATTTCCTTATGGCTAGATGATGTGCATGTTTGTGCATCTTTGAGGCACATCGGGAAGATGCACATGGGCTGCATATAGGAGCTTGATAGACACATCGGACCATTGGATCATCATCATTAGACATCTTGATCGTGGACCCTTATGGGCCACAAAATAGTTTAGTTGCTTAGTTCGTTTACATGTTTCATTATTTTTTGTATAGCTCATATTTGTGTTGAGATTAGGGAATTGGGAGGCAATTTTTAATTCATTAAGCGTCTCTATATTGAGAATCTTATCTGAGAGCACCTTTTTGTAAAAAGTCTTTTCTCAGACTATAAATGGTTGGATGTCCCCACCCTAGCCATTATGCATGTTATGAATGAAAGAGATTTCCCTCCTGCTTTGAGATTGAGCAAAATTTCATCCTGTGATTGGATTGGTGGTGTGAAGCCTTGGGGAGTGATTCCCTAGTTATCTTTTCTACTTTCCTCTCTTCTCAACAATGTATCATCTTCTCTCATCTTCGTCTTTTTTGTTACCATCCAAAACTTAAAACCCATCCCCAATCTCTTCCAAAATCCATCTAAACCTAGACCTCCCTACACCATAACACTGTACGGACCTCCTCACATGATCGTATGGACAAAGACTGGACAACCAACCCATCTCCTCTCTTCTTCCCTCTTTGTTCCTTGTTCCGTCCTCTCTAAAATCTATAATCCTCATCCTAAAACCCTCAATTCCAATCCTAGAATCTAGAATTCCCAAAACCCTAACTCTTAAAACTCTAATTCCCCATAGCTCTAAATCCCAAAACCCTAGTTCTTAAACCCTTTATTAAACCAAGAGATTCCCTTTCGAATTAGATTAATCCCTATGCTAGATGGAAGTCCTACCTTCCATAGGTCCTATTTAATCATGTTTTACAAGATCTAACTGCAGTAGTCTTGAATCTGAGTATAATTAAATACTTGACTCCTTTAAGTTTGTGATAGATTAGCATTAGTTTGTGCTTTAAATTGTTCTAGTTAATCCGTTTATGATTTCATTGCATCATTCTAGGTTGGGCCATCCATCTTGCATCAGTTCTTCCTTCCCTTGCGTGTTTGATTTCTTTTTCCTTAAATATGGATGTCAACAATGAAGCTAAGAATGATCTCGTCTCCGAGTCGATAAATCTGCAAATCACATCAACTAAAATGAACGGAGCAAATTACCTATAGTGGGTCACATCTATAGAAGTATTTCTTACAACTATGAGCAATTTATAGTATTTGACTTCCCCCAAGCCTGTAGAAAATTTGACAAAATATGAAGATTTGGTGGCAGAAGATGCCCATATTAGAGCTATGATGTGAAATAGTACAGAACATCACATCAGTGCGAATGCCATCTTCATCAAGACAACAAAAGAAGTGTGGGAGAACTCAAGGAAGATGTATTCAGGTGAGAAGAATCTAACCCGTATCCAGAATATTTTTGCTCTTCAATAGGGAGATAAGAGCGCAAGGAATATTATTTAGCCTTGCGAGGCGTGTGGGAAGAACTGAATATGTACCAACCCCTGTAGACAGATTGTGAAACCATGGGTAACGGATAGGGGAATTCTGTGTTGCCAAATTCCTCTCTGACTTTTGTCTTAAGTTTGAGCCTATGAGAGCTCAAATCCTTGGAGATAGTGAGATCCCATCCACCATGGAGACATTTCCTTGAGTTCAATGTGCAATTAGATAAAGGCACAAAGTTGCCCTCATCTGATCGTTCTATGTTTGTTTCTGCATTTGGTGACGGAGACAGAGGAAGTCGAGGTGGTCGTGGTCGTGGTGAATTTGGTGGTAGAGATTATTGGGGAGGTCATTTTGGAAGTAGGAATACATGACGAAGTCAAGGCACAAACTTTGGTGTAGCCATGGTCGTGGTAATTGGCAGTGTACTCGTGATTTTAACAACTACACAATTAATACGTGTCGGGATCTTGCAAGTAAAACGACGTGGGCAAATCAGGTTCACTCTTTAGATGATGGTTTTGAGGGTTATGTCTCAAAGCTTATCTCCACCCATCCCAAGCCCAGTATTGCAAGGGTATGCCAAGCTTCTAAAAGGTCGTTCCACTCATGCTTCATCATCTATAGCTCCTCTTATTTAGTCGGGCATGATTTGTCTTGCTTCTTTTGAGAGTGTCCCTTGGGTTATTAACTCTGGAGCTTTCAATTATATGACTAGTTTGCACAGTGCGTTATCCCAATTAGTCAAGTCTTCGTCAATTTCCTCTGTTAAATTAGAGATCGTACTTCGACCCATATCGGGGTTGGGTATCGGTTGCCCCACCCCATCTCTTTTATTATTGTTTGTACTTTATAGTCATAAATTTTGTTTCAGTTTATTGTCAATTAGCTAACCAAATCCTTAAATTGTTGTGTCATATTTTATCCCTCTTATTGTGAATTTCAGGATCTAAAGATGGGGATAATGATTGGTTAAGGACATGAAGTGAACGGGCTTTGTCACCACAACAATGGAATAATTAGAGTTGCATTGCAGATAGATATCTCCTCATCAGTGGCATTTCAGGCTTGGTCACCCTTAAGTAGTTTAAGGAGTCTTATTCTATCATTGTCATATGCGTCTAGGTTAAGCAAGCATCATAGAGTGTCGCTACTTCCTTGTGTGGACAAAAGACCCTTCTATTTGATACATTTTGATGTTTAGGGCGCAGTTCTTGTTACTAGTTTATTTGATTTCAAGTATTTTATTATCTTTATGGATGATTATTCTCGAATGGCATGGTTATACTTAATGAAAGATAATTCTAAAGTGCTCTGTTGTTTTAAGGAATTTTACATAGAAGTATAAATATAATTCAACTAATGTGTACATTCTACATTCAAACAATGCTAGGGAATATGTATATTATGATTTTAGCTCGTATCTCTCATCTCATGGCATTATTTAGAAAGCTTCATATGCAAACAAGCCAAAACAAAACAGAGTAGTTGAATGTAAGAATTGACATTTACTTGAGGTTGCCACAAGATTGTTCTTAAATATGAAGGTTCCAAAAAAACTTTCGGGGCAATGCAGTCTTGGCTGCATGCTACCTAATAAATCAGATGCCATTATCTATCTTAGATGGAAAATCTCCTTTCTCTATTTTAAGTTCTCGTGTTCCTACCTTTCAATTCCACTTAAAGAATTCAACTGTGATAGTTCGATAACGTCTTTGACAAATTTGAACTAAAGGCCATTCAACGTATTTTTCTTGGGTACTTTCGTACTCAACGAAGATACAAATGTTACAATCCCATCTCCTGAAGACGTTATGTGTTAGCTGAGGTTACTTTCCTTGAACATGCCCTATGGGGGTGTTTGATTTCTTAAATCCCCTATAAACACATGCAAATGGATAATAATTATTTACTTTTGTATTTGCAACATATTTCCCAATATGATGTTGACATGCTACTTTTTGAATGCAGTCTGTCACTAAACTCGGGGCGAAAAGCATAAATAGTGTGGGGCCCACCGTGATGTGACTTATCCACACCGTCCATCCCTTCCACTAGCTCATTTTAGGGCACGAGCCGAAAAATGAGGCTAATTGAAAGCTCAAGTGGACCACACTATAGGAAACAATGGGAATTGACCACCTACTGTTGAAAACTTTTAAGGAGCCCTAGAAGTTTTGGATGAAGTAGATATTTGTATTTTCCCTTGTCTATGTCTTTGTGACCCTATGAACAGGTTAGATCACAAGCAAACATCAATGTGGACCCTAGGAAGGAAACAACTTTCAACGGTTGACGTCTTTAGGACCACCATTTTTTGTGGTGTGGTCCACTTGAGCTTCAGATTTGCCCCATTTTTTTGGCTCATGCCCGAAAATGTTTTGGTTAAATGGATGGATGGCATGGATGAGTCACATACATCTTTGTGGGGCCCACAAATTAAAGTCAGCCCATTCGGACTGATTTTTGAGAAGGAAATACACACCCATTTCCATCTCTTTGGAAACATGGGTTATAAGTAATAATAACCAATCTACATGTATTTACAAAAGAATTTAAAAAATCAAACACCCCCTATATTTCTCCGAGGGAGGACGGTCATTGCAATTTGAAGAAGGGTGTACAACTCTATCCATTATGCTAGACACAACATCTTTAGCAGAGGAGATGCCTGTACAATGTGTAGATCCTCCGCCTTTGCAAGTCTACTACAAATGTTCCAAGAGAGATGGAGTACATATAAGTGTATCTTCTATCAATCCTCCTACCTTGTCAGAAAGTCATCATCTCTCTAAATCTTTACCTATATCATCAAAAGAAGGTGGCTTGCTCATCGCTCTTTGTAAGGGTGTATGTTCTTGCACTCAACATTTTATTTCTCAATTTATTTCCTTTGCTGGTTTATCTCTTTTGTTTCAACAATTTACTTTGTCCTTGTCATCCATGCTTATTCCTCATTCTAGGAGGCTCTTAATAGTGACGAGTTGAAACAAGTTATGGAAGAAGAGATGGTTGCGCTCAACATCTTATTTCTCAATTTTTATTTCCTTTGCTGGTTTATCTCCTTCGTTCCAATAATTTACTTTGTCCTTGTCGTCCATGCTTATTCCTCATTCTTTCTAGGAGGCTCTTAACAGTGACAAGTTGAAACAAGTTATGGAAGAAGAGATGGTGTCCTCGATCAAAATCAAGCTTGGATATTAGCTAAACTACCTATGGGAAAACGTGCAATAGGGTGTATCCGATGAAGTATAACCCTGGTGATTTAGTTGATTGGTTAAAAGCTCAACTGGTTGTAAAACGATACTCTCAAACCTATGAGTCGACTACTCAGAGACTTTTTCTCCTGTGGCCAAGCTTACTTCTGTATGTGTTGTTGTTTACATTGCTGCAAATCTTGATTGGCCGCTGTATCAACTTGATGTCAAGAATGCCTTTATTTATGGAGATCTTATTGAAGAAGTCTATAGGGAGTAATTGCTTGACTTTGTTGCTCAAGGGGAGTAAGACAAAGAATGCCACCTTGAGAAGTCAATCTATAGTTTAAAACAATCCCCACGAGCTTAGTTTCACAAGTTCAGTAAAGTGGCATCTGAATTTGGGATGAAGCGTTGTTAGGCTGAATGTGCGGTCTTTGCAAGACGAAGTGAGGCAAGTGTTATTGTTTTGGTTGTGTACGTGGACAATATCATTGTCTTCGACAGTGATAGTACAAATATTGACTAGTTGAAGAAAATTTTATAGCAACACTTTTAATGAGGACTTGGGCCATCTTAAATTCTTCTTATGTATTGAGGTAGCAAGGTGGGCAATAATTTGTGACAGATATTTTGCGTGAGGCAGGTTTTATAGGGAGCCAAGCCCACCAAGAATCCCATGGATACAAACCAGAAGTTGAGTGTGGATCAAGGGGAATTGTTTGACAATCCGGGGGCATATCGTCGACTTGCTGGAAAACTGATATATTTAATGATTAGCCGACTATATATCACTTATCCAGTTAGTGTGTTTAGTCAGTTCATGCAAGCTTGTATTCCCTATATGGAGGCCGTTTTTCATATCTTCAGGTATTTGAAGGGGCTCCTATTCATGGTATTCTCTATAAGCTAAATGGCCATCTCCGCATCGAAGGATATTCAGATGCAGATTGGGCATCCATCATGCAATCTACCATTGGTTATTGTACCTTCGTAGGTGCTAAACTTGTTACATGGAGTAAGAAGCAATGTGATTGCTCGTTCAAGCACCGAGGCAGAATACAGGACAATGGCACACGGGACGTGCAAACTAATTTGGCTGAAAATGTTAATGAACGAACTTGGTTTATGGTTGATATTCCCATGACTTGTACTGTGATAACAAAACTGCTGGCAACAACTTGGTTTATCATGAGAGAACAAAGCATATTGTCGCTTCATCACGGAGAGTTGTTAGCAAGGAAATATGCATTGTTGAGACTTGGTAGATATATTTACTAAGGCTCTCGGTTTGACTCAACTAGATCACTTCTTTCTTCAAGCCATACATACATACGTACATGCACATGCATGCATGTATACATACATACATACATAGTCTTGCTCTCCTGCGCACCGGTGCTCATGGGTACTCATGAGCACCTTTTTGAGAACTCATCATACGTGATGTGAGCCCAAAATCTGAGTTGTCCACGTGATGAAGCACCTAAAAAAAACCCCAGGACCTAGATTTCAACCTGATCCAAAACTTTGGTGGGCCATAGCAGAGGGGGGCAAATCAAGGGAGGAAATTGTTTCCTTTTTCCATGGCCCACCAAAGTTTTGGATCAGGTTGAAAGCTAGGCCCTAAAGGTTTTTTGAGGTGCTGCGTCACGTGGACGGCTCAGATTTTGGGCTCACATCACGTGTGATGAGTTCTCAAACCGGTGCTCACAAGTTCTCGCGAGCACCGGTGCATGGGAGAGCATTTTTCTATATATATATTAGTGGGCCATCTTGATCTCTTATGTAGTTTCCGGTTTAGACCCATAGGCAGATATAATAAAGTAGCTTAAGTGTGAAAGGGTATATTTGTAATTTTGCTTTTAATTATTAAAGGCCTATATAATAAGAGGGTGGGGCGTGAGAGGGTTGTTATCCTCTCTCTCTCTCTCTCTCTCTCTCTCTCTCTCTCTTCATGCTTTGGAACATATTTGATAAAAAAGATTGAACATAGAGTGCAAGGGTCATAGTTTACAATTCCTATATCAATATTATGGTGTAATATTGTAATGACCCGAGATTTTAAGTGTGTGTACACATGCACACAACTGCCTATATTCGAATATAATAAGTTCAATCATAACCATTAACCTTGGTTGCGTGAATCAAACCATTGATTTCAACAGTAAACAATGTAGATTTCAACAAACACCAATCCACAATCCAATCCGACCAAAACTATCAGTAAACAAACACCATCTGACGATCCCATGTAGATTTCAACAGTAGGTATCTCTCCAACACACTTTCTAGTACCATAGATATCTGAACCATGGATCTTTCTCATTTTTAGCCCCATAACAAATCATCATCTTGCAAAGACGATGACCGGCATAGATTTATCACTAACATCGCGATGGGCCCCACCAAACATCACTAATACACGTGGGAAGGAAGATATCAGAAGCTAGTTATAACCAGCGCACCCGACGGTTTCCTCTTCACATTAAGGATAAGTGTAACGTTCAAAAGATCCATCCGTGTGACCTACACATTGAACGGATCTGCCTCATCTTTGGTATCATTGTCGAACACGACCAGACTAAACGAATGGACAGAGTAGATTTCCTTTGCGAGCAACACAATGGGCCCCACACCATTCGACAGCCAGACCCGCCCGTTCTTGTGCCAGGCGGAAACCGTGCGCAAGATGCGGACGAAGTTCTCCCATCTTCCGACTTTCCCTCCTCCATATGGATCGGAAATTCCCGGTGAATCTACAGGAAGATCTTCCTCCTATCCTAGTTGTATATCCGATCACCACTAGCCATCCATCCCGTGCTTGACGCCAAGAAAACCAGCCGTTGGAAGGTGATGAGTTCCCTGACCCGATTGGGTTACTGTACATGCAGATCTGATCTCTCTGATCAGATCTTGTCCGTCTAAATTCCACCAAACAGGTTTCCGATTCCAGCTGGGAATCCCTGTTGGTTCTGAAATCCGTTTAAACCGCTGAGAATTGGTTTTTCTTCCCACTCCTTGCGCAAGACGTAAACAACAACTGCACGTCTCCTACCGCACAGCTACAAACGAAACATCGTGCGTCTTCATATACAGGACCACACGAACCGTCTTGGAGCGATCTTCACCGTCCATCACAAGCAGGTTGAGGGAAAACGTGACCAATGACAAATCTGACTAGAAAAGTGACTTCTTTCACCAAGAAAATCATCAGCCATTAAGATGGATACGTCCACCAATCTAGGATCAGAACCGACCATTAAGGGGGCCACCTAATACGACTTCATCAACCAATGTACCTTGGTGTGTGCAAGATACCATACTAGTGTACCTGGTGGATATCCAATGATTTGGCAGGTTGGGTGAGTTCCCTGGTATGTACAAGAGACCAACTCTGCAGCCATGATGGATTTTGTGAAACAGTGTTGGCCCGACTGTATAAACTGGTCCTGGATGTTCTACTAATAACCGTACTGAGACCGTTGAGACATACTTGCATATCTCGTACATCTCGCATCATATGCATGGTTAAAGAGTTTTGGTTTGGCGAAATTATATTTGAATTCTTAATGTTTTGAATTTTATTGAGTTCTTCCTATGCGATTTTATACATTAGATTACATGTGATAAACCGTACGAGATTACTCGCCTGCTTTTATAGCTGACGCAGTGTTATGCGATTAACCGTAGTGTAGGTGATGATTTAGAAGATTACGAGGAGGCGATTCCAAATGAAGAAGGATTTTAGAAGATCTTTTAGATTTGATTATTTTAATTTTCAGTATTGACGGCTTTGATGTAATAAGGCCCATTAGATGGCCATTAGTTTAGATAGTTGGAGAAAATTTGGGAGACTATATTTGGAGGTTTAATTTTAAAGGTTGGGTTATTTTAGTTCTATGAATGCCATGTGAATGTGAATGAAAAAGAGAAAAATTATATCAAGAATCGAAGCATTCATCATTAACACCCTTGATTTCGGGATTCGAGTGTATATACTGGAGTGCCTAATTTTGGGGGCGTTAAAAATATGTATTTCAGAGGACAAGCGATGATTGAACCCGTGAACTGAAAGCTGAAATCCTTACATCTTAATTGCTGAGACTCCACCCAGAAAATTACAATAATTGTTAGACCTATAAATCCGTCTATACGGGCAATGAAATATAGATATAAACGATGATACATGTTCTTGAGTAGGATTGAGAGAGAGAGAGAGAGAGAGAGAGAGAGAGAGAGAGAGAGAGAGAGAGAGAGAGAGACGGGGTGGAATAGCCTCTCACACCAGAGAGAGAGAGAGAGAGAGAGAGAGAGAGAGAGAGAGAGAGAAGGGGTGGAATAGCCTCTCACACCCCTGGCTTCTCTAATTTATTATTAGGGCTTACATAGTAAAAGCAGAAGTACAAAAATACCCCTCCACACTTGAGGTAAATAAACAAAGCCCATGGGCCTAAACACTATTTTTAATGAGAAACCACATGTTAGATCGTCAAGATCCATTCGTTAGATCATCATGGTCCACCAATTCTCCCCCCTCGAGGTGAAGTATATATATCATGAATGCCCAACTTGACAAAGAGACAATCAACATGAGTGCGATAAAGAGTGTTAGTGAATACATTTGCCAATTGATCTTAATGAACAGAATGGAAATTTCCTTACAATTTCTCTCTGGTGAAGTGACAATCAACTTCGATGTGCTTAGTTATCTCATCATAAACTGGATTATTCGTAATATGAGAGGTAGCTTGATTACCACAATATAGCCTCATGGGAACATCAATCATAAATCCCTACTCACACATTTACATCTTCAACTAAATAAGTTCACATATAGCATGAACCATTGCCCTGAAATCTACCTCTATGTGTGAACGGGCTACCACACTTTAAACCTTACTTTCCCATGTAACTAGGTTACCTCTTACAAAAGTACAATAGCTTGTAGTTGTCTGTTTGATGGAGAGCCAACATAGTCTGCATTCGAATACCCTTGTACTTGAAGATAGAGAATACTATAGCCAGGAGCTCCCTTCAAGTATCCGAGCATACAAAACACGGCTTACATATGATAAACAAGGGCCTGCATAAACTGACTACCCGCACTTACAGGAGAAGTGATATTAGGCCGGGTAATTGTTAAATAGATTAGCTTTCTAACAAGTTGACAATATCTTCTTGGATCATTAATCAATTCTCTCCCTGATCCACACAGCTTGTAACTTGGGGCCATAGGAGCTTCAACCAACTTCGCTCTCAGAAGACGTGTCTCGGTTAATAAATCCATCACAGATTTCATCGTAACAAACTAATGCCCACCTTATAACTTGCTATCTCAATACCCAAAAAGTATTGAACACTATCCAAATCCTTTGTATGGAAGTGTTGTTGTAAATATCACTTTAACTAGTCAATATCTATACTATTACTCCGGTGATAACGATATCATCCATAGACACAACCAACACATGACACTAGCCTCATTTTGTCTTACGAAGTTAAAAGTGCTCAGCCTGACTACATTTCATCCTATATTCAAACATTATCGAATGGTAGGTGTGTGACGTGTTATTGGGCCTTATTGTATGGGTTTTGGTGGTGTTTGGGCCTATTGCTTAAGACTTTTTAGGTCATTACTTAAACAAGAGGGGCATACTTGTAATTTTACTCTTTATTTTGTGAAGCCCTAATAAAAGAATGGAGACGAGGACGTGTGGAAGCTCTCAATAGTCCAGCCGTCCACTACTCTTCTTTCTCCTTTTCTCCATTTCTCTTTTCTTTTCTTTCCTCTTATTCTCTCATCTCTTTTCTCTATTTTCTTTAATAATCTCTCTTTACACTCTTCACATAACTAAATATTAATGAAAAAATAATTCAGAGAATATCATTATAGAGATTATTTTATCCATGTAATTTGCTGGCAGTTGAACCAACATATAAGGAAAAATGACTGCTTACAGCATCAAGAATTACAATAAATGGTTTGGATATCTAACTACACATTAATGAGAAATGAGATGATTAAAGAACAATTGAGAGATGGTTTTATCCATGTAGTGATGGCTGTTAGTTAAACCGACATATAAGGAAATGTGACTAGTTCTTACAGCAGCAAGAGTTACAATAAACGGCTGCCTATGCAGAAGGTTCAGATTCCTGCACAAAAGTAAAAAATCAGTTTGATTAATTTGATAGAAGAAGAAGAAGAAGAAGAAGAAGAAGAAGAATATGCTGAAGTTGAAATGTAACTGGTATACTTGATAAATCACATATAAATATGAAGCAGCATGGCAGGATGAAGCATAGAAAAGAGCATGGAAGTTACTTTGAAAAGGACCCTGAGCCATGAGAATGAATGTTGCAGATCCAACCCCAATTCGTTATCTGCTCGGCATAGGTCTGCAGTAACTGGAACCCAATTTCAGGTAGGACCTGATTTCAAAATTTGAAACAAAATGTTAAAGTCAAAGGCTTAGACAACCACCCCAGAAATTTAAATAAATTTTAGAGCTGTCATTAACCCAAAATAGAATTTACAATTTACAATCGCAAAAAATGTTGACATACCAATTCCTGTTCAGAATCTAGATGCACAACTGTCTTCCCTTCACCAGATAATACCTAAGATTTTGGACACCTATGTGAGCCACAAGCAATGCATGGAACTATAACAAGTTCAAACAGGTAAACAATAGATGACCTTTCGACGCAGTTCTTCCAGACGTATTCGTTCATCAGCAGCATGCTGTAAAACAGGTCCTCATGTTAGTGTGCAATTATGACCAAATGCTAACAAGATTGTATCATTGAATGTGTTTAAGGAACTCCTTACTGTCCATACATTTGATGCATGCACAGAATTGAGATTTCACCATTAAAGGACACCTTATGATTCTAGAAGATTCCACCTTTGTAAATATGTACCAGTGAGTAACCAGATACTAACAAATAGCGAGATATATCTCAGCATCCAGAAGAATTAAAACAAAAAATGAGCTTGAAGTAACCCACTAAATCCAACGCTCAAAAATTATAAATTAGTAAGCCAGTTGAACACAGGCTAATCATGTCGGGAAGTTGTTGGCCACCATGCATGGTCCCATAAAAAATACATAACTACCGAGACAACATCCTACACAGAAAAAATAATCCAGGGGCATCAACAAGACTCAGGTTGGGAGGATTGTGCTCCCAATCCACATAAAAGGATGGCAAGATGCAGTAACACCCATTTCACATTGTAGGACTGAAACAAAAACTGGTTAACATCAGTTGTGTTCACCAGAATATATGAAATTCAATATAAAGACAATGGGATCCATTGCCATCCATACTCAAGAATAAACTATCAATCTCATGAGGGTCAACGGAATGATACATATGATCCTGTTTGGCTTTTCTTCCCAAGGCTTCGTGCGTATCAAGTGGCAAGTCAAAATTTTGGCAGTGCAACAACAGCAATGGAAGAAATCAGTTGGTCAAGTAGTTAGACAAATTGAGTGTGCTGATGAGAGACTGGCAGTGCACGGTTGCCTCTTAGACATCCACTCAAAATAATGTCTTGGATTCCTGTTCAGACTTCACAATGGTTAACAACTGAATGCTAGGCTGAAATCCTAGATCACATATTTCGATACATGAAATCTCTAAACTCTTGTTTCAGACACAATATCAGATCTTACAGATCAAAGTGCTTCCAGTTACCATATAGGAATAAAGCACAAGAAAAAACATGCCAAGAAGAGACGACTTTTATCAAGTATAGAAATGACCTGATGCACAGACCTGATCAATAATGGCAAGTATACCACCAGCCACAACAGGAATAAATTTTTTATCGAGCTGTAGAAGAACCTTCGCACTTTCAAGGCAATCTTTATGGATGGATTCGGGTTTTAAGGAACCACCAGAAAGGTGCAAAAGCCCAGAAGAAATGTCAAGTATTCCATCTTCATGACCAGCCAAGTTACGTGATTTATCGCCATCCTAAAAAATGGATAAACTATTAATCACATTAATGAAACCACCAAAATTTATGCAATGCCCTCTTATGAAAATATAATTTGTTTATAGCTATGGCACAATTGAACATTGCTGATGTACTCAACTGTAGTATGTGGACCACCATCGCGCCACTTGGTCAGAGTAACTTTTGAATTTTCCAGATCAGAAGAGACAAATTCTGCAAGGGTGGTATAGTACCACATCAGCGCTATGATGTTTTCCAAGATATATATATATATATATATATATATATATATATATATATATATATATATATATATATATATATATATATATATATATTAACCGAAGTTGCTTCTATCTCCATAAATGTGGCACAGTTGTATCAGATCCGGACTGTTCATTTGCTGGGCCCACTGTGGATGTCTGAACCAATGTACGTGGTATGGGGAATGGATTCACAGTACACTACTTCCTCCAATACATGGTACATTAGGGTAGGATCACATGGGACACTCCATTACATACTACTAAGTATACGCAGTGCAGTTATACATAAAAATTGATATCATAATTTATATGTGAAACAATGAATCTCATGCAACGTATTATATTACATAAAAATTGATATCATAATTTATATGTGAAACAATGAATCTCATGCAACGTATTATATCATATGCTTACTATTGCACAAATCGAAGTATACATATCCACAGTCTAAATATAAATTTAAACCACTTAACAATAAGAGCATGCGAACACAATTTTGTGTTGGTAAAAAAAAGCAATCCGGAACACAAACACGTAATGTGGATTGCATGGCGTTTGAGGTAACATTCGTCAGTACCCCAAAAGTAGCATATTTTACATGATCCTAGCCATGTAACATGGGGGGATTTCCCAGACTATAAATCAAAATTTGGAAAGAAGATAGTCTTGGAGAATATGATTGACGTGGCAAATATAGGAACATTGATAGGCAAGAGTATTGAGTTAGTAAATACAATGAAACGAAGGAGAGTTAACATAGCTTGCATTCAAGAGACCAAGTGCAAAAGAGCCAAAACTAGAGAAATTGATGGATATAAAATTTGGTATATACAAAAGGACAATAATGGACATGGGGTAGGAATAGTGGTAGATAAAGAGTAGGAGAGTGATACGATTTTATTAATAAACTTTAGAAAAGGAGATAATGTTTTAGTGCTTAGCAGTAGGGTTAGAGCAAAAAATCAAGAGAATTTTTAAAGGATATGGATGGACTAATGCAAGGAATTCCGAATACAAGGAGTATACTTGTAGGAGGGGACTTAAATGGTCATTTAGGAAAAGAAAGTGGAAGATATGGGAATGTACATGGAATATATGGTTTTGGGAGAAGAATTGAGATGGGGGACATTATCCTTGACTTTGCTATGGCATACAATCTAGCTCTAGCAAACACATACTTTAATAAAAGAGATGAACATTTAATAACTTTCAAAAGTAGATCATAAACAAACTACATAGATTCTTTTCTACTTGGGAAAACAAAACGATCAATATGTAAGGATTGCAAAGTTATACCAAGAGAGAGTTTGACTACGCAACATAGGTTAATGGTTATGGCTATTTGCACTAAGAGATGGAAGAAAGAGAATAAAATTAACTAGGTGTCCAGAATTAGGTGGTGAATTTCAAAAGGAAAGAAAACAGTGTTATTCAGAAATAAATTGATGGAAGAGAGAAAGTGGACTATTGAGGAATAAGTAAATGTTATCTAGAATGAGATGGTTGAGTGCATTAGGAAAGTGGCAATGTTATCTAGAATGAGATGGTTGAGTGCATTAGGAAAGTGGCAATGTTATCTAGAATGAGATGGTTGAGTGCATTAGGAAAGTGGCAAAAGATGTTTTAAAGTATTTAGAGGGAGCTGATCATATAAGGAAACTTGGTGATGGAACGTTGATGTACAAAAGCTATTCATGAAAACCGTTTATGCTTTAAAAGCTTGGCAAGGGATTAGTTAAGATGCAAAATTTAGACAACATAGAAATGCCAAGTAATTGGGATTTGGCTTAGATGATGATAATGATGATCGAAATGCCAAAAAGATTGCTATGAAAGTAGTAAGTGAAGCTAAACTTAAGGCTTATTATATCTTTACAATAGATAGGGGCAAGAGAAGGTGAGAAAGATGACCTCAAACTTGCAAAAATGAGAGATAGGAGGTGTAGGGACCTAGATCATGTCGGATGCATTAATAGAGATGACCAGAGGGTACTAGTAAAGGAAAATGAGAACAATGAATGGTGGAAAAGCTATTTTCAGAACTTGTTAAATGACAACCACTCTAAGAGCATAGGGATAGGACCATAAACTTAAATAATGTAGGAGACCTAGATAATTTCATAGCCACTCTAAGAGCATAGGGATAGTGTAACACCTTGCATCTGGCACGTACTTTGGTGTTACTTTTGAATTTAGAGTAGATAAATTACAGTAGAAAGTTTTCTTGGGAGTTTCTAGAGTTTAGATAACTAAATTTAATTATTAATTAATAATCTTAAGTCAGATTTTTTTAAAAGGATATCCTAGTATGGATCATTAATCAATTAAACCACTTAATCATTAAATTTATATTTCATATATTTAATCTACCTTTGTGAACAATAATAATAATGGGTGGACCTTATTGTTTTTAACAAAATAATGTTAACAACAAGAAGGAAAAAATAATGATAATAATAATAGTAATAATAACCATGATTATGGTATTAATATTAACTATTGTTGATATTTCACTCAAAGGGTGGACCACTCCAATCCTTATGACTTTTTAACCATCCAAAACCGGTTTGGGATAAATCAAACCATTGGATTGTATATAACACAATTATTGTTAGTTAAATCACGATATATGGCCCATTTGACTCGTAGATCGGACACATCGGTGGACTGTTAGATTTAGTATGGCCAGGGGAAATGAATTGATGGAATAGATTTCACTAACCACCGTTGTGGACCTCATTTCAGTTGGGTGTGCACCAAATGGAGCATGCACACGCCGTGCACCGGTTCAAAGCAAGTCTGTCAGCACTTGCTGACCCGACTCCAAAACTCAAAAGAGGATTCTTCCTCTTTTGTTTTTCAATTCCTGCGCACAGCGGGCGAGTGGACCACTGTCAGTTTTTGGGGACTGTGTGGCCCACCTTTGATGATAGGATCGGACGATCCAAACCGTCCATGACAAGCCTTGGGCTGGGTTGGACTGAACCTTGGTGCAGATCTTTAGTGCCATGTGTTGTGGTGAGTGTAATAGCAGTCGGAAGTCAGACTGTCCAATGGTTTTCTGTATTTCCAGCAAACCATATTTCTGATTACTGTGATCGTTGTGGCCCACATTTGGGAAATCCAAACCATTCAGTTCGTAGAGCATGATCTGTTTTATCCATTCCTGGTTGTCCCCATGGGAGGGGGCCATCATATTTAGACAGGTTTTCAACCAAAGACTGCTGGGTACCCTGTGTTTCCGAAAATAGAACTCCCTAGTTGGCAATCCACGTCCGCTCACCTCTAAGACATCTTGACCGTCCATAAATGGTTGCTAGGGAGGGTTCTAGTGCGATCTCAGCCCTTCATAACCCTTGCACGCGGATCGTGAGTCGGCTATAAGAGAAATTAGGGTCTTCGTTTCCTTCTTTCATCTTGCAAGTAATCTAACCGAAACCCTAGATCTAGCTGCTCTGTCCCCTCTCAGTAGGCC
Organism: Liriodendron chinense; assembly: GCA_003013855.2. Taxonomy (NCBI): domain Eukaryota; kingdom Viridiplantae; phylum Streptophyta; class Magnoliopsida; order Magnoliales; family Magnoliaceae; genus Liriodendron; species Liriodendron chinense. Next base: position 8,351,927 of record ML058446.1, read on the forward strand.
AGAGGCCCATCCCTGCCGCCGGAGTCAGCTTCCCTCTCATCTCCTGTGGTGGCTCATCAAAGGCGTCTGGTTTCGCTCTATCTTCGCACCATCAGAAATTCTGGGAGAAAGCTTCCATTGCTTCTTTCCTCAAGCCTCCTTGAGTCCTTCCAAACGCTTCTCCAGCTTCGGATCGAAGCAACCTGTGCTCCTTTCAGATCCACCGTATTGTAGGAGTCTTCTTCTTCATTTGAAGGTGTGTTGCTGGGCTCGGGCTGAGCTCTGGTCGATCTCGGACCAGCTGCTGGGTCTATGGAGTTGTGTTGAGGAGAGTTATTCCTGCTGCAGTAAGTCAGGTAAGGCAGTTTCCCATCAAGTTCCTTTCCTGTTAGATCTGTTCCAATCCAGTTAGGAATGAGTTGATTACCGAGTTGTTCATACTAGGTACTGTTACCACTCAGATCGTGAGAATTGATTGATGAATGAGCATTAACCAGATAAACAATGGTGTTAGTCAAATACCTGATTGAGTATTTGTAAGTAGTTATATTTTCAATGGGCTTCCAAATTGGGTTGTAAACTTGTAATGGTATCTATGAGTTCCTGACTCAGCTTGATTGAGTTCGGTTAAACTTTGAGTTGCAGTAGGCTGCTAGTCAGTGTTGTTATTGCTGTTTATTGTTCAAAATAGTTGGGGATTGTGTCTGTTACAACCTGTATATTGTGACATTAAACTGCCGAGTTGAGTTAGTCTCAGTTGCAAGTTGTATTGTTAGGGCGGTAGTATGATCTTACCTAATTTGGGTGTTTATCTGCTGAATCAGAGCTGATTTAAGTCACTTACAGCTGATCCTGATGGAGACTTGAGGTTTACCAATTTGTTTTAGGAGTAGTTGGAATTGGACTAAGTTTTCTTCAAGGCAAGAAGTTTTTTTCAATTTCCTTTCAAGTATTTCTAGTTCAATTGTAGTTTAGACCTTTTGTAATCTAAAGGTAGTTACGATTGGGTTGTAGGAGTTTTATTCCAGATTTTGAAAGTCCCTTTTCCACTTGTTCCGATTTGGATCTTTGGGTGGCACTCCTAGGTGAGTTTACTCGATTATGTAAAACCCTATTGTAGTTTAACTTGAATGGAATTCATTTTTTGTGTTAATTATTGAATTGGTATGTATTAGGTATAGACGTTCCTTATTTTAAGCGATTTAAGTCAAGTGGATTGACTTAAGTCAACCGGGACATATTAATGTTACTACCTGGTTGCGCTAAAAACTTAAGCTATTAGGGAACGGCAGAACAATATATATCAGGGGGTTTGCTGACGCCTCCAACACCTCCCCTCACGTGCGAGCTGTATACTGGGCTCCGCACGTAATACTCTAGGCTCAAATGCCAAAATACCGAAAATTTGCAAACCCCGGGACTAGAACACCAGATGTCCTGCTCTGATACCATGTTACTACCCGGTTGCGCTAAAAGCTTAAGCTGTTAGGGAACGGCAAAACAATGTATCTTAGGGGGTTTGCTGATGCCTCCAACAATTAATTGTTGTAGGAATTTGAGGATTATCTCAATTATTCCTCCTTCTTAGTTGGTGTAAGTAAGGGGATCTTACTTGAGGTGAGGTCTTTCACCCTTCAAGTTTCCTCTCTTTATATTAGTTACTTATTTACTAATTTAGTGGTGCATGATTGTTCATTTCTAAGGGATATTCCTTGATTGAAATTTATGGTTGAACATCTATGTAGTTTGAATAAAATGAAATGGTGCACATTGGTCTTGTTCAACGATCTATAGTTGGATGAAGATTGACTTGGAAAAACATGTAATGTTGAATCTTGTATAATTCCCTACATGTATGTTGATTTATGTTGATAAATGATAATGGTTGAATCATATGAGTTATGTGTGGCCTCATAAGTTGATCATGGGAATCAAATGGATAACATATTGAGCATGTGTTGGAAGGATGAGTTGAAATTGTGTTATGATTAAAATATGATAATGTGGTGCACTTTGTATTGGGACTTGAGTAGTAGCCCCATAATTATTGTATAGGATTACGGTTTTACATGTATAAGTACTTGATTAATGGCCACCATTTGTTGGGTGAAAATTTTAATAGATGTTTGGAAAATTTTGTTGATTTATATCAGATGAATTGTGGCCTAAAGGGGTCTTTGAGAAGTATTGTATGATATCTTGTTGGAATTGTTGTGTATAGAATTATGGAGGCCATTAGTCTAAGTACCTATACAAATGAGAATGTTGATACCTTACTTTATAATGTTTACATCTCCTTTAGTTATAAATGTTGTTGTTTTCCCACGTGGGCCGCGGATGGTGTTTGCTATGCCTGAGCCGTCGGCCTATGCTGGATTGTGCACGTCCCCCATAGTGACCGCGAGTATGCTATTTGATTGAATTGTGAAACGGATTAATATCGGTTGGCTAATCATGCATACATGGCATACGGGTGTCTGGCTAACTATGTTGAAAGGCCAGTGTACTGTTCGAACAACCCAACTCGCATGGAATGAGTCCACTGTTTGAAAGGCTCATTCCCCAGTTTGAGGCCACCATTTGAAAGGCTCATACCTTGGTCCGGTTGGATGTGCATCCCCAACCGATGAACATGTTCATGCATTCATACATTAAATAAGAACTTGGATGTGCTTTACCATGATGATATTGATGTTGTATTGTTAATCGCTTTCATGATGATTTGTTATTTCTCTAGTTACTAGTTGTATCTATATTGTGGACATTGTTGACTCTATGGATGTGAATGGGTAATCTTGGAGGGTGTTACCTCACAATGACAACAATTGACGTTGTTGAAATATAATTAGATGATGCAGGTGATGGTGAGGATGCCCTAGTGCAGGCTGATGTAGAGCCGATGGCTGACATTCGGGACAAGTGGCTTTACTTGTCCCAAGAGGAGCTGGATTGCATGGTTGTCAAGGATGATTAGGCTCTTAGTTTTTCCTTTTCAGTTTCTTTTGAGTTTTGAGATTTTGGTTCTGTATAAGCCCTTTTGGGCACCACTTATCTTTCATTGTGTGTGATACTCTGATATAGATGGTTGGTATGAAACCTATCATTTGACTATCTTACTCTCTTGTGAAAGAATTATCTAAAATTCCTTAATTTCGATTGGTGATTGAAAGGTTAACTCCCGAGCTTTTGAAACAAGGGTTTACAACTCAAGTTACGAAAACCGGGGTGTTACAGATAGGACCATAAACTTAAATAATGTAGGAGACCTAGATACCTTCATAGCCACTCTGAGAGCATAGGAATAGGACCATAAACTTAAATAATGTAGGAGACCTAGACACTTTCATAGCCACTTTGAGAGCATAGGGATAGGACCATAAACTTAGATAATGTAGGAGACCTAGATACTTTCATAGCCACTCTGAGAGCATAGGGAGAGGACCATAAACTTAAATAATGTAGGAGAACTAGATACTTTCATAGGATTAGAATATCTGAAGTGAAAGATGTTTTGAGAAAGATGAAAACAGGAATGACCCTTGGACTTGATGGTATTCCAATAGCGGTTTGGGAAGTGTATGGGAGATAATATTTCAGTAAACAAGTTGTTCAATAAGATTGTAGATTGAAAAAAAAAATGTTAAACGGATGGAGGAAAAGTATTGTGACATATAGAGCTGCACTAACTATCATGGGATTGAAGTTATGGGCCATACTATGAAGCTTTGTGAGAGAAGTATTGAGCAAAGACTAAGGTGTGAAACAATGTATCAGAAAATCAATTTGGTTTCATGCCTAGGAGGTTTATCACTGAAGCTATATTCCTACTTAGACAATTGATGGAGAAATATAGCGAGAGAAGGATCTCAACATTGTCTTTATTGGCTTAGAGAAAGCATGTGATAGAGTCCCTAGAGAGTCAATCTGGTGGTGTTGGGAAAGGAAGGAGTTTCAAGAGGATATATTGAAGTGATTAAGGATATGTATGAGGGAGCAGTAACAAATGTGACAACCACTAGTGGAGAAACAAGTGAGTTTGCAATTACTGTAGGCTTGCACCAAGAGTTGGCATTAAGTTGTTCCTTTTCCCATTGGTTATGGTCGAGTAAACAAGGGATCTGCAGGAAGAGATCCCATAGTTTATGTTGTTTATAGATGGCATAATTTTGATTGACAAGATGAGGGAGGGCGTAAACAAAAAGCTAGATTTATGGAGGGTACTTTAGAATCTGAAGGATTTAAAATTAGTCAGATAGTCGGACTAAAAAAAGTATATGGAGTGTAATTTTAGTAACAATAAGAGTGAAAATGAGGAATTAGTTAAGATTGTTAACCAAGAGTTTCCCAAAACGACCACTTTCAATACCTTCGGTTGATAATTCACAAGAGCACAGAGATTGAGAAGTATGTTGCCCACACAATTCAAGCTGGGTGGAAGAAACGGAGATGTGCCCCTAGAGTTTTACTTGATCATCGTGTACCATCCAAACTAAAAGGGAATTTTTTTTATAGCATAACTATAAGACCAGCCAAGCTTTATAGGGCAGAGTGTTGGTAGTTAAGGAACAACATGTTCATAGGATTAGTGTAGCTAAAATGAAAATGTTGAGATGGCTGAGTGGCAAGACAAGGAAAGATAGAACTAGAAATGATACATTCAAGGGAACTAAGGAGTAGCACAAATAAATAATGAGATGAGGGAAAGAAAACTTAGGCGGTTTGGTCATGTGCAATCTGCAATAGAGACTAAGAACCACACCGGTTAAAGGAGTGAGTTGCTACAAGTTGAAGGCTCTAAAAGGGCAAGGGGAAGGCCAAAAGGACATGGATAGAGGTAGTAAGCAAATACTAGATGATAGAGTGGAATGGAGAAACAGGATTCATGTAGCTGACCACAATTAATTGGGATAAGGCTTAGATGATGATAATTATTATGATTTTTAATGATTGAGACTGAATTAAACACGAATATTTCCATAACTTTTTTTCCCATATGGCCTTTTGTTACTTGCAGTTCCACAAGGATGAAGGGAAAACAAAAGAGTTAGCCCAAGGAAAATTTTTGGGTATGGCCCATACAGGACAGGGTCCAAGAGATGAATGCCTTAGATCTCATCTCATACAGGTGTGCCACATTTTCGAGATTAGATGGCTTAATAGCTAACTTTGATATAGGTGTTTAGGTCCTTGATATGTTTCCATCACCATTTACCTTCAAGTGTATTGGTGTCATAAAGTTCAATGCTTTGAGATTTCTCGAATCCTTCGCTTCCTTGCATCAAGGTCAGGCTGCCTGTGTTGTATGACTTCTCCTCCAAGCTTGTTCTGAATATAAGACAGGTTAAGTATACTGAAATCTTTGCCATGTTTGACCCATCATTCTAGGAAAAAGCTTTAAACAAGGGTTATACCTGGGACATGTGCGAGAATCATCCACTAGAATTGGCTTGAGACAAGGCTGTGATGAATCCTTAAACTTGCAAACAGTCACTGCAGAGCATCAACACGAGCAGTAGAGTCAAGTAACCAATACTATTATATAGGGCATGTTTGGATTGGGGTACGCTAGGGGAATGCAAGGGAAAGAAAAAATGTGGCATACACAACTCGTAAACTGAAATCAGAGCTAGGGGAAGGAAATCCTTCGCGCATGTTTGTTTCACTAAGGAAAAGTCCTGGCTAATGCTTTCCTTTTGCATTTACCAATGTTTGATTGCAATCCCACAAAAGGAAGCATCTTCTCCCTCCAACTTTTCCATTTAAAAGATCACATCAAAGGCAAAGTACGGTTGCCATCATGACTTTTGGAAAAAGGTTTCACTCCCTTGATGAGTTGGGAAAGGAAAAGGCAAGCAGTTTGCCACGACATCCTCCGCTTTCCAAGCAACTGTAAACGTCTTGTTGACATAAACTGAATGCTTCTGCTAGTTTACCCTCAAAACCAAACACACTCTTAATGAAAATGAATAAAGGGCTGTTGATGCTGAAGGAAACCTGGTAAAGTAGGGGCATCGTGGAACAATTGTGCAGTAGGTTCTCTTCCAAGTGCGGTGTTTAAATGGTTATGCAAGAGGGAGAACTTGCTCTTGCCTTTATAAAATGGTGGAGCCGAACAACTCCTTGACCTAACCTTGGGAATATGAAAATCTCCATGATTTTGGATTTCCAGTTTATTCCTCCGATTCTTGCCCATCTTACCGTACTTAGGTGAGAGAATGCAGCATGAAGACATAGCATAATTATTCATTGTGTCTGTGTTAGACAAGTCCATACATAACCAATTTGTTTCATGATTAAACTTGTCAAAAGAGCCAACTTCTCCAAAGATGACATCATCTGAGTGGCATCCATTGCGCAGAAATTTGTGCACATTCCCCACAGGACTAAAGCATTTCTTATAATCTAATTCGGTTTTGATACAGCTCGAGGTGGAGTGACCTTCATTGGAACCATTCGGCAGAGTGTAATGATTGAAGAAATTATCTTTGACTTCAGGGTCCCTAAAATGTCCAGACCTAACAGTTTTGCCAGACATAAAATTCCCTTCAATGGCAGATCCATCAGAAAGATCTTCAACCTTCCAAAGTGAAGTATCAGCACCAGAAGATGAGGATGGAAAACACCATTCAGAGTTTGTAGACTGACAATCAGAGCCTCTTTCCCCAACCTCTGCAAGTAAACATTTCCGAAGGTCATTTTCCTCACCAAAGCATGGTATATCACAAGCACGAGAATTTGTGAAATCACTTGATTGCACATTTAACTCTGTACTTTTCTGGCATTTTCTGATGATGCTAGAGAGATGAGAAGCTGTCGATTTATCCTGCCATGAATTCTTCATAAAGAAGTCCGAACTACCATTACTGTGGTGAGTTTCCGCAGCATCAATAGTATCAAGAGGAGAAAGCTGTTGTTTCTTGGTCCTGAAGTCATCAAAGTTTATTTCAAAACCCCTGTCATTCGAGAACAATGTTGAGTGTGAGTTTCCAATTAAATCCTTTTTTACCCTCTTGGATTGGCGAAAAGGAAATGGAACATTTCCTGCATCATCTTTGTAGTCGAATTGATCACATGTCACTATGCTCCCTGTTGATCCCTCCCTCAAATTTCCCTGTACTTCAAGAGACTCATTACTCCATCTTGAACATAAGATGTCATCTAATTCATTATCCTCAGTAGCCTGTCTAACTGTGTACTGCCCTGACAAGAAATGATCTTCCAATGGGGAAAAATCAATGTCACCTGTAAGAGGAATGCTACTTATTGGAGCAACCATTTGACTACATTTGGTACCATAAACATCCCATGCTACAGGAGTCGTGTCTCGGAAAGAGTACTCAGTCTGATGAACATATCCAGCCTTACTTTTTTGGCATTCTTTATTCTCCAAAGCATTTGCATGTGATTCTCTAGATGACCTTTTACAGTTCTTTTGATGGGATGACAAGTCAACCTCTGGCGATGACATCATGTATGATTTTGTAGATGATCTTTTACTGTTCTTCAGATGGGATAACAAGTCAACCTCTGGGGGTGACATCTTTAGGGAACTGGTAGATGGGCTAAGATTCACAGATTTTTTATGATGTTGGATCTTGCCTTTCTTTTTATTACTGTCAGAGTTCCTGGATAAATCAGCACTGAATGGATCTGGCAGCAAACAATCTCAGAAATATTAGTAACTTGAACAAAAAAACAAACAGCCACTCACATTGTATGGTAAGATAGAATCCGCAAGAAAATATTAAACTGAATAATGTTGTCTTAAGGATCTAAGAAGGTTAAGAATGAAATAAGTAGCCCTGGAATCACATTTGGTTAATATTTGTGTCAAATCTGTATAAGGAAACTATTGAAAGATCAAAGCATCTGTGACCTTGAAACAGAGATGCAAGGTTCTCGTCCTCCTTCCACATTTCACCCTTTGCAGGTACAGCATTTTTATGATCAAGGGGTTCTCCTGTATAAAAGGAAAAAGAAAAGGGAAAAAAATAAAAAATAAAAACTAACAAGTAATTCTGCTTTAAAAATGAATTTCCATGAAAAAAGTGAAGTATTCATCCTGCTGAGCTACACTTCCATGCAAATTCAACCTTGCAAAAAGTGAGATGGAATTTGTCTCCAGAAATGCCTAACAGCTTGCTCAATAAAGGACAGTATAGGAAGCCAATCCTGTAAAAGTTCAGAACGTCCAATTATTGCAGAAGAGAACCCAAGCATCTCCAGAATAGGTTACAAGTACAAAATTCACAGATAAATATAAATATGCAAAAGCTGAATGAGAAGAGAGCAAAACAACACTTAAGGATCATATGTTCCCCTCGGAGCAAAGCTATAAGATGATCTCTCTTTTTTTTTTTTATAAATACTTTGCACGGAGACTGATTCTTCTTCACATTAAATGCAACTTCTACTCTATGGTTAGCAGAAAAAACAGAATATCTCCATTCGTAGTCCATTTGCTTCCAAGATTACATCTCTTTTACAATCTTTGGAATTCCAACGGAGCTTCCACGGAAAGAACAGGGGGATGAAGCCTATATGTAATTCTTGGATTCTGACTTTCCAGTTCAAACATCAACTAGATTTGTTGTGATCCAAAAAAAAAGAAGAGACTTTTCTTTGTAGGCTCATTGTTTTGACACTTTGAAAATTTAAATCACATCACCATGAACCTTGGATGTCAAGAGAAAACGTGTTCAGAGCTGTCAAAAAATCACCATCATCATTCATCGTCATCATCATCAAAGCCTTATCCCGACTAACTGTGTCCACTCTATCAAGGGCCATAATTTATGTCCTAGCACTTATTTGGATTCATGTTGGAAGTTATGGCATAAGTTTGATGCCAGCTGCCAACTTGACGCAACCATCCTCCTTTATCCGGGCTTGGGACTGGCAATGAGAGCACAAAACTCCCACAGGTGCAATGTAATAGACTATTGCAGAGGTTGATTATAATCAAGTGCTATCTAATAGTCTATCACACAGATTGATTACAATCAACAAGTTCCTTCAGAGCTACTAAAAAAATGAATATAATAAAAATTGTATGCTGAGACTCTTGACTACTATTTCTTGACCCCCATCCTTGTTATGAGGGTATTTTGGTATTATGTGTTGATTGTTATTTAAACTAGTCCCCTGATCCCTTGGAGGTTACTCTTGTAATTTGCAAAGGGAATCATATGTGAGATTTTATTACCTTCTTTGATAAGGCTTTTTCTTCTCTTGCATGTCATCACAATATCTGAGTATTAAAAGAAGGGAAGAAAAAACTAGATCTAGTTTTCCTCAAATCTCTCTAAAGATTATATCACACAGTCAAAGAACAGAGACTCCAGGCTTAGATTGGTATTCAGTGCACATTGTGGACCGCCTTTATTGTACTTCGAGCATCAGTAGTCATGGAGCTGGCGTCATCAGGTGTACATGGGACGGCATCATACCAAGGATATTGAGCAAATGTGTGGCAATTTTTTCCTCAATTTCTAGGCAATTAGGAGTACCGTTCCAGAGTATTGTCTTTCAAGAGTTGTGTGGCATTGAATTGGTGGTAGTGTGGTGCATGGCTAGCTAAACTTAGCAAAATTGGGATTGCTATCTCAATTCCCAGGTACCTTTTATATTTATGATGGTTGATACTCATGGTTGTGCTCCCACTGAGAGAGTCCACAAATGTCTTGCCCTCCATGCTGATTTTCATATGGTCTTGAAGGCATCTCATCATCCAGAGTCTCACTTCAAATGTACGAAGGTTATCTACCATCTCTTGCAAGCTCAAGCTAATAGCATGAGGAGTTAAAGGGTCCTGTTCACCAACAAATATACAGTATGCCAATGATTAGGATTTTCTGAAATGTGGGTTCCACGGTTTGATAGTTCAAACTGTTGATATTGTCGGCCTCACCATGTATGAGGGTTTTGCTACAAATCACCCAAAATGGAAGATCATATACCTCTGATATTTGGGTCTTTCTTCCATTTATTAACCATGTATTTACAGGACTTTCAATGTGCCGGGATCTTAAAATCGGGAGATTTCTGATGCCTCCTTAATCCTCATCCATGATGAGGCCCTCATCTCAACGGTTTTGAACTTTGAACCATTGGCCAGTGCAAGAAATCCTACTAGTCAGCAAACCACACATTTGTGGACAAACAGGGGAATTCCTTGCAGGATAGGACATATAATTTCTACATGAAATATATGCATTTCGACCATTAACTATGCCTGGTAGTAATCGCTTCAGCCTGTCAGCAGCCGGGGTAAAGGAGGATTGTTATTTGTTGGTGTTAGTTGGACGGCCAGTTGTTGAACTTTTGCCAAGCATCCATGAGATTTGTAAAGCTCCACTGTTTCGATTTTTTCTGGCAGGGTAGGATTTATAATGCTGATCCAAATAGCTGAGACAAGGTGGCGGTGATGGTGGTGGTGGTGGTGGTGGTGATGAAGTCGTGAAGCTAAATCCAAATAGCTGAGAAGTAGACGACAGCAATGACAATGACACGAGGTGATGATGATGATGATGATGATGATGATGCAATACTAAAAGTCAAGACAGTCAGCACATCTAACTCGAAAACAGATCTTTCTCTTGAACCAAACATAGAACATTATGTTCCAACTATTTTTATTGTTTTTATTATAAATATTATTCTTAATACTAGATCAAAATTTTAAGTAAATTCATTATCCTTTTCAACCCAATCAAGTACTCTCTTTCCTCTTGTCCAGACTTCTCGGTGGGTCAGATTTTTTCACATCGATACAAATCTGAGTCTCTTGTTGTCATTTTCAAGGAAAAGAAGGATTTAATCCCAGCCTAAGGCAATGAATTTCTGAAGAAATTTTATATGTTCTTCATGATTAGTGTGCTCCTTTTGCAGCTTGTCATATTCATGGAGAAAGAAATTTGTGATCGTTGAATTGGTCAATTAGGAAGTTTGAGGAATTTTATGGTTTGGATGTTCCTGTAAGCCTTGCTTTCAGACCTTGTATTTCTGGCTTTTCCCATCTTAATGAATACATGACCTCATTGATTAAAGAAAGGAAGAAATAAGTTTTAAAAAAAACAAGAATCCTTTCGGTAAATGGTGAATGTTTTCTTCCATGACTGCCACAGACTGCAGATAAACACAGTTTTACGAACTAGTGAGGTCCACAGTAGATAATTATGTGTTTTCATATTAAATGATACCCTTGATCCTGTGTGTGTGGACTTGTAGCAAGGGACAACAATAAAAAAATAAGGAGGGAAGAAAGAAACTGGTCCTCTTCATCCAACATAAAAGATCTATAAGCCAGGTTCTCTGGTAACCGGGCATCATCTTGAAAGGAAAATAAGATCAAAATTTGACTCATGGAAATTTTAATTTTCAGGGAGAACAAAAGCCTCAGTGCAACAATGCTACAGTAGAACCAAAAGTAGCTAGAGTCCAGGAGCAGACAATACTGAACCAAAATTAAATACGATGTTATGTCCTAATCAGCAAAGTCCTATTGTTAAGAATCAGTCACAACAGAGTCGTAGGTATCATGATTTTGGATATGTATAACATGCTAGAAAGAAGAAAAAGCTCATCTCACTGACATTAGCACAAAAGTTGGACCCATGGACTAAGCCAAAACAAAAGAAGAGAAGTCGAGTATCACCTTGAACTCTACTATTGTCTTCGATGGCTCAAAAGTCAGATCATAGCTAGATTGAGGGCAACGAAGGTTAAGCATATATGCTATATATGCTTGCATCTTGTGTCTCCTCCTGTTTCGCAATTCAGGTTCTCCCTTCCACAGAGCAAGGGAGCGCTCAGAACTAGCAGCCATATTATTAAGCATTTTATGAATTGGCCCCTTGCAAACAAAGCGTGAATTGATATCTGAAATTGTGAAGGTGAAAAACAATGCATAATGGACCAAATAAAAGGTGAAGCTTGCTAATAGAATGTACACTGGACCCAAGAAATAGATGTGAGGGGATACAGACATATTGAAAGGTCTGCAAGCAGAATGCATGTTTAAATTAGAACCAAACCTATTAAAAGTTCAGTATTAAAATTACACACAAATCAATTCTTTGGATGTAAATCATGCCTACCTTTGTGGAGAAAGTATCAGCAGATAAATACCCAGAAAGCTTCAATACTCCCTCAGAAAAATTTACATCATGTAGAGAACTAGACACCTCATTCCCGAACCAGCTAGTCAATAATGGCAAAGGAGACAAGGAAGGTATCGTGCAGAGAAACTCATTCTCACTGCATTCATGAAGTGTAACATGTAAATAAATAGTAAAAAAGGTTTAGTTTCCATCCTGTAGCCAAGCAAGAAACTTACTTCTCAACATCGATGACTTTGAAAGAAACCTGTGGGCAAACAAGTGCAGTTCGAAGTACACATTTCTTCACCAAATGCAATACCTTCTTGGGGCTTCCAAGACACATACATGAGCAAACCAAAAGGGCATTATATCAGCACAAGCTAGAATCACGACTGTGAGCAGTGTAACTGCATTGTATGGAGGCAATCAATTGAAAACCTTCTTAACAATAAGGACATGATAAGGAAAAGAAAAGTTACGAAAATGAAAAACCTGGATTGCATGCATCTCCTTCGAACTGGTTGGTTGTAAAATAAATCACGAACAATGACTGCATAAAAGAAGATCGATCTCTTTCAAAGTGTACATAATATTTGCACAGGCTAACTGAAAATGAGAAACGAGGGGGAAACAATGCATCTCTAAACATGTTTATTGGGTGGTGCTGTCTTTAGTAAAATCTTGCCTACAGCATCATTGAGATAGGTTGATATGCATAAAAACAGAAGATTCAGAGCAAGGAAGATCAACAAATAGATACTTGCTGGCATCTTTACATAAAACACAAATCAGGAATCATCAGCCTTTTTTATTTATTAACTTCTATTAAAAGAGAATCCAAAAGCAAAACAAGACAAACAAAGCAGATGACAAGGGATTATCCAAAAATTCTCTCTTTTTTTTGTAAAGATGAAAGAGGGGCAATTCATGTCCCCATGAAGAGGTGACTGAGAACCAATTACAAATATGAAAAGCTTTTAAAAACCAAGAAATACCCCAATTCTGGGCTCTATTGAAGAGCTGCCACGAACCAGTTCCACTCTTTCCATATTGCCCATAAGCTAGCTAGCAGACACACCCTCCATAAGACTCCCCTCCTTCCTCCAAATCCCCTTCCTAGCTAAGAAGAATCCTTTTACATTCACAGGCATCACCCATTGAACCCCAAAGAGTTGGGAAAAAGCCACCAAATACCAGCTTCAAATTTGAGGTGAATGAAAAGGTTATCAACAGATTATTACAGAGATGCCTTCACATATCGATTATTTGATTTGTACATAAACAGAGAAACATTCTACTTTTATAAGTTCGCTAGCTCTATAAGTTTGCTAGCTTTCCTTTCTCAACCCATCTTAGGAGCTTTATCTTCACTCCCTGAGAGAGTTCTTTGCCCTGGTAGTATAAACTGGCCAACCTGCTTCCAGCTGGTTTGGTCTTACCCAGAGAGTGAGCTTTCTGTATCAATCAGAGCACTCTATGTTGAGCAAACAAGCTTTCCTGATATATAAGAGCACTTACAGTGGAGCAACCCCTCTTGAGCCTAGAGTTTACGGCACTCCCACCAAGGCATGCCCACTGTCACAGGCATGGAGGTTTGACTCATGACTTGGTCATTTCTGCTTGTGCATAGTAGAAGAGTGTAGAGACATCTAGAGTAGGCCAAAGTCTCAAGTGTAGAGAATTCTAGAGATGGCTAGGACGTTGTAGATTTGTGTAGAATTCTGGAAGGTTCTAATGTTCTGTAGTGAGTTTTGTAGCTAGGAGAAGTGTGGAAGAGTGTGGAAGTTTTCTAGAATGTTCTTGAGTCTTGACCATTGGATGGATGCAACATGGCGCAACCCAAGCCGTTAATGTAAAGAGCCTAGAAATTTCTTAGGTTCCTAGTCGAAACAAATCTACATATTGGTTGGATATGTGCCTTTTGGCTTCTATCCATGAAGCACACATCTAATGACATTCATATAGGAGTTCGCGACACCACAACAACAAACTCCAAACAGACGAAAGATTCATTATATGGGCAGGATCGCTTTACCCAAATTTCAAGATAAACAAAATCAAGGAACAAATACATACAGCATATTGACGAACAAAAGTGCACCTAAAGATTCAAGAAGAATGGTCCATCCAGCAGAACAGGATGTGTACAATGCCCTGTGGCTGCCCTCACTATAGACATGGTTTAGAGATCCAGATATTTGATACGAAGGGCCACACCAATGTTTTCCGTATCGTTATCGCATAATGTGTCGCACCCTTGGGAAATGGATACATATTGATTATTGCATAGGATATATAGGTTGTATCGCATCATGTATTGTTGTTACTAGGAAACTTGGGGAAACATTGGGAAATTGGTCGAATTTTTTAATGAAACTTCAGGAATTGTTAAAAAGGACATCAATACACACTTAGAAATCAAAAAATCACAAAAATAAGTGCACATAATAGGTTTCCTTTGTATGGAGTACTAATCTACGTGTTGTCTAATGAACTGATGCAAGTATATTCAAAGTCTATTTATATAATTTATAAATGTAAGAAGACAAGTACGGAAACACAAGCAATACATGCAAAAGCAACATAAGAAGTAGAAAACTAGAAATATACCTGTGAATAATGTGTGTGGTTGTGACTCAAACCCACATAGAGTTGCACAGTGGCTCGAAATCATCATCTCCATCTCGACGAGGCTAGGCATAGTGCTGCTGCTCCACAAACCAACAATGCTATTCCCAGGTCATAGCAGAATGATACCAATGAAGAAACTCTTTAACATAACGCTGGTAATCATCCTCTCCGATTTGAGAAAAATTGGAGATTTCAAATTTTCTCCAATTTTCTGCAAATTGACCATCTTTTCCCAAATCCCTAAATTGGAGTATATATGATGATGATTTCATCGAACACTCCTGAATACTCTGAAATGGGAGCCAATTGATAGCGGATTGAAGTGGAATTTCAAAAAAATATACTTTATAACATTTTTAATTAATTAATTTTTTTAAAATTCTTGAAAAAACTCCAAATTACCAAGAATCACTAAATCATGTTACATACATGTTTGATTTTGTGTTTGGACACAGATTGTAACCAATTTGCGAGAAATTAGAAATTTTCGATTTTTTCTAATTTTCCGCAACTCATCCCATCTCCCCAAATATTGAAATCAAAGCTCCACTCCAAACCCATGATTTTTCATGCAAAACCTGAAGAATCATGGATTTGTAACCATTTGACATTGATCTAACATGATTTACAGCAAAATAAAAAAGGATCTAAAAAAAATGCTCACTGGATCGAACAGGTAGGATATATCAACACTACCTATGCGTTTCGTATCGCATAGTGGGATACGAGATATATCGTGAGATATATCAGCCGATATCATCAATAATGAAAAACATGAGGTCACACACTGGATGAGGATGCCCAAAATGTCTCCACCACTAGAAGATTCTAACCTTTCACATCAATGTGCCTAAAGCTACGTAAGACTCAATGTAAAAAACTAATCATCATCATCATCTAAGCCTTTGCAACAAAATGGATTGGCTACACAGATCTTACTCCATTCAACTATATCACTCAATGCCAAAAAGTAATACTTATATATTTAAATATCAGTAGTTTTATGCCTGAAATGCAAGTCTCCATGCCAACTTGTGGGCAATGCTATGGAAATTTGAACACGGGGTTGTTTCCACCAGTTGCCTTGTGACATCGGAGGTCTTAGTAAAAACAGCTTAAGATGAGCAACTTTGAGCTTCTCCAATACTTCCTAAGAAATGCTTGGTTTTGGAAATTGGAACAGCTTGGTCACAAGTGATAGAGGGTTCACACCCACACCTTTGAGACAATGGTAGACTGGGTGGAGATGACCTTGTCTCAACACTGAGGTCCTGGTATCAGATCCCAACGTGGGGGGTGGCTAACATTGAAGTGTGGCTAACAGTGTGGGTGTGTGTACTAACAGTGGGCTATGTGCCTGTGTGTACTAACCCCCCCCAAAAAAAAGGTTGATATAGGGTTCTATGGATCTCTCTCTCTTTCTATGAGGTAATTTGCAAGGGAAACACCCCAAACCTCTTGACAGAATTCCTTACAAGAAACACAAAAAATAATATAATTTATAATCTTCTCAAATCAGAAGCTCCCTCTACATCGGACCCAAAGTGAATATCTATAGCTCTTCAAAATCCTTATTAAGTTTCCTACTAAACTTATCCCAATTAGTAAACCCAACTTTTAAACAAACTCAGAAAATTATAATCCAAATTAAACTATGAAATAGAGGTTGACACCTACAACTTAATGCCATCATACAACTAAAATGCTTAAATTTGATCCCTAAACAAGTGAACATCATGGCACGGATTTGAGTCTCATTAAGTAGGTGTATTGAGGGATACCCAAAAATAAGAAAAATGAGCAATTGATTGCAAATATCTGCCCTCCAAAAGCAGAGGTAGACATTTTTTTTTTTTTTTGAAAGGTATAGCAGAGGTAGACATTAAACATTCCAATCACTAATTTGGACCCTTCAACCTTTCCAACCCACTCAACGTATCCCATCATCCCAAATCACGCCAATGGAATGAACCTAACAGACTGATCAATGACTGGGAAAATGAACAGTCTAGATCAGCTAAAAAAAGGCCAACAAACAATTTCAACCATCCATCTGAAGGATCCACAATGGATTGCTCATATCTCTCAAGAATCACTGTGATTCAGCAATCATAATCATCCAAACAATGGCCTGCAAAGGAATTACGTTTTAACTTATGACAATAGAAGGCCAATGTTCAAATCACTAGGACACCAATAGGGTGCCTGTGGCATGGTGACCCATGCAGTCTAGTTTGGACAAGGTGGATGTTCTAGAATAATGATTAAACAGTCAATCTATTAAGTGTAGGAATCACACCATTATATGGTGAGGGTGAGTTGCACCAGATCATTTCCCTATGGCAGGTACTATATTTACGAATAAACATCAAATATATACATACAATAAATATAGAAAGGAATGCTAAGGTGATCTGGATGATAAAAAATGTTTTCTTACTCACCTGTTCAAAAATCCAATACATGTCATTCAATGAGTATTATATCGTGTAATCCACTGGTGATAACAATATTTTATGACTTTACCAAACTATGAGTGAGCCCTTCTTTTCAAGAACATTGCAGACTGTTACAAAGCATGCAATTGGTGCTTCTTTGAGACCCTATATAGCTGCTAAACAAACACATCTTGGCTTTTCCATGTCATGGTATCTTTGTGGTTGTTCCATCCACATAACCTATTCTTCCAATACCAGTGTAGGATAGCAGTTCCTACATCCATTTGCTGCAACATATCCTTGTTATTTACTAGGTAAAGACTCATGTAATTGAAATGTTGAACAAGATAAAGTTTCTCTATAGTAAATGTTGTGCTTCTAGTTCTGATTATATGAAGTGGAGCCTTGTATCTGTCTGCTTATCAATCTACTTCATACTTGAGCTTGTGGATCCATTTGCATCTTAACATGTTGTTGCATCATGCATGTGGATCTGGAGAGTATTATCCATAATAGACCCACTTATCACCTTGACATGCTTCTTTGAAAGATTTTGGCTCACTAATACTACTGCCTCTTTAAAATATAATCAGCAATCGAGCGGGATGATACATTGAATAGACTTGAAACCAAATTGGCCCAAATGGAGTCACAGTTGGAAGTGATTGGAGGGAAAGCAACTGGAAATTTATCACTATACCGTGGACCAGAGTATTATACACGAAGGTGTGTAAAAAGTGTACCATAATCTACCACTCTATCATCAACATGACCTGGAACTGTTCGTGGAAATGTGCGAATCAGCAACAATTTTATCCTAGCCAGAAGCATCCATAGGGCATGAACCAGAGTGAATGGAGACTAAATAATTATGCTACTCATGCACAGCATTCCAGATATAATTTCGCCGATATCATCAGTATCACCAGCCAGGCGATACTGAAAACTGCAGTTTTTACCGGATATCAATGATATTATCGCCAAAATATTGACACTGCATTGAAACATAAAAAAAATATCGTGACATCTCCTTTATGAAAATTTCAGGTGTCGGTGATACTTTCAATATTATTGCCAACACAATCTCATGTCCCAGGTACATGCATAAATCGCTGGGAATCAAGGAAATTTTGGAAAAAAAAAAAAATAGAGATTTTTTGTACGATCTAGTTGGGAAGTGAATTTCAACCACTTTTATTTTATTACTATTATTTTTTTTTGAGAAACAATTTCGACCACTCCTCTTCAATTTTCATGAATTAAATCCTCCAATTTGGAAGAAAAATTGTGAAGGGGGGTACATGCATAAATCCTGCGAAAATTGGAAAAAATAAAAAATAATTTTTTCATTTTATTATTATTTATTTATTTATTTATTGTGATATTTTTGGGGAGTGGATTTCGATCACTATTCAATTTTCATGAATCAAAACCCTCGATTTGGAGAAAAAAATTTCAAGGGAAAAAACATGTGCAAATACTATGAAATTCCAAAAAAAATTATTTTCGTTTTATGTTGTTATTATTATATTATTATTTTAATCTAGTTAATCAAGATCCTTAATTTGGAGGAAAATTTGGGAAGGGGGAAAACGTGCCTAAATACTACGAAAATAAAAAAAATCAAAAATAGCTCTTTTTTTTTTTTTAATAGTTATTTTTGGGCATCTGGTTGGTGAGTGGCTTCAATTTTTGGAATTTTTTAATAATTCAAAATTTTGAAAAAAAAAATCTATTTTATTTTTAAAAGATAGCAACACTGTTTCATGAAAAACTAATTAATTTTTTCTATTTATGGATGGATGTTGGTGAATGATTTGTTGCACTTTTTAATTAAAAAAATATTTTTTGGAGTTATAAATTAGATGAAAAAAAAAATGTTTGCCTCTATGCATGTATAGATGGATGTATGATACATGGGTGCGTGGTTGTGTGCGTTGATGGATGAATGGATGGATGTGTTATGCATGCATGGAAGTATCATGCATGAATGGATTGATAGGTTTGTATCAATGCATGAATGCATGCATGCATATGTGCATGGATGGATGGATGATATATCTATATATGCATGATAAATTTTTGTTAGTATTGCACTTTTTTTTAAAACAATACATGGTTTAGGTCCTTACTAATGGAAACTTATTATGTATGGTTCTTTTTTGCAAATATTTTATCCCCAAATATGTAAACATGTTTCTTTTAGCATCTCTTGAAGTTTCACCAAAAAATTTCGCCTTTTTCTCCGTGTTTCCCTCAATCTACAATATGTTTCCTGGTATCAGCAATATTGATACATCTTTCCGCATCCTAATCAGCAATACATGTAACAATACCGATACTACAAACATTGCTCATGCATTTGTCAGTCGTACAAGTCAAGATGTTTATATAAGAGATAAAAATAACCTTAGACGAACTGTGAACATGTTTAATAAATCCTACACCATATAACATGTAACAATAAAAAATAGCAAAGAAAAATAAATCAGCACCCCTACAATGCTAAGTGCTAACAACCTCAAGAGCTATAAAATGATGAGCCGGTTTCCCTAAAGCTTGCCCTTCACTTTCAGATTGATAGCGGATGGGCAACTAGAATAACAATGTTGATGCTGACTGGTGCTAATAGGTAACTAGAAATCTGATGAGGGATGGAAGAATTCAGGACTGAATAATAAGCATAAAAAAATCTGAAAATTTAGGATGGAACAGATCTAGGGTTCAAGGGAAAGAAGAAATGGAGAGAGAGGTGTTTAGGGTTATATATATATATATATATATATATATATATATATATATATATATATATATATATATATATATAGAGAGAGAGAGAGAGAGAGAGAGAGAGAGAGAGAGAGAGAGAGCGCGGGGGGGGGGGGGGGGGGGGGGGGCGCTATGGAAACCGATAGAGAGTTTTGTCTAGCCATGTAGAATAGGGAAATCCCAACCTCCAGATTAGGGTAAGGACGGGAATGGGATTTGAATGGCCTAGGGATTTGAAAATTCACAACCCGAAAAATTCTGGATGTGACCTTTAGATGATCTCTAAGGGTTAATGGGTTTGTCTAAACTCAAAAATAAAGAGAGAAATGAGATTCAAAGGTCTGAAACAGAAGATGTGAAAAAAAGAAAATAAGAAGATTACAAAAGATTAGGGAACGGAAAGAGATAGGTTTCACCACGGAATCAGCACCAACACAAAGGAGAGGAACCAACACCTTGCATCAAAAGAAAGCTCTTTTCTTCAAAGACCAAATTACTATAGAGAGTTACAAATGTACTTTTATATGTTCTTTTATGTGTTTTTTTCGGTGTGCATGTGTTTGGTGCTCCTGTAGAGTACTTTCTTGTAACTATAGTATTATAATAAAAAGGATGTGTGGGGTTGGATGCCCTAACACACTTACGTATTCTCCAAACCTCTCTTTCTCCATCTCTTCTCTCTCTCTCTTCCGTTTCCTTCATCTTGTTCCTCAAATTTCTTCTGTACTTGGTATCAAAGCCTAGGGATCTCGAGCTGAAGGGGCCTGCTGACGTCAACAATATTACGTACTGTACGGACAATTTTGCATCGGGAAGAACATGATCTAATGGAGCTTAATTTTAGAAGAATTATGGTGATTTTTATAGGATTTTTTGGGCTGATTTGAGGCGTGTTTGGACCCTTTTTCAAGTCTGGCGGAAAAACCCCAAATCGTCGTGCTTTTGCGATTTCTCCCAAATCGGTAAGGATTTTTTGGGGATTTCTCCCTAGGGTTGGTTAGTTTTACCATATGAAGACATCCATGGGAGTTTCTGATCAAGGGGATGTATTTTGGTGTTTTCCAGATGCTTTAGAGGTGTAGCTCTACCGTTTTTATTTTATTTTTATTTTTTTTGCCCCCCTGGGGACCCTGGACATACACCACAAGATCTGGTGTATACCTGTGTGTTCCCTTTTTATTTTATGGCAGTGTGTTGTGTCTATGCAAGCCTTTCTGTGAAGTTTCCTGCTGGATCTTGAGTTTTCTCTCATTCCTCGACCCGTAGCCCATTGTTTGGAGCTTTTATTGTGTGGAAACCTATCCCGAATAGTCTAGTGACTGTCCTTATTCCTTATCACCATGTTTGGCACCTTGGATTTGGTGGTGAATGGGTGTATTTCAAATCCAAATAGCAGCTTTTTGCATTTGGCAATCTTGGATTCAGAGTAAATGGAATCGGAGGTATTTCAAATCTATCTTTTTGGTGTGTTTTGAAATATTAGTAAAATGTTGAGATTCCGATGTAATCCAAAGGAAATGCCTTTTTTACCGTCTTTTTTAAGGGTCGGAGAACCACACATGTAATAAAGGTATCTCTAGGTTACCAATCCACTGGATGCATGGCACACTAATGATACCCCAAAACAATTCAATTATTAGCTACAACGCTAAAATCACATCAATAGAATGATCTAAACCATCCAAATGTTGGACATCTAAACGAACAGTTACAAATCGTCAGTGAGTCGCTTGTTAGTGATCCTTGCATTTGTGACCCACCCAAGGCTCAGAATTTCCACTTTTTTGGCTAAAGTATGGGCTTAGTACAATCATTCTATCAAATATTTTATACACACACACACACACACACACACACACACAAATTTGGGGATATGAAAGCTGATTTAATTAATCGAATCTATTAATACACCGAAGAATTCCAATGCCTTCCAAATACAAGCTTCCAAAAGGAAGATTTGGATTCCGGTGCATTTCAACCAAACTCAAATGAGGATTCGAAATCACCTTGATTCCAATGTAATTGCTATTTAGATTCCAATGCATTCCAAATCCAAGCTCCCAAATGGGCCCTATTATCCTCTATTAGTGTCTTGTTGCTCCAGTTTAGTGTCTGTGGACCGTATGGATGACAAAATTTCTTCCAAATCTGGTGCGGAGTCTTTGGATTCACACCCCTTGTTGATTACAACTGTCAAGTTGGATGGTAATAATTATTTGCAATGAGCTCAGTCCATGAAACTATTCTTTGGAGGAAGAGATAGACTCACCTACATAGTAGATGATGCTCCAGATCCTACAGATGGAAATTACAAAACTTGGACCAAGGAAAACTACCAAGTCATGGCTTGGTTACTTAACAGTATGGATCCATCTATCAGTAACTCCACCGTGTTTCTATCTTCTGCAAAAAAGATATGGGATACTTTGCATGACATATATTCAAAAGCAAGGAATTTATCAAGAGTTTTTAAGTTAATTTCGAATATCGGCAGGTTTCAAGAGGATTCCCGATCTCTAAAGGAGCACTTTTTTGCCCTCCGAGGTATCTAGGATGAGTTGGATCTCTATCATCCTCTTTCGTCCGAGTACAAGAAAGATTATTATCTTGTTTGTAAACAACGCGAAGGAACCCGAAGCATGCGATTCCTTTCCGGTCTTAACCCTGAATGTAAAGGTGTTCGTGAGTAGATTGTTGTGATGGAGCCTCTTCTTCCTTTGAATGTGATTTATGCTATGGTCTTGCTTGTAGCTACCTCAACCACATCAACCTTAATATCATCTGATGACTCTGCATACGCAGTTGGTGACTGGTCTCCTTTCAATCCCGCATCTAGAGCACCTAGGCGTGGCTGTGACTTTGGTTATAGCAATCAAGGTCAGGGTCATTGATGGCGTGTTAAGTCCCTCGATATACATTGATACGCCATCCTCTAACAGCTCGAGCTTTTAGATCAAGTGGTTGTTTGACATGGTATCAGAGCGGAAGGTCTTGTGTTCAAATCCCGAAAGTAGTAAATATGCCACCGGTAATATATTCTCCCACGAGGGGCTGTTATGGTGTGAGTTGTGAGTGTCTCTCCACATGGGTGTAAGTTGTGTGTCCCTCCACCCTTGCCCAGTATGTACCCGTGCGGAGTTCCACCCCGCATGTGCGGGGGAGTGTTGGAGTGTTAAGTCCCTTAATATACCTTGATATGCCAACCTTTAACAACTCAAGCTTTTAGATCAAGTGGTTGTTTGACAGTCATGTTACCGATTGTGGTGGCTATAGTGGCTGAAGTGGACATGGACGTGGCCATGATGCATCTCACAGTTACACACATTATGGGGACACAAATCATTCTATTGACCGGTGTTGGAAACTTATGGTTTGTCCATCCTGGGCGAGTGCATCTTTGGCTAGTAGTGCACCTTCTAATGTTGATCCAGCTTTGCAACCTACACTTAGAGAACATCACGGAAAGTCTCCTTCAGGTGATACTGTTCTCGTCTCCCGAGAGATCTATGATGCCCTTATGTTATTCCATGCTCTCCATTCATCCTCCTCCTTCGTCCAGGGTCATTGACTCTGGAGTCACCTCTCACATGAATGGTAAGCCTTACATATTTAATTCTTACATTCCTTCTAATCAGTCACATTTTGTCACTGTTGTGGATGGGAACCAAACCCTATATCTGAAACTAGTACCATCAACTTTTCTTCTTCCCTGCATTTGTCGTCGGTTCTACATGTTCCTAGTTTTCCCCTCAATCTCTTATTTGTTAGTTCTCTTACAAAATCGTTGAATTGTTCAGTGAAATTCTTTCCCTCTCATTGTGTTTCAAGACCTCCAGACGAAGCGGATGATTGGTGGGGGCCATGAATGTGATGGCATTTACTTCCTAGATAATGCTCCTATGATAGGAACTAGTGCCTTATCCTTAGATAGGGAGTCTGTGTCTAGGTGGCATTACCACTTAGGGCACCCACCCTTCTCTAGATTAAAGCTCGTGTTTCTTTCAATTTCTGAATCTAAACCTTTATGTTGTGAGACTTGTGAGTTCTCCAAACATCACCGGACTATCTTTCCTCCTAGTTCATCTGACAGGAAACTTAGACCTTTCGAGCTGGTCCACTCTGATCATTGGAGTCCTGCCCCTGTTATCTTTCCTTTTGGATATAAATATTTTGTAACCTTTATTGTTAATTGTACTTGAATGACATGGGTGTATCTTCTAAAGTCTAAGCATGAAGTGTTTGATATGTTTAAAATATTTTACAATGAGGTGGTTACCCAATTTGAATGCCCTATCAAAGTACTAAATTCCGACAATTAGGGCAAGTACTCGTCGCATGCCTTTCTTTCTTGCAGGACCATGGTATTTCATCTCATGCTTCATGTCCACGGACCCCTCAACAAAATGGTGTAGCTGAGCGAAAGAATCATCATCTATCATCTTCTTGAAGTCACATGTGCTCTCTTGCTTGGTATGAATCTTCCTAAGCATTTTTGGGATGATGCTTTGCTTGCTGCTGTATTTCTAATTAATTGCAATCCATCACGAACATTGTTTCACAAGTCTTCTTTTGAAATTTTGCATCCACACGATAAACCCTTTTCCTTTACCCCATAAAGTTGTTTGTTGTACATGCTTTGTTCAAATTCTCGATGGCACTAATGACAAGTTAAGTCCACAAGCTACAAAGTGCATCTTCCTAGGTTACTCTAGATCATAAAAGGGGTATAAATGTTATGGCCCTCAAACCGGTAAGCGATATGTGTTCGCCGATGTGACATTCTTTGGAGACATTTCGTACTTCTCAGATGAGGGGAGATCTTTACATAGTCCTCCTCTTCCAAGTCAAGGGAAGCATGTGCAATCTACATCCAGACCCCTTCTTGTCTCGTCTTGATGATGCTCCCACTCTGTCTGTCTCAAAGCCCGTTCTTGTGTATCATTGACGAACTAAATCCTCCACCACTCAGCCGCCCCTCGTCTCATCTGTTTCTGCTAGTGGCTCAGGTATAAACTCTTTACCTCCTGATGATCTTCCCATTGCTTTGCACAAGCCTCCTCGCTCATTTACTAAGCATCCCATTAGCAATTTTGTCTCATATCACCATCTTTCACCTTCATTCCAGTCTTTTGCAACCTCAATATCCTCCATTGTTACCCCGCATAACTTGAAGAAAGCTATGAGTAGTCCCGACTGGACTAAGGCTATGATGGACGAAATGTAGGTGTTGGAGAAGAATAAGACTTGGGAGCTAGTTCCGTTACCTGAAGGCAAACAGATGGTTGTGGGTAGGTCTATACCATCAAGTACCTTCCCGCTGGTTCTATTGATCATTATAAGGCTTGGCTCATTCCAAAAGGTTATACACGGATATATGGCATAGATTCCTTTGAGACATTCTCTCCTGTGGCCAAGCTTAACTATGTTCGTGTGGTTATCTCCTTGGCGGTCAATTTATCTTGGCCCCTATTTCAACTCAATATAAAGAATGCCCTTTTGCAAGGCAATCTTGCCGAGGAAGTTTTTATGGATCAGCCCCCAGGCTTCTCTATGGCTTCTAACAAATGCCTTGTGTGTTCCCTGAAAAAGTCCATTTACGGGCCTTAAGCAATCCCCACGTGCCTGATTTGATAAATTTAGTCGAGATCTCCTAGATTTTGGATTTATTCGCATTCAGGCCGATCATTCCTTATTTATCTGTCGTTGGCATGCTAGGATTATGGTGCCGATTGTCTATGTAGATGACATCGGGTTGTCCAGTGATGATACTGAGGGAATGGTGCAAATTAAATCATTTCTTAAGACTCGATTTGAGATCAGAGATCTAGAAACTCTTCGATATTTTCTGGGCATAAAAGTTGCTCGATCTAAATATGGAATTGTGCTTTCTCAAAGGAAATATGCCCTTGATCTTCTCTTTGAGATTGGGATGCTAGGATGTAAGCCTACTACCACGCCTACGGATCCAACTTACAAAATTCGTCCTAATGATGGTGAGCTCCTCTCTGGGATGTATCGGTGGTTAGTTGGCAAGCTCATCTATCTCACCATTATTCGACTAAATCTTTCATGTGTTGTGGGGGTTGTAAATCAATTCATGCATTGTCCTCAGACCTCACATCTTATCGCAATACATCGTATCCTCCGGTATCTCAAGTCCTCCCCAAGCAAAGGTTTACTTTTTCAACCACATGGCCATCTTCATCTGTCTGGTTACTCTAATGCCGACTATGTTGGAAGTGCACATGATCAACATTCTATGTCCGGGTACTATACGTTCGTAGGTGGCAACCTTGTCACTTGGAAGAACAAGAAATAGTCCGTTGTGGCGCGTTCTTCTGCCGAAGCTGAATATCGGGTAATGGCTCATGCGACATGTGAACTTATTTGGCTTCAAACCCTCTTACAGGAACTTGGTTAACCTCCTTCACCTCCCATTCCTTTGCATTGCGACAACCAGGCTTCCATTCACATTGCTAGCAACCCAGTGTTCCATGAACACACGAAACACATTGAGATTGACTATCATTTCATTCGGGGAAAAGTTACTACGAAGGAAATTTCTACTCCTTTCATTCGCTCTGGGGAGCAGTTGGCCAATGATCTTACATCTCTTAGAAGGGATGTTCTTCTTCGTATTACTAACAAATTAGGCATGATTAATATCTATGCTCCAACTTAAAGGGGAGTATAGAGAGTTACAGATGTACTTTTATATATTCTTTTTTGTGTCTTTTTCTGTGTGCATGTGTTTGGTGCTTCTGCAGAGTACTTTATTGTAACTCTAGTATTATAATAAAAAGGATGTGTGGGGTTGGATGCCCAAACACACTCACGCATTCTCCAAACCTCTCTCTCTCTCTCTCTCTCTCTCTCTCTCTCTCTCTCTCTCATTCCCTTCATTTTCTTCCTCAAATTTCTTCGCCTATACTGCTACAATATATCTTTTACCCAAAAGAAAAAAGCCTACATAAAGACTACTAGGCTGACTTATAGAAAAAAAAATACTTATTGCTAAAATATCCCTGCAGTCAACTTCTCTTAATTAAAAGCATATGTGCATTGTTGGGCTCAAGGGGGCCCAGCCGCACCACTTATTTTGGCTTTCTAAAGTGATCAGCTGACTTGTGGAGCCTATAAAAGACTTGTGGGCCCTAGCCCAGCCTTATTTTTCCTTTTTTAACTTTATGGCCCCCATCACAGATCCTCTCCATTCTAGGTCCTCTTTGGAAGAGCAAGCAAAAAGCACATTCCCAAGACAAAGAACGAATAATGGAGGATGTCAATCACCTAGCTGATAATTTCTCCCATGTGATCCCAGTCTTCAGCCTATTTCAACTTCTTTCTTAATGGGAATAATATGAGTATGATTCCAAGCATGTTGTATTCCATGAGCAGGCAGGTTCACAATACCGAAATCAGGGCAGTATGATTAATTTGTTATGGATCTCTGATATGTTTGTTGAGTCCCACAGACTGACATCTAATTAATATAAAGAGTTTTTTCTCTTTTTGAAAGGATATTAATATAAAGAGTTTCACTCGCTGATGTTACAACTCCAATTATATGGAAGACATTTCACATTCCTACAATATATAACAAGGTTTTCAGAATCGTTTTAATCTTTTATTATCTCAAAATGGCATCACGGCATTGGCAGGCACTTATTATTTCGAATCTATTTTTCCATTATCATAAATTCCTAAATTTCCACAAATTCAGCTGTTGACAAGCATCAAAACCTGAAAATTTTCTACTCCTTTCTTTCTATATATCTTTCTTTTGAGAACAATCTAAATCTCTTGAAAATCAAGTACTCACATTCGCACTGAACAAACCACAAGAACAAATGAAACAAATTTGAAACTACTGAAGCCAAGAACCAGGTCCTTACGAGAATAATTAATTATTTCAGGGTTCCGCAAGAAATAGTTCTTTGCAAAAGATTAGGTTACCTGTGGTGCCAACATCTTGCCTATGATCATCGATTCCAAGAAATAAACATTTGCATCCCTAAGGAAGAAATAAAGTCACCCATAATTAATACAACACAAAAATAGCCATCGAAGGATTCCCTAGATAAAAAGGTAAATTCAATATCTGGAAAAAGAATGCATGCCTTGATGATTTTGCGGTACCCATTCGGCCTCCCACGAGCTTTTGTTATGACTTCTAACAAAGAGATATCAGAAAGGGAACCCAATGCCACTCCCCTAAAACCCAAGCTTTCAATACCAGCATCCATCTCATCCAAGCACTGAACTTTTGAAGTTGCTGTCCATTCATTAAACAAAACCATAAACATTATCACCATTGACAACGTTAACTAAATTAGTGATCACAAGGAAAAAAATAATCATTATCAAAATAGGGACAAGATAATTAGATGCATAGATATAATCATACAAAATTCAACAAACAAAATTAAAAGTGTTCCATGTTCCTGTAGTATAAGCTTGCAAAAACACCCCAACAACCCCTCCCCTCCCCTCCCCATCTCCTCCCACCTCTCTAGACGAAGGACAGACGAATGAAAATTTGAGAGATCAAGATGAGTGGTGTGGGTCAAAAGCCATCAGCCCTAACCAAATGCTCAGCCAATCCAAAGCAATTGAATCAAGTAGAATCTCTAATGCAATGCCAAGAGATAAAGGCTTGAATTGGTGAATACCAAGTTGCCTAGTATTTTATCCAAAACATAGCAACATCAACTACTCTCTTTTTTTCTTTTTCTTTTTTTGTAACAAATTCTTATCATGCCTACAGTGAAACGTGCACATGTTTAGATAAATGAATCAACGAGCAGATGTGCTACAAGGTCATAATGGAAATGATAAGGGATCTTTACCAAGAACATCACTACTTGGAAATCAGCTAGCCAGTTCCTACATGTTGCCTAGCCAAATTGGCAATTGAATTTATATTGCCATATGAAGTAACATACTGTCAGATCTTATTTTGTAATGCAGTGGAGGGTAGTTCAGGTTCAAGAATCACCGGCAAGTCACTTGTGGAACTAACATCTAACAGATTCAAACTGTGAAAAGAATGGAGATCAATCATGTACTTGGTGAACAATGGTCTCCCAAATTAGAATTTGCAATGAATCAAACATCGTGACGTGGACTCACGAGATCTAGAATTTGATCAAAGATCAAGCCCAACACACATAGAATGAGTAGCATTTATCACAGTTTGTGAACAAGGTTCACTCATACCTGCCCAATTAAATGGATAGTTTACTCATAGACATCCTTGCCTGGCCTGGTTAGCATAGACCTCTCATGATCTAATGTCTGTTAAAAAATCAAGAAAATTCCATCCCTAAATCAGATGTCATAGTAGCATGTTGGGACAGTCACCAGATTGTGTTGATGATTTTTCTGCTTTTCCAGATTAATTCCAAAGTGTTTGCCACTTGGTGGCTGCTGGAACTTAAGAAAGAAACCCTTTTTTGCCTCTACTTTCACCCTGATTCATGAGTAAGAGAATTTTGACTTGAGAAATGAAGTTATCCCATGACGAGGTAGTTTGTTAGGGAAATGAAGCTGCTCAACTGGTACCCAAGTAGCTAAGAAATTCACACCTCATCATACAATACAAGCCAAAAAATTCCAGATGTTGAAGGATGTTAATGCCATGCAAATACAGAACCGACTTGCAAGTGATAATAGCTTAAACTATGATAACTAACAAGTTATTATTATAATTAATTATAATTACAATCCATATGCACGAATAACTAATGCAAAAGATAAGCACAACCATTATAATCTATGTAGATAAAACAAATACATAAGCACACAACAATGATTTTTAAATGGATCATCATACATGGGGTCCCCTTTATGGATCTCGTTTTGCCCTATCCTCGGGAAATGATCCAGCCATTACATCCCTTCTCACCAACACAATACAAGTCCTTTCAGGTCTTCCACAACCTAATGGAAGTTTTGGATGCAGATTGAAAGAGACGTCACCAAGAAGACGGCACCAATCAAGGAAGAACTTTGGACCCGAAGTAGTCCAAATCAGACCCAAAATGAAGCTCGATGATTAACCTGTTTGCCTGACGGCAGCAGTAGTGCATACCTAGATTCAGCCCAACAGAGGGTGTATTGAAGAAAGGCTCAATGCAGCAGTAAAGGGGGAAGTGTGCGGTCAGTTTGGAAGCCAAAAACAGCTAACGTCAGTCTGACATCAACCATAACTGATGTCAGAATGACACCAGGCCTTATTGCATGTATGTGTCCACGAAAGAGCTCAAGCAGCATGCGACTTTGGACAGCCAGTATTTATTTCCTTCTCAGAAGGTTTCAGATAGAATATTACAACATGGTTAAGATTAGGCCAGCCCAAGGCTTAGATTTTTGGAGTTGCATAGGGTTTTAGTGGAGAGACTGGAGACTAAATAAAGGTTAGTTTGGACTTTGGAGCTGTAGGGAATCGTTTTTGATATAGTATTTTCTTCACAGACAGGAGGTGAAACAGGTTTTGGTGTTTTTGGGTGTTTGAACCAAGGTTGATAAACTTCTATCCTCCTGCTCTATTGCACATGAATATGTAATTCGCTTTTGATTGTTTTATTTGTTGAGATTCCT
This sequence comes from Liriodendron chinense, assembly GCA_003013855.2. Taxonomy (NCBI): domain Eukaryota; kingdom Viridiplantae; phylum Streptophyta; class Magnoliopsida; order Magnoliales; family Magnoliaceae; genus Liriodendron; species Liriodendron chinense. The sequence continues at coordinate 8,382,447 of ML058446.1, forward strand.
ATTTTTGGGACCGCATATCTTGTTCTAATTGCTGTAGAACTGTTCTATTCTGCTGTAGAACTATTTCTAACCATTGAAGATTATTCTTGACTGTGAGAGATTGAGATTCTATTGCTCATTTCAATTACTAAGCCCTGCAATAGTTAGTTTTACCTTTTGAATTACATCAGAATTGATTGGGTAATCTAAACCGCAGATTGATCAGCATCAATTTAGAGATGAAGAACAAGGCATTGCCAATAAAAGAACTCAAAAGTTCTGAGCAACATAGGTATTCTCAAATATTCCAAGAGAAGCCAATGAGATTGCCGACTCACTCACTAAAGAGGGAGTGATGAAAGGGTCACTCAAAATCAGCTCATCAATGCCTCTTGTTTGATGTTTCTTTCTTCTCCTTGATTTAATAAAATTTTTATTACCATTCAGAAATAAACAAATAAAGGTAGAACTCATAACCCAAAGTGGAACAAATCAGACCCAAAATCGAGCCCAATAGCTAGCTTGACAGCAACAGCAGTCCAGGACCATATTCAGCCCAATAGAGCAGCAAAGACAGAGGTGTGCAGTTGGTTTGAAAGATAAAAGGGCCGTGTGATGCTGACATGACATCAGCCCATCATTGCAGCATGATATCATGTGTATATTTTCTAGTTGATAAATGAGTACAAGTTGCATAGGAGTGGGATCCTTGAGATGTATTCCCATATCTAATAGAAGTCATTGAAGCCAAGCAATCCTGGAAGTAGTGTGAGCAAGTGCTCTATACTCAGCTTCGCTGAAAAGAATCTTTGCCAATGAGAAAAACTATTGAAGTTCTTATAGCTCTTGCAAATCAGACTAACAATCATATTGCTCAAACTCCTATGGAGCTACGTCAAGTTCCAAAAAGATGAATGAAGTCCTTAGATGATCCCGTTCAATACAAGCGTTTCATGAGAAGCCTCATTTATCTCATTATGATTGACCAAGTATAGTTCATGTCATCAATATGGTCAGCTAGTTTGTATCCGGTCCTTGACACGATCATCTCAGTGCTTTACATCAAATTATCACGTCTTCTAGGATTGCTAGCCGGGTCTATTTTTTCCTTCATCCTCATCCCTTAGATGATTGCTTAGACGGATGTAGATTGGACCAGTTGTCCTCATTCTTAAAATCTTCTACTAGTTGATATATAAACCTCGGTCCGTCCCTGAGATCCTAAAAATGTAAAAAGCAGCAAAACTCTCAAATCTTCTACCATAGCCAAATACCAATTTGAAATTGTCAGCTACTGGTAAAATTATCTCGCTCGTTGGCCTTCTTAAGGAACTTGGGGTCACCACAACTACTCTGACACCACTTCATGGCAACAATACTATGCCATTTAAAGAAAAAAAAAAATGAAATGGTAGAAGGAGATGGAAGAAAACATGAGAGAGAGTCTAAAACCTTATGACTCTCATTGCAATATTTTATTATATATGTAGGGTTTACCCCTCCCTTATTACACTATAACACCTCAACAAATGACATATTTACAAATAAGTCCACAAGGACTTTATTACAGAAAAGACCCTATGATATTAATATTCCAACACTCCCCCTCAAGTTGGTGTATGAATGTCCATCATACCCAACTTGCCAGAAATTTCTTGCAACATGGGAGAGCTAAACGCTTTTTTAAATATGTTTGCCAGTTGATCTGACAAATAAAGTAGCTAATAGCCCAAAAGATATCTTCTCTCGAATAAAATGTACATCAACGTTGATGTGTTTAGTCTTCTCATGAAAGATTGAGTCAGATGCAATATGAATAGCTGTCTGGTAATCACAGTAGAGAGGAACAGCCGAGGTGATAGAAAAACCCAGCTCCATCATAATGGACCTCAACCATAAGAGTTTGCATGCCCCATGAGCCATAGCCCTAGACTCTGCCTCTGCACTGGATCGAGATACAACCGATTGTTTCTTACTTCTCCATGTGACCAAGTTGCCACTAACAAACGTGCAATAGCCAAAAGTTGATTTTCTGTCAGTTGAACATCCTGCCTAGTCAGCATCAAAATACCCAGCAATGTTAACATGTCCATAATTCTGATAAAGAATACCACGTCCTAGACATGACTTCAGGTATCTCAATATGCGATGTACAACATCCAGATGAGGCCCTTTCGTGAGTGCATAAAGTGACTAACAACACTCACAGCTTAGGCAATGTCTGGTCTTGTAATCGTCAATTAGATTAGTTTCCCGACTAACCTTTGGTATTGTCAGGATCTATCAAACTCTCACCTTCAGATGCATGCAACAAGTCTTTTTGATCCATAGGAGATGAAGCCGGACGAGCACCTAATTTCTCAGTCTCACTTAGCAGATCAAGAGTATACTTTCTTTGGGATATGAAGATGCCTTTAGATGAGTGGGCAACTTCAATCCCTAGAAAATACCGCAGGGGCCCCAGATCTTTAATCTCAACTTCCTTACTCAATTGTGCTTAACTTTCAATAAACTCCAAGGCATCCCCAGTCAGAACAATGCCATCCACATACACAAGTAGAATAGTTCTGCCTTCTTGTTGGGTATGAATAAAAACAGTATGATCTACCTAACATCGTCTGAAGCTGAAGGAGAGAATAGCAGCACTAAATCTGGCAAACCAAGTTCTGGGAGAATGCTTAAAGGCCATAAAGAGCCTTTTTCAGCTCACACACCTTCCCAAACTCTCGCTTATGTTGAAAACCAAGGGGACGATCCATAAAGACTTCTTCTTCCAGATCACCATGGAGGAATGCATTTTTAACATCCAACTGGAATAGAGGCCAATCAAGATTGGCTATCAAGGAAAGAATCAAGCAAACCGAATTCAACTTTGCCACAGGTGAGAAGGTCTCATTATAATCAACCACAAAATGTTGTGTAGCCTTTAGCCACCAGATGAGCCCTGTAACGCTCAATAGATCCATCAGCCAGACACTTTATGGAGAACACCCACTTGCACCCAACTGTATGCTTACCCGGGGGCAATGGAATAAGATCCCAGGTGTCATTTTTATGAAGAGCGGCCATTTCTGCTTCCATTGCTAGCTTCCAAGCAGGTACCTCGAGCACTGACTTAGGAATAGTGGAAGAGGAAATAGTGGCTAAGAACGCACGATAAGAGGGTGAGAGAGACTCATAAGAAAGAAAATTAGAAATATGATGTAATGTGGGATGATGACTACGAGTGCGAGAAGCAACAAGAAATGAAGTACTAACAACAGAGATAGGGTGAAAGGAGATACCTGAGACTAGAAGAGGAGCTATTGATAAAGACGATCCGTGTGATAGTCTCGACTTGCAACGAACATTGGTGAGGAGTCGCTTGGGTGCCGAGGAAAATGTCGAAGGAGAAGTATCAACAGCTGGCAGAGGCAGAAAATGTTGTGTGTCAACTGCATCAGCATGTTCAGATGATGGAGAGTAGAATTGGCGATCTTCAAAGAAGGTTACATCCATAGACACGAAATATTTTCTCGTAGATGGATCATAACACCTATAACCCTTATGTTGAAGAGAATATCCAATGAAAATACACTTGACAAACCAATTACCCAACTTGTCCCTGGAGGGACCTAATAAATGCACAAAATAGATGCAACCAAACACTATTGGAGGGACAACAAACAAGGAACAGGTAAGTTTCAAAGCACGTATTGGAATATCTCCTTTGAAGACATGGGCAGGCATTTGATTAATCAAATAGCATGATGTTAACAAGGCTGCAAACCAATATGACTTAGGAACCTTCATTCCTATCAGAAGAGAGCAACCTCAAGAAGATGGCGAATTTTGCGCTCTGCTTCTCCATTTTGTTGTAGAGTGTAGGCATAAGAAAGTTGATGATAAATGCCATGCTCTTGGAGATATGATTTAAAGATATTTGAGGTATACTCCCTACCATTATCAGAACGAAGAGTCTAAATGGCGCAATCGTACTGGTCTGGATCATTTGATGAAATGAATGAAACAAGTTAAACAAGTCATCACAGCAATGCATCAAATATACCCAAGCCACACGAGAGAAATCATCAATAAATGTAACAAAGTAAGAGAAATCATCTAGAGATGTAATAGGACTAGGTCCCTAGATATCAGAATGAACCAATGCAAACATTTTGTCAGATCGATATTCAACAATAGGATATGAATTTCTAACATGTTTACTCAAATGATACATTTCACATTTAGAGTAAGCATCACTAATTTTATTAAATTGAGGAACAAGAGATTGCAAAGTTCTAATAGAAACATGACCCGGTCTTGCATGCCAAATGGCAGCAGACTCTTTATTGGACTCTAAAGTGCGTGACTAAAAAGCAAATGAACGAGATGAAGCAGAAGCACTAGCAACAGCAAGATTCTCTTGTCGCAAGAAGTAGAGATCACCACGCTCATACCCCGCACCAATAATCCTCTTCGTACTTGAGTCCTGAAAAACTTAGGAATTTATAAAACATTAGACAATGTGAGAGAAGGAGAAACTGAAACTGAGCCAAGAAATTCAACTGGAGTAGAAGTTTCATCAACAAGACGAACTGAACGACTACAAGAAGAAGAAGGGTAAGGAAGAAGGCAACTGTGCATACCAGTCATATAATCCGATGCCCCGGAATTTATAATCCAAGTAGCAGGATTGGAGGAGGCATGAAGTGCAGTGCCTGTCGTAACAACAAAGGGGTAAATGGTTGTGAGGAGATGGTTGACTGAGATTGAAGAGATCTGAGATGCTGAAGCTCCATCACGTCTGCCCGAGTCATAGTAATAGACTCCGTATGAGATGAGTCCATAGAAGTAATGCCACAAGTATCATATGTATGTCCACTATCATTAGAAGCCGCGAAGTAGGCAGTAGGGTGGCCATGAAGCTTGAAACATCGTTCTCGGGAATGTCCTGAACGATTACAATATGTGCAGAAGAATCACCCCCGACCTTTAGCATGCCCTCTAAATGAGAACCCGCCTCGAGCATCTAAACCACCACTCCTATCACCAGGTGGAACAATAATAGAAGTAAAGGCAATCCTCTCCCGAGTCAGGGCTGGAGTTGACGTAACTCGCCTACGGGCTTCCTTTGAATGGACGACAGAATATATTGTCTAGAGCGTAGGAAAAGGGGTTGTGGCAACCAGTTGAGTCCTCAATGCCTCATATTCACTATTCAATCCCGCTAGAAATTTATGTCTTGGCTTCATCCTCCCGACTTCACAATCTCAACACTGCGAGTGTCTGGGAGTTCATTGAGGGGCTGCAAGTGACTCAGTTCTTCCCAATGGCTCTTCAAGGCCCCCAAAATACTCAGTAATGGAAAGATTCTCCTATGTGAGAGAATAAAACTCTGTGTTTAGGTGAAAGATGCAAGGCTTATTTGAGACCATTCCATAAGTGTCGTTGAGTGATTTCCATAAATCAGCAGTCGTCTCATGGAAAAAATATTCAGAAGCAATACTAGGTTCCATTGAGTTGAGTAACCAGCACATAACAATGGCATTGGAAGAATCCTATGCATCTGCTGAGGATGAAGGTTGTTTTGTGGTGCCAATGAGATACCCAAGTTTCTCCTTGCCAACAATGTACATCCGAACAGCCCGAGACCAAAGGAGGAAGTTACTTTCGTTAAATTTTGTAGAAGTAATCGAAAGGGGCCTATCAAGACTATGTCCTAGTGGCTTAAAATCCATGAATATAAACAAGGCAAGAGAAGGAAGACAGAGAAATGCCAATCAAATCATCACGCAACACCAATAAACAAGATTACGAGGTGCAGGAACATACAACATAAATCTGGTGTATGCACTATGCATCAAAGGGCCCAAAACATGGTGCGGTCGGTCCCCATATTGATCCAAAAGATTGATTTTCGATGTCGGATCTCCACAAAAGTCATTCCACTGTGTAGGGTATTCAAAAACGACCCATATACAACTGTTTTTGCAGATAAAAAACTCCTAATTTGAACAAAATCTGAAAAATGGGTCGATTTTGGGGTATTTCTAAAAAATACCAGAAAATCATAAAAAATATAAATCTTCTTCAAAAAATTCCACAAAATAGTCCATAAATCCCCTTACATGATTCCGCACCAGTTGGGGTTGTTCCCGAAGCAAACTGATCTGTTCGTTCGTCGGGTTGCTGATGTCAGTCGTACGGACGCTGACGTCAGCATACGTCTTCCTCAAAAAAACTTTGGATCTTCTTCTTTTGGGCTTGAATCTGATGTTTTTTTATGAGAATGAGAAGGTTGTTATGGATCTTACTCAGTTTGGACCAATTAAGGCTTTGATACCATAAATAAACAAAAAAGAAGAAATAGGGAGAAGGAGATGGAAGAAAACGTGAGAGAGAATCTAAAACCTTATGACTCTCATTGCAATATTTTATTATATATGTAGGGTTTACCCCTCCCTTATTACACCATAACACCTCAACAAATGACATATTTACAAATAAGTCCAGAGGGACTTTATTACAAAAAAGACCCTATGATATTAATATTCCAACACATTCAGATTGCTTCTAATCTAGTATTTCGCGAACATGCTAAACATATTGACATTGATTGTTAGCTTATCCGCCAGCATTATTCAGTCGGACACATCAATTCTCCTAATGTTTCATCAAAATATCGGTACACTAACCTCTTTACTAAAGCCATGACCATTTCTACTCATGCCTGCCTAGTTGGAAAATTGACTCTTCATAACTTGCATTAAATTAAGGGGGAGTGTTGTACACCTGTGGACTGTGGTGTACCTATGACAGTACTATATCCTTGAACTATACTAGAAGTCTAGAACCATGCGTACTATACCTATTCATATCCTTTTATTCATCTTTATCCTTGTATTCTTTCCAAGGTATTCTATAACAGTAACAATGGCCGTAACGGCCACCACCGTTACCTTTACAATACAGGCTATAACTGCCATTACGGTCTCTTTTTAAATTTTAAAAAAAAAAAACAAAAACAAAAAATCTGTATCGGCCTCATAATGGATCGTTACAGGACCGTTACGGCCTTTATGGGGGCGTAACAGGCCGTTACAAGGGTTATAACAACATTAGGGGACATTTTTTTTTCTGTAACGGCCTTACGGCGGTTACGACCTTGTAATGTGTAACGGTTGCTCCCGTTACCTTTACATAACAGCCTTTACGACCTGTAACGGCCGTTACGGCACAACATTATTTTTTCTCTTTACGTAAGCAGAAGTGTAGCTTCACAGGAAGATGAATTCAATATAGATCGTGGAAGCCCCAATCACGTTTTCCAGCACAACTTCTCTAATCTTGAAACTTATGTTCTATTAAAGCTTTCTCTATGAGATTTGATCTATTGGCAATTCCTATTAAATTCACTATCAACACTCAATGATCCAACAATAACTCGTGAAGTTAGAAAAAAAAATCCCAAAAGAACAAGACTTTTGAAACCACGAATTCAGCTATAAGAAAGCCCATTGGTTATTATGTATCTTGAAAGATAATTGATGCCAAAAACTCATGAAACAAATACAATAGAGAGAAGTGCCAAATTCAATCTTATACATAAATTATTTATTAGAGAATGCAGGAAATGCAAATCCAGGTGCTAACCTGCATAAGAAAGTATGTTGACAAGTAGGATCTACACATCAGTGACATCACAAAAAGTCTGAATGAATGAATTGGAAAACATAATTACATGTGTACCATATTTTTCCCCCAAGAGAACCAATCCATCACGTGAAATACCACATCCTGCAAGCATGAAATACATATCATAAAATGCATGTGATGGATTGGAGTGGTCATAATATTAAGATAAAAGAAAGCAAAATCATTACTCACCATCGTCCTCAACTTTAACATAGCATGCTCCAATGTTGATAGAAACAAATACCTAAGACAAACAATTATGTCATTTTTTCAGAATTTGGAAAAGAAATTCAAATGGATGGAACTGGTCGATTCAAATTCCAGAACTGATGTTATGTTCACACTTCACAGTTATTATCATCTAATTGTGATACTAAAATTTACAATATTAGAGGAAATAATCAATTCGCCAAAGTAGGTGAGAACCTGATCACAGAACTACAGGATAATGAACCAAGTGAGGGGGGGAAAAAACCTTGTATATGACATATTTCATTTGTATCTTGATGGGCAAGTATTTGATGATGTTCATTTGTATCTTGATGATCATGGAATGATTGACAAGCCTTTTACAGGAAAATATTGCGCACAGACAAGAAAACATGAGGTTTACATCATAGGTATTGGTCTTGCTTCTCCTTTCCTTATCATTTATTTTATATAAAGTAATATCTCCATAAACTACAAAACAGAATCTGCAACAAATATCCAACATCACAACCAGCAAACCACCTCTTCCAACATTGTTCATCCATTTAAATTTACATTTGCAACAAACACATAAATAAGCAAGATCGTCATCATCATCATCTAAGCCTTATCCCAACTAACTGGGGTTGGCTACAGCCTACATGAAGCTGTTCCACCATTCCAATCTACCAAGGGCCATAACTTCAATCAGACCATAGGTCATCAAGTCTTTTCTTACTACCTCCACCCAAATCCTTTTTGGTCTCCCCTTGCCCTTCTAGAGCCTTCAACTTGCACCAACTCACTCCTAACCGTTGTAGTTCTTGGTCTCCATTGCACACAACTAAGCAAGTTAAAACTAAAAGATATTGAAAAAAGTCTCCGTTGCATATAACTAAGCAAGGTAAAAGTTAAAGATATTGAAAAAAAATTCCACAGTTATTGGCAAGTCCCAATTTCCTCCAAACAAAGCTTAAGTAGAAAACTAATTCACCAAAGTGAGAGAACAATCTGATCATGGAACTTCAGGATAATCACTACAGAGCAAAGTGAGAAAAAAATTGTATATTATGAATTTCATTTGTATCTAGATGGATCATAGGATGAACTGACAAGCCTCCTTTTATAGGATAAATGTTGAAGACACAAAAAACCTGAGGTTTAAATCATAGATGTTGGTCTTCCTTCACAGTTCTTTTTAATCCATACTGTTAAAAGTCAAGTCATTCCTATTCTGTCACCCTTATGAAATTACAAGATTACGCTTGTAAATTGATCTACATTTAACATGTTAAGGGTATTAAGGGAGTTTTCTTGCTCCTTTCATAAAAATACAAAATTACCCTCTAGAAATGACTCTCTCAATTTCTCTAGGGCATTTAAGTATTTCATTACAAACACATATTTCCTCTTCAACCATTGCTGCGCTGTTTCAAGATTTTGGAATTATAAAAAGCAAAACACTTGCAGGGTACATTAATTTCACTGATGTGGACGGAAAGACTTCATGTGGATGAGATCCACCCCGTCCATCAGGTGCACCTCCCTGTGTTTAGGCCAGGGCCCAAAAATCAGACTGATTAAGCAACTTAGGTGTGCTACACCATGGCAAATAGTTGAGATGGGAAGTACCATGATTAAATTTGTCCAAATTGTGTGTGGGGTATAGTAGTGTGTATATGCCATCGAATCCACTCATTTGACGCGCAACACCAAGATGTCCCCAGAGATCAGGACATACCAAGACTCATGTGGGCCACACCACATGAACTAACAATTTTAGGCATGATTTTGTACCATTCCCATAGTGCCCCCACCAAAGTCTTGGATTTGAATGACTTTTAGGACCCATGGTGAAAATGAGATGGCGCACCTGATGGACGGTGGATTTGATGCATGCTGCTCTCACGTAGGCTAGCGATCAGTTGCAACTAGTCAGGCGCCTCCTCCGTGCGCCTACACAAGTTAGGTGAGCACAATCCCTATATAAAGATCTTTCCGCTTCAAGATGTCTTTTCAACTCACCATTTCAACAGTTTTGTACAATGGGCCTGGTCTTTAATCAATGCCATTAATTATGTACTTACCAATAGCCAGACATTTTCAAATTACAAAGTTTATAAGAGGGGTATTCAGCCCACCAGAATGAACTAGAAGCAAGGGTATTTTGGCAAATGTATTTTAACAGCATGATTCTTTCTTGTTAAAGGTATCATTCTTTCCTGGTTAAACTATTAGAATTCCTAATCCACTACATTTTTTGGTAGAATAGCAATAAGCTTATTATATGAACTTTGTGGTGGGACCCACCACGGTGTATCTGTGTTATCAACTATGAAAAAGACACCCCAAAAATAGACCAATCCAACCATCATGTGGGCCACCACTTGAATTCGGATTTTTTAATGGTTTTCCATCATTTTCTTTGGTTCCATGATGAGTTTATAGGCCTTTTTTTTTTTTTTTTTTTTTTTTTGTTTTTGGTTGGGGGGGGGGGGTGTCTCAACATCATGGCGCACATCCTTTGACATGTAGGTTCAACATAGTGAGCCATGAAAACAATGGACAACCACCCAAAAACCTCTAATTCATGTCATGGTCCACATGATGGTTAAACGGTCTAATTTTTAAGGCATCCCAGGTTTATGGTGGGGAGACCCTTTTGGTCGGGTAGGATGTATCCAGTTGTCCGCTTGGAAATACAATCCCATTCCTAACTCTTATCTGCATTGCAAAGCACACATGCTCATATTGTACGCTGGGATTTCAGCGGTCCATGGTGGTCTTTTGCTTAAAATCAGATATATCCAATTCATCAGGCGGGTGACATGTGCCTTCAATTGCAAACTGGTTGTTATCATCTACAATCCATTTGTGTAGGACATCTTTACCATGCAAACGGTATGCCCCACCATGAAGACCACCTGACACAAATCATGTCATTCCGCTCAATGGGCTGGAGACATGATTGGAAACAATGGACAATAGATGGTGTTTGATTAAACATAGTGACACATCTAATGAATGGATCAACCTATTTTCAATGTGAGCAGAGTTCATGGCGGTGGGTCTAGTTTCCCTGGTGGTGATGTCCAACGTAATGGCATGTTAACTAGGTCCAGTTAAGGTTCCCTTACTTCTAGCCTATAATTTCTCTAAAGATTCTATAATTTGGATCCAAATCCTCTACTACACTAGTTTTAGTAAAACACTTGAGCTCTGTGGGACCCACCAGTTGCATGTGTAAAATCTACTCCGTCCATCAGGTTGTCCTCAATTCTAGGATCTGGGGATAAAAATCAGCCAGGCAAAACTCAGGTGGGCCATAACAAGTTGAACAATGGTAATAGGATGCCAACCATAGGCTTGCATATGAGGTCACCATGGTGTGTATCTTTCATCAAACATGTTAATAAGGTGCAACTCACCAGGATGAAGTGAAGATACAAAAGTCCGCCTGACCCGAAACTCAGGCTGGCCACACTGCATGAATTTAGAGGTTTTAGGAGCACTTTTACATTGTTTCCATAGGTGTCGCCAGTAGGAATTTTTATCAGGATGATCTTCTGAGTGTACGGTTCAAATAAGGGTTCCCACCAAATGGATGGAGTGGATTTACATATACAATATGGTAGGCCCCACAGAGCTAGGATGTTTTACACAGATGTGTAAAACAAGCATGGTAGAAGACTCCGCTCCCTATAATTCCTGAAAAAAGGGAGTCCTCTACAAAACACATTTGTAGAATAAGTTTTTCCTACAAAAGTTGTATGTCAGGCTCACCGTTAAGGAGGGTCCACATCCACTCCAAAACTCGGGCTGATCCAGTAACCGCGAGGAATGTCTAAAATGTGGTGTGGCCCGCTTGAATTTTGAAATGGTATGGTTTTGGGGGTTTCCATCACCCTGGATGAGGTGCATATTGTGAATGGATGGATGGCATAAACAAAATATTTTCAATGCATACACTCTCCAAGTTTTAATGGTGGGTGGTCCCCTGCCAACTCTTCCCTATGGTGTGACCCAACTGTGATTTTTGGAATACTTGGTGAACTTAAAAGGGCTCACCATGTTGCGGAGTGGATGTGAGCCCTACATCACAGTGGCCCCGCACTCAACATTCTAGAGCAGTTGTAGAGGAACCACCTCATCTTTTTAGAATCTTTTTGCTGCCTCTTTTTTTCTTGGAAAATATACCTCCTTTTATATAATTTTTTGATACAATGGAAGTATACTGAAAATGTACATGTGGAATACTTGTATCTCGAATTACACCATTCAGATATTGATTCATTGTAGATGGATTGTGTCCAATAATTTATTGAACATCTGAACATATATGGCCCATTACTGACATCTAATGGATGGTTAGAATAGAAAAGTACCAACTATCCAAATACAATGAACAGATCTCCATTAATCTAAAATCAAAATCATCTCACCAATCTGATTTTGGGAATGTGTCCCATCTACAGTTATTCCCACTATTTGTGCAGATAAATTTTGGTTACAGATGTGCCATGTCTAAAGTGTGTGTGGTGGGTGTTTATGTGGGGGGGGGGGGGGGGGGGGGGGTTGGTATCGCTATAGGATACTTGGGGATGTTGTCCTTTGTATCAGGGGTTGTATTTCTATGATCCAAACCATTCATATGATAGGCCACACCTTGAATGGAGGATATTGAAAAGGAAAACTCCTATATTAAAAAAATTTCAAATTTTTTTAATCATTTAGACTCTTATTCTTTAAATATGGACAGTCTCTTGAACCTTCGAATAATCAAAGAGTTTAACACTTCAATTTGAGATTTTGCTTGGTAATTCCCTATCCATGGTGAGGCCCGTCAAATAAATGGTTTGGCTCATTGAAAAGAACCAGATCCAATGGCTGAAGTCCAAATATGATGGTACATATTCTAGCAAATCACTCTTTCATAGCCTTAGTCATGTTTTTGTCAACCACTTTGAGAAAAGCTTAGTGCACTCACTTGAGTGTGATTTAAAATTCCACATGTGCAAATGAATTATGACACATGCAAAAAGATCACAATGGCTCATCCGACCATCACTACTGTTCAAATGCTAGGTATGACATATGGGGCTGATCTGAGCACCAAGTTGGCCATGCATAGGCATCATATTCTAGATGTTGGTCAATTTCTATTAAACATATGAATACACTCATGACCTAGTTGATAATCATCTAAGGTTTTCTCAACATGGTATCCACTCAGTTGGGATCTCCTGAATCTTGATCAGTGGATCTGATCTAACACATGTTCCATATGAGGATACATGCCATGCACAAAAATCAGGGCAAAAAGGAGACGCACGTGCAAGAAATTGAAAGTCTGGATTAGCAAGCCATGACTCACATGTGTAGCAAAAGAGTGCACCAGGACAAAGTTCATGTTCTGATGCACTAGACTATAAATCCCCCCTCTTTGATATTCCTAAACATGGGGTGATGCCACAAACCAATAAATCCCCCCTCTTTGATCCCTTAAAGCAAATTGCTCTTTGAATATGTTACATTCACTTTTGGCAAGTGTAGACTCCCTATGAGAGTTGAACGAGTACAAGAAAAAACTGGAAGAAATAAGAACAAACGGCACTCTATTTCTCTTAAGATCATAGATAGTTGAGGCATTCACATCGATTGTCTTTATTCAATGTGTTTTAACCTACGTTGCAGTGGTAGAGATAAAACAGGATTTAATAATATACTTTCATCAAAAGATGCATTTCGACAATATCAAATAGCTAAGTGGCGAAGTATATTTTTAAATACGTATACAAGGGGGTTATGAATCTTATGATCATTTGTCTTCCATTAGCAAAGATCAACCATAATTGATAGGACTGCCTTTAACTCAATAAACTGTGCTATATGTAGTTATTTTCATTTTTTTATCTTGACATTATGAATTTTTCCATGAAACAATAACAAAAATTAGATTATGTTAGACACATGAATACAGGGCCCAAAATTCCAAACCCAAATAGCTGGGACAAGGCAGTGATGACAACTAAAATACTAATACACATTTTAAATTCCTAAATATTGCTTTATGAATATGCTAGTTAGGGCTTCCAGCTTCTTGATTTTTACTTTATAAAAGTGTAGCTTCATCATTAATACAGTCAGATCATGTTGGCTCCCACTTTGTATTATTTAAATTCATACTTTTCAAATAGTTTCTTCCCAATGGAGATATGGACAAAAGCAAAATGACAAGGTAAATTTTTCCTTTACAAACAAGTACCATATGCTAGAGTCTGATAGTGAATCTATCCTCAGTTGCCTTTTGTTGAAATAAGCTGTGGTCCTAAAATTATGGTTAGAAATACTGTCATCGGACATTGAATGATCCCATAAATAAGAACAAAACTGATTGCACATGGAAAAAGATGGTTATTAGGTAGGAGCAGAGTGTCATGGTTGGTGTTCCCCATCTTCTCATGCGAGTGTCAGTTCATGTGTCTAGAAATCAAGTAAACAGTTATATATTTGAGGACCGATAGATACATGATTTTTAACACAAAAAATTTCCTTTACAAACAAGTTCCATATGCTAGAGTCTGATAGTGAATTGATCCTCAGTTGCCTTTTGTTGAAATAAGCTGTGGTCCTAAAATTATGGTTAGAAATACTGTCATCGGACATTGAATGATCCCATAAATAAGAACAAAACTGATTGCACATGGACAAAGATGGTTATTAGGTAGGAGTAGAGTGTCATGGTTGGTGTTCCCCATCTTCTCATGCAAGTGTCAGTTCATGTGTCCAGAAATCAAGTAAACAGTTATATATTTGAGGACCGATAGATACATGATTTTTAACACAAATAAAATATAAATAAAAAGGCAATCAAGAAAATAATGTAAAAGAAGTTAGAAGGTGGGTAAAATTTAAGCATACAACAACAAGATCCACAAAACTTTAACAGATGGAGATCAACATTATTACCTTGGTAGCACCTGCTTCCAAACTATTAAATATCAGTTCCTCAACAACTCTTGTTAGGTCAAACAGAATAACACTTGAACGCAGGGTGCTATGAACAGCCCTTGGCAAGTGTTTAATGCTCCTCATTCACATAAAAGCTAAGGAACAGGAAAATTTTAAATAAATACAAATGGAAGCGTAAGAAACATAAAAAGGTTTCAAATTATTCCTAGATTCAGAGTCATGTGATAGATTGACAAAGCCTAAATTGCTTGATATGTATTATGTTCAACAAAGCATGTAAAGAAAGATGTCTAAACAGTAAACATACAACGAATTGAGTTAATGAGTTTTAAAAGTAATTCAGCACAACATATCTGCAACTTTGTCCATCTAACTATGGAATGAGAGCTTCGTTAAGCCCACGTGTGTGTGCAATAAAACTCATGTACAAGCCACACATGTGCCAGCATGACACAATAGGTTCAAGATCCAATGGCACCACTATATTGATGCTCTAATCCAAGAATCAGATTGATCCACTGGTCAGGTAGACCACAGTTTGCAAAACAAATTGATGCGGAACAAAAGCATTCAAGGTGTACCAACGAAGAAAGCGCCAACCACAAGTACCATCCTTGTGGATAGGCGACTATTGAGGAGCATTGAAGACCTTACACATGTAGTCCGAGACATTTGAAAGGACCCCACCTTGGGAAGACGTGTAAGTTGCTTTGAGGAGATGATCAGACCGTTGGATCGTGATGATGATGTGATCAGACCGTTGGTTCATTGTGGCCCACTTTCATCATACCATCAATGGAGCACATTGGACATCTTAGATTTGAGTTTATTTTACGCATTTTTTACTTATTTGAGTCTTGGGTTAGTGTGGGTACGTTTTTTTCATGCAAATGTCTTTTTTTTAAAATTTTGTTAGTAGGGGTATTTTGGTAATTATGCTAATTCCGAATTTTATAAGGGTGTTGCCCTAAACCTTTTTGATGAGTTGTTGATTTATGAAAAAGAGCAAACCTTTGGTTGCCTCCTTCCTCTTTCCCTCTCTCATGGTGCTTCTTCTTCTTCCTTGATCTCCTTCTTCTCTATTCTTCTTATGCCCCTCCAACTTCTTCCAGGTATTTCATCTTCTATTATTATCCTTCTAAACTTCTGTTTTGTTTATTCCCCACGATCTAAACCTTAAGAATTGATCTAAACCCTAAACCCCCAAATTCTCAAATCCCTAATCCGAGAAACTTTCTGATTCTTCGGACTAGTGATCATCATTGATCGATTGGGTATGACCATGCAAGATCGGGAGGTTCCATCCCTCGCCGGATCCAACCTATACGGTACTTGTATCCCATACTCCATGGTTGTGATGATGGCACATCCCATTGCATGTTTCCTTTATGATTTTCTTAGTTTATGATGATTGATGCTAGATTTCATTATTATTATTGCTTTTATTTCCGCTGAATAATTGTGTTCATGAGCATGCATCATATTTAGGGTTGTGCTGCATCAAATTTGGTATCAGAGAATAGGCTTGCATGGTTTTGTCTAGATCGAGTTATCAAAAAAATTAGGGTTTTGATTTTTAAGTTTGTTTTAGGAAATGTCCAGATTTAGAAAATTTCCAATTTTAGAAAGTTTCCTAATTTAGAGAATTTTCAGATTTAGGAACTTTCCAATTTTAGAAAGTTTCCTAATTTGGAAAATTTTCAGATTTAGAAAGTTTCCAATTTTAGAAACTTTCCAATTTTAGAAAGTTTCCTAATTTGGAAAAATTCCAGATTTGAGTCGCATCATCTAGAATTAATTAGTGTCAGTTCATTGTAGTTTAAATTCATTGCATCCATATTGTGAGTCACCCAGTCCGTAGAGTCTCCCCGTAGTGAATGGAGTATAGGCGTTTGAGATCTTCAAGGCCATGAAGTGTTGTCATGTGGCCGTCGAGACCCAATGGAAAGCCGAACTCCGATGACTTGGCCTACTTTAATGGTCACATGGACCCACAAACCTTCCTTGATTGGCTTAAGGACTTGGACTATTTTTTTGATTGGTATGATATGTCAAGTTATCGTCGAGTGAGGTTTGCCAAGTGGAAATTGGAGGGCCAAGCCAAGTCGTTTTGGACAGATTTGGAGCGACGACTTAATAAAGTTGGGAGAGCCCCGATATCACAATGGGACGAGATGAAAGAGCGTTTGAAAGAAAAATATCTTCCCATCTCTTATCGTGAAAAGCCCTTGGGTCAGAAGAAAGTTGCCCCACCTTCTCATCCAAACACAAAACCAATATGGTCCCCTCCTTGTAAAGTGGTCCAACCCATCATTAAGGAAATCTCGGCTTATGAACAATTTGAGTGTTTAACACCAATTATATTTCCTTGGAAGCGAGATAATACCTTGGTGAATGGCCAGTTGGAAGAATCCAATCAGGTTGTTTATGAAGTGGAAGAGTACGTACCTAATGTTAGTAGTGAGGAAATGGAAGAAATTGAGGCATCGCTCATCATCGTTGAGGATGACAAAGTGTGTGTTAGTGATGAAAAGGTCGAAGAAATTGAGACCGCACCACTTCCAGATGTCATGTGTGACTTAAGTGATGTAGAATCCCAATCTAAGTCTCTTACCATAATGCACACGAATGAATTTGAAAAGGAGACTAGTGAGGATATGATGGTAGACACCCACATGACTTGTGATATCCCACCAGATGATTTATGGGACAAATTTTCACCCATATGGGACATTCAACACACAATCGATCTTGTCCCTAGGTTAGTCCTGTCAAGCTTTCCTCCATACCAGGTGAACCCCGTAGAAAATACAGAAATGCAGCGTCAATTTGATAAACTTCTCGGGGAAGAATTCAATAAGGAAAGTTTGAGTTGGAGTTTTGTTCTGTGTGTCATACCTGCCCTTTTCACTTTCAAGAACAATGGCATATGGCACACATGTGGGCATATCCTGACCGCCCACAAAGCTTCAATCGAGTGTCAAGCCATCATGCGACGTATTCACGTCATGGTGGATATGATGACCATAGTCCTTATCCCGTATCTTGGTGACATTTTGGACATAACGGCTGATGCCAAGATCTGCTAAAGACTTGGTATTACTAATGTTTGTTCTCAAGTGTTGGGATACATGAAAATCATCCTTGTTTATAATAATTATAATGAGAAATTATGTGTCACCCATGGGAAGTGTCTTTTTGTTTTAGTTTTTCAAATTCTAGGTCATAGGATTGTTTATTTCCATAAGAGTGTTTATTTCCAGTTCGTTGATTTTTCAGAGCATCCTTTAGTTTCACCCATATCTGTTATCCAAAAGTCTTCAGAGTCAGCCGATGCATTTGCATGCCATATTCATGATTTGCATACACATATTAAACAGCCGATAAATAAGAGCAATGATGATTATAAAATCTCAGTTGATTCTCATCGTAGATTGCAAGAATTTCAGGGAGGAGACTATGTAATGGTGAGGATAAGGCCAGAGCGGTTCTCACAGGGTTCCGCTAAGAAATTACAAACGCGTAGTGCTGGACCATTCAAAATATTGCAGAAAATTGGGTCTAGCGTGTATCGGATCGACCTTTCATCTAAAATGGGCATTAACCCAACTTTTAACGTGGAAGATCTAGTCCGTTTCCACCATTCCATCGTTGATCCATCGTCCCTTCCATGGCCTTGTTCTGAATTTGCTACACAACCCCTTCCACCCCTTCCTCCACCCATTACCTATAAAGAAGAAATTGAGGAGATCTTGGGTGAAGAGATCATTTTTATGAGAGGCGAAGGTTTCCAAAGATACTTGGTCAAATGGAATAACAAGCCACCGTCAGAATCTACATGGCTGATAGAAGTAGAGTTACAGAGCGTTAATCCAGATCTACTAGAGCGCCACAAGAGTTTTAACTCGCCGGAGTCGAGTTCTTCTTAGACGAGGAGTATGATGCGGAACAAAAGCATTCAAGGTATACCAACGAAGAAAGCGCCAACCACAAGTACCATCCTTATGGATAGGCGACTATTGAGGAGCATTGAAGACCTTACACATGTAGTCCGAGACATTTGAAAGGACCCCACCTTGGGAAGACATGTGTAAGTTTCTTTGAGGAGATGATCAGACCGTTGGATCGTGATGATGATGTGATCGGACCGTTGGTTCATTGTGGCCCACTTTCATCACACCATCATTGGAGCGCATTGGACATCTTAGATTTGAGTTTATTTTACGCATTTTTTACTTATTTGAGTTTTGGGTTAGTGTGGGTACGTTTTTTTCATGCAAATATCTTTTTTTTGAAATTTTATTAGTAGGGGTATTTTGGTAATTATGCTAATTCCGAATTTTATAAGGGCGTTGCCCTAAACCTTTTTGATGAGTTGTTGATTTATGAAAAAGAGCAAACCTTTGGTTGCCTCCTTCCTCTTTCCCTCTCTCATGGTGCTTCTTCTTCTTCCTTGTGATCTCCTTCTTCTCTATTCTTCTTGTGCCCCTCCAACTTCTTCCAGGTATTTCATCTTCTATTATTATCCTTCTAAACTTCTGTTTTGTTTATTCCCCACGATCTAAACCTTGAGAATCGATCTAAACCCTAAACCCCCAAATTCTCAAATCTCTAATCCGAGAAACTTTCTGATTCTTCGGACTAGTGATCATCATTGATCGATTGGGTATGACCATGCAAGATCGGGAGGTTCCATCCCTCGCCGGATCCAACCTATTCGCTACTTAAATCCCATACTCCATGGTTGTGATGATGGCCCGTCCCATTGCATGTTTCCTTTATGATTTTCTTAGTTTATGATGATTGATGCTAGATTTCATTATTATTATTGCTTTTATTTCCGCTGAATAATTGTGTTCATGAGCATGCATCATATTTAGGGCTGTCCTGCATCACAAATGTACAGCTCTGAAAGAACTTGGCTGAAATATTCTAACCCACCCACCTGTTTCCAATATTGAGGCCCACATGCTGATTGAACCAGATTTTATTTTTGGGAAAACATGTACCAGGTTGGAATGATATGATGGATGGATTTAGATTTGCACTTATGTGCCAGGTTGGCACATGTGTGGCATGTACACAAGCAAAGTTCATAGAACGATCCTTACAATGTGTGTTATATGTAGTAAATGAAACTGGTAGTGAGTGCATGCATGAGTGCGTGCGTGAGTGCGTGCGTGTGTCTATATATATACTCAATAGTTGGCTACAATCAGCAGTGATAAACACTTTAAGAACCTCTCAAATGCAAGAAATCCACACCCTCCAAACAAATTACCTTGTATGCACATTTACATGAAGAATGAAAGGACAAGATGTGCTTCTATGCTAATGAAGGGTTGATATGGGGCATATAACAAAAGAGAAATGCACAATAAGATAATTCATAGGTAAGTAGTGTGACTTCAACATATTCTTCGAGTTTGTCATCTCAAGTTCAACTCAACAAATCCAAACACCCCCAACGGAAATGAAGAACAAAATGGCCTAAGTCAAACATTTTCATTACTCATGCTATAATTTTGATTTGGGTTTTAAAGGTGGTGCAACCTAGTTATCGAGTCAATGAGATCTCAATACCCAAATTGCAAAGAAATTAAAAAAGAATACTCAAAAGAACAATGGAGTAGAGAGGGAGAGAACTTTTATTGATATCAACCATTTTTCTTACAAAACTTTAAAAAAAAAAAAAAAAAAACACTCGGAAAAATGTTCGCCTTACTAACTCCTACACCACTACCCCCCTTCTATAGATCCTAAAGGGATTCTTAATTGAAATCTCTACAACTAAGAAAATCAATTGTAATTTATTACAAACTAGTCTAATGTTTCTTTATATGGCAAAAGCCTAATGAAAAGCAATCAAATCTCTAAATCCAACCCATATCTTCACCTATATCAATTACACCCTCATCACATCTTTAAATCAACCCCTCATATCTCCCAAAAATAGTAAATAATAATTCCAAAATATGTGTATAATTAGCCCAAAAATCAGCACATGTTGGGCTCTATGGTGGGCTATGGTCCTATGTCTTGTCGGGCCCTGCAGTGGGCCTGAATAAGCTTAAGTGTGTTGGACGTGGATTGGGCACTACCCCCACCAATACTTATCTAAAGACGGATAGTCTTGTTAGGGGCTCTGTGGAGCCTACAAGGATATATTTTCTTTATCGAAGCCATCCATCCATTTTGAAAGATCATTTTATGGCATGAGCCCAAAAATGAACTAGATCTAAGGCTCCAGTGGACCATACCACAGGAAGTAGTAGGAATTGAATTCCTACCACTGAAAACCTCTTGGGGGCCACAGAAGTTTTAGATCAAGCTGATATTTATGTTTTCCCTTCATCCAAGTCTATGTGACCTTATGAACAGGTTGGATGGCAACTAAACGTCACGATGGACCGTAGGAAGGTTTCAATGGTGGAGGTCATTGTCACCATTGCTTCCTGTGTGTGGTCCACTCGAGCCTTTGATCTACCTCATTTTTGGGATCATCTTCTAAAATGACCCTTCAAAATGGATAAGCAGCCTGGATAAAACACATATGTCACAATGGGCCCCACAGAGCCCCTAACAGGGGTGTTTGTCTTTAGCTAGGTCCTGGTGGGGGTAGTACCCAATCCACGTCCAAGTGTGTTGGGCCCTAAAATGGGCCCGGATGGGCCTAAGTGGGCTTTGGGCCTGCATCATTCCCCTCGAGTTGGAAAGAATTCGACCCCAACAAGTTGGATGCTTTAGACAAGTAGTAAAGATCCGAATCAAATCTTTTCAATTCATCACCCATGATCCATGTTCATTCAGAATAGGGCTTGTTCTTCAATTTCACCAAGTATTGCCTGTATTAGCCTCATCAAGTGTCAACAATCTTCATTCGCAACACTTATTCAAGTTTTTCCTTCTTTTTCTTTGGAAGTTTTTTATCCATATCGATAATGGCTTCATTTTGTGCATCAGATGCCTTGCCACGGTACTCGAATAAGTCTATCGCATTGAAAATCGATGAGATATCTAAGTCATCTAGCAACTCGATTTCATAGGCATTAGTACCCAACTTCCTCTTGACTCGGCATGGACCAATCTTCTTTAGACTTGAGCTTATTGTATGTTCCCCTCGGAAACCTTTCTTTATAGAGATAGACCATGCCAAGTCACTTTCATTATGTATCTTCTCACGCCAATGGTCATTCGTAGCTTGTTGGTACCTGGTATTGTTGTCTTCAATCTTCTTCTTTATTTGAACTTGCAAGTCATGGACATGCTTGTCGAAAGCATCGGCATCTTCGCTCACTTGATCTTGTCCTAGTAGTGGTACTAAGCCAAGTACATGATGTAGACTTCTCCCATTTTCTATTTCAAGTTGAGATTTTTCTAATAGTATGATTCAATGAGGAGTTGTAAGCAAACTCAGCTTAAGATAAAGCCAAGTCCCACTGGGATACGTTATCGCCTGCGATACTCCTCAAGAGTTTACCAAGGCTCCTATTGACTACCTCAATTTGGTCGTCTGTTTGAGGATGATATGCGCTAGAGAATTGAAGCATAGTACCCAATCACTTCCATAGAGTGCGCCAGAAGTGGCCCACAAACTTCGAATCACTGTCCGAAGTTATGATCTTCAGTACCCCTTAAAGAGTTAAAGTCGCACAATTTCTTTAAAAAATATGTTGGCAATATGTGTAGCATCCATCGTCCTTTTGCATGGAATGAAGTGGGTCATCTTTGAAAAATGGTCCACAACAACGAAAATCAAATATGCTCCCCTTTTGAGTCTTAGGAAGACCCATAATGAAGTCCATAGAAATATCCACCCAAGAAGCGACTGGAACGGGAAGCGGCGCATAAAGGCCGGCATTTTGCATATGACCTTTGGAAACTTGACATCGACAACATCATGCTACAAACCATTCAATGTCACGCCACATACGGGGCTCGTAGTATTTTTTCTCCACCATGGCCAATGTTTTATCCCTTCCAAAGTGTCCACCTCGTCCTCCTCCATATAGCTCAGATAAGAGCTTTTCTTGCATCAATCCTTTGAAAATGTATAGGAGATAACTATTGAACAGATATCCATCGTGTGAGATGAATTCACACTTTAGATCTCGACCATCTACACACTTGTCAAGTACTTTGCCAAAAAATGGGGTCCTCTTTGTATTGTTCCTTTAATGCCTTGAATCCAACGACCTCCACGACGGGAGTTTCTAGTAGAACCACTCTCCTACTCAAAGAATCCGTCGCTTTATTCCAGCTTCCAACTTTATGACGCAAAAGGAATGTATATTCTTGTAGGAAAGTCATCCACTTTGCATGACGAGCACTCAGCTTCTTTTAGGAGTTGAGATATCTCAACACCTCATGGTCCAAGTATACAATGAACTCCCGATGAATCAAATAATATCTCCAATGTCATAGTGCCTAGACCATTGCATAGAACTCGAGATCATACGTAGAGTAGTTATTCCATGCATCATTAAGCTTCTCGCTAAAGAAAGCAGCTTTGCTTCCTGACTCAACACCGCGCCAATGCCAACATTTGAAGCGTCACTTTCCACTTCAAAGACTTTATTGAAGTTCGTAAGTGCAGGAACTGGAGCTTATGTTATCTTCTTTTTTATTGCACCAGAGCTTTAATCCGCCGCTTTAATCCATTTGAACTTGCCTCCCCGCATGCAATTGGTGACAGGTACGATGATGGTGTTGAAATTTTGGATAAATTTTCAGTAAAATGTCGCCAAGACGTGGAAAGAATGAACCTCCAAAAGGGTTCGTGGGGTGGGCCACTCCGCAATGGCCTTGATTCTCTTGATCAACCTTGATCCCTTTTGCAGACACAATATACCCCAAAAACACAACACTAATGACAAGGAACACTTCTTCAAGTTAACATATAGTGATTCCCTCTGTAGTACATCAAATATTTGTCATAAATGATCAAGGTGAATAGATGCATCAGGACTAATAACAAGAATATCATCAAAATATACAACTAAGAACTTTCCCATAAAAGGGCAGAGTACCTCCATCATCAGCCTCATAGAAGTTCTTGGCTCATTTGAAAGGCCGAATAGCATAACGAGCCACTTGTACAATCCGTCTTGAGTCTTAAATGCAGTCTTCCACTCATCACCAAGCTGAATACGCATCTGATGATATTTGCTTTGCAAAAGACCTCTACTCCATGCAACATGTCTAGCATATCATCCAAGAAAGGAATAGGAAACCGGTACTTGATAATAATCCAAGTTAATTGCATGACCGTCCATGCACATCCTCAAAAATGCATCTTTCTTAGGGGTTAATAATGCAAGAACAACACATGGTGACATGCTTTCCCGAATTAAACCCTTTTGTAGTAACTCACTAACTTGTCAGTTGAGCTTAACATATTCAGTTGGACTCATTCGGTAGTGCAGAATATTTGGTAGACTCAAACCTGGCACTAAATCAATGTGGTGCTAAATGTTCCTCATAGGAGGAAGTCCAATTGGGAGTTCTTCGGGCACCAAGTCTTTATATTCATGAAGAAGTTCCTGCATAGGAGGCAGAACATCTATCTACTTCGTGTCTTCTTTAGCAACCAAGACATAGATGATGCTAATCTCCTTTCTTTCCTCTTCAAATTTTTGCACATCGAGTGATTTTTTACCCTCTTCTTTATAAAATTAAAGTGTTGGAAGATGTTTCATAGGGTGTAATGTGATATTAACACCATCCTTTACGAAGGAATATGTGTTGGTCTGAGTCGTATGCACCATATCTCGATCCCACAACCACGATCTCTCTAACAAAATGTGGCATGCATCCATGGAGACCACATCACACCACACATCATCCTTATACTTAGATCCAATAGAGAAGGAAACTAAGCACCTAGAGTTAACAGAAACTTCTCCCCTCTTCTTGAACTAACAAATCTGATATGGTCGTGGATGCTTATATTCTTCGAGTTTTAATTTTGTTCATCACTTCTTGTGAGACAATGTTTCTCCCTCCGTCTACCAAAATGGTGCATATTTTCCACTAGAAGTACAAGTGCGGAAAATATTGTGTCGCAAGCATTGCCCCTCATCAACCATTCAAGGCATCAATAGCATAGTTCGTTGGATAATCAACGGCTCTCCTCTATCACCATACACATCGGATGCATCTTCCCCAACACACACCTCATCTTCGTATGCAGGTTCTTCATATTATGTGTCCACTTTTGTTTTGCATGCAATCGGGAGCGTCTTCAACATATTCACCTTCCCCAACCAAATTTACTTTAATTGTGAAAGGAACAATGTCCCGGTTGCCCGCACTTAAAGCACATAAAAGGAGTGTTATTTTGTCCCATCTTGGGTGCAATAGCCCCTCATCCATAACCACCACCTCCCGGGTTGGGGCTTGGCCTTATTATTGGACGTTGGCCCATTGTCCCTCGGCCTATGGGAAGCCCTGTGGATGCCTTACATGAAAAATTAGCATATTGCCCTGTCGTCGATGACGGAGCTTGTGGGGCGCCAAATCGTCTACCAAGTCCCCAATTAATTATCTCGTCAGCATTCAACGCAAGTGTATATGCATCAGACATTTTACATCTTTAATAGCCAATTCATTTCAGATATTTGGGTAAGACCATTAAGATATCTTGAAATCTTTTGGTCTTCATACTTACAAAACCCTGCC
This sequence comes from Liriodendron chinense, assembly GCA_003013855.2. NCBI lineage: Eukaryota > Viridiplantae > Streptophyta > Magnoliopsida > Magnoliales > Magnoliaceae > Liriodendron > Liriodendron chinense. The sequence goes on from ML058446.1 coordinate 8,407,944, forward strand.
CACGATGTCAAGGTATGGAACTCCTCAGTGTATTCATTTACCAATTTGTTCCCTTGGTGTAGATTGTAACATCTTTGATAGAAATCATGGGTGTAAGTCGTAGGTAAGAACTTCCCTTTTAACTTCTTTGTCATCTTTTCCCAAAAATTTATTTTCTCCTTACCCTGACAGATTTGTTCAGCTTGGAGATCATCCCACCATTCTAATGCATGATCGAAAAACTTTACAGCTACTAGCTTCACCTTGCGATTATCCGTGACTTCCTTGTACTCGAACACCTCTCCACCTTGCTTAGCCGATCGATGAAATCGTCAGCATGCAACCGACCATGAAATTCTAGAATTTCTACCTTAATTCCGAGCTCTCTATCATGTTCCAGCAATCGAATTTGTGTCTTCATAAACCGAGGTCACCCTAGTTGGTTAGGACCTTGGTGGGGACCTCCCATTACATGTCCATGTGCTCCAACTATGGTCTCCAGATTTCTTCCATGCTGGAGCTCCCCCGCTTGATTAGTGAGGTTGCTTACTGCATGCGTGAGTTGATCTACTTGCTCTATAAGTGTGCAGATCAATTGGGTTACTTGCACAAACCCTTCCCGTGTCACCCCCTCGAAGCAATTAAAGAATGATGTGGAGTTGAAAAATCCCAAAGACGACCCACGCTGATACCAAAATGGTGCAACCCAATTATCGAGTCAAGCAGACCTCATTACCCAAATTACAAAGAAATTAAATAAGAAAACTCACAAGAACGATGGAGTAGGGAGGGATAGAACTTTTATTGGTATAAACCTTTTCTCTTACAAAACTTAAAGAAAACCACACATAGAAACATATTGGCCTTACAAACTCCTACACCACTACCCCCTTTTATAGATCCTAAAAGAATCCTTAATTGAAATCTCTACAATTAAGAGAATCAATCATAATTTATTACAAACTAATCTAATATTTCTTTATATGGCAAAAGCCTAATGAAAAGAAAACATAGAAAGCAATCAAATCTCTAAATCCAACCCATATCTTCAATCATATGATTCATATCAATTACACCGTCATCACATCTTTAAATCAGCTCCTTGTGTCTTCCAAAAATAGCATATAAGAATTCCCAAATCTGTAAATAATCAGCACATGTTGGGCTCTACAGTAGGTTATGTTCTTATGTCTTGTTGGGCCCTGCAGTGGACCTACATGGGCTTAAGTGGGCCCACAGTGGGCCTGGATGGGCTGGTCGTCGGCCTGCATCAAAAGGGCATTTTCCTAGTTTAACAAAATATTATGCTAGAATCATTCAACTAGTGGGTTGTACGGCGGCATCCCATCATGTGGAAAATCCCATTGGTTAGACAATCTCAGTGTTCAAATTATCGGTGATAATATCAAATTATCGCGAATATGTTCGGTATCGGTGGCTCGTCGATACCGAAAACCCCTTTTTTCGTTTCCCTTATGGATATCGCCAAAATGTCGACAATTTTTTTCGTTTTTTCCATATCTTCAATAATACACTATTCCCACCTACTTGCCTACGATTATTAGTTGAAATCCAAAAACAAAAACAAAAAAAACCAAGGGAAAATACCTGTAGTTTTCTGTCAGATCTGTTTGAGGAATGAAGATTCAACTACTCGGATCCACGGCCATTCAAAAGGTAGTAACGATCCCTAAAAATCAGATTTTTCGACCAAAATTCCTCCTCTAACTGCTTTTCTCTCTGAACTTACTTCCATTCTTACGGAAATTGGGGATTTTCGGAGGAAAAATCGATCCTTACAGAGGAAAAATAGATAAGGGGACCGGATTATTCAACAAAAATTGGGCGTTTTTCTCTAGGTTTTTCATTTCCCAAACAAGACTTGTGTTTTGGGTTTTAAGGGGAGCAAATTTAAATGTTACTCAGGCAGGGCCGCACCGATTGGCTAGGACGGTATTGTCAGGGGATATGCGGGGCCCACCGTGATATATTTATCTTATCCAAGCCGTCCATCCGTTTTGAAAGAACATTTTAAGGCATGAGCCCAAAAAGGAGGCAGATCAAAGGCTCGAGTGGACCACACTACAGGAAGTCGTGGTGACGATAACACTTACCATTGAAACCTTTCTACGGCCCACCGTGGCTTGTGACTTGTATTTGCCATCCAACCTGTTAATAAGTTCACATTTACAGGATGAAGGGAAAACACAAATATCAGCTTGATCCAAAACTTCTGTGGCCCTCAGGAAGTTTTCAATGGTGGGCATTCAATCTCCATTGTTTCTCGTGGTGTGGTCCACTTGAGCATTCGATTTGCCTAATTTTTGGGCTCATCACCTAAAATGATTTTTCAAAATGGATGGACAGCATGGATAAAACAAATTCATCACAGTGGGGCCATAGAGCGCATGATAGTACCGTCCATCTCTAGATAGGTATTGGTGGGGTGGTACCCAATCTCCTGTTACTCGGCTAATATTAGTGGGTGTTACCTTTACCGTGTGGGCTCCGCTTGATGAATTTTTTGTATATCCACACCGTCCATCCATTTTTTAAGCTCATTTTACGGCATGATTCAAAAAATTAATTAGATCCAAATCTTAAGCGGACGTGGACCACACCGCTGGAAACAATGGTGAATGACCATTAAAAATTTTATGAGCCAATCAATGTATTTTCCCTCCATCGAGGTCTAGTTGACCTTATCAATGGGTTGGATGGCAAATAAACATTAAGTGGGCCCTAGGAAGTTCTTAGTGGTGAGCGTTCAATCACCACTCTTTCCACTGTGATATACGTGCCTTATATCCATGTCCTCCATCCGTTTTGAAAACTCATTTTAAGCTATGATCCAAAAAATGAAGTAGATCCAAATCTCAAGTGGACCATAATACAGGAAACGGTGGTAATCAACATTAAAAACTTCTCATGGCCACAAAAGTTTTGGATCAAGCTGTTATTTGCGTGGTCTCTTCATCCAGGTCTTTGTGACCTTATCAACTAGATAGAAAATAAACATTCCAATGGTCCCACGGTTAGTGATCCACCCAAACTTGGCGCATATTGCATACTGACGCTGCGAGTGTTAGGTCCTATGACAAAGATCATCTAGCTCAAAAATCCAATGGGTCTGCTCATGCCTGCTCATTAAATTGGTTGCGCCTGGATGTCGAGTCAGATGGTTATCCACTCACTCCAACTGTGTGCCCATCTATTGAGAGGTCTCACCTGATTTTTTTGCCAGGTGTCTTTATGGTGGGGCCTACCATTTTGAATATTGTGGATTTCCCAGATAAATGGCATGTTGGCGGGAAAGATATTGCTTCATGTTAAGCTTCTTAGCTCTAGATGAAGAGTCCGGATTCCATTAAATGAAAGATATGGCTCTATTAAATGAAAATGTATTACGAAATGCATTCTTTTTATAATTTTTTTTATTCTTAAATGTGCAAATATCTATATTTAGGCATGTCCTAAAGTTTAATTAAAAATTGCGACCATTTCCCAATGTTTTCCACTTTTTCTATGCAATTCCAGTTATTGGCAATAATCATATTTTATCCTTATCTTTGGCCAGCGAAACTTGTAGCGATACTGACAACTGATACTGACAACTTGAACGCTGGACAATATATCCTAGCAAAACCAAATGGTTAAAACTAAAACGCCAATTACCCAGCCAGCTGCTGTTGTCCAAATGGTGCAATTTTCACACATTTGATCATCCACAGTTAGGCCCACCAAATCACTGGTTGGACCCCATGATGGGTGGAGGTTTCATGAACTCCCATTCCACACAGTCCCATTGACTGAAAAACTAATCTTCCAGTGAGAATAATCATACTGTCCAAAACCCCAAATCATCAATGAGACTAAACGCTCCCCCCAATTCAAATATAGCAGATGTGTGTGTGTGTGTGTGTGTGTGTGTGAGAGAGAGAGAGAGAGAGAGAGAGAGAGAGAGTACACATCAGATATTCGTTCCAACGAACGGTCCAGATTTTCTGGAAATACGTTCAATATTTTGATCCACTACACATGAAACCAACACAAAGCACCAAGAAAAAAAATACATCGCAATTTTGTAAATTTACGCAAATTTCAGAAACAAAATCCAAGAAAATGAAAGAAACCGTAGAAACCTGCACAATTCGAAGAGAAATGAAAATGCAGTCACTTGAATAATCCAAGTAACAGAAGAAAATGGGCTGCTAGAAGAATCCAATCTGAGAAACCCTAAAAATAGAAATGCTACGATAGAAGATTCGATTGAATAAAGATCCTCCAATGACAAGAATTCGAGTTTTCTTACCTGAAAAAACGGTTATGATTTTCAGGGTTTTAGCGCCATTAGCAAGCTAGCGAGCGATCCCAGAGTCGGTTTGAACACCTGAAAAAAGGCGGTCGAGTTTTAACAGAAGAAACAGAGACATTCACCGCGAAGGACTTAGAAGATATACGCAACCGCATATTTGCACGTTGTACACGCGTTCTCAGTTATGACAAATGGGGCCAATGGTTCAGTAATCCTGACAGTTGGTATTTTGTAATGTTAACCCTGAAAATTGCCGACAGATGTTGATCAGGAACAACTTGAATCTCCGTCGCTTGATCTTGAACGAGGATGAGTGGGCCGGATCATCTTCAAACACCACCAAAGTTAGGACGGCAGCTGGTGTGCCGGCTGTTGGCCCTCCAATGCTTAAGTCGGTTACGGGGAGGAAAGCTTGCAATCGCTAAATATAGGAATGTATTTTGTACCTTGATCTGTAGCACGGAAGATTTCTTATAGCCTTTTGTCCACCGTAAAGGACTAGGATTCTAATTACATAGGAATACGATCCATACAGATGATGTCGTGATTACGGCCAGGTGCGGCGATCGCTTCCAAGACGATCGCGATGTTCTCTGTGTGAGGCGGATATCACGCTTGATCGTTCTAGAAGGTGTATCTCATATCTTGCAAAAGACGCTACTGGAGTCTCACATAGTCGGTAAGGTGCACTCAGTACAACTGAGTGCGCCAATAAGATAGTTATGCCTGATCTGCAATCAAATTGTGCAGTAGTCAGTCATTGCGTCAGGTGTTCGGCTCTATAGAGTTTATGGAATCAGATGCCAACTGTCAATAAGCACTCGGTAAGTGTGAACATTGAGTACCTATTCGGAAGCCCGCACTCGGTTTTAACAATATACAAACATTTAGCCGGGGGTGAATGTTGCCAAGTGCTCTTGCCTTCATTTAGGTATTTGTGATGATCATAGCCAATAAGGATTATCATGCCGAGTGGGGTCACACTAACTTCCCTCGGGGTCATCATCACATCTTCGATCATGGCCGATCTGATGGGACATATAATCGACAGCTATGAATCTCATGGTGGGAATCCACATAACAGTAGCTCCACTAAGTTTCAATTGGAGAGCCTTCAAACGGTGCACGGTTTGGGTGCTTAGACCGGTCAAGCGACCGGTCTACACGTAATGGCCCAGATGCACAAAAGTCTCTGGATAGTTTTCTCTCACCCTAGACATGTCTAGACCGATCAGACGACAGGTCTAAGGTGGGCTTAGACCAATCAGGCGACAGATCTAAGATGAGGCGGCGTGACGGGTCTATGTTGATTTTCCTCTGGACTGTTTTTGTGCCAGCTCGTGGTTTCTTATTTAGTTATGCGGTTGTGCATAAGATGCTTCTATTTTCGAGATTCTTGCTATATATATGGTATGTATCCGAACTTATATGGAATCCTAAGGTGTCCAAGGTTTCCTAATCGCATTAGGAAGAGGAGAGAGTGTTTTGAGAAGGAGAGAGCTTAGGTTTTCTCTGCTTTCTTTGCTTGTGGTCTGTAAACTCTGTAATCTTCTGTTAATCATAGTGGATCGCTTTTTGTGTCATGGTTTTTTACCCGTTGAGGGGTTTTTCCATGTAAAATCGGATTGTCTCTTGTGGTTGAATGCTTGTGTGGATTGGTTTCATTGTGTTTCTCGTTTGATCTTATATACTACTATAGTGTTTGTTCGGCTTCCACTTTCGCAGCTGGCGCTCCTATTCCCAACAAGTGGTATCGGAGCTAAATTTGGGGTAGAGTAGAATTCAGATATGAAGCGAGAAGATGGGATCAAGAACAAGATTCGACATAGAGAAATTCTCTAGCAAAAATAACTTTGAACTATGCAAAGTGAAGATTGAATCCCTCATAGTTCAGCAAAGGCTTGATGAAGCTCTTGGAAAGCGACCTGAGAAAGAAGATGAGTGGACGAAGCTCGACATGAAGGCTAGAACCTTGATCTTATTATGTTTTATGGATGATGTCCTCTATCACTTCGCAAAGGAAAGACAACGGCCGATACAATGGCGAAGTTAGAGAAGGTTTATGCCAAGAAGTCTCTAGAAAATCGCATGTATTTGTTGATGTAGTTGTTCACCTTGAGGATGACTGAGGGGACGGATGTGGAAGACCACTTAAGCACGTTCAATCGGCTAGTTTGCAAGTTTGTGGAGATAAATGAGCCGATGAATGATGAATATCAAGCATGCATCCTGTTGAATTCTCTTTCAGATTCATATAAGTCATTCAGAGACTCTATGTGCACAGTGAGGGAGACCGTTATCTCAGTCCTCCAGTTGAAGGCGATGGGAAAGAAAAGCGATGACGTGGGTTCCCGTTCTTCCTCAGAGGCACTGATTATGATGGGAATAAATTATGAGTATGGTGAAGGATATTCAAAATCAATATCTAAGGCCAAGGGCAAAGAGAAAGCTAAGGTGAAGTACTGGAGTTGTGGTCAGGAAGGCCACATGAGAGGGGATTGTCATAATCCTAAATTGAAGCAAGAGATGTATGAAAATTCTTCTAGAGAGGGAGCTAATACCATAAAGGACGGTGGCGATCTTTGTGAAGTTCTGACTGTATCTGGCAAGGGATCTTACGGTAAAGAGTGGATCATAGATTCAGGGGCTTCATGTCACGTTTGTCCTAACCGGAGTTCATTCACGACATACAGGGAGTATGGTGGTGAATCGGTGTTTGTGGGCGATAGCTACGCTCATAAGGCGGTGGGTATTGGTATGGTGCGCATCAGGATGTTCAATGGGATCGAACGAGTCCTGGAAGATATGAAGCATGTCTGTTCGCTCGCCTCAAGTGCAAGGCTACGATGTAGTAATAATTCTCAATAAGACCGAGGTCGATCCACATGAAATTGGATAAATAATTATAAACTATTCCAGCAACTTGGATTGGAACAATTTGGGATTTCAATTAAGAAAACTAACTCAAAACAATAACTTAGAAAAATCTGTGAATAAGAAAGAGGAAACCAAGGCATCGAGAATCCACTTGTAGCAATCCATGTTAATTCATTCATTCAAACACGAACACAATTAGATTTGAAGTTCTATCTCTCATCTAGTTGGAAGATCAAGCATTAAAGTACAAACAACCCCACTTAAGTCAGAAAATTAAGTTTTAGTTTTAATCAAGCACATAGCATTCAAAATTATAGCCTTTGGAGTAACAGTCATGCCTATGGACTATGGCATGCTCAAGGGTTGCCATAACTCGAATATAATCAAGCCAAACATGATAATCTCAAAGAATTGCAAGGAATCCATGTCCGAAGCACATGCACTCTCATAAAACTTTTCAAAATATCAACTTTATTCAAACTGGAACATTCAAAATCCAAACTTGAACTAAGGGTACTTGAATTAAACTGAATTAAATATGAAATTAGCTATAAGCTTCACCTCTCAGCCCTAGCTGAGAGGTTCTAGCCGAGCATTGTCATACTACAATTAGAATTCAAAAGAAAAGACTAATAAAAGCATTAAAAAAACTAGAAAAATCAGAATCGATGGAGTTGTGGACGCTCCACGATGCTCTCCTTCACTTCCCACGACCTTCAATCTCTTCTCGGATGCCTTTAGACGAGGCCCTAGGTGCCCTTTTATAGAATAGTGTGGAAGATTCTAGATTGCGCAAGGAATCACGGGGTTGTACAAAGAAAATCAAGGCTTGTAGAATAAGCTCTGTTACGCAGACGACCGGTCCGAGCTCATGGACGACCGGTCGTAAAACATGAAAAATAGTCCAGAGAGTTTCTAGAATTTCCACCCCCCTCTGTTGAGTGCTCGACCGGTCTGAATGGTAGACAACCGGTCTGGCGACCGGTTGTTTTTTGTCTAGTGAGATCTGCAACATGGTTGGGTCTCTATTGAAGTGCCGACCGGTCGAGCGACCGGTCCTGTGCCTTGGCCGACCAGTCCGCTGACCGGTCTACAGTGTTGTTTGTTCTACACTTCTTCTTCACTCTTTCTCTTTCTCCCTTGTTTATTTCTTCCATCCTTTAGCACTTGGTCATTCGATCTTCAATGTGTGCAAAGTGCTCTTTTTAGCCTTGAATCAGTCAAATCTCCGTCTCATTCCTATAATCACAAATCATGTATTAGATGGGTCTTTTAATCATGTAAACTATGCATATAATGTGATGTAATGGGTTGGCAAATGTATAAATTGGAGGCTCAACACCTCCCCCCCCCCCCCCCCCCCCCCCCCCCCCCCAAAACCAGCATTTTGCTAGTCCCGAGCAAAACATGTGTGAAACAAGTTCAATTCTCCAAGATCCAACTCTCCTTCAGAAACTATGACTCTATCCATTCCAATATATACAAGTGTAAAAATCAGAAAAATTAGGTAATAGAAGTTGAAACCTTAAACTCTCAAAACATAATAAGTGTTCACATGAAATTCCTGCTGATTGATTGATAAATAGAAGAACTTAAACAATTTTAATCTAATGTGTATAGTGATGTTCATCTCATGATTTTCTGAAATTATCTTCTTCAGAGATCAACTAAACTATAGATCTGACGGTGTACAGATCAACCACAAGCTAATGACAGAAATTTGCCTTACTATCCTTCTGACGGCTTTCACACTACGTCCCATTTTCGGCTTTGGTTACGGGTAGACCATTCCCCGGTTGGTAATAGGTAGCCCTTTTTCAGAATTTTCCACCATATTCTCAATCGTACCCATAGTTTCTTTCCTTCTTTCCTTTTAATACACATTAGATAGGATTTTTAGAAATCCATATCTTTCGTTATTTTTCCACGGACAAGGATGGACAAAGTACCCCGACTTGGTTCCTCAACACCTCAAATCTAAGTCTACCCAATCCACAAAGCTACATAATCCTTTCAAACCATGAAAATCGTGTAATGTAAACTAGATGTAGAAGTGTTCAAATTTTCTATCAATCATATAAATAGGGGAATTCGTATACAAAATCATTATATTAGAGGTAATTCAAAATTCTCAATATCACTCACTTTGTATCTCCTTTTCTTATACTAATATTATCCTGAATGCATAGAAACAAAAATTTTCAAAAAAGTTTTGAATTTTAGAAAATTCGAAAAAATTTCAACATGTATAATGCTCAAAATGTCCACAAATTGCTAGACGAAGAATCTCATCTCACTCCCCAACCAAATCTTATATTGTCCTCAATGTAAAAAGAATATGCAATGAGCATGAACATGAGAACAATGGTAAAAAAAAAAGAGTGAGAATGATGGTACCTGAGAGAGTCGATCATGAACATCGACCTCCGATATCAAAATCTATTAGAGCACTAAAACAGAAAAATAAACTAAACCTAATCTACTCTATACCTCCGTCAAATTAAGAGATCAATCATCCTGATACACAGGATCATTCAGAGGGATGGACATGTCCTCTGAATCAAACTTCTCGACAAATGACTTAAGGCGTTGTCCATTTACTTTAAAACGGTTACCATTCGCCGCATCCTCTATCTCGACAGCCCATGAGAAAAAACTTCTTTAACAATATATGGGCCGGTCCATCGAGATCTTAATTTTCTCGAAAAAAGATGAAGTCGGGAATTGTACAAGAGCACTTTCTGACCTTCATAGAAAGCTTTCCTGAAGATTTGTTTGTTATGAAATTCTTTTATCCTACTCTTGTAAATCCTCGAGTTCTCGTAAGCATCGTTCCGGATTTCGTCAAACTCATTCATTTGGAATTTGCGAAGCAAGCTAGCTTTGTCAACGTCAAAGTTCAATGCCCGAATTGCCCAATAGGCTTTGTGTTTAATCTCCACAGGTAAGTGACAAGCTTTCCCATATACAAGTCTATAGAGGGACATTCCAATGGGGGTCTTGTAAGCGATATGGCGAGCCCAAAGAGCATCGTCTAATCTCAGCGACCAATCTTTCCAATCCGGCTTCACTGTTTTTTCTAAAAAAAAATTAATTTTTTGATTAGAAATTTCAGCTTGCCCACTTGTCTGTGGGTGGTATGGGGTACTAACTTTATGTCTAATGCCATATTTCTTCATTAAGGCTTCAAATGGTCCATTGCAAAAGTGAGAACCGCCATCACTTATGATGGCTTGAAGCGTTCCAAATCTAGATAATATGTTTTCGTTAAGGAACTTTAGAACCGTACGATGATCGTTGGTTCTACATGGAATCGCCTCTATCCACTTGGACACATAGTCTCCGGCGAGCAATATGTAGACATGTCCAAAAGATGAGGGGAATGATCCCATGAAATCGATGCCCCAACAATCAAAGACTTCAAGATGTTGAATTAGGGCAAGGGGCATCATATTCCTACGGGACAACTCTCCTAGCTTTTGACAGTGCTCACATGCTTTGCAAAATTCGTGGGTATCCTTAAATAGAGTGGGCCAATAAAAACCACACTGTAGAATTTTAACAGTGGTTTTCTTGGTGAAAAAATGACCCCCACATGCTTAATCATGGCAAAAGGAGATGATAGAATTATGTTCATCATCAGGGACACATCTCCTAATTATTTAATCTGGGCAATATTTAAAAAGTAAAGGTTTATTCCAAAAAAATCTGCGCACTTCTCTTAGAAATTTTCGTTTATCCTGCACAGTCCAATGAGTCGGCATCGCACCTGTGAAAATATAGTTTACAATATCAGCGTACCATGGTGGATGCATATCAACAAAGAGTTGCTCATCAGGGAATGAGTCCTCAATAGGTGACTCGTCAATGGAACTCGGTAAAACTAGGCGGGATAGATGGTCCTCCACCACGTTCTCTATTCCTTTCTTATCCTTAATCTCTAAGTCGAATTCTTAAAGGAATAGGATCCATCTAAGAAAACTGGGCTTAGCATCCTTTTTAGAAAGAAGGTATTTCAGCGCCGCATGATCCTGTAAACTATGACCTTAGATCCTATCAAGTATGCCTTGAACTTATTTAAGGCAAAAACAATGGCTAGGAGCTCCTTCTCCGTAGTCGAGTAATTGACTTGGGCAGGGTTCAAGGTCCTACTCGCATAGTAGATAACTTGGGGCTTCTTATTCTTCTTTTTCCCTAATACAGCCCCAATAGCATAATCGCTTGCATCACACATCAACTCAAAAGGAATGGACCAATCCGGTGGTTACATGATAGGAGCAGTTGTCGACATGTCTTTTAGCTTTGAAAAAGCTAATTGACAATCGACACTCTACTCAAATTGGTTCTCCTTTTGGAGAAGGTTACATAAGGCTCTAGAGATATGACTGAAATCCTTTATGAACCTTCTATAAAAACCAGCATGTCCAAGGAATGACCGCACATCACGTATGCTCTTGGGTAGTGGTAGATTGAAAATAATATCAATTTTAACCCGATCTACCTCTATTCCATTGGATGAGATGATATGTCCTAGGACTATTCCTCTTTGTACCATAAAATGACACTTCTCCCTAGTTTAAAACAAGGTTCTTCTCCTCACACCTTGTAAAGACCAACTTCAAGTGATTAAGGCACTCCTCAAAAGTACAACAAAAATAGAAAAATCATCCATGAAAACTTCAAGAAATTCACCCTCCATGTCTGAGAAAATACTCAACATGCAACGTTTGAATGTGGTAGGTGCATTACATAGCCCGATGGCATCCTTCGGTATGCAAAGGTTCCAAATGGGCATGTAAAAGTAGTCTTCTCTTGGTCTTCCAGGGCTATCTCAATTTGGTTGTAACCAGAATAGCCATCGAGGAAGTAATAATATGAGTGACCTGCTAACCTCTCCAAATTTTATCCATGAATGGGAGAGGGAAGTGGTCCTTCCTAGTGACCGTGTTTAGCTTCCGATAATCTATGCACATACGCCAACCAGTGGTCACTCTAGTCAGTATAAACTCTTTATTAGCGTTTTCTATGATGGTAATACCGGACTTCTTAGGGATAACTTAGGTAAGACTCACCCATTGGCTATCCGAGATGGGGTAAATGATACCCACATCTGGTAGTTTTAATACCTCGGCTTTGACAACCTCCATCATGTTTGGATTTAGCCTTCTTTGAGGTTGTCTAGTCGTTTTTGCATTTTCCTCAAGGTATATATGGTGAGTGCAAACCGAAGAGTCTATCCCTTTGAGGTCCGCTATTGTCCAACCTATGGCTCCCCTGTGTTCTTTGAGCAGCTCAATCAACTTGAGCTCTTGGTCTTTTCCTAAGTGAGAGGCAATGACGACCGGGAATATTTCTTCTTGACCCAAATATACATATTTCAACTCGGATGACAATGGTTCAAGGTCAAGCTTCGGCGATTTGATGTTAGACGGTAGAGGCCTTGATGTGGTTGGTGGCAATCTTTCAAAATGGGGCCTCCACCGGCTAGTACCAACTACCGATTTCTCAATATTCAATGCTTGCACAATTTCACTAATGATTGAGTCTTTGAAATCCTCGAAATGTGTCAAGCATGTCTCCAAAATTTCTAGTGGTTCAAGTTGGAGGAGCTCTTCGTCTTCTTCAAAAGATTCGAGCATGTTTACCTCAAAGAGCTCATCATCATCAATATCCCTATGCCTTTTGCCCAAGTGGAACACATTCACCTCTAATGTTATGTTTCCAAAGGACAATTGCATTACCCAATTCTGGTAATTTATTATTGTATTTGATGTAGCAAAGAAGGGGCGGCCTAGAATCACCGGTATTTGAGTACTAGCATCCAATACCGGTTGTGTGTCCAAGACATTGAAATCTACCGGATAGTAGAATTTATCAACTTGGACTAAGACATCCTCAACAATCCCTCTCGGTACACGGATGGATCTATGAACGAGTTGCAACGTAGTTTTGGTGGGTTTTAATTCACTAAGACCCAATTGCTCATATAACGAATATGGGATTAAATTTGCACCTGCCCCCCAAGTCTAGCAATGCACGTTCGTTCAATCCGATAGTCACCAATGATGCATGAAATTGTGGGACTACTGTGATCCTTGAATTTGAGAGGGGGGGGGGGCCTTTTATTGCACATTATATTTGCGTTTGGTTGTGCATAGGTCCTTTAAAAACTTGGTATAAGAGGGAATTTGTTTAATGGCATCAAGCAATGGAATGTTTATCTTGACTTGTCTGAAAATCTCTAAAATATCATGAGAGTTTGGGAGAGATTTTAGAGCAACCAATCTTGAAGGGAATGGTGCTACGGGCTTATAAACGCGTTCCGTTTCTTGTGGGGTTGAGTTAGATCCGTCCTCATCCTGAGAATTTATCAGATCATTAGGCTTGTCAGCTTTCACCGGAATAGATTTGTCAATTTGCTTACCACTTCTAAGTGTAGTGATAAATTTTGCTTGCTCCACATGTTGGTTGGGGAGATTAGGGATGCTTACTTCATGTACTTGCTTTAGATTGGGCTAAGGTTGGGCCGAGAAGGTCCCTTCCCTAGCTTTCAAGCGTCCCTTAATCTCATCAACCGAGACTTTAAGCTCTTTGAACATTTGCTGATTTGATTGATTGATTTGCATTTGCCCTTGCATAAACGCCTTTAGGGTATCCTCCATTGAGAATTAAGGTGGGGCCATGTTTTGCATGGGTGGCCCTCCTTGAGAGTTAGTAGGATTGGTCGTAGGACCATTCTGCCAACTAAAGTTAGGATGATTCTTCTAAGTAGAGTTATACGTGTTACCTACCGGTCCATTGAAAGGCCGTTGATACCCATATGTAGCATTTGCTTGTTCTTGTAACCTCTTGAAACGCAGGAATTGTAGGACAATCTTGCGTAGCGTGTATATTAGTGGCACAAATTCCACATATATTCTCAATAGCCTCGGTGGGCTTTGCAACTTCACTCTTGCTAAGTTCCATGGCCTCGACTTTCCTTATGAGGTTGGCTATCCTTGCATTAACATCATCTTCCTCTTTAAGGATGTAGATGCCTCCTTTTTCCTTTTGTTGAGGAAGCTTGAGATTACTAGATTTGTCCAAGGTATCCCATGATTGGGCATTCTTGGCCAACATATCTAAGTAACTCCAAACTTCATCTGGATTTTTGCTCATAAGTTCACTGTTGTACATCATTTCTACGAATTGGCGCATGTTGGAACTTAATCCATCATTAAAGAAGTTTATGATTTGCCAGCTTTCGTAGCGATGATGTGGGCAAGCAAGTAGGAGGTCCTTAAACCTTTCCCAACATTGGAAGAATGACTCATTCTCTTTAACCGAAAAGTTCATTATGGCTCTTTGAAGGGTGTTTGTTTTATGAGTTGAGAAGAACTTTTTCAAGAACTCCTGGGTCATCTCATTCCATGTCCCTATCGAATGTGGTTTAAGAGAATGAAGCCAACCCTTGGCTTTTTCTTTCAATAAGAAGGGAAAAAGTTTAAGTTTGATGACATTTTCAGAAACCTTAGCGTATTGCAAAGTTGCCACCACTTCTTCAAATTCCTTCAAGTGTAAACATGTGCTATCTGAATCTAACCCATGAAACTTTGGCAAAAGTTGGATTACCCCTGACTTTATATCAATGTTCCCTTCGGTGGTTGGTAAGACCACGCAAGAGGGTGTAGTTGTACGGGCTGGTTGTAGGTAGTCCTGTAAAGCTCTCATTAGAGGAGCATTATGTACCTCATTCTCTTATACTCCTTCATGATTTGCATTAGTGGTTGGAGTAGGGTGGGGAGGATTCCCTAATGGAGTTTGATTCATACTTTCCAAATTTTCACGATGTTCTATAAACTTTCGGACTCATCTATGAACGGAGAGTGGTCCAACTAAACCACCTTCAGTTTGGAGACGATTGTTATGGTCACGTTCCCAACAGGACATAAACCACACAATCCACAATCTAAACTAATCCTAAGTCTTAAAACAAAATCTGAAAATAAAAACTGAAAACTGAAAGAGTACAAGTTGGAAGGATAGTACCTGATTTGCTTGAACTATAAGAACTTCCTACAAAAATAAAACAAACCTTGTTAGTTCTATAATTTAAAAAAACTAATCATAAGAAAACATTAAATCCTAACTACTTCTACTTCTATAGCTACTTAAATAATCTAGAATCGTTTAACCCAGAATCCCCGGTAGCGGTGCCAAAAACTTGTTCGCTCGCCTCAAGTGCAAGGCTGCGATGTAGTAATAATTCTCGGTAAGACCGAGGTCGATTCACAGGGAATTGGATAAATAGTTCTAAACTATTCCAACAACTTGGATTAGAACAATTTGGGATTTCAATTAAGAAAACTAACTCAAAATAGTAACTTAGAAAAATCTGTGAATAAGAAAGAGGAAACTAAGGCATTGAGGATCCACTTGTAGCAATCCATGTTAATTCATTCATTCAAACATGAACACAACTAGATTTGAAGTTCTATCTCTCATTTAGTTGGAAGATCAAGCATTAAAGTACAAACAACCCCACTTAAGTCAGAAAATTAAGTTTTAGTTTTAATCAAGCACATAGCATTCAAAATTATAGCCTTCGGAGTAACAGCCATGCCTATGGACTATGACATGCTCAAGGGTTGCCATAACTCGAATCTAATCAAGCCAAACATGATAATCTCAGAGAATTGCAAGGAATTCGAGGCACACGCACTCTCATAAAACTTCAAAAAATATCAACTTTATTCAAACTAGAACATTCAAAATCCAAACTTGAAGAAAGGTACTTGAATTAAACTGAATTAAATATGAAATTGGCTACAAGCTTCACCTCTTAGCCCTAGCTGAGAGGTTCTAGCAGAGCATTGTCATACTACAACTAGAATTCAAAAGAAAAGACTAATAAAAACATAAAAAAAACTAGAAAAACCGGAATCGACAGAGTTGTGGACGCTCCACGATGCTCTCCTTCACTTCCCACGACCTCCGATCTCTCCTCGGATGCCTTTAGATGAGGCCCTAGGTGCTCTTTTATAGAACAGTGCGGAAGATTCCAGATTGCGCAAGGAATTACGGAGTTGCGCAGAGAAAATCGGGGCTTGTAAAACAAGCTCTGTTACGTATACGACCAGTCTGAGCTCATGGACGACCGGTCGTAAAACGTGAAAAACAGTCTAGAGAGTTTCTGAAATTTTCACCCCCCTTTGTTGAGTGCTCGACCGGTTTGACGACCGGTCTGAATGGTAGACGATCGGTCTTGCGACCAATCGTTTTTGGTCTAGTGAGATCTGCAACATGGTGGCGTCTCTGTTGAAGTGCCGACTGGTCGGGCGATTGGTCCTGTGCCTTGGCCGACCGGTCTACAGTGCTATCTATTCTGCACTTCTTCTTCGTTCTTTCTCTTTCTCCCTTGCTTATTTCTTCCATCCTTTGGCACTTGGTCCTTCGATCTTCAATGTATGCAAAGTGCTCCTTTTAGCCTTGAATCAGTAAAATCTCAATCTCATTCCTACAACCACAAATCATGTATTAGATGGGTCTTTTAATCATGCAAACCATGCATATAATGTAATGTAATGGGTTGACAAATGTATAAATAGGAGGCTTAACAATGTCCCCAAGATGAAGATGAATGTGATTTCTCTTAGTGCACTTGAGGCGAAAAGTTGCGTGTTCATCGGCCACAATCGTTGTTGTAAAGTGATGAAGGGGGCACTCGTGTGTATGAAGGCACGAAGGTGTGGCCATCTTTATAAGTTGATCGGGAGCACAATTCATGATGGAGCTACGGAATCGGCAACGAGATCCACGGTTGCTCGTATGTGGCAAGTGTCTAAGGGCCACATGAGAAGAGCGAAAAAGGGCGTGAAAGTGCAAAGTTAGGGTTGATGGAGGCACGAGAAGCGGTGGAGCTATGATGAAGATGAGATGACGAAGCGATGATGTTTTTTATTTGACATTTGAAGCCTCGATGGAGATTGTTGAAGAGCATTCAAACGGTGCACGGTTTGGGTGCTCAGACCAATCGGGCGACCGGTCTGCACGTAATGGGCCAGATGCACAGAGGTCTCTGGACAATTTTCTCTCACCCTAGACCTTTCTGGCGATAGGTCTACAGGGGGGTTAGACTGGTTGGGTGACAGGTCTAAGGTGGGCTTAGACCGGTCGAGTGACAGGTCTAAGATGAGGAAGCCTAACGGGTCTGTGTTAATTTTCCTCTGGACTATTTTTATGCTAACTCTGACCAGTCAGACGTGCTAGGCGGTTTCTTACGTAGTTACACAGTTGTGCGTAAGATGCTTCTATTTTCAAAATTCTTGCTATATATATGGCATATATCTAAACTTAGATGGAATTGTAAGGTGTCCAAGGTTTCCTAATCGCATTAGGAAGAGGGGAGAGTGTTTTGAGAGGAAGAGAGCTTGGGTTTTCTCTGTTTTCTTTGCTTGTGGGCTGTCAATCTTTGTAATCTTCTGTTAATTATAGTGGATCGCTTTGTGCCATGGTTTTTTACCCGTTGAAGGGTTTTTCACATAAAATTGGATTGTCTCTTGTGGTTGAATGCTTGTGTGGATTGGTTTTATTGTGTTTCTCGTTTGATCTTATATATTGTTGTGGTGTTTGTTCGGCTTCCGCTTCCACTGTCAGCGCCCCTATTCCTAACAGTTTTGTGGTTAGAGAACTTAATCATGGAACTTAAATGCATGATTAACCGTCGGTTACAGAGTGCGAAGAATGAGGAGTTGTGGTCGTACATGATAAGGGAGAGAAGGACAACCGATCATCGCCTTCTCTTGTACGAAGCGTCATAATTTTTAATGCAACGTGCCATTTTGCTCCACCCCGACATACGAGATCCGGACACGTGTTCTCCATTAATGCGGTGTGCCTTTTCAACTTTGAAGTCGAACAGAGGAGTGCCACGTCTCAAGGAGACAATGGGGCATGATGATTGCATATAAATCTCAAATCTTCGATTCCTTCCCCTCCACGCCTCATTTGAAAACCCTAGCTGCAAAAACCTTCGTGTTTCCTTGCCGATTTCAGAGTCTCCTTCTTCTTCCTCCCTTCATTTGTTTGTTGTAAGTTTCCTTCCTCTCTCTTCTTTATTTCTACCCTCTTCTTCTACCACCATGTTGGATTCTTCTGAGCCTACACATGTGCCAATTGGAGAGGACCCTCCTGCTGAATCCCCTTCCTCCACCGATCCTCGCTGGAAAAGAAAGAGGGGCCAATTTTCATCCTCCGATCATTGTGCCGCCGAGAACTATCCTTTTGTCCTCGCAACAGAAGAGATGGAGCGGATCCAGACTACCTATGGCATTTCAGAATCTATAATCTTCCGATTACCGGGGCCAAAAGAGATGGCGAACAGACCCCAAATAGGAGAGGTGACAGTGTACACCTATCTCTTTCCACTGGGATTATGATTACCCCTGCATCCATTCATAACTGGGGTGCTAAACAAATATAACCTCGCTCTCGGGCAACTCATCTCAAACAGGTGGAGGGTGATATTTGTGGTGTACGCTCTCTAAAACAAAGTGGGAAACGGGGAGCTTACCCCTGGGGAGTTCTTGAGGATGTACTCCTTAAGGAAAAGTAATGAAAACCCCGAGTGGTATTACCTTACTTTCTTTCATGGGAAAAACTTTATCCTCGGGAGTCTCTCTTCCAACAAGGACTGCAAAGATAAATGGTTCTTCATGTCTGGCTTGGGAGACTCAGGACCCGGACCAGGAGCATGTTCCGGTCCCCCGGGTCTTCAGCATTGGAGTGGCACCAAAAAAGTCTCACCTAAGGGGTGGCCTCAACGAGAGGATTGTGGAAACGCAGCAAGCGCGCAGGGATATCCGGAACGTGAAGTTCTTGCTTCATCCTTCAATGCTCTTCAAAGAAGGGCTCATCCCTTGCCCTCCTGGTAATTGTTACTGATCTGTAGTGTGTGTAGTTCTCGTCTGTTCCATTCGATTTTGTTGATACATTTCCTTTATTGCAGGCATGGACCATGCGGAGTTGGCTCAGATGAGAACCTTGTTGGCCCAAAAGGATGGGGCCCAAAAAAAGCAAAAGAAAGGTGAATCTTCTTCTGCTCCTTCAACCGTTCGTACGCAGTCCAGACTGTCTGCCCCAAGTGTGCCTACTCAACCTCGAGTGCCGCCGCGAGAAGAGATGGCTCCCCTGAGGTTGAGTGCCTAGGGTAATATTGTTCCACCTGCGCCGACTACATCGAGTCAGCCTCCTAGTGTGTTGACTGCTACTAGTCGGCCTTCCATTGCCGTTGCTGCGCCTACGAGCACTAGTCGGCCACCGATCATTCCTTCAACACTGATTTCCTCAAGTCGGCCCTCGAATGCTCCTCACCCCCTGCTTAAGCGGCAAGGCCTTCTACATCCTAAGCTTTGGTTGGTAGCGGATGCAAAGGAGCCTCTCACTAGAGGGCACTTGTCATCGCACCCGCTCCTAGTCATTATAAGACCTTCATAATGCCGGACCAATTGGTCTGATTTTTTTCTTATTTGTTAGGCTAAGGTCACTTGGGCCCATCGATCAGACTGGTCCTGAAGAGGCTGTGGTCCAATTTGTGATGAGACTCATCCAGGTACAGTTTTCTGTGCCTTACACCTAATTATTCTTTTTTGGTCCCTTCTTCTCATCGCCGATGTCCGCTTGACCTTTTTAAAGGTCTGGATGTGGCACTAAAGACTCGCCAAGACATCCATAACACCCGATAATTCATCAACAATCAATCAGACCATTTTATTGAGGTCGAGAAGAGATTGTAGGCTGCTGAGGTCAACCTAAAAGAAAAAGATATCCTGGGGGAGACCCGGGAGAAACATATCAACGACTTAGAGAAGGACCTCCGAGTCACAAGTAAATTATCCCAGGACTACCAAGCACGCCATAAAGCGCTGAAATCCAAATTCCTCTAGCTATGGAGTATGGCGAAGAAGCTAGAGGACGAAAAGCGTTCCTTGGTCTCTAGGTAGAGGTTGTGGCTACATTAGAGTCGGAGAGGGTGGCTATCGAGCCAAAGCTCCCGGACGCGAGGGAAGAGGTTGTGGAGGCCTTCCGAGTGTCTGTCGAAAATGTAACCGAGTGCTTTACGGATTACCAGCTCAGTCGGGCACTGGCGTTCAAAGTTTTTAAGAGGCTTCACCCTGGCATTGACTTTTCAGGGTTCAAGGATGTTGAAATGGAGTTTGCCCAAGAAGAGGCCGCGACCCCAACGGCTACTGAGACTAGGTGAGCCGGAGGTGAACAGCAAGGACCCTGTTCCTTAGGGCAAGGTTGCTATCTCATAGACGACTGTCTAGGCGGGGTAGACTTTATTTATTATCATTTAGCTTAGAAAAGCTTTATTACATTATTCCCTATATGGGGTTCCTACTGATAGTATTTGCGTAGATTGATGGCGTTTCACCACCGGTGGAGCGTTTTTCCTTCCATGTTCTCCAGATTGTAAGTCGTCGGCCTGATTATTCGCGTGATCTTGTATGGCCCCTCCCATTTGGGGATGAAGACTCGGGGGCCAGGGTCGCGAGTTTTACTCGGGATCACCCTTCTTAGAATGAGATCGCCCACTCGGAAGGGTCTGTGCTTGACTCAAGAGTTGAAGTACCGGGCCACCTTCTGTTGGTGTTCCATGAGTCGGGGTTATGCCTCACTCCTTTCTTTGATCAGATCTAGTTGGAAGTTCTTGGCACTTTCACTAAGCTTTGGATCGTAGTGTGACGTTCGGTATGATGGCATACCGATCTCTACAGGAACCATTGCCTCGGCCCCATAGGTCAACGAGAATGGGGTTTCTCCAGTTGAAGTTTGAGTAGTGGTCCTATAGGCCCATAGAACTTCAGGTAAGCATTCAGACCAGGCACCTTTGTGCTCTTCTAACTTTATCTTCAGGTGATGCTTGATGATCTTGTTAATGGCCTCGACCTGGCTATTCGCCTGAGGGTGATAAGGGGCGGTCATTATGTGGTGTATTTTCAATTCCTCGCAAAGTTCCCTAAGCCTTTGTTGTCGAAATGACGTCCATTGTCAATTATTATGGTGTGGGGAATTCCAAATCAATAGATAATAGATTTTAGAATGAACTTATTGACCTGTTGTTCTAAGATGGAAGCCAATAGCTCGGCCTCAGCCCATTCAGTGAAGTAGTCCACTGCCACGATCGCAAATCTGAGTTGTCCTTTCTCTCTCGGCAAAGGATCAATGATGTCGATTCACCATTGGGCGAACGCCCATGGCCTTGTGATCGGTGTCATGTCTTAAGGTGCCTTTTGAGGGATCTTGGTGAACCGTTGGCACTTGTCGCAGGTCTTTGAGAATCGATCAGCATCAACCATCATCGTTGGCCAATAATACCCTTGCCTAATAGCCTTATAAGTCATAGATCGTCTTACGAGGTGATTTCCGCATATCCCTTCATGGATTTCCTTTAGAGTGTAGTCGGCTTCTTCTAGACGGATACATCTTAGATATGGTAGCAAGTAGCCATGGAAATAGAGGACGCTTTCTTTCAGGAAGTACTTGGGGCGCAGAATTTTAGCTTCCTTGCTTTACTTTTATTCTCTAGGAGCTAACCGTCTTGAAGATATTGAATGATAGGGTCCATCCACCATGGAGACTAATCAATCGAGAGTACTTCTAGGGCAACTCCCCGAGTAATACTCGGCTCGGGCAAATGTTCGATGGGTATCGTCCGACTGATGTCACTCTCCGAAGCTGAGCCCAGTCGAGCGAGGGAGTCGGCCATTCGATTTTGCTCCCTGGGAATTTGTAGCAGCTCATATTTCTCATATTTCTTTAGCAAGTCATGTGCTTGAGCCCTATATGTCATCATTTTCTCATCTCTGGCTTCGTACTCGTCTGACACTTGGTTCACCACTAGTTGGGAGTCACTGTGGATTTTGAGGTTTCAGGCTCCCATGGTGTTAGCTAAATGAAGCCCGACGAGGAGTGCTTCATACTCCGCTTCATTATTGGATGCATGAAAATCGAAGCGAAGGGCTATTCAATTTTGAAGCCCTCGGGGGATACTAGAATGAGATCGGCTCCACTCCCATGGGAGGATGCCGACCCATCCACATAAAGAGTTCACAGTGGCCAATCAGGAGTGGAGGACTTGACGAGTTACGGGGGGCACTCATTTTGCTCTGGGGGAACTGGGTGTATGAATTCTGCTATGAAGTCAGCGACCGCTTGTCCTTTAACCACCGTGCGTGGGCAATACTGCACATCATGCTCACTTAATTCAATGGCCCATTTGGCCAATCTTTCGGACACTTCTAGATTCTGCAAAACTTGTTTCAACGGCTGGTCTATGTGAACTATGATATTATGAGCTTGAAAATAAGGCCAAAGTCGCCTAACTGAAGTTATCAAGGCCAGTGTTAACTTCTCGATCGTCAGGTAGAGGGTCTCGGCGTTAACCATTGCCCTGCTGATGTAGTAGATTGGCTGCTGGACTCCTCATCATCTAGGATGAGGGCCGAACCGACGACAGTCGAGGAGATGACGAGGTATAAAATTAGGCGCTCGTCCGGGAGAGACTTTGATAGCACCGATGAAGCCCCCATGTATTCTTTTAGGCGATAGAAGGTCTTCTCGCATTCGTCTATCCACTGCATAGTCTTCCCAGATCCCTTCAGCAACTTGAAGAATGGAAGACACTTGTTAGTGGCCCTAGATATGAATCTGCTGAGAGAGGCGACTTGTCCGGCAAGCCGCTGGATGTCGCGAATGGTTTTAAGTGACCTCATGTCAAGGAGGGCTCGTATCTTCTCCGGGTTAGATTCTATCCCTCTCTTCCCGACTATGAAGCCGAGAATTTTTTTGGATGATACTCCAAAGGCACACTTTGTAGGGTTCAGCTTCATCTTATGCTGCCGTAATATCTGAAATGTCTCCAGAAGATTCAAGAGATGATCTTCTTCTTTTATACTTTTGACGAGCATGTCGTCCACATATACTTACATCGTCTTACCAATCTGATCAATGAACATCTTATTTACCAGACGCTGGTATGTAGTACCCACATTTTTTAGGCCAAACGACATACTTTGTAGCAATTTAAACCCCTATCGGTAATAAAGGATGTCTTCTCCTTATCTGGCGGGTGCATGGTGGTCTGATTGTAGCCTGAGTATGTGTCCATGAAATTGAGGAGAGCCTGCCCGACCGTGGCATCTACCAATTGGTCGATTCTAGGTGTGGGGAAACTATCCTTTATGCATGCTTTGTTGAGGTCGGTATAATCGACGCACATTCTCCACTTCTCGTTTACTTTCTTTACCAACACCACATTGGCGATCCACTCGGGTTATACTACTTTTGTGATGAATCTTGCTTTGAAAAGTTCGTCGACCTCTTCTTTGATTGCCACTTGTCTTTCTTGATTAACAACTCATCGTTTCTGGTGTATTGGTTTGAACTTGGGGTCCACTTGCAATCGGTGGACGATTACACTCAGGTCGATACCCAGCATGTCATCATGTGACCAGGTGAAAACATCCTAATGCTTAATCAGAAATTGAGAGAACCGGGCCTGGGCATTGAGGTCCAGCGTTGATCCGATCCAAAGTTACTTTGATGCGTCCTCCGTCGACAAGTAGACAGGAATCAAATCTTCTGTCGGGGAGACACCCTTTACATCATTGTCCTGAGGGTCTAAAGGCAGCTCTGTTTTTATATTTGAGTGCTGAGTCGGGGTTTTCATCATTACGATGGGGCTGACTTGCTTCACCTTTTCTTTCCGTAACACTGTCTCATAATAGGCACGTGCAACTGCCTGACTTCCTTTAATCACCCCAACGCCTGTAGGAGTGGGGAACTTCACACAAAGATAGAGTGGGGAGATGAGGGCTCTGAGGTCTGTCATGGATGGTCGGCCCAAAATAGCGTTATAGGTCAACGGCCGGTATACAACTAAGAAAATTACCATTATGTTAATTCTGCTAGGAGCATCTCCAAAGATGACCGGGAGGTCAATGCACCCTTCTGGTTCCACAAATTTGCCAGCGAAACCTATCAATACGGTGTTAACTGGTTTCAGTAGGTTTCACGAGATGTTCATTGCGTTGAACGCTGAGGTGTACAGGACATCTGCCGAACTTCCCATGACCTGCATTATCTTATGTCTCGTAATTTGAGACTCGTAGTGTTACCACCACTGCATCATCATGTGGGAGTTGAATTCCATTGTCATCTTCTTCGAAGAAAGTGATCGGCTGACGCTTACACTCAGGTTGTTTCAATGATTTTTCAGCCTGGAATACTTCCTGAGCTTTCCTGATGTATGCTTTTCTCACATTGTTGGAGTCTCCGCCTCCTTTAGGCTTGCCGAAGATAGTGTAAATTTCCCTTGCGGGTTCGGAGGACTCGGTTTGTGCCCTTCATGGCGCGATCTTTGTCGAGGCTGATTTGTGTCCTGTTGGCGCCGATCCGACTGCCTAGGAGACCGATTGTTCTTTTTGGGCGATTGGTCTTTTTCAATCCATGTATGTCTGGAGATGACCCCTCCAGATGAGGGACTCGATTTCATCTTTGAGAGCTATGCAATCTCTGGTGTTGTGGTCGTGGTCCCGGTGGAACTCGCAATACTTCTGCTTGTCCCAAGTGCTTGGATCGGCCTTTAACTTTGGAGGCCAGGTAGTATACTTTTGATCTTTGATGTGCATGAATATTCTCTCTTTCGTTGTGTTGAGTGGGGTGTACTCCGAGTAACGTCCCTCAGGGGGACCTCTCATTGGAGATCGATCCCTCTGATCGTACTTCTTCCTTTTGTCCTTGTGCTTCTCGTTATGACTAGGCTCATACTCTCGTCTGGCCTTTACTATTTCTTCCGCATTGATGTATTTTCGGGGCCTTTGCCTGAAATTTCACCATTGTTTTTTGAGTGTTTTTATCTAAGGCCCATCTAAATTCTTTGTTTCGAACCACATTAAGGAGAGCCGGAAGTCCCGCCTCGTCCGTGTAACCCTACACTTAAACTGCCTCTGACGTGAAGCGGATTAAGAAGTCCCTAAGAGACTCATCACTCTTCTGTCTGATCGTTGCCAGGTGTGTCGTCGTTGTCTTCATCTTTCTGCTTCCCATGAACCATGACCCGAATAAGGTACACAGCTGTAAGAAGGAACTGATGCATCGGGGCTTGAGATTCCGGAACCAGGTTAGAGCTGCATCTTTTAACGTGAGGGAGAACGCTCGACACATGATATCCCGGCTGACTCCTTCTAACTGCATGTATGATTTGAAAAGTTTAAGGTGCTCGATCGGATCACCGGATCCGTTATAGGTTGGGATGTTGTTGGGCACCCGAAATTTTCTCTGGGCGTGGTGCTTGCATAATTTCGTCAGTAAATGGAGGGTCCTTCTGGTCCAACATTGCTTTGAGTGATGATGGTATGTCAGATTGATACTGCTGATCCATTGTAATGAACTTCCTTTTTAGGTTGTCCAATTCCTTTTCCCAAGCAGGAATGTGACTGGTGCTGAAGGCTTTAGTGGCATCACTGGCCGCATCCTCCGCTCGGCCTCGGTGCCTTTCATTTTGTTTGTGACTATGTGGTCTGGCGTCCAATGAATGGCGCAGGTCCCCAACAAGAAGCCCGCTCCTTGCTGGATGGTCGGGTGCTGGTGGCGGAGGCATTGGTGGTTCCACTCGGCTGGTGGCCGAAGGGTGGTGCTCGTATTGTTCATGTTGAGCGAGTTACGTTGGTTCGTCGTGCTGCGAAGTGGTCATAACAGGGAGGATTTGTTCCAAATGTGTCGCAACATCGGAGAAGCAGTAGTATCTCTATGCGTATGAATTGAATGTCAATCTCTACGATCATCCTCCACACGGGATCTTCTGTCGCTGGGAATGGTGGCGGTGGCAGAAGAGGGGGCTCCCCATTCCTGCGCTGTGATCCCCCACGCAACATCTCTGATCGGGTGGATGTCGCCGAGGCGGTAGTCGCAACGACACTCTTATTTCGTTGGGCAGATGCTGTTGAAATGGTGGCTTTAGACCCATCCGCATCCCCATTCTTATTTCTCTTCGAAGGCATTGTATCAACCTGGGGAGAAGAACAGGGGAAAGGAGAGCGATGAAGATTCAAAAGTCAGGCTCCACGGTGGGCGCCAATTTGTTAATGCTAAAGATCGCTAACAAACGTTGATCAGGGACTAACTTAAATCTTTGTCGCTTGATCTGTGATTGAGGATGAATGGGCCGGATTATCTGCAAACACCACCAAAGTTTGGACCGCCGCCGGGGGTGCCGGCTGATGGCCCTCCGATGCTTAAAGTCAGTGATGGGGAGGAAAGCTTGCAATAGTTAAGTATATGAATGTATTCCCTACCTTGATCTGTAGCATGTAGGGCTTCTTATAGCCTTTTGTCCATCGTAAAGGACTAGGATTCTAATTACGTAGGGACATGATCCATACGGATGGTGTCATGATTATAGTCATGTGCGGTGATCGCTTCCGAGACAATCGCGATGTTCTCTGTGTAAGGTAGATATCTCGCTTGGTCGTTTCTAGAAGGTGTATCCCATATCTTACAGA
Source organism: Liriodendron chinense (assembly GCA_003013855.2). Classification (NCBI taxonomy): domain Eukaryota; kingdom Viridiplantae; phylum Streptophyta; class Magnoliopsida; order Magnoliales; family Magnoliaceae; genus Liriodendron; species Liriodendron chinense. The sequence continues at coordinate 8,434,659 of ML058446.1, forward strand.
AGACATTATTTGAGTCTCATGTAGTTGGGAAGGTGCACTCAGTTCAATAAGATAGTTATGCCTGATCCACAGTCAGATTGCGAAGTAGTTAGTCACTGTGTCAGGTGTTTAGCTCTGTAGAGGTTATGGAATCAGATGCCGACTGTCAATAGGCACTCGGTAAGTGAACGTCGAGTACCCATTCGGAGGCCCGCACTCGATTCTAACAGTATACAGGCATTTAGCCGAGGAAGAATGTTGTCAAGTGCTCTTACCTTCATCTAGGTATTTGTGATGATCATAGCCAATAAGGATTATCATGCCGAGTGGGGTCACACTAACTGTCCTCGGGGTCATTGTCACATCCTTGATCATGGCTGATTTGATGAGCCATATAATCTACGATTATGAATCTTCTGGTGGGAATCCCCATAACAGGTGACACACCGTGGATGGACTATGTTAATAAAAATTTCAATTAGACAGTACGTACTATCCGTTTCGTGGCCTAAAGATAAACGGTTAAAAGATAATTCTATAATGGGACGCATTTAACTGAAAGTAAAGTCTCGGGTTCAACAGCTGAGGTCCTTAATCATGCCTCAGTGGTAGACTCACAAGAGTTTCAACATGATGTCATAGGTTCAAGCACCCATCGTGCTATAAAAAAGCCATTGTGGTTAGAGGTGGGCATCGGGTCAAGTTGGACTGAGTTTGGGCTGACCCGATCCTAATGTCCAGGGGAAAGGACTGTACCGAGTCAAATCGGACACGACACCGAGTCAGCCAAGCCTGAACCGATCTAAACCATTCATAGCCTAGCCTATTCTGATTCGTGTCTGGCCCAATCACAGGTACCAAGTTGGATCGAGTAAGATCTGAGTCAGGTCGAGTCTGTTTACAGATTCAAAAAGATCTAATTTTTTTTAAAATGTAAGAAAATGCAAAAAATATAATAAATTGCATCTATCAATTCATTCAATAAAATTACTAAATGAGTAATATACTAATATTCATTCATTCACAAAGTCTAGTCAAGTCGAGTTCATCTATTTATTCACCACATCAAGCATATATTCACACAAATACCTAAATCAAAGACTCAACCTGAGTTGCTAATATAATTTATACAAATTACTAAGCATATTCTATTATGCATTCATTCATTCAATAATATCCTCTGTATGATGAATGTTTTTTACGGAGTGTAACCTGAGTATTCATGTCCATAATTTTAATCTCTGCATCCACCTACATTGCCCGAATCATCCTTCGATTCTCTTTTTGCCTTTTGAACTGTAGAAGAATACCAGCATTGGGTTGCTGAGCAATCTCTGTATCGGCGCATTCCTTGCTGGCACCTGACCGCTGATGAGGATAAGCAGGATATTCTTGGGGATGCTAGCTCTTCATCTGGTTCATATGAGCCCTTTGAAGAACGCCCATTCATCGATCTCGGTTTCCTCATGGCCACTTGTTGTTTGAGATCTCTGCACTTCGGTATCATTGTGAGATGATGTCGAGGAGATTGGCCGCTGATCAGAGATTGTCTGATGAGGAGGCGGCGATCCGTAGCCTTAAGCGAGATGAGGTGCATTACCTGCGTATGGAGGTGAGCAGGTTGAGAGCGAGGCTATTTCATTTTGAGTTAGAGGACTTACTTAATGTGGCCGAGGAGGAGGGCAGATATTGATTTTTTTACTTTTTAGGGCTGTGTCGGCCGTTTGTACGCTTCTTTTTGCATAGTACATGGCCGGTGATGATGCATTTTTTTGTATTTTGAAAGAAATTATATGATATATGTAAAAGAAATATGATGCATTTGATGAAAAAAGAATATTTTTTGAGAATCTATTGTGCCATGAGTTGTCTTGTGAGTGTGTGTCTGGATTTTGTGCCGGGACATAGGAATCAGAACTGTGGCTTGGCCAATGCTTTGACTGATGTCTCGAGATTGACTTATGTGAGATCTCTTTGATTCCCTAGAGGTGTAAGCAATGAAAACTTGTTACTTCCTGAGAGTTTTGTCAGAGTTTGTAGAGTTCTTTGTTTCCAATTGTACTTATTCTCGTTCTTGAACTGCAACTGCTTGGACTGATCTGGACCGTCTGATTCCTTAGTACCTGCACTTTTTTTTTCTATTCGAGCTATTTTTTCCTGTAACGCTCTTTCGAGTTTTCACCACAGCCGACCTTTTCCTGTCATTTTTTCCCGTAGCGCCCTTTCGGATTTTCACCACATCCCGGGTATTTGATCTTGCCTGCCCTTTGGTAGCTATGCTGTTTTTACGTTCGGCGCCCTTTCGGATTTTCACCAAGTCCACTATATGCCCACTGTTTTTACTCAAATTGCCCTTTCGATTTTTCACTCCACCCTCTTTTTTTAGGCACACATTTTCTTTTCTTTTCTTTTCTTTTTGGATTTTTGGATAACTGCGGCGGCTAGAGGTCGGGAATCCGTCGTTGCCGGCCGATGGCAGCCTTTCAGCCCTTATCCTGAGCTATGATGATAGAGCTGTCGGTCTTAGCTACAGACCCTTCTGAGATGGATGGATGGGTGACAGTGTTTCTTTTTTGGTTGATTTTTCTCGGGTGCCTTGTTTTTGCTTCCCATTTTTTTTCTTTGTATTCTCTTTTTTTTGTCTTTTTCTTTTTCTTTTTTTTTCTTTTGAATCCCCTTATTTGAAATACTTATTGGTGGACGAAAATGATTTCTCAGAGGTTTTAGCTTTGACCCATTGACTTAAGCTCTATTAACGTAACTCTTGATAAGGTCAGAAGGACTTACCCGTGAAAGATCTTCACTTTGTCGGCATTGATTGGCTCAGGAAGATCCACTCCTCTCATGCTGGTGAGTCTGAGGGCGCCTTCGGGAAGTACTTCTCTGATGATCAGCGGTCCGTCCCATGAAGGTTTGAACTTTCCTCTGGGATCAGGAAGGTGCGACGGTAGAATCTTCTTCATGACCATGTCGCCCACCTTGAAACTTCTTTTTCGGACTCTCTTGTTGTAAGCTTGAGCGATCCTTTTCTGATAACACTGGGAATGACTTAGCGCACGCATGCGCTTCTCATCTTCTAGTCGAAACTGATTGAATCTGGCCCGTTGCCATTCTCCTTCTTCAATTCTGCTTTCCAGTAACACCCGTAGTGACGGTATTTCCACCTCGACTGGTAGAACTGCTTCCATTCCATAAGTAAGCTTGAAAGGAGTAACGCCTGTAGCAGACCGTACAGATGTTCGATAGGCCCAAAGTGCATATGGGAGCATATCTGACCAATCTCGATAAGCACGACCATCTTCTCGAGTATCCTGACGATTGTCTTATTTGTGACTTCTACCCCACCATTCATCTGAGGACGGTATGGGCTCGATCGATGACGTTGAATTTTGAACTTACTGAGGAAGTTATTGATCTTCTTGTTGACGAACGGGGTCCCATTATCTGTGATGATAGCATTACGGATTCTATACCGGCATATGATGTTGTTCTTCATGAATTTGATCACCTGGGATGTTGCAATCATGGTATAGGAGGCTGCTTCTACCCACTTGGTGAAGTAGTCAACTGCCACTAGTATGTACTCATGGCTGTTTGATGCTTTGGGATTAACCTTCCCAATGATATTGAGTCCCCGCATAGAGAAGGGCCAGGGAGTTGTCAGGTTGTATAGTTCTGATGAGGGGGCATGAATTTGATTCGCATGCTCCTGACACTCGAAGCATTTTCTGACATGCTGGCAGCAATCTGTCTCCATGGTGAGCGAATAGTAGCCGAGTCGTAGAATCTTCTTTGCCATCATGTGCCCGTTCATGTGCGGGCCACAGATTCCTTCGTGTATTTCCTTCACGATCTTTGCAGCTTCTATTTCATCGACGCATCGAAGGAGGACGTGATTATAAGATCGCTTGTAAAGAATTTTGCCACTGATGGTGAACTGGCAGGCCAAACGCTCGATGGTTCGACGATCTGTTGCTGTTGCTGCCTCCGGATACTCCTAGGTTTCGAGATATTGCTTGATGTCGGCGTATCAGGGTTTGTCAGGGACAGCTTCAGCTTCTTCTATTTACAGACAAAAAGCAGGTTCATCTTGAGTTTCGACTGTGAGCTCCCATTTTGAAGCTCCTTTCGGGATCTCGAGCATTGATGCAAGTGTAGCGAGAGCATCTGCAAATTGATTCTTGGCCCTGGGCATGTATGAGAAGGTGATTTCTTTGAATTCTTCGATTAGATTTTCAAGGTACCCATGATATGGTATCAACTTCTTGTCCTTGGTTTTCCATTCGCCATTGGTCTGATTGATGATAAGCTGTGAGTCTCCAAATACTTGTAGCTTTTTTATGCCCAAGATTATGGCTTCCCTTAGACCAGCAATGCATGCTTCATACTCTACCATGTTGTTGGTGCACTCGAATGCTATGCGCCTTGAGATAGGAATAGGGACATCGTTTGGGGAGTAGAGGATTGCTCCGATACCACTTCCTTTAGAATTTGCTGTGCCGTCGAAGAATAGCGTCCACTCATCTTTCTTCTTCTTTTCTTCAACTTCGATAAGCAAGAGATCTTCACCAGGGAAGAATGTCTTGAGCGGTTGATAATCCAGGAGAGAGTGAGCGGTAAGATGATCGGCGAGGGCCTGCCCCTTGATTGCTTTCTGAGTGACATAGGTTATGTCGAATTTAGACAGGTGTAGCTGCCATTTAGCTATCCTTCCAGTGAGTGCTGGTTTCTTGAACAGGTATTTGAGCGGATCCATATGAGCGAGGAGGAGAATAGGGAACGCAATCATGTATTGACGGAGTCGCTGAGTTGCCTAGACTAGGGCGAGGCAAGTCTTCTTGATCGGGGAATACCTGGTCTCGTAGTCGGTGAACTTTCGACTCAAATAGTATATTGCTTATTCCTTCTTCCCGGTCTCGTCGTGCTGGCTGAGAACACGGCCAATGGCTTTTGCTGCTACCGAGATGTATAATAATAGTGGTCGTCCGGGAGTGGGCGGCACTAGAACTGGAGGATTCATGAGATACTTCTTGATGCGGTCGAAGGCGACTTGGCAATTGTCATTCCATTCTTTTGGAACGTTCTTTTGAAGGAGCTTGAATATGGGTTCGCAGATCGGTGTGAGTTGTGCGATGAAGCGACTGATGTATTGAATTCTGCCGAGGAAGCCATGAATTTCTTTCTTTGTTCTTGGAGGGGGCATCTCGATGATTGCTCTGGTTTTAGTTTCGTCAACCCCTGATGCCATCCTCGCTCACCATAAAGCCAAGGAGTTTGCCTCCCATTGCACCGAAGACACATTTCTGAGGGTTCAGGCGGAGCTTGTACTTTTTTAACTTCTTCAGATCTTCAAAGCGTCCTTTAATTGTGCGAGATTTGATGATCATATTGTCCACGTATACTTCAAGCTCTTTGTTCATCATATCGTCGAATAATGCTGTCATTGCTTGCTGATATGTTGCTCTTGTGTTCTTCAAACCGAACGACATTACCTTGTAACAGAAGGTTCCCCAAGGAGTGATAAACGATGTATTCTCGCGATCTTCGATGACCATCTTGATCTGATTGTAACCTGAGAACCCATTCATGAATGATAAGATCTTGTACCCGACAGTGTTGTCGACCAGAGTGTTGATATGTGGCAAAGGGAAGTCATCTTTAGGACTGGCTTTATTGAGATCTCGGAAGTCGATGCACATTCGAACCTTGCCATCCTTCTTCGGTACTGGTACGATGTTGGCAAGCCATTCAAGGTAAACGATGTATTCTCTCGATCTTCGACGACCATCTTGATCTGATTGTAACCTGAGAACCCATTCATGAATGATAAGATCTTGTACCCGACAGTGTTGTCGACCAGAGTGTTGATATGTGGCAAAGGGAAGTCATCTTTAGGACTGGCTTTATTGAGATCTCGGAAGTCGATGCACATTCGAACCTTGCCATCCTTCTTCGGTACTGGTACGATGTTGGCAAGCCATTCAAGGTAGTTGGAGACTACCAAGAATCCCGCATTGTACTGCTTGATGACTTCATCTTAGACTTTCAGGGCCCATTCTGGCTTCATTCTTCGAAGTTTCTGCTTCACTGGCTTCATATCCGGCTTAGTTGGCAGATGGTGTACAATGAGCTCTTCATCGAGCCCTGGCATGTCTTCATATGAGAACGCGAAGTTGGACAATCTTGGGGCTAGGAACTCTATCATCCTCTGCTTCATCTCTGGTGGCAACGATTTTCCAATGCGTACTTCCTTACTACCTCGGAAATCATCGGCTACAACATAGGCTTTGGATTTGAACTTTTGAGGAGATCCTCTAGTTCGAGAGCCGGGTCATCATCTTCCTCACCCCGAGCTTCGTCCAGACCCATAAGCTTGAAGTTTAATTCGATGTCAAAATCATATGATTCGACTTCAAACTCATGCGACTCTTTAGACGAACTTGACACATTATTGAATGCAGGAAAAGAAATGTTTTTTGGTTTTTGAGAACTTTCTGGAATTAAAATGCTAGATGTTTTTTCGCTTTTGAAAGTTTTTTATTTTTTTGGAATTTTGAAATTCACGGGACCTTGAACAAGCGGGCATTGAAGACCATGATTGATCTCAGCTTGTCCCAAAGTTCCTCTCGCTGCTTAAACTGGCATTTTTTTTGGAAGCCAGAGCCCTCGGATGACTCTCTGGCTGATTCAGAAGTTAGGGAAACGGATGACCATTCAGGACCCCACACTCCTTCCCCTGGAGAAGTGGGGGTTGATGATTTGGGCGAAGAATCACAGCCTGGCCCAATGACCATGATTTCTCGCTAGTTGGGTTCGAGATCTGAGTCATACTCAGTCCCTCCCGGATCACTTACCTCGCATTGCAGTTCGTCTGGTTCCACGGTGAGACACAAGTTCGGAATCTGGACATCGAACCAATCCAGGGCTGGCCATTTTCCTTTCTTAGTCTAATGGATGGGCTGCTTCTGCCCCTGGCTGGTGATTGATGACGTTGGTTCTGCAGAGATAGGCGGGTCATGCCCTTTGTTGATTGATGCTAAGATGGGCAAGTTGTGCCCCTGGTTGGCTGGAATCGAAGTGGGCAGGTTGTGCCCCTGGTTGGGAGCAGGTATCAGAGTACCCTGGTCCTGAAGCTGTTGTATTTGACTTTCTTCTTTGTCTTCATCCTCTCCTTTTTCTTTCAGAGGCTTGGATGATTCGAGGATCCAGTCCCATCGAATGGGGGGCCATATGGCCCAAGCTAAGCTCATCGGGAGGCTTTTGTGTAGTGCAGTTGGTTGATTTCCTCTTGGATCTCTGTAAGGCTCTCCTGGCCTGATGAGTTGAATGGGTAAGCACCAGAATTTCTTCTTTCTTTTGTCCATGAAGATTGATTTGTACCCGAGTCCCCATTTGCGTTGATTATATACCAGCAGTATCTTTCTGGGCTTAAAATGATTCTTCATCCGATACTTGAGGCTCAGACGTTCTGCTGGTGAAAAGACACAATCCACACTTATCGGTTCTGGATTGACGATGGTGTTCACAGTCTCGAATTCGAAACTATGAAATGGGATGTCTTCTTCAGAGTGTTGGATGTCGATGACAGGGATATCTACTTCAGTGGCAGCAACATTGGAAGGAATGATGAGCTCCTTCTCTGCATGGACAGAGATCACTTAATTTCCATAGATATACTTCACCCGTTGATGCAGGGTTGATGGCACAGCTCCAACCTTGTGCAGCCAAGGTTGTTCGAGCAACATGTTGAAAGAGGCTGATATATCAAGGATTTGGAATGTGATGGTGGAGATTTATGGACCTATCTGTACCTCTTTGTCGACCTCTCCTTCCACTGATCGACGGGTGTTGTCGAATGCTCTGACGTACATGGTACTGGGTCGAAATGAGGAGGGACTGATTCCTAAGCGTTCCGCAGTCTTGAGCAGGCAGACGTTTAAGCTTGAGCCGTTATCGATAAGGACCAGCGGGACACATAGGCCTTTGTATCGTAAGGCTATGTTGAGGGATTACCCATGGTCGCACCCTTCTGGTGGCAACTCATTATCAGTGAAGGTGATGGCGCGTGGAACCAGGAGTTGTCCGATCATCAATGCTATCATTTCAGGTGCTGTATCGGAGGAGACATGGGCATCGCTCAGGGTTTTGGCGAATATTTCTCAGTGTATGCGCGATGTGCAGAGTAGCTTCCATACCGAGATTTGAGCAGGGATTGACTTGAGCTGAGTTACCACATCATATGCAGCTTCGTTTTTATTGCCGAGGCTCGAGAGAGCGCCTTTGGGATCTCCTCTGTTCTGATTATCTCTCCGGATTCAACGCCCATTGGGATTCATGTTTCCTACTTCCGCACATTCTGGATAGTGCCACGGGACTTCTTTATAATTTTCCTCTCCTTTGCTTTTTATGACCACTGGTTCTTGCAACGATGCTAGGTGTGGGTACCAAATCTTCCTCATATGGAGCTTTTGCCTTGAGAACTACATTGTTGCCTGTGCTGAAGGGATAATATCGAGGCTTATCTTCATAGATCACATAAGGTTGTGGTTCCGGTTTGACCATTCCTGGAGCAAGAGGTTCCCATGGAATGAATATTGGTCCTCTTGATATGGCAGGGGGTTTCTCTGTTCGACCCAGCTATTGTAGTGTAATTGATACGCCTCCAGAACTTGCCCCTTGCAATATGACTGGCTCGACTGGAGGAGCCCCTTCCAAGACAATGGGTTCTTGCTGCTTGTTGGGGTCCCAAAAGGTAGGGACTCTTAAAATAAGCAAAATAGCCAAATGAATCACGCAAAACGCCTCCCGGTGCACGTAAAATGGAAATTTACAAAATTTCTTTACTTAGCCAATTCTGGCTGAAATCTCCAGCGGGCCCCGCCAATCACCGTGACCAGAACCGTCTGGAATCGGACCCATAACTTCTTTGTGATTTATGATGAACAGTGCATGTGATTTCACGATCAAACGGGCCCCGCAAACCCCCAAAAATTCAAAACCCAACTGGTGGAGTTCACATTTACGTGTCCACGCACCCATAAATTCAGGTGCCCCACGCGCCCGAAAAATCACTAAAAATAAGAATTCATTTAAAGGCATTCGGCGTCCCACGGACCCAAAAAAGGGTCCCACGCACCCTTAAATTTAACACATTTTATGATTCTCATTCAAAGGCATTTGAGAGTCCCACGCACCCGAAAAATGCCCCACGCATCCACAAATTCGACTACAAATCAGGGACTTAATTTTCAGGTGCGTTGAGTCTCACACACCTGTTTAATAAGTCCCACGCACCCGACAAATCAGATACTTTCAGAGGTCATTTCCGGGTGCGTCGACGGTATTTTAAGGGTGCGTGGCACGTGGCGCTCTCCTATTGGCCGACTTCACCTATAAATACCCCGTCCACCGATTCATTTGGACGGTTCTAAAAAAATGAGAGAGCTGTCGCCCTCTGGGATTCCGAAATCGCCGCCGGAAACCCTTGCCGGAATACTTTTTCGACCGCCTAGAAACACTCTCCTGTTGCCGGAATACCCTTTTCGAACGCCGATATTCCACTGCAGGTCTGAATCCTAAATCATAAGTATGGCCACGCATCCTGAAAATGGTCCCACGCACCCGAATAATTGCCCATGCTTCCAATAATTCGATGTGAATCGGACAAGTGCATTGGACTCCCACGCACCCAAAAAGTGGCCCACGCGTCCATAAATTCGGGTCCCACGCGTCCACAAATTCATCAAAATCAGATTTGTAAATTTAGTCCCACGCATCCTGAATATGGACCCACGCACCCCTAAATTCATCAGAAATTCGGTACTTAATTTTTAGGTGCGTGGAGCCCCACGCACCCGTTTATTAAGTCCCACGCACTTAGAAAATCAGCCAATTGCAGAACATGTTTGCAAGTACACTGGACTCAATTTTAAGTGTTTTCAAGGTCCACTTAAGCCTATCTTGGGTATTTCGAGCATTCCGGACGTAATGGAACGGTCGAATGAACGTTCCGAAAACTCTAAACGAGTAAAATCGCGCATCTTCGAGGTTTGACCCGATTCGACGCAATGAACGAAGTGACTTCCCGGAAAGGAGCCGCTAGCATCCAGAACTATGCAAATATGTCATCATTTATGTTTACTATAAAGGCATGATCCGATTTGGGTCAAAAGCTAGACAAGCAGGGCTATGGTTACCACGATAAACCATGCCAAAGAGTTTTGATTCCCTACAAACCAATTGCTCTCAACTGCCACAACACAACAGTCGATGCCCTACCCATCCAAACGATATCCGTCGGTTGGGCTACGCAGGTCCACACAACTGTAGAATGGACTTCCCGAGGTCACCTGTCCCTACATTGACAGGCGCGGGCCCAGAGTCGTCCATCTCAGTCATAAACCCTGATAGTCTCAGCCCGGATCTCCGGCCAAAATATGGGACATAGACATCTGACTAATACAAAGGTGGTTCAGTACATAGTAAAACAAATACAGGTCTCTACGACCACAAACTCTAAGACCATAGTCCCTGCTGACTAGTCTTTTGCCTTCTAATCAAGGGTCATGGATCATTCAATGTAATTAAGGGCTCGTGCCAGATCACGGCCTGGAATGTAAAAGATCTCAGAATCTATGGAATAAAATTCGCCTTGCGATATCTCTTCTTGTGTACCTTTTGTGAATGCTTGTGATTGTCTATGAATGTTTCTATTACTCAGAACCCCAGAGCAACAATACGCAATAAACACCATCCAAAAAATGGCTTCGCTGCATTTTCAGTTCCAACAAACTGGCGACTCTGTTGGGGATCGAACCCAGAATCTCTGGTTATATCTGGGTATAGAAACGTTCTAAGACCAATCATTTGCAGACATGAATGTATGCATAGGAAAGCTATCGCAAGGCATAATGTTTTGGCGCCCTCAGGCACCAAACTGTCGACTCTTAACGGGAACGTTCTTCCCTTCATCTTTAAGGCAGTAGACGGTAAATCAAAGGTTTTCAAAAACCACAAACTTCCACAACTACGCACGTTTGTCTTCTCATTGCTTATTCCTACTAGTTTATGTACCGCGATCGATGGATTCACGTTCCCGGCCGCGTTTATGAACTGTTCTAATGATTTTCTGACACCGCAGAATTAGCAAGATACTAAAACAGCAGAAGAAATGGCATACTCAATGACCAATTCATGCACCTTCCTTGCCACCGGAGGCTTCAGCTTCCCCCGTTTCACCGCAACTGTAAATCCAAGACTAGAGTGGCAGTTGGTTGAGACCCGAAGGCAGAAGAAGGAACAGAAGAAAGCTGTCATCTTAGCAGCATACAGGAAGACAAACATTACAAGACCTCGCCCCGTGATCAGGAAATAGTGGCAGCCAAAGCAGGGGCAGAAGACCCTTATCGACAGGCGGGTTGCGTCAGCCGAGCCAGCAATGCCCGCGATGACGGTTGAGCAGTTCCCGCCGTTGTCCAAAACCGCTTGCACCGCGCAAAAGACTACTAGGCCCGTGAATGTAAAGTCCAAGCCCGTGACAACCCTTGTATAGAAATAAAGCCCGGCTCGAAAAATCCAGTTGCGCAAGTGGTAATGGTCCAAGTGGCCGCAGAGGCAGAAGAAGAACTTTATGAGATAGGAGAATTACCTCCGTTACAAGATCAAATTGACAGATTGGTTGAGGCTAACCGCGAGACAAACGAGCGAATGAAGGCTATCCAGGAGGCCTTGACCACTCTGATAACGCAGAATGCCGCCAGAACTATCGCACCGCCCACCCATCAGTCGGCGGAGGAATCTCAAGGCGCGTCAGAAGGCCCGGTTGAGCCTGAGTCGCCCGTCCAACTCAGAGTCGCGCCAATAGGACGCGCGCTGCCGTCCGCATCCCAAATATCACGAGAAGAGTTATCCCAAACAATAACCCATATGATGCAGCAAGAAAAAGAGAAAGAAAGGAGAGGCAGCTATAAATATCGGGTACCATACCCACTAGAGGTAGAGGAGGTGCCACTCCCGGCTAATTTCAGATGCCCCGACTTCGGAAAGTTCGATGGCAGAGGGTCGCCGGAGGAGCACATCACCCATTTCTTGACTACATTGGGAAACTGGTCCGCAGTCCCGCAGTATTGCATGCGGCTATTCGGATCTACCTTGACAGGGAAAGCCTTTCAATGGTACATGTCGTTACCGGCCGGCTCTGTAAGAATATGGGAGCAGATACAGGACACCTTCACCTCAAAGTTTTTCGCGACAGAGAGGGAGATCTCGCTGATGGAGCTTTCAATGGTCAGACAGAGAAATGGTGAACCAGTTGAGAAGTTCATCGACCGATGGGGAACCACAGCAGCTCAATGTCGTGAATTACCCAGCGAAGGCGAATAAATGAAGATGTGTCTAAGGGCCCTAGACCCGATGATCTCGTATGGCTTGTCAGGCAATACCTTCAACTCCTTTCGTGAACTGGCAACGAAAGCACATTTGGTAGAGGAAGCAGCATCTCGGGTAAACTTCAGACTCGAGAGACAGAAGAGAGAGATAGGAAGAGTAGTGGAGACTCACCAGGTCGACAGAAGTAGGGACCAGAAAGACCAAAAACGTCCCGCTACAGATCATGGGCCAGAGGTGAAGGCGGCAGTAATACAAGACAAGGGTAAAAAGCCCTATGTACCCAAACGTGCATCTATAGCCGAAAGAGAGAGGGCGAACGGCCCATACACATTCGACATGACCGATCTGGTTCCGATCATGGAACAGTTGATCGAAGAAGGCTTGATACGCCTACCAGAACCAATTCGTCCACACGAAGTTGGACGAACAAATGACCCTAAATACTGCAAATATCACCGGTGCATCAGCCACCAGACAGAAGATTGCTTCTCCTTAAAAGGAAGAATACAGAGGTTGATCAATCAAGGGGTCATCAGCATGAAGGTACCTGAGACAGCGAAGGAGACAGCCGGGGCAATTTTAACAGTCCCAATAAAAGGTGAAACCAGCCAATCAACCTCGTTCCCTGAGCCGAAGGAACCATGGACTCTAGTCAGTAGCAAGAAAAGACTTGAGAACAGACGAAGACTCGTAAAACGAAAGAAGAGCAGAGGAAAAGGAAGAAGAGGAATGTCGCAGGGGCAGGAACGACCCATGACAAGCATGGCCCATTGCGGAATGGTGTCGTTCGCCGAGCAAGCATCGCTTGAAGAGACCCCACAAGTAGTGAAGAGGGAAGTTGACGCAGTCATCCTACGATCAGGAAAGCAAATGCCTGACCGTACTCCCCCAAGACCAAACAACCCGATGCCAGAAGACGGTACCCCCGACAGATCACAGGAAAGACCTTGCATGCAAAAGTCGAAAGAAAAGGTCGTCGAAGCTACGACCAGTCAGCCAAACCCAAGACCAGTGACATACGACATCGTGTCACACCTACGGAAGGTTCCCGCCCGCCTAAGCGTATACGATGCTTTATGTCTCTCGAAAGTGTACATGGAAATGTTAATCAACGTCTTACTTGACAATGAAGTCAGGGAGGTCACAATGATAGAGATAGAAGAAGAAATGAATAATTCAGATAAATTTTGGGAAGGGTATATGCCGGTGTCACAAGTCATGCCTGTCAACCATCCTTCGACCATCACTTTCTCAGAAGAAGACCGCACGATAGAATCAATGGACCACAATCGCCCGTTAATGGTCACAGGAATAATCAGGGATACCGAGATCAAGAGGTGCATGCTGGACGATGGGTCTGCCATGAATATTATGCCATTGAAAACATTACAGAGACTGGGTTACAAGCAATCGGCGTTACGCCCGAGTTTCATGATGATTCAAGGTTTCAATCAAGACAGTCAGCGTACGCTCGGATCAATCACAGTAATGTTAGAGATTGAAGAACTGACAACGAAAGTGACATGTCAGGTAATCGATGCAGTAACAACGTACAACCTCCTTCTAGGAAGGCCTTGGTTCGATCAGAATCGCATAATCCCCTCGACGTATCACCAGTGCTTCAAATATAACAGAGACGGGATCCAACGCAGGGTAGCGGCGGATCCAAAGCCATACACAATAGCCGAGTCATTTTTGGCGGATGCAAAGTACTATAACTCGGCCGACAGCAGTAAAACCAGCGAAAAGTCCGAGGTATCGAAGAGGGGCCAAGGGGTAAAGCCTCGAATAGAGAAGTTCGTGCAGAGAAGTAAGCCTCAAACCGTCACCCAGGGGAGACCCCGACATCAGCTGGAAAATCACTCTCAGCAGATTACGAAGAAGTTCTATGTGGTACCGCAACATCTGCGTCAACCAGGGCAGTCTGTGTTAAAACTGATCTCAGATCAAAACATGAGCGTGCTCAAGTCCAGCTTCAATATGCCGGTACCCAAGATAGGAAGAACCAAACCATTTCTAAAAGCTCTAAACCAATTCATCGTGCCGTTAAGAGACGTCACCCAGAAAGACATCGAGTTTCACTCAGGGCCAAGCCAACCAGTACCATCAGAAGAAAGAGAGGAGGGAAGGGGACTTGCCCAACCTCGACCGATAGAAGAGGAGATATAGAAGAGCCAGCTGGAAGATCATGAAGAATATGGGATTCTCCGGCCAAGGGACAGACACAAAGAAGAGGTTACTAGCTCCATTTGAAGAACATAAGCGAGTATACCGAAACGGAAAAGGTCTAGGAGCTAGGGCAAGCATAAACATGGTAACCATCGGCCCGGCAGAAGAGATTCAGTCGCAGGAGCCTATCGATATTATCCAGCCAAGTGTCGCACCCGTGTAACTAGAAGATGGTGGGCAACCGACGATTGATGAGCTCGAAGAGATAAATCTGGGCACCCTCGAAGAACCTAGGAATACATACTTGAGCAGAAACGTCCCAGAAAATGAAAGAGAGAGATACCTGCAGCTATTAAAGGAGAATAAGGATGTCTTTGCCTGGACATATTCAGAAATGCCCGGGCTCAGCCCGATGATCGCCATGCACAAGCTAAGTATCATGAATGAAAAGAAGCCAGTGAAGCAACCGCAGCGACGATTTCATCCGGACATTATACCCAAGATTGAAGAAGAAGTCAAGAGACTGATTCAGGCCGAGTTCATTTGAGAGGTGAAATACCCCCGATGGATCTCCAACATCGTGCCGGTCAAGAAGAAGAGCGGATAAATCTGAGTCTGCGTTGATTTCCGAAATCTAAATGAAGCCTGCCCTAAAGACGATTTTCCCCTCCCAGTTCCAGAGCTGTTGATTGATAGCACAACAGGGTATGCGGTGATGTCCTTCATGGACGGGTATTTGGGATACAATCAAATTCGTATGGCCCCAGAAGATGAAGAAGCCAAGGCTTTCCGCACAACTCTCGGCATCTACTGTTATCGCGTAATGCCCTTCGGATTGAAGAACGAGGGGCAACGTATCAGCGCGCAATGCACGTTATATTCCAAGATATGATGCACAAACACGTCGAATGCTATGTGGATGATTTGGTTGTGAGGTCAGCCTGTCATGAACAGCACAGAGAACACTTAAGGCAGGTATTCCAGCGTTTGCGCAAGAAGAGCCTCCGCATGAACCCTCTGAAGTGCGCATTTGGGGTTGCATCCGGCAAATTCTTCGGCTTTGTCGTCAGGCACAGGGGTATAGAGATCGATCCCGCCAAGATTAAGGCCATCAGAGAAATGCCGCCGCCCAAAAATCTAAAACAGTTGAAGAGTTTTCAAGGCCGCGTGGCATATCTAAGAAGATTTATTTCGAATCTGGCAGGCCGCTGTCAGCCGTTCTCCCGCCTCAACAAGAAAGACGTTAAGTTTGAATGGGACGACGCTTGTCAGAAAGCTTTCGATTCATTAAAGGAGATGCTCGAAAATTCCCTAGTCCTCGCCGCCCCGATCAAGGGTAAGCCGCTGATTCTGTAGATCACAGTAGGTGATAACTCGCTAGGGGCGCTCCTGGCACAGAAAAACGAGGAAAACAAGGAAAACGCGCTATATTATTTGAGCCGCACGTTAGTGGGGGCCGAATTTAACTACTCAGTGATCGAAAAGATATGTCTAGCTCTCATCTTCGCCATGAAGAAATCAGACATTACTGCCTCTCACACTAAATAATGTTGATATCCAAGGCCGACCCGATCAAATTCCTCATGAATCGGCCTATGCTGTCTGGACGCCTAGCGAAATGGGCCCTTCTCTCTAAATTCGATATCACTTACGTCCCGGCCCGAGCTATTAAAGGACAAGCAATTGCGGATTTCCTCGCTGCGCATCCAGTCCTGAGCAGCGAAGAAATGGAGTGTGACCTCCCAGATGACCAGGTTATGATAATCGAAGAACCGCGACTCTGGCAAGTGTACTTCGACGGAGCCTCTAGGTCAACAGGGGCAGGAGCAGGAGTTATATTTATTAGCCCGCAGGGAGATCTACTGCCCTATTCATTTACGATCGTGCCAGCCTGTACCAACAACGAAGCAGAATATCAAGCCCTCATTATCGGACTACAGCTCGCCCTCGAGATGTGTATCAAGGTAATACAGATCTACGGTGACTCCAGGCTAGTCATCAGACAGCTGACGACAGAATATGAGGTTCGCAAACCCGAGTTGTTGCCCTTTTGTCACCAAGCACAATCGTTGTTCGACCAGTTTCGCAATGGTAGCATTTCACATATACCAAGGCAAGAGAATGTACAGGCCGATGCATTGGCCAGCCTAGCCGCTGCTCTGGCTAATCCCGGAGGCAGCCCACTTCAAGTAACAATCGAAGAAAGAAGGATCTTACCAACAACCGTATTGCGTGGCGATGAATCGAGCGTGAATCCCATCTACTGCTTCGAAATCACAGAAGAAAATGACTGGAGAAGGCCATTTGTCGAGTACTTGAAATACGAATTTTTACCGGAAGAGCCCAAGATGCGCACACAAGTCAAGAGACATGCCGGTTTATTTATAATACAGAATGACGTCCTTTACAAGCGCTCGTATGAGGGAGTGTTGCTACGCTGCCTAGACCAGGATGAAGCATACGCCACATTAAAAGAAGCTCACGGAGGAGAGTGCGGTGCTCACTAGGGGGGCAAGAACTTACATCACCGTGTCCGACACATGGGGTATTATTGGCCCACAATGACAAAAGACGCGATGGAATACGTCAAGAAGTGTCATCAATGTAAGATACATGCAGATATAATACACTCGCCACCGGAAGAGTTACATTAATCAATAATATCTTGGCCTTTCGTCGCCTGGGGCATGGACCTGATAGGGCCGATCAATCCGCCATCCTCTCAGGGGCACCAATACATTCTTGCTGTGACCGATTATTTCTCTAAATGGGCTAAAGCCATTGCCCTGAGAAATGTGAAATCCAGACATGTCGAAAGTTTCATCCGTCACTCCATATTATACTGGCATGGTATCCCCGAAAGAATCACCATCGACAACGGAACGCCCTTAAAAAATGTCACTATCGATAGGCTGTGCGCAAAGTTCAAGATTAAGCATTGCTATTCATCGCCTTACTACCCTCCCGCGAATGGGTTGGCCGAGGCATTCAATAAAACTATCGTGAAGATCCTGAAGAAGACGGTGACAAAAAATAAGAAGGACTGGGACAGACGATTGCCCGAAGCGTTATGGGCATATAGGACCACGTACCGCACAGCCACTCGAGCCACACCCTACTCGTTGGTGTACGGTACGGAAGCTGTGATCCCGATGGAGATACAGGTGGAGTCGCTACGGGTCGCGCTCCGACACTCCTTGACGACCGAGTACAATGCTAAAATCAGAATGGTCGAGCTGGATGATCTGGACGAAAAGAGACTCGCCGCTCAGCAAAGGTTCGAAATGTATCAGAAACAAATCTTAGCCTCATACGATAAACGAGTCCGTGGTAGGTCATTCAAAAGAGGCGACTTGGTACTAATGATGAAACGTCCGGCACCGGCTCAAGGTTCCAAGAGTAAATTCGATCCAAAATGGGATCCGGTGTGTATCATCGATGAAGTTTATTCTAATGGAGCCTATTGGGTGATGGATTGCAAAGGACAGGGCATCGGTTCACTGGTGAACGGTCGATTCTTGAAAAGATATTATACTTGACGCAAGCCTATCATTATAGTTTGTAAACACCCCATTAGAGGGAGAATGTAATGAAGGGGATACCGAAAGAAATGATACCGCATAGGGCTTGAAGCGAAGTATTAATTATCTACTTTTTGCTTCCACAGGTGTCAGAAAGTTGTTAAGACTCAAGACACGTCAAGTATGGCACCCCGCCCTTCAAGACCATCAAGAAAGGGGATAAGCCCTTAACAAAGGCTCGGTCACATCCCTGCTCATACGAGCACAGGTTTGGGTCCTAACAGGGGGACGTTCTTTCCCAAATAGCTCAATCAGTTTACATTCTCGCAAATAAACTAAAAACCCAGCATGAATCTGAAATTACGATAGTATACATATTGATACATTATCTGCGATAGTATACATATTGATACAATATCCGTTACAAATGTGTTTTAAAATTACAAACAAAACCATCACTGTTCAGCCATCTAAATTCTTCATGCATTGTTCTAACATATCGATCGCAGAACTTTGGATACCCCTTTGTGCCGCCTCTGCTTCAGCCAAAACTTGTGCAGGGTCAGGGACGTTCTGAAGAAGCTGCTGCAGTTCTGTGACCTGGGCCTCTATGTCATTGCACTTCGCCTCATGTTGATCAATAGACAACTGCAAGCGAGCCTTCTGACTGGTAAACTTGGAAAAGTTCAGGTGAACAATCAAACGCTCGGCCTGCAGCCGTGCTATTTCACTATCAATCTCTTCTAGACGATCTGTGGCCCCCTTACATCCAGTGCTAGCGACTTGCCAATCTTGCCTCTCCGCGGCCACGTCTGTCCTGCGAAGTTCCAGCTTTGGAAGAAGAGACTGCAACTGGCTATGCTTCTCCTCAGTAGAGGGATCAGGACGCTTTGCGCCAACGACACGAGCCATCCCCTCTTTGAACCGGACCACGTGATCGACCATCGAAGAGACGTCAACCCCGAGCCATGTAGCGTTATGCTCAAGCGCTTGTAGCCCTTCATCCAGAATACACCATTCATCCTCGTTCTTTAAAGAATCGATGATAGTCATCAAGAGACTCTTCAAGAGGTTCGCCTTTATCTTCGA
The DNA here is from genome assembly GCA_003013855.2 of Liriodendron chinense. NCBI lineage: Eukaryota > Viridiplantae > Streptophyta > Magnoliopsida > Magnoliales > Magnoliaceae > Liriodendron > Liriodendron chinense. The sequence continues at coordinate 8,453,804 of ML058446.1, forward strand.
CAAACCTCGAAGAGAAGAAGTGAGTGCTTCGGGCAAAACCACAGGGGTAGGGGCACAGGTCGAAACTACTGCTGACAAAACAAACGATAAACGTCAATGCAGGAAAATTGCCATCAGAAAGAAAGCAGTCAAGGCAGTAAGAGCAAGTGATATACCAGCAATTTCAGGAATGTCGACGGCAAGAGCGCCGGATGAAGCAGTGGGCACGGGTGACACTGGGGCCGGTTCCGTTGCTCCTTCAGTCAATGGTTCGGGTAATTCTGGAGAAGATAGCACCACGAGCTCGGGAATATTGGCATCAGATGCTGGCCCAACGGTAGGAGGAACTTCAGTGGCAGGCTCGGCTGATAATGATATAACGGCAGGAGGAACTTCAGTAACGGGTTCAGTTGATGACGGCTCAGCAGAAGGAGGAGCTCCCACAACAGGTTCGGGCGCATTTAACTCGATAGTAGGAGCCGCGATCTCTTCCACTATGGCAGCGACAGTCACTTCCGGAACCGTGCTCTGAGCTTCAACATCTGCCACAGGAGGATTGGGGGGAAGGACGGATTTAGCAGGTGCTTCATCATCCAGGTCCATGAAGATTGCCCCCGTGTTCTCCTCAGGGACAGATCTATCCTATATAGGCTCACTCTCGTTACTCCCCCGGATATGGCAGCCTTCACTCAAGTTGGCTTGAGAGCTCAACTCACCCTCTTCCTTGGCCTCTCCTGCGTTGACGGCCGGAGCATCACTGACCTCTTTGGAAAGCCGCTCCCGCAGGCGCTCGGCTCTGTGCAGTTTCCACAAGTCCTTTATCTTCTTGCCACCGCAAACGGCAGGGAGACTAGGGGCGGTTTTCACCCGAGGACCAGTGCGCTCAGCCGATACCCCCTCATCACTATCACCACTAGCGTCATCACCATCACCACCAGCGTCACCACCGTCATCACCATCAGAGCCTCCGCCTTTACCGCCACCCACATCCTCATCACCTCCACTAGCTCCGCCCATAGCATCATCACCATCCCTACCACCTTCACCCTCAGCGGCAGCATCATCATCATTATCACCTGTCTCGCCCATGTCATCATCATCACCCTCTTCGCCATCATCACCTTCGTTCCCCCCTCTCAGAACATCGCCCTCCGCGGGTAACTCATCAATAGGCCCGAGGGATGGGAACTCTAGCCCCTCCGCTGTCACATTTCTCTTCCCATGGGCAATCCAACCTTCCAGAATATGTTCCGGCTTCTCATGGTTGATCACTACATTCAAGGAGGTCTGCAATCTCTCCGTGCCCGGCACCGCAGGTTGATGAAGATTTTCTGATACATAGCCAAGTCCGTTGGCAGGAGTGGGAGTAACGACAGGAGGCGCGACGAAGACGGGCTCAGTGACAAGCATTTTATTCCGAACCAGCGCATACTGATGGGCCCACCACCTCATCCATCCGAAGGTAGCCCCGGCAAAACACTGTGTCCCCGGGATCATGAAAGAACAACCGGTTCCCGTCAGCATAAGTTGCCGCCACATCCACTTCCAATGAATGGGCCCAACACCATATGCTTGCTGCTCGCTCGTCACCGGTTCTGATGTCGCTGGCACCCCTTGGTCGTACCCAAATTGGCGGGCGAAGTGATTAGGATAATAGGGTTCCCTCCAGAACTCCAACCCTTCGCGAAGCGGCAGTGACGACGGACGAATCGCAATTAAGAAGGAACGCTCGTAATAGTCAACGCTATCATCATCCGTGCACAGGACCGATTCTTCACTCCTGGTACCGGAGAAGTGATAAAAATATACATCGTCAAGCCGCGCGATGCTATCCACAATAGTGGTCAGGTTATGACCAATCATCCTCTTCTTCTGAAAGAAGTGCAACGGGAGCTTCCCCTCTCTGATATAATCCCCGCGCCGCACGCCATAGACCCAGGGGAAGTACACCCCGAGCCAACCGGAGAAAAAGTGCCACTCGCAGTAGGCAGAATTCATCCCGTAGGCGGCCTGCTCCTTATTGCTGATGATGTAGCCGAATGCCCGATAGAAGGAGCATAGGACCACTGGAGCTAGCGCGTACCGATGACCGTTCGCCAAGGCCCCCGCGACGGCAAAACAAGACACCCTGACGTTATCCGCCTGCTTAGAGCTTGGGAGCGCTACACAGCTGAGCCAGTATGCCAGGAAACCAGCCAGCTCGCAGGTGGGGGAGAGCTTGTTAGGGTGAGGGAAGTTCTCTTTCATCCGTTTCTCCAGAAGCGCCTTGTCACCGCGGCCATCGTCATAAGCCACGTAATCCAAGTTGAAGAAAAGGAAACGGAGTGTTAACAGTAAGGAAAGGAATGATGAAATAATGATCTGCGACCCGTAAATGAAACACTTACTTCAAGCCATGGCTGAAATAGACCAGCCAGTCCTCGAATGGGAGCTTATCTTTGAGGCCCCAAAATTGGGGTAATTCCGCCAACAACTCATAACAGGCCTCGGAGAAGAAGCCTTCGTTGACACCGTTCTTCTTTCGCGACAGCTCATCGTCGCTTGGGACCCATTCGTAGTAGATTCTCCCATGAATCGGGAGGCCTACGATCCTATTAAGATCCCAAAGCGAGATGCTCATCTCGCCACACGGCATATGGAAGGAGTTGGTAATGGAGCACCAATGATTAAGGAAGCCCTTGTATACCCAGGGCTCTCGGCAAAAATAACTTGACGTCGCTTCGATCGCCTTATATAAGCCCACCGCCCGTAAGGTAGCCCGATGCTGTTCTAAGATCCGGTTCACCCACGCTTCGTAGCCCGGGTGGAGGACCAGATGGCCACGGGTTCGAAATGCCCCGGTCAAACATACTTTAGTATCCCTTAGATGATGAAACCGCTGGCGGAGGGTCTCAAAATAATGTTTGGGGAAGGGCTGATGGGGACTGTAGTTCGGCTCCAAGAAGATCATGTCCTTCACGCCTAGGACTGACTGATGCTTCCCATTCTTAGATAAAGAACAACTGAGAAACGGCGCCGGGCCGGACGTCCAAGCGTCGACGCTATAAAAAGAGTTGCTCCTACAAATATCAGACTGCTCGATGCTTGGGAGGGATCGCTGCCGCTGGTAACTCTTTGAATAACGAATGTATTCCCGAGTATAGGGGTTTCTAATGACAAGCGGCGCAGTGACAAGTTTAGCTCTAGACCAGGCTACCTTCATTTTATCCGACTTAGATTTGGCCTGATTCTTCATATATACTTGCTTGGCGCCTTTACCAGCCCTTTTCGGGCGACCGCGCCTGGCAGCCTGAGCAGGGATCGACGGGCTCACTTCGCCGTCCTCGGAACCTACGGTCCCGTCCGACCAGAAGCCACGAAGAGGAGCATACCAGGCATCCCACTGCTCTTATGTACCCCTATCTAGAGGGGGTGGCACGATCCTATCACAAAGGATTTTCTTCTGTATATTCTTGGATAGTGTAAGGATACGCTCGTAAAAGTTGAACGTCTCTGGGGAAAGGAACCATTGCGAATTCTCGGCCGATGGCCTGGAAACCTTTTTAGCAGCAGCACGCTTGCGCTTCGACGAAGTTGGCGGTGGACCCAAAGGACCAGCCTGCGAAGGATCGCTGGCCATTGTAATCTACAACGGCATGTAAAAGGCTTAGATACTAGACAAAAGGAAAATGTTCGCATAAAATCGATCAAACATTCACAAAATCCAAAGGGATACGAAGTTAGCAGGTAAACAAAGTACAAGCGCCAATCAAGGCCCCGACAGAACACATTCAAACCAACGGAGAAAGAAATGAAGCAACAACATTCACAACCACAACACCGTCATCACAAACATGCAAACAAGGGAGGACAGAAGCAAAGAAGAAAGATATGATTATCATTCATCAACCACGAGGACAATTCCAAATGTCTAGATTATTGTATCAACCGTTTAAATGATTAAAAATTAATAATTGATGTAAGATGATGCAAAATTGCGGGGACCCCTCCCCATAGCCAGAAAGAGAGGATCTCAGTCCTACACCAGCGGAAGAACCCGAGCTCTCAACTCGTCCACCTTCGCCCGGACCCGGGCTTCCTTAGAAATCAGGTCCATTAGAAAGGAAATGCATTGCTGCATGAAGTCGAAGTTCAAATGCTCAGCGTTGGCCTAATTTCTCATGATGGAGACATCGATCGCCAGCCTGTCGTGCTCCCTTAGGGCCTCCCTGATCATCCTCCAAATACCGGCGCGGCGGTCTGGAAACTCAGCTTCCGCCAGCGGGACAAGCCAAGCTAAGAATCGTCTGCTCTCCCTTCTTTCCTCCTTCAAGGAGTGAAGCCGGCTCGATAAAGACAAGAAAGAAGCGGCCAGAGAAGGCTTCGCCGCCTCGAGGATCGCTAACTCTTCCAAGAGGGAAGAATCGCCGATGAAGTCAAAGATGACCTCCTTATATTCATCAGAAATGGAGGCCATCAGGGAGACGTTCTGAATAGCTTGAAGAATAGGGCGAGAGCCTGCGCCCAGTCGGGTTAAGGCTTCAGCCACCTCGTCATGCCAAGCAGCGAGAGATGACCAAGTCTCAGGGAGATTCAGAGAGCCCAGAAGCAGCCTTAGACAGTCTCAGGCCGCGCGTAGAGAAGCACGAGTTATGGCCATTGTCTGCTAAGAAACAAGACTGATGAACCGATATGGCAGTCCGACAAGAGAGAAGAAAGAGAAAGCATGTGAAGCTAGTCACGTAAAGTCAGAAAGGCTAAGAAGAGACATGCAAAGGTATGCTCGAAACATCACTTAAAATTAGCCACTAGAATTGCCCATTAAGCTGATGCGATCTAGAAATCTTTTAAGTATATGAGACCCTACGCCTCCTTAAAACAACTGACATGTATACGCAAATAGGAAGTAGAGGTATAGGGGCTCATACCCTTTAAAGACTTAGCAAATCGCCAGAATAAAGTTCGCAAAAAAAAATCCCAGATTCCACTAAGTCCTATGGGCTGGGTGCGTGAGGCCCCACGCACCTCAAAATACCAAGTATAAATTCCGGGTGCGTGAGGCTTCACGCACCCCAATAATGTTCAAAGGCTGTCAGGTTGAATTTGAGGGTGCGTAAGGCTCCACGCACCCCGAAATACGCCCAAAATACACCAAGTCCGAAAGGCAGGGTGTGTGAACCCCCACGCACCTTGAAACACTCAAAAATTTCCCAAAGTTACAAATTGGGGTGCATGAACCCCCACGCACCCTTATAAAACCCAATTCTCAGGTGCGTGACAGGGTTAAAACCCTCCATGATTCGACGAAGGGTGCGTGGGCCACCACGCACCCCAAAAATCCAAAAATTCCATCGAAGTTCAACAATTTCTGGGTGCGTGGAGGCCACGCACCCCTAAAAAGGGATTCGAAATTCAAACTCAGGATTCCTGGGTGCGTGAGCCCCCACGCACCCGAAATATCATTTTTACCTCGAATAAACAGGTGCGTGCGAATTAAAAGGGTGCGTTGGAGACAATTGTTGGGTGCGTTGGAGAATAAAAGGGTGCGTGGGCTTGATCCGAGATATCTAGCAAGGAACAATGAAATGACGAGAATAGGCCGTCTTCTCTATTTATAGTGGGACCCAAAAAGTCCGGTGCGTCGCATCAGACGATCGTGCTTCCGTCACGACCCACCGGAGGGGCATCTGTTGGGGTCCCAAAAGGTAGGGACTCTTAAAATAAGCAAAATAGCCAAAGGAATCATGCAAAACGCCTCCCAATGCACGTAAAATGAAAATTTACAAAATTTCTTTACTTAGCCAATTCTGGCTGAAATCTCCAGCGGGCCCCACCAATCACCGTGATCAGAACCGTCCGGAATCGGACCCATAACTTCTTTGTGATTTATGATGAACAGTGCATGTGATTTCACGATCAAACGGGCCACGCAAACGCCCCAAAATTCAAAACCCAACTGGTGGAGTTCACATTTATGTGTCCACGCACTCATAAATTCAGGTGCCCCACGCGCCCCAAAAATCACTAAAAATAAGAATTCATTTAAAGGCATTCGGCGTCCCACGCACCCCAAAAATGGTCCCACGCACCCTTAAATTTAACACATTTTATGATTCTCATTCAAAGGCATTTTGGAGTCCCACGCACCCGAAAAATGCCCCACCATCCACAAATTTGACTACAAATCAGGGACTTAATTTTCAGGTGCGTTGAGTCCCACGCACCTGTTTAATAAGTCCCACGCACCCGACAAATCAGATACTTTCAGAGGTCATTTCCGGGTGCGTCGACGGTATTTTAAGGGTGCGTGACACGTGCCGCTCTCCTATTGGCCGACTTCACCTATAAATACCCCGTCCACCGATTCATTTGGCCGGTTCAAAAAAAGGAGAGAGCTGCCGCCCTCTGGGATTTCGAAATCGCCGCCGGAAACCCTCGCCGGAATACCCTTTTCGATCGCCGATATTCCACCGCAGGTCTGAATACTAAATCATAAGTATGGCCACGCATCCTGAAAATGGTCCCACGCACTCGAATAATTGCCCACGCGCTCGAATAATTGCCCACGCGTCCAATAATTCGACGTGAATCGGATAAGTGCATCGGACTCCCACGCACCCAAAAAGTGGCCCACGCGTCCATAAATTCGGGTCCCACGCGTCCACAAATTTATCAAAATCAGATTTGTAAATTTGGTCCCACGCATCCTGAATATGGACCCACGCACCCCTAAATTCATCAGAAATTCGGTACTTAATTTTTAGGTGCGTGGAGCCCCACTCACCCGTCTATTAAGTCCCACGCACTTAGAAAATCAACCAATTGTAGAACATGTTTGCAGGTGCACCAGACTCAATTTTAAGTGTTTTCAAGGTCCGCTTGAGCCTATCTTGGGTATTTCGAGCATTCCGGACGTAATGGAACGGTCGAATGAACGTTCCGAAAACTCTAAACGAGTAAAATCGCGCATCTTCGAGGTTTGACCCGATTCGACGCAATGAACGAAGTGACTTCCCGGAAAGGAGCCGCCAGCATCCAGAACTATGCAAATATGTCATCATTTATGTTTACTATAAAGGCATGATCCGATTTGGGTCAAAAGATAGATAAGCAGGGCTATGGTTACCACGATAAACCATGCCAAAGAGTTTTGATTCCCTACAAACCAATTGCTCTCAACTGCCACAACACAACAGTCGATGCCCTACCCATCCAAACGATATCCGTCGGTTGGGCTACGCAGGTCCACACAACTGTAGAATGGACTTTCCGAGGTCACCTGTCCCTACATTGACAGGCGCGGGCCCAGAGTCGTCCATTTCAGTTATAAACCCTGATAGTCTCAGCCCGGATCTCCGGCCAAAATATGGGACATAGACATCTGACTAATACAAAGGTGGTTCAGTACATAGTAAAACAAATACAGGTCTCTACGACCACAAACTCTAAGACCATAGTCCCTGCTGACTAGTCTTTTGCCTTCTAATCAAGGGTCATCGATCATTCGATGTAATTAAGGGCTCGTGCCAGATCACGGCCTGGAATGTAAAAGATCTCAGAATCTCTGGAATAAAATTCGCCCTGCGATATCTCTTCTTGTGTACCTTTTGTGAATGCTTGTGATTGTCTATGAATGTTTCTATTACTCAGAACCCCAGAGCAACAATACGCAATAAACACCATCCAGAAAATGACCTCGCTGCATTTTCAGTTCCAACACTGCTGATGAGTATAATCCCTCCATTGTGGATTGGATTGTTCCTGAGCTGAAATTGCCCCTTGTAAAACAACAGGTTCGTATGCGGGCTCGATGTACGACTGTACTCCTTCTAGGATGACCAGCTCCCAACATGAATGGCTGTAAGGTGCCCCTTGTAGGGGGACGAGCCCTTGAACAACTGGTGCATCGTATGGAGGTGTTCCTTCGAGTACTAATGGCTCGGAGACTGAAGGAGGAAAGGGGTTTGCCCCTTGCAAGATTGGAGGAGAACTTGTTGGCCCATAAGCGTAAGCATGAGTGGACTGGATAGGGGAGTAGAAGTGATCGAGACGCTCTCCTTCTTCTATGCTGTTGACGGCAGGGCCACGAGACGAACTAGGGTCCGTCGAATGCTGAGACAAAGGATTCTGAAGGATGTTGGTAGAAGCTACTGGAGGAGTTTCAAGGACCGAGATGATGATCTTGCAGTCGTCAATCAGATCTTGTATGGCATTCTTCAGAGTCATGCATCGATCAGTGGTGTGGCCACGCCCTTGATGGTAGGCACAATACTCATTTTCTCAGTAGTTCGGAGGCAGAGGATTTGGAGGAGGCCTGGGTGCCATTAGAGTGAGTAACTGTTTTTGTACCAGCATAGCCATAACCTGACTGAGTGGATGAGTGAGAGGAGTGAATTTCCTAAGCTCCTTGTAATTCTGCCTATTCTGATATGAGTATTGGTCGTTCCCCCTAAACTGTTGCTGCTGTCGAGGTGGTTGTGGTTGTGGTTGAGGATTTGGTTGTGGCTAATACCGCTGAGGTTGATGCTGAGCCTGATTCTGTTGATACGGTTGACGTCCCTGTGGGGAAACATATTGGTTGCCCTGAGCAGTGGCAATGATGTTGTTTACCTCTGTCGGGTGAGGAGGAGAACCGCTACAGTTCCACTCCCGTATCCAATAGGTCTTCCTTGCACTTTGTTCCGTTTGACTGGAGTGGCCTGATAAGGCCATGGGGAGATTGTCCTGTGTAGATTCCTGCTTCGACTTGCTCTCCAGCGCGGATCAACTGTGAGAAATTCGCATATGGATGCGAGATGAGATATCCAGATATGCTAGGATATGTTGAATGGACAATCATGGAGATTTGTTCTTCGTCGTCGATAGGTGGCCGCATTCTAGCTGTCATAGCTCACCAACGTCCCACATAAACTGATAATTTCATCACTCCTTTGCCTGAGAGCCGCGAGGTTGGCTCTCCTGGGTGTCATGTTGAGATTATATGCGAATCTGTCGACGAAAGCATGGGAAAGTTGTTCCCAAGTCTTGATGCGATGACAGTCCAATGATGTGTATCAGTCTAGGGCATCGCCCTTCAGAGATTTTTGGAACAAGCGAATGAGGGCCCCTTCATTTCCTGAGTGCGGCCCCTTCATTTCCTGAGATTGCACTCAGCTCTCCACAGAAAGCCTTGAGATGTGTTGTGGGACAACCGCTGCAGTCGTATCTTTTGAATTTTGATACCTCAAAATTTTGAGGTATTTGAGCATTTGGAAAAGGACACAAGTCTCTGAACTTGGTCGAAGGTAGATCGATTCCTTGTTGTCGCTGAAGTTGATTTTACAAGATCTGGAACTGCTCTCGCAACTCATCCAGTCCTGTATGATCTGCTTGAACGATTGGTGCCTCTCGGAGTAAGGCACGTTCTTCTTCGGCACAGTGGTCGATGTCTTCGACCTCATGGGCTTGCTGGAAAGCAACCATGGGTTGCTGAAATTGATTTGATGATTGAACTGGATTTTGACGAACTTGTGCTTGAAAGGACTGTAATTGAACTGGAGACTGTACTGAAGGTTGAACTGGAACTTGCTGGAAATTAACTTGAGATTGCTGGAAATTAACTGGAGTTTGCTAAATTGAAGATTGCTGAAAATTAACTGGAATCCCATCGGTGGGGATGTACTGGAATTGAAAAGTGCTCCTGTTTGTAGGAAGCTGAGATGTTGGGAAGTGACCCCCTTGTTGGGTATTCGCCACTGTTCGCTGATTGATGTTGGCTTGACACTGACCCCCATTGTGGGCATTCGCCAGTGCTATCCCTGCTGTTGAAAATTGAATTAAAATCCTATCGGCGGGGATGTGCTGAAATTGAGCAAAGGTCCCATCGGCGGGGACATGCTGAGAAAGGAAAGGGGTCCCATCGGCGGGGACGTGCTGGAATCTACTGAAATTATTGCTTGCAAGATTGACTGGAAGCTGATTGGAAGTCTCTGCGACAGGAATGCTCTAAGACGGTCTCGTTGTCACAGGGAGGTATTGAGGAGGATGCCCCATAGCGAATGGCTGAGATGGCTATTGTCGGTAGTCTTGTGCAGACTCCGATGGTTGTGTTTGATTTGAGCTGGAGGCCGGAGGGACCCTGCATGGGTGCTGAGATTGCTGAACTGGGCCAACTTGATTGTTGGTTGTTGCGGTAGCTTGTGTTTGCATGAATTGCAAGAGCATTTCTTGCATTGCTCTCATTCATTGTGCCAATTCTTGCATGATTAGCGTATTTTCAATTGGTTGTTGCTCTTCGGCCAAGTTGAGGGCAGGGAAGAGGTGAGCTTCCTCTTTGTGGTCGGACATGGCTTGTTGAGCTCAAGTGCGGATTATGCCGTGGAAGGGAAGTTGTTTCTGAAGACGTTGAGCCTAAGGAGACGCAATGTTGAGGAATATACTTTATTCTCTTTTTTGGGTTTTGGGATTTTCTATCTTTTTTTTTTTGGATGGGATGCTATGCAGATGGGATTGTGTGAGGACTAATGACTTTCAAGTACAAGAGGGATTTTATTTTTCAAGTTGGATCACGACTAGTGGGACTAGCATATCCCAAGTGGAGTCGCCATTCTGTGGACGCTCGCCTCTCCGCGCTCCCGGATTCTCCTTTCCTTTCGAAAGGGGGTGTTGTATGCGCGCGAATTGCCGTTTGTGCCACTGGCTTGCCTCATTTTCGAGGGCTTTTTATCTGTTGTCGTATTAAGCTGGATATGTTGGATGAGTTTGTGTAAGACCAGAGTCGCCACTAGCCAGTTACTACGAATCTACAGTCGGCTAGACCCCGTAGAAACATTAGAGAAGGGAATCTGAAGATTCCTTCATCTAAAATGACTCCTTTTGATCTGTGGCCAGAGATTTGAGGTAAGGGATCATGGTTACAGGGTGGGAAGAAGTTAAGCATCCCCACATGCTCGTACCAAAGTACGGTCTCTACTTCACAAAATCGAACTAGTACTTGAGAGTCTGATTTAATCCTCGTACATTCTCATGAATGATAGATGTATAAATGCAGGTCTAAATAGTAAGAGTTTCTAATGGGCAAGTTTCCATTAACAGGCAAGCCCAGAGCATACGCTCGAATTGACAGGTGCTTTATGCGGGATGCATGCTGTGTATTTGAATAATCAAAGTGTTTGTAATGACATGATAAGTAGGGGGGTTGGAAGAAAAGTAAATGTTACACTTATGCTAGATGCGAATGGGGTGATGCTAGTAAAAGAGTAGCTGGATGGACGGAAGTGTCGCAAGGGTTTGCTTCGAGTGGCTAGATCATTACTTGGATAGCTTGGGAGACTTGGACCAGGGTCAGACTGGGCTGGACCAGGGCTAGGCTCTTCTCACTCGGGCTCTCCTTGGTGGAGGAATGGACTAAAAGGGGGAGATGGACTCGAAACTAATGGAATTTATCTGGGAGTTGAGTGATGCTGAATGTGAAGGGGAGAAGGGGTATTTATAGCTGCGAGCAGTGACAACTGCTATAAATAAGTTTGGGCGGCACCCTGTGGGCCTCTCATACGGCCATGTTGCTTCAGCTTCAGAGCGTACGACCTCCGAACCTGAAGCAGAAAAGCCCGAGGTTCGGGGTCCGGACCTGCTCCGAAGCTATGGCTCGAAACCAGGTGAGTTGACTGGGTTTGAAAGATGAGTTAACACAGTGAGTTGACTGGGTGCATGGGCTGGACTGACTCAGTGAGTTGACTCAGTGATTTGACTCAGTGGGTTGACTTTTTTGAGATTTTTAACTAGTTTTTCTTATGGGGGGTTTTTTTAGGCTGATATTTAGGGGTGAGTTGACTGGATTCAGGCTTGAGCTAGGCTATGGATTGGGGCTTACAAGGGTGAGTTTGGTTGGGTTTGGACATGGGATTTGAGGGTATCGTCCTCCATTCATTTAGCTATCTCTACCAACATTGTAGTCGAAGGTGGGGTGTCTACAACATCATAGGTTTCAAAATAAAATTTTAAATTCGGAGTTAAAATCGTTTTATTTTAGATTCGACTAAAATCGTATGTCATAAATCATAAATCAAATGATTTGACAACACTAATAGGATACAATACTTTCTCATGCATATTTTGTGATAAATGGGTCCAATTGAATATGTTTTCGAAGTACTGAAAATGACGGAAGGTTCACCCTACTAACAATAATAACTATTTTCAAAAACTAAAATTTTAGGCAAGAAGAATTATGTTCTTATAAAACAGATAGTTTGGTTGGCCTTATAATAAAATTTCAGTAGGAATCCATATGTTGTGTGTCACGTAACTCATTCCGGATCAAAAGTTATGGCCATTTGAAGTTTGCTATGCAAAACCACAAAATATGCAAGTTGTGATTTAAGAGAGGTTCTATGTGATTTAAGATAATGGATATGCTTGAAAACCTAAAATAAATAAAGTTTGAAAAGCAAAGGAAAAGTCTTGGAAAAATCAAGTCAAAAGACTTGAATTGTCCAGAAAAGTCACAGTGCAGAGCTGCCGGGCCAGAAAAATAAGAGGTAAAAAATTCAAAAAAATAGCCCTATAGTTTCGATGGATGTTCGATAGGTGTCCGATCAATCGAAGAATATAGTTCCGATAGGTGTCCGATCAATCGAAAATTCCATCAGATGTTTGAATGACTTTAGACAGATTTTCGATCAAGCGGAGATAAGTTCCGATCAATCGGAAATAACAATGAAAAATCTAAACTCTCTAGACACTTTTTCGATCAATCAGAGAGAATCTCCGATCAATCGGAGTTCTATAAAAAAAAATTCTTCGATCCATCAGAATCCTATTGAAAAAGTGGTATTTTATGGTTGACTTAAAAAAATGTATCTTTTTGCATACAACTCCGATTGAGGTGATTCAAAAACCACAATGAAGCTTGATGAGTCTAGTTTTAGGGAAAAGTAATTTGAAAATAAAAATCAAACTTAAATAAGGTATAGTTTTTATTATTTCATAAACTATCTATCGGAGAGAATCTCCAACCTATCGGAGTTCTATAAAAAAAAGTTCTTCGATCCATCGGAATCCTATTGAAAAAGTGGTATTTTATGGCTGACTTAAAAAAATGTATCTTTTTGCATACAACTCCGATTGAGGTGATTCAAAAATCACAATGAAGCTTGATGAGTCTAGTTTTAGGGGAAAGTAATTTGAAAATAAAAATCAAACTTAAATAAGGTATAGTTTTTATTATTTCATAAACTATCTAGAAAATTATAAGGTTCAGGAAGCTGGTACTTTAAGAATTTTAAATTTTTCTCTAGAACTCAGAATTGGTTGAAATTTTGAGGGATGAAATTAGACTTGTCAAAAAGTTATCACAAAATTTTAAATAAATATTTGAATGATAAAAATACAAAAATTATTTTAAATGACATACTTGTTGAAACTAAAGCCCATAAACACTTATGAATTTCAGGTTTCCTTAGATTTTCAACTCGAAAGTCCCTCTCTTCACTCCTAAAACCGTTCACACTAAACATTAAGGACTAAAATGGTCCATAAGTCCAACACCTTTTAAATTTTTTTGATCGCAATCCCTATCTCAGGAGAATTTGGTCCTATGACTCGATGTTCCTAAGTCCATGTTTGCATTAATCAAACAGCCGAGAGTTTGTTTCTAAATGCTCGGTTTCTAAATTCAGGCTTGAAATCACCAAGCATAGAGGAATTTGGGTCCTAGAGTTTATGGTATTTATGTTCGCATTCAAAATAAGCAATCAAATGGGGATTTGATCATAAGGTTCAAATTTCTAAGTTTAAGTTCACAATCATCACACAAAGGGAAATTTTGTCCTAAGGTTCACTGTCGCTATGTTCAAAATCCAGAGTACGTCAACATGTAGCTTATGGTGAGTCCCTAACGCACTGACTCAGTTTATTTCTCAACTCATGCTCTGATACTAACTTGTCACGCCCCGAAAATCAAGTGTCGGGCAGTCTGCGACTCCCGACTCTTTCGAGGTGACTGTATTTTGTGGAAGTATAGTTTAATGACACAAATCCATGACATCAACTCATCAATAGAGATTTAAGCTAAACAGTTTATAATTCAATTTGAATTTAAAGTGTAAATACATACAATTATCCACACAATCAAGGAGCCACTCAGCTAGGGCTCAATTTTATACATGTACAATGAAGAAACCAGGACTATCAACCTAGGACGTCCAATCCAAGGCAGACAAAGAAGCACAAGACATAAGCAAGTCAACCGGTCCTGCATCTCACACATCAAGCAACAGTAACACCTGCATCAAAGATAACTGGTTGGTGTTTTAAAACACCCCCTCAGCTGGGAGTGAGTAATAATACTCAGTGTTACCATTCCCTAAGTTAAACATGTTATCAACACAATCAAGTATAGGTATTGAAGCATAAAAAATGGTGGGGCTCTCACACCTACCACCCCAGCACCAGTGGATAACATAACTTCACAATCAAGTTCCTATTCTAGTTGAATAATGCATGCAACTATGATATGTAAATGTTATGTTTCGAAAAAATAAACGGTGGAGTTACCACCCAACAGCAGCATCGGACCAATGCATGAAAATGTGATGCATGCATGTTTACCAAGTATTTATTTAATTTCATATTCTATTAGCAGTATTGGCGAAGCCAGAATACCTCAATTTTATCAAGAGTCTAATAAACAGGAACATGACCGATAGGAACGCGACTGAACACTGAACATGGAGGAAAGTCGGACACTGGACAGTGCCCTTATTGAACACTGGACAATGCCAAGTCGGGGTACGCTCTACCAGGCCGGGGCCCACCGCCAGGCCAGGGCGTCCTATGCCTTGCTCTTGGAATCCCAATTTGGGTCCGTCACCCAACATAACTGAATAATGAATAAATCGGTAAGGGTCTCGATGCTCTAGAATGTCATATGCATGGTAATGGGTCGTCACCTAAGATCAATGATGGTAGGCTCGTCACCTAGCATCGGTGCTCAAGACTCTCGATAAGATCATCAGGATCAATACCGGTCAAAGACAGTACAAGCACAGTTACCCATATACCATGCCTGGTCCATGAGCTTCAGTATTTATGATTCAATGCTCAAGGCTATTGGAGGGCTCATCACCCACACCAGCCAAAGATAGCACAAACACAGTTACCCATATTCCATGTCTAGCTCACGAGACTTGATACGTATAGTTATAAGTGACTGCACAATAATGGTAATTGTGGTATTCGAAATACTACGGAATATATAACAATGATTAAACAAATATGATTAACCCTGAAATTGACTGATTTGGTAGGCCGAGCGAAACATCAACCAAATTGGCGTAGCCAGGGTTGGTCGATTATGTTACTTCCAAGTCGACCAAACAAGTCCGTGACGGTCAAACCCAAGTAGGCAGTTCATAAATTGTGATTTTCAGAGATTAATCTCAATCATGTCAATTAAATAATATACTAAGCATGTTGTGAGAGGAATAGAACATCATAGCATTCATTGTCTCAATTAGGCATAAAACC
Source organism: Liriodendron chinense (assembly GCA_003013855.2). Classification (NCBI taxonomy): domain Eukaryota; kingdom Viridiplantae; phylum Streptophyta; class Magnoliopsida; order Magnoliales; family Magnoliaceae; genus Liriodendron; species Liriodendron chinense. Next base: position 8,469,269 of record ML058446.1, read on the forward strand.
AAACAGTTGATATGTGATATAATTCATTTCATATATAGGCATAAAATCAAACACTTGGCATGCTATTGCAGGCCAACTCATCAAATTCACAATCAGACACTAGCTTGGGTGGATGGTAATCCACTTATTCAAGCATATGTGAACTTCTGTTCACTCAGAAATTTCATCAAACACTTGATATGCACAACACATTAAAAATCATATTTTCATAAAATCAATTCAAATGGGTAATCAATCCACACATCGAAGTAAGCATGTAATTAATCAACACATACAGAACATTAATCATAAACATAAATCATTCGGCACTTAATTTGGAATGGAATTCAAGAAGAACCCAATTTACACTATCTGGAACTCTCATGGGCTGATAATAGCCAACTTAGAAGAATAGTCCTCACATGATTGACGAATCCACGAGCTAGGAATAAATGTTCCTTAAAGATTTGAAGAAAATCCAACTAGAATACCTAAATTCGACAAAAACCCTAATTAGAAATGAGAATCCCTAATGAAACTTCCTAATTTCTACAATAGGAGAGGTATCTTATCTCAAGGCACGGCCCGCCTACGATTGGTAGAAAGAATGACGACAGAGTAGAAGGGTTTGAGCAAACCCTAGAAGAAAACCCAAGCAAAACCCCAAATTCCATTTCAAATGAAATTCTCAAATGGGCTTGGTATTTATAGTTCTAGATGGTCCAAGGTTGAGGTGAGTCGCACAACTCACCCTCTCTGATCATGACCTATGTTGTGCGGTTCAAGATAGGGTGTTGGACATCTGGTGCAGGGGAAAGGTCAAGTCTAGTAAGATGATCGATTTTGTGTAGATTCGTGATTAACAGTCCACTAACGAACAGTCTATAGCTATTCTAGGTTTTCGGGACACCAATTGGATGATTTAGAGAACAGAGTTTGGTGAATCCTTTTACTGGGTTGTAACGTACACTAGCGAGTATTAGATTATAATGGTAACATGGATTTATTTGGAGTTTCAGGCATTATGAATCAAATTAGGTTACTAGTTGGGTCCGAATGGAGATTAGGTCGTCAATTAGGTCAAATCGACTCTGATACTTTAGATAATTGAGATCTGATTTGTTAATCAGGGTAGTCTAAGGTGGATCTGCACTGGGAATCGGTTATACAGGTAAATCAATTGTGATTCTAGTAAATCATGGTTCGAGGTTCGTAAATCAATAGATCGGATGTAGGATTTGACGATTAGAAAGGAATTGGTGGCTATCAATGATATCTGACGAAGAACGTATGGTTAGATTTATGTATCTAAATGTCTTACAAGGTTTCGATCAAATCGGATCATCCAAACTAGGGTTTTCAATACAAATCTCCTAGAGTCTTAGTTCTAAATCGGGCGTCTGCACTCTCAATTGATAATTAAATTAGAAAATTTTCAAGAGGTACTCGAGTACTCTCGAGGCTCGAGGATTGAAATTTCCGGGGCGTTATATGGGTGTATGCAAAAACCCCTAAATTATGGGCAATGACTTTCCTACATCAGTTGGTTTGCTAGGTGCACCCACCGACAATACTGGTGATAGTGTCTTGTCATCATTCTTTGGTGCACAATTAAATACTTTTTGGTTGTTGAATGGTTAGTTATTTTCAACATTTTTCTTAGATTTTTTGTATTGATTATTAAAATCATTAAGAATGGATGAGAATTTAAAAAATGATATTATTTTAAAAAAGAAAAAAGAATTTTCCTCATAAAATATTTTTAAATATCTTTTCTAGTTTAAATTCCTCCAAATTTAGAAAATGAATTGAGACTTGTACTTGTTCGATAAGAAAAAAATTGAAAAAGTCGATGAAATTAATTTTGATATGTGGAAGTGAAAGATTGTTTTCTCTTTTTTACAAAGGAAGTAGATCTTGTTCTAAATTCCAATAAAAATATAAAAAGAAAAAAGACAATTTATTCGCAAAGATGCCCTTTTCATTTTTATATGGGATGATATTATAAAAGTTTTTTTCTTAAGATTGGGTGGTATTATTCAAGTATTTTAAGATTGTCAAAACACCAAATCTTGGATGAAAGCTTTGATTGAGGAATTTGTTTAGAATTGGGTCTGGGGCTTTGCCTTGTTGGTAGACTCTGCGTAGTTTCAATAAGGAGTCTTGGTTTCGAAACCCATCAATGGTGAAATATCCACACTGACGAAGTAATAAAAGATTATTTGCCTGCACATGAAATGGTTATAGATCCCTTAGAAAAGGGGACGTGTGCAAAAATGATTTATAAGCATGTCTGATCGTGGACCATCCAAGGAACCATGGGACAACAATACTCTAGATCACATTCTAAGCACTGCCAATGGAGGGTCAGAGATCAAGACATCATCTGTTTCCAAGAATGAATATTGGGTCCCATAATGCTATAATACGTGGTCCATTGATCAGTCTATGGGTTTGGCTTATTTTGAAAGATATTTGGGCCCCTTTTCATGCTCTAGTCTATACAAAAACTCCCCAGCAAGTAAATCAGTCCGATACACCCCGATCCATAGCTCAAGTGGCAGAAAAAGTGAAGATAACCTCATCTCAACACTGAGTTCTTGGTATCAATTCCCAAGTGGGGGTGGCTAACATTGGGGTGTGGCTAACAGTGGGGGTGTGTGTACTAATCCAAGAAAAATAGGGATTATTTTGGGTAGTTGTTTTATTTATTTTGGAAATTTGGTCTTGTCTATAGTTATTTTGATGTTTTTTGTGTAAGTATTCTTCTAAATAATTGTAAGGGAACTTTTTAGGATATAAAATTTTGCTCTAGATGAATGAAGCTTTGAGTTTTTCCTTTATTCACCTCCTTTCTAACTGGATCAACTGGTGCAAAATCAGGGTCTCAACCAACCTCAGGCCTGCCCGTTTCATGCCGTGGAGAGCGTGCCAACATGCAAGATCCAAAGCACGAGTGGCCTCGAAGATCAACATGGTCAGTTCTTCATGGTGAGCCACATGTGAAAAAAGAAATGGACTAACTAAAATTTTGAGCGATGGTCCACATTTCTGGCCCACCATGGGCAGACTGGTCCAGTTTTCGGCCTCCGAAATATGCATGATGGGGCACACCTAAAGAGTTACTTGGTTCATGTTGCCCCATTGGAGGTCCACGTCTACATCTTGGGTCTACCTTTCAGGCCCACTAACTTTTTGGGCTGGAATTGGGCTAAAGACCCTGGACTCACCCAAGACGGTGTGGCCCTTACCATGGGGCTCACATTGATGTATGTTTTCTGCATCCACGCGGTCCATAAGATCATTTTAGGGCATTATCCAAAAAATGAAGCAGATCCAATTATCAGGTGGACATGGTAATTGACCATTGATGGGCCACAAAAGTTCTGGATCAAGCTTAAATTTGTTTTTTTTACCTTCATCCGGGCTTAGGGCTTATGTGACCTTAGTAATAGATTGGATGGCAAATAAACACTACAGAAACATTAAGGTGCGCCCAAAGATATTTTTAATGGTAGGGCGTTCAATCAACACATCCACCTAATAATTGGATTTGCTTCATTTTTGGGATAATGCCCTAAAATGATCTGAAAAAAACGGATGGACAGTGTGAATACAGAATACAAACATCAAGGTGGGCCCCCACAGTAAGTGCCGCACCGTCTTGGCCTTGGGTGATTCCGGGGTCTCACCTAATCCGCTCCCCCTAAAGGATAGACACCTCGCCCCGACACAGTTACGGCTGCATCTTGAATTTGGATCAACATGGTTTTAAGACTCGTATGAGTTGGGTGCAACTCAGATGGGTCGACTCGAATTCAGCACAACCTGATCCAATTCGATACCACTAGTCAGGCCAATGCAACCCCCAGTTCGGGCGAGTCGCAACTCGACTCAAGATTGAATGAGTTGATCTGAGTCTCCGAGTCTAAAACCATGCCCAAAACCCGACTGACCCAACCCAAGCTTAGGTCAAGTTGTCAGGGTCCTTGAGTTGGGTTAGGTTTGGAAAATTAACCCAATTTCATGAGCCTAGCACATTCAAGCCCAATCCTAAAAATTTGTTGGGCCCTAGCCCAATGTATTTTGGATTCTGCATGAATGTTCCCAATCAATCCATTGACCGAGTGGGCCACGCTCATACAATGAAACAGACATTTATAAAAATAAATGGAACAATCTACAATATGCTTGCGCCGCCTGAGGATTGAAATTGGGAGGATAGAAAACATGTACATATGAATCAGGCCGAGCTGGATTGGGCTTAAATAAATTGAACCGAAGCCCATTCTAAAAATTGATCGGGCCATATACACCCAACCCACAGGCCAAGCTGATAGGTCAAAGCCCAGATCAAAGCCGGGCTGGGCCGCCTGGACCGTTGCCTCCTTTATAGAACTATGAAATAAGGGGCCCTGCTGAGTCACTATCCACTCATTAGTTGTGGCCATGGACCCAAAGTTGATTGGAACTACTTTTGTGCAAATGATCTTAATCATCCATATTAGTGGATATTGATGGAATGGTTATTATTTTTCTGATTGATGTGATGTTCACATGGCAGCTCATATGAAATATGTTTTGGACCTAATGAATGGTATAGATCAATGGATTGGACTGTCTAAGTGTACAAATGCAATAACTTACAGTGCTCATTGAGCACTGGAGGAGCATTTCTCTTCTTTAAATATTGAGTAGACCAGAGTTGTATATTTGTATTTATACCATATATTGTTATCTATGGCATGGCCCACCTGATGAGTGGATGTGGCTGAATTTTACGCCTTGTGATTCTCGGGCACGACTTGGGTGAGACCCCCGGAACCAGCGATGTGGGTGGGACCCTGAACTTAGGACCAACCAAGATGTATTCCTTGTAGATCCATGCCGTTAATCTGCTTTTTCAGATTATTTTGTACAATGGTACCAAAAATGAAGAAGATGAACATTTTGGGTGGACTACAACATAAGAAACACTTGTTAATGATCATTAAAAACCTTTTGTGAGCCACAAAAGTTTTATATCAACCTGATATTTGTTTTTTTCCTTTCATCACTGTCTACGTGACCTTACCAACAGATTGGATGATCAATAAACATAACGGTGGACTGCAGGAAGTTTTTAATGGTCACGGTTGAATGAGAACTGTTTCTTGGGGTGTGGTCCACCTAAAATTTGCATCTGCTTCATTTTTGGGACTGCATCCTAAAATAATATGAAGAAACAGATGGACGGCATGGATCTATGAAGAATACATCCAGGTAGGCCCTAGGTTCAGGGTCCCACCCCAGTCACCGGCTCCGGGGTCTCACCCAAGCCGCGCCCGTGATTCTCATGGTGGGCCCAACTTATTGAAAGGGCTGATTTTTACACTTAATAGGTTTGAAGTTATCAATTGGGTGGACCATAACTTGTGGTCCAATCTTATCTAAAAAATCATTGGAATATATGACATCCCAAGAAGATTTTTTTAACCTTCAATAATTTCCAAAAGAATCCCCTCTTAACCGTAGGACAGAATATGAAAAGTCTAATTATATCTTCTGCTCCATGCAGAACGAAAAAGCTCCCCTCTTACTGGTACAGTTGCATTTGTCCAAAATGAAAGTTATGTGGGCCCAACCATAATGTGTTTCTCTGAAATCCAATCTAACCACCAGTTGTGCGACCTAATTTTAAGGGTTCAACTCAAAAATCAGCCCCATTTGTAATTTTGGTGGACCTAAGTCAAATTGGATAAGTGTACAAGGCAATGCCCACCCTTTAAACTGTTTCCTTGGTGTGGTCCACCTAAATCCCGAAATATCCTGATTTTTGAGCATCTAAATTTTTGAATGAATTTCACATATTCATCACGGAGGGCTTTGTAAAAAATCAATGGTTGATGTCTCTCCCAACTATTTCCTTTGGTGTGGCTCAGTATCAGCCAGTTTTATTTTTATTTTTACCTCAAGCCTAACATGGGATTATACTTCTAATGGCTGAAGTAGATTTCACACACACATCACCGCCCTAAAAAATAGGGCTGGGTTTTCACGGATATTAAAATAGAATTTTTTTTTTTTTTTGGTAATGGTACACTCACCCAAGACCACATGTAAAATCCATTACAAGGATTAGATGTATAAGCCAATGGTAGCCCCAAGGCCAAAATAATTAAGTTGACCTGATTCAGATGGGCTATGCCAAAGGAAACAATTGAGAGGGGGATGTCCAAGGTTGAGTTTTTGGAGAGCCACTTAAACCACTATATGCCATAAAAATTTAATAGTTTGGATGGTGGGCATCACCCTCTACATTGTTTCCATTAGTGTGGTCTACTTGAATTATTTATGGGCCATGACGCTCATTTTTTAACCCTCCTCCTAAAATTGGATCATAAATATAAAACTTAAGAGCTTTATGGTAAAACTAATAATTAAGAGGAATTTTCTGGAAAAATTCCATTTTAAAATGCCTACTTACCAAAAAATAAAATAAAACTTAACTTAGAACACATCAACCCTTATATCATTGCCTATTTTCCCTTGAATATAGACCATCTATTTAACTATTAAAAGATCATCTAGAGGAGGAAATTTTACAATTTGGGAGTTTTTAAAATTTTTTTTACTATCCCCCACGGTAAGGCCCATAATATCATTTTGGATCATTGAAACAAGACCCCAAATTCGGTGGTGGAAGGCCTAACTCGTCCTTATACCAATATGCCGGGATGTATTGTAGCAAACATCATTAAAGATTATAAATTCTAAAATATGTTGGGAATTTAAACTTTTTTCAGGCTGGGGTTGGACCTACTGTGCTAGACTCACGCCTTTGGGCTTTATGAATCCGGCAGAGTTGGGACTAGCCTAGCTTGGTCCAAACCCAACCCACTGAAACTATCCACCCTCGTGACTCTTGAACTAATTCTGAGCTGACTGAGCGTGCGTGCGTTTGGACGCAACTTTCATGAAAGAGGTTTTTCAACAAAAGCAAGTCGATATCAACTTTTATTGGTTGATTTTCCCAAAACCAACCTGATTGGTTTCGAGAGTGGGCTTTTCAACTCGGGAGCGGTTTGGGTGGATCCTAACTGTGGGGCTCCTAGCTCATTTTAGGTATGAACCCTAAAATGAAGCAGATCCAAATCTTATGAGACTATACCGCAGGAAACAGTCTTAATTGAATCCTCACCATTAAAAACTTCATGGGGGCCAATGGAATGTTTATTTTCCATCCAACTTGTTGATAAGGGCACAAAGACCTGGATGAAGAGAGCACACAAATATCAGGTTGATCCAAAGCTTTTGTCCCATGAGAAGTTTTTAATGGCCGATTACCACTTTTTCTTGTATTATCTGCTTCATTTTTTGTATAGATATAAGGAACATACATCACGGTGGACCCCATGTTTAGGGATCCACCCACCTCAGTGGATCGGGGATCTATATCCAAACACACAACCCAAAAAGTAATTTCTCTTGAAACATTGTTTATACATCAAATGCCCCTTTCAAAGGTGAGGCGTAGGAATGATAATCCCAGTCGGAACCATTTTCAATAGCACAAAACAGACAGGCAATCTGTGCTAGTGTGGCATATTGGCAAGGGAGCCATGATTCTCAGATGATGGCCTCCTTCTTAGATATTCTTGGTCCAAAGATCCTGAGCGTCCATTGGAGTGACCCTTAGCTTCCACCAATGGGCTAGTTTGGATATTAGCTCAAAGCAACGTTGATTTATGACCCACATTAGATGGGGCCCATGATCTGACAGGTTTAAATGACTTACACGTCACATTATTTTGAGTCATCTATGGACAACAACACATGTACTTTGTTTTTCACTAAAACAAGAAATATAAAAGATACAGTGCCATGTAGGCGATATATTTCGGTTGAATTCCAAATAAAAGTTTGCCTTTAAACCCTTTCCTAAAATCGGCTTAAGGTCTCTTCCTCGGGCCAAAATAACGCCTATACAGTTAAGTATACTATATTGTATTTTTTAAAAGCTGTGGATTCCTAATTGTGGGGCCATCATGATTCATGTACCTTACATCCATGCCCTTCATATGTTTTTGCAGCTCATTTTAGGCATGATCCAAAAATTGAAGCAGATTCAAATCTCAGGTGCACTACATCACAGGAAACAGTGGTGATTGAATCCCCACCGTTAAAAAAAATCTTGGGGGCTACCCAAATGTTTATTTGCATCCAACCTTTTGTTGAAGTTTCAAAGACCTGGATGAAAGGCCCACACAAATATCAGATTGATAAAAAAAACTTCTATGACCCATTAGAAGTTTTCAATCATTACTGTTTCCTGTGGTATGGCATGTATCTGCTTCATTTTTGGGATCATGCCCTAAAGATGAGAGGCCAAAACTGTTGAAAGGCCTAGATGTAAAGAATATACATCAAGGTGGGCCCATATCAAGAGATCCCACCCACCTCGGTGGATCGGGGATCTAGAAGCCGTGCCCTTGGGAAACGGATTGCATGCTGAGTAATTCATTACCCTTAGTGTATTGAGTAAAACTCTGCGGGGTCCACTGTGATTTATTTATTTTATTCACTCCATCCATCCATTTTAACAGATAATTTTATGAATTTATCCAAAAAGTTAAGCATATCCAAAGCTCAAGTGGACCAGGACATAGGAAACAGTGTGAATTGAACCTCTACCATTGAAAGTTTCTTGGAGGCTACATAAGTTTTGGATCAAGCTCATATTTGTGTTTTCCCTTCATCCATGTGTTTGTGATCTTATAGAGAGTTTAAATGACAAATAAACATCACTGTAGGGCCCTATGAAGGTTTCAACCATAAAAATCATTATTCCCAGCTGTTTCTTGTGCTATGCTTCAATTTTGGGCTCAACCCTAAAATGAGCGGGATAAACCACATACATTTACAGTACACTCAACAAATCAGTAACTCAGTACGCAATCCACGCCCATTGTTCTGGAAGCGGGCGGATTTCCTGCCAAAGCTTCCGCAGGAAGTCCTGCGGGAAGTTTGGTGGGCCCATCATGATGTATGTGGTACATCCATACTGTTCATCTATTATCCATTTTCTGAGGCTATTTTGGGGCAGGGGCCTTAAAATAAGGTAAATCCAAATCTCAAGTGGACCATATCATAGGAAACGTGAGGGATTGAACGCCTACCCTTGGGTCAAACACGTTGGATGGCAAAAATGAAATTACAGCAGGCCTTTTAATTTAGGTCCACATCACCTAATGAACAAGTTGGATGACAAAACAAAGAATTATAGTAGGATTTAGCATTTTTTTAATGTGGGATCTAATTACCACTGTTAACTCTTGTGGGACCCTCTTGAGATTTGGATCTTTTTTAGTTTTGGGCTCATGACCTCAAATCATGATCCATGGAGGACGGATGATATAGACCGAACAAATGCATTATTGTGGGGCCTATGGTATAGCCCACCTTTTAAGTGGAATCAGGGACCCTCACGCATGAGTAAAGGAGTGTATACTTGTCTTTTTGGAAGATAATAGACAGCATTAGGTGACCGCCGTTAGTCAAAGTAAAAATCAACGGTTTTTTTTTAACCTATTTGGAAACCACAGGTTTTAGGAAAGAGTTTAAAATTATTGCATTTATGTTGCATTGTCTCGTTATAAACATACAAGAACTATCCACTTTTCCTCCGTACAAGAATTTCCTATCAAGAAATATTAGAAAAATGAAGTAATCACTCCTACATATATACTTCATTTACATAGAAAGGAATTGAGAGAGAACCACGGAGAGGGAGAGGCCGATTGACTAGAGTAATGAGTAAACTCTGTGGGGCCCACCTTATATATGTGTCTTACCCGCTCTGTCCATCCATTTTCCCATATCATTTTAGGGCATCAGCCAAAATTGAAGCATATCCAAAGCTTAAGAGGACCGGACCAACAGAAACGATTGGAATTGAACGCCCACGGTTGAAAACTTCTTAAAGGCCACTGAAGTTTTGGATCAAGCTGATATTTGTGTTTTCCCTTCATTCAGGTTGGATGACAAATAAACATCAGGTGTGGGCTCCAGAGAATTTACTCAGTGCTCCAGGTCGCAAGAGGGAGGGGCGTCCAGTAGTGGGAGACGTCCCCCATTGCCATAACAAGCACATGGGTCCAAAAGCAGAAAATATTCTCTCTTTCGCTTTCTCTCAATCTTCTCTTGAAAGTCAAAGATGAGGCAGCTTTTACGGCCCACTCGCAATCGATGGAAAGGGACGCGGATTGCGTCCTACCCCGGGCAGAGCTGTCGAGGGGCCCACTGTAATGCATCCGTTATCCCGTCCATCCATTTTATAAGATCATTTTAGGATTTTAGGGGTCCAAAAACAAGAAAGATCCAACGCTCAAGTGGGTCACACTAAACAGTAGCGGAACCTGGCGACGTAATTGCTACAGGTAGGTTCCGCTCACTGTTTTTGGACGTAGTGCCCAATGGAAATAGATTTGAGACGAGTGTGCCCAGGTATTACGGAGGTGGGCGACGTGGTGCAACTGATAGCATATATCTGTCAAGATAATGAAAAGACAGCCCTTCTCCGTCCTCATAGTGTTGTCGTTGTTGTTCATCCAAGTGGAAGCATGCGAAAATGGGGGCCACCCTAATGCTTTGTCACTAGCATGGGCTTTTAATTCCTCAGAAAAATCACATTATTTCAACCAAATCCTATCCACTTCATCTGTTTCCATTATTAAAGCTAAAATAACAAATGTAATGGGCTAAGATTGTCTCATGGGTTCTATTTTTAATACTTGAGCCATCCATCATGGTGCCAGTATATGGGTGGACCCCATCAGTATATGGGGCCGCACCCAGCATCCCTTCCTCTGCGTAGGATGCCCGACACTGACTTTCCAAGTGTACAAATGCTCTCGGTTCTAACAATTGGGACCTTGATGTTTAAAATTCTCATCAAGATGATGATCATGCATAAATAAGCATTATATGTAAGAAATGAGAATCTCATTTAATGTTCCATAGAATCTGGAAGGCTGCGACTCTCCTGAAACAATGGACGCCCAAAACCTCCAAACACACATGGTGGGCCACACAATGGTTGGATCAGCCTGATTTTGGGAGGCATCCAACGTTCATGGTAGGGCGACCCTACTGGGCCAGCCATATACATGGCTAGTGGGCCCCACTTGCAGCAATTTTAGAATAAACACAAGGACTCGTCGAGTTCCCTGCTTCGCAGATTTCTAATCTAAATGTGTACATTGTAAATATAAGTTTATGCCACAACTTAATCAAAACCAAGAATATTAAACTGCATTTTCAGATTGGAAGAAATACCAGCCTGGATAGTAAATGCCCCCATAATCCAGGCTCCGCCAATTCCGAAAAGTAAACGAGGTCAGCCTGTTCACTGCTTAAAGAGAGACTTAACTCCATTCCTCAAAGCCATATATACAATTTTTTCAACAATAAAAATCAATCATTTCTAGATACCAAATTCAGTTAAAAAAGGCAATACATGATCATTTCTCTTTCACGTGTTCAAATAAAGGAAAAAAGAAAAGAAAAATCTCACAAGGTGTTAAGAGTTACCTGAATGAAGTCCCTCCCAAGTCAAGCATCTCTTTGGTGATAATGAACTTGCAACAGCTATAGGACAGATCAAAGTGCACATATCAATCATATACAGCAAAGGCACCCCCCACCCACTAAGGTCTCTCCTTCTAAAAGGCAAAAAGCTTCACATTACCCACATGGGTTATCCTCCAAAAAAGCCCAAACACTGTCCATACTTTTATGGCTGATATCTCCTTTTCCTTGGATGAGAATAAGGCACTGCATTTTCCAATCAACACAACCATTTTGTGGGGCTACTTCTCCATCCCTTCCCTTCCAAAATCACCGCCATCATTGAGAATCCTTTTGGCATATGTTCACACTGGTGCAAGTCCATTGATGCTGCTGGAGGTCTGTACTTCATGTGACTTATTCATTAAGCCCCGAACTATTACTTCGGATGATGATATCGCCACTTATAAAATTTTAGGGCATGTTTGGATGCTCAATTGAACTGAATTGCAATGATAGATCTGATATAAGAAGAAATGGCTAAAGCCCAAAAGGAGGGTTGGTGCCATGTCCAGTAATAACAAGGATCAAACCCCTAATTGCAATTTCCATGTGCTTCAAGTTGGACCCGAAACAATCGTAGTTACTATTTGGGGCTATTTCGTCATTATGAGACTGGGGCTAGCCCCATTTTGGCCATTACCATTTTTGCCATTGGAGTGTGATTTGATTCAATTGCACATCCAAACACACCTTCATCAATCAAATGAATCTTATTGCAACATTACAGCCCTAAAACAAATCATAAACACAACCCAAATTGGAGATTAGATATTTGCAAGGGCATCAAATACTCCAAGGCTTTCAAACCCATCCTTCACTTAGCCACCCCAACTTGCAGCTTGCTCATCCCAATCTCCAACTTTTCAAGTCCCTTTTCTTCATTTTCTGCATTTGGCAATGTTGGATTTTTGCTATTGAGCCATGGGTGTTGTAGGCAATCCGCTGCAGTTGGCCGCTTCTCTGGTGCAAAATCGAGAAGGGGGCGCAAAAACTCGGCAAATTCATTTGCATCAGAGTTTTTAAATTTGTATTTCTCGACCAGAAGTCTATCTAGCGGCCAGAATTTCAGCCTTCTGATCCTCTTAAGATCACCATGTCTGTCGAACAGGTCTTTAGATCGAGAACCTCCAATAGCAATCTATGCCCACAAGCAAGAGGCCAGTATTAGATAATCGTGTAAATGTTGGGGGGGAGGGAGATATTAAAAATTAAAAAAAAAAGGATTTTTTTACCTTCCGAGGTATCTTTCCAAGGAGTTCCATCATAAGAGCCAGGTGATCCTGAAATCAAGAACTATCTATCAGTCACCCAGGGAAGGAACTACAGACCCATTTTTTATCGAAGTATAATCAGAGTAAGGACATACGCAAAAACAATCATGGTTCTCCTGGATGGTGAGAACGAGTGTATATGAAAGGCCATTTTTTGCACAGGGCACATACGTCCATTTTCCAAATTCGGAATTTAAATGAGTACATTCCAAAATTAGAATTGAAACAGCACCGATTGCACTGTGAGCTCAATGTGGAAAATGGGTGCATGCAAATTCCCTTCTTCATATTGCAAATGCAGGAATTATCTGGTACAAGGGCAGTGTATGACAGTTGATGCACACACACTCGAAGACCACTCATGGCAAACATTAACGAATTTAAACCAACTAATGACAAAGTCACAGAAGCAAAATCACATTGCTTGAGCAATCCAAACCTCTGATTTGTGGACACTTGTTTGTTGAAATAGGACTATTGGATAATTTAATTTATCAATCGTCCAATAAATGTCCACCAATCTGGTAGTTAGATAAGCAAATAAACATCATTTTTGGTTCATGATACATCTGAAAACTGGAACTCATAATTTGGGCAGTTTAATGTGAATCACATGTATGCAAATTCTGAGTAATTTCCAAGTGCATGCATATTATGCATCACAGTCTGCCATAGTATCTAAGTTTTTCACTACGAAGTATCTTTCTCGATTTACAGGATTACTTAACTTTTCTTTTCTTTTCTTTTCTTTTCTTCTTCTTCTTCTTTCTTTCTTTTTATTTTCTTTTTATTTTCTTTTTTGAGAGAGAGAGGAAGTACAAATTCCCTTCTGCATATTACAAATTATCAGTAAACAGGCTTATACAGCAGTTTACCAGTGAACTGTTGTGTGTGTTTGTGAGCAGTGTCTTTAAATATAATTAAAGTTTTCAATTAATAGAATGACAGTCCACAAAATCTAATTGACATGCATAAACATCAAATTTTGTGAAAATTAAGGTGCATTTCTTTTTTTAGGAGATTAAATATTTTAATCATTTCATGAAGTCACATGCAAAATCAAATGTCCACATCCTCAGATAATTTCTTACAGAATCTCACGAGTAACTCATCAGAGAATTCCATCCATATGAGATGACAAGTCAGGGGAAAAAGCTTTCACAGGATAACGTTGATTGGTACACATTAATACAGGAAGAAACTGGTATCATCTCATAAATAATCAATTGCTTTAAGAAACAGGATTCTTTAGATATATGTAACTAGCAAACCATTACATGAAAGACATCATTAATTTATTTATAACATTGATACTCATAATAAATCACAGTTAAAAAAACTATGATTCCAAGGAAAATATGATCAACATGATCTTGCAAATAGATTAAAAAAAAAAAAAAAAAAAAAGCAAATGAATATGAAAGGAATTTTTTTCATAAAAAAAAAAAAGAATAACAACAGAATTTTTTTCACAAAAAAAAAAGAAAAGAAAAAATTATTGCATAATTACATGGAGATTGCCACATCAAATGAATATGGCATACTTCCATTTTCTCATCAATGAATATGGGCATTTCTAGAATTCCCAGTTCATGAGGTAATAAACAAAAGTATTTTTGTAAACATTAAAAGAGAGAAAATCATGGTTGTCAAACCATTCCACAACTAAGGCATCAGTTCAGTCGAGATATTTCATTATCTATAACCTCTAACGAATAGTCTTATCTGTTCCGTTAATTGTAGTTTTCACCACAGCATTTCTCATCAACCTTTCACTTAAGAAGCATCATGGCTTAAAACTGAAAACTGATCTCACCTCATCTTCGTCGAATCCCGATCCATCCTTTGGAACAAATAGCATGTCACCAGTAGCAAGCTCGAAAGCTATGCAAGCAAAAGACCACATATCAACAGAAAAGGAGTAACCGGACCCAATAATAACCTCAGGTGCTCTATACTGCCTTGTCTGAATAGAATCCATGAATTGCTTATCAAACCAACAAGCATTCCCAAAATCTACAATCTTGCACTGCAGATCAATCCCTTCCAAGCTCCTCTTTGGCGGTGGAATAGTAATCCCTTCCATTGATTCTCTCCTCCATGAGATCTTCTCAACTGCCCTCCTCGCCCTTTTCTTCAGCTTCTTCTCAATCAAACTGGTGACAGCTCCACCATTGGGATTGCCCTCGGGCCTCTCAAGGATTGGCACAGCCCTAGATCGAATGGGGTCTTGGGTAGGATTGATGGTTGAGACAAGAAGGACGTTTTCGAGTTTCAAATCTGTGTGAATTATACCAAGTTCTCGGTGCAGATAATCAAGACCCAACAAGACCCATCTGCATATCTCCCGAACTTTACTCAGTTCGAGGCCTTTGTAACGATTGTACTTAGTTAAGCGAAGTAGGCTATCACCAAGGAATTCAAAGACCAGGCAGATGTGTTGCCCATTCGGGCCCGCATGCTTAAAATGGTCGAGCAATCGAATGATGCACTTGGAATTTGAAGGATCACCATTGGCGATTGCTGTGAGAATCTCAATTTCATGAAGTGCAGCTTCGGCAAATTCCACTGCACTTTTTTGGATTTTAATAGCAACAAATGTCTGCAAAAGAGAGGAAGAATGAGGATTTCCAATGAAATGGATAACTGAAGGAATTCATCAATGCCTACCAAAAAAATAAATAATAGAAAAGGATGGAAGTATAAACAAGAAGATTTTCCAAGAAGGAGAAGGAGAAATCAAACAGATCATCATACAAAAGAGAAAAACCATCAAAAATAGGATGGTTCAAGAACATGCCAGCAAAAATTGTAAAAGAAAAAAGATATTTGGGAATTGGAAAACAGAGAGAAATAGGGGACTTAATAGCCTGGGACTCTGGATTAAGCCAAAGTTGCGGCTTAAGAAAGAAAATCCAGAAGGCAAAACGAAAAGGGGTTGGGGGGGTGTGTTCGAGAAACAAAAAATCAATAAAAGATCAGTTCTTTTGAATCCTGAAGCGTAAATGCAAATCACTCTGGAGAATTTTTTGGAAATTCAGGAAAATCTCCATAGGAAAAAAACTGTCAGGGAAAAGGGGTTCCTAGAATCGACAAAATATGAGATTGCCAATTCTATCAGTCTCAGAAAATTTCATATCAATCTCAGAAAATTTCATAGTGGGTCTCAGAAATTCAGGAGAACCTCAATACAGAAGGATGAAGGGATTTCAGAACGAGAAAAGAATAAAGGGAGATCGTTTGAAAGTGGAAGCAAGAAATCAAATCAATCTCAGCTAATTTCACAGACAGGAATTTCAACAGATCAAATCATAAGAAAGAGAACCCATCATGCGAAGGGGTTCCAGCAACAGAAATTGATAAAAGAATGGAGACTATCTCCATACAGAAATCAAGTACTCAAAATCAATCTCAGCCACTTTCTAGATAATCTCATAATACTAAAGAAAACTAAGAAGATGATTTGATAAAAGAAAAATCAATAAAATATGTGATTTTTTACAAAAAAAACAAAGCATGAATCCAAATCAATTCAATCCAGAAAGAAACGGATAAAAGCGAGCCCGAGAGAGAGAGAGAGAGAGAGAGAGAGAGAGAGAGAGAGAGAGAGTTCCTACATATACAGCAAATATCACAAATCTCTGCACAATAACAAAACCCAATTGAAAATATCAATTCAAATTATACAAAAATCAGACATATCCGCATGAATAAGAAAACCAAAATGAGAAGTCGATCCAAAATATACGATTCAGAGGACTGAGAAAGAAAGGGGGAATGGAGAGATTTCTTTGAATACAATGAAAAATCATATAAAGTAAACAAGAGATCCTTAGACGAATACAGCGAAAAAGAAACGCTCTGCAACACAACAAGCACCCAGATGAGAATTGATCCAAATTACACAAAATCAAAAGCAAAAAGGAAATAGTTCTTCGAATGCAACAGAAATCAAATGAATCTCCATTACACAAAGAAAACCCATACGAGAAATCGATCCAGATATTAAAACTCAAACACCAAAAGGAATCAAACACATTGAAAATCAGATAAATATCCACAAGACAACGAAAACCCAGATGAGAAACCAATCCAAAACACACAAAACCAAAAGCAAGAGTCCTTCAAAAGCATCAGGAATCAGAGAAATATCCGCAAGATGAGAAAACCATCCAATGCATACTAACTCGAAGGCGTAATGATGAAATAAAATCTTTCCTTGAATAGAGAAAGAATCAGACAAATCTCTACAAGATAATGAAAACCCAAATGAGAAATGGTCTGTAAATACATACAGAGGATCGAGTATCGAAGGCGAGCCAGACGGTAGAGAAATTCCCCCAACCCAGCTTCCTTTGGGCAATGTATCGGCCTCCAGCGAAGAGATCTCCTATTCTAACAGCATGGTATCCTCCCTTTCTGTAAGAGTCGATCCCTTCATCTTCTTCCTCAGACGACGATGAACCCATCTCTCTCTCAATTTCCCAGACCTTTTCCTCTCTCTCTCTCTCTCTCTCTCTCCCTTCCTCTCTCCTCCCTCCCTCTTATGGAGTCTATTCATTTCTTGGCCAGACCCCCATGGTAGTTCACCACCATTTAAAAAATGGTGTGACCTTTCAACCATACATATTTTATAGATTTAGATTACATCCATACCATCAAAATATCTGATGAATATGTTGCATATATTGTAACAAAAAGTTTTACTCCAAAAAACATGATTTACAATAAATTTCAATTAAAAACTTGATTTGTGTTATCCACCATTATATAGTCCTCGTTTGGATGGACGTGATTTTAGAAATAGATTCCATAGACAATGTTGATCACAATTTGGATGGTCTGGATGAATTAAAACTACGAAGAGGACAGCAGGATGAGTGACCACTATTTTCAAAATAGTGGTGAACTATCACAGGAAGTCTCGTGCTGATTTCTTTTGCAACGAGATACTCCTTTGGAGTTTGGGAACCTCGCGGAAGTAGTTACAAAGGGAAGCGGACTAGGTGCAGCCTCGGCCTCATCTAACACGGTGCGTCCCTGACTATGGAGCCCACCTTGATGAATGTATTTTATATCCTACACTGTCCATCCGTTATTTAAGATCCTTTTATTAAATTATTTTAATAATTAAATATATTAAACTCTCAGGTGGACCACACCATAAGAAACAGTGTTAATTGATCATTAAATACTTGTTATGGATAAAAACATGGATCAAGATGATATTTATTTATCCCTTCATCAAGATATTTTTGACCTTATCAACAGTTTGGATGTCCAATAAAGGTTAATCTGGGCATTACAATGGGCCCTATGAAGTTTTTAATGGTGGACGTTCAATCATCACAGGTTTCCTCTCGTATGGTCCACTGGAGATTTGGATCTTCTTAATTTCTGGTATCATTCCTTAAAATGATATTTAAAAAATGATGGACAGTGTGGATATAAAATACATACATAAAGGTGGGCCCCACTATCAGGGCCTCATCGTGTTTGGTGTGGCAGGGGCCGCACCTAATCCTCTCCCGTTTCAAAGATCGGAAGAATGAGAAATGGGAAGGGTGCACGCAAGGGTAGGATTTTCTCAAGCTTGTCTCCCGACACGTGTCATTTGGCACGTGTAGAACATCAGGGTCGTTAGTCAGCTGGACCTAACATCTTGAATGCTATGTGACAAAAAATGAGGTCAAGCGAGAAAAATGAATGGTTATTCAACAGCGGTCCACATTTCGAGATGGGGTGTGTGGCGACGACATGGGGCCTGGACCAGCCTATTTTAACGAGCTGAATTTGAATTGTGTGGTCCACCAGATGAATGGTCTGGATCTGCATTGGGACGTACGTGGAGACTAGCATTCGTGATTGTGATGAGCCTTAATTACACGAGAGCGGAGAGCGTCCACGTGTAATGGCGGGAGTAGGACGCGAATTTCCTAAAACAGCGGTTACAGGAAGCCCGTGCAACAAAAAATCCGTGGGGCCCAGAGAAATGTCTGTGTGATATCCACACCGTCCATCATTTTCTATGGATCATTTTAGGACGTGAACGAAAAAATGAGGCAGATCAAAAAAATCAAGTTGAGACCTTCCTGGAGCCCGACCCTGTTATTTTTCATGCAATCCAATCTGTTCATAGGTCGAGTCTAACTGGGATGAATGGGAAAAAATGAACTTTGGACTTATGTCCTAACGTGATCTGGCTCAACGGATGGACGGAGGGGATGTCATACATACTTCGTTGAATGGGACGGTTGGTATGTATTTATAGTTAGTATTCATGCCGAACAAAGATATGGCCAGATATGCTACAGATAGAGGATCTTCAAAGATATTTTGATTGCATGGCCATACCCCGTGAGGCCCACTTTTGGGGCCAGAAAACTCGAGCGTGAGCTCGAGCACCGACGCACCGACACATCCAACACAGCACGGCCCTGATGTGGGACACCTTGATGCATGTGTAGTATATCTACGACGTCCATTTACTTTTTCAGTTCATTTTCGGCCAACCGGCAAATACACCATAAGCTCCGGGGCTGTTAAGGAAGCATTGAGGTATCTCTTTATCTAGGCCTAGGGGTGTCAATGGGCCGGGCTAGATTGGCCCGCATTGTTTAGTTTCAATACAAACCCAGCCCTGGGCATATGACGGGCCAAAATAGTTCAGCCCGAGCCCAACCAGGAAGGTTTCTATAAGGCCCGGCTCTATCCCGCCCGAGCCCGAGCCCGGAAGAAATTTCGTAAAATCGTTGATGTTTTGATGGCCCATACCTACCTCCAGCTTATGATATCACATCCGTTCATTTGGTGGGCCCTACGGTCAAAAGAAAGAGGACAGGAAAAGAGGCTAGCCTGTTGCGATGACCAAAGAGAACGACCAAAGAGAATGCTGCATAGGTGTGGCAATGGGTACCGGCAAAAGGAGTTGGTTGGATATGGGAGAATGGTGAGTTAGATGCAAGAGATACACAGACATGAAAATGGTGAGTTACAAGGAGAGACTGAGAGGGAGATATAGGAACGTAGAAACAGGGTTTTTTTAAATATTTTTTATTGTTCTTTAGAAAAAGCTTATTCAGTGGGCCCCACTATCGTGTTTATGTGAAATCCACCCTTACAACCAAGTGTGTCAGCCCATGTTAAGCTCAGGGCAAAAAATCAGCCCCATTCGTGTTTTAGGTGGATCAAACTATTGGAAATCATGTACAGGGCAATACTCACCCTCTAAATTGTTTCCATTTGTGCGACTCACCTGAATAATGGATGGGCCTGATATTTGGGCATAAGGCCTAAGTTTTGGTGTAGTATCCTATAGTTGGATTGGATTTTATATAATCATTATTGTGGGTCCTATAAATATTAAGGGTGGACGTCTCTTTCCCAACCTTTTTCATCGATGTGGCCCACCTTAATCATGGACTGCCTAATGTTTTTTTTTTTCTTTTTTAGAAATCATAACGTAAAATTACATATCAAATCCTCTCTCATCTGTTAAAAATGGAGTGGATAAAGTGGGCATTGATTAGGTGCTACCCGGGTAACAGCGTAGTGCATGTTACCCTTACCCTTACCACACTAGATGGCCTGGGTGGATTTCATATAAATACTGTTTTAGAGCCTACCTTTCCTGACAACCTTTTCGCTAGAGCTGCACATCTGCCTGGTTAACCCGCCCGACCCGACCCGACCCGATAGAAGCCTGATTGTCCCGACTCGGCTGAGAAAACGGTCCAGTCCCGGGTGGATGCGGCTGGACCATTTTTAATTTAGGTACAGTTTAGGGATACATGCCGAACCCACCCGACCCGACCCGTACGCCAACCCGTGTATACCAGACCCATTCCACCCGACCCGAACTGCCCCATTTATATTAGTTTATTGCTTTTAGAAATATCTATATGATATTATTAATAGGTTGAATGGTCAATAAACATTAGGGTGGACTCTAGAATCTTTTAACGGTGGAAGTTCAATGCCCATTGATTTTTGTGGTGTGGTCTACCTAAAGCTTTTGTTTGCTTCCTTTTTGAGACCATGTCCTATAATAATCTGGAAACACAAATGGACGGCATTGATTTACAATATAGATCGAGGTGCTCCTCGTGGTCAAGGGTCTCACCCACATGGCTGGTTCGGGGTCTCACCGACTCTCACCCAAGCTGCACTCATCTCACACTCACATAGAGCGGATTAGGTGACATCCAGGATCCACCAAGGTGGGTGGCCCCTGACTATGTCTTAAATCCACACCGTCCAACTATTTTGAAAGATCATTTTAGGATATGATACCAAAAATGAAGTTGACTCAAATCTTAGGTGGACTACACCATAGAAACATAGTCCTAACCTGACCCGACCCAGTTTAGCGCATAGGGTAGGGTAGGGTTAGGGTTGGGTCAGTCCAACCCGGTCACAACCTGGACCGAAACCCGACCTTTAAAATATATTTAGGTTCGGTCTAGGGTTGGGCCCAACCCAACCCTAACTCGACCCGTGTGCAGGCCTACTTTTCTCTACCTCTTCCGACTTTTCCCTCCAAGATGAAACGGTTGAAAATTAAGTTTGTTTTTTAAATCTCAATCGGGTCGGGCTGGGCTTATGGGTTTTGGATGCTTTAGTCCAAACTCGGCCCGATTTAAAATCGGGCTTGAAATTTAAGCTCGAGCCCGGCCCTTGGACCAGACATTTCAGTCCATACCCGGCCCAATGCGGGCCAAGCTCGAGAGCACGACGAGCCAACCTAGCCCATTGACACCCTTATCTAGGCCCCAGGCAAACCAACCAAGATCTCTCCATGGGCTACCCCACATCTCATAGGTCCCACAGTGGGACCCACCCCGTGGCCATTCTAATCAAACAGACCTCACCTCCTGGCCATTATGCATCACACAAACCCCACCTTGTGGCCATTCTATATTATATAGACCCTACCTCATGGGTCACACCACCCTAGTGTGAAGATGCACTTGCATCAGGAAATAGTGGCAATTGACCATTAAAAACTTGTTGTGGGCCACAAAAGTTTTGGATCAAGTTGATTTTTGTTTTTATACTTCACCACCAGGTATGTGTGACCTTATCAACAGGTTGGATGGTAAATAAACATTACAATGGGCCCTAAAAGTTTTTAATGGAGGGTGTTCAATCATCACCATTGCTCCTATAGTGTGGTTCACGTGAGATTTGTATTTGCTTTACTTTTTAGATCATGCCCTAAAATGAACTGGAAAAATAGATGGACGGCATGGATAAACATGAGTTTAGCATGAAATCTTAACGTATTTTTTTTTTTGTTTTTTTGTCTTTCTCTGTCCAAATCGAGTCCCATCTTTAAGGAAACGGATTAGGTGCAGCCCCGCCTCACCAAGATGGTGCGGCCCTTACCATGGGGCCCACCTTGATGTATGAATTCTATATTCATGTGTCCATTCATTTTTCCATGTCATTTTAGAGCATGCCCAAAATTAAAGCACATCCAATTCTTAGGTGGACCATATCAAGTATGGAAAATTCACTATCTCGAGAAGAGATTACAAAGAATAAGAAATTTAGTGCATTTTATAAGAATGCAATAAAACCCCATTGAATCCAAGCTTCAAATAAAGTCCTCTACTATTGCTATACTAGCAATAGATCTTCTTACCTTGAATACCTTGAGAGAAAAAAAACCTTGGAATCTTGAATCTAGCTTTCAAGAAGAAAATTTCTTTTTTGAAACCTTCTTCTTCAAGAAGAAACTCCTCACTCTCCAAAATCTGTAACTCTCTCTTAACCCTAATACAACTTATCCCAAAAGCTCCCCTTAGACAAGTGAAATGCCAAAAATATCCCTCTAAGGGTCGTCTATCAATTGGGCATTATTTACTTATTTGAAATGGGAGTCATATGGGCTTAAAAGAGTGAATAAACCTATAATAATTTTGGTGTCACCATTTTAACACATTACATTGAGATGTGTCAAAACCTTCACTAAAGAATGATAAATGACAGTGAATGTAGGAAACTCCATGTCTGCGCCGCCTTAACAAGATTTGAATTTTCTTTATTTTTTAGGCTCGTGTCCTAAAGTGATCTTGCAAAACAAATAAGCTGTGGATCAGGGGTGTCAATGGGCCAGACTCCGGCCTAAAAAATTAAAATTTTGAATAGGGCCGGCACGATGGCCCGACCCGAAATAGTTCAAAATTCGAGCTGAGACCTACCCCAAGCCCGACTCATTGATAGCCCTAGTGTGGATATAGAACACATACATCAAGGTGGGCCTTACGATAAAGGTCGTACTGTCTTAGATGAGGCGGGGCCCACTTAGTCCGCTCTAATCTTTGAACCAGTAAACTATGTGAATATAGAATATGTTGTGGGTGATTCTGAGCTGGTCCCACACACTATAAAGAAGGTTCACGGGCCCAGGAGGCCCATATGTAGATCCTCGGCCCTTCCACTAAGCTAAGAACCAAAAGGGTCAGGCTAACTAATTACAAATCCTCCAAGTATGAGGACGACGACTGTCGAGCCTCTTACTGCAGTCATATTAAAGTTTGCAAAAGCAAAAGCAAAAGCTAAAGCAAAGGCCACGACCTCAGTCCTCTGTCAGGTCAAGAGTTGAGTTGATACCCCGGACTCATAAAGGCCGAGATCAGCCTCGAACCTTAAAAAGGACCCACAACATGGATTAGGAACTTGTAGGAGGGGAGCTCGGACATCAAGCTCTACATCCTAGCCGACCGACCTGGTCAACCACTACTAAAGAGGGGCGTGAAGAGTCCGAAGTAGAGTTAGCTAATACGAACTGGATAAGCGCCCGACCCTATCTCAGTCAGGAATCACTCCTACCATTCTCAGACATACACATCCGTACGTTTATGACTCTCCAAGTAACGTATCCTAGATAGATTCTTACACTTAATGCCAATCTGAACCCTATAAATAGGGGCCATTTCTACAAGGTCAGGTATGCACTATCTTCCCTACACACTACACATCCTATGATCGTTTCTACCTATTTGACTTAGGCATTGAAGAGTCCACAGCCAGACACCGACACCTCCCCTATGCCTGTTCTGTTCATTTCTTGAAGGTTCGACGATCGCCATTAGCGTAAGCCTCGTTCACCTCAAGGGAGACGAACGCCCGAGATACTATCAGGTTGAGTTTAACCGACCTCATATGCTATCCAAATTTGAGCGATAACAGTTTGGCATCGTCTGTAGGAAATACGACTAGCCTTGTGTTCTCACCGTCCAAGTTCTACACCCAGCCCTAGTTCTTCTTTAGTTCATCACCACGATGAAAGGGAGAGGGAAGGCACACGTTGTGGTTGAAACCTCCCACCGAGACCCACCCAGGGATGAATAAGTCCAGCAGACACCTTCTCAGCACGACTCCTCGCAATTCTCATTAACCACGAGCCAACGGAGGTCACGAAACAGGAAAGCCTGAATTATTTCCATCGAGGAGAAAGTCGACACTTTAACAGAGCATGTGGCCCACCTCATGACAATGATGGAACGACAAGGGTCACAACCGAACAACCCTTTGGAGGTGGCGCTCGAGACGCCCCATGTTAGCCAACTTAAACGATCACGTCACGGGCGATATCAGGAACGACCTCTAGCCGATGACGTCCAAGCCAGTCGAATTACCCTTACTCGGACGCACACAACCGGAGAACTCGACAAATTTGACGTGTGCCACATGCTTAATGAAAGGCGCTAGGCTTGGGGGGATGGCCCCTAAACAGATGACAAAGTGCAAGTCACATGGGAGGCACAGATCGAAGAGATTAGGGGCCAACTCAGCAATATTCAACAGGCCTACTGAGCTAAAGCCTCAATATCCATCGACACCCTCCCTGAGCAAACCGAACCTCCATTCATGGATGAAATCATGGCAGCACAACTACCCCAAGGGTTTAAAATGCCATAGATAAAACCTTACTCGGGTGTTTGCGACCCCGTCGGGCACTTGGAATCCTTCCGAGCATGGATGGAGTTACATGGTGCTTCTAGCCCATCATGTGCAGGGCTTTCCCCTTGACATTTTTCGAGGCCGCCCAGATGTGGTTCAGGAACTTAAAACCGAAATCCATTAGTTCATTCTAGTAGCTCAACAAAGCCTTCAACACCCAGTTCATCGATGGCAAATGAATTCGAAAACTAACAATTCACCTTCTGACGGTGAGGCAGAAAAACAACGAATCACTAAAAGATTACTTAGTCTAATTCAATGCTGAGGTCATCTAATTAGAAGGCTACACTGACTAGGTAGCTCTCACAACCCTCATAGCTGAGCTGAGGTCAGGAAAATTTCTTTTCTCACTCGATAAAAACCCCCAACGACATTGGCAGATCTACTAAACCAAGCACATAAATATTACAATGTTGAAGAGTTGGTCAGTGCCCATCGAGACGAGAGCAACTCGGCGAAGGATAAGAAAAGAAAGGAGGTCAAGGAGAGCTCCAGCACCGACCCCAAATGAAGGAAAGACGACAATAGGAGCGATGCTTCCTGAGCAACCAACACCTCGAGTAGCTGGTTTGACCGATACACACCATTGACTGCCTTTACGAGAAGGTGTTCATGGAGATCAATGACAGAAGGGTCCTGAAATGGGCAACCAAGATGAGGTCGGGCCTAGAGAAGAGAAACAAGTTGAAGTACTGCCTCTTCCATAAAGATCACGGCCATAACACCACCAACTATTTTGACTTGAAAGAAATCAAGTCCCTCATCCAAAGGGTTATTTACATGACTACATCACCTAACGCCGATAAGACAAAATGGCTCATCAGCAAGAAGAGTGAGAAGAACGCATCAACAATGAACTGGTAGGGGAGATTTGAACTGTCTTTGGAGGACATGTCGGTGGAGGAGGCTCCAACCGGGCACACCGAGCTCACTCTCGGAGTGCACAGTTCGATGGCAAGGTCCATCGTATAAACCTCATTAGCTGACCCAGGAAAGAACCCAAGATAGATTCGTGTCCTATAACCTTAATCGAGAAGGACGCAATGTGGCTCCTCCACCCCCATGATGATGCGATATTGGTCACAATGACCGTCGCTAATTGCAAGCTATTTAGGATGCTGGTCGACATCAACATCTTGGCCGATATCCTTTTCGCTTCAATCTTCAACCAGATGGGGATCGACAAATCCAGACTCCGAGTTGTGAGGACTCCGCTGCTCGGATTTTTCGATGAGAGCGTGATGCCAGAAGGAAGCATCATGCAACCGGTCACAACAAGAGAACCACCCAACCGGGTTGCCCACATGGTGGACTTCCTAGTTGTGGACTGCCCCTCAGTCTGCAATGCCATCATAGGCAGACCTTCCCTGAACGTTATGAAAGTCGTGGTCTTCATATACCACTCGACAATGAAGTTCTGAACCGAGTAAGAGTTCGATCGGGTCAAAGTCGACCAATAGGAGGCACGATGCTGCTATGCGACAACTCTCAAAGGAAGAGCACATGAGCCCTAAGTCATGTAGATCACCTCCCTAGATCTGAGAGAGGAGAATGTAGAGAGGGGGTCGACCGTTGAGGATTTGGTCCTTGTACAACTCTCTAAGTAAGACCCTACGAGTGTAGTCCAAATAGGGTCACTGCTCGACCCTTGACTTCAAATAGAGTTGATGGACCTATTAAGAGAGCAAGCCGATGTTTTCACTCGGTCCCATCAAGATATGCCCAGCATCGATTCAAGCATTATGGTCCATCGTTTGAACGTGGATCCGAACCACAAGCCCATCCAACAAAAGAGACAGGCATTCGACACAGAAAAGTATGCAGCTATCGACGAGGAGGTCGACAAGCTCCTTGAGGTCGGGTTTTTCAAAGAAGTCTATTATCCCGATCGGGTTGCCAATGTCGTACTGGTGAAAAAAGCCAACGAAAAGTGGAAGGTTTTTGTAGATTATACCGACCTAAACAAGGCTTTCCTGAAAGATAGTTTTTTGCTACCTCAGATCTGTTGATTAATTTGATCTCCAAAAATAAAATAAATAAAATTGAAAAATCGAATTTAAAGGACAGGCTAAAGCACGTGAAAAACATGATGTCCTTAAAGCGTAATTCGCCCCTACTCAAAATACTTTGAGTCTGTTGTCAGGTTATAGGCGGACTGCTTCCAGGATACGACGAGCCTTATATGGTTCTGCGTTCAACAAAAACGAAGAGATCACTATGGAACTCAGTTACACAATCTCTGGTAGAAAAGAAAAAGAAAGAGAGGAAAAGAGTATGACGTTCTTCTGCAACAAGTAGACCACTTCTGCAACAAGTATGACGTTCTTCTGCAATAGTTCGTATGAACCAAACTGTACGGCTAGATGACTTTGGCTGGAGGTGATGGTTCAGTAGTAGACTTGAGATGGTTGTAATTGTTGTGAAATGAACCAGACCTGTCCAGTTTATAAAGGTAAGGGTGGCTGGCAGTTTTGGTCCAGAGCCATAATAGCACAAGTCATTTTCTGACAGTTTCTGACCATTATACATGTGGGAGTTACACCTGCATGCTAGCTGTTTAGACTCAGTGACTAGTCATTTTCTGACTATTGGGCTAGCCACATGCAGCTGTTACTGCATGGTCTAAACTGTTATTGCATGAGCAATTACACAAGTCTCTCTAAGTAGCCTTGCAGCTCTCTATAAAAAGTAGAGAAGTCTCTCTATCAAACCTCTTACCCACAGCACCTCCTCTGTTCCAAACCCAGCCACCTAACCCACTACTTAGCCTCTATCGCACCGCGACTCGCACCAATCTCGCTTTGGTCCGTGAGGTCGCAACCCATCCGTGATAGGATGCGCACGTGCGAAGTGTAAAATGCGCCACTAGCACCTCTACAGCCACACTGCCTCACATGTCCACGCCCTTACACCAAAACAGTACCTGTGGCTGTGCTCGTAACCAAGTCCGAGTTCGAGATCGAGCCCGAGCGCATGCGCGTATGCAGTGTTCCAGTGCTTTGCACTGGAAGTCGCAAGCCACCATACTCCTCTCTCTCTCTCTCTCTCTCTCTCTCTCTCTTCATAAATAAGTAAGGTGCACAATACCCTACTTATAAAAAAGAAAAATTCCCTTCTCCCATTCGATATGGGACAAAAAACAAAACAAGTTTTTTCTTTTCATTTTTTAAAAATTATTTTAAACCAATAGTTTCAACAATCCCTCACTTGGTTGAAAATAATTTTTTTTAAACTAAAAAAAAGATACCTGCCAGAGTACAAACTGATCATATGCCTAAAGAAAGATATCTTTCGATTTGAATTCTTCCTTAGTTTAAGTATTTCAAAGACTTATCGAAATTACTAGTAGTCGCAACTTTGAACCAGTTATCTTTAGATAACAGGACTTAAATACCACACACATACTTTCTTAGTGTTGTTTAAGTTTCTACAACTATTGCCCGAGTTCTACGGTGTGAATTGAAAATTTGAGTGTAAATTCTATGAGATTCCATTCAACACATCGCATAACTAAAATAAATCCCAAATATAAAGTTTCTTTTCCACTAATATCTTATTACATTAAATTTTACAAAATAAATCGACTACGGTTGGCGCTTGAGTAACATGTGACCATCTAAATATTCTGCTCTATCCGCATCTTTTTTTCCTGAAGACCTGCAAGAACTGTGGTGATTTTAGTGAGCTAAAAGCCCAGTAAGGTCATTTCCATCACAGGTAATATTCCAGTTAATAAGAGATAGGATGAGAATCATCAACGGATAGAATTGTATGAAATATACGAGGATGAGATTATGATTGATACACTTTATGATTTATTATAAATGGAACATGATTATCATGATGTCATGTATGTTATGGTACGTGTGAGAGCAATAAACGTCTAGGAACTCGCTGCCACTGAACATTAGGAACTTGTCGCAAATCAACCATGCTCACCTAACCGGTACAGTGAGGCGGCAAATCAACCATGCACGCCAGTGGGCAAATCAACCATGCTCAATAAGTGAAACGACCAGAACTCGCTGCCACTGAACATTAGGAACCTGTCGCAAATCAACCATGCTCACCTAACCGGTACAGCGAGGTGGCAAATCAACCATGCACGCCAAGAGTCAAATCAACCATGCTCCTGTTCTGTCATAGTGTATAATGAATGTGTATGTCATGAGTTATGGAAGCACTCTGCAAGCATACAATGCATATTACCATTCAATCAATTCACACCATGCACACATTAACTTAATTAGGGTGTCTCTTTACTTAAACCCTAAGTTATTGTCTATTAGAAAGTGTAAGGATAATATTACGTAGAATTTTAATAATATCACAAATACCCAGAGTTGTACATCGTTAATATCGAAAGTGTGTAGTCTAAGTCAAACGTATTCCTAAAATCTTGATTTGCACAACAAGAAAGAGAAATTGAGGGAAGGAGCCAACTAGAAAGGAAATACGGAAGGACTGGGAGAATGGAAACGAAAGATGGATCCTTTACCTAGGATCAAAGATGCTACTCTAAACTCACTTTAGAAAGAGATTGAGGAAATGATCTTTACCAAAGATCCATTACATGAAACAATAAAGAGAGTTGGAACTTGAACGTAAAGAATAACATATATATGAAAAGAGAAATCAACTAGAAGTTTTTGAGATGAATCACTCACCGATTGCTGGACCAAGTGTAAACAACACGTCAGTGAGTCGACTCGTTGGGTTAACTCGGCAAAAATCCTTTTCCCTTTCTTCTTTTTTTCTTTTTCTTTCTTTCTTTCTTCCCCCCCCCCCCCCCCCCCCCCCCCCCCCCAAGTTTTTTTTGCTCTTTTTTTTTTCCTTAAGCTTCCTCTATCTTCCTTGGCTAGAACTCTTAAATCCAGCAATGGTTGAAGAGGTGACTGTCCTCAATATGTATTCTCTCTCTCTTTCTCACATTCTCTCTCTCTCTCTCTTACATTCTCTCTCTCTCTCTCTCTCTCTCTCTCTCTCTTGTTTCATATCTGCTTGATCATCTTGGGTAGTAGGATTCTTATAGGCGTGGGTGTCTTGCACAGTAAGTCATAGGGGTGTTTCTTCGAGTGGAAGAAATCTTGGATTCAATCCAAGTTGAGGAGGAACTGTTTATTCTAGAAGGTTCTTGCACATGGGAGCCGTTGGGAATCACGGTGGGGTCCACATGATGTTAATACGAGATTTGGGAAGTCCATGCAAATCAGGGACCTTGATCTTGGCGAATCTTGGTTTACATTGGTTAGAAATAACAGTTTGGAGTGGGTTGCTGGGTTGACGAACGGCCAGACGATTTCCACGGACCTTGGAGGAGATGCGTACGGACAGGATGGACGTCTTGGATTTTGTATACAGGGCCCACCGGATGGACAGCATGAACCGTGTATGGTGGCAGCGGTAACGCTGTTGTTGCAGAGTCCATGGAGAAGATGGACATGTCGTCCGGTTCATGCGTCCGCACGTAAAAGGAGAATTTGTGTTCCACTTACAAGTGAGGTCCACATGTAGTGGGTTGAGTGCATTTCCTCCGTCCAAAAGGTGGGCAACATAAAGTTGGCCATCGACGAGAAAAATGAGGCAGATCTGAGTTAAGCTGGCCCACCTGTGGCCCAATTTCTGATTAGGGCATTTCTGGGATGATCGGAGGGATGAAATTTGTCGTGTACGGTTAAATTGTGTCCTAGAACTCATATATGAAGTTTCGTATGAAAGCGATCTTCAGAATTCCTAATGCTTAAAAATGGTGTTTTAATTTAAGTTTAACTAATGGCATTTTCATAATTATTATAAATTTATAAGTTTTATGAAATCTAAAACTTTTACACTGTTCTAGGGATTATTCTGAGCAACTTTAATAAAAGGATCATACCCTAATTCCCTACGGATAGTTTATTATTAATTTATCAATATAAAAAGTCATTTAAATTATTAAATAATTAATTCAATTCTAATTTAAATGATTCTAAACCCTAGGGTGTTGTAAACACACCTGAACAAGTTCAAAGGGCCGGAGAATAGATGATCTAAGCATATGCCTAGTGATGGACAAGGTGTACGGATCAGATTTAGGGATAGACACGTGTACCGGACGATGTGGAGATCGTACAACGGTTTTAAGTTGGTCGCATAATTCAAAATCGAAGTGGACGGTTATATATTCCAATCTAGCAATGATAAGTCATTCTAACGGTCAATTTTCTGACTTAACTACGTACAGTAAGCTTTTCAGAGGCCTAAAAAGTGTCAGAATACGTATAAAAGTGTGACGTGTGTGTATGCATATGAACGACGTGGCCTAAAATTTAAATTCTAATGTGTGAACTATAACACTCGTGTACCTATTCGTGTACTAAATTTTCGGGGTATTACAGTATTGGTCATACATTCGATCAGATAGAGTGTTCAAGATGTATCCTCGACACAGCAAATTATCTTCTTCTCTTTTGACATGTGCAACGATCTGCTTTAGTGTGTCTTTATCAGTTGCTGGAAGAAGTGGCTTCAAGTTCAGATTTAAGATATAGTATATCTTCAATGTCGTAATCAGGAACTTAATTTTATCCTGTCATTTGGTGAAATTGGTTCAATCGAACTGATCTAGACGAATCAGATTTTGGTTCATCAGTTTGATTGATGATACTCCTTCAATTTCCATATCAAATTACGCTTTAAGATTGTTGATCAATTTGATCTCTAAAAATAAAATAAATAAAACTGGAATAATCAAATTTAAAGGACAAGCTGAAGCACGTGAAAAACACGCTATCCTTAAAGCGTAATTCACCCCTACTCAAAATACTTTGAGTCTGTTGTTAGGTTGTAGGAGGATTGCTTCCAAGATACGATGAGCCTTATGTGGTTCTGCGTTCAGCAAAAATGAAGAGACCACTATGGAACTCAATTACACAATCTCTGGCAGAAAAGAAAAAGAAAGAGAGAAAAAGAGTCAAGCATTCTTCTGCAACAAGTAGACCACTTCTCTGGTCTTAGTACTTAGGTTCGTATAAACCAATCCGTGAGGCTGGATGACTTTGGCTATAGGTGATGGTTCAATAGTAGACTTGAGATGGTTGTGATTGTTGTGAAATGAACCAGACCTGTTCAGTTTATATAGGCAAGGGTGGGTAGCAGTTTTGATCCAGAGCCATAATAGCAATAGTCGTTTTCTAGCAGTTTCTGACCGTTGTGCATGTGGGAGTTACACCTGCATGCTAGCTATTTAGATTCAGTGGCTAACCATTTTCTAACTGTTGGGCTAGCTACATACAACTGTTATTGCATGGTCTGGACTGTTACTGTATGAACAGTTACACAAGTCTCTCTAAATAACCCTGCGGCTCTCTATAAAAAGCAGAGAGGTCTCTCTGTCAGACCTCTTACCCATAACACCTCCTCTGTTCTGAACCCAGCCACCTGACCTACTACTTAGCCTCTGTTGCACCGCGACTCGCACCAGTCTCGCTCCTATCTGCGAGGTCGCGACCCATCTGCGACATGATGAGCACGTGTGAAGTGCAAAGTACGCCACTAGCGCCTCTACAGCCACACTGCCTCACATGCCAACGCCCTCGCACCGAGCCCTAGCCCGAGTTCGAGTCCGAGACCGAGACCAAGCCCGAGCGCGTTCGCGTGCGCAGTGTTCAAGTGCTTCGCATTAGAAGACGCAAGCCACCATACTCCTCTCTCTCACCATAAATAAGTAAGGTGCACAACACCCTACTTATAAAGAAGAAAAATTTCCTTCTCCCATCCGATATGAGACAAAAATAAAACAGGTTTTTTCTTTTCATTTTTTCAAAATTGTTTTAAACCAATAGTTTCAATAGGATCCACTAACTGGTGGATGCACCACCGAGTACGCACTGCTCAGCTTCATGAACGCATACTCGGGGTACAACTAGATCATGATGCACCGACATGACTAGCAGAAGACCACCTTCATCACTAATCGGAGGCTATACTGCTATAGAGTTATGTCATTTGGCTTGAAAAATGCAGGGGCCACCTAACAGAGACTGGTGAATCAGATGTTCATCGAGCAGATCGACAAAATGATGAAGGTCTACGTCGATAACATGCTCGTCAAGAGCATAGAGTCCTCGGACTACATAAAGGAGATATTCGACATTTTAAGAAAGTACAAAATGAAGCTAAACCCAAGTAAGTGCGCCTTTGACATCGGCTCAGAAAAATTCCTAGGCTTCATGATGCATCAACGCTGGATTGAGGCGAACCTCGAGAAGATCTGAGCTCTTATCGAGATGAGCTCACCCAACGCTACCAAGGAGATTCAACACCTTACAGGACGGGTGGTAGCACTGAACATAATTGTTTTTTGGTCCACGGACAAATGCTTGCCATTTTTCAAACAATTGGAGGGAAGCAAGAAGCCAATCTGGATCGAGGAGTGTAAGCAAGCATTCTAACAATTGAAAGCTTACCTCAGATTGCCGCCGCTCCTCTCCAAAGCTGCACCAGGAGAAGAGATGATGCTCTTCTTAGCTATCTCCCCAACAGTAGTAGGCTCGACTCTGATCAGGGACGACGGGGGCACCCAGCGACCTGTCTACTAGTCAGCAAAGCCATGCTCGATGTGAAGACCAACTACCTTGAAATAGAAAACCTGGCCTTAGCCCTGGTAATCTTAGTCAAGGTCTTAGGCTATACTTTCAAGCACATGTAATCATCTTCCCAACCGACCAGCTGTCACGCCCCGAAAATCAAGTGTCGGGCAGTCCGCGGCTCCCGACTCTTCCGGGCGAACTGTATTTTGCGGAAGTATATTTTAATGGCACAAATCGATGGCATCAACTCATAAACAGAGATTTAAGCTAAACAGTGTATAATTCAGTTTGAATTTAAAGTGTAAATACATACAATTATCCACACAATCAAGGAATCCACTCAGCTGGGGCTCAATATATACATGCTAAAAAATGAATACAATATAAGTCTAAAGCCACTCCGATAGGCAAGCCAGCAAATCCTACGTCTTACTTATCAAGTAGTAGAAACTCCTGCATCAAAGATAACTGGTTGGTGTTTTAAAACACCCCCCAGGTGGGAGTGAGTAATCATACTCAGTGTTACCATTCCCTAAGTTAAATATGTTATCAATACAATCAAGTACAAATAGTGGAGCATAACAAATGGTGGGGTTCTCACACCTACCACCCCAGCATCAGTAGATAACATAACTTCACAATCAAGTTCCTATTCTAGTTGAATAATGCATGCAACTATGATATGCAAATGTTATGTTCCGGAGAAATAAACGGTGGGGTTACCACCCAGCAGCAGCATCAGACCAATGCACGTGAAAATGTGATGCATGCATGTTTACCAAGTATTTGTTTAATCCCGTATTCAATTAGCAGTATTGGCGAAGCCAGAATACCTCAATTTTATCAAAAGGCTATTAAACAGGAACACGACCGACAGGAACGTAGCCGAACACTGGATAGCGAGGAAAGCCGGACACTGGACAGTGGCCTTACCGAACACTGGACAATGCCAGGTCGGGGTACCCTCAACCAGGCCGGGGCCCACCGCCAGGCCAGGGCATCCTATGCCCGGCTCCTGGAATCCCAATTTAGGTCCGTCACCCAACATAACTTAATAATGAATCAAATGGTAAGGGTCTCAATGTCCTAGAATGTCATATGCATGGTAATGGGTCGTCACCCAAGATCAATGATGGTAGGCTCATCACCTAGCATCGGTGCTCAAGACTCTCGATAAGACCATCAGGATCAATACCGGTCAAAGACAGCACAAGCACAGTTACCCATATACCATGCCTGGCCCATGAGCTTCAGTATGTAGGATTCAATGCTCAAGGCTATTGGAGGGCTCATCACCCACACCAGCCTAAGATAGCACAAACACAGTTACCCATATTCCATGTCTGGCTCATGAGACTTGATACGTACAATTATAAGTGACTGCGTAACAATGGTAACTGTGGTATTAGAGATTCTACAGAATATGTAACAATGATCAAACAAATATGATTAACCCTGAAATTTACTGATTTGGTAGGCCGAGCGAAACATCAACCAAACCGGCGTAGCTAGGGTCGGTCGATCATGTTACTCCCAAGTCGACTAAACAAGTCCGTGACGGCCAAACCTAAGTAGGCAGTCCATAAATTGTGATTTTCAGAGATTAATCCCAATCATGTCAATTAAATATTATACTAAGCATGTCGTGAGAATAATAGAACATCATAGCATTCATTGTCTCAATCAGGCATAAAACCAAACAGTTGATATGCGATATACTTCATTTCATATATGGACGTAAAATCAAACACTTGGCGTGCTATTGCAGGCCAACTCATCAAATTCATAATCAGGCACTAGCCTGGGTGGATGGTAATCCACTTACTCAAGCATATGTGAACTTCTGTTCACTCAGGAATTTCATCGAACACTTGATATGCACAACACATAAAATCTCATATTTTCATAAAATTGATTCAAATGGGCAATCAATCCACACATCAAAGTAAGCATGTAATGAATCAACACATACAAAACATCAATCATAAACATAAATCATTCGGCACTCAACTTTGAATGGAATTCAAGAAAAATCCAATTTTCACTATTTGGAACCATCATGGGCTGATAATAGCCAACTTAGAAGATAGTCCTCACCTGTGTTGGTGAATTTACACGTTAACAACGTCTAGGATGAAGGATTCGAAAGAAGTAGCAAAAATCCTGCATAAATTCGAATAAAGATGGTTTTGAGAAAGAAAAGTCTGATTTGGGTTTGTAATTCGGAGTGTAGATCGGAGTATTACCTGTGATTGATAGCTGGCATCGATCGATTGAAGAATTCGGCGACGCATGCGACGAATCCGGGAGAAATCCCCAATTCCTAGCTACCCAAAATCCCTAATTTCATCTCAAATGAAATTCTCAAATGGGGCTTAGTATTTATAGTTCCAGATGGCCCAAGGTTGAGGCGAGTCACACAACTCACCCTCTCTGGTCTTGATCTAAGTTGTGCAGTTTGGGATAGGGTGTCGGGTATCTGATATAGGGGAAAGGTCAAGCTCATTAAGGCAATCGATTCCACGTAGATTCGTGATCAACGGCCCACTAACGAATGGTCTATAGCTATTCTAAGTTTTCGGAACACCAATTGGATGATTTAGAGAACAGAGTTTAGTGAATCCTTTCACTAGGTCATAGTAGGCATAGCTAGATATATGGTGTGATATACGTGGTGCATTTATTTACAGGTTAAGGGCGGTTAATCTCATTCGTATGGTTTTACATGTCAAAAGGGCTATTTTGTCAAATCGATAAACTCAGGATAATCGAGATTTGATTCACTGATTAGGGTAGTCTAAAGTGGATCTGTATTGTGAGTCGGTTATATAGGTTAATCCATTGTGATTTCAGTAAATCATAAATTGAGATTCATTAATTAACGGATCGGATGTAAGATTAGACAATTAAAAAGGAATTTGTAGCTATCCATGATATCTAAAAAAGAATGTACAGTTAGATTGATGTGTTTAAATATCTTATGAGGTTTCGATAAAATTGGATCGTCTAAACTAGGATTTCATGTACAAATCTTCTAGATTATTGGTTCTAAATCAGACGGCATTTGAGAATTAAAATAGAAAATTTTCGAGAGGCGCTCGAGTACTTTCAAGGCTCGAGGATTGAAATTTCCAGGGCGTTACACCAGCCGCTTCGATAAGTTCCATGGAAGGTCCTGGGACGACGCCTTAAAAGGGTCAGCGGCATCTTCGGGGGCCAACCCTGAGTTCCTTGGCACGAGCTGCCCCCTCAGCAGGGCCACAAATCTGCTCCGGACGGGCCTATAGATCGACCACCTCCTGTTGCGATATGGGAGGAGCAGTATCAATGGTGGCCGAAGCCGCCACAACCTCTGTAGAAGCCGTAACGACAATCGTTGTCCCCCAACCTCAACGATAGGGGGTTAGCCACGGGTGTAGCAACAAGTGTGGCTACATTAAAGGAAGGGTGCTTAACAATGACCCTCATCTTCTTCGCGGCCAGCAGCCGCTCGACCTCCTCCCCAATAGGACACTTCTTCCTTGACCCAGAAGGTGGAGTAGACAACATCTTTGAAAAATAAAGACACATGATTAACAAATTGGCTAAGGGTCCGCAGGAAAGGTGATCTACAAGCTACCGAGCACATAAAGGGTACCTCCAGATATAGGGCTGGCCTGACGAAAGAGGTTGTTTGTAAGCAGCTCCTTCTAACTCCTTTGAGCTACATGCCTCTAATGGCTACCTTGATAAATGGGCAGGGAGCTCAGGCTTCTTTTGGTGGAAAATTGTGAAAAGAAAAGAAAACTACGTCAGCTTAGAATAGTCAAGAAGAAAAGGAGAAGAGTGGTTAAGCAGCTCGATAAGACTGTTAGTGCACTTTTCTGTGGCATACCAGTGCACCTTGTTTGTCAATTACTTAGGTCAGTGAGTCTAGTGTCGGTTGAGCTTAATGAAGACGAAGACCAAAGACTCAAGATGGACAGGCTGCATCAAGAAAGGAGAAACAGGTAAATGTGATGCCTTGGTGTGCCTTGCCTTGACCATAACCTAACCCATTACCTCTTAGATGACTTGGACCAACTAGGTATACCTTTAGTCATCATCATTAGTCTTAGAACTCCATGAAAAACATGATAAATTAGACTAATTAAAGAGGTGGAAGCTGCTGTAAACAAAACAGCTCAAAACAGCAGTTTTCAATTGATCTCCGATCAATCGGACGTTGGCTCCGATAGGACTCCGATCAATCGGACAGAAGCTCCGATCAATCGAAAATTTTTCCAGCAACCTTGAAAATCCACTGGACATATTTCCGATCAATCGGACAGTCTTCCGATCCATCGGAAGGGGTCCGTCCGATCAATCGGATAGTGTTCCAATCAATCGGAATATCTTCCAGAGACTTCACTGGATAGATTTCCGATCAATCGGACTTGTCTCCGATTAATCAGACAGGTCTCCGATCAATCGGACCTTCTTCCGATCAATCGGAGATGCGCGAATCTGCCCGTTTTTTGACCGTTGGAAGAAAATCTATTTAAGATGGGGGATTCGTTTTTGAGCTAATAGAGGAAATTTTGAGGAGATAGGAGCCACCATTATTGAAGATCATTAAAAGCCTTATTCCTAACCCAAACAAGTGATCTTCCTTGTGATTCATCACAAGTATGAAGCATTCAAAGCTCAAGAAGAAGATGCACTTGTCCCTCTTTTGATCTCTAGAGATTGGATTGATCTTGATAGTCATATTCCTATCCAATACTCTATGATGAGATCGTTGTAGGTGAGACTCTCTAGGTAACCCATTCCCATAAGCTATAGAGATCTCAAACCTACCTTCCCTAGCACCTTGGGCATCTCCAATGGAGCATCACATGCAAGGTAGCTGATCTTGGAGCTGAAGTCTTGGCAAAGCAGCGGCGTCAAAGATCGGGGGAGCACAAGGGGAGCTGATTCAAGCACAGGGAGAGCGAGAAGAAGCAACCCAAAGCGACGCTACAAAGGGGCTCAATCCGACAAGTAAGGTTGTCTTGTTAGGAGTCCATCCACTCAATTCCCTGTGGGGGTTGAGTGTAGAGTTTGTTTGACAAACTCGACCTAGGGTCGTTAGCCGATCCTTGGCCTATTGGTTGGGCCTAAAATCTAGGGACGTCAGCCGTTCCTTGGCACGTTAGTCGGCCTAAACAGAGTCTCCAAGGGGGAGCAACCAACACGGGTGCAAACGTGTAGGTTGGGAGGAATCTGTAAACTCTCCGGTTGGGATGGATCCGATTTAAAACACCTTGGTTGGGAGGAACCAGATTTAAACTCCCCAGTGAATGCCGGTGTGCTCAAAGGGGTTGAGTACTTGAACCGGGAGTGGAGTAGACAAGTAGTCGAACCACCATACATGCTTGTGTTTGTGATTGAATTGAGCACATTGATATCTTAGCATTGTAAGTTTAATTATTTAATTATGAATGCTTGATAGGAATGTATGCTAGGCACTTGATAGGCACATCCACATTCATAAGATGTACTTTCACTTCCTCAAGTAGACTTGAACTTCTTGATCTATCCTCACTCAAGTCTATTTGAGTAGCATAGATTAGGTTCTTCATTAGCTTAATCATTTAATTAATCTATGCTTGTTTAGACTAGGTTATTTATAGCTTTTATCATATGCTAGTCTTTTGATTGGACCCACTTAGGCTTGGAAGCCAAAAGTGTTAATCGCTTACGTAGCTTAATTTGTTGAATTGTTTAAGTAGGCGAAAAGATTTTTAAAAAGGTCCTAATCACCCTCTCCTATAGGTTTAGCCATAATTCTAGTTGCTCTTTAAGCTTCCGCACGTGTATGCATAGGGTGTCGTGTTAGACTACCCGACGCAATTTCAAAGACTTCCCGACCTGGTGCAGAAAAGGCAGTGGGGACCGGAAAGCGTAAGGTCCTTAGCCTGATAGATGACACCTCCCATCCCTTGGTTACAAAAAACCACTTGTCCTTTCAGTTCTTAGTGGAGGATGGGTTATCACCGATCAGGGCCTCGCCCTTGCCCCTCCAGGACGAGAAGTAATTCCAGCCCTTAAGCAACAGACTGCTCTTCACTTGGTACAAATAAATGATCTCTTGCGCAAAGAGCTCGATATTCCCGACCTGTTGCCACAAGACGTAGCAGTTAAAGATTGCTCTCCACGCATTGGGGTTGAGCTTCCCCAGAGCAAGGGAGAGACGGACAAGGACCTCTCTCACTGGACGATGGAGAGGAAGACATAAGCTGCACTGAGAAGAACACTGAGTAAAGCGCGACCTCACCTTCGCGAGGTCGGCTCAGAACTTCTCCATCATCGGGTAGGTGAAGTCCCACAGATGGAGAGATACTATAGTCCTTTTTTAGCCAACTCAAGTCGGACTTCGTGAGTTTTGACTTAAAAGAATCGGCCTTAAAGTGATTGTTCTCGACCACACCAAAAGTGGAGATTGGGTTAATTGCCCTCTGCTCCTCAGAAGGAGGAGCTTCATCATCGAGGATATCTCTCGGTGCCTCCCTGGGGGCTAACTCGCCGACAAACTCCATGCACACAAACTTAGTGCGGGAAGCCTCGCCGGAATTCTCCATTTCTGGCATCAACGTTTGGAAAAACTAAGGATGGAAGAAAGAGAATCTAAGGCCCAATATAAGACGATCGGGACCACTGATAGAGACCAAGAGACCTACTAGACAAGAAACTCCAACACGCAATGACCACAACAGTTGAAGGAGTCTCCGAAGAAATGCCAGAAAAACTCGAGGACTTCGAAATAGCACCGAAAATGGCAGCTCGAGTAGGGCTCGGGCACTCTCTGCAGCAAATGAAAGGAAGAACGATGAAAGGGGAGGTGTATTTATAGCCTCAC
This sequence comes from Liriodendron chinense, assembly GCA_003013855.2. Classification (NCBI taxonomy): domain Eukaryota; kingdom Viridiplantae; phylum Streptophyta; class Magnoliopsida; order Magnoliales; family Magnoliaceae; genus Liriodendron; species Liriodendron chinense. Next base: position 8,509,528 of record ML058446.1, read on the forward strand.
CATGGGCCTGCAGCATCTCAATACACACGCACGTGTTGCCACGCAGCAACCTCGTGCAAATGAACGACGATTCGATTCACCTACCCTTGCCATGTGTCAATGTGGGGTTTGTCCGCACAAGGATATGATGCTTCGCCGGATGGGCTCCCACCACGTGTTGCCATGGGATTGGCCAAGAGGTTATACCACAATCCGTCTGACGAACATGCGTCACACGTTAGCTCGTGATTTGTTCGAGCGCTGAAACGGCTGTCGCGCCGTATGGGTGATCATGACAGTGTTTCAAATTTCCAACCTAGCAATAAATTCCTCGTTTCCCGTTCGCATATCTAACGACATCTGAGCAACAAAATTTTAAATTTCAAAACTCTCGCCCGAGCTCTTGACCAGCCCAATCAACCTGTTCTACTTCCAAGCCTGAGCAAGTTGGCCTTGTTGGGGGGGGGCAACTGTTGTGGGTGATTCCGAGCTAGTCCCACATACTATAAAGAAGGTCCATAGGCCCATGAGGCCCATATGTAGATCCTCATCCCTTACGCTAGGCTGAGAGCTGAAAGGGTCGGGTTGACGAATCACGAGTCCTTCGAGTATGAGGACGACGACTACCGAGCTTCCTACTGCATTCCTATCAAAGTCTGCAAAAGCAAAAGCTAGAGCAAAGGCCACGACCTCGGTCCTTTGTTAGGCCGAGAGCCGAACTGATACATCGAACTCACAAAGGCCAAGATCAGCCTCGACCCTTAAGGAGGACCCATAGCACGGGTCAACAACTCGTAGGAGGGGAGCTAGATACCAAGCTCTACATCCCAGACCGACCTGGTTGACCACTACCAAAGAGGCATGCGGTGAGTCCGAAGCAGAGCCGACTAATACGGACCAGATAAGCGCCCGGTCCTATCTCAGTTGGGAACCTCTCCTACCATTTCGAGACATAACTCCCATACGTTTATGACTCTCCAAGTAGCTTATCTAGATTAACTCTAACACTTAATGCCAATTCGAACCCTATTCTCTCTACGGAACTAGGTATGAACTATTTTCCTTATGCTACGCATTCTACAATCATTTATATCTGTCCGACTTAGGCATCAGAATGTCCATAGCCGAATACTGGCACCTCCCATATACCTGTTCGATTCGTTTCTTGCAAGTTGGACGATCGCCGTTAGCGTAAGTCTCGTTCACCTTGATGAAGACGAACGCGCGAGGTACCATCAGACCGAGTTTAACCAACCTCATCTGCTGTCCAAATTTGAGCGACAACAGAATACATACATCAAGGTCCCACATAATCCGCTCCAATCTTTGAACCAGATAAAATGTGTGGATATAGAATACGTACGTCAAGTTGGGCCCTACATAAAAGAGACGCACTTAATCCGCTCCCGTCTTTGAACCAGTTAGCTTTTGTATGGCCAGTAAAGATAGCTTTTGTATGGCCATTAAAGATTCAGGACCAGCTGCTAAAGTCCCAAGGTATCCCATCACAGTGCATTGGGATGTAGGGACGTCCATGACGCGGCCTTAGCCATCTTTTCCAATTGATGGGATAGTGGGCCAATTTTCTTTTGCCACTCCCAAGGTAGCACTTCTAAAGTAACAATTTTATACTCTCACAGAGTGTGATGGTTGATATGCCGGCCCTTAAAATCATACATGCAGCATACATTAACTAAAAAAGCAGTCCAAATTGCAAGAACCATTATAAATAGGCCATCATCCAAAAGATATATTTGATTGAATGAACTTAAACCGTGGGATCTTTTCTGAATTTGGACTATTGACTGCTGTCCATTTTAACCCTATCTAAAAAAAGTTGAAAACATAGACCAACATGATATTTAATGATTATAAAATTAAAAAAAAGGACTAAATTACTTAGGGGAGCTTCCCATGAGGTAGTGTTATGTGGGCCCCGTCGTGATCTATGGTGTGCCCCACCTAACTCACTGACTTGTCTGATTTTCAGGCCTGTGGCCCACCATGAAAGGGTTCATCTGATTGATGGGGTAGATGCCTGACATAGATCACAATGGGCCCTACACAGCTCAATTATGTCCGCCCATCCATATTTTTCTAATAAAACAATTGGACCAGGTGAGTGACTCAGTTCGAGTCACCACAACTCATGTCGGGTTAACTCAACAAGTTAATCCGAATTGCAAATTTGGAACGAAGTATCCTATCAACTCAACTCAAAATCTCACCATTGCAAGTTGACTCAGCTGAGTTTCAAGTCGAGTTAACCAGTCTTAATGAGCACAATAATGTATTCTTCTATTTACAGGCCATCTATAATGGGACACAACATTTATACAGTTTTTATCATATGTATGACGCATGTAATTCTTGCATGTGTGTAATTTTAAGTAATTTCTAGGTGGATGTGTATCATCGATCACACTCTTTCAGAGTATCAAAGTTTTTCTTTCTTTTTCTTTTTACCATACATCTTCCTTTTTTCTTATAAACATTGTGGTTGGGCCCACGGTATTGTATGTATGTATGGAACCGTACAGAAGGGTCATCCAACCATGAAAGTGGGACCCAGTAAGAATGAAACCAATCCAATCATCATATGGGCTACCAAGTTAATTTGAAGGTTTTCAGGTGGTTGTCCAAGGTTTTCCATGGTGTGTGGCCTACCTGATGATTGTATAAGCCTGATAGTTTGTAAATACCATCATCATGGTGGGGCACATTTGATGAGTGGGCTGGATCACATAAAAAAAGCTCACGCTGAACATAGAAACCAATGGCCAACCACCCAAAAACCTCCAAGTCAAGAATTATATGTGGGGCCCATCATGATGTATGTATTCGATCTACTCCATCCATCCAAAACATGAAATAGATCAAAAGCGTGAGTGGACCACACCATAGGAAACAATGGAGATTGCACTTGATGAGTAGGCTGGATCACATAAAAAAGCTCGCCACCTCAAACATAGAAACCAATGGCCAACTACCCAAAACCCTCATAGTATATGTATTATATCTGCTCCATCCATCCATCCATCCATTTCGCCAGCTCATTTTAGGGCATGAGTACAAACATGAGTTAGATCTAAAGCAAGCAAGTGGACCACATGATAGGAAACAATAGAGATTGAACTTTGGGTCTGTCTCATGTGTGGCTCATTCTCTAAAATGGATGCAATGTACATACCACATACATCAGGAAGGGCCAATACAGAGCTTAGGGCTACCAGCAATTCGGGTCCAGATAAACCCGTTTCAATCTGATCATCACTTGTGTTGTTGTCCCATCTTTCCCTCCACGTGCCCCTTGTGTAGGACATCACTAGCATGTAAACCATAGGGCCCACCACTTGTGACGGATCCATCTGATATCAGGTGGGCCATGCCATTTGAATCAACAGACAATGGACCCCACTCAACAACATGTGTAGGCCGTCTGGTGAGCAGGTCAGTCGGATTTTCATGGTTGGTCCTGCGATTTTCAGTGTTGTTGTCTTACACAAGTGAAATGTTGATAGAAAGATTGTTGCTTATACGTGCAGACATCTCATCCAGCTGATCTGAGCACAATACATCCGAACTTAAGCCGAGTCTCAAGCCCAATTCAAATCCCAATCAAAGCCCAAGCCTTGGCCATTTAGCATTATGACCATAATAAAGCGGGAAAGAGGGACTAGAGGAGAATTAGCACCCATCCTAGGCTTTCGGCCAAAACTGGGCCCATCCACGTGGCGATACATCGCCCGCCAAGTGGGATCTAGTGTTTTTTTTTTCCACGGGTTAGGTGGGAAGGGAAAAAAAGCAATTGGTGCCTTGGAAAGCCCACTTAGGATAAAATGACCCTTCTGCCGCTAGTTTTACTTAAAACTATGCCCCATGCTATCTGATCCAGCCAATCGCAATGCACCACGTGGCACACCCACACTCTAAGCCAATCATAGCCCTCAAGAGCCTTCTTGAGCCCCCAAACTTCTCAAAAACTAAAAAAATGTTATCCAAAATACCTATAAATACCCATTTTCCTTCCCATTTCAATTATTTTTTATCTCTCATCTTCCACCTTTCATCACTCACCATCACTAAGAAGCCTTAAGGAAGAGAAGGAGAAAGGGAGAGTGGGTCTGGCTTATCCATCTACCAAGGAGAGAAAAGAGGAAAGGGAGGGAAAACTCGTAAGCCTTAGTTTAGTCCAACTAAGCTAAAACCCTAACCACCTAAGCTATCCAAAAGCTCGATCCAACTTACTCTAATCGATACTTGTGATAACCCCCACTTGCCCAACTCACAAGAGCTTTATTCATACTTGCATTGACATTGTGCATCATCATATCTACTCACAAACCCACTTGCTCATCCAGTTAATTCGAGTGGTTTGTCGTGATAACGGATCCTACCCATTAAAAACTCGAATTGACTCGATTTCGATCACTTATCCAAGTGGGTGAGTTCAAGTAGAGAAGTCTTTCCCGGTCTACTGCTTGAAGTAGACATCGCATGCCACACTACATAGCACATACTATAACTACATCATTTGTACACATGAACTAATCCATCCCCTCGTATTTTGTCAAGTCCTGTGAAATAAAGACTGTCTATTCATACGAGTAAAGAAGGTGCGTAACACCTTCCCTTTTTGTCATTGTGGTCCATTCCCCAGAATATCAAGTCACAGATCAGGAGTCATTTAAGACAAGGAATCCTTTGATGCTCCGGTTTAAGGTTTTTATAAGGTCCATCCGACTGTGAAAATCTAAGTAACTGGCTAGTAGCAAGTTAAATATACAACACCCTAAGTCATAACTATATAAGAAAGCTTGAGAAGACCCCCATGAGCGTGATCCACCAACGATCCAATGTCCACAATATGTAATCAATTTTCATTCAAATTTGGACAAGACAACTATACAGATCAGCAACCGTTTTTTTTAAAGGTTATGATTGAAGTGGGCTATGGAATGCAAATTATACGAACTATTGCTTTAACCATAGTTTGTGGTTTGTAGTTTGTTCATTATGGCCCACTGGTATAACGAAACTACATATTTTTTAGGAAGAAGATCTAAAGTACTTATTGAAATGGGTCATCTATTTGAGGGAGTGTTGATATAGAGTTTTTGTTAGACATAAGCATGTGGGATCCACTCGTGGTCAACCAGTAGTGGGTGGGTCCTACGCAAGTTTCCCCTCCTTTTAATCTTTTCGATTTATCTCCGCGGTTTAAAGTTGAGTTTCAAACTTCAAAGTTTACATTCAACTTCGAACTTGAGATTGGATGAGTCTGGAGAACTTCCAACCTCATCCAAACTCCCCGACCTTTTCTTATAAAAGAGGGAGGGGTTCTCTTGTTAATCATCGTCAATTATCAGAAAGAGTAAATGAGAGAGATAATGTATTCATATATTCTATTTGTCCTACTAATTCCTTATATGATTTAAGTCATTGATCGTAATTTAGGGCCATTTTAATCGTAGAATCAGAGGAGTGATCATACCTCTCTATTTTCGTAATGATTAGGGGAACCATTAGACGTACATCATACATCTTTGGCTTTTACAAATATCCCAAGATTGTGTGGACTAGTTAAATCCTATGGGTCTACCCATACGGACCACCTTGTCATGGTATCAGAGAAACTCAACGGCAAATCTCCAATTTAGTGTCGAATAAATCGCATTAAGGTAAGTAACATTTTACAATTCTAAAATTTTATATGATTAAAGTTTTTTTTCTATTTTGATTGGAAATAATCGATCATTATTTGCATGTTTTTTTTCTTTTTTCTTATATCCTACTTTCCTTAGTATTTGTTTGTTCTTTTGTTTTAAAATGTCTAAATGAAATAAGAAAATATGAGGAATGGAGAATTAATTAAAAAGAGAGAGAAAAATAATAATCATAACTATCCAATGGCCTTCCAGAGATGAAAGGTTTTATATCTTTTTAGTTGAGGAAAATTGGGATGATGAATAAATTGTACAAATGCATCTTGAATGAAAAGTAATAGTTCGAAAAAAAATGAAAGAGAAGAGGTTAGAAAATATGCATATTAATTAAGTTTAGGGCATTTAATAAATTACAAAATAAAGAATAAAGAAAATAAAAATTCGGCACCCTAACTACTACTGAGGCAGTGGCAATGATGATATAAGCAGTGCCACCGCCGCCACCGTTAGCAGCTGCAGGTGTAGTTATAATGAAGGTGGCCTCTCTCTCTCTCTCTCTCTCTCTCTCTCTCTCTCTCTCTCTCTCTCTATATATATATATATATATATATATATATATATATATATATATATATATATATATATATATATATATATCTCCCTCCCTCCCTCTTAGTTTAACAGTCTGAGCAATGTCGTTGGCTACACGAAGAAGTAGCGGATATGGTGTTATTGCCCATAACTGTCATTACCCCTTTTCTTTCTTTCAATATCTTCTCTCTCTCTCTCTCTCATGCTCTCCTTCTTTTATATACTCCTCTCTCAATTTCATCTCTCCTACTTATGCATAACAGCCACCTACAACAGCTGCCACTACTGCATAATTTAATTGTGATAACGACACCCATTAAAAAATCATAAAGAGATTTTTACCATAGTATAGATTTTTTCTTATATTTTAAAGGAAAAAAATAGGCATGGCTACGTTTTTTAGATGATGAGTTCTATGAAACTCTAAAGAAGAGAGAGGTGATAGAAGAAGAAAATGAGGTTTGGGCCTCAAATGTGCATATGAGATGGTTTTATGAGCCTATTGAATATGGTTTTATGCGCTCATTATTGTTCTAAATGATGGAGCTCCTATTTAGAACTCATGGGCAATGTTAATCTCTATACCATTGTTATCTACTGCCTCTTTTAACCTATGGGTCTAAATTTGGACTTAAGAACATTAAACCATTCACATCTTTATTTGATTATTTTTATGATACCATCTTATCCGTTCATTGTACCAAAATTTGGGGATCATCCTACACTATCCACAAGTGGTTGGACAACCAAAATGGCCTAACCGAACTGATTTAGACCAAGTTTTGGGAAGTGATTTGGAGTTTTTCAGCGAGATCTAATCAATGGCGTAGTTTATTTTTATGATTAATGGTTCAAATCTCTTGTAATAATGATCGATATATGTATTAAAATAAATAGACATAAAATAATAAAATTTTAGATTTATATAATCTTAATTATGGTATTTGATATTATGATTGTGTCCATATAGGTAATGTTAAGTGGTCTAAACATTTTAAAACACGATGACCAAAATATGTAACCTCACATGTCCCTTGATTATAAAGTGTACGTGTATGTGTATGGGAATGTAGATCCCCTAGGGCATGTTTGGGTCCTTAAATACTATGATAATATGGTGGAAAACTCACATCATTACACCTTATCACTAATTGGATATGACTAATAGTCAAATCATGGTAATCCTTCAAAATTATCGGAGACTTGGAAGGGCGGAGGCGTGTTGATGTGGCATAATTTTTTCAGCCCCACTATGATGTATGTGTTATATCCACACAATCCATCCATCATATGGGATCATTTTATGGAATTAAATAAAAAAATTAAACAGATTTAAGATCGAAAATGGACCACACCACAAAAGTAGTGAGGATTGAACGCTTGTCATTGAAAACTTTTTGCGGTCTACAGAAGCATTAGACAAAACTAATATTTGTATTTTCCCTTCATCCAGGTCTGTGTGACCTTATGAAAAATGTTGGATGGAAAATAAATATTTTGGTTGGCCTAAAAAGGTTTCAACGATGAGCACCATTTTTCCATTGCTTTTTGTGGTGTGGTCCAACTGAGCTTAAGATCTACATATTTTTTAGGTCATGTCCTAAAACGATATTGCAAAATGGATAGACAATGTGGATAGAACACATATTGAAGAATTTATATCCACATGTATCTAACCATGGTCAGTAATTAACATGCATATCCAAGGTCAGAATTCAACTATGAGAGTAGTACTATATATCGCTTTACTCCCGACTATTATGGTAATGATAATCAGTACCCATTTATAGCACAATGTAACTGTAATTACTAATCCAAACATGCCCTTATAATATTCGTCTCTAATCATTTTTTATGATGGGTCCACTTGTGATCAAAACCACCATCAACTGTGATGATCAACGTTGATAAAAGGATTCGTCATTAATTATGATAATTAATAGTGATGATCAAATCCATTATGAATGGTGAAGATCAATGATAATTATCATATTCATTATTCCTCTTAGCACTTATTTTTACTAATTCTTATGATAAGCTAATTCTGTGTTATTATTAGGCTTAATTTGAATAATTCAATCATATTTTATCATTAGAAAAATTAAAAACTTTGTGTTAGGATTATCTCTATTGGTTGAAGGTTGTGCATAATTTGATTAAGAACTCATTTCTTTTAACAAACGATGCATGCACTTGTAATTAAAGATTTATAGACACCCCACTTTCGGCTACAATGTTGGTAGAGATAGCTAAATGAATGGAGATCCATACCCTCAAATCCCATGTCCAAACTCAGCCAAACTCACCCTTGTAAGCCCCAATCCATAGCCCAACTCAAGCCTGAACCCAGTCGACTCACCCTTAAACATCAGCCTGAAAACCCCTCATAAGAAAAGTCAGTAAAAAATTCTCAAAAAAGTCAAACTTGGTGAGTCAACCCGCTGAGTCAAATCACCGAGTCAACTCACCGGGTCAGTTCAGCTCCTACACCCAATTAACTCACCATGTCAATCCATCTTTCAAACCCAGTCAACTCACCTAGTTCCGGGCCACAGCTTCGGAGTAGCTTCGAACCTCGAACCTAAGACTTTTCTGCTCCAGGTTTGAGGGACGTACACTCAGAAGCTGGAGCAGTGCGTCCGTACGGGCGGCCCTCAAGGGGCCGCCCAAGCTTATTTACACAAGCTGTCATTGCTCGCAGCTATAAATACCCATCTCCTCTCTTGTTTCAACATCCGAAAAAATCAACTTCTCATCTTTCCAAACCGAGAGTTTCGAGTCCATCTCCACCCCCTTTTTTAGTCCATTCCTCCACCAAGGAGAGCCCAAGTGACAAAAGCCTAGCCCTGGTCTAGCCCAGCCTGACCCTGGTCCAAGTCTCCCAAGCTACCTAAGTCTCAATCTTAGCCACTCGAAGAAAACCCTTATGACACCTCCATCCATCCAGCTACTCTTTTATTAGCATCATCTCATTCGCATCTAGCATAAGTGCAACACTTACTATTCTTCCAACCCCCCTGCTTATCATATCACTGCAAACATTTTGATTAATCAAATACACAGCATGCATCCCGCATAAAGCACCTGTCAGTTCGAGCATATGCTCTAGGCTTGCCTGTTAATGGAAACATGCCCATCAGAAACTCTTACTGTTCAGACCTACATTCATGCATCATATAATTCATGAGAGTGTACGGGGATTAAATCAGACTTTCAAGTATTTGTTCGATTTTGTAAAGTAGAGACCGTACTTCGGTATGGGCAGAGTGGGTGCTTAACACATTCCCACCCTGTAACCGTGATCCCTTACCTCGAATCTCTGAAGTAGATTAAAAGGAGTCATTTTAGATGAAGGAATCTTCGGATTCCCTTCTCTGACATTTCTACGGGGTCTAGCCGACTGTAGATTCGAAGTAACTGGCTAGTGGCGACTATGGTCTTATACGAACTCATCCAAACATATTCAGTTTAACACGACAATCGAGAAAAAAAGGCCCTCCAGAATGAGGCGAGCCAGTGGCACAATGGCGATTCGCGCACACCTCCTTTTTCGAAAGGGAGGGTCGAGAGCACGGAAAGGCGAGCGTCTACAAGATTGTAGGTTATACAAATAGATTATTATAAAAAAACATCATTTTCATCTTACTTTAAATAATTTGATTGATCTGCACTGCCCATTTAAGCATGTAGACTTTCAAATCTCATATAAGATATATTAGTTATTTTTATAACTTAAAAATTTGAATAACAAGTAGAAATGTTGATGATTAGTGCCAATATCTTAGATCATAACTAAGCAGTGATGTTTTATGTAATGTAGAGATGGTCACCAAGACATTAATCGTCAAACAGTGTAAGAGTCAACAGTTTGATGACAACAACTATAAAAATAAGCCTCATATCGTGAGATGTCTTCTAGATAAGGACAACATTTTGTACACTTTGGATGAAGTTCGAGAGGAACTAATAATGACTGAAGATGAAAATTTAGCAAAATATAGAACCATGATGAATCGCTACAACATGTGGCGTAAGTAGAACCGTTCAGCCTGAAATGTCCTGATTATCACCATATATAAGGAGCTTATATGTATGTATGAGATACATGAGATCGCTAAGGAAATCTAGGGGGTACAGGCCAATGCCTATGTGTAGAAGTCAAATGCATGCATTCAAACAATGTAACTAGAGCTTTGAGGGCATAAGATGTCAGTCAACTATTCCATAAAATATAATATTCATAAAATATGGCAAATGATAAGTGCCCTCATCAACATTGGGTGTAAATTAACAAAAAATCAAAATGTTATCGCTATGCTCTATTCCTTAACTAAATTGTGCGCCTTATTCAAAAGGATTTTGAACTATACCGATTTAATCACTACATTCAAAGACTTTTATAATAACTTGGTACGCAAGGTTAAAATAAATGTAATTCAATCAAGTACAGTCAATGCCTTTGCAATAGAGACCAACAAGTGAAAGGATAAAAGGAGACAGTCCAAAACTCATAAGAAGGCAAAGAAGAACAAAAGCCCACGACACCTTCTAATCCTAAGATATAAAAATGAAAGAAGAAGTCAAGAAAGTTCAACTTGATTTACTTTATCTGTGAAAATTTTGACCACTATGCTTATCAGTTGACTAATAAAAAAATAGTAATTTTAAAGTCTTTAAATACTTTATTTGCAGGTGCTTGTAATAAAATCATTTTATTAATACTCTATTTAATTAGTGACTTTGGATTCAGGGCGCAATAAATTACATGGGGAATAATGTTGCTGAAGACATGCTAGGAATTGACTTGTAGCCATTGGAGTTATAAGGTATATGCGGGGAATAACATTGCTGAAGACGTGATAGGGATTAGTGTTTACTATCTCTGTACGCGTGTAGGGCAGATGATACTCCTCTATAATGCTCTATTTGCATGGGCATGCGTCGAAATTTAATTTTTGTATCTAAATTATTGATAAATGGTTTTAACATTCATTTTTTTTGAATTAAAGTTTTACTAAGACTTAATAACCTCTTCTTTAAATGTGGAAGTTTGGTTTTAAATTTACTTATTCTTAATGCAGAATATGATGATGCCCTCTTATCATAAGAGATTTATTTATTCTAAGTGGTGGACTACAAGAGATGATGTTGCTTATGTGGGCTTTATCACGGTTCATATAAAAATATTGAAAATGTCTAAAGTCAATTCTCAAGAGTCGGGCCTCACACAATTCAATTCATTATTATAGTCGACCCTGTTATTTGAATATGCCATAATTAGATATCTTTAAATCTATACCATCTATTACCTAGATTGGATTACCTAGATTGGACCACCAGTCTTATTTATGGGAGATAAAAATTGATAATTGACCCATCTAGACCACTAAATTTGTAATATGATAATGAAAGAACAATTAGATACAATGATCTTGTCTGTTGTATATAATATTTTCTTGATTATGGAATTACTATGGAAGTTAGGTATAAAATTAAGGATTAAATAAAATTTTTATTGAACTAACGATTCCAATTTAATTAAAATTAATAATTCATTTATTTTCTGCATTTTCTGCATTTATTAGCTAACCCTTAAATTTTAATTCATGGCTAAGAGAAGGACTCGAGGGTCCATCTGAAGAGGCTATATTGATATGTTATCAGTGTCGTACAAGAGTAGAGTTGAGTCGAGCCTTGTCTTACTCATTGCTCGGCTTAAACCACCCAGCCCTTGCTCGGTGCTCGACTTGACTCGGCCAAGTCGAGCGTGGACTTGCTTGATCAGCAGACCTAGCGAGTTCAAGTCGAGTTCTTGAGCCGAGTCGAACAGAGAAGATGATGGCCATCATAACCCATGGAAGAGAGAACCCGTCATATGTGAGTCACATGCACGCAAAACAAGTAGAATGAGATGAAATGTCTAATGAAGACAATAGATCTTCATAGTGAAGCAGATCCACCATATTGTGCTGCCCTCGATCTATTTTTTTAGTCATTAAGGAATGTGAAGTGGTAAAAAAGGAAGGTGGAATGATTTTGACTTTTGAAATTGTAGGGGCAGAGAGAGTAAATGAAAAGACGGTTGCTTTTGATGGGATATCTTTGGATTTTAAATTTGGACGCAACGTGTTTATTTCTTATTGGGTGTGTTCTTCAATGCAATTAAAAGGTTTAAATACAAATAGGTGTTTATTGTTTCAATACAATTAAAATGTTTGTTTTCTTCAAATAGTCATTTTCTAACCTGATCCTTCACACTAAGGGTGACAGCATCGAGTCAAGTCGTATTTGTTAGGGCACTTTTCTATGGCATACTAGTGCACCTTGTTTGTCAATCACTTGGGTCAGTGAGTCTAGAGTCGGTTGAGCCTAATGAAGACGAAGACCAAAGACTCAAGTGGCCTTGCTGCATCAAGGAAGAAGAAACAGGTAAAAGTGATGCCTTTGTGTGCCTTAACCTTGACTAAAACCAAACCCTTAACCTCTTGATGACCTTGACCATATTAGGAAAACCTTTAGTCATCATAGATTGGCCTTAGGTATCCCAAAGATCACCAATACTTTGGCCATAGAGATTGGGTTGTGAAAGAGTGGGTCAGCAAACCCATTTGGCTGAACCCAGGCCTGTCCGACCGGTCACGACCGGTCAGCTGGACTGGACCGACCGGTCAAGATCGATCGAACAAACTTAGTCGAATGATGTGTGCAGGCCATTAAGCCGACCGGTCTTGACCGATCGGCAGGTCTGGTCCGACTGATCAGGTAGACCCCCCCCCCCCCCCCCCCCCCCCCCCCCCTTCCTTCTAGACAGCGTGCTCCCTGTCTTTGCCTGGCAATTGGCTGACCGGTCGTGACTGGTCGGGGACTAGCCGTTTTTTACTATTTTATGTCCGTTTGGACCCTATTATAAATAGGCTTGGGGTGTTTGTTGAGCAAAAAGAGAGGGATTTTGAGAGGAATGAAGCCACCATTGTTGGAGACCATTTGAGGCTCATTCCTAACCTATGCAAGGCATCTTCCTTGTGCTTTAACACAAGATTGGAGCATTCCAAGCTCATGAAGAAGATGACCTTCATCTCCTCTTGATCTCTAGAGTTTGGATCTTCCTTAATAGGCATATCCTTATCCAAATCTCTAATATGAGATCGTTGTAGGTGAGCAACTCTAGGCAACCCATTCCTATTAGTTGTAGAATTCTCAAACCTACCCCCTATCACCTTGGGCATCTCAAAGGCATCACAAGCAATGTGATTGATCAAGTGTAGCTGAGGCATTGGCGATGCAACAGCAACACGATCAGGGGAGCAAGGAAAGCTTATCGAAGCAAGGGAGAGCGGAGATCAAGCAACCTGAACCGACACTGAACAAGGGACTCATCCGACAAGTAAGGTTGTCTTTGTTGAGAGTTTGTCTACTCAATTCTCTGTGGGAGTTGAGTGTAGAGTTTGTTTGTCAAACTCGAACTAGGGACATTGGCCGTTTCTTGGCCTGTTTGTCAGCCTAAAGACTAGGGGTTGTTTGTCACTCATTGGCTCGTTTGCCGGGCTTAAACAAAGTCTCCAAGGGGGAGCCTCCAACACGGGAGTAAACGTGCGTCAAGTTGAGAGTTAGACCTTTGTCCAAAACTCCGATTATGGTTGAGAGGTGAACCGGTAAAACTTTCGTGTAAAGGTTGAGAGGTGAACCTCATTTAAAACCTCTGATAGTGAATGCCGGTATACTCAAAGAAGTTAAGTGCTTGAACCGGGAGTGGAGTAGACCCAAAGTCAAACCACTATACATACTTGTGTTTGTAATTGATTGAGCACATTGTTATCTTAGTATTGAATGTTTAATTGTTAATTATGTATGCTTGATAAGAATGTATGCTAGACACTAGATAGGCACATCCACACACAAGATGTACTTTCACTAGTTGTGTAGACTTGAGCTGATTGATCCATTCTTATAAGTCTACATAGGTTGCATAGATTAGGAGCTTGATTAGTTAAATTATTTGATTATCTATACATACTTAGATTAGGTTGTTTATTGCTTAAACCATATGCTAGTCTTGTGATTGGACCCACTTAGGCTTGGAAGCCGAAGTGTTCTTGCTTACTTAGTTTAATTTGTTAAAATTGTGTAAGTAGGCGAAAAAAATTTCAAAATGTCCTAATCCCCCTCTTATAGGACTTAGTCATAATTCTAGTTGCTCTTTAAGCTTCCGCACATACAAAGGTGTCGTATTAGACTAACGATGTAATTTCAATTGGTATCAAAGCGGGTTCGTCTTCTAGGACTTAACCGTTTAGAGTACGATCCGGTACCGGAGCACTAGCATGATGTCTAACCGAGATAGGGGTACCACCAACCTTCCACCATTCTTTAACGGGTCCAACTACGTCTACTGGACAACTAGGATAAAGATTTTCTTACAATCCATGGACCGTCCGGTGTGGCTAAGCACACAACGTAGATATGCCTTACCTATCAAACAAGTGAAGGTTGATAGAAAATACATTGTCATTCCCAAAGATGATAAAAAACTGGAATGATAGTGAAAGAGCTCAATACACGGCAAATGCCAAAGCTCTCAATGCGATTTGCTACGCAGTTTCCCCGGATGAGTTTCAGCGCATTCTCACATGCGCAACTGCAAAAGAAGTGTGGGATATATTTGTGGTTACCCACGAGGGAACTAACACAGTAAGTCGCTCGAAGCTTCAGCTCTTAACCACCAACTTGAAAACATTAGGATGGAAGAGACTGAAACCTTTATGGAGTTTTATACAAAACTTTCTGACATTTGCAACTCCATATTTGTCTTGGGTGATCGGGTTCCGGAAGGACGTATATGTAGAAAAATACTTAGGTCCCTCCCGGAAAGATTTAACACCAAGGTAGTAGCCTTAGAGGAGTGTAGAGACATAGATAACATGAAAGTAGAAGAACTCGTAGGTTCCCTACAAACTTATAAACTACACTTTAAGGCCCCCTCTAGAAAGAAAAGCATCACTCTAAAGTCTTTTCACAAGCATAAGAAAATTAAGAGTGAGTCGGAGGAAGATAGTGATGATGAGGATGATGAAGAAGAAAAGTTAAACAAAAAATTCAAAGGATTCCTCAAATTCGATAGAGGGAGTAGCCATGACAAGAAGGACAAGAAGGGTGATAAAAATAAAGGGAAATCATCCAAATCTTCATCCGTCCGTTGTTACAATTGCGGTCATCGTGGCCATATCGCCCTAGAATGTCCGAACGGACCTAAACCGAAAGGTAAAAAGGCAATGGCTACCACCTGGGATGATATGGAGGAGTTCGAATCTAAATCTGGTGACTCCACTAGTGATGAGAGCCAAAATATTGATAAAGCTCTTATGGCTTTCACCACTACCTCTTTTCCCCCTAATCTAAGAGAGGATCTTGACTGCTATCCCTTCTAGGAGAAGAATGAGTTCCCAACCCCTCACCTCATGCTACATTTTATGAGGGTGTTGAGGAAATTAGTTACCCTTAGGCCTTTCAAACTAAACATAGTAAGGGTAGCTAGAAAGTGATTCTATAGGAATATCTGAGGATTTTAGCCTCATTTTTGTGTGTATGAGCAAATCAGAGAATTCAAGCCTCATAAGCCCAAATTTGGTAGTTTAGCCTTACTTTTAATTTGTATATTTACTTGTTATATTATCACCATACTTAGATCAGCTAACCTTGTAGAATTACATGCTTCATTGTATGCTAATATTTGCTTAGTATTGGTCTTGATATACCAATAGGGGAGGTTGGTTAATTGGGCTATAAGCCCTTGTGCTTTTATTGCAAATGTATATCTTTGACCAATTATACATGATTAACTATGCTTAGATAATTACATTTTCTTGTTAATCATGGTCCATAGCATGCTCTATGTTTTAAAGTTCATGCACCATATACTCTTCCTGTTAGCAAGTGTTTATTGTTGTAACTTGGACATACTATATACTCTTACCTTAACCTTAATTGATATATCATTAAAGGGGAGAGAATAGTTTGTCAATTGCTGACAAAAAGGGAGAGAAAGTTCAAGTCCCACCAAAACTAGTCTGTTATGTTTTGTGATGCAGGATTGACAGGTTATGGGGGAGCAAACTGAAAACGAGCTGCTTAGTTAGACATGTCAAGAGTCCTGTATTTATTTCAGTATCTATGTAATCTCTTGTTCAAGTATTTGTTTTGGTAAGTTAGGTTTTTGTAAGTAATTGACAAAGGGGGAGATTTTTAGTGCATTTTTCTGTGGCATACTAGTGCACCTTGTTTGTCAATCACTTAGGTCAGTGAGTCTAGAGTCGGTTGAGCCTAATGAAGACGAAGACCGAAGACTCAAGTGGCCCTGCTGCATCAAGGAAGAAGAAACAGGTAAAAGTGATGCCTTGGTGTGCCTTAACCTTTTCCAAAACTAAACCCTTAACCTTTTGATGACCTTGACCATATTAGGAAAACATTTAGTCATCATAGATTGGCCCTACGTATCCTAAAAGATCACCCATACTTTGGCCATATAGATTGGGTTGTGAAAGAGTGGGTCAGTAAACCCATTTGGCTGAACCCAGGCCTGTCCGACCGGTCACGACCGGTCGGCTGGACTGGACCAACCGGTCGACCGGTTGGACAGACTCGGTCCAGTGATGTGTGCAGGCCATTGGGCCGACTGGTCGGTAGGTCTGGTCTGACCGGTCGTGACCGGTCGAGCAGACCCCCTCTATACAGCGTGCTCCCTGTCTTTGCCTAGCTGTTGGCCGACCGATCGTGACCGATCGGGACAGGTCAGGACTAGCCTTTTTTTACTGTTTTATGTCCGTTTGGACCCTTTATAAATAGGCTTGGGGTGTTTGTTGAGCAAAAGGAGAGGGATTTTGAGAGGAGTGAAGCCACCATTGTTGAAGACCATTTGAGGCTCATTCCCAACCTATGCAAGGCATCTTCCTTGTGCTTTAACACAAGATTGGGGCATTCTAAGCTCATGAAGAAGATGACCTTCATCCCTTCTTGATCTCTAGAGTTTAGATCTTTCTTGATAGGCATATCCTTATCTAAATCTCTAATATGAGATCGTTGTAGGCAAGCAACTCTAGGTAACACATTCCTATTAGTTGTAGAGTTCTCAAACCTACCCTTCTATCACCTTGGGCATCTCAAAGGCATCACAAGCAATGTGATTGATCAAGTGTAGCTGAGGCATTTGCGATGCAACAGCAACACGATCAGGGGGAGCAAGGGAAGCTTATTGAAGCACGGGAGAACGGAGATCAAGTAACCCAACTGACACTGAACAAGGGGCTCATCCGACAAGTAAGGTTGTCTTTGTTGAGAGTTTGTACTCAATTCTCTATGGGAGTTGAGTGTAGAGTTTGTTGTCAAACTCGAACTAGTGACTTTGGCTGTTTCTTGGCCTGTTTGTCAGCCTAAAGACTAGGGGTTGTTTGGCACTCATTGGCTCGTTTGTCAAGCTTAAACAAAGTCTCCAAGGGGGAGCCTCCAACACGGGAGTAAACGTGCGTCAGGTTGAGAGTTAGACCTTTGTCTAAAACTCCGGTTATGGTTGAGAGGTGAACCGGTAAAACTTTCGTGTAAAGGTTGAGAGGTGAACCTCATTTAAAACCTCCGATAGTGAATGCCGATGTACTCAAAGGAGTTGAGTACTTGAACCAGGAGTGGAGTAGACCCAAAGTCAAACCACTATACATGCTTGTGTTTGTAATTGATTGAGCACATTGTTATCTTAGCATTGAATGTTTAATTGTTAATTATGTATGCTTGATAAGAATGTATGCTATACACTAGATAGGCACATACACACATAAGATGTACTTTCACTAGTTGTGTAGACTTGAGCTAATTGATCCATTCTCATAAGTCTACATAGGTTGCATAGATTAGGAGCTTGATTAGTTAAATTATCTGATTATCTATGCATGCTTAGACTAGGTTTTTTATTGCTTAAACCATTGCTAGTCTTGTGATTGGACCCACTTAGGCTTCGAAGCCGAAGTGTTCTTGCTTACTTAGTTTAATTTGTTAAAATTGTATAAGTAGGCGAAAAGAATTTCAAAAGGTCCTAATCCCCCCCTTACAGGACTTAGCCATAATTCTAGTTGCTCTTTAAGCTTCCGCACATATGAAGGTGTCGTGTTAAACTATCGACGTAATTTCAGTGTTGAGCCGAACCGAGTCGAATTCGAGTCAGGGTTTGAGTTGAGCCGAGTCGAGCGTGGCCCTGCTCAGTGCTTGACTCAAATTTATTCGAGCACCCAAAATCTAACTCGACTCAACGCCAACCCACTTCCGATCCAAGTCAAGTCGAGCTTTTTCGACCCAAGTCAGCGAGTTTTTCAAGATGACTCGGTTCATGTCCATCTTTATATGTTACCAATTAAACGTAAAGAAAAACAATTTACTCATGTCAATCACTCGATTTAAGTAAGTGGTTACTTACGTGGATGGTATCTTCATGTGTGCGGCATAAGTTTACATTAATAACTATGATCTTGTATTGCATTAAATTATTATAATTTTTTGCATGCATTATGATTAATTTGGAATATAGATGTTTTGAGATGATTGAGGAATGAAGGAAAGTATTCCATTTATGTAAACGCCATACAACTAGGAAATGGAATGTCCTTTAAATGGTTAGGAGGAGAGGTTCCGGATATGTAAATCCTTAACCCTAGTTGGTACCATTAGGGCCTCCACCTCAGATTGAGTGTCGGACAAGGAAGGAGTCTAACTAGCTTATAATAAGTTACCATTAAGGGAGGTCAGGTGATTGCCTACAGTGGAAAGTTTGGTTGATATGCGAGGCTTTTACACCTGGTATGTAGACCACCTATTAAGATGGGGATCAGCCTATATAGGCCAAGTAAGTGTCGGTGGTCAATATACAATAAATTAAACCCTGCTGGTTCAAACGGTTAACTAACAATTTCATGCTTTCAACATGTTCATGTATTGATTACTATCATTTATGAATCTTATATAAAATGAGGCTTATTACGTGTTTAAGTTGTGAAAGCATGCGTTAACTACTTACTGAGCTTATTTAGCTCACTCTATTAAGAATTGATCATCCATGATAAAAAGTATATTCGCCACATTCGATACTGACCCTGCTATTTTTAAAACATCATTCTAAAAGAAGTGAAAATGGCGAGAATAGCGATAAAGAAGTATAAGAAAATGAAACTTCAAGAGAGTGCTAAACCTAGTTCCAAAAGAGAATCAAATATTAAAAAATAAACTTATTTTAATGGCTTCATAAGAGTTTTGGAATAAATTTAGTTTCCTTTTAATAAGTGGTGTACAAGCCAACTCTTGCTATTCATTTTAATTAACATTCTTTGATTTTTCTTATATCGTGGTTATATGATTTAGAATATGAACTTTGTATGGTTGTTTACTATTTATAGCTGAATCACACCTGTGACTAGGTGATTAAGTTGAAAGTATTCGTCCCGAAAACTAGAGCGTGGCATGTTTTGCACCAGATTGACTATTAGTTATGTAGTTAGTATAATCAGTCGTCACCAAAATAATCCGAGACAATTTTATTAGCAAGTCATCAAACACATATTCCAGCATCTCAGAGAAATCAAGTACATGCTGCTATGTTATAAAAGCATAAATCTTGAGCTTAAAGGATATTCCAATGTTGCATGATGGAATGATGTCAGTGAGGAAAAGTCTATTTGTTCGGAGGGGGAGCTATCTTATGGCCGAGTAAGAAACAAATTTCCGCAATCCTTTCATTTATGGAGGCCGA
Source organism: Liriodendron chinense (assembly GCA_003013855.2). Taxonomy (NCBI): domain Eukaryota; kingdom Viridiplantae; phylum Streptophyta; class Magnoliopsida; order Magnoliales; family Magnoliaceae; genus Liriodendron; species Liriodendron chinense. Next base: position 8,529,544 of record ML058446.1, read on the forward strand.
GTACATTGTATGTTGTATTGTACTTCATGAGTATGTATGTTGTCACGAATTCTTATAAGGTATGTTGTATTGGGTATTCGTGAACTTATATAATTGAAAATAGATGACACTTTTCTAATGGTTTGACGAATGACTCCAAACACTACCAAAAGTCCAAGCACATTGAGATCAAATATCATTACGTTGGTGATCAAGTGAGAGATAAGAAGGTCGCCCTCATGTACATTTCCACCAAGGAGATGTTAGCTGATCCGATAATGAAGTCTGTAATTAAAGATTTATTCTAGGTTCATGTCAAACAGATGGGATTGAGGAGAGCTTCAGTGATATGATTGTCTCATATATCTATTATCTTTTATTAATAAATAATACATTATTTTTTATTCACTATTGAACATTATTATTAACTATGTGTGAAGATCATCAATATTTGCCTTGAGATCGTAAAAGGTCATCTTTGTCAGTGCGTCAATCACCCACTCACACGGGTTGACCAACCCTAAATGTAGAAGAAATATGTAATCACAGTAATGTTCATACATTGAGGTATGAACTGTCCTCTACTATGAAAAATAGAGGATGAGGACATAAGTGAGTTGTATCCACCTTTAATCTTAAAAAATTAAATATGAGACTAATCAAATCGAATAATTTAATTAATCCATTGTTCTTCTTTCTGATTAATGTTATGGGTTAAATAAAAGCCAAGTTATGAGGGTATGAGATAAGTCATGCTTATGTGGGGCGACCTGCATATTTTAGACTTGACTATGCTTAGTATTATTTACTTTACAGCGTGGATTGTACCCACATGCAGAGACTTTTAACTTACAAATTGCTTTGATAAATCTAATCATTGCAACGTGCAAGTAATCAGCCTCATAAGTGACTCTTTGTATCCTCAATTACCCTCATTATGTAAAAGAAAATGAAATTGACTATCACTACTTTAGTATACGATGAAGAAATGCTCTTAATTGGTCAAACTTGGTTACGCTAGAAAAGCGGCTTGATCAATTTCAAATTACACATTTACATGGAGAATATCTCATGACAGCTACACTAATTTTTTTAGAATTATTAAAATGTCCTTGAATATTTATCTGTCGGCGGTATCGAGTTTTTAACAAATTTTTGCAGGCAATATCTTTTTATAAGTATATATATTATAATATTACTTTAAAATAATTCAAGTTGATGTTTGTGAGAAATTGAGTTTTTAGAATAGCTCGATGAATTGAATAAGTGCGTATGTTGGTTAAGTACTCTACATTAGCAGTCAATTCTATCCTATGTGGTCATGCAAATTAGGATAGGCATTGTAACGCTTTAATTATCAAATACTAGTAAAGTGGTCACTTAATACTTAAATGCTTGTGAAAAGACATTAGTGTTCCAACTGGTCTCACGCTTTTTTTTTATCGTTTTTTTTTTTGTTTTAGTCATCATGAGATGAGCTAGATGAACAATTTATATTGTGTTCATCCCACAATGTAATTGAGTGGGAGATGTCAAACATGGGCATGTGGGTCCCACACAAGTTCTCATCCTCTTATCCTTCCTGATTTCTCTCTACATTTCATAGTTGAATCTTAAACTTCAAATTTAAATTCAAATTTGAACTTGAGATTGTATATGATGATATTAAATGAGACCAGATAACTTCCAGCCCCATCCAAACTCCTTGACCCTTTCCTATAAAAGGAGGGGTTCTCTTGTTAATTATTATCGGTTATCAGAGAGAGAAAAAAGGAAGAGATAATGCATCTTTAGATTTTGCCCATTTGGCCCATCCCTTATATGATCTAAGTCATTGATCATAATCTGAGGCTATCTTAACCACAGAATCAAAGAGATGATTGGACTCCACTACTTCTGTAGTGGTTAGGGAAATCACTAGATGTGCGTCGTACATCTTTAGCTTTTTGTTAAGATCTCGAGATAGTGTAGACTGTTGGATCTTATGGGCCCACCCATCTAGGCCATCTTTTAGCTTTCACCATCTTAAGCTTGCTTACATGCACTAAATGGAGTTCTAACATGTCTAAATCGACTTCAAATGCTTAAAAATCTCCATATCAACTTACTATACAAAAAGATCATTCAACAAGGCCTTTACTCTAGGTAGAGAGCACTTAAGCCACTTTTGCCCAAGCACAAAATCTAAGGGCCTGTTTGGTTGCAAAATCTAGATTCTAAAGAAAATCCAAATTCCAGTGTTGGAATTCAAAATTGCAGAAACTGGATTGAAAACCCAAATTCCATTTGGAACTTGCTGTTTGGTTGAAAACTGTGTAATCCAACCATTGCTTGCGGCATGGCCCACTTGGGCTTCAAATCCGCCTAAGAACTTGACCTCTGGCTTATAGTAGTCCCGTAAGACAGATGGCCAGGTTGGATGGCAAATAAACATTATAGTGGTCCTTGGGAAGTTTTTAATGGTAAACGTTCAATGAACACTGTTTTCCTCTGGTGTGGTCAACTTAGATTTATATCTTTCTCATTTTTTGTCTAATGCCCGTTAATTGAGCTCTCAAAACGAATGGGCCGCATGGATATAAAACGCATACATCATAGATGTACAACGTATATATTGAGGTGGGCACCACCCTAGGGGTATTATTTTCAATATTGAATGATGCTCACTTCCGTGTCTTTTCCCCTCCGTAGAAACGGTCCTCCACACCATTTCCATTAATCCCGAGTCCAGCTAATTCAAGTTTCCAAATGGAATCCTAGCTTGGCTGGAATTTGCCACCAAACACCCTAGTTAAAATTAGATTTCGTTGGAATCTTGATTTTAAGCTAGAAACAGGTTTCCAGATGCCAACCAAACGGCCCTAAGTTAGATCATTTCAACCTTATAGTAATTTGAACTGCTAGATTTGAACATGGGCGGCCATTGTAACCTTTGTAATCGAAGGATTAGAATATTCAATTGGATTTTTTTTTTTTTCCTATCTCATCCAAGGAAAGCCCATCACTTCTTTTCTTCCTTTTTTTTTTTTTGTTCTGTTTTTTTCCTCATCCAAGAATAGCCCATCACATGAACGGTTTGAGCTAATAAAAATAAACCCAATCCAACGGCTAAAGACTCGTCTGGTGTTATAATGAGTGAAGGTAGTATCCTAGGAAACCTTTTTTTTATTATCTGAAAAATGAGACCGGACACGTGACACACATGTGCACTGACTCGAAAGGTCGAACTTATCTACCACATTATGAATGGAGCATAGTTTAAAAATGACATAAAGCGGCTAATCATGGCCGTACGTTTGTTGGTCGCTTGGGAAACCATTACCAAATCAGGGAAAGGAATCTCTGACTTGGACCATGCTTTTCATCAGACGCATGCATGCATCCAGAATGTCCATATTGCATGCACGGAGGAATTCATGCGTGTGAATCTAAACCGTTAGCTTATAGTGGTACCGGGAAAATGTGGGGCCCACGTGTTGTGTAGGCCATCCAACGGTCGATCAGATGCATCACCTCACAGTACTCATGGATGTCCACCCTTTAATTTCCACAAGGCACACCTGAATTCCAAATAGCCTAAGTCTTTTCCTGACCCTTCATACCGGGCCAGATGAAGGGTTGAAAGGGACTAGATTCTATATAATAAAGCATTGGAAACTTTGTCTGTATGAACACTTACCATTGGACACTTTGTGGGGGCCACAGAAGTTTTGTATAAGAATGATATTTTTTTTTTTCTACAGTTTATCTGAGTAATAATAACCATATGAATGGTTCGGATGTAATATAAACATCATGATCGGCTCCAAGAAGGTTTCAACGGTGGACGTTTCCGTTTCCACTGTTTCATATGGTGTGGCCCACATGAGTTTTTTTATCTCCCGATTTTCAGAATCCCATCCTATTGTGATCTTTAAAAACTGATGGACGGATTGGATTTTCCACATGTATCTCTATCGCCCAACACAGCTTTCGGCTACAGGAACTTCCTGTGCCCTAAGCACAGGCAATTCGAGTCAGTATCACACCTCCATACAGTACGTGTACCATAAGTTCTTATACAGCCATCATCCAATCCATGTAAAGGGTGGGCCACACCGTGATGATAACTCGATATTAAAATAAGGTAGATTCACTTATCAAGGAAGACAGAAGATCAAAATCCACCGACAGCAAATGATATTTTCAGTGTACTTGTGTGGCCCACCAAATGAGTGGTTCAGCCTAATTTTCATCCCAGATTATCATAATGGTGCAATGTACTTTTTTCAAGGATCGGATATTCTACAAATGTGACATGTTGGCAGGAAAAAAAATGATTTTATGGTTGAGACGGAGGGAGGTTTGCTAGCGTACATCTTGAATTATTGTTTGTTTACTTGGGGACTTTTGGCCGTTGATCATATTTTAATGATATATACGATGTGCTTACTTTTGGGATCACCAAAATAATATTGATATGGCCCACAAAACAACGGTTAAGGAGACACCATGTTCACTAGATGTGGCAATGGGCCAGGCTGGTTTTGTGTGGGGCCCACAGAGATGTACTTGACAAATCCAGTCCATCAATCAGTGGATTGAACGGAATCTAAAAATCATACGGATCCAAAACTTATGTGGGCCACCATTGGAAACTTCCTGAGGGGCCACAGAAATTTTGTAGCAGGATGTTATTTGTGCCTATAGTTTGTCTGGGTGGTAATAACCCTATGAACGGTTTGGATGGTATATGAACATCATGGTCGAGTCCAGGAAGGTTTCAATGGTGGGCATTTTAGATCTCACTGTTTTGTTTGGTGTGGCCCACATGATTTCTAGATTTGACTTATTTTTGGATTCATAACCTATTGTGGTCTTGCAAAACTGATGAACGGAGCGGATTTATCACGGGCATCTAATCATAGCTCAAAGATAAGGGTTAAAATATTTCAATATGAGAGAGCTTTTCATCGTCCCACGTCTACTATGAGGCCCACTTTGAATCGACAAGGCTAAGATGAAGATTTTCAATTTTAATGGACATCAATTTCATAGGGGCCTTTGCTCCATTCACAAAGGGGCCATGATTCAGACGGTCGAGATTGACTTACGTGATCCGATCTTCCTAGATGGTGGAAAACCCTACGATGGGCCTCTCTCTATACCACTTATGGGGACGAGCGGGTGTCAAAGCTCTTATGGCCCCCACTTTGATGTATGTATTTTATCCATGTTTTCCATCCATTTTCCCAACTTATTTTAGAATGTGAGTTCAAAAATGAGGTGGACCACAGCGTACAAAAACAATGTTAATTCAACGTCTACAATTAAAAACTTGCTAAGGCCTATTGTACTATTTATTTTCCATCCAACTTGTTGATCCAGAGCTTATGTAGCCCTTAAAAAGTTTTCAATGATCGGCATTCAATCCCCATATTTCTTGTGGTGTGGTTTACTTTAGAGTTAGATCCACCTAATTTTTAGGCCCATGTCTTAAAATGAGCCGGCAAAATAGATAGAACGATGAATAAAACACGTACAATCATGAGGATTGAATAGCGCTGGACGGTTAGTAATGCTCCTAGGGATGGGAATAGTTGACCGGTTTTGTTCCACTTTTGAAGCGGATACATGCACAAACACGTGAAATAAAAATTACCTGACTTTTCAGTGCAATTTCAAAAGTCGATACACGTCAAGCCAAAAAAGCTGACTTCTTGAGAGTGAAAGGTTAATTGAATACTTAAAATACATTACTTAATGAGGAGCCAATTCATTTGAAGCTTGTCAATTTAGGTGGTGAGATAATGTAGTGAGATTTGATTGATGAAATTATTAACTCGGATGGTTAAGCTTTTTTTCAATTGAGTACGTGCTCAGCTTATCCCTAGCATCATTAAGGAGGCTTCACCAATCAAAAATAATTGTTACCTTGATTCGAAACTGCTGTGACCCGCAAGAATTTTTTTAATGTTTAATCACTGAAACGGTCCACCTGAGATTTGAATGAAGCTTACTCAAATCTTAGGTGGACCACACCACACTAAACAGTCATGATTGAATGAATCCCCACCATTAAAACTTCAAGGATTCTAACTTAGTGTTTATTTGCCATCCAACCTGTTGATAAGGTCACAAACACCTAGATAAAGAGACCACACAAATATCATCTTGATCCAAAGCTTTTACGTCCCATGTAAAGTTTTTAACTGTCAATAACCACCTTTTTCAATACAGATGGACAGCATGGATGCAGTCAAATACATCACAGTGAGCCCCCACAGTCATGGGTCCCACCCACCTCGGTCGATCCTCGGTTTCACCTAATCCCTAAAATAATCTAGCAAAACGGATGGACGGTGTGGAAATAGAATACATATATCAAGGTGGGCCCACGGTAAGGGCGTACCTTCTTGGGTGAGGCTGGGGCCCACCTAATCCGCTCCACAAAATGACACGTAATCATGGAGCGAGGCGTGGAAAGTGAAAACCATCACATGTCATGTTTTAGATTAATCAAACTTACAAATCAATCACATTCGTCCATAATTATTATTAGCAATAATTTTAAAAGCCTGAGCAGGTGGATAAGCATCATCACAGTAATACCCACCTTTCTATTTCTTCAAATGCACCAAAATCACGATCACAATCTCCACTAGTTGGGCTGTCCAAACGCGGCCCAGTCCGTTTGTGCCCATCTTGGGCCCAAAAACTAAACGGGCTGGACCGTTTACAACTATCCTGGGCCTGGTTGGGTTCAAATGGAAAAGTCCATAAATTGGATGGTCGGGATTATTCGAATGGGTCCCGTTCATTCATTTGGTGTGGGGCTCAGTGAACATTCTAAGGCCCAGTGCATGAGAAAAATGGACGGTTAAAAAAACTTGGACCACGGTGATTTTTGAAGGCACAGCGGTATCTCTGGTTTTAAAGACAAAAATAGTACAGGATTCTAATAATCAGGAAGATTCAAAACTCAGGTGGGCCACACCAACAAATAGTTGGAACACCAACGTACACCATTGAAACCTTCCTGGAGCTGATCACGATGTTTATATGCCATCCAAACCGTTCATAGAATTATTAACACTCAGATAAACTGTAGTAAAGAAATATCATCCCAATGCAAAACTTTTCTCACCGCTAAGTGTTTAATACTCACTGTTCCGTATGGTATGGCCCACCTGAGTTTTGGATGTGGATGATTTTTAGAATCCTGTCCTCTCGTGGTCTTCTAAAACAGATGAACGGAGTGGATTTGTCACGGACATCTCTATGGCCCCACACAGCTCCGGGCCCGGGGTCACAGGCAATCCGCTCCCCAAGGTAGTGCAGAGGATTGTAGATGCACAGGGGCGTCCCTACTACTGAGTGCCACGTGGAACTTTTATGGACTCCGTGCTGTCCATAAGGTACTATTTAAGTACCTATAAGTATGTCAGATGAATGAATTAGATAATATATAAGTACGACGGTGAGCCCTGCACAAAAGTAATGGTGGGCGTAGAGCTGTTCACGACTCCAGCATGCTCGAAAATCTTCCCGTGCTTAGTTCAAAAATGCTTGAATCGGCTCCGATTGAATGTGAGTTTGAGTCGAGTCAAGTCATTTTTTTAGTGCTCGAATGATTTCAAGTTGAGCACTAAGCATGACTCTGCTTGACTCGGCTCAACTCGAATATTGACTCGTACTCGGCTCAACTCACTCGAATGACTCAGGATTATAAATACCTAAAATAAAATATAAAAAAAAACTAACTCTAATCCCGCCAGAGTGCCCCCCTCTCTCCCTAATCCTAAACCTCTCCATCCCTCTCTTTAAGCTCGACGTTCGACCACCCAACCCACCACATTCCCTCCCTCCTCTCTCTGAGCTCAACGTCTGGCCACTGCATTCCCTCCCTCCCTCTCTCTCTTAGCTCGACATCTAGCCACCCTCGCTGCCTTTTCGGCTATCTGTTGCCTTGCACGGCGTTGCCGCCTCGCCAACTACCTGTCCGCTCACCCTGCAGTCCAATGCCTGTCCAGTAATCCCTTTCCCATCTCCATTTTTTTTGGATTTTTGGGCGACTGGCAGGGCACTGTTTAAGGCATGTCACTTGAACTCGAACTCGGCTTAAAAGACTTAAACTCGAACTCGCTCAGTTTGCTGACCGAGCAGAGCCATGCTCGACTTGGCCGAATAGAGTCGAGTAACAAGCAGGGTAGGTGTGATCGAGTTAAGCACCGAGCAGGGATAATACTCGACTCGACTCATGTACAACACTAGGTGGGCGTGCCATTTTAACGGTTTCCCATAATGTGGCCCACCCGAGTTATGGATTGTCATAGCTTTTGGGTTCTAGAGAGCTCATGAAAGATCCACCCACATGGCACTTGGCTAACCATAGGCATGCCATCTGTACCAACGTGAGGTACACCAGTACGTGTGGGATCCCAGCTGTGGTGTCGGGATGTGTTGGGCGTTGTGGGGCTCACCGTGATGTGTTTGTTTTATATCCACATTGTCTGTCCATTTTGTCACCTTATTTTAAGATGTGAAATAAAAAATGAAGCAGATCTAAAGCTCAAGTGGACCACACCATAGGAAATAGTGGTGATTGAACGACCACCATTAAAATCTTCTTGGCAATTCAAAAGTCTTGGACCAGGCTAATATTTGTGCTTTCCCTTAATCCAAGTTTGTGTTACCTTAACAACAGGTTGAATGACAAATAAACATTACAGTGGGCTTAAGAAGGTTTTAACGGTGGTCTAGTTGAGCTTCAGATCTACTTCAGTTTTGGGTTCATGTCGTATAATGAGCTGGAAAAATGGATGGATGGCGTAGATATAAAGCACATGCATCAAGGTAAGCCTCACAACTCCCAACACATCACTAAATCAGCTATCTTGGTGGTGTGCAACGCCACCTTATTTAACTATGACTCAATAATGACACTTCCCAAAATGATTTATGTAATGCATCAACTACGTCCATGCATTTTACCAGCTATGAGCCCAGAAATGAGGCAAATCCAAATCTCAGGTGGACCACACAACAAGAAACACAGTGGTGATTGAATGCCCAACAATGAAAACCTCATAGATCCAACAGGAATGTTTATTTTCCATTTAACCTATTGATTAAGCGACATAACTGAGACAGCCGAGGATACAAATTCGCCATGAGCAAAGGCAGCTCTGATCTAGATGAAGGGAAAACACAAATATCAGGATTTCTCATATTTATTTTTCATTTAACCTATTAATTAGGTGACACAGCTAAGACAATCATGGATACAAATTCACCATGAGCAAAGGTAGCTCCGATCTAGATGAAGGGAAAACACAAATATCAGGATTTATCATGAGCAAAGGTGAGAGAGTTCTCTAAACTTGTGAGGGCTTAGTAAGAGATTCTCTCAAGGACTAGGACTTTTCCTAAGGTTGCGCATCGTAAGCAGAGATTGGGTGTTTTTGTAATCGAAGAAGGTGGGTGGTATAAATCCTAAGACTTTTAATTATGGTAGATATCTCTGTCGCTTTATGCCATGGTTTTTTCCCACAAAGGGTTTTCTACGTAAAATCGATGTATTCTATGTTTGCTTGCTTGATTGTTTTGGTTATACTAATTATTGTGATTGTTCTATCTTTGTTGAAGGTGCTTCTGCAAACAGCAAAGATTGATGATAGTATTAGATATAAATTTCTAATACCTAGGGTTGATTCGGGTTTGTTGAGTTTTAGGATTACAACAAAGTTGTATCAGAGCCGAACTCAATTTATCACAACAAAACATGCTCTTAAATGTTACCTAGGATTGTTGTTGTGTGTGGTTGTCCGCAAATAGCCTCTAGAAATTCACATTTCCCAAACTAGCATTTCTGAACAAGACACAAAATTTCATTGTGAAATATGTTTTCTCAGTAACATCGACTGTCTATTGATGGTGAGAAATAAGGGTACATTTCTTTTTTATGTATTGAAGTTCTTCCTTATGCTGCCTTTGGTAGATGGCCTGCTTTTAAATTATTTTCTCAACAACGCTTCTTCTAGCTAATATTCATAAATAAATAAAAAAAGATTATTTGAATGTTTATAGAATCCTTTATAAAATGTTTACAAGCAAAGACATTATAGGGGTGGTTTGGATTTTGTAAGTGCTTGTAAGCCTTTACAGGTTGTAAACATTTAGCAGGTTACAAGAACTTTTAGAATCTTAACCGTTGTGTTTTAGGCCCAATGATCTTTTTTTTTTAATTCTTTAAGAGAGGCTTGTAGCTAATAGTCTCCTCGGTCATCTTTCCAGCATCTCTCTCTCTCTCTCTCTCTCTCTCCTTGCAGTGAGCGACCACTTATAAACACTTAACAATTCAAAAGCTAAATAGGATAGATTGTAAACACTTTACACCTGAAAAAAAGTTTGGAGTGTAAAATGTTTACAGCTTAAAATTTTGTAGGCATGCAAACATCCCTGGAATGAGATGAACTCATTTTTAAAGTGGCAACCAAATAGGCCCTAAACGTTTAATGTAAAATAAATTTTGGAGAAAGCACCTAAAATTCTCGTAAATAATATTGTTTATGTTCGAGCCCATAACTTAATGGTAGATATAACGTGTTTTAACTTTGAGATTACCTATCAACTATTTAAAAGATTTAGTGGTGTTGTTAACATAGCCATGAAAGCTGGGATGTCAGCAAAACCTCCGTGTGTGTTTGTGGGTGTGTTTGGATATGTACTTGTACATATGTATATATTGGTAGTACACTATTCCATATGGGGTGTGTTGGAATTTTGGATATGTAAATCCGTAATTATGAAAATTTAAAATTATAATAATTTGTAAAAAGAAAATCAAAATGCAAAAGAAATTAAGTACGAGAAATTAGAAGAACTTATCAGATTCAAGGTGTGATAAAAATCACTTGGCTTGAAGTAGATTTGCTCTCCTTTAGAGGATGTCCGTAGTGATATAGGAATACCAGACGATCAACCTCCAGAATGCCCTCCAATGTTGTCTCGTCATACCAACGCACTCGATGTACGAAGACCCGAACCGTCATTGTTTGTCTAACCCGAAGACAACACAAAATGAACTAAAGAGAAAACACTTTCTAATTGTAAAAATTTGAATTGAATACATATATAAAAAGAATGAACTAGAGAAGTCCTTTTATAGACTTCAATGGTTGCCTCAAATGGGTACAAAAGCACCCCTGCCAACAAACATGGTTGTTGGGTTTTCCAAAGGAGACGACTATTGGTTCAAAAATTTAAAACAAATAAGTGTTATGGACAACAGCTGCAAAAATCAAAATTACAAAAAATAACAAAATCATTTAGGCTTTAGGAAAGTATACTCTCATGTGCACACGCTCTACATAGCGCCGCACCACGTCTATGGTCCGGCCTGGCGGGCACGCGTGCATGGTTCGAGGCATATATTGGGGCTAAGGGTATAACCCCCACCCTAAACAACCAAATTCATATGCCCCTTGAAGGGGCTTAAGCCCTATGTCAAATCCTCTTCTTATAAACTCAATATTTTTTCTATTCTTATTTGATGTGGGATTAAACCTACCACACTACAAGGCAAAAGCCTTTGTTGCTTTTTAAAAAAACTTTAGGAGGGAAGTTCAAACATTTTAAAATAATGATTTTTTAATTATTTTAAAACACAAAAAATACAACAGAGTGTTTATGACATCTAACCCATAAAATAGGTGTACCCCACCATGATAGTTAGAAACTCCAAAAGTAGGTTGATCTAATTATTCATAGGGCTACACCATACAAAACAATAACAAATGCACCAAACTCTCCAAGTACTCATGGTGAGGCCCTCTTGCTATTGGGTTTGGTCTGATTTTCGAGGCGTCGCATTACTATGGTCGGGCATGTCTCATGGATGGGTTGGATGCCAGTACATTTTGGATGGATCCCACCACTTCAAATTAGGTGTTTTTAGGGGTTCTCCATTGTTTCTTTTTTTTAATGCCGTGGCCATTCTAATGTTTGGCTTGACTTGATTATTTTTATCTAGATACACAACAAGGTGGGACCTACCTTTTGGGAGGGGAGGGGAGGGGAGGGGAGGGGTAAGTAAATGTCATACAAGCTCTATATGGACCCATAATAGCTTGGCCTCACAAATTGGGATGAAATTTATGAATAAATCTAATAATCTATGGATATCAATCATCTCAGAAAAAGTACTAAAAATAAAAAATTAGACAACTGAAAATCCGCCTTCAACAATTTCTACAGAAAAATGCTTAGTTAAAACCAAGACGAGTTATGAAATGAATGGCTATGGATTATTAAAAATGGTAAAGTATTAACATATGAAAAGAAAATTCATAATTAAGATAAAAAAAAAAATTAATGACGTGCTTAGTCTATCCTTCAATATCACAAAATGATTAAGGAGGATACCATTATATATAAATGATTTTCATTAGAAATTGTTATTGTTACTAAAAAATGATATCTCATTTCTTTAAAACATTAAACTTGGAAGGTAAAAAGATCTCAATTGGAATTAAATTTGTTACTTACTATGTGTAAATTTACAAATTTTGGAATGGATCTTTCCTCTCCATTGTATATTCTCGAGTACAAAAAGGAAAAAGAAAGAAATAAAAGCAAATATGCTCAAAGAAGAAATATGTTGTGAATCCTACGATGGTTTGTGGGACCATAAACGTATATACATACTAACACTTCTCCTCAAGTTGGAGCATAAATGTCAAACATGCTTAAGCTTGGATACGATGTCAAATGGTAACTTCCTTAAAAAAAAATGTTAACAAGTTGATCTTTCAATGATAGATAAGGAGTGTAAAGAATATGATTGAATAATTTTGTTTGCATAAAATGACAATCAATCTCAATGTGCTTGGTATATTTATGAAATACTGGATCATAAACAATATTGATGTCCGCTTGGTTGCCACAAAATAAAGGGACAGGTCAAAGATGTCAATGGTGAAGCTAAAGAATATCACTTGTGCCATGTCCGATAGATCTATACTCAGTTTAATCCTATGAAACATAAACTAATGGCTGAGATCTAGCTTTAATACCATGTAAATTCACAATATTTGAGTTGGATTTTTCCTCTCATTTTTTTCTATTAATTTATAGATAAGAGTAAAGTACAAAACAAAAGGAAGAAATACAAGCAAACATAGTACAATTAAAAATATGGTATGAATCTTATGATTGTCTGTAGGACCATCAAAGAATTCATACTATATGAAAATCCATATTTTTGTATGGTATTTGGCTAGGCCTCAATCTCAAAATCAGATTTTTAGATACTAGGCCTTAATCAAAATGTCTTTTACCTTTGAATGAATAGAGAGATACAGTAACTTGATTTCCATTTCTTGTGTTACATGCAACGAATATAATAAAAGTATATCTTTTTTTCATACTTGCTAACTAATCAAATTTGGAACCATTTGTAAGAGAATTTAACAATACTCTCCAATCATTCTCTTCAAACATTGGAAAAAAAGAGCTTATTATGTTAAAATTTAATTCCAATAACATATGAAAATCTATATTTCTTCATAGTATTTGGTATATTTAGTTAGAAGGTCGAGATGAGGAAAGATATAAATAGAAGTGAATGAGTCTGAGAGAATTTGGGAAGTAGCACCAATATGTGATAAGATGAAGGAAAGTAGACTAAGAAAGTCTAGTTATGTGTAATGGAGATTGAGAATTACACTAATTAGAATGAATAAATTAACACAAAATGAATGCTTAAAAGTGCAAGGGGAAGGCTCAAAAGGGTGTAGGTGGAGGTGGTAAAAAAAGACTTGGGAAGCGTTTGAATCGTAAGTTACTTGAGATGAGATATTTACGCCTTAAGTAGCTTATCTTGATTTTTACTTATTAAACTAAAGTAATTAAGTAACTTTAAATTAAAAAAGCTACTTGTAATTGATCATAAACCAAACTTACTAATCTCAAATAAGTTACTTATTTACTGTTGCAAGTAGAAAAAGTAACTTATTTGGTGATATCCAAACAAGCACTTGATGACCATCATCTGATTGAAGTTATAGCATGTGATAAAGTGTTGGAACATGATTTGTGTAGCCAAACCAAATTAGTTGGGATAATGCTTGGACGATGACGATGACGATGATACGATGTATTTGGCTAGAAAGCAATTAGAAAAAGTTTCATCATTCTCACATCTCATTAGAAGGAAACTATTGACAAGATTAGCAAAACGTTCGAACACATTGAACTCAATGTCTTTTAGCCTAGGAAGCCTATATTTTTAAAAGATGACAGGATGACACCATTCCTAGTTCACCAAGCCTAGGCAATTAGAAAAAGTTTCATCATTCTCACATCTCATTAGAAGGAAACTATTGACAAGATTAGCAAAACATTCGAATACATTGAACTCAAGATATGTCTTTTAGCCTAGCAAGCCTATATTTTTAAAAGATGATAGGATGACACCATTCTTAGTTCACCAAGCCTAGCTAGGTTTTTCAAGATTATAAAACTTTTAGATCAAATGTGTTCCCTCAATACCGGGGTGCAATAAGCTCAACTTTGATTGTTCTATTTTTGAAATAAACAACCATCCAGGAGTCGAAGAAATTATTTATTATGATAATGGAGTCTTCTTGGCTACATTTAGAGCTAATCATATACCTTGTTAAATCATTTTCATTGAGATTGCAATTCCTTTGTAAGAATCCTATGGCCGATGAGTTAAAACATCCCTAATTTAAAAAATCAAAGGAGATTGCATACTAATAATCTATGCTTTGTCTCATTGAAAGAATTCTCTATAGAAACTCTTGGCGTATATGAAGAATGTAAGGATTCTATCTAGAAAAATGAATAATGAAAAGCAACTCACATTTATAAGGAAAGTTGACGTTATTGTTGATATTTTGGCAAAATAAAGACATTAGATTATGAAGAATGGATTAGATTTTACCTAATAAGAATAATTGTTAATAAGAAAAGGAAAAAGTTCCCCACCATACACTCGCTATGCAATCATGATGCTTCGCCTTTGCAACTAACCCAAACCGTAAATGTAGAGGGGTCTGCCATAGATGAGCTATACGAAAAAATCTCACTGATTAGGTTTCTTTGTGAGCAATAAAAATATGACCTAATGGCTACTTTCATGGATCATTGCTACCATTTACCTTGAATGTCTAGGATTCTTGATTAATGGGAGTACTTTTAAGTAATGTTCTAAATATTAGTGATATTATTGATGACATTTCTGATATTATTTGTATCATTAGGTTGATAATACCAAAACCAATAGCACTTTAAAAAAAATTCAAATATTACCGATATTTTCGATGATAATGGTGAATAGTGATATCATTGATACCGATGACATTTTACGAAAAATCCTTTATAAAAGTTATTCTTTTTTTTTCCTCACCATACCAATAATAATATCCCTGTTACTAAGAAAACATATGTAAAATAAGTAAAACTTAATAAGAAATTGAGAAAATCTCAAAAACACTAAAGTGCCCATTTTGCATGGGTTTTTTTTTAAAGATTTTTGTTTCTTAGGTAATTCCTACAACCTCTCTCTCTCTCTCTCTCTCTCTCTCTCTCTCTCTCTCTCTCTCTACATTAAAGCTTGTATTTAAAGGAGAATCTCAACTTGAGGAGGAGATGGGCTGGAACTCAATGGTGATGAAATATCTGTAGAAAATTCCTTTTTTTTTTCCAAATGTTTAACATAATTATAACAGAAATCTATATATATGCATGATTCTCATGCATCAACATGGATACTTGTGGTGAAAAATCAACATTTAAGTGGAATTTTGGGAAATCAACATTTAAGTGAAAATTTCAATTTTCCCATTTTTACTTATTAGATTGAAAATGGATGTGTACAAATTTGATATGTTCATTAGTGAAGGATAATTTATCAATTGACCATAATTTTTTTTGTCTTTTTTGAAAAATATTTTAAAATTATTTAAAAATATAAAAATAAGAAAATATGTTTAGTTGAGAATTTTGTGTTTTTTTATCATTAATTAATATGAAAGTTTATTTAATAATGAGTGTTCGTTGATCTATTGACCAGCTATAAATTTTATATATTTATTTTTTTGTTGTTTTTTTTTTCGACAGTAGATGGTTTAGATCCCTATAAAATGAAATCTTATTACGTATTGCTACCTTTTGCAATATCTTAATTTATCATCAGTTGAAATTTCACTAAGAAGCTCAATTTTTTCCCAAACGTCTTCTCTAATGTTTTTTTTTCTTTCTTTCTTCCACATTGTGGACGCTCGCCGTTCCGCGCTCCCGAATGTTCTCCCTTCCTTTCGGAAAAGAAGAGGGGTGCGTGCGCGCGAATCGCCATTTGTGCCACTGGCTTGCCTCGTTCTCGAGGGATTTTTGTCCGGTTGTCGTGTTAAGATGGATGTGTTAGATGAGTTTATATAAGACCAGAGTCGCCACTAGCCAGTTACTTCGAATCTACAGTCGGCTAGACCCCGTAGAAACATTAGAGAAGGGAATCTGAAGATTCCTTCCTCTAAAATGACTCATTTTGATCTGCGGCCAGGGATTCGAGGTAAGGGATCACGGTTACAGGGTGGGAAGAGGTTAAGCACCCCACACACTGCCCGTACCGAAGTACGGTCTCTACTTCACATAATCGAACTAATACTTGAAAGTCTGTTTAAATCCTTGTACATTCTCATGAATGATATGATGCATGAATGCAGGTCTGAACAGTAAGAGTTTCTGATGGGCAGGTTTCCATTAACAGGCAAGCCCAGAGCATACGCTCGAACTGACAGGTGCTTTATGCAGGATGCATGCTGTGTGTTTGAATAATCAAAGTGCCTGTAGTGACTAATGCATGAATGCAGGTCTGAACAGTAAGAGTTTCTGATGGGCATGTTTTCATTAATAGGCAAGCCTAGAGCATACGCTCGAACTGACAGGTGTTTTATGCGGGATGCATGCTGTGTGTTTGAATAATCAAAGTGCTTGTAGTGAAGCAGGGGGGTTGGAAGAAAAGTAAATGTTGCACTTATGTTAGATGCGAAATGAGATGACGCTGGTAAATGGTAGCTAGATGGACGGAGGTGTCGCAAAGGTTTGCTTCGAGTGGCTGGATCAAGACTTGGATGTCTTGGGAGACTTAGACCAGGGTCAGGCTGGGCTGGACCAGGGCTAGGCTCTTCTCACTCGGGCTCTCCTTGGTGGAGGAATGGGATAAAAGGATGGAGAAGAACTCGGAACGGATGGATCGCACTCGGGCTAGAGGGCTTGCTAAATGAGAAGGGGAGGGGGGTATTTATAGCAGCGGGGAGTGGCAGAACCAGTAATTAATTTTGGGCGGCACCCAGGGGGCCGCCCGTACGGTTGTTTTGCTTCAGGTTCGGAGTGTACGACCTCCGAACCTGAAGCAGAATTTTCTTAGGTTTGGGGTTCGGACTTGCTTCGAGGTTGCAATTTGGAACTCGGTGAGTTAACTGGGTTCGGGAGATGGGTTGACACGGTGAGTTGACTCGATGGGTTGACTCGGCTGGTTGACTCGGTGATTTGACTCAGCGGGTTGACTCACCGAGTTTGACTTCTTTTTAGAATTTTTTTATTGGTTTTTCTTATGGGGGGTTTTTTGGGCTGATGTTTAGGGGTGAGTTGACTGGGTTCAGGCTTGAGTTGGGCTATGGATTGGGGCTTACAAGGGTGAGTTTGGACATGGGATTTGGGGGTATGGTCCTCCATTTATTCACCTATCTCTACCAACATTGTTGCCGAAAGTGGGGTGTCTACAGATGCCCCTCTTTGGCAGAGGTTGCGTGCAACCGAATGCCAAATCGAGTGGACACCCCACTTCTGACCCGGTCATTCATAGATCATAATCTGAAGTTTCTGCTTGCCTTTGCATCTGCGTCAGTTGATCGTCTGAAAATTGATCACTCGCACATACTGCGGGAGTTTGGAGAAAACGTTGCGATGGTCCCCGCATGCGCTGCAACCTGGGTACCCAATCGCAACCCTTCCATTCCCAATCGGTACTAACATCGGAAAGGTACAGCAGAGCCTTTGCGTCATAATCTTACGAGGTTGCTGACCCTGAGATTGATTGTTTAATGTTTTTCCAGATCACTCCAAGAGTACTTGTTTCGCTTGACTATCAAAGTGGTTAGCTGCCTTGCGTCATGTAGTCTTACAGGAGTCCACTACGCCGACTTGGACTCAGTCAAGGTACTTCAGGCATCCACGCCTAGGTATGTGCAGGTGAACTCTTTCCACCCAATCTGTTGGTTTTGATGCTCGGGTTACAATTCATTCTTTCCTAGATTGTGGTCCAGAATCTTTGCTTTCCTTTGTATCTGAGTCAGTTGATTGTTTGGAGATTGATAACTCGCACATACCGCGGGAGTTTAGAGAAAACGTTGCGATTGTCCCCGCATGCGCTGCAACCTGGGTACCCAATCGCAACCCTTCCATTCCCGATCGGTACTCACATCGAAAAGGTACGGCAGAGCCTCTGCGTCATAATCTTACGAGGTTGCTGACCCTGAGATTGATTGTTTGATGTTTTCCCAGATCACTCCAGGAGTACTTATTTCGCTTAACTGTCAATGTGGTTAGCTGCCCTGCGTCATGTAGTCTTACCGGAGTCCACTACACCGACTTGGAATCAGTCAAGGTACTTCAGGCATCCATGCCTAGGTATGTGCAGGTGAGCTCTTTCCACCCAATCTGCCGATTTTGATACTTGGGTTACAATTTATCGTTTCCACCTGTTCAAATGGTTTCTTTGACTGAGCCTTTTGGCTTTCATCTTTTCGTATCTTGGCATGTGGTACGACCGCACTGACATTGTAGTTCAGTTCGACCGTACTTTGAGTGCATTGGATCCGATAGTCTCCGGGGAAACCGCGAGACATCGGATCTTATTTGATTTTTGCGTCGGCTCCTTCCCAGAGATATGGAAGATCTCCCGGTGTTTTGGAGGCAGAACGCTCTACTAGGAAAATATTTTTTTTGGATTTTGAAAAGATACCCACTCTGGGGAGTGATACTCCGTGGGGTTTTTATTTGCAAATAGAAAAATATGTTTTTTTTGGATTTTTGAAAAGATACCCACTCTGGGGAGTGATAATCCGTGGGGTTTTTATTTGCAAATGGAAAAATATATATATTTTTGGATTTTTTAAAAGATACCCACTCTGGGGAGTGATACTTGAAAGTACGTCGGTAGTTTAACACGACACCTACGTATATGCGGAAGCTTAAAGGGCAACTAGAATTATGGCTAAACCTATAGGAGGGGGGTGATTAGGACCTTTTTGAAATTCTTTTCGCCTACTAACACAATTCAACAAATTAAGCTAAGTAAGTAAGAACACTTTGGCTTCCAAGCCTAAGTGGGTCCAATCACAAGACTAGCATATGGTTAAGCAATAAACAATCCTAGTCTAAGCATGCATATGTGAATAAATGATATAACTAATCAAGCTCATAACCTATGCAACCTATGTAGACTTATGAGAATGGATCAATGAGCTTAAGTCTACACACCTAGTGAAAGTACATCTTGTGTGTGGATGTGCCAATCTAGTGCCTAGCATACATTCCTATCAAGCATTCATAATTAAACAATTAAACTCAAATGCTAAGATATCAATGTGCTCAAATCAATCACAAACACAAGCATGTATAGTGGTTCGACTTTGGGTCTACTCCACTCCCGGTTCAAGTACTCAACTCCTTTGAGCACACCGGCATTCACTATCGGAGGTTTTAAATGAGGTTCACCTCTCAACCTTTTCACGGAGGTTTTACCAGTTCACCTCTCAACCATAACCGGAGTTTTGGACAAAGGGCTAACTCTCAACCCGAATGGAGTTTTGGACATAGGTTAACTTTCAACCCGACGCACGTTCACTCCCGTGTCGGAGGCTCCCCCTTGGAGACTTAGTTTAGGCCCGGCTAACGAGCCAAGGAACGGCTAACGTCCCTAGATCAAGTTTGACAAACAAACTCTAAATGGACTCTAAAAAAGGAGAACCTTACTTGTCGGATGAGCCCCTTGTTTAGCGCCGGTTTGGGTTGCTTGATCTCCGCTCACCCGTGCTTCAATCAGCTTCCCTTGCTCCCACGATCGTGTTGCCGTTGCTTCGTCAATGCCTCAGCCACACTTGATCAAACACCTTGCATGTGATGCCTTTGAGATGCCCAAGGTGATTGGAGGGTAGGTTTGAGAACTCTACAACTGATGGGAATGGGTTGCCTAGAGGCTCTCTCCTACAACGATCTCGTCTTAGAGTTTTGGACAAGGATATGCCAATCAAGAAGGTTCCAAATTCTAGAGATCAAGAGGGGATAAAGGTCATCTTCTTCATGAGCTTGGAATGCTCCAATCTTGTATTAAAGCACAAGGAAGATGCCTTGTGTAGGTTGGGAATGAGCCTCAAATGGTCTCCAACAATGGTGGCTTCACTCCTCTCGAAATCCCTCTTGTTACCCCTCAAAACAAGCCAAGCCCTTATATAAAAAAGTGTGCAACGGATACAAAACGGGCAGAAAACGGCTAGTGCCGACCGGTCGCGATCGGTCGGCCAGGAGTCCATGACCGGTTTGGACCGGTCGGCCATAGGCCTGAAGGTGGACAGGGGCTGCTGCCTAAGTGGAGAGAGCTGCCTGATCAGTCAAGACCGGTCGGACAGGCCCAGTCGACCGGTCAAGACCGGTCGGCCCCTAATGGCCTGCACTCCAGCAGGTTGCTGTCTAAGGTGGATCCCAGTCCGACCAGTCTTGACTGGTCGGCCAGGGGTCCACGACTAGTCAGGACCAGTCGGCCAGGCCTCGGTTCAGCCAGATTGGTTTACTGACCCACATTTCTCAACCCTCTCACATTGGCCAAGGTTTGGGTGCACTTTTGGGACACCTAGGGCCAATCTATGATGACTAAAAGGTTTCCTAACATGGTCAAGGTTATCAAAGAGGTTAAAGGGCTGGGTTTTAGTCAAGGTTAAGGCACATCAAGGGATCACTTTTAAATGTTTCTTCTTCCTTGATGTAGCAGGGTCACTTGAGTCTTCGGTCTTCATCTTCATTAAGCTCAACTGACACTAGACTTACTGACGTAAGTGATTGACAAACAAGGTGCACTAGTATGCCACAGAAAAGTGCACTAACAATACTCCGTGGGGTTTTTATTTGCAAATGGAATTTTTTTTTTTTTTGTCTTTTTGAAAAGGAAATCTGGTTTGCACTCGCCTCCACTAGGGATGCCTGTGGGGTCTTTGGCTAACCGACTTTTATTTTGAAAGCAAGTAAATATGATGATTGATGCAATGGATGCTAATGTATGGGGATGCATTTTTTATGATGGATGCATGGTTTGGCTCATTCTCTTTCAGTTCGATGATTTTGTTTTTGCTGGGGGTGCAGAGAATTTATTGCTTGCAGGGTTGTGCTCCCCTGGGGATTTCTTTTTAATGCGAATGTTTGGTCAGCAGATTGGTCAAGATCCCAACCCGTGGTCGATCAGGTCCATCGTCCCAAGATGCTGTTTCTTTGCTAATGGGAGTGGATGAAGGATGTTATCAGACTTCAAGATGTTCTTCTACGAATGGATGCGATTGAGACAGTGCTTGGTTGCCAGTTTTGGTCAAGATCCCAATTTGTGGGCGATCAGATCCGTCATCCCAAACTGTGAAATGAGTGAGCATAATTCGAGACTAGTGCAATGCTGGGGACAGTGACTTTTTTTTGTGATTTTTGCAAATATGTGGTCCGAATCTTTCTTGAGTAGTCAGGATGGAGATTGGTTATTAAAAACAAAGGAAATATTTTTGTGATTTTGAAATATTTGGTCCGAGTAAAGATCGGTATTATTGAAAGCAAGGGAACTATTTTTGTGAATTTTTTGAAAATATTTTGTTTGAAAACAAGAGAAATATTTTGTGGTTTTTGAAAGATGATTGTGCATTGTTTTGGTATTTTTAATTTTTCTGAAATGCAGGGAAATGTATGGAATTTTCATCAATTTCTAGCTTCTATGCTGGTAAGGCACCCGATCCATTTTACGTCAGCGAGCAAGACAAATCTCACACAGTTAAGTGACATAGTTTTACATCTTCGAATGAGCGAATTTTAAGGGTTTTCAGTCAACACACCCACTAAGTTGTCTGTTCCTCATGTGCAATGCACATAGACCACGTATCGTCCGACGGACTCCTTCGGCCACAAAATGAGCCACATCCTCACATTTCCCTTTGTCAATCCAGTTTGGGGCCTTATGCTGCTCACAATTCCGTGAGGGTATGCTTCACCTCCCAACTGCCTTAATCCCCTTCATGAGTTTTAGGAACAGGGAACATCTGTCAAATTCAACAGTGACTTCCAAATCAAGGTTGTCTATCACAATGCGTTCAACACGAACAGGGTTGCGGGTTATCCCAGTGTAGTTTTAGGTCTTCGGACCGCTGGAGATAAATTTGTGCAGTTAAAATTGGTAGTGAAAACCCCTTTTTTTATTATATTTTTTTATTTTGAAAAAGTTCCAGACTTCAACTCGAGTACTCAAGACTGATACTGGTTTTTATGGAAATCTATCTGGATTTTGGTCTCGACGTAGTTTAAAGTCTTCGGACCCAAAACTTATGTGAAGAATAGGGCAACGCATTTTTTTGATTTTTTTTTTAGAAATGATCCAGGTCATCAGATCTTGGCTCGAACGGCTGGGATTGATGCCAGTTTTTATTAAAAAATCTCTCTGGATGTTGATCCCTACGTAGTTTAAGGTCTTCGGACCAAAACTTTGTACATGCTAAAAATATATTTTTTATTTTTTAAAAAAATGTCCGGTGTCAGCGGATCTTGATTCGAACGATCAGGATCGCTACCGATTTTTATTGAAAATCTCTCGGGATCTTGATCTCGACGTAGTTTAAGGTCTTCGGACCTAAAACTTTGTGAAGTAGGCAGCAATCAAGGTTGGAAATTTCAGAGATTCTTCTTAGAATGGTTTAGATCATCAGGTCATGACTTTGGATGGTTGAGATCACTGTTTGACCAAGTCAATTCTTTTTCTTTTTCTTGAAAATTCCATGGAGCTTTTTCCACATCATCAAGCCAATTTCTCCCCAATTTCTCACAAGATGAGATCTTGATGAGATTCCTTCCTTTTCCTCATCCTTCTCTTCCATCACTTCATTCTTACATGGAGGTACAAGATTCACTTGCAACCACCTTTCCCAAGGAGGAGTTCTTCCTAAGGAAAGAGAGTGAGGGGTCGTTTAAACTAGGTGGGAGGACGAACGGACGGCCCCCTGGGTGCCGCCCAAGCCATCTCTGCCCACTGGTCTTTCCAGTGGGTCGGGTAAAGGGGTGCCCTCCCCTTTTCTATATAACATGATGCACCCTTGGCCCCTCCAACGTGCAATCTCTCTCTCTTCTCTTTCTCATACTCTCTCCTTCTTCAAGTTCCTCTCTTTCTTTTGGTGGTCCCTTGCTCTTTCAAGTGGTGGGGCCTTAGTGAAGCTTTGGGACAGCAAGGTGGTCCCCCTTTGGTGAGTGGTGAAGGTATGGACCACTATCTTTTCTCTCTTGTCCTTTTTCTTCTTTATTGTCTCTTCTCATGTTTCCTTTCTTTTCTCCATGTAGATATTCTAAGGGAGCCAAAGTGGGCCCAAGTCTTTTTGGCCTTTTTCTAGATATCCAATCTCTTCTAAAGGTGGTGCATGGAGAAGGACATTGCAAGCTTCCATTTTATTCTTTCTTTTCTTCTTTCACACTCCCTTCATGTGTATGTAAAGGGTAATTTTGCCATGTCCATCAAGTGTGCATGGCAAAATATCCTATCTTTCTTCATGGGAGTTGGGCCACTTTCATGTGTATCAAATGGGCTCAAAGTGAAGTCATGGCCCTTGGTGTATTTGATGGGCCCAATACTTCATTTTGGGCTCCCTCTTGCTTTCTTTTTCATGTCATTTCCTTTGGAGCTTCCTTTTCTTTTCCATCTTCTTTTCAAGGTTTGGGCCCATAGGAATGGTAGGGCCCACCTCAAGTTTTGGGCTCATAGGGCTCACTTTGGGTGGCCCCATCTTTCTTCACATGTGTATGGACAAAGGTGACTAGCCCATTCTTCACTTGGATTTCAAGTGGGCTAGATTTCTTAGTTGGGCCTTTATGGTCAAGTGGCCCAAATCTTCCACCATTTCTTGATTATGATGTACATCCTTACGTACAAAGTGTGGTGGGCTCCTTGAAATTTTTCCATATAGATGGGCTTTTGGGCCCTCTTTGAAACTTATGAATTTCTTTGAGTCATGTGTGCACCTACTACACTTTGTGCATGTGGGATTCTTTTCCTTCATACCTTTTCTTTGGATGGATGGAGAACTTGAGTTACTTAATCATCTACAAGCCCCATGAGTGAGTTGTTTCAACAATCTCACTAAGCTCAAATGGTTTTTTTCATGTGGTAGGAAAGTGGTTCTCAAGAGCTTTCTTTAGTGTTATCAATCTCAAATGGATGATTCCTCTTCAAGTGAGCTATCCATGCAACCATAGCTCCTTGAACTTCTCTTTGGGGTGCTTGGTGGGTCATCCTCCATCATTCTCAAAGATGAGTAACTTTTCTTTCAATTTGTGGGAAAGAATGACACCCATAAGTTGCCCAATTTTATCCCATGCTTTGGGGCCTTTTGTATTTTGATCTTCAAGTGGGCTATGTATGTTATTCTTAACCATTTTCATGATGGTTAGGTAACTCATCAAGCTATGCCCTCTTGTGCTTAAATGGTCTCCCTTTTTGGTGAAGAAATTGGTGCACATAAGTTGCCCAAATTTGTCCTTGCATGGACATTTCCAACTTTGGTTCTTCATGTGGGCTATGTGCATCAATTTTTTTTATGTTGGCTTCTTTGACTCATACATTTGTGGGTAGACCACATGTTGTACTCTCATGGTCAAAACTTTCATCAAGATGATGCACATAGGGTTGCCCATGGTTATCCTATGAATGGGTCCTCATGTTCTTTAAGCGGGCTATGTGCTCCCTTCATTCCATTGAGATGAGGCACTTGGGTTGCTCTTGGGGGCCCATTTCCTTCTTATTCCCCACTTGTCCATGTACATGTGTAAAAAGATGGGAACATCTTAGATGAGGATCATGGCCTTGGTATGAGAAGTGAACCGATCCTTGGCCACATAAGGACTTTGAAGGGGGATTTCTCATGTGAAGTTGGATTCTTATCCCTTGTTGATCTTATGGCACTTAAGTGCATTTGTTGTCCAAAATGTGTCATTGGATGATGGACTTTCCTTTCCTAGGCACGGCATGCAACCCTCTCTGAGGTGGGCCTTGCTTTCTTCAATGGGCTCAACACATATCCTAGGTGACACATGGAGTTGGACTTTTAGTTTTTGCATTTGGATGTAAGTCCGAATCCATGGGTTTCCTAAATAATGATTTGGATTTTAACGAGTAAAGAATAGAGACTTACCTTGCAAGCTCATAGGATTCAATGGAGGATGGTAAAAGGGGACGACGGGTGGTCGATGAGGATGATCCAGCATTCATTGTTCGTCGAGGGGCTCATATGTGTTCCTTAGCTAAGGAGCACCAACCTATTCCCTCCATAAAGGGTCGAGGTACCAGAGATCTTTGGGATGACTAGGTGAAACACCCACAGCCTTTGCTTGAACGAGTTCTGGCTGACACTCCTTTTGTCGGCCTCCTTACTTTGCGCTTTCATAACAACAACGCCAACCGCATGCTGCTTGCGGCTCTTTATGAGAGGTGGCTGGGATGAGACCCACACCTTTCAACTCCCTTGTGGCGAGTGGGGAATAACTCCCCTGGACATATATGCAAATTAGTTTTCCATTCCATGGGGCAGTTATTCCCCACGTCGGCTCTCTTGCTCCCATCACTTCCACTGACTGGCTACGGCTTGTGGGTGACATCCCACCTGAGGATGAATTCCAGGGCCACTAAGTAAAATTACGATGGTTCTACAACACCTTCGCTACTGTCGTCCCTACTTCCGAGCTGAAGGCCCTTCACAAAGCACAAGCCATAATTGCTTACGCCTTTGGGTCATTCCTTTTTTGTCATGTGAACGAGAGGATCGACCCTAAATTTCTTCGTTTAGTTGAGAATCTTGAGCATCCATACAATTGAAATGGAGCTATCTTGACTCATATCTTCCTGGGTTTAGATAAGACCTCTCGAATAGCCGGTCCTTCACAGGTTTCTGGCCTGTTTTAACCTTTCCTGGAGACATTTGTCTTCTTTCTTTCTCTAATCGTTATGTGTGCCCTTGCCCAGACTTGCTTTTATGACCATTTGCTCATCTCTCGCCGAGGATACGAGATGACATTGAGCCATCTTTGTACCGCTACATGCACTGGCATCAGCAAAATCGTCAACAGAACTCTCGAGTATCTGGGGACAATTGGCGTGCTGACATAGACGGATTGACCGTCGAGGACGTAAGTATCTTGTTTTCCTTATCCATCGTGCTGCTCTGTGGCTGATTGTGATGACCTCATTTGCTGTAGTTTGCTCGGATGTCGTACGCCAACTTTCCTCTCTACTATACCCCTCAGCGTGTGGAGGCATATGATTCTTCATGCCTTCGGATCATGTTTTCTGACGCTGAATCATTTCAGTGGTATTTTTGGGTGAGAGGTTGCTTCGACAGATTACTGGGGTGGCTCGAGTCCCTTGTTCCGTACCTCCTCCGGCTACTCAGATCCCAGCTGATGAGATGGCCGATGCTCTTGTGGGCCAGCCTGGGTTTCGTTTCACGATCCCGGATCGTGACTACGACGAGTGGTACTTGCTGTACGAGCAGGGACCTCTGCGTCATTCGCTCTATGTTCCAGGGGGTTGTCGCAGGTACACTAGGAGGCTCAGTGACAACTCCTTTGATGGATCTTCATCGTCGAGAGCGGGACGAAAGGAGGGATAATGACGACTATGGTGGTGACCTGTAGCCTGCTTCTATATTCAACTTTGTATGGCCTTTTTTGCCTTGTAAAACCCTTTTTGCTTTTATCTTTCTGATGTATCAAGACTTTCTGAATGAATATATAACCTCAATTTGTCTCAAATTACTTGATGATGCCTAGATGCTTTGATTCTTGACTCATTCTTTGATACTTTGTGGAAGATAAAATCTCTCAACTGCATGGATGACAACTTGAACGGTTCAGATTGCTTGATTTGGCTCTGTGGGCCCTTTCCAGACTTCAGCTTTGCTTTGGAGCACGTTTTCTTGATGTTTTGTGAGGCTAAGAAGGCTTTTCATGGTGTGGCTTATGACTTGAGCGGTTCAGATTGCTTGATTTGGCCTTGTGGGCCCTTTCCAGACTTCGGCTTTGGAGCACCTTTTCTTGATGTTTAGTGAGGCTAAAAAGGCTTTTCATGGTGTGGATGATGACTTGAGCGGTTCAGATTGCTCTTTTCAGCCATGTGGGCCCACTTGATGATCAGATCTTGGATTCTGGCCCTCTTTCTTGATGATCAAACCTTCGATCTTGCTACTTTATGACTCATGTGGACTCTTACATGGTTCAGATCATGATGATCCAGTCTTTGAATGGCTCAGATTGCTTGTGGGCCTCTCTTGATCAATTTTTTCTTCTCTTTGACTTAATCAGGCCCATGTTGGTTGTAATACTTCATGATTGGACAGGTGGGGTACCTTCCAGATGATTCTGATCATCTACAAACAAAATCCGGAGTTGATTAGAGCTTTGGGCGGCCCTCAGGGTGCCATCTGCTGACGTGGACTGTCAGCCTCACCTACCAACAACTGTGGAGCCAATCCCGCGGAGAGAGAGGGAGCACGTCCGTACGGGCGGGCCACCCAAACGTCGCCTCTTGTGCGGCCTAGGCTGACTCGTGCTCAGACATTCCCTTCTGTCCACTGCTCTTTTCCCCACCTTCTTTGTACGTCCGGGTTCGATTTCGGCCATGAATCTTCCCTTTGTCTCACCTTTCCTTCTCTTTTTGTCTTCTTCTTGGTTTGTCTTTTCTCAAGCAATGGATGGTGGAGATCTAGGGGCTGTGGGGGCTATCCATGATGGGTTCCACATTTCAGAAAGTGGTGAAGGCTTTAATGATGGTGGAATGCTTTTGATTGATGGTGTAGATGAAGCATTGAATGAGGGTATTGACGGGGATTTAGGGGTAGTGGTTGGTGGAGCTTTGAATGGCCCCATTAATGGCAGCCATGTTGGAAATTCAGATTTGAATGGGGCCTTGATTATGGGAGAAATGGATGGTATGGATGGAATGAGGAGATGGGACATGGGTGAGGCTATGCATCCTTTGAGTATGGGCTACATGGATGATGTGATTGATGGTGGTGATGGGGGCATGATGGACATAGATGGGCTGATCTCATGTTTGGATGGTATGGATGGTTCAGATGATACCTTTGATGGTTTGGATGCTCTTGATGATGACCGAGATGTGTTGCATACTTGCTTAGGTGGACTTAATGTGATCGTTGATGATGTCCCACTGATGATGGACGGTGTGGATTTCCCAATGATCCCTTTGATTGGACAGGATGATGATTGGATTCACGACTTCATGTTGGAGGGGACTGCGGGTCCAGATCTGACCGTAGATTCTTCGATCGGGGTTGCCGGGACCTTTCTTGATGGTTCAGATGTATTTTTCAACGGTCAGATTGGTCAGGATGCCATGATGTGCGGTGTGATCTTTGCTGATAGCCCTTTTGATGGAGAGTACCGTCCTTCTCCTGATCGTCGATCCTTTACGCACTCGGTTCACAAGGTGGGCGAGTCTTCTCATGCGGCTGAGGTCGTGACAGTTTCAGACAATGATGAGACTATATCAGACATAGCTGCTACTGGGGATAGGTCAGGGGGTGTTGAGTCTGCAGAGGTCCTAGCTTTTCCTTCTCCTTCACCCGTTGATCTTCCGATCCTTGATGAGCTGTCATCGATTCCTGAGCCTTTTGTTCTGGAGGGGATTCCTGTGAGGACTTGTCAGCTACTTCCTTGTCCTTCTTGCTCGCCACGACTGCTTGCTTGGCTTGACAGCTAGTCGACTTATGAGATTCGAGACTTGGAGTCTTATGGCTTTGGTAGTCTGATCCATACGGCTAGAGTTGACATTGACCGGAGGATGCTCGGGGCTGCACTGATTGACTGGGTCCCTTCAGTTGAACTTGTTTGCGTTCAACGACATGGAGATGGGACCTTCTTTGGAGGAGCTTGCGCGTTTGACCGATCTTCCTTAGGATTATACTCAGTATTTTTCGCCGAAGACTTTGCCGAAGACTACCACACCGCAGAACTGGTTCGGGATCCCCTATCTTGTTCGGCCTGCAGTTGCCAGTCAGGATGTTATGGTGTTCTCCTTGGATTTGCTGTATGATCTTTTCTCGGGTCCTCGAAGTGTGGCAGGGTCCTTACTTTCTAGGAATGCAATGATGTTCTGTTTGAAAGCTGAGGTGCTATTCTCGGGATGGCGCAGATCTCAGACCACTCTACTCTTTGAGGTGATGAGTCGAGTTGTTCGAACGGCAGGGGATCATTTCTCTCGTCCTGGCTGAGCTATTTAATGGGCTGACTGACTGTGCCCTAGGCCGCACTCGTGTCCTTCACGGCTACTGTGCATTTCTCCAGGTATCTTCTCTGTGCCTTTCTTCTCTTTTCTTGTCTTTTGGGAATCTCTCTGCTCTAGCTGAATTTCTTTTCTTTCTTGTGATCAGGTTTAGCTATGGGAGCTTCTTCGCTGACTGTTCCTGTACCATTTCCTGGCACCCGTCGCCCATACCTTATGCGACACATCATGGAGTTTCTTCCGCATACAGCTAGGATGAGCGAGCCCTTCTATCGTAGGACGTTTGCTGAGCCGCATGACTGGAATGTTCGTTGGGAGTCATCTTGGCTTTCGCTTCCTCCAGTACTTTGTGATGCGCACCGCCTTCCTCTAATGCTAGTAGGCTTTCGATCTTACTTTTCTTATCACCCTATCTGGTTCCTGACTGTGGATTTGCATGGGTTTTGAGCTGCGGACTTTTCCGATGGCGACTGCCCCATACCAGTACTGGGTTGCTGAGTAGTCTCTGTATCGACGCATCCCTTGCTGGCACCAGACTGCTGATGAGGATGAGCAGAATATTCTTGGAGATGCCGGCTCTTCATCTAGTTCATATGAGCCCTTTGAGGAGCGCCCATTCATCGATCCTGGTTTCCTTTTAGTCACTCATGGCCATTTGCTATCTGAGATCTCTGTACTTCGGTATCATTGTGAGATGATGTCAAGGAGATTAGCTGCCGATCAGAGGTTGTCTGATGAGAAGACAGTGATCCGTATCCTTGAGCGCGATGAGGTGCATTACCTGCGTATGGAGGTGAGCAGGTAGAGAGCGAGGCTACTTCATTATGAGTCAGAGGACTTACCTGATATGGCCGAGGAGGAGGGTAGAGATTGATTGCGTCGCTTTTTAGGGCTGTCTGTACATCCTTTCTTGCATAGTACATGACTGATGATGGTGCATTTTTTAAAAAAAAAAAGATGACATGATATATGTAAAAGAAATGTGATGTATGAAAAGAGAAAACTTTTTGAAAATCTATTGTGCCATGAGTTGTCTTGTGAGTGTGTCTGGATTTTGTATCGGGACATAGGAATCAGAACTGAGGCTCGGCCAATGTTTTGACCAATGTCTCGAAATTGACTTGTGAGATCCCTTTGGTTCCATAAAGGTGTAGGCAATGGAAACTGTTACTTCCTGAGATTGTCAGAGTTATAGAGTTCTTTTGTTCCCAACTGTACTTCTTCCTGCTCTTGAACTGCAACTGCTTGAACTGATCTGGATCATCTGATTTCTTGGTACGTGCACTTTTAATTTTTCTTTTTTTACTTGAGCCACTTTTGCCTGCAGTGCTCTTCTGAGTTTTCACCACAGCCGGCGTTTTCCCATCATTTTTACCCATAGCGCCCTTTCTGAAAGTACGTCGGTAGTCTACCACGACACCCACGTATGTGCGAAGCTTAAAGAGCAACTAGAATTATGGCTAAACCTATAGGAGGGGGTGATTAGGACCTTTTTTGAAGTTCTTTTCGCCTACTTATATAAATCAACAAATCAAACTAAGTAAGCAAGAACACTTCGGCTTCCAGGCCTAAGTGGGTCCAATCACAAGACTAGCATATGGTTAAGCAATAAACAACCTAGTCTAAAGCATGCATAGGCAATCAAAAGATTTAACTAGTCAAGATCCTAGCCTATGCAACCTATGTAAACTTATGAGAGTGGACCAATGAGCTCAAGTCTACACAACTAGTGAAAGTACATCTTGTGTGTAGCTGTGCCTAATTAGTGCCTAGCATACATTCCTATCAAGCATTCATAATTAGACAATTAAATTAACAATGCTAAGATATCAATGTGCTTAATTCAATCACAAACACAAGCATGTATAGTGGTTCGACTTTGGGTCTACTCAACTCCCGGTTCAAGTACTCAACTCCTTTGAGCACACCGGCATTCACTATCGGAGGTCTTAAATGAGATTCACCTCTCAACCTTTACACGGAGGTTTTACCGGTTCACCTCTCAACCGTAACCGGAGTTTTGGACAAAGGGCTAACTCTCAACCCAAATGGAGTTTTGGACATAGGCTAACTCTCAACCCGACGCACGTTCAGTCTCGTGTCGGAGGCTCCCCCTTGGAGACTTAGTTTAGGCCCGGTTAATGGGCCAAGGAAAGACTAACGTCCCTAGATTCGAGTTTGACAAACAAACTCTAAATGGACTCTCAATTAAGACAACCTTACTTGTCGGATGAGCCCCTTGTTTAGCGCCGGTTCGGGTTGCTTGATCTCCGCTCTCCCGTGCTTCAATCAGCCACCCTTGCTCCCTCGATCGTGTCGCTGTTGCGACGCCAATGCCTCAGCTACACTCGATCAAACACCTTGCATGTGATGCCTTTGAGATGCCCAAGGTGATAGGAGGATGGTTGAATCTCCTACATGAAGTATGTAGCTTATTCTAACTAGGAGATCCTCCTAGAGGGTCTTTTAGAGGTCTTGAACAAGAGATATGCCTATATGGTATAGTGTTTCACCTCTAGAATTGAGAGAGGAATCAAGTCATCTCTAGATTGCATTTGAATGCCCTCACTTGTGTTTAAACACAAGGGATATGACTTGAACCTCCTCCTCTTTAATGCCCCAAAGGATGTACAAAAGGTGTGGGTAATGGGCTATCAAAACCCTCTATCTTACCCCTCAAAACAAGTCAAGCCCTTATATAGAAAAGTGTGCAATGGATACAAAATGAGCAGAAAACGGCTAGTGCCGACCGGTCGCACGACCGGTCTGCCAGTTTCTACGACTAGTCGTCTAGGGTCCACGACCGGTCGGCCATAGGCCAGTGCAAAGACAGAAGTTGCTGTCTTGAGGTGGGAGGTCTGTCCGACCGGTCGTGACCGGTCGGCTAGGGGTCCACGACCGGTCGTCCAGGGTCCACAACCCGTCGGCCCAATGGCCATCCACTCCAGCGGCCTGCTGTCCAGATTGGACTATATGTCCGACCGGACTTGACCGGTCGGCCAGGGGTCCACGACCGGTCGTGACCGTTCGGACATGCCTGGGTTCAGCCCACTGTTTTGCTGACCCATCCATTCTTTAACCCTCTCACTTAGGCCAAGATTTAGGTGATGTTTTAGGACCCCTAGGGCCAATCTATGATGACTGAAGGTTCCCTAATATGGTCAAGGTCATCAAAGAGGTTAAGGCGTTGGGTTTTGGTCTAGGTTAAGGCACATCAAGGCATCACTTTTACCTGTATCCTCTTCCTTGATGCAGCGGGGCCACTGAGTCTTCGGTCTTCGTCTTCGTTGGGCTCAACCTGATACTCGACTCACTGATGTAAGTGATTGACAAACAATGTGCACTAGTATGCCACGGAAAAGTGCACTAACAATCTCCCCCTTTGTCAATTACTTACAAAAACCTAACCTACCAAAACAAAATACATGTTCAAGATATTACATTGATAATGAATTAATTACAGGACTCTTGACATGCTTAAACTAAGCTGCTCCTCTTCAATTTGCTCCCCCATAACCTGTCAATCCCTGCATCACAAAACATAGCAAACTAGTTTTGGTGGGATTTGATCTTTCTCCCCCTTTTTGTTAGCAATTGACAAACTATTCTCTCCCCCTTAATGATATATCAATAAGGTTAAGGTAAGAGTAGATAGTATGTCGCAGTTATAACTATAAGCACATGCTAAGGAGCAAGCTAAGGAGAGTATAGGGTGAATGAATCATAAATACATGGAGCAAGCTAAGGAACATGATTAACATAGTAAATGTAACTATCTAAGCATAGTTAATCATGCATAATTGGTCAAAGATATACATTTGCAATAAAAGCACAAAGGGCTTATAGCCCAATCAACCAACCTCCCCTATTGGTATATCAAGACCAATACTAAGCAAAGATTAGCATATAATGAAGCATAAAACTCAAGATGATTAGCTAATCTAAGCCGGATGATAGTCTAGCAAGAAAATATTCAAATTAAAGCAAAGCTAAATTACTGAATTTGGGCTAATGAGGTTTGAATCCTCTGATTTGCCCAAAAGCACACAAATGAGGCTGAAATCCTCAGATTTTCCTATAGTTCCAAAGAGGCTAAATTCCTCAAGTTCATCAATTTGCTCAAAATGAGGCTTGATCCTCAGATATGTATTTGAGCTCAATATGGTCTCCTAAGGTCACCTAACCTAGATCACAACCCCCATTGGGTATGATAAATAGGACCCAACATGCTTGTTGGGAGGGAATTCATCTATCCTAGATTTTTCTTCCTTAGGTTCATTCCAAGTTAGAGAGCAATGATCGGTAGGGGATATGACAATAGTTCCTACCCTAGTTATCATTGACCTCAACTAATCATTTTACTTATAGTCCAACATGAGGCAACATAGGTTTCCCCTTTTAGGTAGACATGATGCTAGTGCTCCGGTACCGGATCTTACTCTAGATGGTTACGTGCTTGAAGAGCAACCCGCTTTGATACCAATTGAAAGTACGTAGGTAGTCTAACACGACACCCACGTATCTGCGGAAGCTTAAAGAGCAACTAGAATTATGGCTAAACCTATAGGAGGGGGTGATTAGGACCTTTTTTGAAGTTCTTTTCGCCTACTTATATAAATCAACAAATCAAACTAAGTAAGCAAGAACACTTCGGCTTCCAGGTCTAAGTGAGTCCAATCACAAGACTAGCATATTGTTAAGTAATAAACAACATAGTCTAAAGCATGCATGTGCAATCAAAAAATTTAACTAATCAAGCTCCTAGCCTATGCAACCTATGTAGACTTATGAGAGTGGACCAATGAGCTCAAGTCTACACAACAAGTGAAAGTACATCTTGTGTGTGGATGTGCCTAATTAGTGCCTAGCATACATTCCTATCAAGCATTCATAATTAGACAATTAAACTAACAATGTTAAGATATCAATGTGCTCAATTCAATCACAAACACAAGCATGTATAGTGGTTCGACTTTGAGTCTACTCCACTCCCGGTTCAAGTACTCAACTCCTTTGAGCACACCGGTATTCACTATCGGAGGTTTTAAATGAGGTTCACCTCTCAACCTTTACACGGAGGTTTTACCGGTTCACCTCTCAACCGTAACCGGAGTTTTGGACAAAGGGCTAACTCTAAACCCAAATGGAGTTTTAGACATAGGCTAACTCTCAACCTGACGCACGTTCACTCTCGTGTCGGAGGCTCCCCCTTGGAGACTTAGTTTAGGCCCTGGCTAACGGGCCAAGGAAGGGTTAACGTCCCTAGATCGAGTTTGACAAACAAACTCTAAATGGACTCTCAATTAAGACAACCTTACTTGTCGGATGAGCCCCTTGTTTAGCACCGGTTCGGGTTGCTTGATCTCCGCTCTCCTGTGCTTCAATCAACTACCCTTGCTCCCTCGATCGTGTCGCCGTTGCGTCGCCAATGCCTCAGCTACACTCGATCAAACACCTTGCATGTGATGCCTTTGAGATGCCCAAGGTGATAGGAGGATGGTTGAATCTCCTACATGAGGTATGTAGCTTGTTCTAACTAGGAGATCCGCCTAGAGGGTCTTCTAGAGGTCTTGAACAAGAGATATGCCTATATGGTATAGTGTTTCACCTCTAGAATTGAGAGAGGAATCAAGTCATCTCTAGATTGCATTTGAATGCCCTCACTTGTGTTTAAACACAAGGGATATGACTTGAACCTCCTCCTCTTTGAGGCCCCAAAAGATGTACAAAAGGTGTGGGTAATGGGCTCTCAAAACCCTCTATCTTACCCCTCAAAACGAGCCAAGCCCTTATATAGAAAAGTGTGCAACGGATACAAAACGGGCAGAAAACTGCTAGTGCTGACCAGTCGCACGACCGGTCGGCCAGGGTCCACGACCGGTAGGCCATAGGCCAGTGCAAAGACAGAAGTTGCTATCTTGAGGTGTGAGGTCTGTCCGACCGATCGTGATCGGTTGGCCAGGGGTCCACGACCGGTCATCCAGGGTCCACGACCGGTCGGCCCAATGGCCATCCACTCCATCGGCCTGCTGTCCAGATTAGACTGTCTGTCCGACCGGTCTTGACCGGTCGGCCAGGGGTTCATGACCGGTCATGACCGGTCGTGACCAGTCGGACAGGCCTGGGTTCAGCCCAATGTTTTGCTGACCCATCCATTCTTCAACCCTCTCACTTAGGCCAAGATTTAGGTGATGTTTTGGGACACCTAGGGCCAATCTATGATGACTAAAGGTTCTCTAATATGGTCAAGGTCATCAAAGAGGTTAAGGGGTTGGGTTTTGGTCGAGGTTAAGGCACATCAAGGCATCACTTTTACCTGTATCTTCTTCCTTGATGCAGCGGGGCCACTGAGTCTTCAGTCTTCGTCTTCATTGGGATCAACCGATACTTGACTCACTGATGTAGGTGATTGACAAACAAGGTGCACTAGTATGCCATGGAAAAGTGCACTAACACTTTCGGGTTTTCACCACGTCCCGGGTGTTTGATCTTGCCTGCCCCTTGGCAGCTATGCTGTTTTTACCCTTGGCGCCCTTTCGAGTTTTCACCAAGTCCGCTGTATGCCCACTGTTTTTACTCGGAGCGCCCTTTCGGGTTTTCACTCAGCCCTCTTTGTTTAGGCACACAATTTTTTTTTTTGAATTTTTAGATAATTGCGGCGGCCAGAGGTCGGGAATCCGTCGTTGCCGGCCGATGGCAGTCTTTCAGCCTTTATCCTAAGTTACGATAATAGAGTTGTCGGTCTTAGACCCTTCTGAGATGGATGGGTGGGTGATTGTGTTTCTTTTTGGGTTGATTTTTCTCAAGTGCCCTGTTTTGGCTTCTCATTTCTTTTCTTTTCTTCTTTTTTTTCTCTCTTTTTTCTTTTGAATCCCCTTATTTGAAACACTTATTGGTGGACGGAAATGATTTCTCTGAGGTTTTAGCTTCGACCTCTTAACTTCAGCTCTATTAATGTAACCCTTGATAAGGTCAGAATGACTTACTCGTGAAAGATCTTCACTTTATCAGCGTTGATTGGCTCAGGAAGATCCACCCCTCTCGTGCTGGTGAGTCTGAGGGCGCCTTCGGAAAGTATTTCTCTGATGATCAGCAGTTCGTCCTACAAGGGTTTGAACTTTCCTCTGGGATCGGGAAGGTGCGACGGTAGAATCTTCTTCATGACCATGTCGCCCACCTTGAAACTTTTTTTTTTGGACTCTCTTGTTGTAAGCCCGAGCGATCCT
Organism: Liriodendron chinense; assembly: GCA_003013855.2. Taxonomy (NCBI): domain Eukaryota; kingdom Viridiplantae; phylum Streptophyta; class Magnoliopsida; order Magnoliales; family Magnoliaceae; genus Liriodendron; species Liriodendron chinense. The sequence goes on from ML058446.1 coordinate 8,566,336, forward strand.
TTTCTGATAACACTGAGAATGACTTAGCGCACGCATGCACTTCTCATTTGCTAACTGTAACTGATCGAATCTTGCCCGTTGCCATTCTCCTTCTTCAATTCCGCTTTCTAATAACACCCGTAGTGATGGTATTTCCACCTCTACTGGTAGAACTGCTTCAATTCCGTAAGTAAGCTCGAAAGGAGTAACACCTGTAGCAGACCGTACAGACGTTCGATAGGCCCAAAGTGCATATGGGAGCATATCCGACCAATCTCGATAAGTCACGACCATCTTCTCGAGTATCCTGACGATTGTCTTGTTTGCGACTTCTACCCCGCCATTCATCTGAGGACGGTAGGGGCTTGATCGATGACGCTGAATCTTGAATTTGCTGAGGAAGTCATCCATCTTCTTGTTGACAAACGGGGCACCATTATCTGTGATGATAGCATTAGGAATTCCATACCGGCATATGATGTTGTTCTTTATGAATTTGATCACCTGGGATGCTGCGATCGTGGTATAGGAAGCTGCCTCTACCCACTTGGCGAAGTAGTCGACCGCCACAAGTATATTGTCACGCCCCGAAATTCGAAACCCGAGTATAATAACCCAAGCCCGAGTTCCAGGGTGTGAATTGAAAATTCGAGCTTAGATTCCTTGAAATTCCATTCCACACATCGCATTATTAAAATAAATCCCAAATATAAAGTTTCTTTTCCACTAATATCTTATTACATTGAAAAATAGATCAACTACGGTTGGCGTTTGAGTAACACGTGACCATCTGAGTACTCTGCTCTGTCTACGTCTTTTCCTTCCTGAAAACCTGTAAGAACTGTGGTGATTTTGGTGAGCTAAAAGCCCAGTGGGGTCATTTCCATCACAGGTAATATTCCAGTTAATAAGAGATAGAATGCGAATCATCAATGGATAGAATTGTGAGCAATATATGAGGATAATGTTATGATTGATACACTTTATGGTTTATTATCAATAGAACATGATTATCATGATGTCATGTATGTCATGATACGTGTGAGAGCAATAAACGTCTAGGAACTCGTTGCCACTGAACATTAGGAACCTGTCGCAAATCAACTATGCTCACCTAACCGGTACAACGAGGCGGCAAATCAACCATGCATGCCAGTGGGCAAATCAACCATGCACCACTGATCCAATCGAGCAAATCAACCATGCTCAATAAGTGAAATGACCAGAACTCGCTGCCACTGAACATTAGGAGCCTGTCGCAAATCAACCATGCTCACCTAACCGGTACAGCGAGGCGGCAAATCAACCATGCACGCCAGGAGTCAAATCAACCATGCTCCTGTTCTGTCGTTGTGTATGCAAGTTGTATATGAATGTCATGAATCATGGAAACATATCTTCAAGCATACAATGCATATCATCATTCAAACCCAATCACACCATGCATGTGTCATCTATAATTAAATAATTATTCACCTGATTATTCATCATACATTAAGAGAGTTGTTAAAGAAGTAAGTTACCTAAAGTTATATAACGTGTTGTACCCACAACAATGTATCGTGCATCTACGTTTCGTTTAACTAGGGTTTTTATATTTGAAACCTAGGAGGCGAATTTGAAGGAAGTACGTTCAACCTATGTTTAACCTCTAAGCCGGGTTACATAGAAAAGAGGAGCGAGATCTACAAGAAAGGTAAAGAATGTAAATATGGAGTTGAAGAAAACAACAAGCGGTGGAATCCTTTACCTAGGATCAATTTAAGGACTTGAGGATAACTTAGAAATTGCATAACTCAAACCAAAATTCGATAGATAGTTAAGAGGAACTATATGGGAGAAATTTAACGGAACAACCATGCGAAGAATCACTCACAGTATGATGAACTATAGGTTCTGCACAGCCCAAACTAGATCCTGAGTTGGCTGAGCGAGTCGCTCAACGAGTCGACTCAGATTGGAATAGAGAACAACTTCCTGCTTCTTCCTTCTTTCTTTCTCCTTTTTCTTCTTTCTTTCTTCTTCTCTGTTTCTTGCTGACTGGGGTGCTGTCCCCACAGCAACAGCAGCAACAGCTCAGCCACCCCTCCTCTCTCTCTCTCATCGTTTCTCTCTCTCTCTCTCTTTTCTTCTCTTCTTCTTCTTTTTCCTTCTTCCTTTATTTCTCTTTCTTCTTTTCTTCTTCTTTTCCTTCTTCTCCTCCTTCTTCCTTGCTGCCCTAGCAAGAGGAGCAACAGCAGCAACGGCAGCAACAGCAGCAACAGCGGCAACAGCAGCCTCTCTTTCTCTACCGCTGCTCTCTTTCTCTCTCTATCGCTCCTCTCGTTTTCTTTCTCTCTCTTTCTTCTCTCTCTCTAATAGCTCTCTTCTCTCTCTTTCTCTTTCGCTGTTTCTTGTAGTAAACGAAGCAGCAAGCCGACCTCTTATAGCTGAGTTCGTCCGTCCGTGCGAACCGATGGAGTTTCCGAATCCAACTTGGATTCGGATATCATATTATGCAAACTAAGCCACTTGTAACCGTTGGAGACCTAGGTGGGGTTCACACGAAGGCCTGGAAGCGATCTGGCCCAGCCATGCACGGCAGATCGGTAGATCTTGTTCATCTTGCGTTAGAACGGTGGATTGAAGTGATCCCCGCAGTCGACCGAAAACATTGAGACCACCCACTCCTAATGTCTGGGTGAGGCGCACACTGAATGAACGGATTGGATTAACGGATATGGGCCACCGTGATGGATGGTCGAGACCCACAGATGGACAACGCTGCTCGCTGTCGCAGCAGACGCAGTAATGGCGTCCAAAGAAGACGCTACTCCACAGACTTCTTTTTTTTTTATATAATTACATGCGCTGCACGTGTCGTACATTAGCCTGACCAGTGGGGTCCACCCGCTGGCCCACCAACGAACGGTGTGGATGGAGCAGGTGGACAGCGCTGTTCGCTGCCGCTGCGGACGGAAAAAAAGGAAAGAAGAAGAAGACGCTCCGCGTCTTGCAACGCACACGGTCAACGCGTGTTGACCGGGCGCAAACCGTGCACACAATGCACGTGGGTCCCACCATGATGTGTGTACAAAATCTATTCCGACCATCCGGTAGGTCACCTGATTTTAACGTATGACATAAAAAATGAAGCAAATCCGAGTTTAGATGGCCCACTTATGGCCCGATTTCTGATTAGGGCGTTTGTAGGATGATCGAAGGGTTGAAATTTGACATGTATGGTTGGATCGTGTCCTAGAACTAGTATATAAGGTTTTGGGTGAAAATGATTTCCAGAAATCATAAAACTTGCAATTGGTCCCATAACTTAAGTTTAACTAATGGTATTTTCCTAATACTTATAGATTTATGAGTTTTGCGAAATCTGCCACTTCCATGCTATTCTAGGGTTCATGTTGAGCAATTTTACTGAAGGAGCCATACTATAATTTCTTACGAATTATTTAATATTAATTTATCTATATTAAATTTATTTAATTTCTTAAATAAATAACTAATTTATAATTGAGATTATTCTAAAATCCTAGGGTGTTACAACCACACCCGAGCAGGTTCATAGGGCCAAGAATTCACTGGTCTAAGGATATACCTTGTGATGGACACAATGTACGGTTCTTATTTATGGACAGACATGTGTACAGGATAATGTACAGCGGTTTACATTGATCGCATAATTCGAATTTGGAGTGGACGGTTAAATCTTCTAGTCTAGTAATGACAGATTATCCTAACGGTCGGTCTATCGACTTAACTAAGTACTCTAAGTTTTTCAGAGGCCTGACAAGTCGTCAAGACACGTATAAACTGTATACATGTGTGTATGCGTGCGAACAATATAGCTTAGAATATAATTTCTCACATGTGAACACGCACTCGTGTACTTGCTCGTGCGCCCAAATTTTTGGGGTATTACATTCTACCACCCTTACACAGAATTTCGTCCGCGAAATTCAAGCAAGCCCACTAAGCTACCAGACAAATACTACGGTGTGTCTATGCCCTACAGGTCATGGGTTTATGTGCTCACAAGTGTACGTAGTAACTTATATGACTTCGGGTTCTTACAATCTACCCCCCTTATGAGGATCTCGTCCTCGAGATTCAACCATAACTGCAACCAAGCTTTCGCTATGCACTCCGATGTGCCTGAGCGAACGCTACAACGAAGAGAAGAAAGTCAATAACATCCCAACAAAAGGGTTTGTAAGGGACAGCTTCGGCTACTCTTGAGTTTTGAGATATTGCTTGATGTCGGCATACCAGGGTTTGTAAGGGACAGCTTCAGCTTCTTCTATTTGCAGGCAGAAAGCAGGTTCATCTTGAGTTTCGACTGTGAGCTCCCATTCTAAAGCTCCTTTTGGGATCTCGAGCATTGACGCGAGTGTAGCGAGAGCATCTGCAAACTGATTCTTGGCTCTAGGCATGTATGAGAAGGTGATTTCTTTAAACTCTTCCATCAGATTTTCGAGATACACATGATATGGTATCAACTTTTCGTCCTTGGTTTTCCATTTTCCATTGGTCTGATTGATGATAAGCTGTGAGTCTCCAAATACTCGTAGCTTTTTTACGCCCAAGATTATGGCTTCCCTTAAGCCAGCGATGTTGTTAGTGCATTCGAATGCTATGCGCCTTGAGATAGGAATAGGGACATCGTCTGGAGAGTAGAGGATTGCTCCAATACCACTCCCTTTAGAATTTGCTGCGCCATCGAAGAATAACGTCCACTCATCTTTTTTCTTCTTTTCTTCACCTTCGATAAACAAGAGATCTTCATCAGGGAAGAATGTCTTGAGCGGTTGATAATCTAGGAGAGAGTGAGCAGCGAGGGCCTACCCCTTGATTGCCTTCTAAGTGACATAGGTGATATCGAATTCAGACAGGAGTAGCTGTCATTTAGCTATCCTTCCAGTGAGTGCCGGTTTCTCGAATGGGTACTTGAGCAGATCCATGTGAGCGAGGAGGAGAATAGGGAACGCAATTATGTATTGACAGAGCCGTCGAGTTGCCCAAACTAGGGCGAAGCAAGTCTTCTCAATCGGGGAATACCTGGTCTCATAGTCGGTGAACTTTCGACAAAAATAGTATATCGCTTGTTCCTTCTTCCATGTCTCGTCGTGCTGGCCGAGAACACAAGCCAATGGCTTCTGCTGCTACCGAGATGTATAACAATAGTGGACGTTCGGGAGTGGGCGGCACTAATACTGGAGGATTCATGATATATTTCTTGATGCGGTTAAAGGCGACTTGGCAATCATCATTCCATTCCTTTGGAACATTCTTTCGGAGGAGCTTGAATACGAGCTCATAGATAGGCTTGAGCTGTGCAATGAAACGGTTGATGTATTGAATTCTGTCGAGGAAGCCACGAATTTCTTTCACTGTTCTAGGAGGGGGCATCTCGATGATTGCTCTGTTTTTGGTTTCGTCGACTCTGATGCCATCTTCACTCACCATAAAGCCAAGGAGTTTACCTCCCATTGCACCAAAGACACATTTCTGAGGGTTGAGACGGAGCTTAAATAATTTCTTCAGATCTTCAAAGTGTCCTTCGATCGTGCGAGATTTGACGATCATATCGTCCACATATACTTCAAGCTCTTTGTTCATCATGTCATGGAATAATGCTGTCATTGCTCGCTGATATGTTACTCCTGTGTTCTTCAGACCAAACGGCATTACCCTGTAACAGAAGGTTCCCCAGGGAGTGATAAACGATGTCTTCTCGCAATCTTCGACAACCATCTTGATCTGATTGTAACCTGAGAACCCGTCCACGAATGAGAAAACCTTGTACCCAGCAGTGTTGTCGACCAGAGTGTCAATATGCGGCAAAGGGAAGTCATCTTTAGGACTGACTTTGTTAAGATAACGGAAGTCGATGCACATTCGAACCTTGCCATCTTTCTTTGGTACTGGTACGATGTTGGCGAGCCATTCAGGGTAGTTGGAGACTACCAAGAATCCCGCATTGTATTGCTTGATGACTTCATCTCGGACTTTTAGAGCCCATTCTGGCTTCATTCTTCGAAGTTTCTGCTTCACTGGTTTCATATCCGGCTTGTTTGGCAGATGGTGTACAACGAGCTCTTCATCGAGCCCCGACATGTCTTCATATGAGAACGCGAAGTTGGACAATCTTGGAGCTAGGAACTCTATCATTCTCTGCTTCATCTCTGGTGGCAACCATTTTCCAATGCGTACTTCCCTAGGGATCTCAGGTGTCCCCAAGTTTACTATCTCGAAATCATCGGCTACAACATTGGCTTTGGATTCAAACTTTTTGAAGAGATCCTCTAGTTCGGGAGCCAGGTCATCATCTTCCTCATCCCGAGCTTCATCCAAACCTATGAGCTCAAAGTCTAGTTCGATGTCAAAATCATATGATTCGACTTCAAACTCATGCGACTCTTTAGACGAGCTTGGCACATTATTGAATGCAAGAAAAGAAATGCTTTTTGGTTTTGAGAATTTTCTGGAATGGAAGTGCTAGATATTTTTGGCTTTTGAGCGTTTTTTATTTTTTGGATTTTTAAAATTCACGGGATATTGAACAAGCGGGCATTACAGACCATGATTGATCCCAACTTGTCCCAAAGTTCCACTCGCTGCTCAGGCAGGCATTTTTTTTGGAAGCCAGAACCCTTAGATGACTCTCTGGCTGATTCAGAAGTTAGGGGTTCCCCTGGAGAGGTGGGGGTTGATGATTTAGGCAAAGAATCACAGTCTGGCCCAATGACCATAATTTCTTGCTGGTTGGGTTCGAGATCTAAGTCATACTCAGTCCTTCCTGGATCACTTACCTCACATTGCAGTTCGTCTGGTTTCACAATGAGACACATGTTTAGGATCTGGACATCGGACCAATCCAGGGCTGGCCATTTCCCTTTCTTGGTCTAATGGATGGGCTGCTTCTGCCCTTGGCTAACGGTTGATGATGTTGATTCTGCAGAGACGGGCGAGTCGTGCCCCTTGTTGATCGAGGCTGAGATGGGCCAGTTGTGCCCCTGGTTGATTGATGCTGAAGTGGGCAGGTTGTGCCCCTGGTTGGCTAGAATCGAAGTGGGTAGGTTGTACCCCTGGTTGGGAGCAGGTATCAGAGTACATTGGTCCTGAAGCTGTTGTATTTGACTTTATTTTTCGTCTTCATCCTTTCCTTTTTCTTCCGGAGGCTTAGATGGTTCAAGAATCCGGTCCCATCGAATGGGGGGCCACGTGGCCCAAGCTAGGCTCATTGGGAGGCCTTTGTGTAGTGTAGTCGGTTAATTCCCTCCTGGATCTTTGCAGGTTCTCCTGGCCTGATGAATTGAATGGGTGAGCATCGAAATTTCTTCTTTCTTTTGTCCATGAAGATTGCCCTGTACCCGAGTCCCCATTTGCGTTGATTATATACCAGAGGCATCTTTCTGAACTTGAAATGATTCTTCATCCGATACTTGAGGCTTAAGCGTTCTGCTGGTGAAAAGACATGATCCATACTTATCGGTTCTGGATTGCCGATAGCGTTCACAATTTCAAATTCGAAACTATGAAACGGGACGTCTTCTTTAGAGTGCTGGATATCGATGATAAGGATGTCTGGTTCAGTAGCAGCAGCATTGGAAGGAATGATGAGCTCTTTCTCTGCATGGATAGAGATCACTTGATTTCCACATATGTATTTCACCCGTTGATGCAGGGTTGATGGCACAGCCTCCCACCTTGTGCAGCCAAGGTCGTCCAAGCAACATGTTGAAAGAGGCTGATATATCCAGGATTTGAAATGTGATGGTGGAGACTTCTAGACCTATATGTACCTCTATGTCGACCTCCCCTTCCACTGATCGGCGGGTGTTGTCGAATGCTCTGACGCATATAATGCTGGGTCGGAATGAGGAGGGACTGATTCCTAGACGTTCTGCAGTCTTGAGTGGGCAGACGTTTAAGCTTGAGCCGTTATCGATGAGGACCAGCTGGACACAGAGGTCTTTGTATCGTAAGGCTATGTTGAGGGATCGCCAATGGTCGAGCCCTTCTGGTGGCAACTCATTATCAGTGAAGGTGATGGCGCGCGGAGCTAGGAGCTGTCCGATCATCAATGCTATCATTTCTGGTGCTGTATCGGAGGAGACATGGGCATCACTCAGGGTTTTGGCGAACATTTCTCAGTGTATGCGTGATGTGCAGAGTAGCTCCCATACCGAGATTTGAGCAGGGATTGACTTGAGCTGAGTCGCCACATCGTATGCGGCTTCGTTTTTGTTGCCGAGGCCTGAGAGAGCGCCTTTGAGATCTCCTCTGTTCTGATTATCTCTTCAGATGCAATGCCCATTGGGGTTCATGTTTCCCACCTCCGCACATTCTGGATAGTGCCATGGGACCTCTTTATAATTTTCCTCACCTTTGCCTTCTAGGACCACCAGTTCTTGCAACGGTGCTGGTGTGGATACCAGATCTTCCTCATATGGAGCTTTTGCCTTGAGGACTACATTGTTGCCTGTGCTGAAAGGGTATATCGAGGCTTATCTTCATAGATCACATAAGGTCGTGGTCTTGGCTTGACCGTTCCTGGAGCAGGAGGTCCCCATGGAATGAAAACTGGTCCTCTTGATATGGCAAGGGGTTTCTCTGTTCGTCCCAGCTGTCGCTAGTGTGATTGACACGCTTTCGGGATTTGCCCCTTACAATACGATTGGCTCGATTGGAGGAGCCCCTTCCAGGACAATGGGTTCTTGCTACTGATGAGTATGATCCCTCCATTGCGAATTGGATTGTTCTTGGATTGGAGTTGTCCCTTGCAAAATGACAGGTTCGTATGTGGGCTCGATGTATGCCTGTGCTCCTTCCAGGATGACTGGCTCCCAACATGAATGGTTGTAAGATGCCCCTTGAACAACTGGTACATCATATGGAGGTGCTCCTTCGAGTACTACTGGCTCGGAGACTGAAGGAGAAAAGGGTTTTCCCCTTGCAAGATCAGAGGAGGATTTGTTGGCCCATAAGTGTAAGCATGAATGGACTGGATAGGGGAGAAGAAGCGATCGAGACGCTCTCCTTCTTCTATGTTGTTGACGGCAGGGCTACGAGACAAACTAGGGGTCCGTCGGGTGCTGAGGCAGAGGATTCTGAAGGATATTGGTAGAAGTTGCTGGAGGAGTTCCGGGGACCGAGATGACGATCTTGCGGTCGTCAATCAGATCTTGTATGGCATTCTTCAGAGTCATGCATCGATCGGTGGTGTGGCCACGCCCTTGATGATAGGCATAATACTCATTCTCTTGGTAGGTTGGAGGCAGAGGATTTGGAGGAGGCCTGGGTGTCATTAGGGTGAGTAACTGCTTTTGCACCAGCATAGCCATGACTTGACTGAGTGGCTGAGTGAGAGGAGTGAATTTCCTGAGTTCCCTGTAATTCTGCCTATTCTGATATGAGTATTGGCCGTTCCCCCTGAACTGCTACTACTGTCAAGGTGGTTGTGGCTGTAGTTGAGGATTTGGTTGTGACTGATACCGCTGAGGTTGATTCTGAACTTGATTCTGTTGATACTGTTGTCGTCCCTGTGGGGGAGCATATTTGTTGCCCCGAGTAGTGGCGATGATGTTTTTTACCTCTGTCAGGTGAGGAGGGGAACCGCTACGGTTTCCGTTCCAATACCCTATAGGTCTTCCTTCCACTCTGTTCCTTTTGACTGAGTGGCTTGATGAGGCCATGGGGAGATTGTCCCGGCGCGGATTCCTGCTTTGACTTGCTCTCCAGCACGGATCAACTGTGAGAAATTCGCACATGGATGCGAGATGAGATATCCAGATTTGCCAGGATATGTTGAATGACCAATCATGGAGATTTGTTCTTCGTCGTCGATAGGTGTCCGCATTCTAGCTCCCATAGCTCTCCAACGTCCCACATAAGCTGATAGTGTTTCATCACTCCTTTGCCTGAGAGCCGCGAGGTTGGCTCTTCTGGGTGCCATGTTGAAATTGTACGCGAATCTGTCGACGAAAGCCTGGGAAAGTTGTTCCCAAGTCCTGATACGATGGCAGTCCAATGATGTGTACAGTTTAGGGCATCGCCCTTCAAGGATTTTTGAAACAAACGAATGAGGGCCCCTTCATTTCCTGAGATTGCACTCAGCTCTCCACAGAAAGCCTTGAGATGTGCTGTGGGACAACCGCTGCCGTCGTATCTTTTGAATTTTAGGTACCTCAAAGTTTTGAGGTATCTGAGCATCTAGGAAAGGACACAAGTCTTTGAACTTGGTCGAAGGTAGATCGATTCCTTGTTGTCGCTGAAGTTGATTCTGCAATATCTGGAACTGCTCCCGCAACTCGTCCAGTCTTACATGATCTGTTTGAGCGACTGGTACCTCTCGGAGTAAGGCACGTTCTTCTTCGACATAGTGGTCGATGTCGTCGACCCTATGGGCTTGTCGAAAAGCAACCGCGGGTTGCTGAAATTGATTTGATGACTGAATTGGATTCTGATGAACTTGTGCTTGAGATGACTGTAATTGAACTGGAGACTGTACTGAAAGTTGAACTGGAACTTGCTGAAAATTAACTGGAGATTGCTGGAAATTAACTGGAGTTTGCTGAATTGAAGATTGCTGGAAATTAACTGGAATCACATCGGCAGGGGATGTGCTGGAATTGAAAAGTGCTCCTGTTCGTAGGAGGCTGAGATGTTGGGAAGTGACCCCCCTTGTTGGGTATTCGTCACTGTCCGCTGATTGATGTGGGCTTGATACTGACCCCCGTTGTGGGTATTCGCCAGTGCTGTCCCTGCTGCTGGAAATTGAATTGAAATCCCATCGGCGAGGGATATGCTGAAATTGAGTAAAAGTCTCATTGGCGGGGACATGCTGAGAAAGAAAATGAGTTCCATCGGCGGGGACATGCTGAAATCTACTGAGATTGTTGTTTGCAAGATTGACTGGAAGCTGACTGGAAGTTCCTGCTGACAAGAACATTCTGAGACGGTCTTGTTGTCGCAAGAAAATACTGAGGAGGATGCCCCATAGCGACTGGCTGAGATGGCTGTTGTCGGTAGCCCTAGGCAGACTCCGATGGTTGTGCTTGATTTGAACTGGAGGCCGGAGGGATCTGGCATGGCTGTTGCGATTGCTGAACTGGGTCAACCTGATTGTTGGTTGCCGCTATAGCTTGTGCTTGCATGAATTGCAAGAGCATTTCTTGCATTGCTGTCATTCCTTGTGCCAATTCTTGCATGATTGGCGTATTCTCAATTGGTTGTTGCGCTGGAGGTTGTGCTTCAGCCATCTCGAGGGTGGGGAAGAGGTGAGTTTCCTCTTCATGGTCGGACATGGCTTGCTGAGTCCGAGTGCGGATTATGCTGCAGAAGGGAAGTTGTTTCTGAACACGTTGAGCCCGAGGAGGCGCAATGGTGAAGACTATACTCTACTCTTTTTCAGGTTTTGGGAATTTTTTTTTTTTTTTTTGGGTAGAATGCTATGCAAATGAGATTGTATGAGGAATAATGACTTTCAAGTATAGGAGGGATTCCATTTTTCAAGCTGGATCACGACTAGTGGGACTAACTTATCCCCACCAGAGTCGCCATTCTGTGGACGCTCGCCGTTCCAAGCTCCCGAACGTTCTCCCTTCCTTTCGGAAAAGAAGATGGGTGCGTGCGCGCGAATCGTCGTTTGTGCCACTGGCTTGCCTCGTTCTTGAGGGCTTTTTGTCCGGTTGTCGTATTAAGCTGGATGTGTTAGATGAGTTTATGTAAGACCAGAGTCGCCACTAGCCAGTTACTTCGAATCTACAGTCGGCTAGACCCCGTAGAAACGTTAGAGAAGGGGATCCAAAGATTCCTTCCTCTAAAATGATTCCTTTTGATCTGCGGCCAGAGATTCGAGGTAAGGGATCACGGTTACAGGGTGGGAAGAGGTTAAGTACCCCACCCACTGCCCGTACCGAAGTACGGTCTCTACTTCGTATAATCGAACTAATACTTGAAAGTCTGTTTAAATCCTCGTACATTCTCATGAATGATATGATGCATGAATGCAAGTCTGAACAATAAAAGTTTCTGAAGGGCAGGTTTCCATTAACAGGTAAGCCCAGAGCATACGCTCGAACTGACAGGTGCTTTATGCGGGATGCATGCTGTGTGTTTGAATAATCAAAGTGCCTGCTGTGACTAATGCATGAATGCAGGTCTGAACAGTAAGAGTTTCTGATGGGCAGGTTTCCATTAACAGGCAAGCCCAGAGCATACGCTCGAACTGATAGATGCTTTATGCGGGATGCATGCTGTGTGTTTGAATAATCAAAGTGCTTGTAGTGAAGCAGGGGGGTTGGAAGAAAAGTAAATGTTGCACTTATGCTAGATGCGAAATGAGATGATGCTGGTAAATGGTAGTTGGATGGACGGAGGTGTCGCAAAGGTTTGCTTCGAGTGGCTGGATCAAGACTTGGATGGCTTGGGAGACTTAGACCAGGGTCAGGCTGGGCTGGATCAGGGCTAGGCTCTTCTCACTCGGGCTCTCCTTGGTGGAGGAATGGGCTAAAAGGATAGGAGAAAAACTCGGAACGGACGGATCGCACTCGGGCTGGAGGGCTTGCTGAATGAGAAGGGGAGGGGGGTATTTATAGTAGCGGGGAGTGGCAAAACCCGTAATTAATTTTAGGCGGCCCCACGGTCGTTTTGCTTCAGGTTCGAAGTGTACGACCTCCGAACCTAAAGCAGAATTTTCTTAGGTTTGGGGTTCGGACTTGCTCCGAGGCTGCGGTTTGGAACTCGGTGAGTTGACTCGGTGATTTGACTCAGCGGGTTGACTCACCGAGTTTGGCTTCTTTTTAGGATTTTTTTATTGGTTTTTCTTATGGGGGTTTTTTTGGCTGATGTTTAGGAGTGAGTTGACTGGGTTCAGGCTTGAGCTGGGCTATGGATTGGGGCTTACAAGGGTGAGTTTGGCTGAGTTTGGACATGGAATTTGGGGGTACGGTCCTCCATTCATTCACCTATCTCTACCAACATTGTAGCCGAAAGTGGGGTGTCTACACACACATTAGAGAAAGAGTGATATTTTTCTACGTATAAATAATATCAACGATATTGATAATTGTTTCTGTATTTCTGATGACTGATACATGTAACTGATACCAATACTTTAAATACAACTCTTAAGTGGCCCATCTAGGCAGGACCTCTCAAGACCATGACAAGCCTCTTGAGGTTTTTGCTCAAATACACTCTAGTATCCTATAAGTAATAGATTCAAACTGTATAAACGACAAGTTTCGATTAGCATGGCGAAAGACGGATAAAAGTAGTTGAATTATTTCTAACCCTTTGATAATCTAGCTCCTTTAATTTGAGCATGAATGGTCTTTACAACCTTTGTGTAATCAATGTGTTGTGTAATTAATGGGTTGAAACATTCAATCCAAGAGCCTATTAAGGGGTTCCCCATGTAAGAGGAGAGTTATTAAATTAATGGTTCAAAGGCCTAGATCCCAACATATCTTAGCAATATATGAGGATGTATTTGAGCAAACCTTAAACCTTATGGTTGTCAATGGGCTAGGTGATTGAGCCACCGACTTAGCTCACTTTGAGTTGGCAAATATGGCTTGAGGGCCCAACCCCAACTCAAAAGTGATGCTCATTAATTAATCGTGCTGGGTTGGGGCTATGTACAATACAAAGGCCTATCAGTCCCGCGCGAGTTTAGCCCATCCATGCCTTCTATGGTTTCCAAGGGTATATTCAAAAGTTCTCTGTTTTTTTATTTATTTATTCCGTATATAGTTTTAAAACATTCTATGACTAATATAAGTTAAATAATTTTTTTGCATATATATTTTTAAAACAGTTTATGACTAATATAAATTAAATAATTTATCACTAAGAGATAACGTTTTCGTATATGATTATTTTAATTTTAATGGCAATTAAGACTTTTCTGAGGACAATTAATATTCAATTAATATTATCCTGGACAATTATTTCAATTTTAGTGGTGGTAAATAGGTCCGACTTGGATTTGGCCGATTATTAGCTTATAAGGTGGGCCTGTCGAGCCAGTTATAGGCAGGCTTAGGCTAAAGTCCTACTATGCGGTTAGGCTTGGCTGACCTTAGCCTGGTTGGTACATCTATAGGGAGATTTACACGGTAGAGGCAAGGTAGGAGCAGTATAAGGTAGAGACATCTTTCCATTGTTTAAGTGGCAGGATGGTCCATCATTTGGGACGGTCCATCTGGTTTCTCCTATAGTAGATGTAAAATGGCTCCTAATAAACATAGATAGAATAATCCTACCCAGATAATCAGTGGGTCTTAAATCAACGGTAGAGAGCAAAATGATTAACGGTTGAGGTTTTGTGATGAAAAGTAAAGCAAAGTGCTGGATAGGATCTCGTGATTTGTAACAAGTGGGCCATCCATGATAGGGCCCATCACATGGGCAGGCCCGATACATCACCTGCCACAGTGTACTCTCTGGGAGATGGCTTCACAACATTCCATCTGGAAGGGGATTGTGTACTAAGTAAACTCTGTGGGGCCCACCATGATTTATTTATTTTATCCACTCCGTCCATACATTTTAAAAGATAATTTTAGGGCTGATCCAAAAAATGAAGCATATAAAAATCTCAAGTGGACCACACCATATGAAAAGTGTAAACTGAATGTCTACCGTTGAAAAATTCTTGCGGGCACAGAAGTTTTGGATCAAGCTGATTTTTTTCCCTTCATCCATGCCTATGTGATCTTATGAACAGGTTGGATGACAAATAAACATCACCATGGGCCCTAGGAAGGTTTCAACGGTGGAAATCATTATTCCCACTGTTTCCTGTGATATGGTCCACTTGAAATTTGGATATGCAAAAATTTTGGTCTCAAAGGGTAAAATGAGCGGAAACAACGGATGGACGGTGTGGATAAACCACGTACATTCAAAGTGGGCCCAACTGAGTTTACTCAGTACGATAAGAGCGTACTGAGTTACTCAGTACGCAATCCGATTTCATTCCATCCGTGCCGACTCTAGAAGCTGGCCGGGGTATGTTTGATATTATTACAACAAACAAGGGTATATCGGTCTTTCTTTCCAAATATGTTGCAGTCAGAGAGAGAGAGAGAGAGAGAGAGAGAGATCGAAAACGCCCGAGTGCGGGGAAGATCTCCATTCCCCAATCCGTGACGCCGGCCACCCTCGATCCAACCGTTGAAAACCTACAAATCTCTCGATCCGACGAAAGAAAAACCCATTTCTCCGTTTCTCCAGCCGTCCTTCCACGGCTCAGATCTTTTAAACCCTCGTCCCAATCCGTCACAGCCGTTGATCGGTTTTGAGCTCCACTCCGTTATTGGATCCTCCGGATCACTTGGGTATTCTCCATCTTCCACCATCGGTCGTTTCAAAGCTTTGTTTGGATTGATCTCATGCCCTGATCTGCGAATTCCAGCGAATTCGATTGGTTTCTCTCCGTGAATGGCGCGGCGGGACCAGGCGCCGAACATGGAGGTCTTTGAAGCGTATTTCCAGAGAGCCGATTTGGATCGGGATGGGAGGATCAGTGGGATGGAGGCGGTCCCATTCTTCCAAGGATCGAATTTGCCGAAACACGTCCTCGCACAGGTATTTTTTATGCTCCCCCTTGTAGATTTGCCTTAATTTTCTTATTTTTCCGAATAGAATATTCAAAATTCAAGCTATGTAGAAACAATAATTCAGGCGATTTTGTTGGTTGTTAGTAGATCAAGATACAATCTTCATGCCATTGCTTTTGAGCGTAATTGGTGGTTATTTTCGTCGTTGGTTATTCCTGAATTCCCAAAGCATTTGGGTTTTTAAGCTTTAGATTGAGAGAATTTCCATTGATATATAGCTATGCTGCCTCAGTATGGGTAAGAGTGTCGGGTACGGCTGATCTTAAATCCAAATTCTCAAGAGATATGTAAGGCGAGGATTGGTCAGTGTTTGTAAGTATGACCATGCTAAAATTCTTCGATAACAGCATTGCAAGTTGAATTTGATGCCTAATATAAATCCTAAATAACTAAACATTTGGATTTCGAGTCTCCAAGAATGGGATCTGTTATCCTGATCCTTAGGATCCACAGTATGCGACACGGATAGTCCAATTTTTTGAAGGACCTGAGTATCGTAGTTATAAAACGATGTATAGATGAGCAAAGGAATCAGTGTCACAAGTTGAATTTGTGCCTGTTTGGTGCGATTGCAGTATCAACATCATCATCATTCTCTAAGACTTATCCCAACTAATTAGGATTGGCTGCACAAATCCTATTCCACCATTCCACTCTACGAAGGGCCATATCTTTAGTTGAACCATAGACCATGGATTCTTTTCTTACTACCTCCATCCATGTGCTTTTTTGGGCCTTGCCCATTGCACTTTTAGAGCCTTCAGCTTGAACCATCTTACCCCTTCTAACCCGTGTAGTTCTTGTTGCTATCTGTTGCACATGGCCAAACCGTAGTCAACTGTCCCTCCTTTAATTGCCTATGGGTGTTGCTACTCCTATGTTCCTCCAAATGCACTTATTTCTAATTCCATCCTTGTCTTGCCACTCATACATCTCAACATCCTCATTTCAACTACCACTTATCTTATGAATGTGTTGCTTGACTGCCCAATATTCTGTCCCATAAAGCACGATTGAGCGTATAGCTATTGTATAAAACTCCCCTTCAGCTTGATTGTTATGTGTTGATCGGTACGATTTACTGTAATTCTAAATAATTGACAACTTTAGTAGTCAAAACCCCAGTAGATTTGGATTTCAAGTCTTTTGGAAGGGGGTAACCTTATCCTTTTTCTTTTTACACCCACACCCAAACCCCACACACTCACACACCCGCTCACACCACATGGGCACTTGATCCCTTATCCTAATTGTTATTAGGGGATCTGAGTGTGTGACTTGGGTACTACAGTTTTTTGAGTGGCTTGGCTATCATATATGTATAGTAATTTAAGATGAGTAAATGGCTGACTAATCTTGTCGTTTTAGTTTGCAATCTTAGCAACCTGTTTCCTTTCACTGCATTTGTCAGAGCATGGCTGTTGATAAAATCCTTGTCAAGGGGCTGTTGGTTGAGCTTGTGTTGCCTCTATATTCCCTAAACAAAGACTTTCCTATTGTTCTGTCACAGGCTCAGTTGCATGAAGCCATGAACCTTCTACTCGGGATGCCAGCCACTCTTGCTCTTAGCTTTAGAATCTCACTCATGCTCACACTCCTTAAGCATTCGCAGTTCTCGTTGTTCTCGTCATTTGAGGAACCATCAACCATCAGTTCACTGCTGCTGAATCTTAAATCTCCCCACCCTCCCATTCATGCTTTGCAACAAAGGTCAAGAGGAGGCTTTGACATGTGGCTTTAGCTCATGTTTCTCTGTACTTATCTTGGAATAATTTTCAGAGACAATCTATTAATCTTTGGGTCAATAAGCAGATTTGCTAAAGCACATGTTCAATTAGGATAAAAGCACACCCATTTTCCACAGTCTGTGCTTCTATATGCAAGTGATTGACATATTGTAGATATTCAGCCACTTGCAATTTATGCATACTTCCTTTTTATGGGGTAGGTATGCTCGTATCTATGTTTTTGGAATTCTTTTCAATGTTTTTCTGTTCCATGACCAACGTCTAAACCTGTCGTATGGCCAACCAATCCTCAAAGATCTGACCCTTTAGGGTTGTGGCATGCACATCATTTTGAAATTTCGAAGTGGCTAAAAGTTACTAGTTTTCAAGTTAAAATGCTCTTTCACGTCAATACTTACAGCCCTTTAAAATCCTAAAAGATATGATAAATCAAAACCAGTCAGGATCATAGTTTTAATTAGCTGAAAGAAATCTGCTCTCAAGATATTTTTTTTTTGAAAGATACTCTCAAGATAAATTAACTGAAAGAAAATCCTGATATTAGTACGTTTGGTTGAAATAACATAGTACTGTTCTTGTTTTCTGCTTTGCCCTTGGGCAATTTAATAATATTCATCCTTCAAAAAAAGAAAAAAAACAAAACCTCTCTTTCTAGTTCTGGTTCTTTTTCGACAAAATCCTTGTTCATAGTTTTGTCTTACAATTCATCATCATCATCATCTGAGCCTTATCCCAATTAATTGGGGACGGTGACATAATCCTGTTCCACCATTCTACTCTATCAAGGGCCAGACCTTCAGTTAGACCGTAGGTCATCAAGTCTTTTCTTACTACCTCCATCATTGTCCTTTTGGGCCTATCCCTTGCCCTTTTAGAGCCTTCAACTTGTGCTATTCTAGAGCCTTACAACTAAAACCTGGGAATGTGACCCCCTCTAAATCACCAAGAAATTCTTGTAAAGCTCGTTGATCAAATACTGCAGAGGCCCATTAAGAGGCATTCAAACAGTTGATCACATTGATACGCCTTCCAGATGCTGTTGGGTATGCACACAATTGCATAATATGCACATGTAAGTGTGCATTGTATGAATTTGCAAGGAAAATCAAAATGGAAAAAAAAAAAGCTTAGTACAAATTCAGGACAGCCTGCATATGCCTGCATGTGTGAGAGTCTGTGAGTTAATTGTGAGAAGTGGGAAGACCATAAAAATACCAATGATTGTGAGAAGTGAGGCAGCCTTGAATTGCGGCATTTTCATTCAACGTAGCCTTGAACAGTTATGTCAAAACCCAGGCTGGATTGCAACCCATTTTTGTGGGAGATCTGTCTGACCTGAGACGACAACATGATGTGATAAGTGAATGAAATGAGTACACTCTAAGGTTTGACTAGCTGAACTGGACAGACTGGTTGACCTGGACAGTTTGAACAGTCTCTCCTGAAATGGGGCTTTAGTTATCCGACCAATTTTATGGTTGTATCCTTTCTAAACCAGTCCACTGACTACCCTGTTATATATAGTAGACATGCTGGCTTATCTTCTTATTGGCTTCGAGTTGTAGCTTCTGAATCTGAATAATGAAACAACAAAATCTGGGTCTTATAAGCCTTGTAGCTTAAATCTTGTGGCTATTTTATTGTCTATGGTTTGCTATTGCCTTTTGCTGACTGTATTAAACCATTATGGGTGCTGGCAGGTGTGGATGCATGCTGATCAGAACCGGACTGGTTTTCTTGGTCGGGCTGAGTTCTATAATGCACTAAGACTTATCACTGTGGCACAAACTGGGAGAGAACTAACACAAGATATTGTGAAGGCAGCCTTAGGTCCTGCTGCAGCTAAAATCCCGGCACCTCAAATAAACACCGCCTTGACACCTGCACCTCAGTTGAATTCTGTGGCACCTCCTGCCCCCCAGCTGAATTCAATGGCTCCTGCCTGCCTCTCAAATGTCAAGCGCAGTCACTCCAACTTCAACCCAAAACCTTGGCTTCAGAGCACCACAAGTAGTTCCAAGTGCTGGTATGAACCAACAGTTTTTTCCCTCTCCAGACAATCAGTTCATGAGGCCGCCTCAAGCCATGGCTGTTGCTGCTTCACTTCCAATGCAGGGGACAAGCCAAGGGCTCCCTGGGGTAGGCAATATAGCATGGCGCACGTCCTCCAAACCAAAACACGTCCGATGTGTCTGCTGATGCGCTTGGTGCGAGGCCATTTGGAGCTTCTATGGGAGTAACTTCCCAAGTCCTTAACAGAGGGATTCCACCTCCTATGACCCGTGATGGATTTGGATTAGTACCTGGGCCAACACCTTCATTACCCCCAAGACCACAAAGCTCATCCGTGCAAACATCCGCTCTTCCACCTAGGCCGCAAACCCCAGTTTTTCCATCACCCCAACATGGAGTTCAGGATTCTAAACCATTGGCTGTCTCTGGAAATGGTTTTACTTCTGACCCGATTTTCGGTGGGGACGTGTTTTCTGCTATTCCGACTCAGCCAAAGCAGGATGCTTCTGCACCTGTTGCTGCTGCAAGCAGTATACCAAACTCATCTGCTATTGCCCCAGTAGCTACTGGGTCCCAATCATCTGTTAAGCAGGGCCAACTTGATCCTCTGAGCACATTAGTGACGCCAACTAGTCGTAATCAGCTTCCACAGGCCCCTCCATCACAGGTTAAACAGAACCAACATGGTTCTTCAGCAGTAACTGCAGCAGGCATTTCAGTTGGAGCTGGAGGGTCTGCTTCCAGCGAGTCCCAGCATCCATGGCCAAGGATAACTCAATCTGATATCCAGAAGTATCATAAGGTATTTGTGGAGGTAGACAAAGACAGAGATGGTAGAATTACTGGTGAAGAAGCACGTAATCTGTTCCTGAGCTGGAGACTGCCTAGAGGTAGACATTGTCGTGTTCCCATGTGAAGTATTGGTCTTTGCTTTTAATAAGTTCAAACTTTTGATTGATTATGAAAGGTTCTGATTGCTTTCCTCTCACACAGATAGAAAACACAACATGAACCATGCATTATCGGCACTAGTGCTTGAAATATAGACATCCATAGTTATTTTTATGATAAATGTGATGGGTATTGATGAGAGTAGGATTACAAATTGTGTAATCTGGCTGGTTTGTCTGGTGGGCCCTACAGTGTATGTGCCATGGCTCAAATGTCAGGCAGAGCACTCTGGTCATCAGGGGGGCCACACTTGTGTAGGAAATGGGTAATACAAAATTACAATGGTCCATATACATAGACATTCGCATAGCTAAAAAGGCTCAGCTGCTTGATCTGGGCACCTATAGTTTCATTGATCTGTGCAATCGCGCCTGTCCTAGTTGAAGGTAAACTCTGTCCCACTTTCCTGGTCATTTGATTAGTTTTGACTAATGAGGATCGGAACAAATAGAAAGTATCATAGTTATGACTTTACAAAATTATATAAATTATAATCATGTTCTTTAATCTCTCAAAGAAAAGAAAAAGATCATGTTCTTTACTTCTTTTAAGTTATGCACATAAGCTGAAAGTCTGAAACAGCGGCCTTTCAGGTATAAGCAAAAGCTTAATAGCTGTTAAAAGCCTATTCGATTAAGATCAGCAATTCGACTTATCATCCCCCCCTCCACCTCCACCCCCCCCCCCCCCCCCCCCGGGTTTTCCTCTCTTCTTCTTTAAAAGGAAAGGAAGAAGCCATTTTAAGCAAGGGTTCCGATTTTTTTTTCCCTGTTTCATTTTCTCTCAAACACTCTCTCAATGAAGAAAAGTAAGGCCTCGCTTGATGCAAGTTCCAATGATAGCAGATGGGCCCACAAGTTTTAATCACTAGCATAGCTGCATAGGTCACTGCGGGGTTTTACTGGAAAAAATCAGCAGGAAAAACACAAATTCATGCAACATAATCATGGAACATAGAATGCAGTGACTACAGACAAACTTCCAACAGTAGAAAAGAGATTCCAGCAACTCTAATGGGTTTCCAGCAATCAGAAACCTTAAAAAAAATATATCAGGTCAACGATGGTGCAGCATAAAGTGAAGATCACCCACAAGAACGGTTCAAAATAACCCAACAATCTCAATAATGTCTCTATGTTTTAGTCTAGAAAAAAAAAATTAAAGCAACCAGTCCAATAATAATTCTCATACGGCTAAAAGGCCCTTTATAATCTATCTAATAGTCCTTAACGAACCTACACCTACTTTAAATCTCAGCAATCCAACTAAACAGTCTCTAACAATTCCCCATGTGACAACTGTGAAGAGTCCACGCTATTTGGACTCTGCAAAAGGATTCAGGCCCAAACCATGCCTATGTATTTCTTATGCATGATGCCTGATTCCCTCCAAACATGCCACAGAACTCTACTGCTGCTGCTGCTGCTGCTGCTGTATGGGGTTTCTTCTAGACAGGACCTTCCAATGGTGAATTTCGGGGGTTCTTCACTGGGCCTCATGTTAGTATTCTTGTGGCCCTCAGATCTGATCTCTCTCTCTCTCTCCCTCTCTCCCTCTCTCCCTCTCCCTCTCTCTCTCCCTCTCCCTCCCTCTCTCTCTCTCTCTCTCTCTCTCTCTCTCTCTCTCTCTCTCTCTCTCCGGTCTGCACTTTGACCGGCTTTCTTCATGAACCACTCACTTCTTATTGTGCACATCCCTTCTGAAGAATATTTTATTCAATGTGGGAGGTATCCTGCCTGTAGATTACCCCTCAAAATAAAAAACCTGTAGATCAAATTGGTCTGGAATGTTATCTTGTTATAAATTTGGACTGCTCACAATGCTATTTTTCTGCTTGTCAGAGGTCTTAAAGCAGGTGTGGGACTTATCTGACCAGGATAATGATAGCATGCTTACTCTGAGAGAGTTCTGTACTGCACTTTATTTGATGGAGCGGTACAGAGAAGGGCGTCCTCTTCCAGCTGTGCTTCCAAACAGTATCAGGTTTGATGAGACATTGCTGCGCGCCACAGGCCAACCAACAACTGCATATGGTGGAGCTTGGCGGCCCACTTCTGGTATTCAGTCCAAATACTTCTTACCAATGCTTTTGTAGATAACAATACAATTTTATAGCCGTCTGTGAAGATCTCTATTCTTCCAATATGCATTGCTCTTTCTCCGTTTTTCTTTTGGGCAAGTTTTTTTGTGCTCCACTGCTGACTTTTATTTTGCACTTTGTTGATGGATTTCTTGTTCTTCTTCTAATTAGGCTTGCCACCGCAAGGAATCCCTGGTGCTCGACCTGTAATTCCCACATCTGGATTGAAGCCATCTGAAAAAGTTCCAGTTCCCCCTCAGACTGACAATGCGGCACAGCCCATGCAGCCGAAGTCAAGGGTGCCGGTATTGGAGAAGCACCTTGTGAACCAACTCAGTAAGGAGGAGCAGAGTGCTCTGAATGCAAAGTTCCAAGAAGCAACGGAGGCAGATAAGAAGGCATTTTCTTCGACTCATCACCTTTTTTTTTTTTTTTGTTGAGAATTACTCATCACCTTCATTGTTTGAAGTATCCCGAATATTATCAAAATATATCCGATATTATTCGTATCTCCAGCCCAGCGATATCGAGAGCATCAGTAGCAATACCAATAATCTGTTAGTATCAGAAAGTCTAGGTATTGGTGATGTATTGCTAAGTATTGCCAATGTATTGCCAATATTTTCAACTGTGTAAATTTCAGGCATTGCTTGTATTGCCAATGTATCACCAATATTTTCGACTGTGTAAATTCTAGGTGTTGCTTGTATCGATAATATTTCGATTATATCGCTATTGTATCGATGTCACAAAAAATTGTTTATTAAAAAAGTTTCCATTTCAATTTTTTATTTTTTATTTTTATGGGGGCATGGTTATACTTATATGTTGTGTTCAATTTGTCGATTGTTATCGCAACATGGGCGATATCGAGACCACAATCTTTTGTTTCCTTTCTAGTTGTTGACGATTTTTGGTGAAATATTGTGTGTTATCGATATTCTAAAATATCGATGGATGTTTGGATGGAAGGTTGGATGGATGGATGGATGGGATGGTTGGACTGTTATATGCTTTTTGGCCCCCATCAAATGGAGATTTATTGTGTATGCATTCTTCTAGCAATTTTTTGATCCCTAAATATGCAAATGTGTATTTTAGCATCTCTTGAAGTTCCATTGAAAAATTCCACAATTTACTTTCCCCATGTTTCCCTAATGTTTCCTTGCATGTCCGGTTATTGATGATATCGATATTGTTTCTGTATCCCTGGCCAGTGAAACTTGTAGTGATACCGATACTTCGAACACCGATCACCTTATTGTTTGATTCATACACAATATACTCGTATTATGGTCATAGCACTGGAAACAAAAAGAAAAGAAAAAAGTTTCTTGTGGGGTTAATCCATTCCAACACCTAAAACTCTTAGAATGTGCTGCAGATTTCACTTGTAAATCTGGTACTTCATTTGGATTATTGCACCTGAACTTTTGTATGCTCCAATATGCAAATAAACTTCTGGATACTTCAATGTGCACCTAAATCTGCATTTTCTATGGGGAACCTGATTTTTAGGGCGAATCGATGAGCTTTCAGCTGAGAGTGCAGTGCAGTGTTTATTCTCTGGTGGATAAGCTCCCATATTTGTATCCATGGCAGTTTCTGTTTTAAAGTATTGGAGTCTCTTATACATTTTTAAAAAAAAATCACCCTTTTCCAAGTTCCACCTTTAGTTTGAGTTCATGGACAATGGGAATGCATGGCATGATCTGGCTGACCCTTTTTTATTTCTAAATGGAAGGTGCAAGAATTGGAGAAGGAGATTTTAGATTCAAAAGAGAAGATTGAGTTCTACCGTGTTAAGATGCAAGAACTTGTGAGTAGCTTCTATTTTCCCTATTACTTTGCTTTATGAAATTACATCCTCTCTCTCTCTCTCTCTCTCTCTCTCTCTCTCTCAGCCAAAATTACCTCTAGAAATGGATTAAATTTAGCATTTCACTTTTTAGTCAAACTACATTTGCATGAGATGCATCAAATTCTATAATTCTTCTTCTTTTCCTCTCTCTCTCTCTCTCTCTCTCTCTCTCTCTCTCTCTCTCTCTCTCCAGTTAAATTGCAGGCTGCAGAATTACCATTTACCTGTAGAGTCTGTTTTTGCAGCCCTTTTCTCAATAATGGACACATACATGATAAACATACGTCTCCTTGTAACATGTGCACCCATTAAACATGCTCCTTTTTAGCTCATCCATTGGAATCCCAATGCTAGTTAGTACACCCTGACCCCCCATCCCCAACGAACTGCTCTACCTGACTACATGTTGAACCATGGTTGTGTTGCCAGTCAAACTTGTGCTCAATAGGTGCATTTGTAAGATGTTTAAACTTCGAAGTGCGACTCCTCAATCATGCATCGATGAAATTACAAAGCCTCCAAAATCTGCCCTCCCAAATTCTGTTCAACGATATATTGAAAAACAATCCTCCAAGTAAAGCAGCACAAGTGTTTAGATGAAAGGAAATAGTGGAGTTGGTAAAGATTTGGAGTTCAATCTTCCCGTTATCCATTCAGGAAATATTTAAGGAATAGGCCTGGTTTTATAAAAAGTCATGAAATGTAGAATTATCTGTTGTGAAGGCCTTAAAACTATGCAATTACAGAGTCCACCGACCGGTTGGCCAGTGGACAGCTTGGTGCAGTTTGAAGCCTAAACTCTCTGGACCATTTTCGGCGTTTTGAGATCGGTCAGCAGAGTGCTCAGA
This sequence comes from Liriodendron chinense, assembly GCA_003013855.2. NCBI lineage: Eukaryota > Viridiplantae > Streptophyta > Magnoliopsida > Magnoliales > Magnoliaceae > Liriodendron > Liriodendron chinense. The sequence goes on from ML058446.1 coordinate 8,591,442, forward strand.
CCGGTCCGTGAACAAGTCTGAGTTGAGGCAGTTTTTCGGGCAACTCTCTGGACAAGTCACGACCGGTCGCTGACCGGTCGGTGGCTTTGCCGGATTTGAATGTTTGCGCAGTTTTCGCGCTACTTGTTTCCAAATTCGGGTTTCCTCTCATACATAGGTTCCTAATTGTGTTTGGAGAGAGGTTAAGCAATACCTAGGTGATCTAAACGAGATTAGGGTTTTGGGGAGAGAGGTTTGAGAGTTTTTTGTTCATCTTGGGGATCTACTCGGGTAGCTCTAGCTCTGTAATCATCTGAGTTCATAGTGGAGGTGTCGTTTTGTGCCATGGTTTTTTCCCAAAAGGGTTTACCACGTAAAATTCATGTGCTTTTGTGTTGATTGCTTGTGTGGCTGTGTGGTGATTGATCTTCTTCGGTGCTTCCGTTGACCGGATTTCCAACAAGTGGTATCAGAGATATCATTGAAAGGTTGAAGATGGAGTTTTCTGAAACGATTTCATGGCTTTAAATACGAAGTTCGATGTTGAGAAGTTCTCGGGCAAAAACAACTTTTAGTTGTGGAAGGTGAAGATACGTGCTGTCCTAACTCAGCAAGGGGTCGTGAACGCCCTTGGAAAGCGACCTACCGAGATGAAGATGATGAGTGGACAAAGATGGATGAGAAAGCTATGGCCTCAATCCAATTGTGCCTTGTCGATAACGTCCTCTATAACGTCATGAAGGAGAAGACCATTGTAGAGACATGGAACAAGCTAGAGAACATCTATGCGAAGAAGTTTCTAGAAAATCGCATGTATCTAATGATGCAACTCTTCACTTTGAAGATGGCGGTGGGGACGGATGTGGAGGACCACATTAGCACGTTTAACAAGCTGATTTGCAAATTGCTCGATTTTGGTGAGCAGATGAAGGACGAGTATCAAGTCTTGATCTTGTTGAACTCGCTTCCTAGTTCATATGAGTCACTCAGGGACTCGTGCGTGGGTAGGGACACTATTAGTGTCAAGACCATTATCTCAGCCCTTCAATCAAAGGCCATGAGATAGAAAAGCGGTGATATAATTTCTCATCCGAAGCACTGTTTATGAGAGGAAGTAATTCTAAGCGAGGTGAATGATCGTTGCATTCTTGATCCAAATTAAAGGGCAAGGGCAAAGGCAAGTTGAAGTGTTTGGGATGTGGCCAAGTTGGGCACATGAAGAAGGACTGCAAGAGTCTTAAGTATAAGAAGGAGAAGTCAGGTGACTCTTCTAGGGAAGCCAATATTGCTGAAGCTGAGGAAGGTGGTAGTGATGTACAAGGTGTCCCGTATCGGTTTCGGTGGGCGTAACGGTGCCCACCGTTTCCGATACGGATACGGGCCGTATCGGCCGATACGGCCCCGTATCGGCCGATACGCCCCCCGTAACGGTCAACTTTTTTTTTTTTTGCCAAAAAATTTTAAAAAAATATGGATTAAATCCAGAAAATTCCAAACATCCCAAATATGCATTCATTTATAATTTTGAACATGTTTATGGTGGTGAAGCGGTCTACTCTTTGGTGAAAAAGCTGTATCGGGCTGTCTGGTGAATTTATGAAGCTAATAACCTGGAATTAACTGCAGAACTTATAAATTCAAATTTCTAACTGTCTAATACCAATAATATGTATATTAGAATAAATGTAACATCAAAGTATTTCAATTTTCACATGTACTATTATTTTTTTATAATTTACTTTATATTATTTACAATTTATTTACATACCTGAGGAGTGAGGAGTGAGGACTTGCAAAAAATAATGTATTAAGACTTCTCTTATCTTGAATCTATGACCGACTCTTGTCCTGCCAATTGAACATTCTAAAGTAGAAAAAAAAATTAGTAATACCTGATATACTCCCCTGCAAGCATGTTGATTAAAGATTACTTGACTGGTTGTCACTTGTCAGGGGAGTTATTTTAAACACAAGTTCAACAATGTAAAGTGTGTGTTTTTTTGGTGAATGTATGACCATGTGGGTAATGGAAAAGACTCACCAAATCGGAACTCACCACCAAAATGAAAACCTGCTTTGTTGTGGTTGCTCAACCTCCACGTCGTCGTCGTCATCATCATCGGGTTGTTGCGGTCTTGTTGTTGCATATCCATAATATTCAGTGCTAGAGGGAAAGATCAGGTCAACGAAACCTGATGATGACTGATCCTGACTAGGCAAAGATTCTGACCCTGAGTGAGGATATCTACTAGTGCCCGTCGAATAGCCGTGCCCATACTGGTACTCGTATTCAGGGCCAGGCTGTTGAGATTGAGATGAATAACTTGGATTTGGTTCATATGGTATATGTGGAACAGCGTCAGGAGGACTACTCCAACATGAAAGTGGCGGAACAGGTTCCCTATAATCCCATTGGTTGTAAGAATACCCATAATTCCTCGGATCATAGCCATACGCATGCTGATGTTCCAGATCTGTCGGTGTAGATTGCGGTGCAGGAGCAGGACCTGCAGGTGCACTACTGGAGCCAGGCTCTTGCTGGCTGTATCGTGACTCAGTACACTCATAAGTTCGACCCCCTCGGCCCCGCCTGCTTCGTCGAAGTTCATCAGCCTCGCGATCCGTAGACGGCTGTATGGTATCAGTAGCCCTGGTGGGTTGAGCAATGCCAGAAGTGGGAGGACCAGCATTAGGTGCATCATCATCATCATCATCATCATTATCATCTGTTTCAGTATCGCTAGAGCTCGCACTCTTCTGCTGAGTTTGCATGAAATCCGCCCCCCTTTCTGGGTCCAACACAAATGCACGACTCTCTTGCTGTGCCCTGCGTATTTCTGGGTCTTCAACTTCTATTTCTTCACTATCATCTTCTATTTCTTTTTCCCTTACTTCCAACCAAGGTAGAAGTGGGTCATCCTCATCATAAATATTTTCCAAGTTTATTGGACAATAATCCCCATCACCGGCATTACTGATATGCCTCCTTGAATGCATGCGCATTCTTAGCCTCATGTTGTAATGCATAAAGACAAGTCTATCTAACGTCCTAGTCTGAATTCTATTTCTATTCTTCGTATGAATAAGTGCAAAACAACTCCAATTTCTTTCGCAACTGGAGGAAGACGTTGTTTGGCTCAAAATCCTTACTGCAATTTTTTGGAGAGTCGGTGTAGTCTCTCCGAAATTTATCCACCAGTCGGCGGGGTGCAACTTAAGTACTGCATGTTGTGCAAGAGTATCTCCAAAGCTACCCTGGCGAGTTCCAAATATATCCAATTCATTCAAAGCCTTTATTTGTACATCTAAGTCAGGCTCTAATCTCTTTATCACGTTCTTTAATCCAATACGAATCTCATCATCCATAACAAATGATTGGGCATATCTATACCTAGGATTTAGGTAATAACCTGCTGCATGAATATCGTGGTGGAGCTGCTTTGTCCATCTTTTGTCGATCAAATTCCAGTAAGCTCGCCAGCTTGAACAATCACGTTGAATTGCCAACTTCGCTTTATCCATGGCGTCGTAGAGGAAGCCCATCGTAGGTGCTTCATCGGTTTCAACAAGACGAAGTACCCTCATCAGTGGTTCCATCACCTTTAAAATTTTCTTAACCCTCTTCCAATATTTGTTGTCTCTTATGGTGTTTACAACATCAACCGGCGTCCCTGATGTCTTCTTCCCATATTTTGTGTTGAGCCATTGTTGGGAAGCAAACATTTCACTCAACTCTCCCCTATGCTGATACAAACTCTCTAAAGCTATAAAGTTTGTTGCAAATCTAGTCGCCGCTGGCCTAAGCAACTCTCGTCCCTTCGTGAACTTCCTCATTATTGCAACTAGGTGATTATGGTTGTAAATAAATGTTGTCACTTCTTTTGCTTTTTCAACCATTTCTTTGACATTCTTTCTCTTTCCAATATCTTCCAATATAAGATCAATACAATGTGCAGCACACGGTGACCAAAATATATGTGTTCTCTTTAGCATCAACAAATTTCCTGCAGACTTATATGTTGCTTCATTATCTGTCACAATCTGCACCACATTCTCCTCCCCAATCTCATCCACTACTTTATCCATCAAGCTAAAAATATATTCAGCATTTTTTATTTCATCCGAGGCATCAATTGACTTGTGGTACACTGTTCCCAAGTGGCAATACACCATGAAGTTGATCATGCTGCGTCTTGTTGGGCCAGTCCAACCATCACACATGATCGTGCATCCTCTGGCCTGCCATATGGGTTTAAAGGTATTTACGTATGCCTTTGTATCTGCATACTCTGCGTCTGTCCATTTTCCCCTAATCTCCTTGGCTGTGGGAGCTTTAATTCCTTCACCTGCTTCTGCTGCTGCATCAATTACCACCTGCCAATATGGAGAGTTTGCCGCATTAGGGGGTATGTTGGCATGTATAAATAACTTTGCTGCTGCCCTACCCAGTTTCTCAACAGAAGTTCTACTCCACATTTGTTTTATCTTCTTTTGTTTACTAGATTCTTTCCTAAAGAGGATCGGATCAACAGAGGGTCTCCTAGGCACATCTTCTTCTTCCACATCTACATCTATAGGATGACGAGCTACATGTGAAGATGTGCCCCGCCGGCTGCTAAACATACGCCTTAATCCACCAAACATACTCCCTCCAACCCCAGCTGTACTTCCCGTTGGGGCTGCAGTTGTACTCCCCTGGCCACTCCCACTCCCACTCGCACTTGAACCAAACGTGCGTCGACGTTCTTCCTCTTCACGAGCATAGCGCACGCTTTCTCTCCTAGCTATAGTCATTTCTCGATCAGAATCTTCCTCAGAATCAATGATGTCTTCGCCACGAACGCCCATATATTCTGGACCAAACACCTCTTGTCGGGCCGCATCAAGGATATCATCTTTCTTTTTCTGCACAGCAGCTCGTTTCCCCTTTGACTCTTCTAAATTGGCTTGCATCAGTATCATTATCTCTTTGGGAACTTTGGTGCATCCTGCAACTTGACCCTTTCGATGTGCCAAATGTTGTTTAAGTCGCGTAATTCCACCATTTATTACTCTATCACAATAGTTGCATTTTATTTGGTGCCTTCCACCACCTACCCTCTGATAATGTTCCCATCCAATATCCTCATTTGCAGTTCCACTTCCAGTTCCAGTCCTAGACATTTTTTAATTAGAGATGGCTTATGTGATGTGGCTATGTCACTTAGATACTGAGTCTAAGAGTGAAATACTTAGATTTTAAAATTTATAAATGTAATTGTAAATCTTAAATACAGATAATGAAATCAAGTACTAACTACTAAATTCAAATACTAAAGTAACTAAACCCTATGGGCTACAGCCTACAAAGTACAACTACGAAGCTCCAAAGTCCAAAACGGCAAAACCTGTCGAAAAAATAAAAATATAAACATACATTAGTCATTACTCATTAATCTGTAAATATGATTCTCCATGTTTTTGAAAAAAAATGATTTTCTCTAATTTTTAAAATTATTCCGAAATTTAAACAAATAAAAAAAAAATAACAAACCATATGCATAATCTGTAAAATGCACATGATTATGTTCTATTATAAGTAACACATGTTATCCAACCTTTAAACTAGAATTTTTTTTTGAAAATATTAATTTTCCCTAATTTTTAAAAATATTCCGAAATTAAAAAAATACAAAAAAATTAGCAAACCATGTGCATAATCTGTAAAATGCACACGATTATGTTCTATTATAAGTAACACATGTCATCCAACCTTTAAATCAGAATTTTTTTTTGAAAATATTAATTTTCTCTAATTTTTAAAATTATTCCGAAATTAAAAAAATACAAAAAAAATAGCAAACCATGTGCATAATCTGTAAAATGCACATGATTATGTTCTATTATAAGTGACACATGTCATCCAACCTTTACATCAGAATTTTTTTTTGAAAATATTAATTTTCTCTAATTTTTAAAATTATTCCGAAATTAAAAAAATACAAAAAAAATAGCAAACCATGTGCATAATCTGTAAAATGCACACGATTATGTTCTATTATAAGTAACACATGTCATCCAACCTTTAAATCAGAATTTTTTTTTTAAAATATTAATTTTCCCTAATTTTTAAAATTATTCTGAAATTATAAAAATACAAAAAAAATAGCAAACCATGTGCATAATCTGTAAAATGCACATGATTATGTTCTATTATAAGTGACACATGTCATCCAACCTTTACATCAGAATTTTTTTTTGAAAATATTAATTTTCCCTAATTTTTAAAATTATTCCGAAATTAAAAAAATACAAAAAAAATAGCAAACCATGTGCATAATCTGTAAAGTGCACATGATTATGTTCTATTATAAGTAACACATATTATCCAACCTTTAAACCAGAATTTTTTTTTGAAAAAAATGATTTTTCCTAATTTTTAAATTTATTCCGAAATTATTCCGAAATTAAAAAAAATACAAAAAAAATAGCAAATCATGTGCATAATCTGTAAAATGCACATGATTGTGTCCTACTATAAGTAACACATGTTATCCAACCATTAAACCAGGAAAAAAAAAAAAAAAAAACATGATTTTTACTAATTTTTAATATTAATCCGAAAATAGACCGAAATTAAAAAAAATATAAAAAAAATATAAAAATCAGTTGCATAAGCTTGAAATACACATTTTAACATTTTACAATGGCTACAACATCATATCAAGGTGGAAAAAAGTGATTAGAGGAAGAAAAATGTATAAATACCTATTTTTGGATTTCTTCGAAAAATGGCCCACGGAGCTTCGATTCATCCAAATCGTAGAAATTAGTCGTTTTAATTCTCCAAAATAGACTAATTGTGGTCGTTTTTAGCAAAAGAACAGATTAGAAAAGAAATGGGGGAAGAAAAGTGGGAAGAAAATGCAAAACAACAAGTATTTATAAAAAAAAAAAAAAAATCGTTTTTTTACCGTTACGGGGGCCGTAACGGCCGTTTTGGGCCGTACCGGCCGTTACGGTCAAAATTCCTGGGGTCCCCGATTTGGACCCCGTATCGCGTAACGGTACCGGGCGTTTCCGGTACGTATCGGCCGGTACGGTTACGTATCGGCCGGTACGGCACACCTTGGTGATGTATGCGAGGTCTTGATAACGTCAAAGGTTGAATCTCTTAATACGTTCCCAGGTTGAGGAAGAATCTGATTTTCCTTGGTGCGCTTGAAGCATTGGGGTGCAAGTTCACCAGTTTTGACCGATTCTGCAAAGTTTCAAAGGGGGCTCTTGTAATTATGAAGGGACAGAGGCATGAGAACATTTACGGACTGACTGGGAGCACTTCAGTGGGTGGAGCTGCAACGGTTGTAGCGGATTCCACGCCTGCACGTATGTGGCATGCATGCTTAAGCCACATGAGCGAGCGGGGCATGAAGGTACTATCTGAACGATCGTTGATTCTTTCCTTTAAATCTGTAGACTTTAGTATATGTGAACATTGCATGTATGAGAAACAGTCTAGATTATCATTTAAAGGGGGAAAACATGTATGTAAAAGGGTGCTTGATTATGTCCATTCCGATGTATGAGGGCCGTCGCCCGTTATTTCTATTGGGGGGTCATCATGGTTCATGTCGTTCATCGATGATTATAGCAGGAAGGTTTGAGTTTATTTTCTGAAAAATAAATCCGATGTCTTCATGACCTTCAAGTATTGGAAGGCGATAGTGGAGAATTAGTCAGGGCAGAAATTGAAAATTTTGAGAACCGATAATAGATGTGAGTTCACTTCCAGGGAATTTAATATGTATTGTAAAGAGGAGGGGATCATGAGGCACAACACAGTGCGCCACACGCCAGAGCAGAATGGTGTGACAGAGCGGATGAATCGGACTCTCTTGGAGAGCTCGATCCATGATTAGTAATGCTGGGTTGGGCAAAGAGCTATGGACCGAGGCCGTTAACACGGCTTGTTACTTGATAAATCAGTCACCCTCTATGGCAATTGAATGTAAAATCCCTGAGGAAGTGTGGAGTGGTCGTACGCTAGATTACTTGAGTCTGCGGATCTTTGGTTGTGAGGCTTACTCTCATGTACCGTCAGTTGAGAGAGATAAGCTAGACCATAGGGCCAGAAAATGGATCTTTGTGGGCTATGGTGATGGTGTGAAGAGTTATCATATATATGATCCTGTCACACGGAAGATCACCTTAAGCCGTGATATCAAGTTCGATAAGGGTTCTTTGTTCCGTAAGGATGCTACAAAGGAATCAGAAACATCAAAACATGTTGATACTCATGATGACAGAGATGAGACACAGGCCGATACTGAGGCGCAGATAGAGGTACAAGATTAGGTGGAGCAGCCACCTGTGCGAAGAAATCCACCAAGGGATCGCAGGTTACCAGCAAGGTATAGGGATGACTCGAACATTGCATTCGCTCACATTACAGATGAAGGGGATCCGTTTAACTTTGAGGAGGTATTACGGGATGTAGATGCTAAAAAGTGGAAGACGGCAATGCAAGACAAGATGGACTCCTTATGCAAGAATGAGACTTAGGAGCTTGTGGAGTTTCCAATGGGCCGAAAAGCGATAGGGTGTAAGTGGATTTTTCGGAAGAAACATGATAGATACAAGGCAAGGTTGGTACTGAAAGGGTATGCTCAGCGTGAAGGCGTGGATTTCAGTGAGATTTTTGTGCCGGTTGTGAAGCAAGTATCTATCAGGTTTGTGTTGGCACTGGTTGCCCAATACGACCTCGAGCTGGAATAGATGGATGTGAAGACTGCTTTCCTGCATATGGAATTGGAAGAGCAGATTTACATGGTGCAATCAGAAGGTTATACAGTGCAAGGGGCCGAGAACAAGGTTTGCAGGTTAAGGAGATCGTTGTACGGTCTCAAACAGTCGCCTAGGCAGTGGTACAAGAAATTTGATTCCTTCATGATGAGTCAGGGCTTTAACAGGAGTGAGTATGATCATTGTGTCTATTTCAAGACACTGAATGATGAGAAGTTTCTCATACTGGTGTTATACGTCGATGATATGCTTATTGTCAGTCATAGCATGTTTGACATCAATGTGTTGAAGACTCAGCTTTCAGGGACATTCGAGATGAAGGATTTGGGGGCTGCAAAAAGGGTTCTTGGTATAGATATTCATAGAGGCAGGAAGAGGAGCAGGTTGTGGTTATCTCAGGAAGAATACCTTGAGAAGGTATTGAAAAAGTATGAGATGGACAAGTCCAAACCGGTTAGCGTTCCTCACACGGTTCACTTCAAGCTTTCTTCTAAACAGTGTCTCAAGACAGATGAAGAAAAGCGTGTTATGTCTCATGTGCCCTATTCAAGTGTTATGGGTAGTTTAATGTATGCCATGGTCTGTACAAGACTAGATATTTCATAGGCTATGGGTGTTGTTAGTCGATTCATGTCTAACCCGGGCAAACAATATTAGAAAGCTGTGAAATGGCTACTTCGATACATTCGGGGTACGCAGGATTACGTCTTGACGTTTGAAAAGTCCAAGGACAAGTTGGTTAGTTACGTCGATTCTAATTACGCAGGTAGTGTGGACAGTAGGAGGTCGACTTCAGCGTACTCGTTTGTATTACCGGGTGGAGCGATTAGTTGGATGTCTAAGCTTCAGTCTGTGGTAGCTCTTTCCACTACTGAAGCTGAGTATATGGCGGTGACAGAAGCTTTCAAGGAAGCTGTTTGGTTGAAAGGAATGATAAATCAATTGGGGCTTTAGCAGGAAGCCGTGTCGGTTAATTGTGACAGCTCTAGTGCTATCAATTTGGCTAAAAACTCTGTTTATCACTCACGTACTAAACACATTGATATGCGTCACCATTTTATTCGACATGTGCTTGAGGAAGGAGATGTGACTCTGGACAAGATTCACACTAGCATGAATTTGGCGGATATGATGAACGAGGTGGTCCCTACAGAGAAGTTCAGGTTTTGCGTAACTTCTCTGGGATTGGCGAAGGCTTAACGAAGACGCAGTGATGCATGAGAAGCGGTGACACTATGATTGGTGGCGAGCTTATTTGAAGAGTAGAGAAGGTGATTTGGTGTTTTGATGCCTTGGTGGAGTTTGTCGTGAAGGCCTCAAAACTGTGCAATTATAGAATCCACCGACCGGTTGGCCAGTGGACAGCTTGGTGCAGTTTGAAGCCTAAACTCTCCGGACCATTTTTGGCGTTTTGAGACTGGTTGTTAGACGACCGATCGCTGGGAGCTTAGACCGGTCTACAGACCGGTCACAGAGTGCTCAGATCGGTCCATGAACAAGTCTGAGTTGAGGCAGTTTTTCGGGCAACTCTCTGGACAAGTACCGACCGGTCGCTGACCGGTCGGTGGCTTTGCGGGATTTGAATGTTTACGCGGTTTTCTCGCTACTTGTTTCCAAATTCGGGTTTTCTCTTATAAATAGGTTTCCTAATCGTGTTTGGAGAGAGGTTAAGCAATACCTAGGTGATCTAAACGAGATTAGGGTTTTGGGGAGAGAGGTTTGAGAGTTTTTTGTTCATCTTGGGGATCTATTCAGGTAGTTCTAGCTCTGTAATCATCTGAGTTCATAGTGGAGGTGTCGCTTTGTGCCGTGGTTTTTTTTTTTTTTCCCGCAAGGGTTTTCCACGTAAAATTCGTGTGCTTTTGCGTTGAGTGATTGTGTGGCTGTGTGGTGATTGTTTGATCTTCTTCGATGCTTTCGTTGACCGCATTTCCAACATTATCTACATCAGTTGCTGGTAGATATAAAGGAGGAAGATAAACAAAATTCTGGGACATTACTTGGAACATCGTTTTTCTTGATAAATGGGAATATACTACAATAACAATGAAGATTCAAATCCCATACAAGCTCTATACATTTATGGCGTGTGAAATCCAATGCCCCCTCCTTGCAATCTGAAGTCCAGAAAAAGGCTTCTAGAAGCCTCTTCCTTCGCTAGAGATTCGGCTCGCACATTTGCTGATCAACCTATTTGGATGAAGAGGGCTCCCAAGCGGTCCCCGAGGTCTTTCACCCCCTCCATCTCATTTGCTATACTCCACATAAATTTGTTGGATTTGATCCATGGGATTATATCAGGCGAGTTCCCTTCAACTATTACTAGAGCCAGTTTCTATCTGTTGCTAATTTGAGGCCATGCAGCCTCCGCAAAGAATGCATTTTGATGCCACGTAGGCTTTGAGAATTCTAAAAGAATGTCCCCCCTATTATTTCTGATCATGCTTCTAGCTTGGATAACGCCTGGATTTCCAATTGCAACATCCAGCAAAATGTAGAATACACTGGCCCAGATGAGGGGCCTGCCAACATTTACTCTCTTCCTCAGGGCCCACCTAACCTAATGATTTCTTTCCAGTTAGAACTTAGAAGATACGGATTTAGGGATACCCGTTAACATCTTTGACTTGCATGCTCCATGTAATGGCATAGTCCTGGATAGTGTTTGAATTATCTCCGATATTATCGTAATATCCCCAATATTATCTCTATTTGTAGCTCAGCATTACTGATAACACCTGTAGCGATACTGATAACATTGATAGTATAAAACATTCTAGGTATCGGCGATGTATCACTAAATATCGTCAATGTATCGATATTGTCAATATTATCAATTGTGTAAATTTTAGGCATCGTTTGTATTGTCAATGCATTGATATCGTTGATGTATCGTCAATATTTTTTATTATGTAAATTCCAAGTGTTGCTTGTATCGTCAATGTATCTGCAATATTTTGATAATATTGCCGATGTATTGTTACGCCAACAATCTGTATATTAAAAAAAATTACCGTTTCATATTTTTTATGGGCGCATGATTGTATGCAACGTTCAATTTGTCGACGATAATATTGACAATATCACAATATTATCATTATCGCAACATGGCAATAACGAGACCACAATCTTTAGTTTATTTTTCAGTTGTTAACGATTTGTTTGGAAATATCATGTGTTGCTGATATTCTAAAATGTCAATGGATGTTTGCAAGGAAGGTCAGATATTGGATGGATAGATGGGATGGATGAGATGGTTGGACTGATTTCTCATAGCAACACATGCTTTTAAGCCCCCATTAAATAGGAACCTATTATGTATGCATTAAGCTATTATGCATGCATTCTTTTTGCAATTTTTTTATTCCTAAATATGCAAATATGTATATTTTATCATTTCCTGAGGTTTCACTGAAAATTTTCACCGTTTTTCCTATTTTCCCCACATTTCTGGTTATCAGCGATATTATTGGTGATATCGATATTGTTTCCGTATCCCCGGCTAGCGAAACTTGTAGCGATACCTAAACTTCGAACACCGGTCCTGGATGAGTTGAAACACATCCAATTCAGTCTTTTCAAGGTCCTGAAAAATCTGCGAGTCTCTCAGCCCAAATGCACGACAGCATTGCCTTCAAGAGAGCTTTCCACAATATCCTGCCTATTGGGCCCCATGGGGCCATTTTCCAGCTTGAAGTGAGCCCATCTACCGAAGAAGGCAGCACCAACTGTAACTCGAAATTTCACAAAGACCACCTCCCACAGTTTTCGAGCAAAGGAGCATTAGCATAAATAGATGTGCCATATTTTCTTCAGATACTTTACACATATCACACATGTTAGGGATCATCATCCCTCCATGTTGGTGATGATCAAACGTCAGCACTTTGTCAAGATAGACCAACCAACAGAGGCAGAGGAAAACACGTTGTCATCCTCCTAAACTGTGCATTGAGCTTCATTGGGTCGATGCCATCCCACACTATAGATGCCCAGTCTCCTCTATTAACCTCAGGCCTTCCATTCCTCCTAAACACTGCAGAGGAAAACACGCAGTCATCCGTTAGAGTCCAAATTCTGCAATCTTCCCCCATCTCAGCAATCTACATGTTTCCAACATTGCAAGCAACAGGACGAAGGGGCCTCAGCAACCTTCAATGAACCTCCCAATCCAGGGGGACCACACGATACCTTGAGATGAGTGGTTAAAGAACTGGTCCACTGTTCCGTCAATGTTGGAGGTGTTATGAAGCAGCTTTGGAAACTTCTGCTGAAGTGGGCTTTCTGTGCACCAACAATCCTTCCAGCAGTGCACTCTGCGACCATTCCGGACTTTGTATCAAATCCGCTACATAAACTTACTGTATGCATTTGATATTGTCTTCTAGATGGAGGAGCCCCTACTGCTAGAGCATGCTTTTATGTCCCACCCATTTTCTTCTGTACCATATTTAATGCAAGCATTGCCTTGAGGAGAGGTGACTCCCTGCACCTAGGTCTCCGCTAATACTTTGTTAGGAGCATGTCGTTTATCTCTTTGATTGAGATAATGCCTGGCCCTTCCCAATTTAAAGGCTTACACACCTCTGACCATGCCGCCAGATGAAATTTTTGCTTGTATTCCTCCTTGTTCTATAGAAATGTTTTTCGAAGGGTCTCCAAGTGTATCGCTATCTTTCGTGGACATCGGAAAAGGGAGATTTGATAAATTGGAGCATTGGCCAGCTTTGTCATATATCTTTCCATTATCGGACTCCACATCGGTTCCGGCAGTTGCCAACTCCCAGGGGCATACCTAACAGCTTTATTGGCAACTTTTCTGTTTTGCATGCGGGGGCTACTGCTAGATCAGTCACCTCCCTCTCATTCAGATTAATACCTGCAAAAAAACTTTTGCTTAGATTTATCCTTAGAACAGATACAATCTCAAGGTAGTGTAACACAAATTTAAAGCCGTAAATGTCTTCCCTGCCTCCAGCCGAACAGCACTGCGTTGACGGTATATTGCAGATGAGAGCACTGGAAGTCTTGATTCCTTGTCACCATCCCTTTAATGATACCGATATCCACAATTTCTGTTATCAACTTGTTCAGCGCTTCTGTCACCACCTTAAAGAGCAGTGATGACAGTGGGTCCCCCTGGTGCTCGGGACCCCTTAAAAGTATCCAAAAGGAGAGCCATTAACCAATATTGAGAACCATGGAAATCGGATACATACATGTGCTCATCCATCCGGTCCATCTGCTCCCAAAACCCTCGCCAGCATATATTCAAATAAACACTAATTGATGCTATTGCAAGCCTTCTCCATGCTGATATTCAGGACAAAACCTCTTTGCTCCTCTTTCTGAGAATCCTTTATTAGCTCATGAGCTAAAAATGGCCATCTGCAACTACCTCCCCAGAATGAATGCCAAGGAGATACCACTATGGAAATGACCTTACTGACTCTGTTGGGAGGACCTTAGCGATTCTCTAATAACAGCTTCCAATCAAACTAATCGGCCGGTAGTCCTTGATATCTAATGCATCAGTCTTCTTTGGATAAGTGCAATGAAGGGTGCACGCATATTGCAGTGTAGGACCATTGAGGAACTGAATTCTTCGAACACTTGCATCACATCCCTCTTTGATGACCTCCCAACAACTTTTATAGAAGGTCATTGAGAACCCATCGAGGCCTGGTGCTTTGTCCCCTTTCATGCTGAGCGCTTGTTTGACCGTCTCTATTGAAAACTGAGCTTCCGGTGTGCTTTCCTGATCTGCTGATATCTTTATGAACTGTATATTGTACTCTGTGGGTCTTAAAATGTGAACATGTTCTCTCCGAAAATCTGGGCAATTTACAGTTGGAATGAATCTAATAGAGTACGGTTTCCGTAGCCAGCAGGGATGTGAAGTAGATAGCAAATTTTGTGGTAACCTTTGTCCATAGACCGCTGTATTCTAACCTATCAGGTGGACACCTGAATAACCAATTTTTGTGGACATTCTTGACTACTTGACACCTCTATCTTTAGTGACAGCTCCACCCAGAATGGTGGAAGCCTCCCCTCGACATGGACATCCTCGTCTTAAGTGGAACATTCCGTGCTTAGGGTGTGTTTGGACGAACTACTGAATTTTCATGCAAGTAATTGAAGTGGAAATAATCAACTTAGAGGATCCTTAGCATTAATACGATGGTCTGGGGACAATTGATCACATTTTCATCCATTGTGAATTCTCGCTTTCATCTGGACCTGGTGCTTGGTCTCTTTGGGATGCATTGGGCTATACTGGAGTCGGTACTAGATCCCTTCAAAGCTTGGAGGCAACTTTTTTGACAAAAGGAAATATATCCTATGGTGTACAGAGATTCTAGCAATACTTTGGGCCATGTGGAAAGAGCTTTTATCAGAACCTTCATGAACAACATGGAATCAAGCGCCATGGTATTCCAAAGGGTGAAAGGAAACATGTTGGGCTCTTGGGGTTCCCATGTTCAAATTTTGTAAATTGGAAGATATAGAGTCTATCTGTAGAGTTTGTTACTAGTCTCTCGTGGTGCTTGGTTGAACTCCCAATTGTCCTTACCCCTCCCCAATTTTGTTTCCTTTTTGCTCTTGCACTTTTTTTCTCATAAAATTCTATGTCGTTCAAAAGAAGAAGAAGAAGAGGAAGAATTGAGAGCTGCCTCCTCATGTGAATGTTAGGAATATCATGAATTTTTGTCATTTCCTCTTGACTAAAACTGAGTGTTTGCAATCTCTAATTTTTATTATTTCCTCTTTACCAAACTAAATGTTTGCAATTAAGTGCACTCGTGCATCCAAATTCCAGAGTCCGGACATAGCCTTATTTTCAAGTTAGTGACCTGCTTTTCTCATGCTGGCTGTCAGCCTGGAAAAAGAACTTTTTGTTTTTGACCACTGGGATGCATTAGTAGGGTCTAGATAAGTGGGGAAAAGTAGTTCTATATTGTTGTCTACATTCTTTGAATGGCTGCTGGGATATCACACTGATGTATTCACTAACACAATAGTTTTTCCATTCTGACTCTTGGGCATTTGAATTTCATATCACACTGACAGTCCTTATTGATTCACGGGTTCTTTCCATTCCGTATCAGGTTCTGTACAAGAGCAGGTGTGACAATCGACTTAATGAGATTACTGAAAGGTCATCTGCTGACAAACGCGAGGTACCATTTTTAGCACATTGGAGTTTTATCTCTTCTTTCTAGATAGTTAGCTCTGACAATTTCAGTGAGAACAATTCATATTTGAGATATTTTTATCTGCTGATATTCTTTTGTGCATGAAATTTGATTCTCCTAAAATTCTGGTTCTGGAATCTTTAGTGGTTTGTGCATACCATAACTAAGGGGCTGTTTGGGTGCTGTATAATCGGTTAAGAAAAAAAGCCGGGTATCTCCTAATCGTTCATCTTTGGTTAAGAAATAAGAATTGTTGCCCTGTTGAATGTTTTAAGCAAATCAGGCCCCAATTTGGTTATTTTTTAAATTCCCTGATGGTGGTTTATTTTTTTTAAACCACTTCTCTCCTTCCCAAAACCCCCTCACCACCAACAACATTCAACTTGCTTAAAAATTTGTACAGAGAAAACTTAACAATTATTTTTTGTTCTGTTCTTTTTAAGCCAGTTCTAGAATTGTTCCTGTATCCAAACAACTCCTAAATGTATATTCATGGTTGTAGCAAGGAAAAATGTACAATCATCATATCCATGCTCTTGTTTCTTCACCATTGGAAGGTCGTTTTTAACCTTGCATGACAAGGCCTGGTAATTGATTTATCAATGTTGGAGATCCCAGGCTAAAGTGCTCACTGATGTGCTAGTTTCTTTACTACCTGAACTTTGTAATCCACTGAAAGCGTAAGACTCCATGCTGATTTTAGGGCCCGAACTGGCCATCAGCATAACATGTCCATTGGTGCTGGTGACATGGCACCAACTTTTACTTCCATGCCACATAGACATGAGGTGGTACATTTCAGTCTGTGAGCCTTCTCAACTATGGGATTCTGCACCATGGTTGTTGGGTTCGTGGTTCGATTCAGGTATGGTCCACGACAGGGTGCCTAATGAATCCGATTTGCTGAGTTTTTTGGTTGCCATCAGTTTGTTCAAGTTGTTGCATTAATTTGCTAAGTTTGCAAACTACATCCTTGTGAATGTAAGGCATATTTTTCATAAAACCACTTTAGATCATATCACATGTCTTTTAATATAATCTCTTTCTGCTGATTAAAAAAAAAAAACTCATCACACCTTGATTCTCTATGAACCCAAATTTTGACTCATCTTATGAGTCCAGGTTGCACAAGCTATAGATCAACTGCCAAATTTTGTCAATTTTAAGAATTGAGAGCTCAAATCAACAACTGAACTTTGGTGGATAGCTAACTAATTTGTAGTAAGGAGAAGTCTGTTCAGAGCACAAAGAGTAATTCAGTGAATTCTGGAGTCATTTTCTGCACTGACTGGGCAATCCAGTGTGGAATCTGCTGACCTGTGACATTTTTTTAACAGCTTTGTCTCATAGGGATGGATTCCTAACTTAATATGGTAGTGCGCTTCAGGAGTATTGGTGCTCTCCAAGTTGGTGGGGTTATTGGTAATTTTATGTGGCAAAAGCATTGTTCCTCTTTGGACAAGTTGGCAATCAGTTCCCAATGTAATATTGGTCAATGTGTAGGCAATGTTAATGTATGCCAAGATTGATTAGTTGCATGAAGGTTTCAGGATTCTGATTGAATGGTTGGTTCCTTTTATTGGATTAACAAGTTGGTGTCCAATATTTGGCACCCGCATGACATGTCACTTGTGATCATTTCATGCAATTTTTATTATTAGTCTTTGTCATAATTTTTTTTTTTATTGAAAAGCCCTGGTGAGAAGAAGAAGGACAAGATCCATCTAGGCAATGGAAACGAGTCCCATATACAATATGAAGATCCACGGCCCTTTTGCGCAGGAATCGGCCATATAATTTGATTCATGACTATTTTGAGAAAATACAATCTCCATTGAATGGATTCTAAGCTCATCTAGAATGAAGGCCACCTTCAACTAATAATTGCCAGTGGCAGAGGCCCAGGCTATTGCATGTTTGCATTCAGTGAAACAATTCAGGCAAGTCCTGGTTCAATTTGTCATGAGCAGTGTTCGAAATATCGGTATCGCGTTATGTATCGCACCCTTGGGATACAAATATGTACCGGTTATCACATGGGATATATCGGTTGTATCGTGTAATGTATCGCTATTGTTGGAAACATGGGGAAACTGGTTGAATTTTTAATGAAACTTCAGTGATTATTAAAAAAGACATCAATGCACACTTAAAAATCAAAACATTACAAAAAACAAGTGCATATAATAGGTTTTCTATGTATGGGGTCCTAATCTATGCACCGTCTAACTGAATTGATGCAAATATATTAAACGTCTATTCATATAATTTATAAATGTAAGAAGATGTGTGGAAACACAAGCAATACATTCAAAAGCAAAAGAAGAATCACTAGATCATATTACATACACATTTGATTTTATGTTTGGACATAGATTGCAACCAATCTCCGAGAAATTGGGATTTTTTTTTTTCTTCAATTTTCCGCAACTCGGCCCATTTCCTCCAAATCTCAAACTTGAAGCTCCCAGTTCATGATTTTTCATGCAAATTTGTAACAATTTGACATTGATTTAACATTATTTACAGAAAAAAAGATAAAAAATTGAAAATGCTCATCAGACCGAACATGTGGGATATATCGCACTACTTGTGTGTTTCGTATCGCACAGGTGGGATACAAGATATATCGTGGGATATATCGGCCGATATCGTCGAAACTTAAAACACTGGTCATGAGGATTTGGATCTTCAAAAAAAAAAAAAAAAAAAGTGTCACAAAGACTTGCCATTTGTAGCTACATCCCTAGGATTGCATTTGGCTTGGGCCACAAGAAGAAAAAATCATGATTTTTGGCACTCTTAGTAGAATTTCAAAAATGATAAAATGATTCTCGTCTATCCAATACAATGGGCAGAAAGTCCAAATCACAAATTATTATCGCCACTCTTGAAATGGCCATGAACGGAATTGCGGCTTCAGCTTCTTAGATCTGATATAGCGTTGTTACAGAAAACTTATTTTTCAGAAACTTTGTTGTGTAGGAAAGTTTAACAACTCTGTAGGATTCAAATAAAAAACAAGATGCAAGATCAAATCAGTAATCTAGATGAGGAGTTGCACCCAAGCTATTTTGTAATGGTAATGGTGGTTGTAATGGCCACCACCATTGCTGTTATGGTTTTTTTTTTTTGTTTTTTTTTTTGGGACTAAAAAACCTGTCTTGTCTCCTTTATGGACCATTATAGCCTTACAGAGGCTGTAAAGGCCGTTTTGGGGCTGTTATGGGTCATTTTTTCTGTAATGGACATTATGGCGGTTACGACCCTACAACATGTAACGGTTGCCACCATTACCATTACATAACAGCTGGATGGCCCCATAACGGCTGTTACAGCACACCTTGGTTGCACCAAATCTGACCTGCCAGCTGAAGAACCGTCTCAGGAGTCTCAATGAAAACAATCTTCAAGTTGGATTCACACCAAAAATATAGAAGAATATCTCTCGTATAACATTCACACGACACAAAAAAAGTTAATAAAACCTCATTTCATTCTTTCAACTAACCATAAAAGAGTCTTTGAGATGTGTATATACTTTTTCCAAAGTAGAAGAAACCCCTTGTCTAATGGTTACCATTCGTCAATTCCTAATCCTAACCATCTATCTTAAATTAATTCTGATCTTGACCAAAACACCCCTAAATCTTGCCACGGCCAAGCAACCCTTCACTAAATCTGTCAATCATAAGTCAATCCATGTAAAAAGTGCAAGATCTTGGTTGCATTTGGGACTTGGGAGCTAACTCATTAGGCTTTCAAAAGAAACCAGTTTTGTGTCATTCGAATGCCATTTGGTACCCAAAAAGTGGCCCAGAAAAAGTGCTGAAAATAACTGTACGTATAAATTGTGTAACTACCAATCCTGCTTTTAATAAGTTCCTTGACTCATAAGTGACTATTGTTGTGATATTCTAGGACTCCTACCTGCTAAATAATTACTATCATTATTTTTTTTCCTCTAGGGGCTGTTCAGAAATGAGGTCTAGTTGGGGCAGAACAAAATTTTTCTGTTGTAAGAACTTATACTCCCATTTGGACACTTGATTAGACGTGGTAAAGTTTTGAAGTTTTTGTCCTGAAAGTCCCTATTTTTGGTTAAAATTTAGGAGTAACTGATTAGGTAAACAAGCCTAACTTCCTGCAATCTGTTTTTACAAGCATTTTGCTCTTGACAATATCCAATATTTTTTAGGGGCAAAGTGATAAAGGGCATAAAAATTGGGATGATGATGTGATGATCATTGACCCATTTTGTTTTGATGCTGTGGTGATCATAAGGACGACAGTGACGGCAACGACAACATGTGGATTTCCCGGGTAATAAATCAGGATGTAGACCATGTATTTGAATTGAATGTGGATCGTTGCTTGTAACGCCCCAAAATTTAGACTCTCATGGATGACACGATTGGCCAAATTTTTTAAGTGTTAACTCAAATGTGTTAGGGTTACATTTCCACACATTCACCCATAAACACATACACACATACATGTGTGGCATTCATATCATAACGGCGGAAAATTAATGCTCTTATTCCATAACTTTCTACTCTAGATTCTCAATCAAACGTATGAAAAGAAATCATGTCCAACTCAATGTTTTAGCTAGTATCTCTCTGAGAGACTTATTACATAATTAAGGGAAATCAAAACTCTAATAAGAAACTAAACAAAAACATCTTCATGCTACTTCGGCTTCATCGTCTGTCATTTGCTGCCACGAGCCTTCATACTCCTCACCTTGTAAATCGGCCTCATCTACTGGATCGTTACCTGCAATGTCTGGAATGGTGTTTTAAAAACACCGTCTCAGAAGGACGTGAGTTGCTCGCGATCAATTCAGTAAGGGTCACCCACCAAGAATAGCACAACAATATTTAAACACAAAGAGCGTACCCAATTCAAAACACGCATGAGAAATCTTGTTTAATGCAATGCATGATATGCATGCTCTGGCTAAGGCACCTTGACTAATGAGACGGGACTTAATCCAACTCTTCTCACTAGTCACTAGTCATCATAGTCCACGACGAAGCGGGTAATTCCACAATTTCATGTCAACAAACCCAGCCAATGGAGGTGATAGCAACCCACCACACTATCATAAGCTAGCGCCGTAGTGCCCGCAGGGCTGACCCACCAAGTCGGGTCCCGTGCATGCATGATTAGTTTCATATTTATTTAAGTAGTTTAACACACAGTCAATTTAATGATGTTTAAGATCAACGGTCGCTCTTTACCCCATCCCACGGTTCATCATGACGTAGAATAGTTGTTTCCCTTCAACGGAGGCCAATCGTGAAAGGGCGTACACATCATAGTCAAGGCAAGGCACATGGCATGCAAATATCGACAATTTCTCAAGGATTCATCTCAAACATCCACTCTTAGATCCGTTGGCAACTCACCAACAATACATTCATATGGCTTTGCCAAATTATTCCATCCAACACAATCCTCATGGTTCAATCCTCTTTAACGTACAATTATATTACTTATGGGGCAAAGGGCTTCCACTGATTAAACATCCGCATGAGTAATCCGTATCACATAACACTCTATTCATCATATATACTATAAGCATATATACATCATTTCTTAAGCATAGACTTCACATATATCTCATGTAAGCATGTATAATGTCATGATTTCACTTTCAAAACACACATTACACATTATGATTCATATCAAATAAAAAAATTCGGCAAGAGTTTATTAAATAATTCCATACATCAACTCATGTTCACATGGAAAAATTCAATAATCATAGATCACATATAACAACGTAGCAAAAACTCCCTATACTATGCACAAGATGGTTAAATAAATCAATGTTATTGTGGCTATACTTTGAAGGAAATCCTTACCTCTAATATTGGTAGATTCGAGGTATTGTTAGAGTCGTAAAAACCCTCCTAAGTTCAACCCTAACATGTTTAACATAGATTACACGGTTAGGATGTGATCTTTACAAATGATCGCTTATGATTAGATCTCTATCTATGGTTAGAGAGTAGGGATAAATCTAGGAAATAAATATGACGTACCACTTCTCAACAGCAGATCTGGAAGAAAAGGAATAGCAACGTAGAAGTAACAGCAAGAGAACGTGAGTTCTCCTCTGTCTCTCATCCCACGATCTCTCTCTCTCTCTCTATCTTTACTGTCGATCTCTCTCTCTCTCTTAGGGTTTTCTCTAGAGTAGAGGACGTCTAAGGGAGCCATAGATAGAGCCCCGAAGTCGATGCAACGTAAAATGGGATTGGTTTCCTAATTGGAGAAGGAAAGTAGTGGGTCCTCCTCTAATGACTTACGTCTCATGGAGACCGTCCAAGGGGAAGGTAGGGTCCATAAGAAGTCATGGTTTCAACCCTGGGCACCCATGCAAAGGAACGGCCCCGATCTAGGTCATTTTTTAAGGCAATGGCTTTGAATGGTGAGAGTGTAGCGGGCCATATAGATCGCGGGCAGTAGCAAAACTTGGGGGGAATAGGTTTTGGTGGAGTGCAAAACTGATGGACGGAATGGATCTAGTTGTGGGGCCCATCCTGGAGGACGGTGTGGGTCACCCAGATGGTAGCGGGTGGACGCTGTTACCGTGTCCGCCGAAGAAGAAGGAAGAGAAAAAAAAAAAACTTTTACGTACAGAAGTCGTGCGTAATGCACGGGCTTGACAGGTGGGGTTCATTGTGATGGATCGGAGTTTTCCGCTCCGTCCAATAGGTCAGCGAGATTAAAATAACCGTTGACGTGAAATGTGGGACAATTCTAAGCTGAGGTGGGCCGTTTGTTGGCTATTTTCTGATCGGGACATTTGTACTATGATCTAAGGGCCGAAATTTGACGTGTACGGTTATTTTGGGCTTGATAGAGTTCTCCTAAAGTTTCAGCCTAAATGGAACGTAGGAAATTAGTCTACTTAAAACGTGGTGTTTAATAGTGGCATTTTCGTAATAAACGTAAAACGGAGAGTTTCTCAAAATCTGATGCTTCTAAACTATTCCCAGGATTATTCCAGGCAACTTTTACAAAAGGATCTCTCTTTGATTCTCCACGGATGATTTGTTATGAATTTATCAAATTTAAATTTTGAATAAAAATTAAATAATCAAATAATTAAATAAATACCTAAATAAATTGATAAATAAATTAATTTATACTAAAAAATACGGGGCGTTATAGTTGCTCAATTTCTCTTAGGGTCCGTTTGATTGGAGGTAAATGGTTGCAAATAGTGGTAAATGTTGGTAAATAAGTAATAATTACTTACCTTTATATTTCCTTGGAAATGCATGCCGTCTGAAAAGTCTCATGTTGGGTACCGTGCTATTCACTAGAATTGTGTGGGCCCCACCATGATGTATCTGTTATATCCACACTGTCGATTCATTTTTCCAAATCATTTTACAGCATGAGCCAAAAAAAGAGCTGGATCCATAGCTCAAGTGGCCCACAGTGAGAATAATTACGTCTACCATTGAACCTAGTGTCATCTCTGTTGTGGTCCACTTAATCTTTGGATCTGCCTCATTTTTGGGCTTATGCCCTAAAATGATTTGGAAAGATGAATGGACGGCGTGGATATAACGCATACATTATGGTGGGCCCCACAGTTTTGCTTTGAAAAGTCGTTTAAAGCTACACAATTTTCGAGGTGGAATTCCCTATCTTTTCAAACGGGTGATAAAAGTCATCATTGTGCTTTTACTACTATTTACCACCATTTGCCACCATTTACCTCTAATCAAATAGGCCCTTAGCCTTTCATTTCTTTTGTAGTTATTTGGCTCAATTGATGAGTAGACCTCTCCTCTGTTTTTCGGACAAGGTAACTCAATGGTGTGAGCAGCTTTGACCTATCCAAGTGTATCATGTATGCATGTTTGAGCTGTGAGTACAAAAAGAAATGAAGAAGATGATGATGTTGGCAACTATGACAATGACAACGATGATGATGGTTGAGGAAAAATTTGATCCTACTATCGATTTTGATGGTTCACATATGCACAAGTGACAAGCATGTAACTGAAAATTAAATCGTCCGAATCATGGGTCTCATCTTGGATCATAAACCAGCAAATAAAGTGAAATTATGTCTTGAATGGCAGATTGGTGGATATTCTAATGGACACTATTTTTGTTATTTAATTTCAGTTCCAAGACACCCCATTTGTTTGCCAAACAGAGTTCAGAATTGTTCCAGAAGTTCACACTATGTTTATAAAACATAGTTCAGAATTTTTACAGAACAAAACCTTTTTGAGAACCCCCCCCCCCCCCCCCCCCTTTTGTATAGTTCCAAAGTTAGATTTAGATGGTTTGGCCATGTGCAACGGAGATCAGGAACTGCACTGGTCAGGACTGAATTGGTACAAGTTAGAAGGCTTTAAAAGGGAAAGGGGAAGGCCCAAAAGGACGTGGGTGGAGATAATAAGAAAAGACTTAATGATCTCTGGGTTAGCCAGTTCCAATTAGTTCGGATAAGGTTTGGATGATGATGATGATACAATTCCAAAATAGTTCATATATCCAAATAGACCCCATATGAAACTATTGAATCAGTCTCGTATTGTCCAACCACATAGGCGAACTGATCAATTAGACCATCATCAGTGGCCTGCAAAATTGTTTGCATATACTGTGAGTCCTATATCACCAATGGAGTCTGGTGGGATCCAAGCCTTTACTTTTTTTACTAAAAAAGTTTTTATTATTAGTTGAAGAAGTAGAAACAAAATACAATAGTGGACAGGGTATTAAAAAACGTTTGTGTAATGGCCATCACGAGCATCCTTTTGGGGACTATTTTGCAAAATTTCCCAATTTTCTGCAATTTTTTATTTTTTTATGTTTGCTCTTAGGATTATTTTAACCCATTTTGGACTAAGATTTGTGCAATCCTCGAAGATTAAACACAAGATTTAAGTTGTTTTCGAAGAGTCAAAGATTCGGGCTGAATTTGGGAAAAATTAACGAAATCTTGCTAGATTTGTGTTTGATTTGGCCATGTTTGTTTAATATTTTCATTTTTTTTTCCTACTTTTGCTGGTTTTATATAATTTTCAGCAATTTTCATTGTTATATTTTGTAAAATATTGTAGGTTGTTCAAATACATATGTGGAGTTTAGATCTACACATGCGTGCATTAAATAAGTGTTTTTCATCATTTTTCTTCTTCTAATTTTGGTAATTTTTGGAATTTTGGGTTATGAATAATGCTAATTTTTTTCTTCAAATTTCTTTAGGGGAATGATACCAAATGCTTAGGAATATGCATTAGTGGGATGAATCCCATGGATTGTGTGTTTCGGCCTAATCAAATCGACACAATACTATTCATTTGAATTTAATTATAATTTTCCCTCAAATCCCTTGAGGGAAATTGTGTCAAATTGTTATGGATATGTGTCAGTGGGATGAGTTTGACAGATACATGAACTTCAGGCCGTTTTGAGGCATTCGAGTGGTGGTCTTAAATCGATCTGACACTATTTATCCAATTCAATCTTTAATTTTTTTCTTCAAATTTCTTGAGGAAAATGTTGTTGAATGGTTAGGGATATGCATTAGCGGGATGAATTTCGGGCTGCTTTGGGGGCATTCTAGTCGTCCTAAATCAGCCCGATGCTATTCATCCGAATTTAATTTTTAATTTTTTCCTAAAGTTTCTTTAGTGAAATGGTACCAAATGGTTAGGGATATGCATTAGTAGGACGAGTTCCACCGATTATATGAATTTCGGACTGTTTTGACTGTGGTAAAATGGTAATATAAATATGAATATAAATGTATAATTGTCTCATCATTAGATTCATGTAGTGTTGTTAAAATCCTACGATATGTGATTTATGATTTGAGTTGAATCTTAAGCAAAATGATTTGAATCCCACCTTCGAAACCCTTTTTATGATTTGAATCCTATGATTTACAATTCAAATTATACTTGTTCTCTTCTATTTTAAGCTTCACTCGGCTTTCATTATATGTTTTTAAATTGGTGGGGGCTTTAAAAATCATCTAGAAAAAACCTTTCTAACAAGGAACAAAAAAACAATTGTTTAGAAAAGGTAAATTATTTTATTTTTTTCTTTACAAGAGATTAAATTATATATATACTCTTCAAAATTAAATTATAGAGCTTTTCTTTAGGATTTCTTACTTCGTAACCGGTTGAAACACCAAATTGATGTATGACTCTTCTGGAATGTTTTTATGTATGGTACAATCATGCTGCCTTATATGTATTGTGGAATGGTGGTTAGAAATCAAAATATCTTTTTTCTTCAGTCTACATAATCAAATGCCGCTTTTCCAACACAATTCTACATTCAAGAAAGTTAACAAGAAAATAAATTA
The DNA here is from genome assembly GCA_003013855.2 of Liriodendron chinense. NCBI lineage: Eukaryota > Viridiplantae > Streptophyta > Magnoliopsida > Magnoliales > Magnoliaceae > Liriodendron > Liriodendron chinense. The sequence goes on from ML058446.1 coordinate 8,617,764, forward strand.
TTAAAGGATCCTTGTATGTTTTTTAAGGAAAATTTCTTTAAAAAAAACCAAAAATAGAAAAAAAAAAAAGAAAAAAGAAAGAGGAAAGATAAGAATTCTTTAACACTATCATGACATGGTATTACTTGGTGTATATTGATTGCGAAAGGATGATTGCTGAATTTTTTATTTTTTGATTTATTTATATTTTTAAGAAAATCGTAAAAAATCTTATGATTTACGATACGATTTGCGATTCTATACGATTTAACCCGTATTACAATTTGTGATAAGATAACAATTTTGATAACATTGGATTCATGCTTATATTTAGAAATTTAAATATAGGAATTTTGAAGTCAGTGTAAGCCTCCCAGGTTAATAAAATCATTAGGTGGCCCGAGACATTATTCTTACCAAAGAATGGCCTGTTACACAATCATAAACCTGTCCCAAAAAAAAAAAAAAAAAAAAAAAAAATGAATACATATTTGGAATCCTCTCATTTCTTTTCGGAAAAATTTCAATATTTTTTTCAGATATTTTTCTTGATATTTTATTTTATTTATTTATTTATTTTTTATCGTTACAGGGCTATAACATAACAGTTGAATAACTGGCCATTACACCGGCCATTACTGTTATTGAATACCTTGATAGTGGCGCTCCATTGAAGAAACCCATACCATACAATGAGCATAGAGAGTTACAGAGAAACTCTCCCAAACACTACAACAAAACCCCAAACCCTCATTTACTATCCTCCATGATGAGGTCAGTTCTACCAAACTCCTGAGCTGGCTGGCCTATCAGCTTTATCGCTGGCCTCTCTGGACCCAACTCAATATTTGGACAGATCATTGGGTCCATCTGATGGTTCCAACACTCCATTGTTTACCTGCGACCCATTTTTGGCTTGCATCAGTTTCAAGGAAGCGTTGTCTACGGTAGAGTGTAATTTTGAGCATCTTACCTGATTTGGTGGGCAGAAATTTATGAAGGTGTCCTTGATGATGAGTTCTGCTTCCCTACACAGTTAATCTATTTCATTTAGAACAGCATCTCTGGCTTTTATGAGTGATTTGCGGGATATTACTTGTTCAACCTAGGAGATTGGATCATATGATCTATTTTGCGATGGCTGCAGAGTACCTATCTCCACAGCCTTAGGCGCCTCAACATCCTAAAGGTGACAACACAAGAAAGCACCTTATGTGAAGTTCAATTTGACATGAAGCTTGTCTTCATCTAGTGGCGTACAAGTTGATTAGGCATATTTTCTTGTGATTCATCTGCCAGGTTGTCAAATACTAGCCCTGGAATTCTCCCTGTCATCTTTGCTTCAAAACAAGATTCTTGTGGGTACCTGGTTTCTTTTACTTGCGTTGAAACTTGAGAAGGTGCTGGTTTACTTATTGCAGAGATCTCTCATGTTTAGTGCTTGCTGCTTGACAAGATGCACCCAATTACAGGCCACAATGGGCCTGGCTTGTTGGGACACACCAGGCTTGGGCCTAACCTGACTGGAAGGACCTAGGTCCCTGGCATGGTCCAGACCTGTGATGCGCTAATGATAGCAAGCTAGAGCTCAACCTGAATATGTTTTAGAAATCCCAAGCTTGATGGGCAAGGTCCAACAGGAAGAAAAGAGGACATTTTGGGAGGAGAGGAAGAAAACAGGCATGTGAACTACAGGAGATCTAGGTTTAGGGTTGCTTAGATAGTTTGATGTTGTTTTGAGTGTACAAAAATGCCAATCAACTATGCTTTAATGGCAACTATAGCATAAATATCACTGTATTAAGGCCCAACGGGCCAAAACTCTAGGCCCAAGCACGGGCCCAATTTTCTGTCAGGCCTAAGTGCCAGGCCCATCCTCACCCACCAGCCTACTGAGCAGGCCCTTCCTGACCAAAAGTATTCCATTTCCACCCTTAACCCAATGGCCACTTGGCAGCACCATCTTGACCACACCATCTCACCCCAAAGGGTTTTCATATATGGAAACTTCACACCTGGTTATGTCTCCCATTTTGAACCATCTGGGGGTTGGTACAGATGGTTGCATGCATCTATATGTACTATCATTTCTAGTGATCCTCAAGCCACTAATGTGAGATGCTCAGGATTAGCCTTCCTCCTATCCTCTTTAAAACTATTCCCAATACATCTGTATCCCATTATGATCTTTCGTACCTGCCTGACAACGAATTGGGGACATTGCACAACCTTAGAGAAGGCACAGCTGTAACATGCTATAGGCCTGATTTACAACCAGGCAAATGAAGTACGTCACTGTGCCTGCTTGGCATATCCAAGTTTTCTATTACAAGATTTTTGACAATGACGACGGTGGTGGCAATGATGATAGAGGTGGTTATTGTTTGCATTTAGTAATTAGTTGCATGATTACTCGCAACCTTTCTATATTTGTCTAGGCTAAGGTTCTCATTTTTCTTATTTTGTTGTCTGTTTGTTACATAAGGTTGGTTTGGTTAACAAAGATCTGTTGAAAGATTTCACAGTATCAAAGTCAGATGTATTGTTTTATGGGGTTTTTGATGATGGTGATGATGATGAGAAATGGTGGTTATTGTTTGCACTTATCAACAACTAGATGTTTAATTCCTGGTACCTTGCAATATAGTCTCAGCCTAAGGTTCTTGTGTCTTTGTATTTGTTGTCTTTCCAAGAAGGTTGGGTTGATTAACAAACATGGATTTAAATATTTGCGTATCAAAATTAGATGTGTTGACTAGTGTGCTTCACCTTTGTTTAGCTCAAAAGAAATCTTAGTCATTCATATATCAAAATCAAATTACTCGATGGGGCAACTTGACTGTCTGAAAGCTAATTCTGTTATTGCAAGAATGATGTCTCACATACATTAATTAACTTGCAGGTTGAGTCACTTGCTAAGAAATATGAAGAAAAATACAAACAAACTGGAGATGTAGCTTCCAAATTAACAATTGAAGAGGCTACATTTCGTGAAATTCAGGTAACTAAACCATTTTATCTTCTAGGATGATGGCCAATGAAATGATCCTACAGAGAAGGCCTTTCTGAATTTCTCAATCACCATTTGATACATACTGCTTTTCTAGATCTTTGCCAGTGACTGTCCATACTTAAAACTCTACCTGATTTATCTGCAGGAGAGGAAAATGGAACTATATAATGCAATTGTTAAGATGGAACAAGGTGGAAGTGCTGATGGTGTGCTTCAGGTAAATCATCGCATGCTAAATGATTAGAGACTATATGTAACTATCTGACTCCCATGCTGGCATTTCAAGGTTCGCGCTGAGCGGATACAATCAGATCTTGAGGAGCTTGTGAAAACTTTAAATGACCGCTGCAAGCAATACGGATTGCGTGCTAAGCCAACCACACTTGTTGAGCTTCCCTTTGGTACCTTCTATCCCAAATCAACTTTCCGTTTTTGGTTATTCTATTTCCCATTTAAGGTGATTCTGGTCCTTTTGTAATCTTGTATAGTGAACTCAATGTGTTTAAAATCTCGTTTGTTCCCTTTTTAGTAGGTTGATATATGTGTGTGCGCGTGCGTAAATAAAGAAATATATATAGATAGATACATCCACATACATTCATACATGCATATAGAGTCTTGAGCACAAGCTAGTGCATAAGCATGCTAAATGTGTGCAACATCCAAACCTGTCCAAAGGGTTGGTCCACCATGAAGAATAGCTGATGTAAAAATCAGACCAATCCATTCATCACGTCAGCCACCCCGAAAGTTGACAACCTGCCAATCTTATCCAAAGTAACTTGTGGATCACCTGATGAGTCATGGTGGGGCCAACCTTTTGGAGGGATTGGATGTCATACATACATGACAGCTATGCACTAGTTGAACAGTAACACTATTATCCAACTAGTGTTTGAGATCTTCATGTACGTAGGAATGCATGCACGTGCCCACACAAACATATAGTGAAGTTCCTCATGGTAACACTGCCACCATAACTATGGTGGTAATGATCTGTGGGTCCCACCATGATGACATCCACTCCAGCCATCATGCATTGCCCCTTGCGTTTGGCCACTGTATAAAAAATCTGGCCCTCCAAAACCCAGGTGGGCTACACCAGTAGGAACAATTGGGACGGGGACACCCACCATTAATTTGTGCTAGGTCTCACCCAAGCCATAATGGCCTGATTTCTGAGGTGTCCCATCATCTGGTGATTTCATGTGAATGGATTGATGTCATATACATAACATATTGGCCCCTCTATGAGAATTGAGAGTGGGCATCCCCTTTCAACTGTTCCCTGTGGTGTTGTCCACCTGAGTCATGGATGGCCTGATTTTTGGGCCCATGACTAAACATGGGATGGGAGGGCATGAATGATGTTTGAATTGGATGTCATCAACACATCATAATGGGGTGGTTACCACCATAGTCATGGTCGTAATGTTGTCATGAGATAATTTCTCATGTATTTCGCACACACGCGCATAGGGGTTGACACCATCGTAAGTTACAATAGTGTTGATCTCTGTGGGCCTCGCCGTGATGTGTTTCGGAGATCCAAGCTGTTTATCAAGTGCACTTGGCAATTTTAGACCTAGGGCAAAAAAATCGGTCTGATCCATAACTCAAATGGGCCAACACCATAGGAAATAGGGGACATCCATTGTTGGTTTCTATGTGGGTTGCCATGTTGTTTATATGCCATCCTCATTGCATTCTCCCCGAGTGGACAAAAGGACAACAAAAAATTAGGGCATTCCAAAACTTAGGTGAGCCACACTATTGGCTTTAGAGATTTTATAAATGATTTTACATTGTTCCTGATGGTGTGGCTTCCTTGAGTTATTATTGAGGTGTCCCATTTTTTGGACACAATGCGTCTAATGCATGTTTTGGATGTTTGGCACATCATGGTGGGCCCCAGCCCAAGTCATATGTTTTGGTGGAGTTGACACTTGGGATCGAAACCCGGGTGCATGTGTGACCACCACCACCATCATGTAAAGCCTTATACCAATTATTTGGGGTTGGCTTGTTCCATCATTCCACTCTATCAAGGGCCATTCATTCATTTTGACCATGGGTCATCAAGGCTTTTCTTACTACCTCCATCCACATCCTTTTGGGCCTTCCCCTTGCCCTTTTAGAGCCTTCAAGTTGTATCAACACACGCCTAATCAATGTTTTCCATAACGTTATCGCATTATGTATCACTCTTAGGATACAGATACATATTGGTTGTCGCACATGATATATTAGTTGTATCATGTAATTTATCATTGTTGTTGGGAAACATGGAGTAACATTGGGAAATTGGTCGAATTTTTCAATGAATCTTCAGGGATTTTTAAAAAAGGCACCAATACACACTTAAGAATTAAAAAAACAAAAAACAAAAAACGAATGCATATAATAGGTTTCCTTTGTATAGGGTCCTAATCTATGCACTGTTTGACTGAACTGATGCAACTATATTCAAAGCTAATTCATAAAATTTGTAAGTGTAAGAAGACATGTATAGAAACACAAGCATTACATTTAAAAGCAAAAGAAGTAGAAAACAAGAAATATACCTGTGGATATTGAATTTTTTTAACATTTTAGATATTTTTTAATTAAAAATTATTTTTTCCAAAAAATCCCAAATTTCCAAGAATGTGTAGTTCAGGTTATGTACATGTTTGATTTCACGTATGGATACTAAGATTGCAACCGATTTGGGAAAAAATGGGGAAATTTCGATTTTCCTCAATTTTCCGCATCTTGGTCTGTCTCTAAATCTTGAAAATCAAGCTCCAAATTCATAAATTTTCATGCAAAATATGAAGAATCATGGATTTCTACCATTTGACACTATTTACAACATATAAAAATGAAAAAAAAGGAATCAAAACTAAAAAATATGCACCTTTTAGAATCTGGCTCTAAGAAGCTTTCGATTGCGATTTCAGAGAAATTTTGAAGATTTTCTTCCAACAAACTAGGATGGATTGGTCGAAATCACCTTACAATGTACTAGGAAGATTTAATTTTTATTTATTTATTTTTTTTTTGCAAAAAAATCTATTTTTGTGAATTTTCCGAACAAAAACAATGTCAGTTTCCTTTTAACCCTTTCGATATCGCACTCAGTATCGATATATCGCACAATACATTAAGAATTTATCAAGGGGAAGTGGATATATCACACTGTCTCGATATTGCGTGATATATTGCACGTTGCCCGATACCATGAAAAATGGATATTAAAGCTAGGTTTCGTATTGCCCAGCTGGGATAACCGATATACCGTGGGATATATCGGTGATATCACAAGATACTAAAAACACTGCTCCTAACTAGCGCACCTCTTGGTCTCTATTTCCACTAATCCTACTATCTATCGGTGCTACTCCTAAGTTCCCTCAGATGCATTCATCTCTAATTCTATCCTTCCTCATCTTGCCACTCATCCATCTCAACATCCTCATTTCAGCTACACATCCTCTGAGCATATGTTGTTCCTTAGCTGGCCGACATTCTGTCCTATAAAGCATGGCTAGTCTTATAGCTATCCTATAAATTTTCTCTTTCTGCTTAAGTGGTACATGACAATCACATAAAACTCTAGAGGCACATCTCCATTTCTTCCACCCTGCTTGAATTCCATGGGAAACATGCTTCTCAATATCTCCATTCACATGAAATATTAACCAAAAGTAGCGAAAGTGGTCATTTCGTGAGACTTTTTGGTCAATAATCTTAACTAATTCCTTGTTTTCATTCCTATTGTTACTAAAATTGCACTCCATGAACCTGTATTTTGTTTTTTTTTATCAATGTCTATACATTAGTTTTCTATGGTGTAGCCTGAGTGGATGGTTCTGATTTTTGCACGAGTGATCCTCATGTTGTGGCCAACATATTGGATGGAGCAGTCGTCGCATGCACGTGATAGGTTGGAAGTTATCCAGTGGGTGGATGGAAACTTACCGTCCAACCTGTTGGGTGTGTGGATGTGAGCATTTCTCATGCACACACATTTGTCATGTGTGTGCACTTACACATGGTACAGATACCACCAATATTAGCAGTGGATCTGGGGTATTGCAGGGCTCATGTGATGTATGCATCAGGTCTGCTCCATCCATTGGATCATCCTTTGATATTATGCCATGGGGCAAAAAATCAGACTGAAAGAAAATGCAGGTGTGCCACTCCACATAGGACAACCAATAAAAACTCCTCAGAGGTTTGTGGGATCACCATAGAAAGTGGGGGGGGGGGGGGGGGGATGATTTTTGTGGGAATAGTTTTGTTAAGAGCAGCTCTAACAAGGAATGGTACCAATATGAATGGCCAGGACCTTGTAGAATAAAGCAATATTTCAAGATCTAGTCAAAGACATCTTGAACACTTTCAAAGTACATTGGCTGGCTTATTAGTTTTTTGCATCCCTTGTATGGATTCCACAACTAAACAAAGATATCACACGTAAAAGAAATTAGTTTGAAAATTTGATGTTTTGACCTGTAAGCCTGAGAATTAAAAAGAAGAGGTGGTTTGTCAATCAAGATGAGGAGATTGATGTTCTTCAACCATTAAAAAAATGATGCCCTTCATAAACGTGGAGGTCTCAACATATTGTAATCTGATTATCAGCACCTCCAAGCCAATCATGCAGACTCTGGTCAAAGAGTATCGCATACCTCTCAGTTCGGTGAATTAATTCCCTCCAGCATTGGATTGAATCAGAGGGTAAAGAAGGGAATTCCTTACCCTTGCCCTGCTAGGTAAGTCAACGAAACGTTCGAGGTTCCAGTGATCCTGACTCATTGTCTGATTGAGGAAAGATTATCATATGTGAATCTCACCAAGTCCTCATAATATGATGCACCCCATATAGAGCTGCCATTCCACCAGATCTTTTGTCTTCTTAATGTCAATCTTCAGGATCGCTGCTTAAAATCCAGTGGCATGGATTGATATAAATGCTAGCCACATGTATGGTTTGCACTGTTTGAGTAATGCTGATAAACATATTTCAACTATAACAGCCAATTGTTCTAAAAAATTGTTCTCAAAAGGCCTTATCTAACTAATCTAAAAAGGATAGCTTAAAATTTGCTATGCGGTGGTTAGTGTGATGTGTTAAGTGGATGAATCATTTCTGTTCATAACAATCGATGGTACGAACTTTGAGCTTAATTCATACCTACCTATACACCTGATTATGTGAAGGAATCATTTTATTTCCAAAAGGGATTGATTGTGTTTTTGTGAAGTAATGATTTGCGATGTATTTTTTTTTTTTTGTTTCGGTTTATTAGGAATTTTGTACTTCATTTTTTTTTTTTCTGTCTGATAGTGCCTTTTATTTCCCTTCAAAATATAAGGTTGGCAACCTGGAATTCAAGAGGTAGCAGCTGATTGGGATGAAGATTGGGATAAATTCGAAGATGAAGGTGTGCATAATTAACTATCATTCCGTTTTACTGATCTTTATTCTGAGTGCTCGTTTGTTGAAGTTGGGAACTTATTCAATGCACTGAATTGGATGTTTCTGAATGCTACTTCTTTTCACTTTGCAGAGATATTGTGAATGTGAAGTTCCAAATGCTGTGCTGTTCTTTAAAATTCATTCATTTTGCATTAATTGCTTATTTGAAATTTTCTGAGGTGCCCCACCATTGAACACCTTACACATGCCAGATGCCTTTTGAAATAGTTAGCCTTTTTTATTATTTTGTGTAAGATTATTATTTCATTTCTTAGTCACTAACATTATTAGCGGGAAGCAGAGTATCTAATTTTGTGATAACTGTTTCAAATGATTTTTCGTCCATGGATTTGATGTTTGGGGACCATTCTTCATTCTCTAGGCCTGGATTCTGCATTATTTTCAGTGATGTTTAAGTCTTTGATTAATCCCTTATGCTGTTCTGAAAGAACTGGGAGAAAGTTGTGATGATGATGATGGTGATCTATCAATTACAAAACAACTGAGTACCGAACAAAGGACAAAATTGCATGGGGAAAATGCATCTGCTAACAGTATCTGCTCAGTAATGTCTTTAGCATGGAGGGCAACCAGTGAATGAGGTGAAGATTGCTGATATTTATGTAGAGAGATGCTCCAGTGCTCTCAGTGCACTATAAATTATAGTGCTCCTAATTGCATGGGGACACTTATGAAAGTCCAATGTATTGATCTAGACTGTTCATTAGGTTCACCTCACATTTTATGGGCTGACATGCAAAAATCATACTGATCTGACAAATATGATCCATTTGATAAATGGCGCTTAATATGGATGGTCAAGATAATTTAGACAAGACAGGTCCAATCAACAATTTGATACATCTATCTGCTAGGGCCGATCATGGATTGCTTATGATTCTAAAGAATTAGTTTTGTTAGGCAATTGTAATCATCCCATCTGTGGATTCGAAAATAGGTGGCTGAAGAAATAACTAATAAGGCCAAATCAAAGACGGATTGGATAATCCAATAGTAAGATATTTGTAAGATTGCTTATGAAATGTGTTCTGGATGTGATGGAAGTTCAATTTGATCAAATTGGCTGTCCAAGCGAACCAATGCAACTAGGAGCATTCTATGTTATAGTGCTCTGAGAGCACTGGAGCATTTCTCATTTACGTAAATATAGTTTCCTTATCTTGGTCGTCGGCCAAAGTGTGCTTTTGCATGACTTTCTAGGAAATGGACATGAAAATCCTACACCCAAAGAAGAGCGCACAACCCCTTAGTTTTCCAGTCTATCAGGTAAATTATTAAACCCTCTAGGCACCTGATTGAAAAGAAACCTGTAAGGATGAGATTAACTTCCGAATTTTGCTAATGATGAAGGAAAGCTTCTAAGGCTCTGGTTTTGATTGTGATGCCCGTTATGTGTCTCGCCTGCTAGCCCAGCTGGAAGACGCCTAGGTGTTTCAATAGCAGGTCTCAAGTTCGAGTGCTAAGGAGACACTAACCCCACTGGTGGGTGGGTGTATTGTGTGACTAACCCAGTGGGTGCGTTGCCCAGCTAACAGGGTGGGTGTGTTGCATGACTAACTTTAAAAAAAAAAAAAAATCCTTGAATTCTCTTTTACAATCGCCTCCCCTGGACATTTAACTTTTAAATAATTATAAGCTGACAAGAATATCTCAAAATTTCGCTTTGTTCGAAGTACCTACTCCAGAAGGCACAGAGAATATGAGGTTGGTGTTTTGCTTCTATTGTCCCTCACAACTTAAATCACTGAGTGCCCTGGTTAGCCTATTGAGGGTCTGTCAATATTCATTTTCAACACTGGGATTTGGAGTAGACCATGGTACGTGCTTCTAACTCTTTATTAAGGATGCAACTCTCACCCATGGTTCAATGAATGCTACTATTTATCATCAGTGTTCAAAGTATCGGTATTATTACAAGTTTCGCTGGCCGGGGATATGGAAACAATATCGTTATCACCGATTCTTGGATATGCGGGGAAAAATTGGAGAGACATGGGGAAAATGGTGGAATTTTTCAGTGAAACTTGAAGAGAGGCTAAAACACATATTTTCATATTTAAGAATCAAATAATAGCAAAGATGCATATTTGCATATTTAGGAATCAAATAATAAGTTTCCCTTTAATGAGGCCTAAAAACATGTATCATTGACACGGAAACATTGGGGAAACATGGGGGAAATGGTAGGTCCATCCAACTCCAACCATCCATCCATGCATGCACATACATACATACAAACACACATGCATGATTCATCCATCCATGCGTTCGTGCGCACACGCACGCACACATCCATCCATCCAACCAACTAACCAACCATCCATCCATGATCCATCTATCCATCCATCTATGCATGCATATGTATACACACACACAAACATGCATTTCATCATACAACTATGCACCCATAAAAAAAAATGAAACGAATTTTTTTTTTTAATAAACATTTTTTTGGCAATATTGATACATTGGTGATAGAATCAAAATATTGCCGATACAATGGAGATACAAGTGATACCTGGAATTTACACAGTCGAAAATATTGGTGATATCGATACCATTGACGATGCAAGAGACACTTGAAATTTACAAAGTCAAAAAATATTGGCGATACATTGGCAATATCAATATGTTGGCGATACTCAGCGATATATTGTTGATACCTGGAGTTTCCGATACTATGGCATTAACGGTATTGCGACCAGTGTTATCGGTATCATGAAGCTGGAGATACTGATAATATCAGGGATATTTCGATAATATCGGGGATACTCCGAGCGATGCTTATCATGGTATGTTAGACCTTCTTGTGGTTGATAGTTCTGATGAGAATGATTTATCCTACTGCCTTTAGCGAAATAAAGGTTAGATTGACTGTAGGGCTTATTTTTGTTTCCCCTTGATTGTTCTTTTTGTTTTTCTTTTTGGAGATACATGAGTTACACTCATGTGTGTGTAGCTCGCTACAAAATGGACAATTCAACTGTTCTTTTAAAAAATCCATTATCAACGAGAAAATGTGACATGATGATTTGCAACTGGCAGAGTAGATTGATGTTTCATTTCCACTTTCAGGATTTGTGCCTGTCAAGGAGCTCACGGTCGATGTGGAAAATATTGTGGCCCCTCCAAGAACCAAGCCTACGTGGAAGGATAAAACTCCCGACGAAAGCTTCGGGGTCACATCATCATCAGATGTTGATGGTAAGATGGAGAAGTCCAATAGCACAGGTGAGCAGGTTGCTGAGAGTGGTCAAGCATATGCCCATAGTGAAGATGGTTCGGCAAGAAGTCCACCAGAGAGTCCATCGGTAAAAAATTCACATGAAAGTCCATCTCAAGAATTCCCAGCTACACAATTCGAAAAGAACATTGGTGCCGATTCTTCACCACGTGGTAAAGAAAGTCACAGGTATGATGGTTTATATATGTTCTGTTGTGTCTTTTTATGCAAATTTTCAGGGATTTTTATAATTACTATCTAATTATTAGGTAATTTTCATCCCATTTCCTTTTTGAATCAGTTTTTCATTAAGCTACATCAGTAATCCAAGTAATTTCAATAAAGCAGTTTCCATCAAGTTTTTTATATGGTAGTTAGATTAGGAAGGTTATTTTCTTGTTAATGATGAAGCTGCCCTTCTAGCTAGAATGCCCTTTCAAGAAACAAGTTTCTACTAATCGAAGGGCTCATGTTTTATCAATTCACCTCACAAGTTCGTCGAGCATCTTGTGGCATGTGTGAGATCCAGGATGCTCATAGGCTGGCCCAATAGTGAAGAAGCCCTTGCCCAATCCAGTGGTTGTGACCCCACTGGCTGATGATCCGGCAAATATTGGGTGATCATGGCCATCTTTTGCCACTTGAATTTGCACTTTAATATGGATAGTTTCAAGAAAAATGGACAGTCGTTCAAATTCAGTGGCTTTTATTGACCGGTCAAGATCTCCTGATTAGTATGATTTTTGGACTATGCTCCATGTGAACAGTGATGCTTCTGATTTGGACATCCCAGATTGGTGGTTATATGCCATGCATAGGTTAATGAGTTATGAGGTGCGGACTTTCAGCAAATGAAAGTCCTAGATCACGTTGTCCGTTATGACAAATCATTCACCTTACGGGGGACATAAATGCACACCCATCTAGACCATCCAAATCATGGGCCCATTTTCTATGGAGAAAGTTCGAGAGTCATAGTACCGATTGGAAGAACCTAGCTATCCAATTAGGGGCCATCAAATGTAGAGGTACACGGAAATTTTTCAGAGGTTCAGAAAAAAGAAAAAGAAAAAAGAAAGAAAGAAAAGAGTTGGAGGTTCAGATACAATTGATGAAATCAGATATTTAGTGTCCCATCAGTATAGCTTTCAGGGTATTGCTCCACCTACAATCTTCTTTTCAGTAGTCCTATTAGGCGGTCGGGATTATCTGATCATTGCAGTTTCCAAACTGGCTGGTATAACGGACAGAAATTCACAATACATTCCTAACTACTTGATGGTGACAAAATGTATAGTTAAAAGGTTGGTCCCACATCTTGATAATCTAGATAAAGAATTAGGCCAGTTCAATTACCAGGTGACACGTAGATTACAAAACAAGTGGTGGATAAAAAAAAAAAAAATGGTTGGCAAGATTTTTCTAAACCGTCGGCAAGTTTCTAATTTCAGTCCATTTGATGAGTGGACCATTCTGATTCTTGGCCAGGGCATCAAGCCCCACATGCCACGTGGCATAAGTGGAGAGATGTACTTCAGCTACTTTATCCACATGCGTGTGGGTTTTTAGTATTTTAATCCCATTGTTTTCAACCATTCTATTTTCTTTTGGATGGCTACTAGAAATTTTTACTGATCGATGAAACATGGATGATGGGTAATTATGATTTTTGCACCATTGCTCATTGACAGGTGGCCCACTAGGCTGGCCCACTCATTTTTTTTTTTTTTTAACATTGATGAGATATCGTTAAAAGAAGGCCAAAGCCTAGAAAAAACAAATATACAAAGCTATACAGGAACACCCATCCAAGATCTCCTTGGAGACAAACAAAACAACCCAACACTACACTTCTGACCAATCCTTTAAGTTTTGCATGGCTAATCTGAATACCTGCACCACCCCTCGCATCTTGTTATTGAAACATCGCTCATTCCTTTCCCACCATAAAGCCCAAAGAATCTGAGTATAGAATTTTGGTAATTTTCTTTTTACCGCCCACCTTTCTCAGACGGCATGGCCCACTTGATGAGCTGAGTGGTTCAACTTTTGGGCATGTCGACACTTTTCCAATGAATCCTGACCTCTGATTTGGGAATCCTAGCTTCTGATTTGTTGAAAGGGCATTCTCATGAAAGGACATTTTTGTCATTAATTGAAAATAACTTAATGTAACGCCATTAGAAAAATCTAAGGGAAGGTATCATAATTTTTATTTCCTAAATTAGTGATGGAGCTTACCTTTTCTAAAAAGGCAACGGAATATAAATTCCATAATAACTTACAAAAAATCCCTTCTTCGATTGATGTTGCTTTGCCTTTTCGCCATATGATATGGCTAAATCTTCTTTCCTTCATGATTTCGTTTGTGAATCTCCAGAGATATCAATGGTTCTCCCTGTGTTCTACTAGCTTCTCCTTCCCCTCATTCAAAATTTTGAGTTTCCGTTAATATTTCTGAACTTTCCTGCTTTAATTCTTGTGTAAGATCTGTCTAGTGGTCTCTTGTATCATCCTAGTGTTAGGGTCCTTACTCATGGCTTAGTGGTAGACTCACAAGAGTTTCAACACTAAAGTCATGGGTTTGAGTAGCCACTGTGGTGTGTGGGTGTGCATTTAAGAAAAAAGTAAAAAATCCTAGTGTTAGGTTCCTTGTTCTTTTATGATAGCTAGTGTGGCTTGCAACATAACTGTTGATCTGGTGGGACATCAGGTGGACAAACCATAGCCTAGAAACCATGGCGACTTGATAAGCCTTACCGTCTGGACACTGTAATTTTGCATGTTGAATGTGCAAGTTCGCTGCTTCTTCTTTTTTTTCTTCAAGTTTTTTACCTGTTCATTTCTGACAACTGATGATGGCCAAGTCTGATCTTGGTAATTTTTAATATACAGATCCTTCACATGATGGCCCACCAGATTAGTGGTTCCAATTAGCACCTGAGTAACAGTAAAAACGTTGATCAATGCATTACTCTATAAGTAATGAATTCATAAAATCATAAGACACAGAAAAGTGCATGTAACTTGGATATCGGCATGTGTTGGTGTTGGATACAGATACTGAGTGTTGGACTTAGAAATGTCTTGAGAGTTGAGACCTGATTCACTGACATGTATGCACATGCACATTCAAAATGTTAGTGTACTGGGTGAGGATCACCTGCATCTGGAGGCATGAATCTGATCCAGGCATTCTGCAGGCTTCACTGGTGATTGGCTACCGAACAAAATGGCTGTGATTGGACTGTTGTGACTGTGAAATAAATGGAACTTTTCTCATTGGATGGGGGCAATCACTAATTGTCTCTTAGTGTTCAATCAAAAGGCTAGTATCGTCAAGACATTGTGATTTTTGGACCATGGTCCACTTAATTTTCAATGTTGTCAGGTACGCCACATAGGCAGAAATAACATGGAATATGAAAATGTCATACCTGGATGGGCACCGGATCTGATCCCTAATATATCATAATTATTGCATATAAAAAATTGCTAAATTACGACAGTGCTAATAAAACTGACATATAATTATTTTATGCAAATAAATAATTATATTAATTAAACCTAAAAGCCATTTTACACATTGTGTTGCATCCATGAGTTTTGGACATGGGTATCCATGTCCCTGCTTGTCAGCATGGCACCATTATTAAAAAGTGGTGCCTCTTAGTTGCATAGAGAAAAATCTCTCTAGATATCCATAGAAAAAACTGTAAAGAAAAATGTTTCTAAATGAAATACACAAGAAGTTGTGAACAATCACCCTGTGGATGGAAAAGGTTGTGAACGTAACACTTCTGGGAAGTGTCTTTTGCTGTTTGGGGATGAAGATAACGGTTTGTGGAAACATCTACTTCCTCACAAGTATGGGATTCGTCAGGGTGGATGGTTCACAAAAGAATCCTCTCAATACAGAGCTTGGGAATCTGGAAGGTAGCATTACATGTAATTGTCAGTTCCACAGAGAGATTGTTATAACAATTCAATCCCGAAGGATATTTGATGTGAAGTCCTTAGTGAGGATTTTGTCAGCTTGTTTCGGGTGGCAGTAAATGAGGAGACGGTTTCTCAATGCTGTAGCGTAATTGACAGTCAACTTGTGTAAGGCTCAGGGAATGATAAAGATAAAGAAGATGGCTAAAGAGATTGCTCGGCTAGTGGGGGTGTCTTTCGGAGATTATCCTGGGGATTATGCGGCTCTATTTCAGTGGGTGGAAGATAGAGGTCGTCAAAATATGGCACAAGTACAGTCCGATAAGGCTTCTGGGGAGATCGAAGAGGGACCTGACGTAACTAAGGCATCTTTGCAGTAGGCAAAGGCCTTTGGGGAAGCTGGGTATTACTTACTTTCTTTATGAAGATTGTTAGTTGGAATGTTCATGGGCTGGGATGCTCCCAATAACGGTTACAAATCAGGGACTTATGCAAAAAATATAAAGTGTAGCTTGTGATGTTTCAGGAAATTAAATTGCAGGGGGTGGATGGAAGCTTTGTTGATTCGTTGTGGGGAGGGCGGAACAAAGCATGGGATTCGTTAGACGCAATCTGTTCCTTAGGGGGAATATTGGTTATTTGGAACACTCAAATTTGGAGAATCTTGGATTGGTTCAAGGGTCAATTCTCTTTGTCGTTGTTGTTTTCGGATTCCTCCATGGGATTCACCTGGTCATTGTCGATGGTTTATGGTCCAAACAAACCTATCTTAAGGCAAATGTTTTGGGCAGAGCTAGATGTTTGCCGGAGCAAGTGGCCAAACCCTTGGTGTGTTGGAGGAGATTTCAACGTGGTTAGATTTCCACATGAAAAATCAAATGGCGACAGAATTAATCGGACTATGCGAGAATTTTCAGATTGGATAGTTAGAAATGACTTGGTAGATTTGTCGATGGGGGTTGTAAGGTTTACACGGTCAAACGATAATTTGACTGATGGGGCTCATCCTATTCAGTCCAAGATAATTTCTTATCTCGCCAAAGTTCTTGGACAAGTTCCTATTGGTGCATCAAAGGGGATTGCCGTGACTTCTGCCCGATCACTGCCTAGTTTTATTGGAGTCAGATGAGGAGGATTGGGGTCCAAGGCCATTCAGATTTGAATTCTCGTGGTTATAAGTAGAGGGATTTTTGGAGTTAATTAAAGAATGGTGAGCATCTTTCCTGAAACAAGGGGAAGCATGCTTTAATTTATTCCAGAAATGAAGCTCGTAAAAGGAAAGGTCAATGTGAGGAAAAAAGAAGTGTTCACGATGAGGAATATTCGGCCATACTAGCAGAAATTCAAAGACTAGATTTAAAGGAAGAAAATGGTGAGCTGATAGAGGAAGATAGAGCCTGGAGGGAAGTCCACTCCACGAAGTACAATGCAAGATTGAGGGAGGATGAGATTAAATGGAGGCAATAGTCAAGGGCTTTATGGTTAAAAGAGGGTGACAAGAACACCAAGGTTTTCCACAACATGGCTAGTGCGCGTGCAAGGGTAAATAAAATCAAGTCAATTATGGTGGAAGGAGAAAGACTAGAAGGGAAGTCCAATGTTTGTGGGGGCAATAGTTAAATTTCTACAAAAATCTTCTAAAAAGTGAAGGTTGGAACCGGGCCGAAGCTAGACAACTTATCCTTCGACTTGATATCAAGGGAAGCAACGACTAATTTGGAAAAGCCTTTTTTCAGAAGAAGAGATCAAAGACGTGATTAGTGATTTGGGGAGTGAAAAGGCGCCCGGTCCAGATGGATTTCCGATCTTTTTCTTTCAAAGGTTTTGGGATGTTGTCAAAAAAGAAAGTGGTTGATTTTATTAACGATTTTTTTTTCTCGCAGGTAAAATTTCCCCGGAGTTAGGTGCAACGTTCATAGTGTTGATTCCTAAGAAAGAAGGTGTGGATAGCTTAAAGAGCTGTAGGCTGGTAAGTCTTTTGGGTGGGCCGTATAAATTTTTGGCCAAGATGTTGGCGTCAAGATTCAAAGAAGCAATTAGCAGTGTGATATCCAAGTCTCAAGGGACGTTTGTAGCGGGGAGGCAAATTGCGGATAACGTGTTAGTGGCACATGAAAGTATAGATGTGTGCCATAAGAGAAAGGAAAGAGGGGTAGTTTGCAAGTTGGACATCGAAAAAGCGCACGATCATGTCGATTGAGACTTATGGATTACATGCTAAGTTGCTTGGGTTGTGGAGAGAGATGGCAGTGCTTGGATTCGTGACTGCGTAGAATCGGCGAAGTTTTTATTTTGGTTAACGGCTCTCCGAACAGTTTCTTCTTGGCATCTAGAGGTTTGTGGCAAGGAGATCTTTTATCCCCATATCTGTTTGTTATGGAAGCATTGAGTAGAATGATCGACAAAGGGGTGAAGGAAAAGCTGGTGAGGGGTTTTGCTATTGATAATTCAAACTTTCATTTGACACATCTTCAGTATGCGGATGATACGCTTTTGCTTGGTGAGGCAGATGGAGACTTGGTGGAGAATTTGTGGTTGATTCTGGTATGCTTTGAAGTAGTCTCGGGGCTTCGAATTAACATTGCTAAGATTGAACTATTGGGAGTGGGAATAGCTAACGAGGAAGTGGCCTACTTCGCAGGTTTGTTTAGTTGTAGGCCGGTTTCTTTCCGTCCACTTATCTTGGGTTCCCTTTGTATATATATAAGTCCCCCAAGTGCGTTTGGGATAAGGTGATAGAGCGTTTTCAGAAGAAGCTTTCGCAATGGCGGACTAGAACTCTTTCTTTATGGGGGAGGCTCACTCTCATCAAGGCAACGATGTCAAATTTGCTGGTATACTATATGTCTTTATTCAAATGTCCAAAATCGATAGTAGAGAGGCTAGAGAAAATAAAAAGAGATTTCTTGTGGAAGGGAGCGGAAGATAAACAAAAGTTTCATCTTATGAAGTGGGATGAGGTATGCAAACTAAAGGATCAGGAGGGTGCGGGATTGAGGAGTTTGGAGAAATTAACGATGCCTTGATAAGTAAATGGGTTTGGAGGTTCAAAATGGAAGAAGATTCTCTCTGGAGGGAGGTAGTGGGGAGGAAGTATAGGGTTGATGATGGGGGATGGTGGACTCGTTCCCCTTCTCTATATAGGTCGTCCTCGATATGGAAAGGGGTAGCTTGGATTTAGAATAGGGTGTGGGAAGGAATTCGTTTCTCTTTAGGTAGCGGTTCGAAGATTAAGTTTTGGGAGGACTTTTGGTTAGGGGATCAGTCATTACAGGAGGCTTTCCCGTTGGTAGCTAGGCTGGCTCTAGAGGTGGGGACGATGGTGGCAAGCTGCTTCTTGATCCTTGGTGATAAGATGATTTGGGCCCCGCCGTGTAGGAGGAATTTGACCGAGGAAGAGGTTGTTGAATTTGTGAATCTGTTGTCCGTTCTTGCTCACGTGAGGCCAGTGTTATCTGAGTCGGATTCATTGGTGTGGACGAAAGAGAGGTTCGACAAATTTTCGGTTAGATCCTTTTATAAGATGTTGGAGGGAGGTGATTCTAGTGGTGGGAGTTGTCCGACGGCTTTTGTGTGGCGTTATGGAGCTCCCTCAAAGGTGGCGGCGTTTGCTTGGCTAGTTGGGTGTAGCAAGGTGCTTATAGTCAACAACCTCAGGAAAAGGAAGATGATTCTTCCCAATGTTTGTGTGATGTGCATGCAAGATGAGGAGTTGGTGGATCACCTCTTCATCCATTGTGCATTTGCGACAAAGTTGTGGCAAAAGTTTTTAAACCTTCAAAGAGTATTGTGGGTCTTACCTTCCTCCATCGGTCAGTTTTTCCTTCTATAGCATGATGGTATGCATATGAGCGCGGGTAGAAAAGTTTGGCGTCTTGCGATGTTGGCCGGGCTTTAGTCCCTTTGGAGGGAAAGGAATAATAGATGCTTCAAGAATTATGCGGGGCAAGTAGTCGAAGTCTTTCATCAAGCGAAAGGGCATGTTATAGAGTGGGTAAGGGCCTTGAGGGTTGTTGTTCGGTTCCCGGATAGTTGGGTTGTTTTGTAAGGGCCTTCGAGTCGTTTGTATAGTTTTTGTTTCTCTTTTCTGGCTTTGGCCTTTTTCTCAATATAATTTTTCATTTTTCAAAAAAACTAAAATTTGACAGTCAGGTGGCTCTAGGATCTAGCATTCAGTAGAAACCTGGTAGGCACTGATTTTGAGGAATTTCTTATTCTCCTGCATCGATTAAATGGTAGACATCCTCAGTAGAAGACAGAGAAATGCAGATGGATAAAGAAAGATGTGAATTTATAGTCAAATTTGTTTATGACTTGCCGAGGACACTAAAGGTGCCACTATTAGACATACAATCATATCATGGCCCGGCCATGGTGTTTGTGTCTTTTGGCTAGTGGGGAAAAATAGATGCTCTCAATCAACCACTTGAGAAACAGGAACATGACGATGACTAATTTGTGTAATTATATGCTTTGGTAATGTGGAATCTGTGACTAGAGCTGTGCACGAGCCAAGCTAGCTCGGTTAGCTCGCTCAACTCAGCTTGAACTAGCTCGATTCGGCTCAATTCGAAGGTTGGGTTCGAACCAAGCTGAGACATTTTTCCAAGCTTGAAATGATTTTCAAGTCGAGCTCGAGCTAACCCATGCTCGATTCGGCTTGGCTCGATCGAAGCTCGACTCGGCTGACTCAGTTGGAAAAGTATGTTTTTTAGTCCCACATCAGAAGTGAGCAAGGAAATGAGTGGTGAAACTCTCTATAAAAGTAAGTGGAGGGATGTAAATGGGCTTTGGGCTACCTTTGGGCCCAAATTTTAATTGTTTTAGGTCGGGCTTTGGGATGGGCCTATTTAAAATTTCATTTTTTCAGGCTCGAACTTAGCTCGAATTGGGCTTGAAAGCTCGGT
Source organism: Liriodendron chinense (assembly GCA_003013855.2). Taxonomy (NCBI): domain Eukaryota; kingdom Viridiplantae; phylum Streptophyta; class Magnoliopsida; order Magnoliales; family Magnoliaceae; genus Liriodendron; species Liriodendron chinense. Next base: position 8,638,313 of record ML058446.1, read on the forward strand.
CGAGCCAGCTCGAACATGTTAGTCCAACTCGAAGGCTGAGCTGAGTCAAACACGAGCCGGGGTGGTCATTGAATGAGCGTAGCTCGAACAGGGCAAAGCTTGGCTCAGCTCAGCTCGTGCACAGCTCTATCTGTGACTGATCATTTCATGTACTCTGCTTTTGTTGGTCAAGTATGGAGAGGTCTTTAGCTTCTTTTGAAGTACCGTGGGTTATGCTCAATTTGAGGATTGGGAAGGAAGTAAATTATGCGAGGAAGGGATAATGGAATTGGCATTGCTTGCATGTATTTGGTCCGTTTTGGAAGGAGCCAAAAATAGAATCTTTCGAAACAAATTTTTATGGAAGATGTATCCCAATTGGCTTTTAGAAGGGTTATTGCATGGGTGTGTGACATTCAGGAATTCTAGGGACATTGCAGAGATTGTTGGGCTGGTTGTTGGCAATGGGCTCTCCTTTATTCGTGGACGGATGATTTCTCAACATCTGCTTGTAGTTTCTTGTTTTCGGCCCTTTTGTAGCTTGCATCTTTCCTCTTTAATAGAAGTTCTATCATTTAGAAAAGAAAAGAAGTAATAATAAAGAGCCATTTCCTTGTTAGTTTCTGTCTATGCTTTTCATTCCAGGATGCTCCCCCTCGTTCTCTCTCCAAGTTGACTTGAATCAGTTCAACCTTAATCTTCATTGAGTCTTGCCCAAATCTAGCTTTTGTTCGGTCTTTGAAAAATCTAATGGGGTTGCCACATCGAGTCATGTCAAGTTTTCTTTGGCTCTTGAACTTTGCAAGGTCTTGTCAAAGGGTCAAGGTAGCAAAATTTTTCAACTTAGAGCTCACCACTCGATCATGACCATTCCCCCTCTTGGATCAAGAACTTCCTGACTATCTCGTTGAGGGATCTTCCTAAACCGGTGTGGGATCATTGCCAATTATAGTTGAAGTAGACGAGGAAAATTGGGGGCGGGGTCTGTTTTGGTTCAAATTGATGTGGTTGGAGATGAAAGGGTTCCGGGGTCTCATTAAAGGATGGTGGTTGTCTTTCAATGTGGAAGGTTTTTTGGAGCTTTTTCCGAAGATGAGATCATTGAAAAGGAAAATCATGGAGTGGAGGAAAGAGGTGTGGGGTAAAAGAGGATGAGTGGGGCGGGGTATTCAGTTGTTTGATATGAACAGCATGCAAGGCTTCATTCTATTATAACCTTGGGAGCCGCACATGGCTTAAGAGTCCCTCTTGTGTGAATACAATAAGTGGCTAAAGGAAGCGAAGGTCTAGAGTGGTTTGGCTAAAAAAGGGGGATCAGAAAATGAATTTTTTTCACGAGGTTGCTAGTGCACGTGGCAAAGCAAACCCAATCCTTAGTGTGAAGGTGAATGATTCAAGATTCAAAGATAAGGAGTAGATTTGTTAAGCCATTGTGGACTTCTACAAGGATTTATTGTCTTCCGGGAGTTTGTCGAGACCGTGCTTAGAAAGCTTGCATTTTAATTCGTTATCCTCTATTGAGGCTGAAGGGTTGGAAAACCCAATCTTAGAAAGAGAAATTATTGACCAATGTTTGGGCCTAGTCGTGGTAAAGCGTCGGGGCCAGATGGCTTCCCTATGGCTTTCTTTCATGAGTTTTGGAGTGTGATGGGAGCCAATGTAATGCAGTTCATTGAAAGGATTCTTCTCAAGTGGCCGATTAGCTTAAAAAATGGGGAACTCGTTTATAGTCAATTATTCCAAATGAGGAGGGAGCTGAGAGTTTGAAAGACTTTAGACCTATTAGCTTGATAGGAAATTCTTGCAAAATCCTCGTTAAGATTCTTGCTACTAGATTTCAAGCAGTTCTCTCTAGTATCACTTCTATGACTGAGAATGCCTTTATTAAAGGAAGACAGATTGTAGGTTATGCATAGGTGGCTCATAAATGCATCGATGCGTGTCATAGGGGTGGAAAGAAATGGGTAATGTGTAAATTAGATATAAAAAAAGCCTATGATTGAGTGGATTGGGATTTTTAGACTATTTATGTTAATCATATTGGGTTGCGGAGACCAATGGACAAGTTGGATTAATTCTTGTGTTCGGTTGGTGAAGTTCTTTGTTTTGGTCAACGCATCTCAAAAAGGTTTCTTTCATGCTTCAAGAGGTCTATGACAAGGGGGCTCATTATTGCTTTATTTGTTTGCAGTGGTTGCAGAAGCTTTAAGTAAGACGTTAGACAAAACTCAAGATGTTGGCCTGTTTTTTTGTAGGGTTTCGAGGCAGGGAGGGGAGGGCTTTTGGATATTCCATTTTCAGGTCGCCAATGACATGATCATCTTTTGTGAAGCAAAGGAAGGCAAGGTGGATAGTTTAAGAAAGATAATCAAATGTTCTGAAATAATTTTGTTTTTTGATGAAAAAAAAATTTGGGTTTGAGAGTCAATGTCTTGAAAAGTGAAATTCTAGGGATTGGAACTTCTGAGGAGAGTTAAAGTCGGTTGGCTGGAGTTTTGGGGTGTTCTGTTGAATATTTTCCCACCACTTACCTTGGCCTTCCCCTCTATATCAGTAAACTGCCTAACCACATCTGGGACAAGGTTATTGAATTAGTGGAAGCTTTCTTTGTGGAAGAGTAGATACTTGTCCTTGGGTGGAAGGCTAACCTTGATTAAAGAAGCTCTCTCGAAATGTGCCAATCTATTTTGTGTATTTTTTCAAATATCCAAAGGCGGCGATAGAGGGGCTAGATAAGTTGAGGTGTGATTTCTTATGGCAAGGGTTGTCGGAGATTCACAAATTCCACTTGTTGAAGTAGAATGATGTGTGTAAGCCAATTCAGGAAGGGGGTGCGGGGATTAGGAGATTGGAGGAATTCAATAGTGCTTTATTGGGTATGGCTTTGGAGATTTGGGGTGGAGGAAGATAGGCTTGGGAGAATGGTGATTGGTTCTAAATATGGGATCGAAGGGAGGGGGTGGTGAGTAAAGGGATTCTCTTTATATAGAGCTTCTGGTTTGTGGAAGGCTATAGAAGGTGTGGGGGAGAGTTTTAAGAAGTGGGTTAGCTTTGCATTAGGAAATGAGGAAAGTGTGCTCTTTTGTGAAGACGTTTAGTTAGGTGATAGGTCTCTCTGATCCGAGTCCTTAGGTTGGCAATCATAGCTTCGGATGCAGTCCTTTTGTGGCAGGTTGCTTCTCATTCCACAGAATGGAGTTGGTGTGCTCTCCCACTTGTAGAAGAAATCTTTCTGAAGATGAGTTTGAGGAATTTCTAAGGGTTTCCATAAAGCTTCATGGGGTTGGCCTTTCTTCAGGGGTGGATGGCCCTTTTGGTATGGAATCTAGAGAAATCGGACAAATTCTTGGTCCGATCTTCATATAGATTTCTCACTTCAAAGTTTGTGGCTTTGGGGCTGAGTCTGTCGGCTTTTGTTTGGAGATATGGCCCTCAAAAAATAGCAACTTTTCCATGGATGGTATGTAGGAAGCGGGTGCTCACTATCGACAATCTCCAAAAGAGGGCAACACACATTCTCAATATGTGCTCCTTGTGCCTTGGCAACACAGATTTGGTAGACCACTTGTTTATTCATTGCCCACTTTCTAGGTCCATGTGGGAGTACTTCTTGGGTGTTTTCAACATGCATTGGGTGATGCCAGGAAGCATCAATGATTTATTTTTGGCTTGGCATATTGGTGAACCCAGAAGGGAAGGAAAGAAGCTTTGGAGGCTTTCCTTGGTTGCCATTTTGTGGTCCATTTAGGGAGAGAAATAATCGGTGTTTTGGGGACAAAAGTGGGTAGTTTACCTTATTAATGGGGAGGGCTATCTTGCAAAAGAATGAGCTTCTAATCAGAATATCTCCGCAGATTGTTCCTCTGAGTTTTTTGGGGCTGCAGGTGTATCTTCGGCACTTTTGCCGCTTTTTAATGAATTTTATTATCTTTCAAAAAAGCAAAATTTTCAGTCTTAGTCATTTTTTGCGAGTTGGGAGTCATGTTCTTCATTATATTTTGCTTTGTGAACTGCATTCATTGTTTTTGGTTTTGTACTAACATGACTCCATATTGTCTAAAATTCTTGGAAATTATGCAGTGATCATGGTGGTGCTGAATCCACTTTCTCTGGGGACAAGTATGCCGATGAACCATCCTGGGGTGCTAGGTTTGATGCTAGTGATGACACCGACTCAATATGGGGCTTTAACCCCATGAAGGTAAGCTTTTTTTTTTTTCCCTCTCATCTCTCACGTGTGTACACTCACACACAGATATAATAGTTTGTAAGTTGTGGAAGTGAATTCCCTATTGCAATAGGACAGATGGTCCCTCTAGCTAAAATATTGGCTACTGGATTCACCTCCCTACCAATATATGGGCAAACGAAATGTTTTTCTCAAGGTAAGAGAACAATTTCATAAAAGAATGGATGGAAGTCGCCAAGGCTCCTACTAAATCTTGTTTGCCATCTGATAATGTTGAGGGAAGGTAACCTGACCTTCCCTGTGCAAATTCCCAATTGATGAAGGACCTGCAATGACATACTACTTCTTCTTCTTCTTTTTTTACTGCTTTCTCTTTCCCTAAAGTATCAAAGCTGCTTGCCTGTCACTTCCACTTGCAATTACTTGTATTGCAGGTTCTTTTTCTCTTTCTTCTAACTTTATACTCCCATGCAGGACTCTGATCATGAGAGGAGCAGACAGAGCTCTTTCTTTGGATCCGGCGAGTTGGGTTTAAATCCGATTAGAACAGATTCCCCCAGTGCTGCTGATAGCTTGTTTCAGAAGAAGAGCTCGTTTTTTGCAGATTCTGTCCCCAGCACCCCGCTGTTTAACACTAGCTTCTCGCCAAGGTTTGAAGGGTCGGACGATCGCTCCTTTGACAGTTTTGCAAGGTTCGATTCCTTCAGCACACACGACGGTGGGTTCTTTCCTCCGCGTGAGACCCTTGCGAGGTTTGACTCCATGCGCAGCACCACGGACACCGGCCACAGTCGGGGTTTCCCATCTTTTGACGACTCTGATCCTTTTGGTTCGACCGGGCCGTTCAAGACTTCGGAGACGCCAAGGCGGGGTTCTGATAGTTGGAGCGCTTTCTAGCAGGTACTTCAGCATCAAATTTCATGTCGCTATGGCTCTTGTGAGGTTGTGTTCGTGTGGGTTCGACCACCAGTTTTTGTGTGCTATTATGTGCGATGATCGGTTAGTTGTATGTTTGGGATTTAATTTTTCTTGTATGTCTGCATTTTATTCTTCTGCTTGTCTATTTTGCATTAGGATAATACATATATTTTTTTCACCTCTTGTTTTCTTCCTAGTCTCATTTGATGGCCACATATTGAACATTCTTTATATCATATTTCTTATACTTGTGATTTGACTACTGAGAGTTGAAAGTGTTTTGGGTTTTTGTTTTTCACCATCAAAACTTGTACCTATGGGAGATGAGAGGGTTAAAGGGTGAAGTGTACCTTCTATATTGTGTGCAATAGAAATACATCAAGGAGATGATAGGAAGTATTTGAGCTTGCGAAAATAAAACCCATGCCCATTTTCCATGAAGAGCTTTGCTAAGTGCACACACATATGCAATAAAGCTCGTGTACATGCCAGCATGGCACAATGGGTCCGAGATCCAATCCATCTATCATAATGTCAACCCTATACTGATACCCTAGTCCAAGAATTTGGTGGATCCACTGGTTTGGTGGGCCACAGTTAGCAAAAAAAAATGTACATACTCTGAAAAAGTCGGCTGAAGTTTTCTAACCCTTCCACCTGTTTCCAATATTGGGACCTACGTTCTGAGGGGACCAGATCTGTTGTCTGCACATTTTGGTGTGTGTATGAGCTTTATTGCACAAGCCTGTGCGCTTAGCAAAGCTCTTCCACGAAAATATGAAACCTTTTAGCTTAGTTTTATTAATATGAAACCTTTTAGCTTAGTTTTATTGTTTATCTGATGATATTCTTGTTGTGAGGAATTTTAGGGTTTGGATGCATCGGATCGTTAATTGTCCTGATGCGACCGTTTGTGCATGTCTGGCTTATAATTCTGGGATGCCCACTATTATGGAGAAAATACAACAGTGGCCTGAAGTAACAGTCATAGATAGGATTGCTTTTCTTCCATGGGGATTATATCATATCAAGATTCGGATCCCCCAGGAACATGGGCCCTACTTGCACAGAATAGATGCATCTGGTCACTTGTGTGCTCATGAATTAGGACCTTATAGATCCTCTTAGGATATGGTGTTTCAGATCCAATACAAAGCTTTGTACATATAAGCTTAATGTCAGTGGGTTGCATCTTAGTGTGTTGAATAACATTAAAAAAAAAAAAAAAAGTATGCTGTGTGTCTAAGTGCATCTTAAGTACATTGCGGTTGGAAAAAGTTAGATGCATTTAAAAACTGTATCCAGACACACTTAGATGCAATTAGACACTTGTGCACATTGAGCTGAAGGTGTGGAGCTTCGGATTAGATCGACATGTCATCTAAAAACTGTATCTAGACACACTTAGATGCAATTAGACACTGGTGCACATTGAGCTGAGGGTGTGGAGCTTCGTATTAGATCGACATTGTTGACATGCTGGGATCAATCAAATGGTCTCTCTCTCTCTCTCTCTCTCTCTCTCTCTCTCTCTCTCTCTCTCTCTCGCTGGGATCAATCAAATGGTCTCTCTCTCTCTCTCTCTCTCTCTCTCTCTCTCTCTCACAGTTGAACCCATGTCCTCAAGTGCTGAAATGGTCTACCACTGAGCCATGTGTTGGAACCCACGGTCTGCTTTTCTGTGGCACTTTGTTGGTATTCATTTCCAATCGGGACAAGCAATTAAAACAAAAGTGTAGGTGGAAGGATGGAAGTGTGCAGACCATACACTATAGACCATTATCTAGTGTGCTCTTTCTACTGCTCAGGTTCAACCTGTCTTATGGCAGGGACTGTTACATATGGAGGTTGTTCGGATGCTGAGACAGCAAGGGAAAGTCTTTTCATGGATCTTTAATCCTGGATATATACTTCAATGCACGTTGAGATTTCTTGTTCGATGCATGGATAGAGGAGTCGGGCCATTTACATGTGGGTCCTAGAATCTGAACATGCTCTCTTATTTTGATTCTGGGCCATGTTTGAATGGGTTGATTCTACTAGAGTATGGTTGTTGTTGAAATGCAGAGAAGAGCAATGTTTGTGGAAACCTTTGTCAAGGTATAGCTGCATTCCAGTCTCCTACAGCATCTTTGAGGTCTGCTGCGGTTGGCATGTTCACGGTCTTGACACAATTATTCATCCATGTTTGGCTCACCATACGGTATTTCTGGGGAAATTTTTCCTATTTTAGGCATGAGTTTGGGCCAACTGAAGTCCAGTGTGATCTGTCCATTCATGGTTTTGGTGCCATTTTTTGTCCAGGGTAGGTTAGGCTTGCCAGTTGGGCAGTCTGGATAACCTAACTGCAAAGCCAAGTACCCATCATCCAAGGTCATCTAGGTTGCTGAAGCAATTTATCCATTTGTTCTAACCGGCTGATTGGGGTTATACATTCCCTTCTTGGCCACAAAAGGATTTCCCACCTACACCAGAAAGTTTAGGCAGTTCCCTAGTGATCAGACGGGGGAGGAGGGGCAGTTTGCAATATCCGTGCTATACATTTCATCATGTATATATATTGTCCTGAATATCAAATTGGACCCATGACAAGTGGGCCACACATGTACATTGAACATGGACCACTGGTCAATCAATTTTATTTTGGTATACGCATGGTCCACCCACTACTGGACGGACCTCATGTTTGGGCCATCATTACTACACATGTAGTGGGGTCGACATGATTAACACCCTACATCTTGCATGTGCCACAGCACTAGCAGCTATTGAACCTCTTCAAATTCAACTGTGATGTCGTGCTCACATGAGCCTGTATTTCTCATTTTCTACCGAAGCTTTCTATTCATTATCCAGCACATATACCACGATCCAAAGAATCCATCTAGCGGACCCCACCATTGATGGACCACTGTCTAAACATTACGAAAAAGTCCCCACATTGTGACATGTCCTGTAAAAAAAAAAAAAAAAGTGGTTGAAAATGTAAACAGGCCAGGCCAGGCCACACTTAGTGGGCAATGCCCATACAATTCGGCATTTCAGACAATCAGATCAGTGAAAAAAATATGGCCGTGGTGTGGATGGTCTATACCACTGTACACGATGCGACATGTATGCCAAGGATACAAAACTACAATTAAAATACATTGAATCTGTAGATAGCTGACAACCACGTCTTCAATTAGCAAAATAAGAGTGTACTGCAGAACATAAGTTGCCCTCATAGGCTTTCAGCCTGTAGCTCATTGGTAGATGGCGTGTTTCAACATTGAGGTCTCGGGCTCAAGCCCAGCTTACCTAACCAAAAAGAAGAAGAAGAAGAAGAAGAAGAAGAAAAGCCCTCTTAGATCAAAATCTAAAATGACAATAATGAAATTTACTAGCCCCACATGCGCATTTACATGCATCACTTGATCCCTCCTAGCATGTTTGTGGACGTCTTAACAGAGGATAAGGTGGTCCCCATCAAAGATGGCAATATGAAACTGGTCCACTCATTAGTGGTGCACTCCAACACCAAAACGATAGATGGTTTAACTGTTAGGCATTATGTGGCTGAAACTGCCATAACAGTCGTTACAGAAAAATGACCCACAACGATCCTGTAACACGTCTGAAACAGTTGTTTTTATTTTATTTAAAAAGGACCATTACAGGAGCTATAACAGCCATCACAACCTGTAACGTAATGGTAATGGTGGTGGCTGTCACGGCCACCATTACCAGTCATGGAATACATTGGTTTAAATAAAATTCCCAAGTGCCCAAATTGAACATCAGCTTTTGTGGCCCTTGTAAGTAAACTACCCTGACTTTGTCACCTTCATGGTGGAGGCCATGTCATGTACTGTTCAGATGCCCTCAGGTTAAGCACTCAGAATCCATGCATATGGTAAGCCACTGAGAGGCAACCTTCTAATTGTTGGTCATTATCATGGATGTTCCAAATCCAACAACTCAACCATGTTTGCAGGATCATAGCCACTGAATGAAGGACTTGAAATTAAATATGGGCAGTCATGGAAACGTATGTTACCTTAGAGTGGGTAAAGGCATTGAGGACGACAAAATCGAGTGGTGTATCCTTAAAAACATGTTTTTATGATAGAGAAAGCAATGCCATTAACCTTTCAGAAAGATGGATTTGCACATGCTCATGAAATTGCAACTGTGAAGGGCAGACGTGGAACTTGTGTTGTATCCAAAGAAGGACCCTCCGATTCGAAAACACGCCACTCATCTCAAGTGCGATGGTCCCATCTGTGTGCACTTTGAAATAATCAAGAGGCACATATGAAACCGAGATCAAACAATCTAAATTGTGGGCTGCACTTTTGGATGGGTAAACAAGACTTACATGTGGGTTGCCACCAGTCATGACAGCCATTTCAATCCTGACGATGAGTGCCAATGGCCATGGCAGCCTGGCTATAGTTAGAGATAGGTCCCTTTTACAAGAAACCCTTGTTTTTTAAGGAGATTGTCGCGAGTTGCTTCTCAAAATGTTCTTTGCACTAATCACCCTAGCACTACAAGATTGGGACTTAGGAGTAAAAGTTATGCTGTCAGCCTAGCTTACCTACGAGGAAAACAATACAAATCTTTGATACTCTGATAGAGAACAATAATCTGTAGTGAAGCATGTAGGCTGTGAGAACATGGCACATGTGACTCCAACTAAAACCTCCAATTATTGGGACCAACCTATAAATTGATCATAACCCACAATTGATAGTGCATCGTGGTGTTTTGTAGAGACCATTACAGGGCCATAAAGGCCATTGCGTAAAGGTAGTGGTGGCAACCGTTACACGTTATGGGGTTGTAAAGGCCTTAACGGAAAAAAAGATCTGTAAAGGCTGTTACAGCCCCTGTAACGGCCCATTGCACCCTCCGTAAAGGCTGTAACAGCCCCGTAATGGTTCATTATGGGGCCGATACAGGTTTTTCGATTTTTTTTTAGACCATAATGGCTGTTACGGCCCCCGTTACACCCCATATCATAATGGTAACCGTGGTGGGCATTATGGCCACCGTTACTGTTGCGGAATACCTTATAGTGCATGATATCAAGACGCTCAAACATGACCATTGTAAGTAGCATGCAATAGTTCAGTAGGGCTGTAACTTGGGTTTGGGTCAACCTGAACCTGAGCCTGATTGACCCAACCTAAGATTGGATCAGGTTGAGTCGGACTGTCATGGTCCTCAGGTTGGGTTGTCATGGTCCTCGGGTCGGGTTCAGGTTGGAAAATCCCAACCCAATTTGAATTCAGGTCGGGTTTGGTTTGAGCAAATTTGGATGGGGTTAGGTGGGTTGGGAATAATCAATGTATTTGGGTCAAGTTGGGTTGGGTCAAGTGTAGGGGACTTTGAGTTGTGTTCGGGTTGGGAACCTTAGGTTGGAATTTGGGTTGGGTCAGGTCGGGTTGGGCTCAGTTGACCATCAACCAGAGTTGCACCCCTACAGTAAGCATGTAACTCAAGTTTCATATAACAATCAGCTGGGTTAGTTTGAAGTTTGAAAACATGTATATGGCATTTCAAGCTATTGTGAAACACACATTTACTTGTCCTTTGACAGTTGTAACATCTTTACTAGCAATTTGTAATCAGCATTCAACAATCAATCTTCATCTCAAAATTGATAGGTGAGGTTGCACAAGAATGAAATTCAGCAATCATGGTTAGGATGATAAGGTACCTGGTCAGGTCCTGAAGATACGACTAGGATGTCACTCCGTACCCTCCATTTCTTGACGGATTTGAGCATAAGCAGATAACATCGAAGACCGCATATTTGCTATTTTTACAAGAGTTTCCAGTGCTGACAGAAAAGGAAACATTCTGTAAAGATTATGCATATGCATATGTATTTATCTGAATGAGGTATTATACAAGAGTGCACTCCAGTGGTACCAGGCAGATGTGGGGCCCATGTAGTGTATGTATCACATCCAACCCATTCATAAGATGCGGCCCCGCAGGTTACCCAAAGTAAATCAAAATCAGATCGATTGAAAATGCTACTGGACCACAGCACAGGGAATAAGGTGGGAGGGTATGCCTCCCTTTGATTCTTGGCACCCACTTGAGTTGCAGAACAGCCTGATTTTTATCCTGAAGCTTCATCAATCTCAGATGAAGGATATGTACAGCCTAGATTCCTTCGAAACAATATGGTACGCCCCCATGTAAATCACAGATACGCATCACCTCTCAACATGTCCCCTGTTCAGTGGCCCACCTGAGTTTCCATTTGGGCTGATGTTTGGGCCTTGGGGGTAGTGCGAGTGGATGATCTGATGAACGGGTCAAATGTTGTGTATACATTGCGTGGGCCCTGCTTATGCCCAGTACCACCATAGCTTACCGTGGTTACCAGTACCACCAGAGCACACCCCATTATACAATGCTTGGGCCAAGAGTTTCCATAATATGGTTGGTTTTCAGTGAGTGTATAGGTGAGGCCTGGTGGTTCAATTATCTAAACCATTGATGAGAGGCCCTGTGGTTCAATTATCTAAACCATTCATAAGAGTGAACCCACTTCAGAAAATCCCAGCCCTTCAATATTTGTCCAGCAGATAGTTAAGAAAGAAATACAGTGATGTTCCCCATTCAACCAAAGAATGCACCAAAGATCCAATGGCTAGGATCATCCAATCTGGGGGATTCTTGGGGCAGGCTCATCATATCAACACAGCATGGATAACTGAACCAAGGCTCCCACTTGTACAAACTGAAAAAGAAAACCCCTTTCTGCAGTAGAAACTCTAGGACCCGGTATTGTTTAATGCCTCTAGCTGAGTATTTCTAATTTTATGCAGCAAACTAAGTCAAATAAGTTGAACCTGTTTCGAATGAAACTTGGGCTGACCGAAGCTTTGGAGAAACCAATGTCCCAAAGACCGACAGTGACTTAGATCTCTCCTTCTGAATCTATGAAAATGGGATTCAATAAGAAAAAAGATTAGCTATAAATACGAATGGTCAAGTATTTCTCTACAATGGTAAACTTTACAGGATGATATATTATCAGTTCTCCAAGTTATTAACCATTGGGGTGGACAATGGCGCAGATCTTGAGTCTGCCATGGTATATTAAATGGCGGTAACCCATCCACTGTAGATTACATACAAGTACATCAATCTAGACAGTCCAAATTGTGGAACCATATGTGAATGGAGCATAGCCTGAATACATCACTATCAAATGATCTTAACCATCCAATTTCATTGATAAATTGGACTGATGAGCCTTTTTCTTTAAACTGTCCATTTGATGGCCACCAATTGGATAGTTGGGATGCTTGGACCACTGTGATTTTCAGGCTATTCTCAGTCCACGACTCCACAATGGGTGTAACGCCCCGTAAAATCGCCTTCCTTAGGACTCAAACCCATGCTCGAACCCACTAGACACGTATCACCCTCTAGACGAAAAATTGGCCGTACATGACTTAGAGAACTATAGTCTCATGGTGTCGGGAACTTAGATACGCGCGTAGGAGCTCGTTCCGCCCCCCGTCCCGAGTCTGTTAGGCCCAAAACTTGTTGAGGACCACCCACGTACTGGGCTTGACACTCGTAGGCGAACGTTACGTCGAAATCGGCACCCGAAATCATAAATTGCAGTGTCCTGCAGTTGCACATAGGAGTGCAAGTATACTTGCACAATACCTTTAGTGAGTAATCATTACTCAATTCACTTTTCTTGTGTGGGCCCTATGGACCCTTGCATGGCCATGAAATGTGAACCATGAATTTCAAACATAAACCAGCACATGATCCCCAAACATGAGCCCCGATCGACAACCAGTGACCGTTGAACTGATGTCGCTTTAGATCCGGCAATCGCCATGTCCGATCGGTCCCAAATCTTACCCAAACAAGGATCTCAACATGGTAAGGCTATCCAATGGGCTGGATTGGCCCAGAGGGGTCAGGTGGGCCCCACATAATCAAATCAGGGCACAGAATGCCACTTTTATGCAACTTAAAACATTGGGGGCTATATGTCCCAATTCCCCAACCTTTATAACCTATTTTTCTCAGCCCATTCTCTCATTTCTAACCTAATTTCTGAGAAAAGGGGTGTGTGGGTGAGAAAAGGGAGGAGTTGTGGGAGAAAGGTTCTCAAGAGAAGCCCTTGCATGCTACCCTATCCGGACCTAACCGCATCTACATCCTCTAGCCGGCTTCTCTCGTGATTGGAGATCTTCCCGGACGTTTGTAGAAGTAAGCCATCATAAAATCCCCATCTTCTCTAGCTCCTTACCTAGGTTTTCCCATTTTTCCTGATTTTTCAACACCTACTTACAGGATTTTGCTAATCCTCCTTCAAACCAAGGTGTGTATCATTTACCTATGTGTTGCCTTGCAACCAATGCCTACAATGGTAGTTGATTCTTTCAATTTCCAAGTTAGGAAGATGGATTGTAGCTAGGGAAGTTCGTTGCCTAGGGATTTAGATGCTAGGTGTATGTTAGGGCCATTTGCATGCTCATATCATCCTACACATGTTCTCATTATGCAAATCTTCTATGCTAAGATGTCTTAGAAATTATACTAATATGTAATAGCTGAGATTTTAGTATTACATGTTTTGTAACTTGATTTTGCATGAGCTGGGGAATCGGGAAGTGTTTGGGATGACGGATAGTAGCTTCCGACCCGGTAAGTACAATAGTTGAGGCGGCCGCACCAGGTCGGCAGCCTCGGGAGCGGGGTGGTCGGCTATAGCGGAAGACGGGGCGATCGACTGTGGTCAAGGACCACGCGGGCGGTATATGCTCAAGGTCGGTCTTCCCTTCACTTCCCCTAGCCGAGGACCCTGGCCCACCACCGGGTTGGGTGGCAATATATGTACTGAGTGTTTGAATGTATTTCTGTCACTTATGTAGAATCCATGTACCTGCGCACCTTTGATAAGCCCACTAGAAAGCATACGACGTACAGATCCCTCAAGACTCATGAGCCGGGAATGGTGGTATGGGCCCTATTCCCGTGCTGTCGGCCTACGCTGGGGTGATGCCTCCCCGTAGTGTCCGTTGAGCACCGTAGAGGTGACACACCTACTACTCGACTATGGGATAGGGCGATGGACCCTATTCCACCTGTGTTGGGCGCGTCTGACGAGTCGCGGCCAAACCAGGTACCTCGGGACTGTGGGCCCGAGATAGGATCGAGGGGCTACTGGCTGTGACCTGCGTTCGCCCCGCAGGGAGTCAGGTGGTCCCAGTCGGCCAAATTGATAGAACGTGGGTGCAAGGGCTTTGCCAATCGGCTGTGTGATAAAATGACTTAATTAACTACTCGGCTAATCATGTATAATTAAGCATGGCATACATTGTCTGTGCGGGTGGAGTGGTGGTGCCACCCACTGGCGGCTGTGACAAGCATCGATGATCGGGCATGCATCTGCATTACATGCACTCATCTCACTTAATAACAATGCTTGTGATGCTGTGCTATTCTTTGATTCTGTTATTGGAAAATGAAATTATTATCTATATTGTTTGTATTGGTGAATGTGTAACCTAAGGAAATGAAACCACTGAGTTGGCCACTCACTCCCCTTTCTGGGGTGGTGGTTTAAACCACCAACCAGATGACCCATGTGACCCAGGTATACAGGAGGCGGTCGAAGCGACCGACTACGTAGAACTCGGAGAGGACGCCGACGAGTATCTTCAGTACACAGGCGAACAGGACTATTAGGGTTGAGGCGTCGGGAGTATTCTTTTGGGGTTTTGCGCCTATACGGCATTGTTGTACAGCTTTTTGGGATAGTATATTCTGAACTTGTTCTGGGGGATCCAATGGGCCCCGATGTGAGGAATACAGTATATGTACTTTTTTTTTTTTTTGAACCATATATAATATACATGTTCCTCTTTCTTTTGGAAATGTTTTGCCCATGATTAAGTTGTTTATGCTTGGTTAAATCTACAATTCTGCAATTAACTATAATGCACTCATGCATCGCATAATGTGGAGCCCGGGATATCGGGGGCCGAGGGCAACCACGGACCCTGGCATCCGGGGTGCCACAATGGGGTCCAAGGTCTCGATGATCTGCATTGATGTATATGTATGCCTGTATATGCATGCCATGCTAACAATGGATACGTTGCCACCTTTTAATTAAACAGTGGCAAATACACACAGTCATTAACTCTTGATTTTAATTAACTATATAATAAATAATTTTTTTCTACGAGTTGAAATCTTAACCCTCTACTGACATTTTTATCGGGGGTTAGACAGTGATGGGTAAGGCGAAGAACATGAATTAGACAAATTAAAAAATATTATGCATTTTGCAATAAGACTAAGGCCTTGTTTGGTAGACACCTAAAAAGGAGCATCTCATTTCAGTTCAGCACAATTCTATATTAGACTTCTTGATTTCTAGTACATACTGAGTCCATGTTAACAGTAATTGTGTATTAGAGATCTTGATCTCTAATACATAATTACTGTTAATTAAATTAGATGAAATCATTTTTAGGTGTCCACCAAACAAGGCACATGTGCCAAATATGCTGAGAGACACACACGAATTGGAGACGACACATGAGGGAATTGAGCCTCTTGAAAACCATCCTGCACACATGCTCCCACCACACAATGGCCCACTCCAACCAGCCATCCCACATTGCTCACAGAGTGATGCAACCAGATGAGAATCCTCCAAAGCGCCATCCAGCCACCCATGCTCAATATGTCACGCAAGACATAGGCTTCGGACTCCACTTAGTCTCCAAACCAGAAACATTGAGGGGGTACATGGCCCGATCCTCCTAAGGCTCTCGCCCAAGCTTACTGCCCCCAAGCAACAAGTCACAGTGCAAGACACTCGGACTCCGAACATAGCTTCACCCTGACACCCAAATGGTGCCTCTATTGCCAACATTGCATAACTGCCTACCACCTTGCCACATGTGGTAACATATACCTCAGCTAGCACCCAGAAGAGACGTCTCTAGCAGTCCCTACTCCACTCCGCCGTCTGCAAACACACAGAGTGTCATCAGGAGAGGAGACTTCATGCCACTTACCTTTGGCTGGCCAACTAACATCTCACATTATTGCTCTGCTGGACTCAGTGCTCCACTGGGCCACCATGATGGTGTTTTGTAATCTCCACTTGGCCGAGTAGCGATTGGCTAAGGAACCCCACTCCTCTGCGGCCAGATCTCTCCCCATCTCCTCGGTTTGCCCTGTCTAACCTCTCTCTCCACTCGGATTAACGTCTTCTTGTCACCAAAAACAGTTGGAATAAACTCCAGATTTGATTCTACTCTCTTCTTTTGCACACAAATCCTTGCTACAGTGAGCTCCTTCCCCCTTTCTATTGTTGAATTGACATTCACAACTTCTCCTAGACATGATCCCAATGCGATGATAGTATCCATGGACCACTTTTTCAATGGCAAGCACTAAAACAAAAACTAAACATCCTCTTTGCCGAAAATTGAGCTTCCTGACCATTTGTGCATAGACAACACTAGTCCATTGAAGAAGACTCCCGCCATGACTACCCACTCTAGATATGTGTAGGGCATTAAGGAGATCCACACCTCATCCTCCCCAAGAGACCATATAACGGTGTCCTTTGCCTCCACATCACGATCTCTACCAGTGAAGCTCTGGTCCTTGTTCGAGCTGCTACAAATGCTTGCAGCTCATTCCATGCATTCCCTATCACCCAGGGGTTCACCTCCAATTCCTGGTCCGAAGTTGACACCTCCTTCCCATGAAAGATTTGGATATGTCCCTCCCGCTGCATGTGCACCACCCACATCCTTGGTCAGCATCCACGGTAGTCCCCTTCTCTACACCTCCCACTTGTTGTCAACATCCATGAAGGCCACCGACTTTGCTGATCCTCTACCACCCTTTTAGGCCTCCCTCTTCTTTATAGCAGCCTCATTAACCACTTTCGATCTATACTTTTGACTTTTGTGCATAAATCTTCTTCCCATCAACGCCTTTTCCATGTAGCAAAGCCACCACTTGAGAAGCAACTTCCACTAAGTTCATCTGAGAGAAAGCGAAGCCTCAAATAGCTGATGACTTTCAAACACGAGGGACGATCACCTCCTTCACCGCCCCAGAGTTCTCAAACACTGTAGAAAAATTTGGAGGCATCCGATCCTATGAGAAGTTCTCCACGAACAAGGTGGGGAACTCCGACAGAGACCTGCCAACGATACCCTTTTTTCTCCTTTCGGCAAAGCCTTCCCCTTCTTCTCGACTGCAATCCACCCTCCTATGTTGACTCTAATCCTCTTTCTAGATACTCCACTTGGTCCAAGGACCCCCCTCTCTTTTCCCCACCTTTCATTGTATACCCTTCTCTTTCAACCCTTTCTAATTCTTTCCTCCTCTCCCTAACCCCTTGCTCACCCTCTTCCCCACACCTCTCGCCGTTTCCCTTCATCGATGCTTTCTACCCCTCGTCACTGAGCTACCCCTCTCCCTCGCCAACCTTTCCCCTCCCCTCCCCTCTTCTCCCCTCCCCTGCCTCGCCTTCCCTCATCCCACCTCCCTCGCCTCTCACAACCCTTACTGATGACCTTCCCTCCCATCCTTGACCTCCACTCTCCTTCCCTTGAAGATCAAATCCAAATGCGTAATCAAGCATCCTCCAGATTCTTCTCACCTTGCTCCAATAGATCTCCTCGTCTCATTTTTTTGTTGCTTTGCCTTGTCAATTAACTTCAGTTATGTTACTTTCAAGTTGGACTTGAAATGATTGAATTGCATCTTAAGGGCTACTTATCATGAATAGTAAGAAATGATATTAAAATATGGTCTTTTATCTTAATTAAACTGAAGGTACCTGTTTAAATTGTAGATCCAAGTGCACATTTAGGGCCTGGTTGGACGCATGTCAAAATGGCTGTTTTAGACAAAACCCATGTTCCAGATCTCAAAATGAAAGTTTTGCACCATTTGGAAACCCACCCAAAGTCTTCCTTTGCAAAATCACCTGACGAAATAGGTGCTAAAAAGCCAATAGAATCAGTTTTCAGTGAGTTAACAAAAACATCGGTTTTGTGGGAAAAAGCTTTTCCCGGAAACTGAACCCAAACAGATCCTTAGGGGTTGTTTGGATGCCTGTAAAATCCTTAAATTGTAAAGTGATTACAGGTAAAAGAATTGCAGGGCTGTTTGGATACCTACACTTGCTTGTAAAGGTTTTACAGGCTGTAAACAGATTACACCTTTTAGCTGTAATCTGAAACTTGACAAAAAGCCATGTTTCAAATTTCAGGCAGCTTTTATAGCTAAAAAGACGTTATACATAATAGAACACAATGGTTGATACACTCATGAAGTGTGGGGCCCACCGTAATGTGTATGATACATCCAATATGTCCATCATGTGCTTCCCTTGATGTTCTCCTATGGCCCTAAAAAAAACAGCTGATTGATCATCAAATGGACCACATGAGAGGGAAGGATGAGACGTCCACCATTAAAAACTTCCGGATTGCATTTGGGGCCCACTATGATGGGTGGGAGATCCAATCCGTACAATGTGTACACGCTTTGATGCATGAGAGGGAAGGATGGGACGTCCACCATTAACAACTTCCAGATTGCATTTGGGACCCACTATGATGGATGGGGGACATCCAATCTGTCCAATGCGTGCAAGCTTTGATGCTCTCCTCGACCCCCTCCCCCCAAAAAAGAAAAAGAAAAAAAAAATCAAGTCCTCTTTATGTGATTTGCCAATTTTGGAGGGATTTACCTCTCCAAGCTCTATGTGGTGTGAATACCTACTTTATACGTTGTAAACACTATACAAGTTAGCCAAATAAAATAGCATGCAGACAGCTTACACCTGAAAAGAAGGTTTAAAGTGTTTACAACTTAAAAACTTCACAGGCATCCAAACAACCCCTTGGTGTTTTGCTGTGGATGGTCTTTTTCTTCTTCTTCTTCTTCTTTTGGCAGGCCAACTCACAAGTCTGTGATCCTTGATATAAGCTAATAGAAATTGCTATGGAGCTAATACAATTATTTTCCAGGAAGACATGGCCACTAACATATCTGATAGTTTCTGTATTTAAGAATATTTGTGCCTCGTTCATTGGTAACTAAATATCTTAAATGGTTATTATAAGAATATTTTCCAGTGTTGTAAAGGTCAATATCTCAAAAAGAAGAGAATTGATCGATCACTTACTTGATCATCAACAGTAAGAGGCTTTCCGTTGGTTTCTGAATCTTTTTCCTGGACATCTTTTGATAGAGAACAAAAAGGGAATGTTACAAAAAGAGAGCTATTTCTATAAATATATTCAGGAAAGGGACTGAAAATTCCATTAGTTCAAGAAAGAAATTGAAAATAATTTCATAAAGGCCCAAATTTGGACTCAAGTGGAAGTTCCATTTCAGATGGGGACTAATACTCTTAATTTAACCGGTTAAAACTTGTAATGGTTTTCTCTGGAATACAGTTAGCTGCTAAATTCTCTAGCAGTCAGAGTTAACCTCTTTTGAGCACACTAGAATACAGTTAGCCGCTGCTTCTAGCAGATAAAAAAACTACCCACTTTCGGTTTCTCTGGAATATAGTTGGTTGCTACATCTTATAGCAGATAGAGATTTAGCCTGTTTTGATTGCAATAGAATACAATTAGCAACAACTTTTTCAAGAGGCTAGAAAAGGGTATACACTTTTCAAGAGGCTAGAAAAGTGCATACCCCAAAAATACACTGATCTGACAATCCTAACCGTGGTTTTTGAGATCTTTTTTCTTTTTCCCTCAAGAAGAGTTGTTTTTTCAGAACTTTTGTGGAGAGAAAATAGATGGCCATAAAAAATTCAACCAAAGTTTCTTTGAGCATCAATTTCTTTCCCTAAAAGTTCCTCCAATCAAGAGTTAGGATTGTCCAACCAATGTGAATGTGTGGATATGGCCCATTCAAGGCAGGGTGTACTTGCTGAGCAGTTCGGATCTCATACATGTTTGCCACATGTATGGAAAACAAGTCACTGATAAGTGAAACAAAGTGACAAACATTTTATGTTTAATCAGGGAAAAAAACAAGCAGCTATACCAGTGGATGGACCCCTATGTCGTAGTTGGGAGCTATATGATTTCTTCTGCAACTCCTCATCAATTTCTACCTCCTTGGAGTCACATTTTCTCTCACTCAGAGATGCCCATTTAGATAGAGTAAAATGTGGCTGGTTCACCATAGGATCACCTGCAATGGCAAATTGTTTGGTGATTCTACAATATTAATTTATTTCACTGGCACACACTCATAGGCATGGCCATTCATCAATGTTCTCAACAATAAACCATGTATCAGTGTCGAGGAATTATTTATCCTTAACCGAGGAATGAATGCAGCATCCTTGTGCCCTGAGTCTACAAGTGGGGTTCATTGTACAATGCTCAGACCAACGATCCAACGGGAGACCACCCTGTGGATGGACATGCTCCAAAGCAATCTCTAACACACAATCCTAAACTTTCAATCAATGGTCTTAAAATAAGGTCCAAAACATACAGGAATGGTCCACAACTACACATTCAACAGGAAAAGGGCCAAGGATTGGATGACTAGTGTAGAGTTACGTAAACGAGAAAGGAAATAGAAAAGAGGAAGAGGAGATGGGAAAAAGAGAATGGAGACAAAAAAACAAGGGTTGTACATCCCTTCTCTCTCTCTCTCTCTCTCTCTCTCTCTCTCTCTCTCTCTCTCTCTCTCTCTCTCTCTCTCTCTCTCTCTCTCTCTATATATATATATATATATATATATATATATATATATATATATATATTAAAAAAAAAAAGGAAAAACGCCAAAATATCCCACCTACTTACAATATGACATGTACGCATTAAGTGCACTTAATAATCTAAATAAAGGGACAAGTGGACAAAATTAAAGACTAGGTGGTTTGTACAACTGTACAACCCCATATTACAGTCATCTAGGTAGCCGAATAATCATATGAGTATACGACCCACATCAACAGTCATTAACACTCCCCCTCAAGCTAGTGCGTGGATGCCGATGCCTAGCTTGAACACATGTGCAAACTGACAGTGGACAAGAGCTTTGGTGAACACATCAGCAAGTTGATCTTGAGACCAAGTATACAACATAGAAATTTCACCATTAGAAACCTTCTTACATATTAAATGACAATTGACTTAAATATGCTTGGTTCTCTCATGATAAACCGGATTATTTGCAATATGGAGGTTGCCTAATTATCACAAAATAACTAAATTGGTAGGTTCACTCTAAAACCATTTTCCTGCAACAGTTTCTTAATCCACATGTGACGGCTCACAAGTGGTGAGCCATCGCCCTATATTATACTTCAACGCTTGATCAGGCTAAAACGTTGCTTTTTACTCTTCCATGTGACCAAATGCCCTCCCACAAATGTACAGTACCCATGGTGTGTTGTAAAAGCTGTTATGTAAAGGTAACAGTAACGGTGGTAGCCGTTACACACTACGTGGTTGTAACGACCATCATGCAATAAATGACCTGTAACCACCATTAATGGCCCGTTACACCCCTTGTAAAGGTCATAACAGCCTTGTAATAGTTTGTTACGGGGTAGATACAGGTTTTTTCGAAAAAAAATTTCAACATTATGGGACAGATACAGGTTTTTTCTTTTAATAAAAAAAGAGACCGCAACGGCCATTACGGGGGCTGTAACAACCATTACGACCCGTAGCGTAAAGGTAACGATGGTGGCCGTTACGGCTACCGTTACCGTTACCTAGTAGTTGACCGCCTATCAGTCAGGGAGCCTACTGAATCTACATCAGAATACCCTATAAGTTGAAGATGATTATTCCTTTTGCATAAATTCCTTCGCTTGGTACTTCTTTGAGATATCGCAGAATCCGAACAATTGTATCCATGTGAGGCACCCTAGGGGAACTCATAAACTGACTTACCACACTCAAAGTGTATGATAGATTTGGCCTAGTGATTGTTAGGTAGATGAGTTTTTTGACCAATCTTCTATACCTTTCTAGGTCTTCAACCATATCTCTTTGATCACTAACTAGTTTATGATTTTGATCCATTGGTGAATTAACTGGCTTAGTACCAAGAAGGCCTGTTTTTGTAAGCAGATGCAAAACATATTTCTTTTGAGACAGAGAAATGCCTTCCTTTGATTGAGCAACTTCTAACCTACGGAAATATCGAAGATGACCCAAATCTTTCGTTAAGAAGTGACCCTGAAGATAATTCTTAAGATCCTCAATTCCTTTACTATCACTCTTGCAATTACAATGTCATTCACATACACAACTAATTCAATCAGACCAGAGGCGCCTATTCATATGAAGACAGAATTATCAACATGACTAAGAAAAACCATCAACCAACACAATCTTACTGAATTTTCAAACCATGCATGTAGTGATCAAGGTATTCCGTAACAGTAATGATGGCCATAATGGACGGAGATAAAGAAGGAAGCAGAATTAGATTTCTTCCTGAAAAGATGTTTCATTTCCGCCTTTGGCAGTTTCTCAATAAATTAGTTACCTTTCAAAGAAAAATAATATCAAGGTATATTGTCTCCTACTGAGGCTGATAAATCCAAGAGAAATTGTTATATCCTCTTGGATGACACATCATGATTGGCAACACTATCTCCTTGTTTTCTTCATGAGTAAACTTTAAGTGTAGGCTCAGCAGTGGGATAGGCGAATTAGTGGAAGGAGGTAATTGGATAGTGTCTTCTTCAAACGGAATAGGCATAACACTGTGGGATAAGAGGGTGAAGCTTCCAAGTCAAGAGATTGACCTTCGTTTAAGAAGAATAGAGTGGACTAAAACAAGGTAACATTGGCACAAATAAATTGTCTTCGAAGACAAGGAATGTAACATCCTGTAACCCCTTTGTGCTCTAGAATACCCTAAGAAAATTACAGTTAACTCGAGGTTCTAATTTATCATGGCCCGACTACAATTGATGAATAAAGCACACACGTCCAAGGAGGGCAAAGAGAATAACCAAACACCTGGAAAAAAATTTGCATGAGGTAACTGACCGGTCAAGATAGTAGAGGGCATTTTTTTTTCTTTTTTCTTTTTCTTTTTTTAAATAAAGGTAACCAAGCTTTTATTAGAAAGTCGCCAAAAGCTGAAAAGAACATAAACAAAGAAAGCAATTGCAACCCTAACAACCGGGGCAATTTACATGGATCGATATTCTTAGAACAAGATGCCCAATCTACAACATCCCACTTAACAAATGGCCCAAAGAGATGCCATGAGAAGAAGACGCCAGATTGCCCTCCTTTCTTTCCCTCACCCATGCCAAGCCAAGAGAAGGTCTTTAATTGACATCAGCATAACCCAAGAGGTATTAAAAAAAAAGAAGAAGAAGGAAAAGGAGACAATAGATGAACAGTTGGTTGATCGTCTCCTTGCTTCTTCTTCTTCTTCTTCTTCTTTTCTTGAGAGAGAGAGAGAGAGAGAGAGAGAGAGAGAGCATCAATTTCGTAGAACTTGAATACTTTGAAGAAGAAAAAGAAAGGCGAAGTGAGTGATGTTGAATACTTTGAACAATCTCTAAGATACTAGTCTTGTATGTGAATTCCCCTATTTTTATGATTGATAGAAATTTTGAACACGTTTACACCTAATTCACATTACACGATTTTCATGCTTTGAAAGGATTATTAGAATTGTGGATTAGCTAGGTTTGGATTTGCGGTGTTGAGAAACCAAGCCGGGGTACTTTGTCCATCATTGTCCATGGGAAAATAACGAAAGATATGGATTTCTAAAAATCCTATCTAATGTGTGTGAAAAGGAAAGGAATGATGAAAATATGGTGGAAAATTCCGAAAAGGGCTACCTATTACCAACCGGGGGAAGGTGTACCCATAACCAAAGCCAGAAATGTGAAGTAGTGTGAAAGTCATCGGAAGGACGGTAAGGCAAATTTCTGTCAAAGGCTTGTTGTTGATCTGTACACCTTGAATTCCATACCTTAGCTGATTTATGAAGAAGATAATCTTGAATTTCCATGAGATGAGCATTCACTGAGCACACTAGGTTAAATTGTTCAAATTCTTCTATTTATCTATCAATCAGTGGGAAATCCATATGAGTACTTGTTATGTTCTTGAAAGTTTAAGGTTTCAACCTCTATCACTTAGTTTTTTCGATTTTTGCACTTGCATGTCTTAGAGTGTATAGAAGCATAGTTTCTGAAGGAGAGTTGGGCTTTGGAGAAATGAATTGTTTCATGCATGTTTTGCTTGGGACTAGCAAAATGATGGTTGGGGGCTGTGTTGAGCGCCTAAATGAGTATATTCTAACCCCATTTCATCGCCAACTATGCATGGTTTTCAAGCTTAAAGACTACTCTAATGCATGGCTTTATGATTGTAGGAATGAGAGAGACTTCGCCCAATTGATGACTAAAAAGATCCATTTAGAGCCCTTGGATGAAGACCCAAGGTGGGCCAAAGAAGAAAGAAGAAAGAAGACCAAAGAAGGAAGAAGAAAGAGAGAGAAAGGAGCCAATGGGGCTAGACCGGTCGAGGCCGGTCGGCCATGGGTAGAGCCCCCTCTCAAACACGCTGGACTGTCCACTGGACAGGTCCGACCGGTCTAGACTGGTTGGCCAACAGGTCGGGCACCCCACTGTGCTCTCTGGACTGTTTAAAGACAGGTCCGACCAGTCTAGACCGGTCGACCACTCGTATTTCGTTGGAATTCAGCAGCTTCTCATCGAAGCTCCGATTTTTTAGGCACAAGTGCTGCGCAAATCTGGAAGATTCTGAGGCAGTAGAGCCTCTCCACTGTAAAGGGGGACCTAGGGATCGTAGCTAAGGCATCCTAGAAGAGATCTACGAAGGTGGGAGGCGGAGAAAGACGGAATCGGAGTTACCACAACTCCCTCTAGTTTGTTGCTTTCTAGTTCATGTTTTTAGTTTTTTTCATGTTGCCTTGGATCATGAACGGCTAAACCTCTTAGCTAGGGCTAAGAGGTGAAGCTTGTAGTGAATCTGAGATGCTTTAATTCGTTTGTTTTGGTTTCAAGTTGAATTTTCATTGAAGAACAATGGTTCGAAGTTTGAATAAAGTTCTAAGTAGTTTTTCTTAATCTTATGATGGCTCATGGATGTTTAGAAGAATTGCTTGAGTTCTTAATTGTTTTGAATGATTCTAGACCTGTACACTCGAGGAATCGGATTCAATACGCTCTAGACCTTTGATTCTCAATGTGGGAACTTCATACCAAGTGTTCTACTTTTCTGAATTTCTGAATTATGTGTGATTTTGTAAGTGATTTGAATGAAGTTCAAATCATGATCTAATTATGCTTTGTGATGGAGTTTAATGATGATTATGATTATGATCTTAATCTATTGGAACTAGGATTGACTTATGCAATTGAGTGTGCTCAAGTCCTAACTTGAATTGAGGGAAATCATGTATATAAATCACACATATGACAAATTGTATGTTATAACCTCTCTATCATCCGGGTAGATAGGATTTGATTTCGATTCTAGTTGTGTAATTGGGAAACCACAGCGAATTAAGCATCAAGGATTGCTACAAGTGGATCCTTGGACCCCTAGTGCTCTTTTATATTGATTACATTCACCTTTAGTTTAAGAATTCTATCTACATTCAATTCTAGAAATCTGTTTGGCTAGCTCTCAATTAGAGAATATTAGAAGTAATTTTGTGAATTCCTAACAAGTCCCTGAGAACGATCTCGGTCTCTACCGAATTATTACTACATCGCAACCCTACACTTGGGGAAGCGAACAAAATACAAGCTAAAAGAATTGGTTATATACTCCTTAGCATTATCTAAATGAAACATGCACACTTTGGAGTTAAATTAATTATGTAGTTCCATATGAAAGATTTTAAAAATAGAGAACAACTTAGATTTGTCTTTAACTAAATAAAGCCAAGTCATTCTTGAAAAATCATTAAAAAAAAGTAACAAGATACTTATTACCTAACACACTAGAGAATCGAACATGTCTCTAAGCATTTGAATGAACCAAAGCAAATGGAACTAGACTACGCTTTTCCACACATGGTAGAAAGGTGACTCAATGATGCTTACTTAACTCACACACTTTTCATTCTAAAGCGGACACAGACAATAATGAAGGAATGACACTTTTGAGAATCTTTAAGGATGGGTGATCGAGACAACAATGCCACTGACAAGAAGAGATAGATGTTGTTTGTGCTTTTGTTCCAATTACCTCACGGTCAAAATAGTAAAGCCCATCATGTTCATGTCCTCCACCAATGTTATTCTTCGTCTTTATATCTTGGAAAACACAGTATAAACAAGGTGTTCCATAACGGTAATGGTGACCGTAACGGCCACCACTGTTATCGTTACGATATGGGCCGTAACGGCCGTAACGGACCCCATATTAGCAGTTACGACCCTTTTTTATTTTCTGAAAAAACTGTTATAGGACCGTTACAAGATTGTTACGAGGGCCGTTACGGCCATTTCGACCCTGTAACTCGTAACAGTTATGACTGTTACCGTTACGTATCGGCTAATACGGCCGATACATAACCGTTTTGGGATACCTTCGGTATAAATTATAGAAAAGAATAGAGAAGTTTAAGTATTTTTTGAGCTTACTAACACACACACAAGGCTAAAAGGAAATTTAAGTACATAGAGAATAGGCGACAATGGAAGAAAAGGAACTTGGATGACCAGTGCCCATTCCACACACTTTGGATTGGGTACCATCTACCAAAATGACAAATGAACTCGACAACAGTATATTAGTAGAGAAAAAGGCACCGCATTCACATATCATATGGTCAGAAGCTCTAGAGTTAATGACTAATGGAGCAGAGAACTTGGACCCCAAACAAATCATACTTGAGTTCACTAAAGTGACTGTAGAAGTGGAAGTAGCTGTTGCGATAGATTGATTCTTCAATACTGTAGGAGTGGAAGTAGCGGTCGAGATAGACCGATTCTTCAAAAACTTAAAGTGCTCACCTCTGGTATGCATGACTATGTCACCAGATGTACTTGGCTGTTGAGTCGTAGGAGTATAACCAACAGAATAGGACCAACTGCTCTATTTAGAATAAGATGCATGATTTTCCCAATATGGCTTCCAATGGATGTCCCAATATTTCTTAACAATGTGATTGGTGAGCCCACAATGAGTACACTTCCTAGGTCCACAACCTCCCCGTATAATCCCAACAACCACCTTGATTACCTTTGCCACCTTCTTAATTACATTAGCTACCACAACTACCACCTCTACCTCATCCAAGAAATAATGTCAATGCAAAATTATCACTGGCTCCACCTGTAGAACCTAGTAATAATCGTTGAAGGCAAGCATAATGTAATGACCCGAGATTTTGGGAACATATATACCTATACGAGAGTAAAAAATGGCTACATTTACCTAATACAAATGTGTAAACCATTAATCTTACAATTGCAATTGTCTTTGTACAATAAGTGCTTAATTACCGACCATAAACTTATATATTATAATAAACCGGGTCCTTAGAATAATTTAAATATTGTTTAATGAACCACATGACTTGTAGTATTGATAAATTCATAATAAATACCCTGTAAATTTTTAGAAGAGATTAAATAATAATTTAATTGAGTATTTAGCGAGTTACCTAATTTAATACATTAATAAATTAATAATCAATCAACTGTAAGGAATCTATGTAGAATCCTTTATTAAATTGCTTAAACACAAACCCTAGATCAGTGTAGAAGTGGTAGGTTTATCAAAACTCACCATAAACACAAAAAAATACCATTGATTTAACTTGATCTATATAGATGATTTTAAGTGTACCAGTTTCTGACGATCCGTTTCGTGTAAAACTTCATATAATAGTTTAAAGACCTAATCTAACCATACACGTCAAATTTCAGCCCCCCGATCATCCTACAAGTACCCTAATCAGAAATCGGGCCATAAGTGGGCCATCGAAACTCAGAACTGTACCAATTTTTGTGCCATACCATAAAATCACGTGGCCTACATGATGGTCAGGATCAGATTTCGCACATACATCACTATGGGACCCATGTGCACTGTGTGCACGTTAGACTCGCGGTCAACGTGCGTTGACAGCGTGCGCAGCGAAGACGGAGCGTCTTCTTCGTTCGACACTGCGGCAGCAGCGTCCGCTGGTGCGCTGGTCGGTCCACACCGTCCGTTTAGGTGGACCCCATCAGAAAATCCACTCCATCCATTGTGTAGATCTTCCTTAGGACTACTAAGGGAAGGATGTATCTTAGTAATCAGCGATCAGAGTGGGCCGCAAAATCTGTTAGAACTTAGAACTAAGCGAAGTAAAACGCGCAAGATCGGAGCCGATTCTTCGCATGGGTCCCCGAAATTTGGAGGGACTGTTTGCGTGGGCCCCGCCTAGGTTTCTAACGTTTCACACGTGGCTTAGCTTGCAAGAATCGGAGTTCGAATCCAACTTGGATTCGAAAAGCGCCAACCGTCCGTATATCATGCTCGTGTTCGTGTTTAGCTATAAGAGTCGCTCTTGGCAGCTTTTGCTCTAAAAGAAACGTCAGAGAGAGAGAGAGAGAGAGAGAGAGAGAGAGAGAGAGAGCCGTGAAAGAGAAGAAGAAGAAGAGAAAGAAGAAGGAAAGAAAGAAAGAAAGAAGAGGGTGAGTTCATCTCGTAGAGTTTTTCATTTACAATCTTAGTATCGAAATTTTTGGTTGAAATTACGTATATCCTTGCTTGGATGATTTCTTGTTCAAAGTTATTCATCACTCATGTGCTGGAAGTTTATGTTTCTTATTCAAAGTTATTCATCACTCATGTATTGGAAGTTTAGGTTTCTATTCTAACGTGCTGGAGGTTTAAACCTAATTCATAATGTAGTGTTAGAATTACCTGTTGAATCTAATCTATTCAATTTGAGACAATATTGTTTAAGCATGATGAATAATTGAGATTTCATGAAACTATGGGACTCTAATTGTTATACTTAGAATTTGAATTAAATGATCAAATATAAATTTTGAGATGATTTTGACAAATCATGAGAATTTGGCTGAATAACATTGCATAATTGGGAAATTATGTGCATATATGTATATGATGGTAATTTTGGTGCCTTGAGAAGGTTGGAAGGTTATGTGTTGGGTTTTGGAATAGTTTGGAAAAAAAAAAAAGAATGGCATGAATCATGCATCCCATGTGATTGAGGATTCCAGTATGTGGTTAATCACTTGAGTTGATTTGGGCTAAGCACACTTGAGTGTTGCAATAAGCCGTTGCTCCATTGATCGAGGCCAGTTGGGTGAGCACCCAAGTGTGTGCAACACACCAGCTACGCAGGCCAGGTGGAGGCTCCGTTGATCGAGGCCGGTTGGGTGAGCACCCAAGTGTGTGTAACAGACCAACTACGCAGGCCAGGCGGAGGTGTGGGACAGTTCGTGATTCGAGTTGGCTATGCCGCTAGGGACCGATGTTCCAGGATGATAGTGTTAACCAACTGGATGTTTTGTTGATAACCGTACTGAGATTGTTGGGATACACTTGCATACCTTGCATCATGTGCATGTTTAAGAGATTTTGGTTGGAGAAATTATCATTAGATTTGTAATGAATTGTATTTTAGTGGTTATGTGTTTCCTATGTTGAATTACATGTGCTAAACCGTACGAGATTACTCACCGGCTTTTATAGCTGACGCAGTATTATGCGATTAACCGTAGTGACAGGTGATGATTTAGAAGATTTCGAAGAAGCGGTTCCAGATGAGGGAATACTCTAGAAGATATTTTCTTTGAATTAATTATTTTAATTTTTGGTTTGAAAGCATTGATGTAATAAGGCCCATTAGATAGCCATTAGTTTAGACAGTTTGGAACAAATTTCGTAGATTCATTGATTTATAGTCAAATTTTCAAAGTTGGTTTATTTTTTTTTATTCCATATATTTGGTACCTTGTGAATGGAAAGGATAAAAGTTTCGGTTGTGATTGTGAAGAATTCATTCATAACACCCTTGATTTCGAGATTTGAGTTATATACTCGAGTGTCGAATTTTGGGGGCGTTATACATAAATTTCATTTAAGGATTTGTTGCACAAGATTTGTGCATGCACAGGCTCATATTCTGGTTTCAAGATAGATAGGAATTTAACCACAAAGAACACACATTGCTAACTTTGTTTCTTCAAATAATTAGTAAGTGGTTGATACACGTTCAACTCATCTCACATTCCTTTTGAGTTTCGAAAAATATTCACCAAAGGACTTATCCTTTGTTGGAATGCCAAATCTTTTCAAATAACTTATATGTACGATATGTACGAGAGATGTTTTTATCGAATGAATACATCTCTCGTAATGTATCTCACACCTTCTTTGCAGCATCTATAAACATCACATTCTCATTAACAAATATTTTCATATTCAGTTTGGTTACTCTGTAGTTTGATATTTTAACTTACCTTTGACCGTAAAAAAACACTTGGATAGGTTTAGACCACTAGAGATAATTTGCTCCATTTAATTTTATAGAGGCAATTTGAACTCCTAGAAAATCAGATGGATTTAGGAACCTAGATATTTGATCATCTTTCATTTCCATTAGAAGAAGAAATTAAATAAAATACCACAATGTTTACACGTATGAAGGCTGACTCTTCCAGATATGCGAACTCTCCAATTGCACACTCCACATGATGTACACACTACTTGACGAAATAATCAGTCCATGCATTCTAACCAAACACAAGAAAAGCAAGGATCACAAAAACTCCATTCCCGCTCTCACTCGCAGATCATTATGAAGGCCCGACACATAAAGAAGAAGAAGAAGAAGCCTTGGGTTTCTAAGAGAGCTTCCAACACAAGGGAGATAATGAAGAGCAAAGAGAAAAAGAAAAAAAAAATTATGACACAAAAGAGAGGAAAGCAATATAAATTAGAACAAACCCCGCTATAGTACCACGTAGAGTTATGTAAAAGTGAAAGGAAATAGAAAGGAGAGAGAAAAACTAAGGTTGTACTTCCCTACTGTCTCTGTTTTTATGTTATAGCAAAAAAGAAAGAAAAATGCCAAAACTACCCATCACCTACTTAGAATATGACATATGCATATTAAGTGCACCTAATAGACTAAATAAAGGGAAGCATGGACAACAAACCTAAAGACTGGGTGGCCCATACAACCATACAGCCCCTTATTACAGTCATCCAGGTGGGCCACATAATGGTTAGACCCACATCCACAGTCATTAACAGCTAGGATCTTCCTATGATCAATGGGTAACCCTCTTAATGGACATTCTGATGGAGCAATCCTAAAAACTCAAGTGGTCTTCAAATAGACAATTAATGTAAAGAATGCAAGAATGGTCCACATTCAACAGAAAAAAGATCGAGGATTGAATCTTCATAAAAAAAGGCTGAGGATTGGATGGCTAGGATTTTCCAATTATCTAATGGGAGACCATGTGGATGGTCATGCATCAAAGTGATTGTTGATGGGGCAACCCTAAACTTTCAATCAGCGGTCTTAAAAATCGACAGTTAATGTGAAAATGCAATAACAGTCCACATTCAACAGGAAAAGGCTGAGGAGTGGATGGCTAGGATCTTCCAATGATCTAATGGGAGACCCTGTGTATGGACATGCCTCAAAGGTAATCCTAAGCTTTCAGTCAGTGGTCTTAAAATAGACAGTCAATGTAAAAATTACACGAATGGTCCACATTCAAGAGGAAAAGGGCCGAGGATTGGATGGTTAGGAACTTAGGATCTTCCAACCTAGAAGATTTTTGGGGCACACAGTGTTGCCCATCAGACCCACCTAATATGAACTCACGGCCCAAGGATAGTATACAATTCTTCGGGCTAGGGATTATATAATTCCTCCACAGTAGAATGGTTCTCATAGCAGATGCAGCCAAATGGGGTGGTGATAAGGTACCCATCTTTTAGAACTTGAATCAAATGCAACTTCAGCAATTCATAAAATACCTGAAGCTGATTCATCATATGGTAGGTTCACTTGCAACGTGGTGGCAGCAGAATGCAATTTGAGGTCGAATAATGCACTGGTGATGCGTGATGTACCCATGGAATGCCGGGCACTAGCTAGCTCCAGCCATCCCTATATACAAAAGGAAGCTTCAAAAATTGTGTTAATTAAAAATGCAAAAAAAAAAAAAAAAAGTATAAAACAATTATTTCAATTTCTATAGAATCCAAAAGATTTTGGGATCCAATATGTTTCAAGTGCCATTAGGAGTGCACTTTGTCAATGGAACCAATGGTCCAATTAGTGAACCAACCACTTGGATGAGCTAGAGCCCAAAATCTTGCCTTGTGAGAGGTCCTTGAAAAGAGCCAAGATCTTGTCCAATAGAATGGTTCTGGTTCTTCCTAAAATATATGTTGAAAAGAATGGAGTTTGGCATCAGATGCAGGGGTTGGGTAAGAGTATCCATTGGTTTGGTGTTTTTTTTAGTTCTCATCAACTGTGTTCTGAAAGTTATTTTTTAGGGGATTTAGGGGTTGAGAATTGAGACTAGGTAACCCTCTATCTCTGTTTCTTTTTACAACTGTGGCAAAGGTGCTAAGCAGAATGCTGAACAAAGGGATCCAGGAAGGCATCATTGACGGTTTAGACTTCAGAGTAGATAAATCAGAGTTCCAAGTATCTTTAGTTCACAGATGACATGCTGCTCTTCTGTGATGCACCAAGGGAACAAGATGGCTGGTTGAAGGTCATCTTGACATGTTATGAGGCAGTCTCAGGTCAAAATGTGATTTGGTGCAAATGAGAAGTGGAAAACTTAATTGCACAAACCTTCTCCACTCCCACTTCAAATTGCACTTCCGACTCTCACTCCCGCTCCCACTTCCCTAGCTGTTTATACCCAGCATTTTGAAACATTTGCTTTCCAGCTCTTGCACCCGAATTTCTTCCTACTTCGCTTCACGATTCTTGCAACTATGGGTTAAAATCAACATTGATTCTCTGACAAGTCTTAATGCGATTCTAGATTGTAGAGCTAGAATGTGTCCATCAACTTACTTGGGTCTTCCTCTTGTATTGAAAAACCATAAAAAAGCATTTGGATCTTGTTGTAGAAAGAATGGAAACTTCATATCTAGAAAAGCAAGTATCTCCCATTTGGTGGAAGGATCACACAGATAAAAGCAGCCCTACCTAATTTGCAGATTTATTACATGTCCCTTTCCAATGTTTGCTTAGTTAATGGAAAGGTTGGAGAAACTAAAGAGACACTTCTCATGGCAAGGAAAGGAGGGTAGAATGGTCATAAGTATGCAAAGAAAAAAAGATGAGAGGAATGGGCATTGGATGGTTGAAGATTTTGACGGTGGCATAGCTCAGAAAGTGGTTGTGGAGGCCTTCGCAAAATGAGGATGGCTGTGGAAAAAGGTCATCTGCCCCAACTTCCAAATATGGTTCGAGTGATGTATCTCAGTTAATCACCTTGATCACATCCTAGAGTCAGAACATCGAGACTTTGGAGAGCCATCCACCAAGTAGTAACCTTAGCCTCAGCTTTGGTAAGTTAAGTCAGAAGGTCCGGTCTCTAGAAAGTGGAAACTGGTCTCAAACAGTATCTCTTCCAGAGCTTTCACCTTCTGCAGTTTCTGAATCTGTTGATGTTGATAAAAAAAGGAAGGAACCAGATCTGGAATTGGTAATAGTTTCCATATCTTCTTCTGGGAGGATGCATGGTGTGCTGATGGTCCCTTAAATGGATCATTCGAGAATCTTTATAGATTGTTAATGGACAAGGAAATATCAGTGAACTCATGCTTCTCGAAGGAGGGAGACTGAATAATATGGAATATGCAATTTCCAAAATGACAAGATCACATAATACTCATACATCTGCCTTTTTTCCATGTTGGAGGGAATTTATATGCCAAATCTTTTTTGAAGATAAAATTTATATCCAACGTCATGGCCTCAATAAAAGAATATGGAGATGAGTCAAGAATCGGATCTTCTCCGTCCACTCATTCTACATGAACATGTTGGTGTTGCTGCACCTATGTGGTCCTACGTACATGATTTGGAACCTAAAATGTCCTCTAAGGGTTATTGGGTCATGTCGGGTGATAGGGAAAGATAAAGTCCTCTGGGATCATTTCCAGAATAGACATCATTATATTAATGGTTTCTTGCGTGAATCATCATTCATCCAATGTCCTTCCACCCAAGAAATATGGAGGGATATATTTGGTTATTAGAAGTAATTTGGTTGATGCTTCCATAGGTGGATAAACTTTTAGATGCTCAAAAGCTTGGTTACAAATTTCCTAGAGGAAAAATCCTGAGGCGTTTGTCACTACTTCCAATCGTTTGGCGGTCAATTTCAGAGGATGAAAAAAAAAAAAAAAAATGGGGCCTTAAAAAATGTGTCAAAATCAGGCAAACTAGGTGAAGGGTTCATGGAAGGCTCCTCTGATGGACTTCTACTCTGTAGGGATTTATGGGTGTTTCTAGGAGCGATCTGAGTAGAGATTAGATGGAGGTCATTATGGATCGGGGTTACATCCCTCAGATCCCTATGTATCTAAGACTCCTCCCCTATGAGAATTGGAACCTCAACATTGATGGCAGTTCGATGAGCAACCTAGGCCCCATGGGAATTGGACGGATTATAAGGCAGGAGCAACCAGAGGATTTTCATGGATCTGCCAAACCTATTGGGTTTCAGATTTCAATGAGGTAGAGCTTTGGGTCTTGTGGATAGGGTTAAAAGAACTCATCCACATGCAAGCCCCTCCAATCATTGAAGGTGACTTCTTATCAGGTGGGATTTCAATTTATTCAGCAGAAGACTATCCCTGGAGATTGGGAAGTTGGATAAAGGAAATTAGGGATTTCAAGAGCAATTTTCACATATACATAGGATGGGAACACAGTTGCAAAAGATTTAGCTAAAAAGGGCTCCTCGCCAGAAGATTTTGTTTGGAGATTCTTTTCCCCTGTAAGTTTTTTTCTTTAATGAATTTTCATCCTTGAAAAAAAAGAGGGTTCTACCCAAGTCTATAGCCCCGAACGCTCCATTCCAACCATAGTTTTAAAAACAATTATGATACGGGAGAATCGGATCCCCGTAATACACAATACAAGGGTGAATCAAGCCATTTACTGACATAAAGGTCCTCTTTTAATTTTTTTTTATTTTTTATTTTTTCATTTTCCACTTCTTCAACCACAGAGGAAGCTTAGAACTTCTTTGTAAACAAGTTTTAGGCCTATTTTGGGGATCGAAACATAATATTTAAGTGAGATTCTAAGAATAGAAGAAGGATGAGTCATTTTGGGAACCCTTAAAAAAAGGGGCCATTTTGGGAAATTTGGAGGAAGGGGTAAACCATCAGAATTTTTTTTTTTTTTTTAATTTGTGTTTTTCATCCTCTTTTTGTTGTATTTCAATGCAATGGGGCACAATGCACCAAATCACACCTGATTTGTGTTCCAGTAAGGCCTATTTATTTTATTTTTAGCATACCAAGCCAACCATTGTTATTGTTATCAAAGAATATCCTGATATACCATTGAATATATGTTAAATAACAAAAGAAAAAATGATAGACTCCAGTGTTTTACATTTTTCTGTTTTTCTGATAATTTTTCAAAATATTTTGGGCAAAAAAATCAGCCAATACAGGTCCACTATGCCCCATACCATATTGTTTGGTCCAGCGCCGCCCCCCCCCCCCCCCCCCCCCCCCCCCCCCCACGCCGATGTTCAAGACATTGATTGCAATGATTTCAACCATCTATTGATTGCAAAATCAAATCCAATACCCATAAAACCACACCCTGATATTTTTGGTACTCAACACCATTAGAAGGAGAAATAAAACCATCAATCCATTAGAAGATGAACTCATTTTCAGGCGTCTACCAAACAGGCTAAAGCTCAGTTTAGATGCACAAATGAATCGGATTGTAAACATTCAGATTAATCAAGAGTAACTGACACAGTCCAACAAAGTTTCCTATTATTCAAAATGTGGAAGTATTCCTCAAATTGCGATTACGTTTCTTTCCAGCTCAACTCAAACAACACAGTTGCGATTTGTGTAATGAAACCTCGATATGAACAGTAACAAATGAAATTACAATTTGGTTGTTCCCACTTTATTAGACTAATAGTGATTGCAGTTCAATTCGATAGTGCATCCAAACACACCCACGAGTTAATGATTTGCAGTTCATGATATTTGGTGCAACATTTCATGATATTTGGTGCAACCAAACGCACCCCAAATGACGGGAAAAAATCTGGGTACCCAATAAGCCCATGAATGTAAAAAAGAAAAATCAATATCAGATCAAACCAACCGAAATCAGCTGATCAAATTAATTAAAGAGGGGAGGGGGGGAAGACATGTAACCTGGCGGAACGTGGAAGACAAGGAATCAAAGAGACTGAGATAGCTGTCCATTGAATCCAGGAATTGTAGAATATTCTCATCTTCTTTTCTAGCATCCTCTTCAGAACTTTGGGTCCCGTTTTCCACTGACATTTCTCTGCAGAAAATGAGAAGTCGATCTCTCTCGTTTACGAATAGCGGCATCCAGGTCTCTTCAAGTGCAACTCAATCGGGTTCGGTCCTTTCGGGTCGGGCTGAGAATCAACCCGAGGTCCGACCTAATCGAGTCAGACCTGGCCAACTGGGCCACCTGAATTTTCGATCACACCCTTTCGCAGGAAGTTCCTTCACTGGATGGCTAGATGATAGGTAGGCCACAGTGATTTTTTTTTTTTTTTTTGGGGGAGATCCACCCTGTCCATCGGTTTCTTTAGGTCATTTCAGGATGTGCGACAAAAAATGATGCAAATCTAAAACTCAAGGGGGACATGTGAGAGGTGAAATTGGGAAAAGAACTGCCTGCAGTTAAAACTTTGCTGGGCTCCACCTTGATATTTATATGCCGTTAGAACCTTGCTACGCTCGACCTTGATATTTATATGCCGTTAAAACCCTTTCTAAGGTCATTTCCATTAGGATGAAGTGAAAGCCCAAAAAACTTAAGCTTGATACAAAACTTTAGCTTCTGGATCTGCCTCATTTTTTTTGTTGCATGTCCAAAACATGAGCTCACAAAATGGATGGAGTGGGTGATTTCTCACAAAAATCACATTGGCCATAGCTAGCATCCAAAAATGAGCTTGCAAGGAGCTTCTAGCAAGAAATCCGAGTACAATTAAGCTTAAGCTTGCATGTTTGGGAGCTTGGATTTGGAGCCTCCTAGATTAGATCCGGAAACTTTGGATTTGAAATACCCTGGTTGTATTTGGTACCTTGGATTTGGAATCCTCTTAATCCGAAAGTAGCTATGCATAGTATATTTTAAGACGTTTGAATTAATTACTAAATCAACTTTAATACCTATAATTAGCATAGGTATGTAATGATTGACACAATGATTGCAATAAACTAGTTGAAATACATACTTTGGCTGAAAATGATGAAATTCTAAGTCTCAGATGGGCCACAAGCATAGGATCACAACCAAGCGACTAACCAACGATTTAACCGTTGATTTACATGGACAATGTTTGGACTGCATAGATCATCCTATTGAGGTAATTTTAGTGATGCAGTTGATAATTTGATTGCTTTGAGATATCATAAGTGGGCCACGTGCCCAATAGATTAGTAGCCTAGTGACACACATGTTATGTAAAGCCTCGAAATCCAAGGGGTCGAGCACATCCATGACCCTAGATTCCCAAGTGTCACTAATTGTGACACCCCAGATGTCAAGGGTCGAGGGCATCCTCGACCCCCAATATCCCGGGCCCCACATGATGCAAATCATGCAATGAGATAGTCAAATTACTGGAATCAGATTGATACCTAGCTAGAAGCAAACGCATGAAATATCCACAATCAAAAGAAGAGTGAGCTTGTCAAAAGAATGAATTAACATAATCAACTCACTCAATGGGACCTGCCTAAGGGCCCCGATCTCCTGTATCCAAAAACTAACGCAAAAGTCTATACAATGCGCCATTCCAGTGCTATCCCACATGACAAAAGATCCACATCACCCTATATATTGATCATCTACATACTGAATGTACGAGTCCTCGCTAGAGGCTAACTCCTCATACTCTGCTTGCTTCGCCCTCCTCCTGTAAACTTGGGTCACACATGCCGTCTGGGTGGTGTTTTATAACACCGTCATAGAATATGGAGAGAGTGGCCAACTCAGTGGTAACATTTCATATAAGTTACTAGTGCACAAATGAAAGAATACTTCGATAATGAATTTACTTACATATTATTCCTAATTAGAATATTCACATAAACAAAACACAA
The DNA here is from genome assembly GCA_003013855.2 of Liriodendron chinense. Classification (NCBI taxonomy): domain Eukaryota; kingdom Viridiplantae; phylum Streptophyta; class Magnoliopsida; order Magnoliales; family Magnoliaceae; genus Liriodendron; species Liriodendron chinense. Next base: position 8,676,800 of record ML058446.1, read on the forward strand.
TTATATAAGTGCATGAGTGCATGAAATGCATATGCATGCCCCAAACACCGATTTGTCATAAAAACGAAGAGCGGCACCACCACATCACTCATACAGACTGGGCCACCAGTGATAGGGGCACCACCCCAATCACCCGCCCGTAATGTCATGCCTAATCATGAATGATTGTTGAAGCCCTTAATTATACCATTTTAACATTCAGCCGGTTGGCAAAAGCCATCGCACAATCACTGTATTACTGGACTGATCTAAGACCATCTGGCTCCTTGCAAGCGAGTACATATCATCACCAGTAACCTCATGAATCCCAGCTCGGACAGATAGCCGGAGTGCCCAATTCGACCATGACCCGTCAGCCATGTCCAACTTAGGCGAGGATGGCTTGGTCATGTCGTTTTCTCAAAGTCAAACAAGTGAATGGCTCATCGCCTCCATGGGTGCTCAATGGACACTAGGCACTACCCCGGCGTAGGTCGACAGCACGGGCATAAGTGTCACGCCCTGAAATTCGGAACCCAAGTACAACAACCCCAAGCCCGAGTTCCAGAGTGTGAATTGAAAATTCGAGCATAGATTCCTTGAGATTCCATCCCACACATTATATATCTAAAAATAAATCCCCAAATATAAAATTTATTTTCCACTAATGTCTTATTACATTGAATTTTACAAAATAAAACAAATCTAGGTACGATTGACGCTCGAGACCCCCTGATTACTCTCCTTTGCCTATGTCTTGTCCTTCCTGAAAACCTGCAAAAACTGTGGTGATTTTGGTGAGCTAAAAGCCCAGTGAGGTCATTTCCATCGCAGGTAATATTCCAGTTAATAAGATATTAGAAGTAAAATATCGACCGCTAAGATTTTACGAATATACGAAGATATGGTGATGCTTAACACACTTTATGTTTTATTACGAATGAAACATGATTATCATGATGTCATGTATGTTATGATACGTGTGAGAGCAACAAACGTCTAGGAACTCGTTGCCACTGAACATTAGGAACCTGTCGCAAATCAACCATGCTCACCTAACCGGTACAACGAGGCGGCAAATCAACCATGCATGCCAGTGGGCAAATCAACCATGCACCACTGATCCAACCGAGCAAATCAACCATGCTCAGTAAGTGAGACGACCAGAACTTGCTGCCACTGAACATTAGGAACCTGTCGCAAGTCAACCATGCTCACCTAACCGGTACAGCGAGGCGGCAAATCAACCATGCACGTCAGGAGTCAAATCAACCATGCTCCTGTTCTGTCGCAGTGTATAAATGTATGTTCATGTCATGAGTTATGGAAGCACTCCTTCAAGCATACAATGCATATCAGAACTCACACCCAATCACCCCATGCATGAGTTATTTTCATTTAAGTAATTCTTTGTCTATAAGCCCTAATTTACTGTTTACCGAGAAACATGAGAGAAATCTTATGTGGGATTCTAGGACTACTACACGTATCTAGGGTTACACAATGGTAACATCATATCCACCTAAACCTACATTAAGTTGTTTTCGAATTTTAACATAGGTATTTAAGAATAAAATTTTGGGAAAGTAAATTCTCTAAGAAAGGATAATTCATAGATGAATTAGAAGAATAGAGACAGAAGATTGATCCCTTACCTAGGATCCATTATACATTCAAGAACAATATGAAATTCACGAAAATTTGTGGAGAAACTGGGAGAGATAACTCTACTATCCTAGGATGCCATAATTACATGAAATAATAAAGTAAAATCCTAAGAACCTAGTTAAAAGAGAAACTTAGATAGATGAATCTTGTGCCTATGGTGCCATGATAAGGGAGAGAGCATTAAAGTACGCCTAAAATCCTAACTAGAAAAGTAGTCTTTATAACTTGAACATAAACAAGGAAGAACACTAAAGAACATTAACAAAGAAAGTTACGTAAGATGAATCACTCACCGTATGATGAACTATAGGCTCCACACATGCCCAAACCTGAATATGAGTTGGCTCAGCGAGTCGCTCAGCGAGTCGACTCAGTTTGAAAGTCTAGAGAAGAAACTCCTTCTTCATACCTCTTTCTTTCTCCTTTTTCTTCCTCCTTTCTTCTTCTCTTTTTCTTCTATCCTTCTCCTTTGCTAACTAGGGTGCTGCCCCAGCAATAGCAGCAACAACAGCGGCATGGAAGCGCACGTCTTCTCTCTCCCTCTCTCTCTCTTTCTCTCTCTCTTTCTTTCTTTCTTCTTCCTTCTTCCTTCTTCTTTCTCTCTCTTTCTTTCTTTCTTTCTTCTTTCTCTCTTGCTGGAAAAGAGTCCAGCAGTGCTGTGGCGCAGCAACAGCACCCCCACCTCCTTCTCTCACTCTCTCTCTCTCCGTCTCTCTCTCTAACGTCCCACTCTTCTCTCTCCCTTTCCTACCGCCTCTCTCTCTCTCTTAAGTATCTTAAAAGATATAAGTGAGCGAATGGGGACCTTATATAGCTACTAGAACGGTGGAGAAGCATTGAAAGTGCGAACGTACAAGGGAAAACCCGGTTCGAGTTGGAGAAGGACACCGACCGAGTTCCGAAGATTCTCTGTCACAAGTAATCCGTTGGAAACCTAGGTGGGGTCCACACGAAGGCCCGGAAGAGGTCTGGCCCAACCATGCACGGTAGAATCGAAGATTTTGGGGTTTCTTGAATCCTTTACTCACGTTTGGGAAGCTGAAGTGGGCCGCACGATCGCCCGAAGCTGATGAGATCACCTACCTCCTACGTCCGTGCGAGGGACTCTTCAGATGGACGGCTTGGATCAACCGACGGGGTCCACGATGATGGACGGTGTGGGCCACAATCGGCGACAGCGGTAACGCTGTCGCTGAAACAGCGTCCGAAGACGAGTTTTTGCCCGCGTGCGCGTGAAATGCGGTCAACGGGGGTTGACCGCGAGTCGACCGTGTGCACTGCACACGGGGGTCCCACCTTGATGTATTTAATGAATCCACTCCGACCATCAGCCAGGCCACCCAATTTTGAGGTGTGACACAAAAAATGAGGCAAATCCGAGTTTAGATGGCCCACTTAATCCCCATTTCTCGATTAGGACATTTGTAGAATGATTAGAGGGCTGAAATTCGACGTGTATGGTTAGATCGTGTCCTAAAACTAATATATAGAGTTTCGTACGAGTATGATCTCCAGAAATCAATATACTTGAAATGGTTCTATAACTTAAGTTTAACTAATGACACTTTCGAAATTATTGTAGATTTATGAGTTTTGCGAAATCTGACACTTCCATGCTATTCTAGGGTTCATATTGAGCAATTTTAATGAAGAGGCCATACTATAATTTCTTACGGATTATTTAATATTAATTTATCAATATTAAAGTTATTTAATTTATTAAATAACTATCTAATCTATAATTTGATTTATTCTAAAATTCTAGAGTGCTACAAACACACCCGAGCAGATTCATAGGGTCGAGAACTCACTGGCCTAAGCATATATCCGGTGACGGACACGATGTACGAATCAGATTTATAGACAGACGTGAGTACAGGACGATGTACGGCGGTTCCTATTGATCGCGAAATTCGAAATCATAATGGAAGGTTAGATCTTCCGGTCTAGTAATGATAGATCCTTCTAACGGTCAGTTTGTTGGCTTAGTTAAGTATACTGAGTTTTCAAAGGCCTTAAAAAAATGTTGGAACGCGTATAAAAGTACGTACGTGTGTGTATGCGAGTGAACAACACGGCCTAAAATTTAAGTTCTCACGTTTGGACATGCACTCGTATACTTACTCATGCGTTCAAATTTTCGAGGCATTACAATAAGTCTCATACCATCATGTCCGGCCCCTAAGTATTCAAGGATCAGTCACTATATAGTTATTAATGGGCCTGTCCGATGGTAGTGCTGGTACGTGGATTCGAGTCTAAGTGTCTGAAACACACATTATGCCTGAACCAGGTGTATTAGGCCAGCGGTCCTTAGGCAAGGGAATAATGGGAAGCTAACCTTGGGAAACTATGTCTAGCGTGGTTCGCGAATCACGGACAGCACCGGAATTCCATCCCGCCTAAGCACTCCTGACTTCAGGGATGCGACCAACCTATACGGCCATCCCAATTCTATAAATTTTCTGATTCAGCAATATAGGAAAAACCATAGGACTATGCTAGGAATAGAATTTTAACTTACTCTACTATATATATTGTACATGCAGGTAATAGTATTCTAGAATTTTCAAATAAGTCACAAGAAATCACCAATTTTCTCAAGGATGCAACAACAACATACTCATGCATCTCGGGAAACAACAACATCATTTCATCACTTAATTAGGCAATCATTTCCAATTTATAACATGTATACAAATGCTGAGTAATACAGTTGTAGAAACAAGTATGCATGATAGACGGACAGTATATGTATAAAGGAATTCTATTCCTAGAAGTAGTCAGCGATGTAATTCTTAATATATTCTATCTCTACTTGGCATATCTACCTAGAAATAGAGGCATTATCCATGTCTCCTTGCATTTGATACAAGGCAACTTATAAGAAAATAATACACACCTCATCTTCTTGAGATCCCTTACAATTTCTGCAAGAGGGGGGTTGCAAGTTAGAGAAGTACATGAATTCAGCTAGAATTCGGACAATTCTAGGTGTGGGGTCTATTTCAGCTACCTTGGAGATGGATCAAGTTGAATTCGGGAACACTCCCTTCCTATGTAGCGGAGATGGCGAAAGGATCGCTCCGGAATGACATGCACAAGCCCCTTTGGGCTGATCTTCTTCTTCCCCAATTTCTCTCCCTCACTTTCTCTCTCTTCTCTCTCGCTTTTCTCCACTAGGTGTGAGAGAAATGAGAATGGTTGAGAAAATGAGGCATTTATAACTTTGGGCAATTGAGAAATATAGCCTTATAGAATTTAAGTTGCTACAAGTAGCCTTTTGGGCCTACTTTTGGTTGTGTGTGGCCCAGCGGAGCCATCTAACCAGATCTGGGCCAAGGAATAGTTCTTCTAGCCCGAGATCTATCTACATGCACGATCTTATGAGAATCTGATGCGGCATTTACCCAATACAGTGACGGATTTGTTTGATGATCACCGACCGCCGATCGGGGCCATAAGTTTGGGGTCATGGTCATTGTTATATTTAGGTTCTGGGTTCCCTTATTCCTTGGCCATGCAAGGGGTGTAAGTGGCCCACACAAGAAACGTGTCTCTTGTGATGATTACACTACTTAGTGTTGGTGAGAGTGTACTCACTCATAGGGGTGTAGGGCTGTAAATGGGTTAGTGGACCCGATGGGGTAACCGAACCCAACCCATTTAGACCCGACCTAGACCCGACCCATTTGTTAAATGGTACGGGTCTGGGTCCAAGAACAGACCCAGTTGCTAAACGGGTCTGGGTCTGGTTTTCTTTATATTAGGCCTGACCCGTCTCGACCCGAACCCATTTAGTAAGTGGGCGGGTTTGGTCTATGTTTCAACAGACCCGTCCAGCCCAAACCCGTCCAGACCCGATTTTAAGCCTTGTGAAATGCTTGCATACTTGATCCAGACCCGGATCCATTAGACCTGGCCCATTTATCAATGGGTCTAGGTGGATCTCCCTCTACCAGACCCGGACCCATTTATATATGGGTCTGATGGGTTGACTCGGACCCGACCCGGACCCACCCATTTAGTAGAAGGGTCTGGGTCTAAAATTTGGACCCAGACCCGTTTAGTAAATGGGCGGGTCTGGTTTTGGTTAAACCCGCCCCGAACCCGACCATTTACAGTCCTGTAGGGGTGTATCTGCAGATGGTGGCAATATGGTGACTTAGGGCACCGACTTTGGCAAGACACCCATTATAGGGCGTCAAGCCCGGTGCGGTGGTTGCCCCATTCGAGTGTCAGGCCCATACGACTCGGAGCGGGCAGCACAACGCCCTCCCAAGTATGTGCATGGTGGAAAATCTCGATGGTCCGATGTTAGATTAATCTAAAAGCATCCAATTAGACATCTCAGGGTGACGGGAGTGTGATGTGGCCTGAGCACGAGTTCAGGTTGGACCATGGGTGATTTTATGGGGTGTTACACTAATGTATACAGAAATGGAGTTTAATTACTAAATTAATTGGTGTTAACTCACTTATTGAAATTTAAACAGAACCGTGCATAACAACTATAATTTAAGTAGTAACATACAATTACACTAATGTCCATATAATCATTCATATGCAACCACCAACTCCAATTAGTAGGGGTCTCAGAAAATGTCTAAAAGCAATTCCATAGCTTGATACTTCTGTATATGACTCTGATAATCTCAAATCAAAGGTGGGTAAGATTAATCCTGATCATCGATCACAATGGCCTTAGAAACCCACATAAAAAATAATTGGTAAGTGTTTTAAAACACCATCCTAGGTGGCAGTGAGTGGCCAACTCAGTGTTACAATTTACTAAGTTATACATAATATCAATACAATCAAGTTCAGGTAATGAAGCATAACATCGCAAGCAGCTTCTAATCTAGTTGATTAATGCATGCAAACATGAGATTCAAATGTTATGTTCTGGAATAGAATCACACTGGGGCTCACTCGCCTACCATCATGGCTCTTAACAAACAGATTGTGTGCAAAGGGTTGAGTAATACTCTAGAGTTCTCAGTGAACAACTAGACACCCGATAACACCTATGTGATGTATACATGATTGACAAGCCTTTATTATTTCGTATTCAAACAATAATATTGGCGAAGCCAGATTGCTACAACTCTATTATGAGTCAAGTACACAGGAACCGCGTGACTCATCACCAGGGTCCTTATCCATTCAGGGTTGACACTCAGTATCCAAAATAAAAAAAATTCATAGGTACGGGCATTTGCCCAAGACATAAATCAATAAGGTAATGGGTTGTCACCCAAAATCAAGGATGGCAGGCTCGTCACCTCCATCGGTACTCAAGACTCATCGTAAGGCTTAGCCACTTACACAAGTCAGAGGCATCACAGACACAATGTCCCATACCACTGTGCTCGACCCATGAGCTATAATGTAACACCTCGAATTTTCACCAACTTGGATTTAAAAAAGTTCAATTTTTTTTTTACTAAAATTATTTTATTTTATCATCTAGTGATCTTTAATACTCAATCATATTCTATATACGGGTGTTATAAATAGAGAACCGCATAAATTTAATTAATCAACCATAGAAAACTAATGAATACGTCCGATCACCAAAATCTTGGGCTTAACCTTGTGATCTATTTATCTCGGATCCAAATCTAGACGACTCACTGCTGATTAATCAAGATAACTGTAACTTAAAGAAAATCTACCGAAGACCAACACAGTTAACAATTTGGATTATGTGCATGACCCGAATGAACCAAATGACCATATGACTTAGAAATCAATGGTTGATGATGAATTAGGCTAAAACATCATTTCTACTAACTTTTCAATGACTAAAGCTTAAACATAAGTTGATCCAACCCCACACATCATACACACGAAATCTCACATTGTACTTCATTTCGAAAATAGCCAAAATCATCAAACAAGCTTTGGACCACTCGTTAGTGAACCACTAAACCCGAAACTAAGAGAAATCATCCGTCTTAATGGGCTTGACGACCTTCACGGGACGTTGAGCCAATACTATATGCCGAATCACTCAACTTAGACCTAAGAGGTTAATACATGTGATGTGCGAATCTGCCTAGAAATTACCTAGAATTTAAGTGAATTATGTCATTTGAATTTACGTAAAGTTGTGGCTTTTAAGCCCATTATATTTCGATGAAACTTAGGGTGCTAGTCTTGATTATTATACCACAAACATTCCTAAAGCCACGACCCCAATTGAAGATCAGTGACCGTTAAACGAACTCATCGTCATATCTGTTGATCGTTGCATTCACGGGGCAATCATAGCTTAGGTGGATCTCCACTTGTATCAATCATCTCATGGATTAGATTGACCCATGTGGACCCAAGTGAGCCTCAAATGCTAGTAACAACCTTTTATAAGGTCATACCACCAAAGAACAAGTCTTTAGGGCCATTTATGCCACATTTAGTACTATAAATGAAGCCCTTAGAGCATTTCTCCCACAAATTTGAATTTTTAGAAATTAGAAGTGAATGAGAGGAAAATTAAGAGAGAATGAGAAGAAGAGGATGATGATGAGTGGTGAGTGCTGCATTAAGGCTCATTAACTTGCGGGTGCAAGTACTATGACTGAGTCGTCGGTTCCTTCATCTAGATCGTCTCCCCTCGCAATTGAAGGTAAGAAATGTAACTCACCTCTTAATTTCAACTCTCTTACAAATAAACCCCATGAATCTCACATGCAACCTTTAAATTGGTATAGGAATCACCAGTTTTACCAAAATCCTAAACGTTAGGCACTCAAAATTGAGAAATCTTTTCCTCCAAGATGTGGACCATTCCTCCTTGGTTTCCTTTTATCAAATCATGATGTTATAATTATAGTTAATGAACTCATGTTTACTAAGTTGTGTACATTAGAATTATTGGGTCTATTGTTATGTTGATTCAAATGCCATATATGTTGGTTGACTACTTGTATGATGAAATGCTCAAATGGATGAATTTTATGTTTGTTAAGCCTATTCATAGCATATGATTTGTTGTTGGTGGATATTTAGTTTGGAGTAATTTTGTATGTACATGCAACTCATTCATCGTTGTGGGATATTTTTCTCAATATAGATGTGTCGTGATTTGAGATAAATCTTATTTGAATTCGACTTGGCAATTGCCTAGGTAAGAGGGTAGCCGCTTGGGGTCAACTACCCTAGACTCATCCGATCGATCAATGCTAAACAAGGGCGACCACTATAGTTTAGAGCTATGCGGGTTGCATGCGCCCAATGCCGGTTTCCCCTAGGTTCTCCATCATCAATCGGATCAATCCAATGTTGAGTTAAACATAATCGTAATTATTTTCTTTTGTTGCGCCTTAAGGAATCTAAGGTACCATCATTTCTATTGTGAAAAGTCCACCTTGAACCATTAACATAATATAATCCATCCAAGACTCATAAGTTGGGCATGGTGGTATGGGACACAGTGTCCGAGCTGTCGGCCTACGCTGGGGAGATGAGCCTCCCCGTAGTGACCAGTAAGCATTGATGGAGGTGATGAGTGTGCCATGTTGTATAGGATCAGGTGACGAGCCCCTTCTACCTTGATTGTGTGTTGGCTGACGAGCCTTCACTTTACTATGTATCTTTGGGTGACGAGTCCTAAAATAGATCAAAGGTTATGGGTGAGGAGCAGCTACGGCCGCTACAAACCACATGATCGGTTAGACTCGTGATATAATTGTGGTATTTTGGCTTCGCCAACCTACTATTTGAATATGCAATAATAAATACTTGATTAATCATGCATATAAATCATCATGGCATGCGTACTTTGAGCGGGTGATGTTGGTGACGAGCCACATCATTGACTGCTTGAACGGTGACATATAACAGTTCCTGGGCATGCATTTGCATATCATACCATTTATGCATTTAAGTAGTTAGTTTATGAACTTTGTTGTTTGTATGATATCATTTCCTATGCTTGATTGTGATTGATAACATGTGTACCTTAGGAATAACGGCATTACTGAGTTAGGTACTCACTCCCACTTGGAACGATGTTTTAAAACACTAACCAGATGTTTTTGATGCAGATGTTTTTTGTGCCATTGTGATGGACGTGCATGACTATTTTGGCATGACATCACTATGTGTCTATTGTGGGAGTGGTTGTAGCGTATTATCAGATTTTGGATGCATCTTAGTCATGTATATTAAGCCCCAGCTATTTTGATTTTGTTTTAGCTTGGATGTTTGTACGGATACTACTGTGTGTGTTGTGATTCCACTTTAATTTTGGTCTTTTATACACTGTTTAATTTGAATCTTCGCTAATTGGTTTGGTACCATCGAATTTTGCTATTAAACCATGCTTCTGCATTAAAAAGTGACACCTGGGAACTCAGGGATCGAGCTTGTACTCGACTCCTAAATTTCGGGGCATTACATATAATGAGTAGCTCGCTGAATCACAGATACAAATGGCTATGAATGGTGACTATATATCAAAGGTAATCGTGGTATCCTGGATTCCACAGGATGCTTAACAATATTCACAGAATAATGATTGTCCTTGAATTGGACTAATTTGGTGGATCAAGTGAACATCGATTAGACAGATCTTGGGTGCAAAGTAGCCCACGAGTAACCCAAGCTAGAGTCGATCAGTCGTGTTCTACCTCAATCGATCGAACCAGTCTGTGACAGCCAAACCAAGCATAGGCGGTCCACAATTTCCACTATTTTTTAGAGACTAATCCAAAACCAACCTAATTGTAATATTCTAATCCTGTTCATAAACACAAAGTAATAATATTTAACCAAAAATCTCACTTAAGCATTTACCCAAACACTTAGTATGTGAAACACACAATCTCACATATACATAAAATCCTACCTAATTGAATTCAAATCACATACAACTCATGAAACATGTTATCAAATCAACATACACCACATATGCATCACAACTATACAATAATTCTAACATTTGAATACAATTAATTTCACAAAATTCACCAATTGAAACCATTAAGGGCTAATAAGAGCTAATTTAGGAGAATAGTCCTCACCTGCAAATACGATTTTACATTCTATTGGCATCTAAGGTTTAAGATAAGAGAAAAAACCTTAATTCCTACATAAATTTTAGATAAAATCAAATTAGCATTAGAAAATTATGAATTTCTTCTTAATTTCTCGACACAAGACATAAGCCTACCTAAGATTGCTATTAAACTACGATCGGATTGAAGAACCAACAGTAAAAGCAATGAATTCCAGCAAGAACCTTAAGAAGCTAAAAATTCTAAATTTTAACCTAAATTCCCAAATGAATTTCCTTTTATAGAATTTTTTGAAAAACTAAGGTGAGCCACACAACTCACGCTCTCATGTCTTGATTTAAATTGTGCAATTTAGGGAATGATTTCAATGATCCGATTTAGACACAATGACAAGCCCACTAAGGGGAACGTCTTACTATAGTTTCACGATCGTTGGCCCACTAACGAATGATGTACAATTTTTTAACATTCGTCATTTCTAGAGTAATTTAAAGAATAAGGTTCTTTAGATCTTGACACCAGGATTGTGGCGCACAATGAAAGGCACTAGATTTAGTTAACAAAGTGCATTGATTTGGCTTTCTAAAGACACTTGACTGAATCTATACAGCTCTTATGTCTAAATGGATGTTTGGTCACTTCGACTCATGTACTCAGGGTAATTAAAATCCAAGCCATTGGTGAAGTTAAACTTAGATGGATCTTCATTATGATTTAGTTATTTAGATCAATCAGTGGTCACTTCTTTATATCATGGATTAAGATTTATTGATCACACGGTTAGGTGTTAAAATTTAGGGTTATCAGTTGATGGTCTGATATACCTGGTGTTGGAAACGCAATGATTGGCAAACTAATGATTTGGATCCCTAGGTGTAATTTAGAAATGACTTGATTTAAATATCAGGGTAATTCATGAGGTTTTATTAAACTTGAATTTCTATGAACGAGTTTCCAAATACAATTTCTAAGTATTTCTAGCCTAAATTTAAACAAGTGTACGCATGCTTACTAAGTTAATAGGAAAGACCCCTAACAATGCTCGAGTATATCTAATACTTGAGTATAAAAAAATCCAAGATGTTACATGTTACACGTGTAACTCATAGGAGGATTTTAGATGTAATCCTAGCTTTTACCTTGGATTTCAAACCTTCTCTTTAAGAGGATTTGAAACCCCAGTTACTTTATGGTGCCAAACAGACAAGGGATTTGAAATCCATTTAAATCCCCCCAAATTTGTGTTGCCAAAAGACCCCACAAAGCTTTTCAGTGGACGCAAATGGCCTATTAACACTACCAATATCGAGGTGGCTACTAGACAGTGCTATGTGGGCCCTATCATGATACATGTGCTTTCTCCACGTCGTCTATCCATTTGGATAATTACTTTACGACATGAGCTAAAAAATTAGGCAGATACAAGTCTCAGGTGGACCACACAACAAAAAACCATTGGTGATTGAACACCTGCCATTAAAAATTCCTTAGGCCGACTATAATGTTTTTTTGCCATTAAACCTATTGATTAGGTCACACGGGCCTAAATGAAGAGAAAAACACAAATATCAGCTTTATTCAAAACTTGTGGACCCCAAGAAGTTTTTAATGGTGGGCATTTAGGAATTTTTTAATGGTTGGTGTTCAATCACCAATGGTTTTTTGTTGTGTTGTCCACTTGAGACTTGTATTTACCTCATTTTTTGTCTTGTGCACTAAAATGATCTTAGAAAAATGGATGGATGGCATGGATTAAACACATACACTATTGTAAGGCCCACAAGGCACCATCCAGTAGCTACTAGCTCATAGCAAGGTCAGTAGGCAATCGACATTCCTTTTTAGTGGCTCCTGCTTCTAGTTGAAATCTCTATTGTATATAAAGTTAGTAGCATTTGGCCAAATTTACCCTTCATAGGATGTTTCTAACCTTCCCTTCAACTAAGGGCATTTTTGTCATTTTCTTCTTTGAAGAGAGGCTGCTCCCACACTCGTTATATGGAGTACAACCCTTATTATTACACAACCATGCAATAAAGATTGTGTGGACCTATCGTGGTGACTTAGTGGCATTTGTTGCTTACAATTTAATCAAATAAGGCCACACGTGTGTGATCGAGGGCTTGCATTCCCATTTCGTGTGTGAGTATGATGCATGGAAATGCTAAGGTCTACTCGACTCAAATTTTAATTGAATTGTTGGTGCCCCCATGTTGAGTCAGATTGATTAAAGATGGACGCAGAATCCAGCTATCCTCTCAACCATCGATTGTGATAAACGATTAGGCAATTTGTCAAAGGATAGGGGTTGGCCCTTCTAAATGAATTCTTTTTGCCTTGTGTCAATGGACTTGCATCTATAGGCTTAAGGACTTATTCTTTGATCGATACTTTCGCAATAAACTTCTTAAAAGAATGAGAATGGATAGGTAAATAAAAATGGTCGAATAATGCCGATTTCATTAATTGAATATGTTGCCCATTATAATTGACAAAGTATTGAAAAACAACCTAGAGAAATAAATGATCGAGAGATAAATACCTTATTTGTCTATAGGAACAGACCATCGAGGCGAAGGGTCAGTAAGATGTGACTGAATAGGTGTGATCTCTTAAGTCAGGACTCAGTTGATCGGGATCCAACAACTTAAGGATGTGGACATTTAAACTAATCCTACAATATTGTAGTGTTAGATGCTAGGCAGTAGCGATCTATGTTAGAACTAGCCTACGCTATACTAAGATAAAAGACAATAAGTGAAAGATAAATTGAAAAGTTGTTGAGCTCTGAATTATGTATATTTTAACCCCAATTCATCACATATTGTGCATGGTTTACATGTTTAAAGACTAATCTAATACATGTTTTTATGTTTGTAGGAATGCGAGAGAGATTTCACCTATATGATGCTAAATGACTCACTTTACATGCCTTAAAGATCAAAGGAAGAAAGGACAAGAGGTGGAGGTGAATTGCAATGAAGATTGAGGAGAGGAATTATGAAAAATCACATTTCTTAGGCTGTTCGGCCGGTCGGACGGCCAAAACCCTCCAGAAATCGCATTTTCCCGGTACCTTTTTTTTACACTAGCCGACCTGTCATCCGACCGGCCGGATGGACTGGCCGGTTGACAGATGGGTCGGCCTATGTGTGAAAACTTTCAGATTTCTTTCTGGTTTCTGTGCAAGCTCCGGCCGGGCCGGCCGGCTAGTGTCTAGACTGCGTAAGGAGTCTTTGATTTCTCGAAGATTTTAAGTTGGTGACAGAATTTTGCTATAAAAGGACACCTCTACGTTGTTTCTAAGACATTATGGAAGGTTGGGAAGTTTGTGGGAGGTGGAGAGGATCGTTGTGGAGCGTTTGCAACTCTTCCAATTAGGGTTTTTATGATTTTTCTATGCTTTTAGAATAGTTTTCTTTTGAGTTTTAGTTCAATATGTTAATGGTTGGCTAAACCTCTTAATTATGGCTAAGAGGTGAAGTTTTTAGTTATTTACAATGCTTAATTCGAATTAGTTCAAGTACTTTTGGGTTTTATGAAGAACACTTCTAGTTCTAGTTTGAAATAAAGTTAGTATTTTTAGTTAATCTTCTCTCTTGTGATTGCTATTACATGGGGATGTTTTGATTACCGAGATTGCTTAATGGGGGTGTTGTTTGATAGAATTTTGGGTTGTAGAGATCTTAGATCCATCATGATGTGTTTGATAATAGGGGATCTTACAAACCAAGCTTCCTAAGTGCTTATCTAGAACTAAACTAGAAGAAGTTCTTATCTTTGGGATTAATATGAGATAGATGTTTATGTATTGATTTTGGTTCAAAAGAAGTTCAATTCATGCTTCTAAATCAAGTCTAGTGACAAGACTTGAGAGGAAGAATCATGAATGTAATATCAATTGTTTTGTGAAGGATTGGGCTGTGTGATTGAATACGCCCAATGCCTTAGTTGATTATGAGAGAACCATATCAGTAGATGATCCATCTATGTTAGACATATTATGATGATTTGATTGCTCTATATTTCAATTGTATAGAGATAAAACTCTGACTCCAATTGAGTTATTGGCTTGAATGGTTTGAATTGGCATTATGAATAATTAGAAGTGGATCCTTGGTGCTCTAGTGCTTATTTTCTTGATTTAATTCTAAAGTAGATAGTTTTATATTATTAAATTTCATCAATCAATATAAATTCGAATTTAGCCCATCCTAGTTACATAGTTTAGAATTATTACGACAATCACTGATGATCGACTTTGGTCTTACTGAGAATTATTACTACATCGCAGCCTTGCACTTGAGGTGAGTGAACAAAAGTAGATAGATATGTTAAGCATAGGGTCCTAATCACTTCTTCATGTGCTCCTTTTATAGCTTGTTGAGGTGGTAAAACCCTCACTAGGTTTCCTTATATATATTGGATCCTTTGCGTTTATGGTGTGCATTCCAAATGGGAAAGACTCTAAATAGATCTGGAACTGCTAAGTTCGTAGATCTTCTTCTTATGGTTGATCCCTTTATGAGAGATCTTCATGGGCCACTACTCGAACTCAGAATCAATTTATGAAACCTCAAGGGCTGATCCCGGACCCCAAATCAATCATGACCACTTATTTGGAGACCCAATCAAACCACGTTCTACATTGACATTAGGTCATGTTCCTTAATGGTTTGGAGTGCTAGAGGGGATAGATGGACAAGATTCACCCGATCTCGATCTCCGAAACTCTTTTCCCTAATCGAAGAATGACCACCAGATCGAATCATCATATGGGATATTTGGGTGGTCTCTTTGTCTATTCTGATCGAGATGTTGGACGGTCCAGATATGTTTGATACTGATTTGTTATTGAATGGGATGGATCTTTCATTAATCTTTCTCATTCTCTTAATTCATTTTGATGTACAGAAGGGCGCCCGATCTGCTATTGTGTTCGTTTCTCTTTACTTCGAGTCTGAACTATGATCGGATTTGCTTGGATAAGGATCCGATCTTTGAATATTTGAAACCATCTCGAATGTAGTAGACCCTCCAAATGTCTCTAGGAAGATTTCTCATTTTGGAAGGATAGTAAGAGACAGCCTCACCGAGTATATCATAACCAGATATGTGATAATATACATTCTCTTGGCAGGTCTTTTATAGATGTGATGGGTGTCCTACCACATTAATTAGTACGCTAATAACGGCCACATGACATCTATTAATTTGATCTTCTAAATGCATGCATAAGGGTTTATGCCTCCATATTAATAACAGAATGAGTAACGTCGAAGAAAGGTCAAACGAAGATACTCTTGAGTGTGGGTAGGATTTGCATCAGTGCTAACCTTATAGTGTCAACACATGGTAGCCTTTCATTGGTTCACGTTAGGGCACCAAAAATGGGTGTAAACAATGCCCCCCCATGTCCCTTTGTATCGAGAGATGCGATGGGATGTTTGACGTTCAGGTTTTGACGGCTGTTCCGACATGTGATGCGTGGCAGTAAGGGGTTCGAGCTCGGCTTCCGTGCGAGTTAATGTGCGCAAAGACCATGTTTACAAAGGAGATCGGTTGAAGGCTACATTTCAGATTCTCTTCAATGGCTGATCTTATACCATTTCCCTTATTGCTTCACTCATTGCTCTAGTTGGCTTGATCAACGACCATTCCTTCTTCAATCTACATGGACTCTCATAATGTCGAATAATACCTTTTTAGATATCAGTCGTGATTGGGTTCTTACTTTCTCTATTGTCCATATCTTCTAGCAGATAAGCTCCTCTATTAGGACTTTCTTTACTCTCAGCCAACTACTTTCCATATTTCTTGTCCTTTACTCCAATCAGAAGCTTAGTTTTTCACATTATTTCTCCTTCAGCAAAACTATTCTCCTTTACCTTCTTATTATAGGCTCTAAAACTTTAAGCTTGTGAACCTTTAGATTGTTTAGGGCCCATAATTGCATATTGTATAACTCTTTTATTAAACATAGACTCGGTGAATTCTTTCAAGGTAAGCTTGTGCTAATATGCTATCCACAAGGAGGAAATATTGACTTTCAATGGTAGCAAAATGTTGTGTCCATATGTCAATGCGACAGGTGTCATCCCTGTACTTGTTCTCTATGAGGTTCTGTATGCCCATAGTACTTCGGATAATATGGTATGCCAGAATCGTGTATTACACTTTACCAATATCTGTTTAACGATAATTTTCAAAATCTTGTTAGTCGACTCGGCCTGTTCGTTGGCCTGAGCATAATATAGCATAGAGTATACAAACTTGAACTTGTACGCGATCACCAAAGCTTGAATCTGTACTCTTGAGAAGGTTGCTCCCCTATCTACTATGATTGTCTTAGGAATGCTGAACTAGTGGATGATGTGTTCCTTGATAAAATCCATAAATTTTACCTGTCTGACCGTTTCGTTAGTTGCGTCTTCACACATTTGTTGAAGTAATCTATTGCCAATATGATGAAACTCTGCTACTTTGAGGAAGGCAGATATATCTGTCCTATGATGTCAATGGCCAATCCTAAAAAAGACAATGGTTTTAGAAATTTTGATGTTGGGACGTGTTGTAATGGGTCATGCCTCTGACATGCCTTGCACCCCTTTGCATACTTCATGCAATCCTTCTAGATTGTAGGCCAATAATAATCATGTCTTTTAATTAGCCAACACATTTTTTTTGCCTTCCTAGTGTGCTCCACAAATGCCTTCGTGTACTTCATCCATGACCATCATGGCTTTGTCTCGCCCCAGACATTTTACAAGAAGGGCATTGACCCTTTTTTCATGTAAGTCATTATCTAGGATCAAATAATGCAAAAAGTCCATCACATTGATCGATCAGTTCTTGTGCTTGGTCTCATCAGATATCAAATGATTAGAAACCGTAAGTCATCGGCATCAACCGAGAGTTCCAATGATGATACTTCAGCAGTCGAAGATCTTTGTTGCATTGCAGGCAATCAGCATTTTTGTACTGTAAGAAATCTTTTGGATAGCCCCTTAGGGAGCTTCAAACCTACTATCTATGCCATCTTGTTGGCATCTTCATTATGCTCCTAAGAAACATACCTTAGAGGAACGTTATCAAAATCGTCTAATAGTTGTACAACTATTTTATAGTAAGGTAAATATGCTCAACTTATGCACTTATATTTTCCTGCAACCTAATTTAAGACCAATAAAGAATTACCAATGACCTCGGTGTTTCTATCCCCTAATTTATGCGGAATTTTTAGGCCGATTATTAGTACTTCATACTCAGACTAGTTGTTCGTGCAATTAACTTCGAGTTGAAATGCATAATCTTCCCTCTTCTTGGTGGGAGAAATTATGATCACCCCTACTCCAGAGAAATGCTTCGTCCGCGATCCATCAAATGTAAGTCACCATGGAACTATTCAAATGGCATGGATATCTAATTTCTTTGTTGTGATTTGATTGTCCACCTACATAGGATGGTTGGCTAAGAAATCTGCTAAAGCCTGGTCTTTTACTATCTTATGGGAAACATACCTAAAAGAGAATTATGATAAAGTCAGAATCCACTTTTTAATTCTTCATTGCAAGATCAATTAAGTGAGCATGTACTTGATCAGATCGGTTGACGAAATGACATGGACTTTTCTAGTTATCATACTGTGTCGAAGCTTAGTTGCAGTGAAATACAATGCTAGACAAAGCTTTTCAATGGCCAAATATCTTCGTTCAACGTTGTAGAGAGTTCTAGACAGATTATAAATCGCCTGCTCTTTTCTGTTATCATTTTCTTGCACAAGCAATGCTCCAATTGACTCCTCTGTGGCCGAAATATACAGATGGAATGACCTAACCTTTCTTATAGGAATAAGTACAGGAGGGTTCATAAGATACTCCTTTAGCTGATCGAAGGTGACTTAATGTTCTAGTTTTCATATGAACTTTTGGCCAACCTGGTCAATGAATCTCTGTAATTCCTTCTTGTTCTTGGGAGGGGTTACTTCTAGGATTGCTCATACCTTGTTATGATAAACCTTAATGCCTCACTAATGAATGAGAAATCCTAAGAAATTTCTAGCAGAAACCCCAAACGTGCATTTCAACGAATTAATTTTCAATTTGTGTTTTCTCGTGCACTCAAAAGATCTTCTCAAATTGGCAAAAGGTTCACCTAGATCGACTAATTTCACCACAATGGCATCAATATAGACCTCCATGAACTTACCGATCATGTCATGAAAAATGACATTCATTATCCTTTGATAAGTAGCGCCTACATTTTTTAGCCCAAAAGGCATCATGACCCAACAACAAGTCTCAATCACCCCCGGACATCGAAACTTTGTATTTGAGATGTCTTCTTCTATGATGAAGATGTAACCGGAGTGGCCATCCATGAAAGACATGATTTTGTATCCTAACCATGTTAATTATTTCAATTAGCTGATCTGCCATTGCCATCAGGTACTCGTCTTTTGGAATTGTGAGATTCAGATTTCTGAAATCAATGTAGAACCTCAACTTCCCATTCTTCTTGATCACCAGGACTATATTTGAAATCCAATCAGTATATCTGATTGGCTTGATGAATCCAGCCTTTAGCAATCTTTCGATTTCTTTCTTAATTTTGAGAGTTACTTCAGGAGTCATCCTTCTTGTCGGCTGCTTAAATGGCTTAAAACCCTCCTTAATTGGAAGGAGGTGCTTGACCAGATCCCAATCCAAACTAGACATCTTGTAGTGATCTCAGGAGAAGTAGTCTGCGTAATCTCAGAGGAGATAAAATCATTTCCATTTGTGCTTTCGGATCCAGATGTGCATTAATGAATGTGGGTCATGAATTTTCCTCTATCTCGAAATTTACTTCGATTAGAGTATATTGAACGTTGGCTTTAGCGTCATACATCTTGGTTGGCATAATTCATGGAAAACTATTCCATCATCCGCCACGGTGTCTTCCTTGTAGAGTTGTTCACAAGTCGAGCTGGCTTAGTTAGCTCGCTCGACTCAGCTCGTTCTAGCTCGATTCGACTTGATTTGGAGGCAAGGTTCGAATCAAGTCGAGCGTCTTTCCCTAGCTCGTTTTAGATTTCGAGCCGCACACGAGCTGACCCAAGCTCGATTCGATTCTCGGGTCATTCGCAGCTCGATTTGGCTTGGTATATAATATATTATATATTATATATAATATATATATTAAACTTAAAAGTTAAAACCCTAAATTATTTCCCCCCATCTCCCATTCGAATGAACGCTTGACGCCCCCTTCCCAAAACCCTAACCGTATCTCCCCCCCCCTCCCCCCCCCCCCCCTCTCCAATCTGTTCGGCCACCGGCCCACCACTGTCTAGCCGTCCCTAGCGCTCTCTCCCTCTCTGACTCTTTCTTTCTCTGATTCTCTCTCTCTCCAATTCGCCCGGCACCCTTGCAGCCTTGCCCGGTCGTCCCTGACTGCCTTTCCCTCTCTCTCTCTCTCTCTCTCTCTCTCTCAAGTTCGTCCTACCACCCTACCCCGCCATCCCCGGTTGTCTATCTCTCTCTCTCTCTTTATTTCTTTCTCTCTCTCTCATTTTCTCTCTCTAGGTGTCTGGCCACCTCTGCCTGTTTCTCTCTCTCTCTCTCTCTCTCTCTCTCCAGTTCGTCCGGCAACCCCTACCCAGCCGCTGCTTGACGTCTAACCAGCGTTCATCCTCCTTCCTGACTCTAATATTTCGAAGCTCGACCCTCACCTCGAAAAAGCTCGAGCTCAAAATAAGCTCGTTCCAGCTCGACTCGGATCAAAAGCTCAGTCAAGCCAGCTCGAACATAAAATTCCAGCTTGATGACCAAGCTGAGCTGAACACGAGCCAAGGTGGTCATTGGACAAGCCTAGCTCGACTCGGCTCGTGTACAGCTCTACTTCCTTGGTTAGATACTCTACAATGTGGACATGGTAGTCGTCTTGACCAGTAGTACTGGTGAGGTACTCCTCGAGCCTGTTGATGATAGACGTGATTTCAGCCTTCTTCCCTTTTCCGTTGCTGAGATCCATTAGGAAACCTCCTCAATGAAGTATTGAGGTTGTTGTCGATATAGGGTAATTGCATTCAGCTCTTCAGAGGACTCTAGGGATCATCAAACACAACAATAGTTGGTTCTCTACACCAAGCCTTTAATATTGTGACGATCCGTGGGCGAGGCCAATTGCAAATTTGCATAGGAATCGGTCCAAGCGGAAAGTTCTCTAATATTGTGGTCTTGTTGCTGACATGGGCATCTAATTTGGCTTTGATTTTGGCCGGAGTAGCCCTTGTGGTTAGGGAATCCTACTCTCGAGTTATGCTAGTTGTCGAGAAGCTCACTAAAGTCTTGTGAATGATCAATTGCGACTGTAACTCTAGCTGGTTCACCGTTCTTATCTCTGCCAATCTGGCATAATGAGGCAAACTTTTCTCTATAGAACTGTAATACTCTGAATTTTTTTTTTGAGAACATGGATATTTAAACATGTTTGCATCCCAAATAAGGACCTGTAGTTTTTGTTAGAACGATACTTGGACTTTCTTTCACCTTGTACACACTTAGACCCTCGAGACTATACTTATCCACGTACAACCATCCATGAAATCCAAGCCCTATCAAAGCTTATACATTAATCTATCGATAATCTGAACCGTTCAGAATACTTTCAATGGACTTTTTAGCTTAACCAACTGTCCGATTTCAATTTGGAACATTACATCATCCCAAGACGGACACAAATCTAATATAAACCCATTTACATTTTTATCGTCCACAAAACTAACCATCAGTCCTAACCTTTCGTCCATCGACTAACCAACCGCGGTCCACCACCGTAATAGGGCCCAGCTCATTCAAATCATCCATCAACGTGAATCTCACGGAGGTTTTAACGGTGGTCTTTTCTCAACGTTGTTCTTAATTATACGGCCGCCTAAGTTTTAGATCTACACCATTTTTAAGCCCATGCCCTAAAATGATGTGGCCCATCTGATGATCGGTGTGGATTTCCCACAAACATTTCGTAGTAGGGCCCATAGCCGTGTTTCTATATATAAAAAATAATAATAAAAAAAGAGCAACAGCCAGCGCGGTCGACCACGCTGAGTCGATGACTAGGGCCCGAGCCCGACTCAGTCTCTCGTCGCCCTCTTCCGTTTCTGCTCAGGGCCACAAGACCTCAACCCGTTGCCATTAGCAGTTCATCCTGGTGGGACCCATCGAATGATCCAAACCGTCCATCGGGACCCGGCCTAAAAAAAATGCCACCCTGACCGTCTGCTGCCCAGAAACCTCTGATGAGGCCCACTAGATATAAGTGGGGTCCACCTTTTAGAGATCCATACGGTCGGTCTAGTGAGCAATAGTTTTATACATATTGTTGGCTATAAATTCACCACCGTCCAATATTACCATGCATCTTGTTAGCGTGTGGATGGATGGTTAAGAATGAAATGAATTTTTCTATATAAAATCCTATTAAGAGGACTACTTTGAAACTTACTCTAAATACATGCCTAAAAAAATTCATTCGCATGCTGTATTTTGTAAATAAGCTACCTAACCCATTTACCAAGAGATCCAACCATTCATTTGCTTATTCACACCAAGATGAAGATAGGACACATGATCATCCTAATCTGAAACTTCTCTGGGCTCAAGAATATTTCAATGGTAGATGTAAAATCCCTACTAAATATTTTTCTTGTATGGCCTACTTGAGTTTTGAATTTGCCTCAACTTGGTTCATGTCCGAAGATGTGCAGCTGAAATAAATGGACACGGTGGATGTCATAAAAACATCACAGTGGGCCACGCCATCAACTACAAAATGAATTTCAAATCAGACCTTTAGCAGAGAAATGGCAATGAAATGTTCCAAAGAAATGTAAAGAGGAAATGAAGGCCATAAATGGCCTACTTGATCCATACCGTTTGTCATGAAGATCCATGTGCTACGAGGAAAAAAAAATCACTAGAGATCTCCAACATCCACACGAAGGTGAACGAAGGTGAAGGCATGATCTTTAAAACATAACCATCCATCCTTGTGGCAGTATATGGGTGGACCCAATGGATGTGTTTTCGCTCAATTCAATCAACTAAGGCCACACATGTGAGTGAGGGTTTGAATTTAATTTTTGTGTGCGATTGTGATGTGCAGGCGTGCTAGAGTATGCCTGACTTAAGGGTTGATTGAATTGTTGGTGTCCCCTGCATCTAAACAGATATATTGAAGATTGGACACAAGATTCAAAGCCCTCTTAGCCATCTATATTGCGCTCCGTTAAGATGATTTGTGAAAATGGTAGGAGGTTAACCCTTTCAAATGAGTTATTTTTGCCTTGTAACAATAGACATGAGCATATGCCTGTAGACACCCCACCTTCGGCTACACTGTTGGTAGAGATAGCTGGAAGAATGGAGGACCATACCCCCAAATCCCAAGTCCAAACTCAGCCAAACTCACCCTTGTAAGCCCCAATCCATAGCCCAACCCAGTCAACCCAGTCCTAAACATTAGCCTGAAAAACCCCCATAAGAAAAGCCAGTCAAAAAAATCTTAAAAAAGTAAAACTCACTGAGTCAACCCACTGAATCAAACTGCTGAGTTAACCCGCCGAGTCAACGCGCTGAGTCAACTCGTCGAGTCAACACGCCGAGTCAACCCATCGAGTCAACTCACTGAGTCAAATCACCGAGCCAACCCGCTGAGTCAACTCACTGAGTCGACCTAGCGAGCCAAACAGCAACCGGCCAGAGAGAGTCCGTCCATTCGAGTTTCCTTCTCCACCCCTTAGCCCATTTTCCCACCAAGGAGAGCCCGAGTGAGGAGAGCCTAACCCTGGTCCAGCCCAGCCTGACCACTGGTCTAAGTCTCCTAAGCCATCCAAGTCCTGATCCAGCCACTCGAAGCCAACCCTTGCGACACCTCCGTCCATCCAGCTACTCTTTTCCCAGCATCATCTCATTTGCATATAGCATAAGTGCAACATTTACTTTTCTTCCAACCCCCCTGCTACACTGTAAGCACCTTGATTATTCAAGCACACTGCATATGTCTTAAATTAAGCACCTGTCAGTTCGAGCGTATGCTCTGGGCTTGCCCGTTGTTGGAACCTGCCCATCAGAAACTCTTACTGTTCAGACTTGCATTCATGCTTCACTATAAAGGACCTTGATTATTCAAGCACACTGCATACGTCTTATATTAAGCACCTGTCAGTTCGAGCGTATGCTCTGGGTTTGCCCGTTGTTGGAACCTGCCCATCAGAAACTCTTACTGTTCAGACCCGCATTCATGCATCATGTCATCTATGAGAATGTACGAGGATTGAAACCGACTTTCAAGTATTAGTTCGATTCTGTGAAGTAGAGACCGTACTTCGGTACGGGCAGTGTGTGGGGTGCTTAAACTCTTCCCACCCTGTAACCGTGATCCCTTACCTCGAATCTCTGGCCGTAGATCAAAAGGAGTCATTTTAGAGGAAGGAATCTTCGGATCCCCTTCTCTAACGTTTCTACGGGGTCTAGCCGACTGTAGATTCGAAGTAATTGGCTAGTGGCAACTCTGGTCTTATATAAACTCATTTAAACACATCTAGCTTAAACACGACAACCAAACAAAGCCCTCGAGAACGAGGCAAGCCAGTGGCACAAACGACGATTCGTACTCACGCATCTTCCTCTCCTTCTTTTCCTGAAAGGGGAAGGGACGAGAACGTCGTGTGGGAGCGCGGAAACGGCGAGGGTCCACAGAATGGCTACTCCATTGGGGATGAGCTAGTCCCACTAGTCGTGATCCGACTTGAAAAACAGAATCATTCCTATACTTGAAAGTCACTAATCCTCATACAATCTCATCTGCATAGCATTCTACCCAAAACAAACAAAGAAAAAAATAGAAAATCCCAAAACCCAAAAAGAGTATAGTCCTCACCATTGCGCCTCCTCGGGCTCAACGTGTTTGGAGACAACTTCCTTTCCGCAGCATAATCCGCACTCGGGCTCAGCAAGCCATGTCCGACCACGAAGAAGAAACTCATCTCTTCCCTGCTCTTGAGATGACCGAAGCGCAACCTCAAGCGCAACAGCCCATTGATAATACGCCAATCATGCAAGAATTGGCACAAGGAATGAGAGCAATGCAAGAAATGCTCTTGCAATTCATGCAAGCACAAGCCACCGCAGCAGCCAATAATCAGGTTGGCCCAGTTCAGCAGTCTCAGCAACCATGCCGGATCCCTCCGGCCTCCAGTTCAAATCAAGCACAACCATCGGAGTCTGCCCAAGACTACCAACAGCAGCCATCTCAGCCCTTCGCCATGGGACATCCTCCTCAGTACCTTCCTGTAACGACAGGGCCATCTCAGAGCACTCCCGTCGCAGGAACTTCCAGTCAGCTTCCAGTCAATCTTGCAAACAACAGTCTCAGTAGATCTCAGCATGTCCCCGCCGATGGGACACCTTTTCAATTTCAGCACATCCCCGCCGATGGGATTTCAATTCAATTTCCAGCAACAGGGACAGCACTGGCGAATGCCCACAATGGGGGTCAGTGTCAAGCCCACATCAATCAGTGGACAGTGGCGAATACCCAACAAGGGGGTCACTTCCCAGCATCTCGGCCTCCTGCAAACAGGAGCACTTTTCAATTCCAGCACATCCCCGCCGATGGGATTCCAGTTAATTTCCAGCAATCTTCAATTCAGCAAAATCTAGTTAATTTCCAGCAATCTTCAATTCAGCAATCTCCAGTTAATTTCCAGCAAGTTTCAGTTCAACTTTCAGTACAGTCTCCAGTTTAGTTGCAATCCTTTCAAGCACAAGTTCATCCGAATCCAGTTCAATCATCGAATCAACTTCAGCAACCCACGGTTGCTTTTCAGCAAGCACATAGGGTCGAAGACATCGACCACTATGCCGAAGAAGAACGTGCCTTACTGTAAGAGGCACCAGTCACTCGAACGGATCACTCAGGACTGGACGAGTTGCGGGAGCAGTTCCAGATCTTGCAAAATCAGCTTCAGCGACAGTAAGGAATCGACTTACCTTTGACCAAGTTTAGAGACTTGTGTCCTTTCCCAGATGCTCAAGTACCTCAAAACTTTGAGGTACCAAAATTCAAAAGATACGATGGCAGCGGTTGTCCCACAACACATCTCAATGCCTTCTGTGGAGAACTAAGTGCAATCTCAGGAAATAAAGGGGCCCTCATTCGCTTGTTCCAAAAATCTCTGAAGGGCGATGCCCTAGATTGGTACACCTCATTGGACTGTCATCGCATCAGGACTTGGGAACAACTCTCCCAAGCTTTCGTCGACAGATTCGCATACAATCTCATCATGGCACCCAGAAGAGCCGACCTCGCAGCTCTCAGGCAAAGAAGTGATGAAACATTGTCAGCCTACGTTGGACGGTGGCCGGCCATGGCCGCTAGAATGAAGACTCCCATCGACGACGAGGAGCAAATCTCCATGATCGTCCACTCGGCAAATCCAAGTATCTCTGGATACCTTGTCTCACATCCATATGCGAACTTCACCCAACTCATCTGTGCCGGGGAACAAGTCGAAGCCGGAATAAGGGCTGCGATGATCTCCCCTTGGTGGCCTTACCAAGCCTCTCTTATACAACCGATAGCGGAAGGTGAGCCTACCGGATACGAAAGCGATAATGATAGTGTTCCCGTCTCCCATCCAATGGAAGAAGATAATCTTGTCGCCTCTACCGAAGATGCACTATTCCTCCCTCAGCATGGACAACTGCAACAACAGTAACAACCGAGATGAAACTCACAGTTTCCTAATCAAGGTTGGCAAGGGGCACCCCTAACTAGTCGAGTTTCAGAACCCCTCATCCTGCAAGGGGCATCTCCAGTTGATCCAGTCTCTGCAATGCAAGGGGCACCTCCTGCCTATCCAGCTTTCATCAACCAAGAAGAGCTTCCTCTCCAGTTTATCCGGGCCATCGACTCTAGTTCAGAGTTCGAACCTCTCATCCTACAAGGGGCACCCTCAACTATTTCGATCCCAGAGCCCATTATCATGCAAGGGGCACCTTCAGTTGATTCATTCTTCGCACCCATTTCTAACCATGGGCACATTTCGCCCATCTCAGTTAACCAAGGGGACAATCTCCCTAACGCAGCATCAGCAAACCAGGGGCACAACCTTCCCGTCTCAGCAATAGTCAGCCAGGGGCACAACCTGCCCATTTCTCTAGCAAACAATCAGGGGCACAACTTGCCCGGCGCACCTGTTTATTCAGCTTCTACTTCAGCCATTATCCTCCAAGAAGAAGACCCTTCCTTGGACAGCATGCCACATGCCCTAGCAAAATTGGGGCTCAGCTTCAATTATGTGGCCACTATCGAGGAGGTCGAAGGGGAGATTGATGTCCAGGTTCTGATCGGTCCAAAAACATCAACTATTACTCTTCAGGTCTTGGACATCTCAGCTTCATTCCATCTCCTTTCCGATCGGACCTGGTTTTACAGAATCGGTGCCATCTCTTCAAATCTTCACCAAAGGGTCAAGCACATCTTCAGAGATAGGGCGATCACCATCATTACTGATCTCGAACAATTTTCCATGGTAGAAGCATCCAACATTCTAGAGCCTACCATCCCCGCCATGGATGTACAACGCTCTAATGGGGAGGTCTCATACCATCACAATGCAAATTACTTCCCTCGCGGATGTCCCATCGGATCGAACTACATCTTCCTTCCTGTCGAGCGTCAAACCTTCTACTATCAGCTTGAATATCAAGACTCGACCCGAATCATGGGAGTTCAAGAGAACGTGGATAGAGAAAGACTGCCATATCGGCCTACTCGGATTAGGCACAGAAGTATCAGAAGAAGACGGGGTCATCAAGAAGAAGGGAACCTCTGCATCGTCACACCAATCCAGTTTATCAATGCAGGAATTATCTATCCTGATGATGGGTTGGATTCCACCTTCGATGATCAAGCGATCAAATTGAGTTTGATAGAGTTGCTCAAAGAAGACTCAAGCAATGGGCAAGAATTTCCCCCAATCGATTGGACTGCCGTTCTGGTCCAACCTCAGCCGGATGAACCTGAAGAGCTGCAATTCATCGGGGACGAACCAGGAGAAATCACATCCGATACTGACTCGGAGCCCAATTTCAGATCTACCATGACGTTTGGGCACAACACAGAGGGTTGGCCTACTGATCCCTCTAGCCCTGCCTCCTGAGGGGAAGGAGTGCAGGGCAGTAACAGGTTTGTAGTCCCCATGACGGCCAATAAAAGCCGACAGTGCTCGGCTCCCCGAGCTGAATCAGACAACACCTGGTTCACATCGCCGTCTTGCACGGGTCCTTTACAAAAAAAAATAATTAAAAAAAATCAGAAGATTCAAAAACCCAAAACACCAAATATTTCAAAAAAAAATTCAAAATTTCAGAAAGTCCAAAAAGTTCAAAAAAATCCAGATATTCACAAAATTCCAAAAAACCAGAAAATCTTTGAAAGCAAAAAAAAAAAAAAAAAAATTAAAAATCTTTTTCAATAAAGTGTCAAGTCTGTCTGTCAAAGCACTTGAGTATGAAGTTGATTCATATGATTTCGATCTAGAGTTGGACTTCAAACTCAGGGGTCTGGATAAAGCCAATGATGAGGAAAATGATGAGCTGACTCCTAAACTAAGAGGGTCTCCTCGAAAGTTCAAACCAAAAGCCAATGTCATCTCAAAAAATTTCAAAATTATAAACTTAGGATCTCCTGAGACTCATAAGGAAGTGTGCATTAAGAATCCTTGTCCCTGAAAAATAAGCAGAGAATGATCGAATTTTTGAAGTCATGACTTCCCAATCTTGCGTCCTATGAAGACTTATCGATCAAAAACTCATCAAGCCTATCAAGAAGATGCTGCGAAGACTATGCTTGCATTCCATGCTGGAGTGTGCGACTTGATGAATGATCGAAGAAACCTCACGGCTCGATGAAGACAGATTGTTGCCAACATGTCAGAAAGCACTTCGAGTGTCAGCAACATGCACATCGGATCCATGTGTGTGCTTCGAAATTCTACAACTTGATAATGCTCCAGCTATTCCCTGTACGAGGTATCTACATCAACAGAAAGATCGACTCGGCATCATCTAGTGGTCATACGCATATACTTGTGGCAATTGATTACTTCACAAAAATGAAGGAGGTAACATTCTGATCTCGCACGATAATTCTCATGAAGAATGACATCATCAATTGTTAAGGGTTCTCACATGCTATCAACATTGGCAATGGGACGTCCTTCGAAATCTAAGGATGGAGGAGTTCCTCGAGAAGCTTAAAAATCAGAAGACAGACCTACGAGTACGAGTCAAAATCATGTCACCGTGAGTGCTGATGAAGAATGAAGCTAAAGAATGAAAAGTCATATCGGGTTTAGAACAAGCACTGTTGCATCTGTCAGACTCAAGGGGCAAGCCCTGAGAATCAGAGAAGTTCTTCTGGGAGTCACCGTTCAACTCACCAACTTGAGGGGTAAGGATCTTCCAGAACCAATCAACGCCGACAACGTGAAAATCTCTCACAGGTAAGCCAATCCAACCTTATTAAGAGTTACATTAGTAGAGTTGAAGCCAAGAGGTCAAGGCTTAGACCTCTGAGAATCCCTTCCCGTCCACCAATAAGTGTTCCAAATAAAGGGTTCAAAAGCAAAAAAAAAAAAAAAAAAAAGAAGAGAAAAAAAAGAATAGAGCAAAAAAAGGGGGTTAAAAAAAAAGAAGGGGCACACAACCCACAAAAAAGAAGAAGAAGAAGAAGAAGAAAGAAAAAAAGAAAGAGAAAGAAAAAATCGATCCAAAAGAAACACATCTATCCATCCATCCACCTCAGAAGGGTCTGTAGCTAAGGCCGACAGCTCTGCCATTGTAACTTAAGATAAGGGCCGAAAGGTTACTATCGGCCGGCAGCGACGGATTCCTGACCTCTGGTCGCCGCAGTTATCCAAAAAAGAAAAGAAAAAAAAAGATGTGTGCCTAAACAAAGAGGGCGGAGTGAAAACCCGAAAGGGCGCTCCGAGTAAAAATATTGGTCACATAGCGGACTTGGTGAAAACTCGAAAGGGCGCCAAGGGTAAAAACAGCATAGTTGCTAAGGGGCAGGCAAGATCAAATACCCGGGATGTGGTGAAAACCCGAAAGGGCGCCACGGGCAACAATGACGGGCAAGCCGGACGCAGCGAAAACCTGAAAGGGCGTTGCGGGTAATAATGGCTAAGAAAAGAAAAGAAAAGAAAAAAGCAGGTACATGAGAGATCCAAGCGACATGAAGATTCAATGGAAACAAGGATGACAGCTATGAGTCGAGAATTCTTTCAAGGTCTGCCCAAATTCTAGGGGTAGGATACCATTGCGCACTATCTTAAGGGGACCGGGACCCTTGGTAGATAATTAAGAAAATCGAGTATGACATCAGGCTGAGTCAAATGTTCTGATTCCTACATCTAAAAGCACAAGTCCAAATCACGCACAGATAGACAAGCACTTAACATAGATTTTTATGATTTGCATATATTTTTCAAAAAAAAAAAAATCATCAATCATTTTTCCTTATTCATATATATATATATATATATATATATATATATATATATATATCTCACAAGGCTTTCAAAATAAACATCCCCCAGCCAGCTCACGGAGTGCCTCGTCCAAACGTCTCCCGATCATTCCTCCCAGAAGGTACCAAAAGGAAGTACAGGATCAGCCCATCTATGTCCATCGCGACCCCATCATCACCATCGATCACATCATCCATGTGGTCCACACTCAAAGGATGCATAGCCTCACCTATGTCCCATCTCCCCATCCCATCCATACCATCCATTTCTCCCATAATCAATGCCCCATTCAAACCTGAATATTCAGCATGGCTGCCATTAATGGGGCCATTCAAAGCTCCACCAACCACCATCCTTAAACCCTCATCAAAGCCCCCATTTAAGGCTTCATCCACACCATCAATCAAAAGCATCTCACAATCATTAAAGCTCCCCTCATGGGACCCACCAATCTCTCCCATAATGGCCCCCAAGCCATCATCAATGGCTGCCAAAAGAGGACCAAAAGAGAAAAAGACAAAAAAGGAAGGAGAGATGAGACAAGGAGAAGATTCATGGCTAGGAATCAAACCTGGGCGTACAGAGAATATGGGACAGGGACAATGGACTGTTGAGAATGTTCGAACATGAGACAGCCCAGGCCGCACAAGAGGTGAAGTTTGGGCGGCCCACTATGGGCCGCCTGTACGGACGCTCTTCCTCTCTCTCCGCGGGATTAGCTTCACAGTCTTTGGTAGGTGAGACTGACAGTCCAAGTTAGCAGATGGCACCCTGAGGGCCGCCCAAAGCTCCAATCAGCTCCGGATTTCGTTTGAAGATGATCAGAATCATCTGGAAGGTACCCCACCTGTCCAATTACGAAGTATTACAGCTAACATGGGCCTGATCGAGTCAAAGAGAAGAAAAACTAATCAAGAGGGACCCACAAGCAATCCGAGCCATTCAAAGACTAGATCATCATGATCTAAACCATGAAAAATCTCACAGGAGTCACCAAATAGCAAGATCAAGGGTTTGATCATCAAGAAAGAGGGCCAGAGTCCAAGATTTGATCATCAAGAGGGCCCACAAGGCTGAAAAGAGAAATCTGAGCCGTTCAAGTCATCATCCGCTATGAAAAGCCTTCTTAGCCTCACAAAACATCAAGGATAAGTGCTTCAAAGCAAAGCTGAAGTCTGGAAAGGGCCCACAAGGACAAATCAAGCAATTCGGACCACTCAAATCACAGTCAGCCCCGTCAGAAGACAAATAAAGCAAGGTAAGTATGCCCAACCCTAAAAATTGGGTCCGAAGACCTTAAACTACGTCGAGATCAATATCCCGAGGGATTTTAATAAAAACTAGCATCGATCCTAGCCGTTCAGGCCAAGATCTGATGACCTGGATCATTTCGAAAAGTCACCAAAAAGAGTGTATATTCAGTTTGTACAGTTCTTGGTCCGAAGACCTTAAACTACGTCGGGATCAATATCCCGAGAGATTTTCAATAAAAACCGGCATCGGTCTTGATTGCTCGAGTCAAGATCTGACAACACCAGACACTTTTCAAAAATCACAAAAATATATATATGCATTTCCAGCAACCTCTTGTACAGTTTTGGGTCCAAAGACCTTAAACTACGTCGGGATCAAGATCCCGAGGGACTTTCAATAAAAACCGGCATCAGTCTGGATCGAATCAAGATCCGCTGACACCGGACATTTTTCAAGAAAAAAAAACAAAAAAAAAATATGTTTTCCCTGTTTTGTACAGTCTTACGGTCCGAAGACCTTAAACTACGTCGGGATCAACATCCCGAGAGGTTTTCAATAAAAATCAGTGTTAATCTTGACCGTTCAAAATTGAGATTTAACAGCCTGGAACATTTTTCGAAAAATCACGAAAAAATGTGTTTGCCCTGCTTGTACAAAATTTGGTCCGAACACCTTAAACTACGTCGGGATCAACATCCCGAGAGATTTTTAATAAAAATCGGCATCGATCCCAGCCGTTCAAGATAGGATCTGATGACCTGGATCATTTTTAAAATACCAAAAAGATTTTTGAGTTTTTAATAAAAACCAGTATCAATCTCAACCACTTGAGTTGAACTCTAGAACCCTTTCAAAAAAAAAAGTAAAAAATAAAAAATAAAAATTTCACCATCAATTTCAACTGCATAAATTTATCTCCAGCAGTCCGAAGACCTAAAACTACACTGGGATTAACTTCTCGGGGGCTTTCTTTCCAAACCTGTTTCAGGCATGGCTGACACTTGATCGTACGGGTGTCTGGAATCTCTTAAACAGGTAAGGGTTGTGGCGGGCAGAGCTCCGCAACCCTGTTCGTGTTGAACGCACCGTGATAGACAACCTTGATTTGGAAGTCGTTGTTGAACCTGACGGATGTTCCCTGTTCCCAAAACTCATGAAGGGGATTAAGGCTGTTGGGAGGTGGAGCGCACCCTCACGGAATTGTGAGCAACGTAAGGCCCCAAACTGGATTGACTAAGGGAAATGTGAGGATGTGGCCGAAGGAGTCTGTCGGATGATACGTGGTCTATGTGCATTGCACATGAGGAACAGGCAACTTTGTGGGTGTGTTGACTGAAAACCCTCAACAATCTCTTCATCCGAAGATGTAAAACTACAGCACTTAACTGTGTGAGACTCGTCTTGCTCGCTGACGTAAAATGGATCGGGTGCCTTACCAGCAGTAGAAGCTGGAAGTGGATGAAAATTTCATACTTTTCCCTGCATTTCAGAAAAATCACAAAATACAAAAACATTGCAAAATCACCTTTTCAAAAATCACAAAAAAAAAAAAATTTCCTTGCTTTCAGATCAAATACTTGCAAAAATCACAAAAATATTTCCCTTGCTTTCAAATCAAATATTTGCAAAAATCACAAAAAAATATTTCCCTTGCTTTCAGATCAAATACTTGCAAAAATTACAAAAAAAAATATTTCCATTGCTTTCAAATCAAATAGTTGCAAAAATCACAAAAAATATTTCCTTTGCTTTCAAATCAAATATTTTCAAAAATCACAAAAAATATCTCCTTTGTTTTCAATAACCAATCTCTATCCTGACCACTCAGGTTAAGGTTCGGACCAAATACTTACAAAAATTACAAAAATTGTCACTATCCCCCAGCACTACACTTCAGGAGTCTTGAACTCCACTCTCTTCACAATTTGGGATGACGAATCCAATCGCTCGCAAATTGGAATCTTGACCAAAGCTGGCGACCAAGCACCGCCTCAATCGCATTTATGCCTAGAAGAACATCTTGAAGTCGGATAATATCCTCGTACATTCCCATTAACAAAGAAACAGCATCTTGAGACGATGGACCTGATCGACCACGGGTCGGGATCTTGACCAACCCGCTGACCAAACACCCGTATTAAAAAAGAAAAACCCTAGGGAGCACAACCCTAGAAGCAATAAGCTCCAAGTTCTCTGCATCTCCAGCAAAAGCAAAATCATCAAACTGAAAGAGAATGAGCCAAAGCCATGCATTCATCATGCATCTCCATGCATCAGCATACATCGCATCAATCATCATGTTTACCTGCTTTCAAAATAAAGTCGGTTAGCCAAAGACCCCACAGGCATCCCAGTGGAGGCACGTGCAAATCAGATTTTCATTTCAAAAAGACAAAAAAAATTATTACTTTTTGCAAATAAAAACCCCACGGAGTATCACTCCCCAGAGTGGGTGCCTTTTCAAAAATCCAAAAAAATACTTTCTCAGTAGAGCGTTCTGCCTCCAAAACACAAGGAGATCTTTCATATCTCTGGGTAGGAGCCGATGCAAAAATCAAATAAGATCCGATGTCTCGCGGTTTCCCCGGAGACCATCGGATCCAATGCACTCAAAGTACGGTCGAACTGAACTCCAGTGTCAGTGCGGTCGTACCACATGCCAAGATACAAAAGATGAAAGCCAAAAGGCTCGGTCACAGAAACCATTTGAACAGGTGGAAATGATGAATTGCAACCCAAGTATTAAAATCAGCAGATTGGGTGGAAAGAGTTCACCCGCACATACTTAGGCGTGGATGCCTGAAGTACCTTGACTGAGTACAAGTCGGCATAGAAGAATCCCGTAAGACTATCTGACGCAGGGCATCTAACCACTTTGACAGTCAAGCGAAACAAGTACTCCTGGAGTGATCTGGAAAAACATCAAACATCACACAATCAGTCACAGGGTCAGTAACCTCGTAAGACTAGCGACGCAGAGGCTCTGCTGTAGCTTTCCGATGTTAGTATCGATTGGGAATGGAAGGGTTGCGATTGGGTACTCAGTTTGCAGCGCATGCAGGGACAATCGCAACGTTTTCTCCAAACTCTCGCGGTATGTGCGAGTTATCAATCTCCAGACAATCATCTGACTCAGATACAAAGGACAACAAAGATTCCAAACCACAATTAAGGAAAGAATGAATTGCAAACTAAGCATCGAGACCAGCGGATCGGGTGGAAAGAGTCCACCCGCACATACCTAGGCGTAGATGCCTGAAGTACCTTGACTGAGTCCAAGTCGGCGTAGTAGAATCCCGTAAGACTATCTGACGCAGGGCGTCTAACCACTTTGACAGTCAAGCGAAACAAGTACTCCTGGAGTGATCTGGGAAAACATCGAACATACAATCAATCACAGGGTCAGTAACCTCGTAAGATTAGCAACGCAGAGGCTCTGCTGTACCTTTTCGATGTTAGTACCGATCGGGAATGGAAGGGTTGCGATTGGGTACCCAGGTTGCAGCGCATGCAGGGACAATCGCAACGTTTTCTCCAAACTCCCGCGGTATGTGCGAGTGATCGAGTTCCAGACGATCAACTGGCACAGATGTAAAGGCAAGCAAAGATTTCAGACCATGATCCATGAATGACCGGGTCAGAAGTGGGGTGTCCACTCGCTTTGGCATTCGGTTGCGAGCAACCTCTGCCAAAGAGGGGCATCTGTAGACACCCCACCTTCAGCTACACTGTTGGTAGAGATAGCTGGAAGAATGGAGGACCATACCCCCAAATCCCAAGTCCAAACTCAGCCAAACTCACCCTTGTAAGCCCCAATCCATAGCCCAACCCAGTCAACCCAGTCCTAAACATTAGCCTGAAAAACCCCCCATAAGAAAAGCCAGTAAAAAAAATTCTAAAAAAGTCAAACTCACTGAGTCAACCCACTGAGTTAAACCGCTGAGTTAACCCGCTGAGTCAACGCGCTGAGTCAACTCGTCGAGTCAACACACCGAGTCAACCCATCGAGTCAACCCGCTGAGTCAAATCACCGAGTCGACCCGCTGAGTCAACTCACTGAGTCGACCTAGCGAGCCAAACAGCAACCGGCCAGAGAGAGTCCGTCCATTCGAGTTTCCTTCTCCACCCCTTAGCCCATTTTCCCACCAAGGAGAGCCCGAGTGAGGAGAGCCTAACCCTGGTCCAGCCCAGCTTGACCACTGGTCTAAGTCTCCCAAGCCATCCAAGTCCTGATCCAGCCACTCGAAGCCAACCCTTACGACACCTCCGTCCATCCAGCTACTCTTTTCCCAGCATCATCTCATTTGCATCTAGCATAAGTGCAACATTTACTTTTCTTCCAACCCCCCTGCTTCACTGTAAGCACCTTGATTATTCAAGCACACTGCATATGTCTTAAATTAAGCACCTGTCAGTTCGAGCGTATGCTCTGGGCTTGCCCGTTGGTGGAACCTGCCCATCAGAAACTCTTACTGTTCAGACCTGCATTCATGCTTCACTATAAAGCACCTTGATTATTCAAGCACACTGCATACGTCTTATATTAAGCACCTGTTAGTTCGAGCGTATGCTCTGGGCTTGCCCATTGTTGGAACCTGCCCATCAGAAACTCTTACTGTTCAGACCCGCATTCATTTATCATGTCATCTATGAGAATGTACGAGGATTGAAACCGACTTTCAAGTATTAGTTCGATTCTGTGAAGTAGAGACCGTACTTCAGTACGGGCAGTGTGTGGGGTGCTTAACCTCTTCCCACCCTGTAACCGTGATCCCTTACCTCGAATCTCTGGCCGTAGATCAAAAGAAGTCATTTTAGAGGAAGGAATCTTCGGATCCCCTTCTCTAACGTTTCTACGGGGTCTAGCCGACTGTAGATTCGAAGTAATTGGCTAGTGGCGACTCTGGTCTTATATAAACTCATTTAAACACATCCAGTTTAAACAAGACAACCAAATAAAGCCCTCAAGAACGAGGCAAGCTAGTGGCACAAATGGCGATTCGCACTCACGCATCTTCCTCTCCTTCTTTTCCTGAAAGGGGAAGGGACGAGAACGTCGTGTGGGAGAGCGGAAACGGCGAGGGTCCACAATGGCCTTGAGGATTTTTTTTTCTTCTTTCAGCTGATTCACAACCGTAGCTCAGCAATAAAAAATAATGGAGAAAGAAGATATAAGTCGAAAGTGTTCTTCTATTAATGATTTTTATAATAATGACACTCACAATCCTCTTGAGAGATGGTGATCTGTTCGTTGCTTAATCAGGACTGAGCTTCGTAGCGGGACGGTAGTGATGTGTGGAATTGACGTTTGTTCGTCACTCGATCGGAATCAAGCATCATGACGAGACCACAAAAGGAGGATGGAGGGCGGATCTTTGATAATCCGTTTGTCGCTCAATCGGAACCGAGCTTCGTGGCGAGATGGCCGGTGAGACGACAACCTGTTCGTGGTCTTGATTGGAACCATGCATGCGGCAAGACGGTCATGATTCGACTATTCGTTCGTTATTTGGTGTGGGCTATACTTTATGGCAAGATAGCCAGCGGAATCACCTAGCGCGTAGCTGGAAAGCCCGACAGCCTTACATTCGAAATTAAGCTATCTTCTTTACAATCCAATGGAATGTTGTGAATGAAATGGTGTAGAGCTAAACTAAGGATTAAAAGCTAAGGGCCCAATGTTGTGAGCATTGATGGGGCTAAACTAAAATCAAATAAAAAGAATAAACGTCCATGGTGGATGGGAAAGTAAAGACATGTTTGGTTGTAATGACATTAGGCCACGAGTTTTTCCTTAATTGCTATTTTTACAGGCTTTTGAGAGGTAGTGGACTTGCATAGTTTTTTGCATCGTGAATGATCTGGACGTTCGGCAATGCAAATCTCCTTAATTCTTCGACGTCAGGGTAGCCTATCATGCATGGCTACATATATTAGAGAGACTCTTGCTCTGGTCCATGCGTTGGCCAGAGTCCTTGTGTCTTTAAATTTCCACAGTAGAGAGTTATTAGAGTCATTACGTTACTTTGTTTTGCAATCCGTGAGGAGTTGCTTTTGGCAAGGTTCTAATATTTAATGTTAGATAGAAATTTTCTTTAATAGGACATTAACATTTAATGCTTGAAGAGAGAGAGAGAGTGACTTGCTTTTAATGAGATTCATACTTTTGTTAGTTTTAATGAGATTCTTACTTTTGTTAGAGTATTTTTAATAAAAATTTAACATTTAACATTCTCTCATACATACGTCTTTTGCTCCTCTTTAAAATTATCTATACCACAGCTGCGCATCTCCTAGGCCCTTTTATCTGGGTGCGCCACATTATGTGTAAATAATGCTCTTGCTAACATCATGGGTAAACAATGCACTCGGTCCGTGAGTAGGATTTCATTACATGTTATGGCAGCATCTCATTGGCCCAAGTAGGTGTGCCAAAAATGAGTATAACACTATGCATTGGTGTTGTAGGCAAAGATAGTCTAGCGAGAAGTGAGGGGTCGCGCATCTTTCATGCGAGCAGTCAAGCTCGTGCCCGCGATAAGGGGTCGCGCATCTGGAATGCGAGCAGCTCAGCTCGTGCTCGCGATAAGGGGTCGCGCATCTGGAATGCGAGCAGCTCAGCTTGTGCTCGCGATAAGGGGTCGCGCATCTGGAATGCGAGCAGCTCAGATCGTGCTCGCGATAAAGGGGTCGCACATCTGGAATGCGAGCATTCCTGACACGAGCAGCTCCTGACATCTAAGCAATCGTGAGTCTTTGCTTTTGATTTGGACGGTCTTCGTATAATAGTTCCAGCAGCCCGTATAGGTCGATTCTGGCTTACCTTCTTCAATGGTTCCGAATCTCAAGGGATTGCTATCAAGGAACGTAATTAACTGATGAGTTGTTGGATAAAATCACTCCTCTATCTGAGGAAAAGAATCTTATCCCACGAAATCAGCGGGATCTCAATATCTTACGTAACAGATTGGATCGCTTCAGATCTATATAAAGGGATGACTCCATTAAGAGAAAGGTACACAATATTCAATCTTTAGCCTCGTTTTGCCTGGTTATTCTTCTTCTTGCTTTGCCTGAATTAAGCATCGGAGGGCTAACGGCTGGACACCAGCCACCCTTAGTTGCTTTCTGTCTTCTTACAGGTCTGGCGGAGGAAATCCCTGTTGGAGAGAAGGTGAACGACCGGAGGATCCTGTTACAAAATCCGACGTTAACAGTTTGGCGCCGTCTGTGGGAACGACTTGATCGTCAAAATCAATCGTTCTAACCACCGATCAAAATCCTTCTGCAATGCCTCCTAAAAAAGCTGTTCATCCTTCGACTTCATGGCAGGCACCACCTCCGCCCGATGAGACGGAATCCATACCTGCTCTTCCACCCAGTTCGACGAATATCCCTCAAGGAGCCCCAATTATGCCATCAACAAACCCATTATTGGAGGCTTCTGGAAATCAAGACGATGTCCTGCGTTTCCTAGGAAATACTCTTCTAACTCTAAATGCCGGAGTTCAGGCCCTGTTGAATCGTCTTGATCAGCATTTCCCCGAACCGCAGAGACAACCCTCCGAAGGGTTACCACCGCAACCCATACCAGTGGCTTCCAGACATTCTATGGACGAACCACAGGTCCCACCACTTGGCAACCATCTCCCTGTGCCGTCCCCACATTCTATACATTCTAGTTCGTCTCGACAACCTCAACCTCAGGGCTCCACTGCCGAAACATCAGGCTATACCCTACCATGGGAAGGAGATCTCAAAAGAATCTATGATCGTTTTGACGTCATGGAACAGCAGTATCAGGCAAATCGGCCATCTGCCATCATGGCGGCGATACATCAAGCTAAGTCCCCCTTTACCAGCGAGGTTATGGGGGCACCGTTACCTAAAAAGTACCGAACGCCTGTTATTACCCCGTATATAGGTATTGGTGATCCTCTTGAACACCTAGAAACATACAGGTCTCTCATGGAGTTGGAGGGACATGGCTCAGAAATCATGTGTAGGGCTTTTTCCCTAACATTGAAGGAAACAGCTCGTACATGGTTCCGGGGGTTGAAGCCCCGTTCCATCAGCTCCTTTTCCCAGTTATCAGAGATATTCCTTTCTCAATTCATGGGAAGCATTCGCATTAAGAAGCCAGCCTCCCATCTGATGGATCTGAAACAGCAGCATGGGGAGACAATAAAGGAGTTCACAGTACGATTCACTGCCAAAGCCGTTCAAACTGAGGGTTATACTGAAGAAAAAGGTCTTACAGCCCTCATAGCTGGAATAACGAGCGAGAAATTCAGGTTTGCTTTAGATAAGAGCCCTCCAAAAACTATGGCAGAATTCCAAACCAAAGCTCAGAAATATATCAATGCAGAAGAAGTCGCATTGACACGCCATGGAGTACAGGGTAAGAAGCGCAAGCCAGAGGGAACCTCTACTGCAGATAAAAAATATCGTCGTGATCAGCGCAAACGTTCCCCCAAGAAACCTTATTCTGGTAAATATCATAACTACACTCCTCTTAATTGGTCTCATGAAAAGGTTCTAATGGAGATTAAACACAAGTCATATGTGAAGTGGCCTGCAAAGATCAAATTCGATCCCGAGAAGAGAGACAAGAGCAAGTTCTGTTACTTCCACAAAGATCACGGGCATAGAACCCAAGATTGCATCTCTCTACGAGATCACATTGAAGCCCTTATTCGAAAAGGCCATCTTCAGGATTATGTCGCTCGTAAAAATCGATCACCAGAAAGGGCGAAAGCCTCACCACGCCAAAAGGAACCGCCTCATCATCATACTGCTCAAGAGGATGCTGAGCCTACTGGA
This sequence comes from Liriodendron chinense, assembly GCA_003013855.2. Taxonomy (NCBI): domain Eukaryota; kingdom Viridiplantae; phylum Streptophyta; class Magnoliopsida; order Magnoliales; family Magnoliaceae; genus Liriodendron; species Liriodendron chinense. The sequence continues at coordinate 8,717,129 of ML058446.1, forward strand.
GAAATTCGCACCATCGTCGGAGGACCAGCTTGTGGGGGTGATTCTCAGGCTTCAAGGAAACATACACTCGGAAGGCGTCTAAAGAACCCCAGCATATCTATTGGCTGGAACAGACGCCCAGCTCGTCAAAAGCCAACCATCCTCCAATTTCTTTCACCCTCGAAGATGCAGCGGGAATTCACTTCCCTCATGAAGATTCCATCGTAGTCACATTAAAGGTATCAAATTATCTGACTCATCGAATTATGGTGGATATAGGTAGCTCAGCCGATATTTTATACTTGGAGGCTTTCAACAAAATGACACTTGCCAGAAGCCTACTCAAGCCAGTTTCGACCCCCCTCGTCGGCTTCGGAGGTGAGGTAGTAACACCTGAAGGAAGCATTGATCTCCCAGTTACTTTTGGAGAAAATCCAACGAAGACTACCGTCTTCATAAACTTCCTCGTGGTGGATCAAAAATCAGCGTATAACACCATTTTGGGGCGACCGTCTCTTACTAAGGTTGGGGCAGCCTTGCACCCTTCATATCTGTGTGTCAAATTTTCTACCCCAAATGGTATCGGGGTCGTGCGAGGAAGTCAACAGGAGGCATGGTCTTGCTATCAGATAGCCCTACAAGATCGAAAGAAGGCTCAAGCGACACCCGTTATGGAGATAGCACAAGATTCACCCAATTTTTCCACCAACACCTCGCTGGATCCGAGAGAGAACGTTCTCCAATCAGGAACTCCTGGGGAAGAAACAGTGGCGATTCACTTAATCAAAGACGACCCGTCTAGGGTCGTGTACATTGGGTCTTCTTTAACCAATGTCCATCGTGAAGATTTGGTCCGTTTCCTCACCGAATACCAGGATGTGTTTGCTTGGTCTCATAAAGATATGCCAGGCATCGACCCCAATGTCATCGTACATCGTCTCAATATCGACCCGAAGCATAAACCCATGCACCAGCGTCGACGTGCCTTCACTGCAGAAAGGCAAATGGCGATCAAAGTTAAAGTGGAGAAGCTACTCACGGTCAATTTCATAAAAGAGGTTGATTACCCAGAGTGGGTCGCGAACGTAGTTCTCGTCCGGAAAGCTAATGGCAAATGGAGAATGTGAGTCGACTATTCAGATCTGAACAAAGCATGTCCCAAAGATAGCTTCCCGACACCGCGGATCGACCAGTTGGTCGATTCAACAGCTGGGCATGCTTTGCTCAGTTTTATGGATGCTTATTCTGGTTACAACCAGATCATGATGCTCCCACCTGATAGCCAGCATACCGCCTTCATCACAGATCGGGGACTATATTGCTACCAGGTAATGCCATTTGGTCTTAAAAATGCAGGGGCCACCTATCAGCGCCTCGTCAACAAGATATTCGTTGCCCAAATCGGCAGAAATATGGAAGTTTACGTCGATGACATGCTCGTGAAAAGCATCGTGGAAGATGATCATCTCCCTGATCTTCGAGAAGCATTCGATCTGATGAGGAAATATCAGATGAAGTTGAATCCAGAAAAGTGTGCATTCGGGGTATCTGCTGGAAAGTTCCTTGGGTTCATGGTCGGTCAGCGAGGAATTGAGGCAAATCCTGAAAAGATAAAAGCATTGGTAGAGATGAAATTCCCCACTACTCTGAAGGACGTCCAGCGTCTGGCTGGTTGCATCGCATCATTGAATAGATTCATTTCGCGAGCATCTGACAAGTGCTTACCATTCTTCAAACTCCTTCGTGTAACGGCCAAGTCTGATTGGAAATGGACGCCACAATGTGAGGAAGCCTTTCAACAATTGAAGCTATACATGAGCACACCCCCCATTTTATCTAAACCTGTAGCACATGAGCAACTCATTCTTTATCTCTCTGTGTCCACTACGGCCGTTAGCGCCGCTTTGATAAGAGAAGATTCCGGGGTGCAAAGGCCCGTTTATTATATCATTCGAGCAATGGTTGATGCAGAAACTAGGTATTCTGATATGGAGAAGCTGGCCCTAGCCTTAGTCACGGCAGCTCGAAAATTGCGACCATACTTTCAAGCCCACGCTATTCTAGTACCAACAAATCATCCACTACGGCAAGTCCTTCAAAAACCTGAGGCTTCTGGATGCTTAACTAAATGGGCAGTCGAGATCAGCGAGCACGATATCTCATTCTGCCCCAGGACCGCAGTCAAGGGCCAGGCTGTGGCCGACTTCATCGAATTCACATATTCATCCGATGATAATACCATGACCAGTGACCAGCCTCCTTGGTCACTCTTCATGGACGGGTCGTCGCGGGCCACTGGCAGCGGAGCGGGCCTGATATTAGTAGCTCCTGACGGGTCGCATTTCCAATATGCTCTGTGTTTCGATTCTCGCGTCTCGAATAATGAAGCAGAATATGAGGCCCTGATCGTCGGCCTCAAACTAGCCATTGTCCTTGCAATTCAGAATCTGTTAATTCATAGCGACTCCCAGCTCATTGTCAACCAAGTCCTTGGTGAATTCGAGGCCAAAGAAGAAAGGATGGCCTTATACAAGTCTCGTGTCCTCATCCTACTCGCAAAACTGAAGACTTATGAAATAATTCATATTCCTCGCGAGAAGAACCAACTTGCCGATTCCCTAGCAAAGCTCGCCTCTGCACCAGAATCTGAGTTATCATATTTAATCCCCATCGAGCATCGTCAGAACCTGAGTATCGATCAAGCGACTCTTGAGCAAGTAATATCGATACAATCATCTCAATGCTGGATGGACCCCATCATCCTTTATCTCAGAGATGGAGACCTACCAGACGATAAGAAAGCTGCAAGACAAGTTCGTCTTCGAGCTGCCAGGTATACCTTGCAAGACGGAATATTGTTACGCAAAAGCTTTTCCTTGTCTTATTTAAGGTGTCTTCATCCAGAAAAAGCACTTCGTGTTTTAGACGAAGTACACCAGGGGGCATGTGGTAACCACCCCAGGGGGCGATCCCTAGCATATAAGGCGATGAGGCAAGGATATTATTGGCCCACTATGAAAGCAGACGCAATTGAATTTTCTAAAAAATGTGACAAGTGCCAACGATATTCACCTATACCTCATGTACCGTCCAAGCGGATGACTCCAGTTGATAGCCCTTGGCCTTTCGCTCAGTGGGGGGTCGATATCATCGAGCCCTTACCCATGGGAAAGGGACAAAATAAATTCGCGATTGTAGCGGTTGGTTACTTCACCAAATGGGCCGAGGCAGAACCATTAGCCAAGATTACTGAGAAACAAACTACTAAGTTTATATGGAGAAATATTATATGCCGCTATGGACTCTCCCACACTATAATCACCGACAATGGAACGCAATTCAACAACGCAGCCTTTGACGAATTATGTGAAAAGTGGAAGATACGTAACCTCCGCACCTCTCCGTATCATCCTCAGGCAAATGGGCAAGTCGAGGCAGTGAATAAAATCATCAAGCATCATTTGAAAACCAAGCTTGGTGAATGTAAAGGTAAATGGCCAGAACTTCTACCAGAAGTATTATGGGCATATAGGACTACAACTCGAACATCAACGGGTGAAACCCCTTTCTCCTTAGCATTTGGTGTCGACGCGGTAGTATCGGTGGAAATTCAAGTCCCCTCGTATCGGATCGAATAGTATGACCCCGCGGGTAATCAGGAAAACCTCCGACTTCACCTCGATCTCTTGGAAGAATGAAGAAATGCCTCCCAATTACGAGCAGCCGCATATCAACAACGTATTGCTCGCTATCGAAATGCTAAGGTTCGGCCTAGGTCCTTCCAGCTCGGAGATTTGGTCCTGAGGCAAAAACTCGGAGTCCCTGCTCGTTCGCTGGATCCAAATTGGGAAGGCCCTTATCGGGTTATTAAGATTGTGCGACCCGGTACCTATTATCTTGAAGACATGCAGGATGAACCCGTACGTCGCCCTTGGCACGTGGAGCATTTGCTACAATACTTCCCCTAGATTCGATGTAGTTCATAACGACATTTTATTAATAAAGTTGAAGATATCTTTTGGTCGCTACTCCATTTACTTGGACCTGAATAGCCCTGAAGAGAGTGCATACCATCCTCTTGTCCAATTGCCTACCCTTGGTAGGATTAAAATTGTTACTAGTTGGTTGCTTCTCCATTCTATGGATTACAGATAGCCCCGAAGAGAGCATACGTGCTCTCTTGACCAATCTTCTGCCGTTGGTAGAATCAAAATCTCAATCGATAGATCAGTCTATCTCAACGCGGACACGGTCACACGACCCCCGGATTGAGTCTAATTCACTTTTTCATGAGTTAGATGCTCGCGCTTGGTGAAAAGGATCGCACTTCCAGAATGCGAGCAGCGCAGCTTGTGCTCGAATTAAGGGGTCGCAGATCGTTCATCCTAACTGCGAGCAGCGCGGCTCGTGCTCGAATTAAGGGGTCGCGTCCTCTGATGAGTCAACATGTGATCAACACAAAGCAAAAATGAAAGATAAGGAGAATACACGACACTGAAGAAATAGATATTCATTATAATGGACCAAAAGGTCAAATCATTACACAGTCGTTACATATCGATTTCTTCTCAAGAGTATTAAAAAAAAAAAAGAAGAAAAATAAAAAATACACGATGAAGACAAAAGAAGGCAACAAAGTCAGGGCTGATCATCCCCCTCTTGGGCAGGCTCCCGGCTCTCAGCTTCAGGGCCAGCCTCGGGAGCAAGAGCGACATCTGTAGCTCCGGTGACTTCATTCTCGGCAGCAGCTCGTTCTCTAGCTACGACCTCGAAAGCCATCCTATCGAACTCCTCAACATTAAAAGTCGGAGCGATCTGCTGCATAACTCTGACCGCGAAATCGCGACCAGCGATATACGCTTCATATCGCTCCTCGTCATAAAGTGGAGAAGTACGAAACTCCTGGACTGCGTGAGGACCCTCGTCAGATACCATCTGAACGAGGGCCACCCGCTCCTCTTCCCAGTGGATGGAGTCATCCTTCAGCTGTTTAAGTCGCTGTTGGGCCTCCTCAAGCTTGGTCCGAACGTCCTTGAACTGCCCTTCAAGTTGGATCTTGTCCTGGCGGAAGATTTCCTTCTCCTTCTCGCTCTTAGTATGAAGCTCTTGAAGCTTTGCGAGTTGGAGGTCCACTGACTGAAAACGCTCAGTCAGGGATTGAATTTTTACGAGGAGAATCTTCTTTTCTTCATCCAGCTTGGCGATCTGAACTTCCAGAGCCTTAACCAAGCGGTCCCGCCCTTAGACCTCGGCTTCCATTGTCTTCTTCTTCTTCTCAGCATCCTCCACGCTGCGGCGAGCGGCTTCGACATCCCGCCTAATGCGGAGCGTGAGATCCAGGCTCTGATATAAATAAAGAAAGAAGGATTGATTGCTAGTCATCCTATTAAATCACGGAGAGATTAGTAAAAAGGAAAAAGGTTGTTACCTGAACCAACCTCACCTCGATATCAGTGGAGAGAGCCTCTGGGCTTGGCTCAGGCAAACTCCCGAAGGCGTTGGGGGGGATGTTATCAAACATAAACTTGCATATTGGATGCAAGTGTGGGGGGATAACAAAGACCCCCAACCCGGAAGGTTGGGCCACTACCATCTCGTTTGAGCCCGTCTCGCGAGCACCTACGGCACCCAAGGAAGGTGTCGCAGACTCGCGAGCACCAGTAGGCTCGCATGTTATCTCCTTTGGAGGGAGGGCCTTTCGGCGAATTGTCAGCGACTTCGATCACTGGCTGGCCGCGAGCACCTGGCGGTGGAGTCGCAGCAGCCGGAGGAGTCGTAGTCGCACGAGAAGTCGGGGCGGCACCCCCTTTTTCAGCAACACACGGCTGTGGTCCGCGACCAAGTCCGTCCGTCGGGATAGGAGCAGATGAAGGACCGGCTGCAGTCTTCTTCTGCCTTTTCGAGGCAGCACCCTTTAAGCGAGGGAGCACTCCCAGCGTTCCTCTCTTGTCTCCGACGTTTGTCATTTCTTCCGGAGAAATTAGACCCGCCGCACAGAGACAACGAGGCTCTAGAACAGCGTTTACGTGGCGGGCAGCCGCAGGGAGTTTGTAAACTCTAACGAGCTTCTCGTTGAGTCCTCCCGCAGATTTGGCTTCACACCAGTTGGGATCCCTACAAAAAAGAAGAAGAAGAAGGCATATTAATCATCGTAGGGCAAAGGCTCTGTTCCTTTCAGATAGATGGCGAAAACAAAACCCACCTTCGCCAAAATGGCGATTAACGTTATGACCTTTTGGGTCGGAGCCCATTTCGGACTCCCAATTGCCGGAAACATAAAACCATCTTTTTCTCCATCCCGGGCAGTTGGAAGAAGGGTTCCCCAGGATAAAGTTATTCCGGTGTCAGAAGCAAAGGTAGTACCAACCCTCGCTAGCTGGCGCCTTCTTCAGTTGGAATAACCTTAAAAACTCCTCAGCGGTTAACTCATCGTTACCCGCCTGCTTCCAGAGGATAAAAACGCTCAGAAGCACCCGCCAGCCATTTACTATTGGTTGGCCCGGGGCAATCTTATAGAGACGGAGGAAGTTTCGTATGAAAGGGTGGAGGGGAAGGCGTACACCCACTTTGAAAAAGTATTCGTAAAAAGCCACACATCCTGGTGGTGGTGCATCGGCTGTCTCCCCTCTCCCCGGTAATCTAAATGAAACAGAGTCTGGGACTCTATATACCTCTCTAAGGTTAGAGAGTCTTTCCTCCGTCAAGATGGAAGAGTAACCGGAGGCGGAATATCTCCCAGCCGGTACTCTGGCGTTATTGGATTCAGAGGAATCTGGGGTTTCATCTCCCAAAGGAACAATCTCTTCGTCAGAGATTTCCGCAATTATAAAGAAAAATAGGTGGGAGAAGTGAGTAAGAAGAAAGAAAAGAGGGAATACCTCTGTAAAGAGGTTTTTACTCCGGAAACAGAGAAGAAGAAGAAGAAAACTTCGCAGCAGATGGAATTCGAAAATGGAGGATTTTCAGCTAAGTCCGATATTTATATGCAATCATCCCTGTTGATTTGATGGACACGCGGCAGCTTCTCACCCGGCACGCCAGACGAACGGGCGCTGGCATTAAATACGGAAATCGTGGCGCCCGACGCCTCATTTCTGGCGGCAGAAAAAGTTGCGTAAAGCTGGCCATCATAAATGCAGAAGCACGTTAAGTGAATCATGTGCGATTTTCTCCCAGCAGCTAGCTGTCTACACTAACAAACCCTTGGCATAGTTCCTCAATACCAAGGGTTTGGGGGGCATCTGTTGTAGGCAAAGATAGTCTAGCGAGAAGTGAGGGGTCGCGCATCTTTCATGCGAGTAGTCAAGCTCGTGCTCGCGATAAGGGGTCACGCATCTGGAATGCGAGCAGCTCAGCTCGTGCTCGCGATAAGGGGTCGCGCATCTGGAATGCGAGCAGCTCAGCTCGTGCTCTCGATAAGGGGTCGCGCATCTGGAATGCGAGCAGCTCAGCTCGTGCTGGCGATAAGGGGTCGCGCATCTGGAATGCGAGCAGATCAGCTCGTGCTCGCGATAAGGGGTCGCACATCTGGAATGCGAGCATTCCTGACACGAGCAGCTCCCGACATCTGAGCAATCGTGAGTCTTTGCTTTTGATTTGGACGGTCTTCGTATAATAGTTCCAGCAGCCCGTATAGGCCGATTCTGGCTTACCTTCTTCAATGGTTCCGAATCTCAAGGGATTGCTATCAAGGAACGTAATTAACTGATGAGTTGTTGGATAAAATCACTCCTCTATCTGAGGAAAAGAATCTTATCCCACGAAATCAGCGGGATCTCGATATCTTACGTAACAGATTGGATTGCTTCAGATCTATATAAAGGGATGACTCCATTAAGAAAAAGGTACACAATATTCAATCTTTAGCCTCGTTTTGCCTGGTTATTCTTCTTCTTGCTTTGCCTGACTTAAGCATCGGAGGGCTAACGGCTGGAAACCAGCCACCCTTAGTTGCTTTCTGTCTTCTTATAGGTCTGGCGGAGGAAATCCCTGTTGGAGAGAAGGTGAATGACCAGAGGATCCTGTTACAAAATCTGACGTTAACAATTGGTTTATCCTGCCATCGTGTCCTTTGGAGAGATGGCTCCACTTCATTATGGTTCCACTGGCTCTATCGTTGCTTTCCAACGTATGAGATTACCAAATTGTGAGATCCACATTCTATGCATATGACATCCAACCTGTCCAACGGGTGCATCCCATGGTAAAGATCTGACGAACAAAAAATTTGGGGGACCAATTCATAAGGCGTGCCACATCATTTTAAAAAAAAAATGTACACGGCAGTCTGATGATTCGATCAGCCAGATTTTTGGTTTGGATAATTATCACGATGGGACGCATGCATTAGACGGTTGTATGTCATATACAAAGCATGTGGGCTCCACAAATCTCAACTACATCACTAAACAAGGTGTATTCTCAGAAACCAGAGAGAGAGAGAGTTGAAACGAAGATAAAAAAATACAATATAAGAAAAAAATATGGTGTATTCTCAGCAACCATTATTTTGGTAGAGATGCCTTTGACATGTCGCAGCCCTGGAAATGACAATTAACATCCCACTATTCCTTTATTACATGAAGAATGGTATTCAAATCATCAAATCTCTTACTTAATTCCATTTTGGGTCCTTAAAGTTGTGTTCCTCTTAATTATATAATGATTCTAATCATGTTTCTGGTGAAATTGTAAGTTCCAAATGACATTCAAATGAATGATTTTTAGAATCGGTTAATACAAAGATCAACATTATAAAAAGTACAAATCATGCAGTTGGAGATAGATCATTGGAACAAATAAAACCAGTAGGAAAAAAAGAAGAAGAGAGACTTATGTTAGAAGATGGATCCAACGCTAGAGAAATCCATACTTTATGAAGACCAACAAATTTTCTGTTGGATCGGCCTAAAACCATTGAGATGAACTCGTCTTTATTATAAATTATGGATTATCAAACGATTGGGGGGACTTTATTTACCAATTAAAACTCCAAGATTGCATGATAATGTCTACCTTATTAATGTTTCTTTCTCATCCTGTGTACACTCTTTACAAAGTGGTCAATTATTCTATCATTTGTCATTTATTTTTTTATATATGCGAATCTTATTAGTTTTAATTCTTATTACTTGAGATGCTCCAAGCTTAATTAGTTTTAACTAGCTTTGGAAAACCCACCAACACTCATAGTAACCTGTTTTGAAAACTTGTAATTAAAAAAAAAAAAAAATCGATAATTTTTTTTTTTATGATTAAAAAGAATCAAGTAGGCTTCAAATTCAAAATAGAAGAAAATTTACATTAAATATTATTAACAGGGAGTTAAATTACATAAATTATTAACAATTAATAAATAAGAATGGATAAAAAATGTGAAGCTTACCTTTCTGATCATTTTATTATTTACATATCAATATTTCATGTTAAAATAATTATTTTTTTCTAAAGCCATTTCAATGATCGCAATTTATCAATTAAATTTGGGTTTTTTTTTGTTTACATATTCCCACTACAAAAATGGATTATTTGAAAAAAAATATAGATAAAATATTGACTTTCAAACAACTACATAGTTAATTTGTTGTTATTGCAAATACCCAAATTATGTTAGGGAATGTTTGGTGTTGCTTTTGCAACTACAGAATTGATTCGTAGGAAACAATTCTCTGGAATAGTTGCTTGAAAATTGCTTCATGTAAAAAAGTGCATATTTTGTAACTATGCATAATAAAAACCAATTTCGCCATGAAGATTTTAATGGTGGGTGTTGAATCCCTAGTGTTTCATGTGGTGTGGCCCACTTCAGTCTTGAATTTACCTCATTTCTGGAGTCACATCCTAATATGATATTGTGAAATGGATGGACAAAGTAGGCATTGTATGGTCACCATGGTGGGTGCCACAGTGCAGCAGATGGGTGTTATTGGAAAGTTGCATCCGTGGGGCTTCTTTGGAGATGAGATTTGCTAAGCCCACAGGGATGTGCAATACAACTCAGGTAGATGTCATGGCATGTAGGTCTGTAATCTAATCCATCCATTAGAAATGTACTACAATATTAATGCTCTAGCCCAAGAATTAGGTTGATCAGCTACAGTTTGCAAAACAAAAGCAAGGCTCTAAATTAAACACTTGGCTGAAGTTTTTTTAACCCATTCACATGTTTTCAATATCAAGGCCCATCTTTTAAGTGGACTTAGATTAATTTTAGAAAAAACATGGTTGGAACAACCAATTGATGGATTTGATATCAAACTTATGTGTGATGATGGCACATATTTGCAGTCTACAACTCAACATCTTGTGCAATTAACAAACCTTCCAATAAGAGGGATCTTCAATTTTATAAGTGTTTTTCTCAAGTTTGTAGAAGTGGAAATGATTGTATCCCACAGGAGGCTAGGTATTGTGAAAGAAAGTACAAATTTGATTTTTTTTTTTTAATTGATTACTTGAGTGGCTAGAGCTAAACACACTTAAAGTTGATTTTATAATCAAAATAAAATAAAAACACTTTTTTAGTAAATCCAAATATGTTCATATTTTTCACAACTTGTGTCAACAATAGTTAGGCAATGACAAAAATGTGTATATAATAATAATAATAATAATAATAATAATAATTCTCAATTCGAACAATTATAAATAATGACAAAACTCATTATCATACAATTTTTGTTCATCTATCATTGATGGACACCCAACAAATGGATGGTGCGAAACACATGGATGGACCCCACAAATGATTCTCTGAACCCTTCACATAGAGAAAAAACCTTTCAGTGCCTCTACTCTTTTCTTCTTGCATCTTGTTCTTCTTATTCTTTATTCTTATTATTCTCTTTTATCTAAGCTGGTGACACAACATTATCGTGTGGTTTCACAAATAAGGTGAATACTTGTTGCAAGGTGCCTGAGTTCGGTGAATGTATGATACAAAATTATAGAGATTTGTAATTTCACTGTGAATGTAAAATCCAAAATATGAAACGTCGAGCTACATCTCATCTCCACCAACAGATACATAGAAATGCCACTTGTCACCAACCTTGACTAACGTTGTAGTCACCTTTCCCTATGACACGTGGCATAATGTTGTTGTAGATGTGCAAAACGCATGAGACTAATTTGAAAGAAACGTCTCATCATCTCTCTTTTATAAATACATATGGTGAAGCATAGCTTTAGTAACCTTTGGTTAGTACTTTCTCTTGTAGTGTTGAGAGCACAAGTAAAGAGAGATACATCTTCGATTTTTTAGTAAGAGGTTCCTGCTACAGCTGAAGAGTATGAGAGAAAGGTAAGCCTTGTACCCTTGACTATGGGGACATAAGCATTTTGCCAAACAATGTAATTTTGTTCATCTCTTATCTCTTATTTTACTCCTTAACTCTTTGGTTTTCATTTAGCTCTTTTCTTTTATGCTTTTACTTGCATCAATTCTGTGTGGTCATTTTTCTGTAACATTTTGTTGTTGTTTTTTCTCCAATTGAAGGAAGAAAAAAGCAGTAAATAAGAAAGAAAAGATGATTTTAAAAAGATGGACATGCATATTCCAAGGGAAAATGTAGTTTTTTTTTTTTTTTTTTTCCCGAAGGAGGGGAGAGGTATAAGTTTAGGACATGGTATTTTTGTCATTTTGAAGTGGCATGTTATCATTTTGAAAACAAATGCCTCTAAAGTTAACAATCGTTGGAAAAGTAACAGCAAAATGGGTATTTGTAATGACCACATATTAAGAATGTGGTTATTTGAAAGTCAATACTTTGAGGTGAGTATAGAAGAATACCTTGTTATTATTGTTGTAGATATTTGCAAAAAACCCTTTTAAGTTTTTAATTTTATCTATATTATTTTTACAATATCAAATATTCATAAATTAACAAACCAAACATATTTTATGTAGGAAGAGTATATTTAAGGTGTTAACTTGCTTTAAATCTATTTCCTCCAATATCTCATTTCTCCTATACTTGTTCTAATCTTGAAATACAAGATAAATACATGTTAGTAAAAACATGAACAAACGATCAAACAATATGGTTAAGATTATTTCAAAAAAAGAAGAAGAAGAAGAAGAAGAAGAAGAAGAAAAAAACTAAGAAATTTCAAGAATGCATGATGACAGTTTAAAATATTCTTCCAAGCTGGCAATTCATGTGAACACCCCTCTATAAGTTATGCAATGTCTTCAATGTATCGCTTAACATATTTATTGGTGATTTAAGGTGCGGCTGCCAATTATAAATGTGTTATGAAAAATATTTACATGCTTAGTTAAATGTATGCCTAATGTGTAGAGCTTGTATCTATAAATACAACAAGTACATCCAGAATTCATGCCTAACATTTAATAGGAAAAGAGAGAATGATGTGGAGGATTGGTTGTTACTAAGATCCACTGGTACTACTCAGGCCACCGGATGGTCCGGATCCAATTTAAATGGGTCTAGGTCTAGTTTTTATTTAGCCCCAATTTGAAAAACTTAGATTAGTTACAAGTCCACTCTTTGGACCTAATTTAAAAAATAGGGTCAGATTTGGGTGGTCGCCAGATGAACTTAAATAATATTATTTGTATATAATGCCAACTACTTTTGGAAAATTTTGCCCCTGCAATAAGTATTCCGGGGTGGAAACCTTTGGATATTCAAAGGATACGGGAAGACATTTGAAATGAAGGTAAGGGTATTCTAGAAATGGAGTTGTTATAGGTGGAACATGGATGGATACATGACGGTGGGCCCCCACACAGATCTGGTCGGACGCTTAAAGGTCCGACTAGTGGTCGGACGCAATCCACATCCACTGTCAAAACCCTTTTCTTTTTCTCCTTTGCGTGTAGCCCGAAGTGTGCGGATTAACACCTTTAAGAGGCTGCTCGAAAACAACCCAACGTATTACAATACCATTACAATAGGATACATAAGGACTTTAGCCTTTGAATCTAGATCATCTGAAGATCCGAACCATTTACAAGATGAGGATTGCTTTGCATGGTGAAAATGCAATAAAATTAAAGCTCTCATTGGGTTATTTTAACCCTTCGATAATTACTCTCTTTTGCCTGTGGAAAGCCACTATAAAGTTTACATGATCCAAGGGTTGAAATATTTAATCGTAGAGTTTTTTTTCCGGCAATGCACTATCCAAGAGGAACCTTGCCAAACAAACAGTAATTTGTTTGAACAAACCTTTCAAATCTCTCCATCTCTCTCTGCCTTCTCTCTCCACATGCATTACTTGTGCCATACCCCCTAATGTTATTATGGAGAGCTTTGCCAAGCCTACATACATGTACAAGTCAGCTAATGCATAAGCCATTGTGAATGCCAGCATGGCACTCAACTGCACTATCCAAGCCATCATTCTCAGAATTATAGAGGAATTTTGCAGTAAAAATTTATATTATTTTCACTAATCACTTTGAGAAACAAGAGCTAAATTGCTTGATGAAACAAAATAAGGAAAAATGAATAAGTTGCAGCAATAATGGGAATAAGCTATAATATTATTATCTTCATGCTAATTTGGCACACGTGTGCTTTATCAAATCTTTCCATCAGGTGCAAATACTGTTTGGATCTTCTATCCTTAAAAAATCAGCCCATTTCAAACTTAAGGTGGGCCCCAACATATGACACAAATGAAATTGTTACAACCATAAATTCACTTTGTACATTGTGGCCCACCTAAGGAGTGAAGCTTACGGATTTGAAGAAGAAGATCTAAGCATTACTTCCAACCAAATAAAAAGCTCAGATCTCACACACGTTTTACATATTGGCATGTGTGACTACATGTAGATGAGCCAAGCTTCACAATGGAATTAGCAAATGTCACGCCCCAAATTCGGTTCTCGACGTCCATTCGCTGTAACCCGAATTCAGAGGTGGCAGCCTCCGTAGTACCCCGATCTCGGATCCTAACCCTACACGTCAGGTTCCGATCCTGGGATACCACAAGGAGGATTTTAGGGTCTGAAATTTTTTTTTTGAAAACATGAGCATCACAATATGAGTACCATCAAAGACAAACACAATAATTTCACTAAATCATTCGTTTATATACAGTACTGAAAAGTAAATACACAATGCGTAAATATAAAAACTGTGCACAATCCGGCACCTCCTGCTACTGCACTCCTAACTCCAACTCAACGTTGCTGATATACTCTGGTAGAACCTGCAGCGTAACAAACGCGCATAAGCTTCGAACGAAGCTTCGTGAGTGCGTGTGTGCGTGCACAATGCGTATGAGAAACATGATAAATATCAGAGTAAGCAGTAAAGCATGATGAGAAGACTAAACCAAAACTTAGCCCAATTAGGCTACACGATCATGTGATATGAATAACTAGCCTACCACGGCTATGCAAGCATGCAATACAGATAACTAGCCTACCATGGCTATGCAAGCGTGCAATACAGGTAACCAGCCTACCAAGGCTATATACTCTTACTATGCAATGGCCTATAGGGCCTAATGTCACATACAATGATCCAATGCATGTATGCAAATCACCACATCTCAGTACAGTGGTCCAGATGCGAACAGTCATAACGCAGTCACGTAAGCAATGCAGGACTCGGAACTGGTAGCTCGCCCAGTGTGGTAGCTCGCCCAGGCTTACAGCCTCGCCCACGTCACACCCGCCCACATCAGGTCCGTCCCACACCATACAGAACATCAGTCACATCACTGATACCAATACCATCTCTGAAACGGAACATCACCGGGGTCTCACAGACCTCACTACTCACCAGTAGAATGCCAAAGCCTATCTGGTGCAATAGCGGACCTACTCACAGCTGGTCAAACTCAACCCCCTTTGCCAACACTCTTCCGGCAGGTTAGGTCAGACCTCCTTCCAAACTGACCACGTGCAGTGGATAACACCGCCGTTTGGTATTCGGCATAGTGGTGTATGATTAAACCACCCGGTCCTTGAATGGAGCACCCACCTTGGTACCAACGGGATCAGGGACTTTCACCCAGGGACATCTATGGCATCCTGTTTAAAGATCACATATTTCCGGTGTTCCTGCAAACCACGATGGAGCTGTGGTTGCAACGTAGTAACCATGCTATATGCGGCACAAGCAGACGGTGCGAAATGCAACCATGCATACAAACGTGGGACGACATGCCCGTGCAAGTCTCCAAAGAGCACCATAAAACTATAAGGTCTCAAACACAATGTCACCGTCAGCTGGTAATGAATTGCACGACAATCACGACCGATATGGCCGGTTGATACAAGACAATCAGATGAGCCAAGCATTCATGATGCATGAGTCAAGTATACAGTATGAGTGCCAACAAGTAGTTCATCTACCACGATGGCTATAAATCAATCTAGTCCAACCTATTTGAGATATGATTAAGATGAGGGGACACATATGAATGATCGAGTCATAGTGCGGGATGTCGCTAGCCAGGGAATCTCGCACCAAGGGCTACAAGGTATGCTAAGCTATTCCTACCATACAGTGTAAGTCAGGATGATAGATTCCTGTCCTCGAATAGTCCCATACCTATTGGAGAGGTTTGCGATAGAGAGCACATGAATTACATTTGCGCGACTACATCTCGAATGCTTTATGAATGCGTTTATGCCCTAGTGATCCCCAACTAACAATGGTGATTCGGGATGCATACTCATTACACATGCATGGTGATCGTCGAAGCATATAGTATAAAGATCACATATGAGTATTCCAAATAACACTACGTGTGGCAACAGACATACTAAAAATAGCATAAAAGATAATTCACTTATAATACAAAGAAACATAAAGAGATAAGACTCTAAATGGATGGTATACAACAACACAGATGGTCCAACAACTGAACGGTGTGGATTAACCTTCAATATTTAGATAACCCAAATGGAAAGAAAATGATTGAATACACTACCGACACATCAAAGGTAGAATCTACTGGAGCGGCAAGAGTAGAATACCCAAAGTCATGCCGAGACCCATAATCCTGTAGTACCGTTGGGATAAACACAATAATGGTCCATAAAAGGAATATTATAGAACGTATTGAAAGATAGACAGGTTATGACAGAGAATCATAAATGGTAAGGAAATCTGAGACAGATGATCAATACGATGAGGTCCAAAAGAGACGACAGGTCTAACCTCATACTACAAGATAGGCTCCATATAATGAATGGCCTAGATGACATACGAACGTCGAGGATGAGCCCCATACTCGTCCTATAGGTAAATGGACGGTGTGGATGAGATATACAAGATATGGTGGTCTTTAATAATTGGGTATAAGGGTAGAAGGGGTGAGTCATATGAGTATACAAGCTGAGTTACTAAGATCAATCAACATGGTGAGTCAACAAGGTAGGTCAATAAGGCAGGTTGACAAGACGGGTCAACATGGTGAGTTAATAAGGTGAATTAACAAGACGGTTCAACAGGGTGAGTTTAAGAAAGTAGCCCTGTGACTTGGATCGAGTGAACATTTAGGTATGACCTTTCAATAAGGGTTTACACGACTAATCATCAAGGTAGATCCACGGGATGGACAACGCGGTCATTCGAACACGCACACTAAGGTGGTCCCAAGGGCCATCCTGTACATAACATGCTAGGGTTCATTCATTTGGATGGTTTGGATTAAGCACAAAATTAAGGCGGTCCTTATGGATGACCGACATACATATCGCACCACGGAGGCCAATAGCTGACGTGGATAGAACACATGCATAACAAGGTGGACCCGGGGTTGGGTGTAACCGCACGAAGGAGTGGGGAAGCCACATACATCAATGAGCCCCAACAGTTTGGGATCAACCCGATATTTGTGCTTTCCCCACGAATCAAGTGAGATGGCAAACAAACACCATGGTGGGGCCCGCACACCACACGTGTGGAACCCCACCCATGGCTGGGTGACTTATTAACAAGAAGAATGGCAAATAAATATAACAGATGGGTCCTGTAAAGTTTCCAATGGTAGGCATTCAATCACCCTTATCTTCTACGTGTGGCCCACCCAAAACTGGGCCCACACCTTTACCAAGAAGAACGACAAAGTATCCCCAACATTCATCAAGGTGGGACCCAAAGTCGGGCCCCATCACCTTTGATTAGATGGATAAATAAACATTACAATGGCCCTAAGGAAGGTTTCAAAGGTGGGCATCAATGGCCACGGTTTCCTACAATGTGGTCCACTTGAGGTTGGGATTTACCTCATCATGAGAGCCCACGGCCCTAGAATAATATGAAAAAGCAGATGGGCGGCATACATAAAACAGATACATCGTGGTGGGACCCATAGAGCATAGCACCCAAATGGGCCCCAAGCATTTTGAATCAAACTAATATTTTTGTTTCCCCCTTGACCCATATCCATGTGATCTTATGAACAAGTTAAATGACAAATAAACATCACTGTAGAGCCTGGGAAGGTTTCAACGGTGGAGATCATAATTCCCACTGTTCCCATGGCATGGTCCACTTGGCATTTGGATATGCTTCAATTTTGGCTCAGCCACTAAAATGAGCTGGAAAAACATGCGGGCGGAATAGATAAGGCACATACATTATAGGTGGGCCCAACGAGTGGGGCCCATTGCCATGCCCAGAGAGGGCTGCGCCGCTGGGCAGCAGCGTCCCCTGGACGTTGTCTGTCCAGTGGCCAGCTTTCATATATATATATATATATATATATATATATATATATATATTTTTATATATATTTTTTTTATTTATATCCTCTCTGCAAGTGGGGCCCACAAGCTTTTGATCAATCTGATATTTTTGTTTTCCCTTATTACATGCATGTGTGAGCTCATGAATAGGTTGGATCTCAAATAAACATCATGGTGGGCCATAGGTAGGTTTCAACGGTAGGGCCATTGTCCCTACTGTTTTCTGTGGTGGGGTCCACTGAAGATTTGGATCTGTCTCATTCTTGGGGTTATGCCCTGAAATGATCTCCCCAACTGGATGGACGGTGTGGATACAACACATGCATGATGGTGGGACCCACGAGTGGGCCACCAGCTGGCAGCAGAGCCAGCGTCTAAGGACGTTGGTACGCCCAGCGTGCGGACGTCTCTCCTCTCCTTTTTCTCTTTCTTCTTTTTTTTTGTTTTATTACACTCATATCAGGTGGGGCCCACATGGGACTGATCCACTTCGTTCATCAGCTGGGACATCTCATGGTGGGTCCAATGAGCCCAATATTGGGTATATTACAGGGTCTACAAACATCAGTGTGGGCCGAGGCAGTTTCGACAGTGGACATCATTCACCCCACTGTTTCATGTGGTGCGGCCCACTTAAGAATTCAGATCGGCTTCAGATTTGGGCCTTGGCCCTAAAATGATATGGGAAAACAGATAGACGGTGTGGATGGGACACAAACATCAAGGTGGGTCCCACGAGTGGGGACCCCTCCCAGCCGTCCTGACGCTGGACGGTTCCAGCGTCCCAGACGCTGTGAACGTCCAGCGCTGGACGTTCTCTTTCATTTTTTTTTTCTTTTTTTTTCTAAGCTTATATCAGGTGGGGCCCACTTATGGACAATCCACCCCCTCCATCATGTTCCCCAGATCATTGGGGTTCTAACAAGCCCAATATTGGGCAGGTAATGTGGTCCACAAACATCACAGTGGGTCCAAGAAGTCTCAACAGTCGTTTCCACTGTTTTCTATGGTGTGGTCCACCTGAGATCTGGATCTTCTTCATTTTTGGTATCCAACCCCAAAATGAGCTGGAGAAACTGATGGGCGGTGTGGATCGAATACATGCATCAAGGTGGGTCCCACAAGTGGGAACCCACGGTCATGCCCAAAAGGGCTTCGTCCCAGCGCTGCTGGGCAGCAGCGTCCTCTGGACGCTGGCTGTCCAGCGGCCTTCTTCTTCACTTTTTTTTTTCTTTTCTTTTTTTTTTTTGTAAATTCAAGTGGGGCCCACATGTGTAAGATCCACTCCATCTAACAGCTGGACCATCGCATGGTGGGTCCACAGGGTGGACAGCGTGGGTGAACTACATACATCATGGTGGTCTGTTGGCCACACTAAATATGCCACAAAATAGGTCCCAAAGTGGGATCCACACCATCAAAAGGTGGGACCCATTCATGGACGATCCAGCCCATCCATCTCATTGCCCATCACAAGGTGGGACCAAGGAAAGAA
Organism: Liriodendron chinense; assembly: GCA_003013855.2. Taxonomy (NCBI): domain Eukaryota; kingdom Viridiplantae; phylum Streptophyta; class Magnoliopsida; order Magnoliales; family Magnoliaceae; genus Liriodendron; species Liriodendron chinense. The sequence continues at coordinate 8,736,286 of ML058446.1, forward strand.
AACGAAAAGTAAACGAGAAAAAGGGGGGAAAGGTATGCACTCACAATGATGGTTGGACGGTTGGATTGCCGATCGGACGGTCCGGATGATGATCGGGGTCCTCCAAGCTTGATCTTCACCTTCAATCTCTCTAACTCTCTCTTTCTCTCTCTTGATCTCCCTCTAAATCTCTCTACTTCTCTCTCTTCTCTCTCTTCTCTCTCTCTCTCTCTCTCTCTCTCTCTCTAACTCTTGCAATTGAGAAGGCCACCCCCCCCCACGTATGGCTCTTGTATGGGAGAGGGGGGGGTACATGAGATGCTTATGATGATGATGGGAGAGGACATGGGGGAATGGGTTGTGATGATGGCTAGATAATGATGATGATGATGGGAGAGGGCATGGGAGGTGTTGACTTTGGTGAGAGAGGTATGGGTTGGAGTTGGTGTGTGTAGGCTAGGGTAATGATGGGGGTATGGGTAAGGGTGATGTGATAGATTTGACATGTTGTTGGGAATTGTACAAGTGGGGCCCACGCCACACGCGCGTTGCGTGGCCCACCTCGAATTGCACGAACGTATGCTTCTTACACACCGGGTATCGCAATTGGGCGTGCCGCGCGGCGTTGGAATCGTGGCGCCCGCGCGGTCGCAAGGGTACAAGTCTTGGGTCGTTGCGGTACTAAATCAGGGTCGCGATCAAGGCTCTCTAATCTGATCCGTCCGGGACGTACCGGTACCGGAAACTAAACGTACGGAGGGCAATTCAGGGTACGGGTCTTACAGCAAACCTCTATAAGAATCCAGATCCCAAGTTTCTTATGTTTCATTCATTCTTTTAAAAAGCTCAAATTCATGGATTTCTCTTAGACGATACTCTGTTAAATTAAAAGATGGCAAAACAAATGAATGAAACTACAGAAACTTTGGGAGGGCCAACAACTTTACCAAGACATTATTATCACCTCAATTTTGCGACCTTTCTTTTTGGCCTGTTTGTTTAATGGTAAATGCATGTAAATGGTGGTGAATGAGTAATAATGATAATTTTGGTTAGGGCTGAAAGTCGGGCGGGTTGGGTTGGGTCGGGTTGGTGCTCAACCCTAACCCAACCCAAGCCTGCTCGGTCGGGTTGATAAATGCTAATGTCTTCATTATTACATTAGTCTATTATGTTTCAGTACACGTCTTATTTAAATATGTATGGCTTTATTAATTATGTATGTAGTTATTTATTATAAAAAACTTCACTTTTTTCTAAACAAACTAGCTAAAATATAGGATAACTACTCTTTTAATATTCAAAGCATATTAAATTCAAGCATATCAAATTACAAACATTATAAGTTTACCTCCTAAAGTAATATAAACTAATAAATTTACTTAAGTATAATAAAATTATAATTAACTTGTATATAGATCGGGTTCGGGTTGGGTTGGGCGACCTAAGACCTCAACCCAAGCCTGACCCAAGCTTTATCGAGTTGGTGTTTGCATAGCCCAAGCTTGAGATTGGATTCGATATTTCCTACCCAAGCCCAACCCAATGTTAGGTCAATCATGGGTCGGTCAGGTTAACCCGCCCAACTTTCGGCCCTAATTTTGGTATTTACATCACTATAGATGAAAATAAGCACAGATTTTGAAAAATGACTCACAAAAACTCCATGGGCCCCACCATGATGTATTTTATCATGCCATCCCATTCATTTTGTCATATCATTTTAGGGCATGAGCTTAAAAATGAGGCCAATCCAAAACTTCTGTAGCCCCCAAGAAATTTTTCAATGGAAGGCATTTAATCTCCACTATTGTTTATGGTGTGGTCCACTTGAGCTTTGGATCTGTCTCATCTTTCAGCTCATGCCCTAAAATGATTTGGAAAAATGAATGGATATAACATGGATATCAATTAATTGAAAAATGAATCACATACATCATGGTGGAGCCCACTTGTTACGAGGTTAAGATTTGTCTGAGTGAAATTCCTAATTTAAACCAAACATTTTTTCATAATTACCTATTTATCACAATTTACATTGTATTTACAGCCAAGCAAACAAGCCATAAATGTCTTATATGATTTAGGGCCTGTTTGGGTAAAGGATTTGGGGCAAAGATTTGTAAAATCCTTAGATTTCCCAAAGCCACACTCCCAAATCCAGATCCCAAAAGAACTAAAGAGTCTCATTTAAAAGCAAGACTCTTTTAAAAGCCAAAAAGGAATTTCTTGCTAATAAATGCTTTACCATGGCAATAAATGCTACCCAAATTCAAGAATTCTTCGCTTGATAGCCACATAGTCAAACTTGGAGTTTGCCGAATCCAAATCTAACGCAAATAATTTGGAGCTTGCCTAATCCAAATCTAATGCCAATCTATGAATTTGACAAGTTCATGAAGTTATCAAATTCACCTTTTCATTTTCTTCATCCCAAACAGGGCCAAGGAGCTTGTCATGGAAACTGCACTCTATATGTGCTTTGAAGCCTGTATTTTATGATGCCAGTGGCTTCACAATATCTGCACTCCCATTCATACAAATCTCACGCCTTTCTCATTCAGAGCGTAAGTTGGTGTGCCACACATGATAGGATATGCACCATGCTCTGGCCTGTGTTTCATACGAGTGGGGCCCACCTTTTAAGCGACCCATGCTGTTGGTCCAGTGAGCAAGTAATATGCATCACACTGGCCTGTAAATTCACCACCATCCAACAGTCCTAGTTGTCCTACAAATAGATGGTTAAACATGAAATATGGTCAATGGGCAATATGAAATGGGAAGAAGTCCACTGTACCCTAATCTAGGGTGGGGCCAGATGAGCAAGCTCACTTAGAGGTGGGTAGCACACAATGATCACTTGTTAAATACTTTCTCCCACCCTAGGATGTGATGCACTCTATTCCTGTACACAGGACATGGACAGAATTCATCATCTGGCCTTCCATATCTTATAGGGAGCATGTTCCAAAGATACCACTCACTGGACGATTCCAGGCATCCCAATTGGAAGACTATTCCCATTGAATGTAGAAGATTGACCTGCTTTTTTTTTTTTTTTTTTTTTTTTTTAATTTTTTAGTTATCCACCATCCATGGATTGTCCCATCAGTTGATTTTTCAGATACATCCATGGTGGGGGCCCTAGATGAAGAATTTAGATAATTTCTGGGATGTAGTCCATGGTGTGTACTAACAGTGGGATGTGTGAACTAACCCACACTGTTAGTCACCCTCCAATGTTAGTCACCCCCCAGATGAAGAATCTAATTATGCATGTTTGTAAATCATAACACATCAATGATTTGCTCCCATGGATTTGTCAAATCCAATAGATTTAGAAATCCATTGATCAGCAGCCATCAGGTATTTCGTAAATTCAAACTTACAACCTAAATCCATTGATTTGTCGGGAAAAAAAAAACCAAAAAAAAAAAGAAAGAAAGAAAAAGGAAAAAAAGAAAAATCCTCTTTCAAAAGTCATTTTTGTCGAATCCACAAAATGAGAGATTCCCAAAAGCAAATTGCTCTGCCACAGCAATAAATGTTCTCTAAGTCCATGGGTTTATGGCTTGATTTCCAAACAACAAATTAAAGAATTGGGATTTGCCATATCTATGTTCCCATTTCCCTTTTGGCTTCCCAATTCACATCAACCCGTTCCAGGGCTTGAGACCTGCAAACTCCACTCCTACTTCCATGTGGAGTTCTTTTACAATGACACTACTATAAGAATACAGGGTAGGATTGTGTGCACTCAAAGCACACCTATCTCCCACCATCCAATGGTTGTGGGCGAGAATCTTGACGCACTTCAAAAAAGTATTCTAAAATTTCAGATTTTGAAATTCTTATAAATTCCCGCCAACTGACTTCAAATGGTGAGAAACTCTCCATGTCCCCCAGCCACGTGCGGGATTTCAATAACAAATCTCACACAGTAGGATTCAGCTAAAATATCCAATAGTATATACTATGAGCATCTCATACCAGGATCGTGTCATGTCCAATGCCATGCATTGAGCATAGACGAATATCAATTTTGTCAATTCATCATAGTGTGTCAATTTTGTTCATATTGTAAACTAAAACATTGTACTTTAAGCCATGATGCATGTGTTTCAAGGGAGAAGAAAATAAAAAGGTAATGGTTATTTACATGAGAACTATTGAAACATGGATTCCATTTTCAGGGGTCTTGTTTTGATACTAAATGGAAATCTCATATTTGTGAGATGGAACATTTAGTTTCTTGTTCCAAAGAATCCAAACCATGGAAAAGTGCTGTGATTGCGTTGTGGAATACCCCCTTCTTCTGTCCTTCAAACATCTCTCACGGCCTGTTTGGTTGGTATCTGGAAACCTGTTTCTAGCTTAATATCTGGATTCCAGCGAAATTCAATTTTAACTGGTGTGTTTGGCGGCAAATTCCAACCAAACGGGATTCCATCTGGAAACCTAAATTGGCCGGAATCGGGATTAATGGAAACGGTGTAGGGGACCGTTTCTAGGGAAGGGAAAAGATGTTAAGTGAGCGTCATTCAATATTGATGATAATACCGTAGGGTGGTGCCCACCTCAATGTACGTGTTGTACATCTATGATGTATGCGTTTTATATCCACACAATCCATTCATTTTGAAGCTCAATTAAAGGCATCAGACAAAAAATGAGGCAGATCTAAATCTCAGGTGGACCACACCACAGGAAAAGTGTTGATTGAACGTCCACCATTAAAAACTTCCTAGGGCCCACTATAATGTTTATTTGCCATCCAACCCGGCCATCTGTCTTGCGGTACTACTATAGGCCAGGGGTCAAGTTCTCAGGCGGAACCGAAGGCCAAGTGGGCCATGATGCAAGCAATGGTTGGATTACAAAGTTTTCAACCAAACAGCAGGTTCCAGATGGAATCTGGGTTTCCAATTCGGTTTCTGCAATTTAGGATTCCAACACTGGAATTTGGATTTCTCTAGAATCTAGATTCTGCAACCAAACAGGCCCTAACTGTCGCATCAATGGAAAACCTTCTCCATTTTCATTGATTTCCATGGAATTGGTGATTTCCAAACATGCCCTAAGACTTCCGGCAAAATCTCCTCTACTGTATAAGGAAAAAAGGTTCTGGATTGAACTGCTGGGAAGTTTCAGTTAGAAATAAGTCCATCCGCAGACATTTCCCATAGTGGCAAAATATTAATTGGTAGACCTAGGCCCAAAAGACTAACATTTTACCAGGGCATCGTCACCTTAAAGTGATGGTCAGCCCCACAAGCTGAATGTTGAATCCATGGAAGGGCATCCTCTCTTAAAATACTTCCAAGCTTTTGACCACGAGCCTAAATGCATGCTTTGATCGGATATGGCAGAATTCAGCAAATTTCTTCAGGAAATATAATGTTGAAAATAAGCTGCACTGCAAGAAATATACGATCATGAAATCAGATGAGACCATTCCTTTTTGCTTAAGTAAGAAAATGGAAAACAAGGAAACCCAATGACTCTACTTGGTTAGGTTCCCTACCTTCCTCTTTGGGGATATTAGGTTGATCTGCCAGGAGTTGATGGAGAGCACTCAGATCGCTACCACTGCTTTGCAAGACAACAACATTATATTCATGGTTTGAAATACTGTTTTTTCCCCCCATATTTTTTCATATGAGGTGAGAAAATCCATGCAAATTTTGAAAACCACAAGGAAGAGAGATGCCAGATATTGGCAGTAGCAGTCTATTGAATCAAGTTCAATGCTGCTCACGAGAGATCCATCAAAATCACTGATCCAGTAGTCAAATGCTGATTCCTAGTGCCTCAAGGAAAGTCCTGAGTTTCTTTAACACATTTAAGAAATCTTGCTCTGTTGGCTAGCTAGTTTTTATTTTTATTATTATTATTAATTCTAACAATAAATCATTTTTCTATCAAAATTGTATAGTAAATGACAGTGGGGTTCAGAAGAAGAACAACTAATTCCATAACCAAAGCCCCCCTAATTTTAGTGTTTCCCGATTAAAGATGTTTGCTAGCCACACACACTTGTACATATGGACAAATGCGTGCCAACTTGGCGCTTGTGTAGGACATCCAATCTGAAATCAAGTGGGAGCCAGACATCAATTGTTTCCACGCATATGTAGTCGAACTGATAGATGAACCACTGGAATTTTTGTCCAGATCATCTACAGTTTTACACGGTGTGTCCCATCTGACAAATGGGCCCGGATGTCTAATTCATGTGACAGGTTAGCACATGTCCACGTGTAGAAGTGCATGTGAGGTTACCAGACCTCTTCAATGTTGAGGCTATCTACTTAAGAATTAAGATGATATCTGATGATGGACGGTAACCACAAATGGTGAAAGATAGATGCGGCTGCAATCAGTTATAAAACTCAAACAAACGGATCAATCAAAATGTCAACTAGACTGCTAAAGCAGAGATGATGACAAAATATATGAGGAAGAATTTAGAGGTAAATAATAGTAATCGGTATAGGTAATGTAAAGAGACGAGATCCTGTGGATGGATATTAGTATTATCTAAAAATGTTGGGGTTATGCTTCAAGAAAGATCTAGTTGTAAACATCGAAAACTCGACTCGACTCGACTTGATGTCTAGCCGGATTGGGTCAACTTGAAGACTCAACCAAATCTTTACTTGACTCAACTCGATATTTTAATGATTAATTTAAACTATTTAGTCTGGTGGAAAAATTTTAAAATTGTCGGGAAGAGATGAAATAAAAGAAACAAAAGAAAACACAACTTTAGTGTCTAGTGTACTGTTAGTAGGTTCTGACCTTCTCAAAAGAGGTTGCTTGTTCGAATCCCATCACATGCAACCTTTTTTTTAGCAAAACCTCCCAGCTGACTGAACTAGTGACTTGGTCAAGTCATGTCAAAGTCACCTGAGATTTTGAACCGACTCGATGAGTCTTATCAAGTCACGAGCAAGTCAGGCTCGCCAGCATGTTTCTAAGAGACGGCTCGAAATTTTGTTGAGTCAAGTTGACTGGGATAAGTTTTGAGATGAGTCACCAAGTTTTATTGATATGGAAAACAGTAGCTGCAGATGTTGCACAGTAGTTTCTGCTGCCGCCTGTTGGTTTCTAGTGGGTGGGGGATACTATCCTGATTCCTGAGAACATATATGGTGTTTGTATTGGTGGGAAGGATTCCTTTCCAAACTTTCCAACATCAGAGACAGCAAGACAGGAGACATAAGATTGTTCTAATGTTCTCACAGGTCCCATCACATGGCTTTTTCTTGATTTACCTAATCAAATATCAATAAAACTATTATGTCATTTTAAGCAGAGATGGTTGCCTAACAAACTCAGATGTATTTTGGATTGCTGTGATTGCCCATTCAATCCAGTTTGGCATCATTCATAAAATTGGTGAACACCACCGTAACCTATGGTAGTACTAGGTAGAAGTGGGACTGGTATGCCACCGGGGCTCACATGATGAATTCACAACATTCGACCGGTCCATCAGATGTGTCGCCTCACATTACCAATAAGAATAAACAATCAGCCGAAAAGGAAACTCAGGTAGACCACAGCACAGTGGACAAGTTGAGGGGGTACACCAACCCTAGATTTGCTTGGGTCCCACCATGTTTTGTACATAAAATCCAGGCCGTCCAGAGCCTTCATCTGCCCTAGATTAATGATCAGGACAGAAATCAGGCTATTCTGCACCTCAGGTTACCCCCAATGAGAATCAAGGGTGGGCATCCCCTCCCATCTTGTTCCCTCTCCTGTGGCCCACCAGTGTTTTGGATCGAGCTGATTTTGAAGTCCTGGGTTTGACCTGAGGGGATGTATCATATGGACTGCTTCAAATACATAGACCACGTAGGCCCCCACATCTACCTGGTACCATTGTAAGCTTGCGGTGGTGCACCGGACTGGAGCGCTGCGCACCTCTTCATAACAATAAAATATTCCCATTGTTTCTCCTTCATATGAAATATTGAGTAATTTTCTTTCCCCTCTCATCAAATATTATTATAAAACACAATTGCCATATTAAGTAATTTTTCTAATTTTCCTTTACCATTTTATCTAGTTTATCATCACTTGCCCACACATGCACGCACAAACATAGACTCACATGCAAGCTTCTACATTAGAACTGTGCTTAAACCTTGACGATTCTTCTGAAACTGATCTGCATATTTGAAGGAAAAAGTACTAATGACTGATGCATATTTGATTCAGTGTGAACTCAGATCCAGGTATGCGCTGAAAATTCTATATTATTATTTAAGAGTGCTCCTCTGATTGATATTCACAATAGAATCTTTGAATTACCTACAATCAATCACCACCACTTCAAGTACAGGAATACCTTAAAGCAAGATGTCAAAACTGATCGACAAGCCTCACCTATGGTTCATTTCCATATTCGATGTTCAGTTTAACTTCTCATGCATGTAATTTGTCTCTTTTCTTGAGAAATCAGAGTCCTATTCAAACAAAGAAGCCTTATAACAGTACTTCTAGCAGAAACAAGGCATGGCTTCTGTTAGAGAGAAAAAGAACTTACAGAAAGAGAGACAAGGTTGGGGTTGGATGTCCAACCCTTTGCCTTTTTATACATAAAGTGCCCTTAGCCTAAAGGATAAAAAAGGAAAATAAAATAAAATAAAAGAACACGAGATTCACGGTCCCATGTAGACTATGGTCCCATACAAATATATGTTTACACTTTCCCTCAAGCTGAAGCATAGATATCAATCATGCCCAGCTTGCCAAAAATACATCATCTTCCATCAACTGTAAGAGCCTTGGTGAAGATATCAGCAAGCTACGAAGCAAATGGAACAAATCTAGTAGAAATAATGCTAGTAACAACCTTCTCATAAATAAAATGACAATCAGCTTCAATATGTTTTATCCACTCATAAAAGATGGGATTAGAAGCTATATGAGTTGCAACCTATTTGTCACAATATACGGGAATAGAGGTCTGCACTAGAAATCCTAACTCAGCACCAAAATTCTTCAACCACAAAATTTCACACATTGAATTTGCCATAACACAGTACTCAGCTTCAGCACTGGATCATGCAACAAGTGTCTACCTTTTAGTCTTCCAAGTAATAAGATTATCTCAAGGAAAAAGTACATTACCCTATTGTATAACATTGGTCATCTATCAAAGAATAGCCTCCAATTTTAAAACTACTGTGACACCTAACAAGATACCACATCCTGGAGAATTACTTATATAACACAAGATGCAACAAACTACCTCAAGATGACTGGCACGAGGAGCACGCATAAATTGACTTACCAAACTCATTGCATAAAATAGATATGGACAAGTAATAGTCAAATTTATTAACAGACCAACCAAACGCTAGTATGTACGTGGATTATCAAGAAGCTTCCCATCATCAGTCAAAAGCTTCTTAATAACCCCTAATGGTGAATAGTAGGTTTAACACCAAGCTTACTAGTTGAAGGCAACAAATAAAGGGCGTATTTTCATTATGACAACTTTTTTTTGAGGCACCGATTTTATTCTAAGGCTATAAAAAGTGGAATAGAATATAAAGCAAAACAAAAAAGAAAAGTAGACAAAAAGATTACACCCCTAGAAGGGCAATGAGGACGCTATCGTCCAAATCCTTAACGCCAGCGGCCCACTTGAGCACCCAAAAAAAAAGCTTTACGCTTAATTGCTTCAATAGGAGCCGCTATGTTTTCAAAGCACCACCTATTTCTCTCCCCAAATGGCCCAGAGGCATGCCATAGCCGCCAACCACCAAACCGCCTTCCCTTCCTTCGCAACTCCTTCGTGCCATGAATCTAAAAGGGAATGTATGGACATAGGCATGACACAAGAGACGTTGAGAGACACAAAAATAAATTCCCATGCCTTTCTAACAAAAGGGCAATGAATGAATAGGTGATACATTGATTCCACATCCCACATGCACATGATAAAAATATTTGGAAGGATCATTCTGTTTTTTGCATAGATTGTCCACTGTTAGGACCCTATTTCTTCTCAACGACCAGATGAAAGCCGCCACTTTCAGAGCACCATACTTACAAAATCGAAAATTGTGAGATGAGGGATGAGGGGCGATGGAGAGGAGCCTATAAAAGGGGTCAACTGAGAATCTGCTTGAGGTGTGGCCTTTCCAAACAACTGTGTCTTCCGTTGACACGTCAACCATGACGCTCTTCAATTTCTCTAAAGGATTTAAGAATGCCTCAACTTCCACTTCTGAGAGTCCTCTTCGACTTGGGGGCTCCACACTAACCAATCTCCTTCAAAGGAGAAACATCTAGCCACATAGATGTTCTTATCCGAAGAAAGGGAAGCTAAAGCAGGAAAAGCATCTTTCAATAGGCAATCTCCTATCCATAGGTCCTCCCAAAAAAGAATTCGAGAACCATCTCCTGCCGCAAAAGAAATTGCTTCTTTAAATTTAGCTTCCATCAAGATAATCCTTTTCCAAATAGCTGACAATCTATAGCGCGAGGAATCTTTGATCCACCAACCCCCATGACCGATTTCATACTTGCTTGCAACAGTCTCACTCCATAAAATATCACCTTCCGTGGCGAATCTCCAAAGCCATTTTCCCAATAACACTTTATTTATAATCTCCAAGACCTTCCTTCCGATTGAGACCCACAAACCTCCTATTTCAAAAGATGAAACTTTTGCTTCACCGCTTTTCCAATCAATAGTAAGTCCCTAGATTTTTCGAGCCTCGTGAGAACCGCTTTCAGGCACTAAAATAATGACATAAAATATAAAGGCATATTAGAGAATGCCGTTCTAATCGACATATGGATTCCAAGCATTTTGCATTTTGAAGGATTAACTTTTAGTCCAGATAGTACTTTAAAACACAATTGTTTTGCGCAAATTATCTAGCATGATTCCGTCAGCTTCACAAAACAATATTTCACAAATTGCAAATTGGTTATTGATGGCCCTGTGCGCGTCATCTTGAAACCCTAGATTAGGCCTACCTCTGGACCTTTTGACAGCATCTTACTCAAAGCCCTTGCAACCACCACAAATAGAAAAGGTGATAGAGGATCGGCTTGCTGCAACCCTCTAGAAGCCTTAAGAAAGCCTTTGGGAGAACCATTCACTAGAATCGAAAAGGAGGCCGAAGAAACACATTCCCTGATCCAAGATCTCCACTTGACACTACACCCTAATCGTAACAACATATATTCCAAGAAATCCCAGTCAACATGATCGTAGGCCTTCTCCATATCAAGCTTACACAACACCCCAAGATTGCCTTCTTTGTATTTGGAGTCAATACTTTCATGGGCTAACAACACACAGTCCAAAATCTGTCGATCAGCCACAAAAGCGCTTTGGTTTTTCTGAAATAATTGATGCCAGAACTCCTTGAAATTTGGATGCTAGAATCTTGCTAATATTTTATATGGAGCCCTGAGAAGACTTATGGTCCTATTGTCTTTAAGATTTTCAGCACGTTCAACCTTCAGAATGAGCACAATGAAGGTTGCCCCCATTTCCTTCGACAGTCTACCCCTCTGAAAGAACTCCTTGACGAAAGCGACCACATCATTTTTAATTTCCTTTCAAAAAACCTAAAAGAAAGCCCAGGGTTATCCATATGGTCCAGGAGCTTTGCCTCTCCTAAGGGATTTGACGGCCATCCACACCTCTTCTTTCGAAATCGGTCTATCAAGGCTAGCTGCCTGCTCATCCTGTAAGAACCCGAATTCTCATAAGTGATTATATACACACTTGTGAACACTTCAACTTAGGACCAGTGGGATATAAATACTGTATAGTAGACTCTGCATCCGTGAGTTTAGTACGTTAGATTGAATTTCGGGGACGAAATTCTTGTAAGGGGGGTAGGATGTAATATCTGTGATTTTTATGATTTATTATTTAATTTAAAAATCTGGATTAGAATTTATAAAATTAAAATAATAATAATTTAATGTGTGTAAGTTGATAACATGTTTGATGTACGTTTCTCATGGAATAATTGGATAGAAAAGTGGAATTATAAACCATATTCCATGTACATAAACTTTAGTAATTCATTTTAAATTATTTATATTATCTGTGGAATTGATCTGAGCCATAGATTGATAGATTAAATCATGTAGAATCCAATAATATAGTCTGATCTACCCAGATCCGATCATAGATCTTTCTATCGTGGCCATTCATCTTCATTTTAATCACCATGGCCCATTGAGCTGATCAAACCGAGTTTAGTTCCGTTGGAATTATAGAGTATCCTTAGAAGAACCTTTATGACCGTTGAAATTCTCATCAGACTTCGATCAAGCCATTAAAACTTGTCCTAGCACCAAACCAGTGGTAAAAGTGAACTCCCGTGATTTATTTCAATTGGTGTGTCAGTTAGCTGTGGGATTTGCTCCACACCTTTGTTATAGCATTTTAGCCGTCCATGTGAAATTTCATCACTGGATGATCTTCCGAGACCGTTTAATCGAAGAATTACTGCGTAGGGCCATGTGGACCACCAATCAAGGTGAAATCACTCATGGGCGACCTTTTTCATATACTTAGGTGACCTATTGGATTAGATTCCCTCATAAGGTCCTAGATATGTCCATGTAGATCGAGAAGTACAGAAGTCACATTTGTTGCGATGTGCCAATTCAAAATCTAAATTTTAGGATATGGTTACGGAGTTTGGTACGGAGAGATTTTTATCTTAGTTGTGGACCGTCCATCTTTATGTATGGACGTCGGTGTGTGTCTAGATTTTGGGTATTTTAGGTTTTCTAAGATGGCCCACGTCCCCATGTTTTCAGAATCTTAAACCGAGGTGTGTTCACCGTCCATCACATTTTTTATCAATTACTCTTAAACCAGTAAGAGATTCATCGACCCAACGGTCCATTATTCAATCCATGGACATTCTAACCAATGGTGCGGACCACTTCACACAACACTCAATGGTCATGATCTAGTCGCACCTCAAAGTGGTCAAGATTATCCTTAGAAACTAACCACTTTAAGTTGTGGTGTTTACCACCATTTAGACCATCATTTGTGTCCTTATTAGATTGTGGGTGTGGACACTACCAAATTCTCCCAAATTCATACCACTTTGTCAGTTTTTCTAGGCCAATGTCATAATGGTCTCAGATTTGTGAAAGGTGGGCCTGATTTTAAGATGTTACATATCCATTCTAGAGCGTTCATTTAGGCTAACTCTTACATAGATCATAATGTGTCCATCCATCGACCCTTTGACCCGAGAGTTTACCCACTACTTGTTGTGTTAATCCCCTGTATGATGGACGTCTTAGATCCAAGAACGGATCACTAAGTGGACCATCAAAATATTATTTCTACTTTCACCACAAATATTTATGTTATAAGCTAATAAACTTTATTTAAACTCTCGTAAGAGAGTCCTATTCTACCACTTTTACTTTTTACGATAACCATCCCATCACATCCATCACCAATAGCTTCAAATCCCTACCATCCATCATCACCATCCATCATCATCATCATCATCATATGACCGTCGATTGGGAGGAAGGAGGTAGTATTTTGTAGTGGGCCGAAGATTAGTTTTCTTTGTTATTCTCATCTTCAAAATCTCGGATCGGATGACAATTGGTGAGTCTACGGAAATACTCACTCCACATCATAATTTGAATTTGCGTATTTGTGTTTTGTTTAGTAGATCAATTATGTGACTTTGATTAAATCTATGCCATTCATCATGTATTATAGTTTACGTTTGCTTGTGGACCCAGATTTAAAAGGAATCTAATATTTAAGTGGGCCAGGGTGGGAGAAATAGACCCAACCATTAAAAAGGGAATAAAATCACTATCTTTGTTTTATAATTTTCGATCTATGCAAAAATCAAATTTATTGGGTGGACTAAAGGCCCAAATAATTCCATGGATGGATTGGATCTCAACCTAGTGGGCCCCACCTTGTGTGGATACATATAAAAAAAAATATATAAATAAATAAAACAATGGGCTGCTGGATCAGTCAGCACCCCAAGGACGCTGCCAGTCCAGCAGCGTCATGACTACTGACGCATGGGGCAGACGGGCAGCAGTTGGGGTCCACATGTGGACCCCACCCTGATGTATTTTTCTATATCTACTCCAACCATAGTTTACTTCATCATGTGTTTTGATAGCCCACCAAATTTCAGCTTAATCCGAGACTCGAGCGGACCACACCAACTTCTACAAATTGGACCATATTGCTGAATTTTCTGCAATTGTGCAGAAAATTCCGAATTTATCTCTCATGGACAGCGGGTAATCCATGTGCCCCACTCTAAGCTTTCTGTTAAATCTATACCACTCACTTGTTACATTACTATGTTAGGAGGCTGGAAATTAAATTTCAGAGGGTTTCGATAACCGAGTGGGCCACACTGTCTCAAATAGTGGACAATGTAATACAATATAAGTCTGAAGGTGAGCAGATTTTAAAGTGGGGACAACAAGCACTTATGGGCCCCACATGTGAACTTTTTTATAAATCCACCTCGTCCACACTGTTTGTTGGGTTGTGTGGGATTCACCATAAAAATATGGGCCAGAAAGGGGTTCCAGGTGGCCCACACCACTCGAAATAATGGGACCGACACCTTGAAAAATAACAGAATCTTAATCTAATTGGACTCCAACTTTTGGATCCTATTGAGGAATATTTTGCCCAATCTAAGCCGTCTAATGCTTAGACCAGCAAGTCTTAAAACTGTAAAATAAATTTGGTACACATCAGACCTCCCAAACAGTCAAATTAAACAAAATTGTGGGGACAACACCTGTCCATTTTCTTTGAATGTATGGTTATAGTTTAGTTTAAAGTTCTTAAACCCCTCAAAATGCTTTGTTTCATAATGTGGATGCATTCTTGCCATCTTGATATATATGCACTTGATTTGTTTCTTAAATAGTTATGTTGTATGATTCATTAAATTGTATTAAGATGTAATCAATTCTCATTATCACATGTTCATGTTTCTATGATCACACATGATGGACCCATGCACAGAGCGGTTTATGGTGAGGTTAAGTCCACGGAGTTAAATCAGAGTAAGGGTATGTAAATGGTTCTTAACCATGACTATCCAAGTGTGGTTAAGTTTATGTGGGATGGATATGGGAATGACTATGGAACAACTATGTATGGATACATTGGATGAATTGGAATATGAAAACCATCAAGTGTGGTATGTTTTCCCGTCGAGAATGCGTCCCGTGTTGGGATCGGATCGTACCCGTGTCAGGATCGGGGCAATTGTTTTCTCATTGAGAATGCGACCCGTGTCAGGATCGGAGCAATTGCGTCTCGTCAGGAATGCGACCCGTGTCAGGATCGGAATGTACCTCACCTGTCTGGTTGTGATTGGTTGTTATACTATTTTTCAGGCGTAACCTCGTATGGCTGATTTACTTGTGTGAAACCTAACTAAAGACCTTGTATTAAAGGCCACGTATATGGTTGATTTATGTGTGCTGCATGGAAATTCATTATGGGATGTGTGTTTAATGTTAATGAATGTGTCATTGTGGGGTAGAAAAATGTGAGCATGGCATTCTACAATTTACAAACTGAATAGTTATGTTTTGATTCTTTTTATCTGTTTACTTGGATGCGTGATTCATATTATGGAGTGGAGTAAGTACTCCTACTTGCTGGGTTAAGAACCATTTACATACCCTTACTCTGATTTAACTCCGTGGACTTAACCTCACCATAAACCGCTCTGTGCATGGGTCCATCATGTGTGATCATATAAACATGAACATGTGATAATGAGAATTGATTACATCTTAATACAATTTAATGAATCATACAACATAACTATTTAAGAAACAAATCAAGTGCATATATATCAAGATGGCAAGAATGCATCCATATTATGAAACAAAGCATTTTGAGGGGTTTAAGAACTTTAAACTAAACTATAACCATACATTCAAAGAAAATGGACAGGTGTTGTCCCCACAATTTCGTTTAATTTGACTGTTTGGGAGGTCTGATGTGTACCAAATTTATTTTACAGTTTTAAGACTTGCTGGTCTAAGCATTAGACGGCTTAGATTGGGCAAAATATTCCTCAATGGAACCCAAAAGTTGGAGTCCAATTAGATTAAGATTCTGTTATTTTTCAAGGTGTCGGTCCCATTATTTCGAGTGGTGTGGGCCACCTGGAACCCCGTTCTGGCCCATATTTTTATGGTGAATCCCACACAACCCAACAAACAGTGTGGACGAGGTGAATTTATAAAAAAGTTCACATGTGGGGCCCATAAGTGCTTGTTGTCCCCACTTTAAAATCTGCTCACCTTCAGACTTATATTGTATTACATTGTCCACTATTTGAGACAGTGTGGCCCACTCGGTTATCGAAACCCTCTGAAATTTAATTTCCAGCCTCCTAACATAGTAATGTAACAAGTGAGTGGTATAGATTTAACAGAAAGCTTAGAGTGGGGCACATGGATTACCCGCTGTCCATGAGAGATAAATTCAGAATTTTCTGCACAATTGCAGAAAATTCAGCAATATGGTCCAATTTGTAGAAGTTGGTGTGGTCCGCTCGGGTCTCGGATTAAGCTGAAATTTGGTGGGCTATCAAAACACATGATGAAGTAAACTATGGTTGGAGTAGATATAGAAAAATACATCAGGGTGGGGTCCACATGTGGACCCCAACTGCTGCCCGTCTGCCCCATGCGTCAGTAGTCATGACGCTGCTGGACTGGCAGCGTCCTTGGGGTGCTGACTGATCCAGCAGCCCATTGTTTTATTTATTTATATATTTTTTTTTATATGTATCCACACAAGGTGGGGCCCACTAGGTTGAGATCCAATCCATCCATGGAATTATTTGGGCCTTTAGTCCACCCAATAAATTTGATTTTTGCATAGATCGAAAATTATAAAACAAAGATAGTGATTTTATTCCCTTTTTAATGGTTGGGTCTATTTCTCCCACCCTGGCCCACTTAAATATCAGATTCCTTTTAAATCTGGGTCCACAAGCAAACGTAAACTATAATACATGATGAATGGCATAGATTTAATCAAAGTCACATAATTGATCTACTAAACAAAACACAAATACGCAAATTCAAATTATGATGTGGAGTGAGTATTTCCGTAGACTCACCAATTGTCATCCGATCCGAGATTTTGAAGATGAGAATAACAAAGAAAACCAATCTTCGGCCCACTACAAAATACTACCTCCTTCCTCCCAATCGACGGTCATATGATGATGATGATGATGGATGGTGATGATGGATGGTAGGGATTTGAAGCTATTGGTGATGGATGTGATGGGATGGTTATCGTAAAAAGTAAAAGTGGTAGAATAGGACTCTCTTACGAGAGTTTAAATAAAGTTTATTAGCTTATAACATAAATATTTGTGGTGAAAGTAGAAATAATATTTTGATGGTCCACTTAGTGATCCCTTCTTGGATCTAAGACGTCCATCATACAGGGGATTAACACAACAAGTAGTGGGTAAACTCTCGGGTCAAAGGGTCGATGGATGGACACATTATGATCTATGTAAGAGTTAGCCTAAATGAACGCTCTAGAATGGATATGTAACATCTTAAAATCAGGCCCACATTTCACAAATCTGAGACCATTATGACATTGGCCTAGAAAAACTGACAAAGTGGTATGAATTTGGGAGAATTTGGTAGTGTCCACACCCACAATCTAATAAGGACACAAATGATGGTCTAAATGGTGGTAAACACCACAACTTAAAGTGGTTAGTTTCTAAGGATAATCTTGACCACTTTGAGGTGCGACTAGATCATGACCATTGAGTATTGTGTGAAGTGGTCCTCACCATTGGTTAGAATGTCCATGGATTGAATAATGGACCGTTGGGTCAATGAATCTCTTACTGGTTTAAGAGTAATTGATAAAAAATGTGATGGACGGTGAACACACCTCGGTTCAAGATTCTGAAAACATGGGGACGTGGGCCATCTTAAAAAACCTAAAATACCCAAAATCTAGACACGCACCGACGTCCATACATAAAGATGGACGGTCCACAACTAAGATAAAAATCTCTCCGTACCAAACTCCGTAACCATATCCTAAAATTTAGATTTTGAATTGGCACATCGCAACAAATGTGACTTCTGTACTTCTCGATCTACATGGACATATCTAGGACCTTATGAGGGAATCTAATCCAATAGGTCACCTAAGTATATGAAAAAGGTCGCCCATGAGTGATTTCACCTTGATTGGTGGTCCACATGGCCCTACGCAGTAATTCTTCGATTAAACGGTCTCGGAAGATCATCCAGTGATGAAATTTCACATGGACGGCTAAAATGCTATAACAAAGGTGTGGAGCAAATCCCAAAGCTAACTGACACACCAATTGAAATAAATCACGGGGGTTCACTTTCACCACTAGTTTGGTGCTAGGACAAGTTTTAATGGCTTGATCGAAGTCCGATGACAATTTCAACGGCCATAAAGGTTCTTCTAAGGATACTCTATAATTCCAACGGAACCAAACTCGGTTTGATCAGCTCAATGGGCCATGGTGATTAAAATAAAGATGAATGGCCACGATAGAAAGATCTATGATCGGATCTGGGTAGATCAGACTATATTATTGGATTCTACATGATTTAATCTATCAATCTATGGCTCAGATCAATTCCACAAATAATATAAATAATTTAAAATGAATTACTAAAGTTTATGTACATGGAATATGGTTTATAATTCCACTTTTCTATCCAATTATTCCATGAGAAACGTACATCAAACATGTTATCAACTTACACACATTAAATTATTATTATTTTAATTTTATAAATTCTAATCCAGATTTTTAAATTAAATAATAAATCATAAAAATCACAGATATTACATCCTACCCCCCTTACAAGAATTTCATCCCCAAAATTCAATCTAACGTACTAAACTCATGGATGCAGAGTCTACTATACAGTATTTATATCCCACTGGTCCTAAGTTGAAGTGTTCACAAGTGTGTATATAATCACTTATGAGAATTTGGGTTCTTACAATCTACCCCCCTTATGGGAATCTCGTCCTCGAGATTCAAACACTTACAATTAAGTATACTAAATCGCCTTACCTTCCATAAACTAAAGATATGGGTTTATGTTGGTTATAGGCCTATCATACTATAATTTGGGTTTATGTTGGTTACTAAATCACTTATGAGAATTTGGGTTCTTACACATCCGATAATTGCGAAAAATCCAAATTATCCAACAGGGGCTGCTCCCCAATGCCCATCATCAGCAACTGCTCATAGAACTGCACAATGGTGTTGCATATTGATGTCTTATCCCCAACTCTACGGCCATTAATCATCAGACTTCCAATGTGGTTGGTCCTTGCTCTTGCGCTTGCCATATTGTGGAAGAACTTAATGTTCTTATCACCTTCTTGCAACCATGTTGCTCGAGATCTTTGCCGCCACTTTATCTCCTCATCTTTGACGCTTTTGGCATAATTAAGGGCTAAATCTGATCTTCCTTTGGCCTCTACTTCGGAAATGAGTCCCCCTTCCTCTTTCAAATCTTGAATTTCTGAGAGCATCACATTTGTTTCTTTAATCCTGTTGCCCAAAAAATCCTTTTTCTAGGCATTAAGCTTCCCTTTCAATAATCGTAACTTTTGAGATAACATGAAACCTTCATATAACTTTTGTTATTCATATAACTTCTTATCTTGTTTTTCATGAGTGGACAAAACATATTAAAGTTAATTGTCATTTTATTCATGAGAAAGTTGTTGTTGGCATTATATCTACTCCCTTTGTTTCGTCTATTGCATAGCTTGCTAGTATCTTCATTAAGGCTCTTACAATTAAAGTTAGATAATATATTCTTGACAAGTTGGGCATGATTAATACTTATGCCTCAACTTAAGGAGGAGTGTAGACATAAATTTGTGTGGACGAGTGGACCATGACTCAGTAGACCATGCGCTGTGAGTCTCTACTTTTTTACTTTCTTTTATTATTTTCCTTTTTTGCCCTTAGTGCTAAGGGCACTTTATATAATTTGGCAATTCGCTTAATATAAGATAGAAAGGGTTGGGCATCCAACCTTAAGTGTCTTCCTCTTCCCAAGTGTGCTCTCTTTGACATAGGGAAAGGAAGACAAGGTTAGGGTTGGACGTCCAACCCTTTTCCTTATATATTAACATGATTCTCAAATCACAGAAGTGCCCTTAGCTTAAAGAGTAAACAAGGAAAGGAAAAGAAAATAGAAGAATAAGAGACTTACGGTCCCGTACAAATATATGTCTATAGTTTCCTAATAAGCCTTAACATGGATTGCCTTGGACATTAAAAAGAAAAAAGAAATTAGAGAAACAGATGTCCCACAGTCATTTGTATTGTTGAAGCAAGGCATGCACTTCTAAAAATGAGTATGGCATGGAAAATCATCGGTAATGACAATGCTTAAACTTTAGAAATAATCATCTTTCTGGAGTAAATGGAGCTAAACAGTTGTAGGGTAGTTTTCAGCTTAAAGATGAAAGAGAAATACTTTAATACTCTACCAGAGTGTGATGGATGATATGCAGCAGGCATTTAGAAATTACTCAGAATTGCTTACATGGATCCAAATAATCCAAACTAAACCAGTTTGGATTTGTCATGAACAAAAATTACTCTTACTCAGTTATCAAAATATTAGATTGCTAGACACTTATTGTATAGCTAGAAATGAAAAATATCCAATGGCCTTATTTGAAATAACAAGTTTCTGTGAATCAGGGGTTAGGATTGACCAACCAAAATAATTTTTGTATTGTTACTTAACAACAGTGGGTCCATAATTTAGTGGGTTTATTTGAGTTAGATACCCCAATATCATTTCTAAGTACCTGCATATCAAGCATCGTACGTAGCTGGAGTATCAAATAACTCCCCAAGATGAAACACCATAGTCCAAGATATCAAGCTTTCAAGAGACTAGATGAAAGTATCCCAGCTCCATACAGATTATCTACTGACCTGGAATGCAGCGTCAGAGGACTCAGAGTTGAAATTGTTGAGGACTTGAGAGTGTACCTGTATAAAATAAAACTTAAGTCAACCTCTCAGGTTGACTTCTCCACCTAAAATAAATCGATGTGATGGTTTACTTTAAGATTTCAGAAGGGCCAATCAGATGTGAAACGAAACATCATAAATGAACTGCATTCATTGCCATCACAGTGGCCTTGTCCAAGCTACTAGTGTTTGCCAATCATTCGTATCCAAGGTCCCATCCTCTGTAACTCTACAAGCCTTCATATCCCTTACCACCTCAGTCCAAGCCCTCTTTGGTCTTCCCTAGGCCACATTCTAGGCCCTTCAACCCTAATCAAATTTCCACTCATTGTCAAGGCCTTCTACGGTTTTCATAGAACATGGGTGGACCACCTCATTCGTTCTTCATCATTTTATCTACTATTGGGAAATAAATACTATATTATGAAAGAAAGAAAAAAGCAACTGAGATGGACTCATCACCTGCAACCAATTTCATTTCATGCATCAGAATTTTGGTTTCCAACTCTTGATGAGGACATCCGAGTACCGGTCAGAGTATACCAGAGGAGGAGGAGAGCTCCTGTGTTTCTTTATGGCTAGGTGATGCATACATGGGGCCCCGTGGGCCCAATTCGAGTGCCTAGCATGTGGAAGACTCCACATGCATGATTATGCATCTTTGAAGGCCCCACACTGGGAAGATGCATGTGGGCTACTTAGTTGGACCATTCCGACCGTTGGATCATCGTCATTGGACATCTTTATCGCGGGCCATGAAATATTGTAGTTTATGTAGTTGTTTATATGCTTATATTTTTGCTGAGATTAGGGAGTTAGGAATACATTTTATTTTATTGAGCGTCTTTATGTGAAACTTTTTTATTTGAGAGCATCTTTTTGTAAAAGGTCTTTCTTGAGACTATATAAGGCTTGGATGTCCACACCCTAGCCCATTATTGAGCATATGAAATAAAGTTCTTCTTTCCTGAGACTATATAAGGCTTGGACGTCCACACCCTTACCCATTATTGAGCATATGAAATAACGTTCTTCTTTCCTGAGATTATATAAGGCTTGGACATCCACACCCTAACCCATTATTGAGCATATGAAATAAAGTTCTTCTTTCTCTTACTTTACGATGAAGTAAAACCTCCTGCGATTAGAGTGATTTGGTGTAAAGCCATGGAGCGATTCCATCTTATCTATCTCTCTTATTTTCTTCTTTTAAGGTAATATCTACACTTTTCTCTCTCTAATTCCCACAATCTCTCTCAATCTTTCTCTACTCCTTTATTTTCTTTGTTTTACCTAAAACCCATCCCCAATCTCCCCCAAAATCCTAATTCCCCATAACCCTAATCCTTAAATTAGATTCCCAAACCCTAATCTACCCAAAGCCTAACAAACCAAGTGAATCCCTTTGAATTGAAAACAATCCCTATGATAGATGGAAGTTCTACAGTTCTACCTTCCATAGATCCCTATCGAATCATATTTTGTTAGATTTGCATAACAGGATTGTTTATGGCTTTGAACTATAGCATGTTTTATTACTTGAATTACTTAACTTTGTGATAGATTAGCATTATTTTTTGCTTTAAATTGTTCTAGTTAATCCATTTATGATCTCATTATATCATTCTAGATCAGGCCATCCGTCCTGCATCAATTCTGCCCTTGAAGTGTCATATATTACCAGGGGAAAATGTCTAAAGGAAAGGGTTGTAGGTCAAGTTAGGCCATCGAAAGATACAGAATGGCACTATCAGCTCAACCTACAGCTAGGTTATAGGTTGACCACTTCTCAGTTAAATATAACAAGAGGTGTGACAGCCCCACATAGACCCTATCTATATGCACCTTTGCATGTAGCAGCATGTGTGGTGAATCTGAAACGTGGTAAGGTGGGATGACCATTCAGATGACTTGGTGCAAAAATATGCCAGTCCACTCATCAATTGCGCCTTCCCAGTATGAAAACGATGGGTAGTTTATAAAACCTTGTCAACAGCAATGTTTTAAATAGTGAATAGTGTAGTGTAGCATTCACCATCGGAAGCATGAGGCTTAAGCTACACAGCGTGTAGCATTAGCTACACACTACTTCAGGATTTTTAATTAAGGTTGTGCTTGGTTGCGCCAAATATCATGAAATTTATGATATTTTGCACCAAATTTATCTGATTAATAATGGAATTTAAATGATAGGAAAAATAGGCAAAGATTAAGGGCCTGTTTGGTAAAACTTATTTTCAACACTTATCACTGAAATATGCTATTTTCAGTCATTTTCCCTTATTTAGACCGTTTGGCAAATCCAACAAATTAAGTGCTTAATTTGGATTTTCACTGAAATTTTTTTTTTGATTTTTTTAAAGCTTTCCTCTCTTGACTTGAGACTTAACATGGAATGGGGTAGGTGATTTTGTATAAAATCTTTGGTCACTTTTGACCAAAATATCCTTGAAAACTCTTATAAATGACAACTTTACCCTTTTGTAAGTGACTTCCACAAGAGCTTTAAAAGGACTCAAATTGTGGAACACTTGGCAAAGTTACTGTGGGCCCCATCATAATGTATGTGTTATATCCACACTGTCCATCCATTTTGCCAAATCATTTTAAGGAGTGAACCCAAAAATGAGGCTGATTCAAATCTCGAGTGGACCGCACCACAAAAAGCAGTGTGACAATGATGTTCACCATCGAAACCTTCTTAGGGGTTACCATGATTTTTATTTGCCATCCAACCTGCTCATAAGGTCACACAAACCTGGATGAAGGGAAAGCAGAAATATCGGCTTGATCCAAAACTTTTGTGGCCCCCAAGAACTTTTCAATGGTGGGCATTCAATCCCCATAGTTTTCTATGGTGTGCTCCACTTGAGCTTTGGATCTGCCTCACTTTTGGGCTCATGCCCTAAAATGATCTGACCAAATGGATGGACGATGTGGATATAACACATACATCATGGTGGGGCACGCACAACTTTGCCACATCAACACAGTACCTAGGTGTCATGTTTTGTACGTGCGCTTTGAAAGGGAGTAGGTGTTACTCAAGTAACGCGTTAGTGGGTGTTACCCTGACTGTGGGGCTCACCTTGACGTATGTGTTGTATATCCACGTTGTCCATCAGTTTTTCTAGCTCATTTTAGGATGTGGTCCCAAAAATGAAGTAGATCCAAATCTCCAATGGACCACACAGTGGCGATTAAATGCCACTATTAAAAACTTCTTGAGGGCCACGAAAGTTTTGGATCAAGCTGATATTTTTGTTTTCCCTTCATCCAAGTCTGTGTGACCTTATCAACACGTTGGATGGCAAATAAAAATTAAGGTGGGCCTTAGGAAGTGTTTATTAGTGGATGTGCCATCATTGTTTCCCGTGGTATGGTCCACTTAAGATTTGGATTTGCTTCGTTTTTGGGACCATGCCCTAAAATGAATTGGAAAAACTAAGGGGCGGCATTGATATACAACATATACGTCATGGTGGACCCCATGTTCAGGGTAGCACCCATTATGGTGTAAGTGTAACTCCTGCTCCACCAAACCAAGGACTCAAATCCATAGTGACCCCTCCAATTGGTGCAAGAAAAGTTGTGAGCCCACCATGATGTATGTTTTTATCCACATCGTACATCCATTTTTCTAGATCATTTTAGGGCATGAGCCCAAAAATGAGGCAAATTCAAATCTCAGATGGACCACACCACAGGAAACAATGGCGATTGGACGCCCACTATTAAAAAATTCTTGGGGGCACAAAAGTTTTGGATCAAGCTGGTATTTGTGTTCTCTTCATCTAAGTCTGCGTGACCCATTCAACAAGTTAGATGGAAAATAAACATTAGAGTGGGCCCTAGGAAGTTTTTAATGATGGGTGTTTAATAAACACTGTTTCTTGTGGTGTTTTCCACTTGAGATTTGGACGTACCTCATCATTGGGATAGTGAACGAAAATGATCTAGCGGATAAAACAATGACAACATGGTGGTGTCCACAGAGCACTGACCAATGTTTTGTATCACCCACTTGGTGTGCTTGTTCCCTAATGACACCAATCGAAGGGTTATGATTATTCTATTAAGAAGAATAGAGAGCATGGTCCATGGTGTGGCCCATCTCACCGGTGAGTGCATTTTTATCACAAAACTAAAGGCCACATGGCCCATACTTGTATTATTACCTACTTGCTTCATTACACAATCAATTCATGTCACTGCACCTGGCAAACATGAAAGATTCAGACTATTCATCTACTCGGCTTTATTTGGTGGGGAAAGTAATAATTTTTTATTGTGCCAAATTTAGAGTCGTGGCAATAATAGGTTTCTTCTCATACTCTACAAAAGATAGAAATTGGGACAATATGACAAACTGTTAGTTTTTAGAGATTTGTAATTTGTGTTTACCAAACAAATTTTTGTAAAAAGAAAAGTACTTATTTTCAGATATCAAGACTTTTTTCAGACAAATTACAAAATAGATTTTTCAGTACGTATTAGTGCTAAAATTCAGCACTTCAAGTTTTCAGCATTTAAATTAATTTTCACACCTTATTTTCAGTTTACCAAATGGTACCTAAGTATAAAGGTAAAGAAAGAGCAACCTAATTGATTTAGTACTATTGCTTATATTATTTTTCTAAAATCATTAAAAAGATCTATTAATATTTATTAAAAAATGAAAAATGTAACACGTTATTGAAAACATTAATTGATTTTAACGTACAAGTAACTTATAGCATAAGCTACATAGTGTATACCCTAGGCTATGAATCATGTAGCGTGCGCAAAATTAGCATGTAGCATAAGATACATGTGACTTAAGCTATTTTCATGAGCTACGTGGCGTTAAGGCGCTATCTACATAGTGTAAGCTACACGCTACATGGTGAAGCTATTTAAAACATTGTAGTCCATATTCGACATTCCAACGCAGTCCGCTTGATGCATGGATGGCCTAGTTTCGAGCAACGTCATCTTCATGATGGAGTAGACCTAAAGAAAGGACCAAATGTCCTCCACACGTGCCAAGCTATCAAACAGATCTCATACACTTCTATTAGCAGGTAAATGCATTTGGGAAAACAGCTCCCTGGGAATAAAATCGACTGCCTACCAATTTCTTCATGCATATTCCTATTATAATTGATCTCCAAAAGAACCAAGCAAGAAGGCATACATTTTCTTCAAAAAGTTGCATGTGTATATAGTAAACAATGTCTAACCTAATGGAGATAGCTGGCCTTGTGACATAGAATCTACCTAGAACATCAAACATTATTAGCACAAAAGAACTACAAGCATGTATCCAGAGAAACTTGTTGTTGAAAGAAAAGATCTATCAGCTGAGAAAAGAACTCGAATGTATTCTCTAACTTATCCATACTCTGCAAGGTGCATGTCATAAAGAGATCTAAGCCCATCCACACAAAAAGCAAGACTTGGCCATATCCCCACTCGCAATTGCATCTGATACACAGTTGGCTGCATGGATCCCCCTTTCAATAGTTGGTTGCCATCTCGCAGAGTCTTCTCAAGGTATATGACAATGCCATGAAATTCTTTCCTGAATTTTCAAACAGCAAGGACATTCTCATAATGAACTAAATCAAGCAGAAAAGTTTCAAAATATATCTGATATTAAAAGTTGCTATATCAGCTTGCATTCCTTTTTTTTTTACTGATTTTTGTGCAATGAAATAAAGTAATGCTGTCAAGCAGGGAATGAACTTTGACAATGAGAGGACATTAGATGAAGGCCAAGGAAATGTGAAATTTCAGTTATAGGGGACCTCATTAATTAGGGATTTGTGACCATACAATATTTGCATGCCTGATGACACCTGACATAAAATAAAATAAAAAATCAGAAACCATGCTAGCATTGACTTGAAGGCGAATGACAACCAAGAGTGATTCTCTCTGGTATGCAGCTTCCATATTCGGTATCGAGATGAATTTCTTGGATTGCCACTTCCTCCAAATGCATCTGATGCCTTACCTCACACAAGTTGACAGAATAAATGGGATGAGCCATTTCTACACTGGAAGTGAATGTGAAAACTATGCACTTGTAACTTCTCTGATCTATATCTAAAAACATGCATTCTCAAACTCAATTATGTTAAACCTGGGAATTACTGTCACACCAGCCACTCTATCAGCAGTAAATGGAACAGAAAAAGGAGCCCTACAGATTATTTGTCTTAATCTCCACTGTTTGATGGATGGCATAGGCCATCCCCTTGAGGCTTCTTTTTTCTTTTCTTTTTCTTTTTCTTTTTTCCATTTGATTGGTAAGAGAATTTTATTAGAAGCACAGACCAAAGGCAAATAAGAGTGCACAAGAGAGCACTGCTAAAGCATTACAAGACAAACCCTGACCAATCCCTGAAGAAATCGCCTCACCTGAGACCTGAACGCCTAAGAGCTGAAGAGACACCAAACTCTATCACATGGGAGACCATTCAGCTTTTATTGTTAAAGGTTTTGTTGTTATTTTCTTTCCAGATCGCCCATAGATCTGCCAAGGAGCAAATAATTCATAACAACTTACCTTTGCTCCCCCAAAACACACACAGGAGCTTCCAATAGGATAGCCACAGATCCAAGCATCAATCACAACTGGCTAAACTGAAACAAGATGGTTGATGCATTTTGCACACCTCGCACACATACAACATCCATTTACAATAACCATGTTCCTTCGAACAAATAACCACCCAAAAGTAATGACCATGGGGGACCTTCGCACAGGAATGCCAAGCAATAGGGGCACACCTGCCTCCACAAATCAAAGCCAAGTTGTAGGTGCAACACCCATTCCCTTTGTCCATCAATTTCTGGTAAAGCAATTTTATCGAGATGTTCCGAGAGGAGTCCCGCTTCCCCAATCTCAGGTTTCGTTTCTGGTGGTCAAGCCAAACCCAGCCCAACTGAAACAAGATGGTGGCATTTTGCACGCCTCGCCCACATGCAACATCCATTTACAATAACCATGTTCCTTAGAACAAATAACCACCCAAAAGTAATGACCATGGGGGACCTTCGCACAGCAATGCCAAGCAATAGGGGCACACCTGCTCCACAAATCAAAGCCAAGTTGTAGGTGCAACACCCATTCCCTTCGTCCATCAATTTCTGGTAGCAATTTTATTGAGATGTTCCGAGAGGAGTCCCCCTTCCCCAATCTCAGGTTTTGTTTCTGGTGGTCAAGCCAAACCCGGCCCACTTAAAATTTGAAGTATTGAAAGCCCTCAAACCAGAGATTTTTGCATCAATCTACACGTCTCTGTCACTAAAGCATGCAACAGTTATTGCACACTACATATTTATTTATACATACGTGACGTATTGGACTAGGGTCAACCCGAGTCTAACCTGCTTTCTTAAATGGGCCATTTTTTTTTATCAGAACCCTACCCAAAACACGATACAATCAGCCTGACCCCAGCTTTTGAGTGGGTTTGGGTTAGTTGGCTGATGGTTGTACTCGTGATGTAACCTTTGAAGACTTTGTAGAAGAGAATGAAGATAACTTGTAGATTTGAAGATAGATTGGGGAAGAGAGAAATGGAGAAGAGAGATTGAGAGATTGAGAGGGGAGAGGAGAAAATTCGTATCTCTCCCCTTTTTTCTTATTATCTATTGATATGTAGGGTTTCCCCTTTATTACAGAAAACAACCTCCTTAAGAGCATATTACAAATAAACCCCCCTTACTTACAAATTAATGCTCCAACACTCCCCCTCAAGTTGGTGTATGAATATCTATCATACCCAACTTGCAAGAAATCTCATGTAACATGGAAGAGCTCAACGCCATGGTGAATATATCAGCTAACTGTTCCGTTGACTAAACAAACAGAGTAGCTAACAACCCAGAAGATATCTTTTCTCGAATGAAATGTATATCGACCTCAATATGTTTGGTCCTTTCATGGAAGACTAAATCAGAGGCAATGTGAATAACTGCTTGGTTATCTCAATAGAGAGGGACAACTGAAGTAATTGAAAAACCAAGCTCTACCATAATAGATCTCAGCCACAAAAGTTCACACGCCCCATGGGCCATAGCTCGATACTCTGCCTCTGTACTGGACCGAGACACCACTGACTGTTTTTTACTTCTCCATGTTACTAAGTTGCCACCAAC
Organism: Liriodendron chinense; assembly: GCA_003013855.2. Lineage (NCBI taxonomy): Eukaryota > Viridiplantae > Streptophyta > Magnoliopsida > Magnoliales > Magnoliaceae > Liriodendron > Liriodendron chinense. The sequence continues at coordinate 8,765,511 of ML058446.1, forward strand.
AAAGGTGCAATACCCAGAAATAGATTTTCTATCCGTTGAGCATCCAGCCCAGTCAGCATCAGAATAACCAACAATATCAACATGTCCATGCTTTGCATAAAGGATACCACGTCCTGGGCATGACTTTAGATACCTCAGTATTCGATACACAACATCTAAATGGGATGATCTTGGTGAAGGCATAAACCGGCTTACAATAATCACTGCCTGTGTAATATCTGATCTTGTAATAGTTAACTAAATCAGCTTTCCAACCAGCCTCTGATACATACCAGGATCTATCAGACAATCACCTTCAGACACATGTAATGAATGCTTCTGATCCATGGGAGATGAAGCAGGACGAGCAAAGTTTACCAGTCTCGTTTAGCAGATCAAGAGTATACTTTCTCTGGGAAATGAAAATGCCTTTAGACAACCGAGTCAGTTCAATCCCGAGGAAGTATCGTAGGGACTAAGGTCTTTAATATCAAACCCCTTGCTTAACATGTGTTTAACTTGATCAATAAACTTCAGATCATTCCCGGTTATAACAATGTCATCCACATAAACAAGTACAATAGTCCGGCCCTCCTGTCAAGTATGGATAAAGACTGTATGATCTGCCTGACATCGCATGAAAACAAAGGATAAAACCGCCGCACTAAACCTGGCAAACCATGCTCTTGGAGATTGCTTCTGGCCATACAAAGCCTTTTTCGTCTTACAAACTTCCCCAGTCTCCCTCTAGAGCTGAAATTAGAGCTGCACAAAAGCCAAGCTAGCTCGAAAAGCTCGCTCGGCTTGGCTCATTTAAGCTCAGCTTGGCTTGGCTCATAGGCCAGTTTGATCAAGCTCAAGCTTGTTCAAAAACAAGCCAAGCTCGAGCACGAGTGAGCTTAGCTCGAAGCTCGACGCTCGAATAAAGCTTGGCTCACATAAGCTCGATATTTTTATAATATATATATATATATATATATATATATATATATATATATATATATATATATATATATTAAAAAAAAAAAAAACCTAACCCTAAGACCCCACCCGACCCTTTTCTTTTCTTTTCATTTTCACTCTCACCCGACCCCACACAGCCAACCGCGCCCCTGCCCGGCTACCCCTCTCCCTCTTTTCCTCCATTTTTTTCAAATCTCTCTCTCTCTCTCTCTCTCTCTCTCTCTCTCTCTCTCTCTATATATATATATATATATATATATATATATATATATATATATATATATATATATATATATATATATATACTCTCTATCTATATAGTCTCTCCGTTCCGGCTTCCTCCCCGCACTGCACCCGACATCAGACGCCTCTCCCTCTTTTCCTCCCTCCATTTTTTTCAAATCTCTCTCTCTCTCTCTCTCTCTCTCTCTCTCTCTCTCTCCGTTCTAGCTTCCTCCCCGAACCGCACCCAGCATCGGACGCCTGGCAGCGAACGTCGAACCGCACCACAACTTCAAGTCCACCTCGGCGAGCATCCACCACTACCAGGTAGGCTTTTGTGCTTTTTTTTTTTTTCTTATTTGTGATTTATTTTGTTTGAATTAGAAAATACCCTAATTTTTTGGGGTTTTGGTTCAGAAGATTGGGGTCGGGTCAGCGAGTTGGGTCGAGCAGGTCAGTGGGTTGGGTAGGGTTTGGTTGGGTTAGTGGGTTGGGTCAGTGGGGGTTATTGGGTTAAGTTGAGTCGGGTTAGTGGGTCGGGTAGGGTTTGGTTGGGTCAGTGGGTTGGGTCAGTGGGGGTTATTGGGTTGAGTTGAGTCAGGTCAGTGGGTCGGGTAGGGTTGGGTCAATGGGTTGGGTTGGGTTGGGTTGGGTTGGGTTGGGTCGGGTCGGGTCGGTGGGTCGGGTAGAGTTGGGTTAGGTCGGTGGGTTGAGTCAGGTCAGTGGGTCGAGTTGGGTTGGGTTGGGTTGGGTTGGGTTAGGTCAGTGGGTTGAGTTAGGTCAGTGGGTCGCGTAGTGTCCGTAGGGTTGGGTTGGGTCGAGTCAGTGGGTTGGGTTGGGTAGGATTGTTTATAATTGTTTATAATGAATTATGAATTGTTTATAATTGTTTATAAATTATAATTATCAAATTATGAATTGTTTATAATGGTTTAAATTTAAATTGTTTAAATTTGAATTGTTTAGAATGTTATATTATTGTTTAGTTGTGAATGGATAATTGAGTTGTTTATAATTGTGCGAGTGTGATTCACATTGATATGTATGTTTAGTTGCCTATTTAATTTAATAATATACCCACCCGTTTAAGAATGCATGTAGAGCTACATTATATTATCCAATAACAATAACTCCCGTTATAGTCATTGGTTAATAATGTTTGTGCTATATGTATTCTTAAATTGTCCAAATCAATGGACAGTTTAGTAGTATATCATGTACTTAAGTTGCTTGCACGATTTACATGCAGTCGGAAATTCGGTACGTCTCTTAATTTATTCTCCGAATATATAGTTCTATATTGATTGAATGCCTCATCTGTGAACAGATAATGTTGATGGCACCAAATCAATATAGAATTTTGCATATATTTGGAGAATTAGGGGAGATGCTGGCCGAATTTTCGACTCGCATGTAAATCGTGCGAGTATAGTATATGATATATTACTAAATGAGATAAAAAGTGAAACTAAATTCATAGAGACCCTGAGACATTAGAACTTTAGCATTCAGGAAATGCCCACATACAAATTAGAATGACATTGTTTTCTATTTTTTTAATTATAGATGACTAGTGAGGAATTACCAAGTACCACAGGTACATCGGCCATGTCTCCTCTACATGTAGAGGGAGATGATGAAAATGTCGGGGCTGGTTCGGCTAGATTAACAGTTAAAGGAAAAAAAAGATCAGCTATTTGGGATGATTTCGACGAAGAGACGAAAGGTAGTGAGACAAAAGTGATATGTAGGCACTATAAGGCATCGTTCAAAAAACATAAAGGCTTGACAATAACACATTATGCTAGACATCTTTCACAGTGTCCCAAGCGACCTAGAACCGTGAAAGCAGACCAACAAATGCTCTCATTTTCTCCGTCCGTAGGTGATTCTCAATCAAGCATTATGACGCATAAATTTGAGAAAGAGAAGGTTAAAGAGTTGATTGCTCGGTTAGTTATGGTCGAAGAAAAACCCTTCAGATTCATCGAGAGTAAGGCATTCAACGAATTATGCAAATACCTTAATCCTAAGGTTGAAATGATCTCACGCATGACGGTGCAGAGGGAATGTATGAAGATGTATGAAGTTGAAAAGGCAAAGCTAAAAGAAGTGTTGAAATCCATATCACGTATAAGTTTGACGTCAAATTTGTGGACGGTGTCGAATTAGAGGAAGAGGTACATGCCACTAACCGCACAGTATGTAGATGCGGAATGGAAGATGTATAAGTCGATCACCCCCCCCCCCAATAATGGCTTGGTAATTTCAAACCGCATTTATAATTGTCTTTTGGAATGGGGCATCGATGACAAGATTTCCGCGATAACATTAGACAATGCATCCACAAATAATAGTGCCATTTTTTCACTTGCGGAATCAATTCAGGGCAACCGACAAGTTATTCTTTGGTGGAAGAATATTCCAGGTTCGATGTTGTGCACACATTCTAAATTTAATTGTACAAGAAGGGCTTAAATCAATTGACTCCACGATTAAGAATATAAAAGAGAGTATTAAATTTATAAAGGGGTCGCCTTCTAAACTTTGTATCTGGAATGAGATACTACACCGTTTGAATGTTAAGTCGCAGAAAACATTAAAATTAGATGTATGCGCGGTATGGAATTCAACGTTTGAAATGTTGGATTACGCTATGGAGTTGAAAATTGTTTTTTACAAATTCAAGGCGCGTGAAAAATCATACACCTGATGTCCTATAGAAGATGATTAGATACGAGCAAAGCAAGTTCACAGCTTTCTAAAAGTTTTTTTATGAATCGACGAAGATTTTTTCTGGAAATAAATACAACCTACATCAAATCTATTCCTTCCATCACTTTGGAAGATTAAAGAAAGACTAAATAGATTTGTCACCACAGGTCCGGATTTTCTGCAGGCGATGGCTGAAGGCATGAAAGACAAGTTTGACAAGTGCTGGAGTGATTGCCATCTGTTAATGGGGATGGCAACTATTCTTGACCCTCGAGGTAAGATTGCGATGCTTAGTTTCATCTTCAAGAAGATTTATTCGAGTGAAAATGCAACAATAGAAACTGCATGTGTTTGTGAAGCGGTCGTGGAATTGTATAACTCATATGTTGCTAAAATGGCAAGAGGACAAGACATAGATCAAGTTAAACAACCTCAAGCTGGTTGTAGCTCAAGTGCAGTTGGTTCTGATCCGTTCGATGAATTTTTATCAGCGTATGAGAAAGAAAAATTAACCGAGAATACCATCAAGTCAAAAATAGATTCATGCCTCAGTGAATCTATTGTGAAGGTCGCGACCCAAGATTTTGATGTGTTAGATTGGTGGAAGGCAAGAAGTCTTGAAGGAAAATACTCTATCTTGTCGATGATGGCACGCGATATCTTATCTATTCCGATTACAACAGTGGCATCAGAATTAACATTTAGTACGGGAAGTAGGCTTGTCAATAAACATCGAAGCTCTCTTATATAAAAAACAATTGAAGCGCTCATCTGTACACAAGATTGGTTGCGGCCGACTTGGGGCGATAGTAGTTTTGAAGTTGAGGATGAAGAGGAGGACGGCGTCAAGGGTCCAGGAAAAATTATTCCTACATCTGTTTAAAGGAGGTTCACTTTTCAATTTTCATATTATCTTTTAAAATGTTGAACAATTTTGTTTAAAGGTGGTGAATTATGATTCATGGATGGTATTATAGATTACACTATGACTTTTGAGTTTACTGAATTACTGTTCTTCTGATTATATGTGGCGTGTGACATATGTCATTCATATAATGTTTTTCATTCATATCATTAAATTTTTGTAATTCTATTTTTAGATTTACTGTTCTTTATTGTTCAAAATATTTCTCTTACAACAATAAAGTGCGCAGCAATGTCTTCAGACGATCCATCCACTGACATTTGAGATTACGGTTTCCAAGTCCACTCCCCAGACTCTAGAAGAATGAAAATTCAATGCAATTTGTGTGGGGCCAGATTTGTAAACAAAACAAATCAGCTTAGACTACACTTATCATGTCGGGATCGTGTCCCAAAGCATCTCGGTAGGTGCAAGAATTATTTCAACCTCTCATAGACTCCACCAGGAAGCCTTCTACCCCATCCCTAGACCGAATACAACTAGCCATAAGATATACCATGACAAGCCCGTTGCAATCGATAAAGAATCCAAAATAGAGAAAGTGAAGAAAATTAGTAGGGAAGAGGAAGAGAGGAGGGAAGCTAGAATGAGGGCTATGGAGGCAGTGCAAATAAAAATTATCTTGAAGTTAAGTAAATAAGAGGCAGATGCATCTAGATATCAACGATGTCCTCCTCGACACCATGACACTGAAATAGGGCCGAGCACAGGAAGCAAGAAGCCATCAAAGTTTATATCCAGACTTGCCTCGTTCTATAAGATATTGGGTATTAAATATAGATTAACTTACAAAAAAAGTTCGAAAGAACTAGTTGAATCTATACAAGAAAATGATAGAAATGTCTCCTCACCTTCTGATTCAGGTGAGGTTAATGAGCAACTTGGAGAAGATACCAGCTCGGGCATGGATGGATCTAATGGAGGGGATGAGTATTATGGACAGGCATTCATCCTATGGAGTATTTTAAGGTATTGAGGTTTGTACTTTGACTTTGTAGTCTACAAGCAGTTAAATATAATCAGTAGTCACTAACTTTTAGTATTTTGTAATTATATACTCAATACTTTTAGTTGTTTTCGTTTGTAGACTTGTACTTGTAGTTATACTTGTAATTGTTTTAGTTTATAGTTATACACTCCTATAAAAAAAATAAAAAAAAATAAAAAGGCAAAGCTCGGCTTGGCTTGGCTTGGCTCGGCTCGATAGAGCTCAATCGGCTTGGCTCGAAGAAAGCTCGATCGGCTCAACCAACAAGTCAAGCTCGAGCGGCTGTTTTGAGCTCGATGCTCAAGCCAAGCTCAAGCTCAATAGGCCACTGATCAAGCCAAGCTCAAGCCTTGTCAAGCTCAGCTTGAGCTCGGCTCATGTGCAGCTCTAGCTGAAATCCCAGAGGAAGATTCATATAAAAACCTCTTCGTCGAGGTCCCTATGAAGAAACGCATTCTTAACATCCAGCTGAAACAGAGGTTAGTCAAGGTTAGTTGCTAATGAAATAATCATACGGATCGAGTTCAGCTTCGCCACAGTAGAGAATGTTTCGTTGTAATCAATCCCATAATGTTGTGTATAGCCTTTATCCACAAGGTAAGCTTTGTATCGTTCAATGGAACCATCAGCCATATACTTAATAGAGAATACCCACTTGCATCCAATGGTACTCTTGCTAGCAGGTAAGGAAACAAGGTCTCAAGTGTCATTCTTGTCAAGAGCAGCCATTTCCAGCTCCATTGCCTATTTCCATTGAGGAACTGCAAGGGCCTCAAGGACTGATTTAGGAATAGAGGTGGAGGAGATCGCAGCTAAGAACGCGCGATATGAAGGTGAAACTAACTCGTAAGAAAGAAAGTTAGAAATGGTATGTAAGGTTGGATGGTGACTTCTAGTGCGAGAAGCAACAAGGGGAAGAAGGACTAGCAATGGGAGCAGGGGAAGGAGATGTACCTGAAGTAGGAAGAGGAACCACGGATGTGGGCCCTTGTGATGGTCTCGTATGTCTGCGAACATAAGTGATCAGCTGCTTAGGTCCCGGGGAGGAAGAAACAGGAGGAGAAGGAACAACTGGCATGGGCAAAGAGTGATATGTATCCTTGTTACATGAAAAAGTTGATATAGACGAAAAAAATGGTTGATCCTTGAAAAAAGACACATCCATGGATACCAGGAACTTTCTTGTAAATGGGTCATAACACTTGTAACCCTTATGCTGAAGGGAATATCCAATGAATATATACTTAACCGACCGATGATCAAGCTTATGCCTTGAGGGGCTTAATGAGTGAACAAAACATATACGCCCAAACAACTTAGGAGGAACAACAAAAAAATGGACAATCAGGTTTAAGTGTACGAATTGGAATTCCATCATTTAACACACAAGTAGGCATACGATTGATCAAGTAGCAGGACATCAGCAAAGTTGCAGACCAGTATGATTTGGGAACTTGCATTCTGATCAAAAGTGAGCGAGTAATTTCCAGTAGATGGCGATTTTTCCGCTCTGCCACTCCATTTTGTTGTGGAGTGTAAGCACAAGAACGTTGATGATTGATGCCATTTTCCTGGAGATAAGATGTAAAAAATTTGGAGACATACTCCCCACATTATCGGAACGAATGATCTGAATACTACAGTCATACTACGTCCGGATCAATTTATGAAATGATTGAAATAGGTGGAAAAACTCATCACGTAGTTTTATTAAATAACCCAAGTAACATGAGAAAAATCATCAATAAAAGTAACAAAGTAGTGATATCCATCAAGAGACTTAATAGGACTAGGACTCCAAATATCATAATGAATTAACTCAAACCTTTTATTAGCACAATGGTTAACAATTGGATAAGAAGATCTAGCATGCTTACTAAGTTAACACGTCTCACATTTGAATGAAACATCATCCAATGAATTTAAATGCGGAACAAAAAACTGCAAAGTTCTAGTAGAAACATGACCCAGTCTTGCATGCCAGAGGGCAGCAGACTCCTTATTGGACTCTAAACTACTTGATGTAGAAACAAGAGATCTAGATGGAATGGAAGCACCCGTAGCAGAAATCTCCCCCTGACGCAGAAAGTAGAGACCACCACGCTCATATCCCACTCCAATAGTCCTCTTCGTACTCAAGTCCTGAAAGACACAATGAGAAGGAAAAGAGGTCACACAACAATTCAATTCTCTAGTAAGACAACTAATAGAGATCAAATTGGCATTAAATTTGGGAATGTACAAAACATTTGATAAAGTAAGAGAGGGTGAAAAGGAAACAGAGCCAATGCATTCCACTGGAAGAGACGATCCATCAGCTAGACAAACTAAATGACTACAGGAAGAGAAGGTGAAGGGAAGAAGACAACCATGCGTACCAGTCATATGATCAGATGACCCCGAATCTATGATCCAAGTTGTTGGAGTGGTGGAGGCATGAAGAACAGTACCTGTGGAAGCAACAAAAGAGGAGGCAGAAGGCTATGATGAGGAGGAGGCAATGGGACTTGACTAAACCTGAAGCAGTCTGAGACGTTGAAGTTCCATAGCATTGACCCGAGTCATCGTGACAGTGTCGGCAAGGTCTGAAGAGTCTATGTTGCCGAGAGTATCAGGAGTATTTGTAGCCTCATCACACGTCGCAATATGAGCAGCAGGACGGCCATGAAGTTTAAAACATCGTTCTTGAGTATGTCCCGAATGATTACAGAATGTGCACATAAGTCTTCCACGACCTCGACCACGCCCTCTGACTGTGGCCCCTCGAGCAACTGAGCCAGCACTGTTATCTCTAGATGGAGCTGTGGTAGAGGTAAAAGCAGTTCGCTCCTGTGTTAGGGCTAGGGCTGACATGACCTGCCTGCGAGCCTCTTCTACATGAACAATAGAATAAGCCGTCTGAAGTGAAGGGAATGGACTGGTAGCAACCAATTGTGTCCTCAATGCCTCATATTCACTGTTTAAACCTGCTAGAAATTTGTACGTCTTGGCTTCATCTTCTCGTGACCTTACAATTTCTGCACTGCTACTATCTGGTAATTCACTGAGTGGTTGCAAATGATTCAACTCTTCCCAGCGATTTTTCAGAGCACCAAAGTATTTTGTAACTGACAAATTATCTTATGTAAGAAAATATAACTCTGTAGTAAGTTGGAAGATACGGGGTCTTTTTGAGATACTCCCGTAAGTGTCATTTAGGGACTTCCATAAGTCCACAGCAGTATCATAGAAGAAATAGCCAGAGGCGATACTTGGTTCCATAGAATTCAATAACCATCCCATGACAATGACATTAGAGGATTCCTAAGCATCATGTTTGGATGAGTCTCCAGATGAAGAAGGGGGCCTCTTTGTAGTTCTAGTGAGAAATCCAAGCTTCCCCTTGCCAATAGCATACATTCGGACAGCCTGAGACCATAAGAGAAAGTTGTTTCCATTAAATTCGGTAGAAGTAATCGAAAGTGACCCCTTAGGACCATGTCCAACAGACTTAGAATCCATGGATATTTAAAAAAATGAGAAACAAGGAGAAGGAACACCACTCAACAACTCAAATAAGCATTTACCGTTCTGGAATATACACCAAACACTCGGTGTATCAGCTAGACCTAAAAAAAAAAACAAAAAAACAAAAAACAGCACAGCCAACCCTCTATATGTGTAACTAGGCATCCATTGACCCCAAATCTTCCACAAAAAGAAATCCCTTGTGTAGGGAGCTAAAAAACGGTCTATATGTAGGAGGATTTCCATGACGAAAGCCATCAGATTAAGAGGAATCTCGAAAAATAGTAATCTTGTGGACTTTTCTGAACAAAATTAGAAAAAGCTTAAAAATTCTTGAATCACCTCAGAAAATTCTGAAAAAATCCTCATTCAACTCCTCACATAAAACCGCACCTAGGGGAGTTAATTTTAAGTCGAACCGATCCGTACAGATGTTGGGTTGCTGACGTCAACCGTGCGGACGCTGACATCAGCAAGCGTCTTTGTCTGAAATAGTCAGATTCCTCTTGCTTTGCTCTAGGCTTGATCTCCTTGATGATGGAATGGGCCCTCTATCAGATCTACACACCCTTGATTGATTATAGCTCTGATACCATGAAGACTTTGTAGAAGAGAGTGAAGATAACTTGTAGATTTGAAGATAGATTGGGGAAGAGAGAAATGGAGAAGAGAGATTGAGAGATTGAGAGGGGAGAGGAGAAAATTTGTATCTCTCCCCTTTTTTCTTATTATCAATTTATATGTAGGGTTTCCCCTTTATTACAGAAAACAGCCTCCTTAAGAGCATATTACAAATAAACCCCCTTACTTACAAATTAATGCTCCAACAGCCTTCACCATTTTAATATCCATTTCCAAAAGTAGCGTTCTTTTGGAGGATGGTTTAAGTCGGTCTTTCCGTCGAGCATTATTGATTTAAAAAAGTTATCAATTGATGCAAACACGTTATGAGTCTATTTACAAGATTTGAATACGTTATGATAGGGATTGATGTTTGTTCGATTATTGACTTCATTACAAAGATAGTCATCCAAATATGCCTTGTTGAGAGGCTTTTATTAATCTTCAAACAAAGTACATTCCAGGAAGTGGTCTCACATGGGCCTTTAATTACATTCCCTGGTAAAAAAAAACTTGATTACAAGGTTAAAACCAAAGAAAACTAATCTATCACATGGTACAACAGCTTTTGCAAATTATGCACAAAGTCTTAATCAATGGTCTTTCATCTTCAGTGTCCAAATCATTGGCTGAGGTACTAGCAATAGCAATAGCCTTTGGAGTTTACACGTCTCGTATGGCTAGTTAAGTGTCGAGATATTAGCAAATGACGCATATCATGTATCTTAAGAGGCATCAGCTTCATATGGTTATGAAGCCTTACACAAGCGTGATCATTCCAGAATCACATAGGGTCTCACATGCCAAAGATGTTGAAAATAATGTATGAAATTGCATGTTAGTGCCTATCACCTGGCGATATGGTCCTTAGCTTTGGTGCCTAGAGGTATGTGCCTGGCACAAATGCTACAATAGGTCTAGGCCTGCACACAGACTCCTATCCCTTGGGAAGTCTAGCTATTGGTGGTTAGGCTTCCGCTGAGAGGTTTGAGCCTGACACAAAGCCTACACAATGGGAATGGGATTGTTCAAACTAGAGAGGCTCAACCTTAATTGGGAGATGAATGTCGATATAGAAAGTCCCGAGAGGTAGAACAAGTTGAATCATCTAAGTGTCTTGCAAATCATGTGCTAAGGAGTTTTTATAGTTCCCAGGGTCTTGATTCCCCTCCAAAAGTTTGTTACACGGTTACAGACATGTGTTAGCCTCCCACTGGATAAGAGGAGCTCACTTCTATTGAATCTTGGGTATTAGGCAAACGATCACTTATGATAGAAGAAGCTAAGCACCTGGTGCTTAGGTGTTAGCGCCTAAACATTGGCACATAGGCGCAGAGAGCTTTGTGCTTGGTGCAGAGGCTTTTCTGAATGGTCCTTCTGCAGGATAGGCATAGAGGGTGATTTTAGGCGTACCGCATACAACATTGAAGCTTATCTAGATAGGTACCAAGACTTTGCTAGATTAGTTGAGGCTCGTTTTGGTGAGTAATAAACTCCATGTTGATCGAGTCATAGGAAGAATATTTAAACGCAAATTGGGTGGAGCTTTTGACTTAGGTTTGTTTTATGCCTATAATTTGGTTTGGCAAAGGATAGCTTTTGTGGGATCATTCTTATCTATCATTCTTTTCATCCAATTTATTAATGGTAGAAGAAAAGAAAAGAAGAAAGAAGACAAGACAACTAGCTATATGGTTGAGATCCTCTCTACAGTAACGAGGTATTTAAAAATGGTTACATAGGGGAACCATTATGCGTTACAAGGCCGTAATGGTCGTTATGGAAAAAAATGGCCTGTGATGATGCGTTACAAGGCCGATACATGTATTTAAAAAGAAGAAGAAGAGGAAGAAGGAAAAAGTAAAAAACAGTCGTAACAACCTTTACAGCCCGTGTCCCTATGGTAATGGTGGTGGCTGTTAGTTACAGTCACTGTTATCATTATCGAATACTTTGACAGTAATAGCATGTTGTAAAAGTGCATCAACAAGCCTATTATTGATTCAATCTTAAAATCACCCTCTGCAACAAGCCTGTGCTTGGTGCAGAGGCTTTTCTGAATGGTCCTTCTGCAGGATAGGCATAGACGGTGATTTTAGGCGTACAACATTGAAGCTTATCTAGATAGGTACCAAGACTTTGCTAGATTAGTTGAGGCTCGTTTTGGTGAGTAACAAACTCCATGTTGATCGAGTCATAGGAAGAATATTTAAACGCAAATTGGGTGGAGCTTTTGACTTAGGTTTGTTTTATGCCTATAATTTGGTTTGGCAAAGGATAACTTTCGTGGGATCATTCTTATCTATCATTCTTTTCATCCAATTTATTAATAGTAGAAGAAAAGAAAAGAAGAAAGAAGACAAGACAACTAGCTATATGGTTGAGATCCTCTCTACAGTAACAAGGTATTTAAAAATGGTTACATAGGGGAACCATTATGCGTTACAAGGCCGTAATGGTTGTTATGGAAAAAAAATGGCCTGTGATGATGCGTTACAAGGCTGATACATGTATTTAAAAAGAAGAAGAAGAGGAAGAAGGAAAAAGTAAAAAACAGTTGTAACAACCTTTACAGCCCATGTCCCTATGGTAATGGCGGTGGCTGTTAGTTACAGTCACTGTTATCATTATTGAATACTTTGACAGTAATAGCATGTTGTAAAAGTGCATCAACAAGCCTATTATTGATTCAATCTTAACATCTTCGCATATAAAAATTGCACTCACATCCATGATATGAGATAAGGTAGCAAGTAACCTAATTTGCATTGTAATATATTGATCATAAGTCGATCATAAGTCATAACAAGATATGCCCACCTAATTTATCACCAAAGAGATATTTGAACAGTAAAGAAGAAAATGGCACATGAAATTTCTTCAGCAGAACTATGAAGCATGAGGCATGATAAGCTCACAAAGTCTCTCTAATGGAACGAAAAAGGACTTCTAAGGTGTCCATCTGTTTCCCCAACAGAACCTCTCTCATGCCATGGACACATGTTAGTTCCCCATAACTTCTTGAGTCGTCAAGCACCTGGTGATGAAAAATATAACAAGAATGAATACATTGAAGAATCTACAATTACATTTTTTTTCAAAAATTAAGGGGGAGAAGGGAACTTCTCATTTTGCAAGTGAAACAAATAGCAACCAGTCCCAAAAAAGCAAGCAGAACTTCAATACCAAAAATAAGATTCAACTGATTGTAGAAAGCAAAGACCACCACTTAACAAAAAGAAAACTACAAGGAAAGAATAACAGAGAGAGAGGAAAAGAAAAAAGAAAAGAAAGACAAACATTGAGAAAACAGTTTCAAGCATTACAATAAAAAAAAATGGCACAAATCTCCTCCCAGTGATCCAGGATTTACCTTGGGACAACTATCGCAAGCAAGGAAACTCACAAACCTTAAAAAATTGTTCATAATTAGCATGTTTTCAACCAATTTTTTTTTTTTTTATAACATTTTTTTTTAAACCAAGCATTTATAATTAGAATCTTGAACTTTGCAAACTGCCAAACTTTATAATTCTAAGAACACGTAATTTTGATGACCATGCCGCATAACTTGTGATCCCCACCCCTCAAAGTCACTATCCCAGGTCTTGCGCAGCAAACTAGTATGTTTTTCAAACTAAAATATTGAACCAATTCGACCGTGTGATCTTGTGAAACAAATGTACTTTTGGGCATTCAAATTTCATAAAACATGCAACAGTCACTAGAAATGATTCTCAACTGCCTCTTTGAAAAATACAATTGTTCATACTTCATAGTTGACTCATTGATTATAATCAATCTTTGTAATAGACTATTAGATAGCACTTAATCCTAATCAACTATGTAATAGTCTATTACATTGCGACTGTGGGAGTTTTGTGCTCTCAAAATCGGTTTTGTGCTCTCGATATCGGTCCCGACCCCGAAAAAAGGAGGGTTGCGTCAGGTTGGCAGCTGGTGTCAAATTTATGTTATAACTTCCACCGTGAATTCGAAGAATAGATGATGTTCACAGTGTTGAAGCATAAGGGGTTTTATGTTATTTCCTCTTCTCTAAGGCAGTAAGTTGTAAAAGGCAAATAAGCCCTATTATAATAAAACTTGGAGGATTAAGTTTTGTGACCTAACCTTTCTTCTTCTATCTCTCAAAACTCCTCTTTCTTTCTTCTGTTGGAAATCTTCATGGTATCAAAGCCAAGGAGGTGCCCCTAGATCTCGTGGACCCCATCGAAGGTGCCCCTTCTTCCAGCCGCACCACACCAACTTCTCCACTGGACCGTCTGTCTCACAGCCGCACCATATAGGAGCTCCACTAGGCAAATGAGGGTGTCGGATCTGTGATCCGACACCGGCAGGCTCACTGAACCCACGTTCCGACGCCACCAGGGCCGTTGGATTACTGCCCTGACGCGGCAAGTACACCGGAAGCCAGATCCGACACCACTAGGGCCGTCGGACCACTGCTCTGACGCCGGCAGGTATGCCGGAAGCCAAAACCGACCACCCTAGGGCCTTCGGACCTCAGATCTGACGCCAGCAGGTGCGCCGGAAGTCAGATCCAACCACCCTAGGGCCGTCGGACTGTAGATGTGACGCCGGTAGGGCCGCTGGAAGCTAGATCCGACCCCCTCGGGTTGTTGGAGTGCAGATTTGACGCCGCCAGGGCCGCCAGATTGACAATCTGATGTTGAAGCTGATATTCATGGGTCTCCAGATGGCTATTTGTTTACAATGGAGCCTATTCGAAGCCATTCGGGATGATTGAAGCTTTTTCGGCCACCTGGTATTGAGTATTTATTTATTTTTTCCTTGAGATTGCTACAACTATGAATTCAAAATCTTCTGAGGGCCTACTCTCTATTACTTCCACCAAATTCAATGGAAAAAAATTTCTGTTGTGGTCCCGAGCAGTCCGAATGTATGTTGTTGGAAAAGAAAAATTCAGATATCTAACAGGTGCCAACAAGAAATCTACAGATCCCACAAAAGTTGATGCATAGGAGTCTGCAAACGCCAATGTTATGGGATGGTTATTAAATTCTATGGAACAACATGTTGCTTTTGCTTATTTCTTTTATGAAAGTGCCGCAGCTTTATGGACCGTACTCCAAAAATCATATGGAACGACCTCATATGAACCTCGCATTTTTCAGTTGACAACAGAACTTTACTCACTAGCTCAAACTAATATGTCAGTCACTGAGTACTTTGGGGCTTACAAAGCAGATGGGAAGAGTTGAGTTATCTGCAGCCATTAAGTGAACTACCGGATAGTAGCAGTACTGAAATAGTGCGCAAACGTGAAGACAAAGCCAAAACTTACAAATTTCTCGCTGGACTAAATGCAGACTACGAGTCCCTTCGTACCCAGCTGGTTGCTACGATCCCATTTCCATCGCTTGAGACAGTTTACTCCATTGTTCATACCGAGGAGAGTCGTCGTCAAGTGATGACCATGCCTACTACTTTATCATCTCCTGCACAAGAGCGAGCAACTTTTACATCTTCCACTACTTCACCTGATGGAAGGGGTGGCCGTTTTGATTCACGTGGTAGTTCCTCAGTTCGTGGTTGAGGTTGTGGACATGGAGGTTCACGTTACTTCTGTACTCACTGCAACCGCTCAGGGCATTCAGTGGAACGATGCTTCAAAATACATGGCTATCCCTCAGTACATGCTGCCACAATAGATGTTGAGGAACAACCTATGGATAATGTCAGAACCCCTCATACTTCTCCTTCTGAATCTACATTGATGACCAGAGCAGAAGTTATAGAACTCCAGAGATCGCTGCAGCCTTCTACATCCACTACGCCTTCCTCTGATCTACAGCCCTCATCCACTTCCTTCGCTGCAACCACAGGTACTGCCTTGCATGCTTCTTCAGCCCCATCCACTTGGATCATCGATTCTGGGGCTTCTGATCACATGACTGGTATGCATCACTTCCTTACATTTTCTACTGTTACATCCTGTTCTCGGTTTGTACATCTTGCTGATGGTAGCACCACTCCTGTACAATCTATTGGTTCTGTTCGTGTATCCTCCTCTCTTACTCTCCCAAATGTCCTGTATATTCCAAAATTTCATGCGAATTTAATTTCTGTCAGTAGTCTCACCCATGCTCTGAATTGCAGTATAACTTTTTCTCCCAAATTTTGTATGTTTCAAGACTTGAGTATGAGGAGGATTATTGGTACGGGATTTGAACGAGATGGTCTTACTTTCTACAACAAGGGGAGTTATTGACGGCATTCAATAATAGTAGTAGTGGCTCTTGTCTTTCTGTTAATACTACTGCTTCAATTACTGCTTCAAATAATGAGTCTGTAAGCTTGTGGCATGCTCGATTGGGCCATGTTCCAAGTCACATCTTGAACTTGATTATTTCAAATTTAAATAAAAGTGATGATATTACTGATTGTGAAGTGTGTCAAGTTAGCAAACACATTCGTAATTCATTCCCTGTGGTTGAACATAGAAGTACCAAAGTATTTGAACTTGTTCATTCTGACATATGGAGACCTAGTCTCGTAGCCTCGTTTGATGGGTTCAAATACTTTGTTACTTTCATTGATGATTTCTCACGAGTAACATGGGTATATCTTATGCGTCGACGTGATGAATTATTCTTATTGTTTCAAACATTTCACAGGCTGGCGACAAATCAATATGGTTGTTCCATTTAGACCTTGCGATCAGACAATGGAGGGGAATATTCATCCAAGTCATTTACAAACTATCTCCGGAATAATGGCATTATTCATCAACTTTCCTGCGTGTATACTACTCAACAAAATGGGGTTTCCGAGCGAAAGAATCGTCATTTATTAGAAGTTACACGTTCTCTATTATTAGAGATGGATGTTCCCAAGTCATATTGGTCAGCCGCAGTTCTGACGGCCTGTTTCTTAATTAATCGGTTTCCAACCCGTGTCCTTCAAGGAAAAGTCCCAATGCACATCCTAGTTCCATCCTCACCATTATTCCATATTATCCCTCGTGTGTTTGGGTGTGTTTGTTTTGTCCATAACTCTAGTCCTTCTAGAGACAAACTTGACTGCAGAGCAATTAAATGTATCTTCATTGGATATTCTATGCAACATAAGAGGTATAGGTGCTATGATCCCACATGCAGGAAGCTTTATGTTTCCATGGATGTCACCTTTCTTGAGAATCGTGCTTTTTACAGTGCTAATGTCGAACTTGGCTCTTCCTCACCTACTCTTCCATTACCTGCATTGGTCACTCCGCCGGCTACTAGTGAACCGAAGAAACTCATTACCTATGTTCGTCAGCGGGTAAGACCAACTCAAGTTCAATCCGTGGCAATGGATCCGACTCTAACCTCAAGTACCTCTTCCTCTCCTATTGCAACTCGCACTCATAGTCATCATCCAGTTTTGCATCCTATATCAAATTTTCTGTGTTATGAGTCCCTGTCACCATCCTATTGTTCCTTCTTAGCAGCTATATCTTCTCATACTATTCCCAGATCTGTTCATGATGCTTTGGCAGTACCTGCTTGGAAACAAGCTATGGAAGCCGAGATGGAAGCTCTACACAAGAGTGGTACATGGGATGTTATCTCTCTACCTCCTAGGAAGAAGACAGTTGGTTGTAAATGGGTCTTCTTCATCAAATATCGTGCAGATGGTACTGTAGAAAGATACAACGCTCGACTAGTGACTAAGGGCTACACTCAGCTTTTCGGAGTTGATTATACTGAGACATTTTCTCCTGTGGCAAAACTCAATTCTGTTCGTCTCATCCTTTCTCTAGCGACTAACCTAGATTGGCCTCTGTTCTAATTGGATGTCAAGAATGCTTTTCTAAATGGTGATCTGACTGAGGAGGTGTACATGAACCTTCCCCTTGTTTTTCAGCTTAAGGGGGAGTCAGGAAAGGTGTGTAAGCTGAAAAAGGCTTTGTATGGTTTAAAACAGTCTCCCAAAGCTTGGTTTGCAAAATTTAGATCTGCAGTTCTCTCATTTGGGTTCAAGCACTGCCAAACAGATCATACAGTGTTCATTCATTCACGCCCAGAGGGAAGAACTATTCTGATTGTGTATGTGGACGACATTGTCCTTACTGGTGATGACTTTCAATTCATCCAACAAACCAAACATCGACTAAGCAAGGAGTTTGAAATGAAAGACCTGGGTTGTCTGCGATATTTTCTGGGAATTGAGGTGGCCCGCTCATCAAAGGGCATCTTCATTTCTCAGAGAAAATATACCCTTGATCTTCTCAAGGAGACAAGAAAGTTGGGTTCTCGACCAGCGCCTTCCCCCATGGAGCAGAAACACTCACTGCATGCAGACATAGGTGACAAGCTTGAAGACACTGGCATATATCAGAGACTAGTTGGAAAATTAATTTATTTGACAATCACAAGGCCAGATATTACTCAAGTAGTGAGTATTGTGAGTCGATACATGCATTCTCCCAGGAAGCCTCACTTGGAGGCGGTTCATCATATCCTAAGATACTTAAAAACGTGTCCAAGTCGAGGAATTTTGTACAAGAATCATGGGCATGTGAATATATGTGGTTTCTCAGATGCGGATTGGGCAGGTTGCTCTACAGATAGAAAATCTACATCTAGATATTGTACTTTTGTGGGATGAAACCTGGTGACTTGGAGAAGTAAGAAACAACCTGTGGACTCCAGGTCAAGTGTAGAGGCAGAGTACAGAGCTATTGCACATGGGACATGCGAGCCACTTTGGTTAAAGTCCATCATGGAAGAGTTAGGTTTATTCTCTGACTCAACCATTTCTCTCTATTGTGACAACCAAGCAGCCATTCATATCGCTTCAGACTCAGTTGTTTATGAGGACTAAACATATTGAGGTTGATATCCATTTCGTTCGAGAGAAGATTGCTTCAGGAGAACTTTCCACACCCTTCGTTCGCTCTTCAGATCAGATGGCAGATATATTTACAAAGGCTCTAAATTCCACTACTATTCGTGAGATTTCTGGCAAGTTGGGCATGATAGATATTCACGCACCAACTTGAGGGGGAGTGTTGAAACATAAGGGGTTTTATGTTATTTCCTCTTCTCTAAGGCAATAAGTTGTAAAAGGCAAATAAGCCCTATTATAATAAACTTGGAGGATTAGGTTTTGTGACCTAACCTCTCTTCTTCTCTCTCTCAAAACTCCTCTTTCTTTCTTCTGTTGGAAATCTTCACACAGGTCACGTCTTTCTAATTAACGTGTAAAGTTCCCAAAATTATTTATGGTATGCGTATCTGTAGACACCCCACCCAAGATGAGATAAACTACTTCGTATGACTTGGGTCGAACTTTGAAATAGACACCCAGTTGACTCAAGAGGACACTTAAAACCCTAATCCAGTCAGCCTAGGAGCCCTCTCATTAACCTCCAGAATCAAGCCAAGCCTAATGGAAAATCAAAGATAATGGTGTCGGCAGGAATCAGATTCTTGTCAGCCACCATCCACCAATTAGAGCTAGACTCATGCAACCTTAGGTTGTTGTATAGCAAATGCACCTAGAAAGGAGAGCCTTGTATAGCAGTGGGAATCTAATTCCTGCCGACACCCAAAGTCAACCACACTGAGCACACAACAACCAAGGGAGGGCTTGGGGTTTGAGATCGACCACACAAGTAGCCGGCGAGAATCAGATTCTCACCGACTTTCCATATATAAGCAGGCCATGCCCATGAGAGAGAGAGAGAGAGAGAGAGAGAGAGAGAGATAAGCCATAAAAAAGAGAGAAGAGAGGAAAAGGGAGAAGGACAAGAAAAAGAAAAGAAGAGGGAGAGGAAGTCGCTATTTAAATCGAATTATTTTCATTCCTATCTTTCATCCCATGGCATCTTGTTGGGAAGGCACCCGTGGAAGCGAGAATCAAACAAGAGCAATCACACAACGGCAACAACCAAGAAAATTAACAATCACAAGAAAGCAATTCGAATTTTTACATGGAAAAAACCACAGCACAAAGCGATCATTATGAATCAAAAGTTACAAGAAAATGAAGAAAACTTACCCGGGTCCAAGCCCCACAAGAGAAACCCAAGCTAACCCTAGCTTTTTTTCTCACCCTAAAACTCTCTTAACCCCTTGAACACGTCTAGGACTCCTTGTGTTACCCTAATTTCGCATTACACCCCTATAAATAGCATAAAACCGAGATTAAGAACAAATCCTGCACAACCAACCTATACAGTTTACTTGCCGTCGGGCGACCGACAATGGCCAAATCTGTCCAGAGAGTTTAGAGTTCCTGTTCGGGGAATTTCGAGCGCCCAACCCGACCCAATCGGGCGACCGACAACCCCACTTTCCAATCCAGTAATGTCCAGATTCCAGAAGCCATATCCTGGGCAATTTTGGGCGCCCGACCCGATCCCATCGGTCGCTCGAAGCCCCCTGGTGTCAAGATTGAAGACAACCTCAACACATCATTCACCAAACATCATGTGCACACAAATCACAATTAAATGGAGTTGCAGAACGTAAAAATTGTTATTTACTTGAGGATGCTAAGGCATTGTTGTTAAATACGAAGATTCCGAAAGGTTTTTGGAGTATGCAGTTTTAACTGCATGTTATCTCATAAACCAAATGCCTTCGTCATTCTTAGGTGGTAAATCTCATTTTTTGTTATATCCCCAATGTCAACCGTTTTCAATTCCTTCTAAAGTTTTTGGGTGTATATGCTTTGTACATCAATTTGACCATGTTTCTACTAAATTTGAACCCAAGGCTATAAAGTGTCTTTTTTTTAGATCCTCTTATACTTGGTGAGGTTACAAGTATTATAATCCAATCACTCATAAACGGTATGTATCAATTAATGTCACCTTTTTTTAATTACTCGATATTTTTCCGAGGGAGAAAGATCATTGGAACTTGATGGTTCCATCACTCTTCCTATGGTGCCAGGCACAACTTCATCTGTAACGCAAGTTCCTGTGCAACACTCAAATCCGCAATTGATGTGAGTCTACTCCAAATGTTCCAAGAGAGGTGATGAAGAGCATACCAACGCGTCCTCTACCAATCCTGTCATCCCATCTAAAGATCTTCTTGAGTCTTCACCAATATTGTCTAGTGAATATTATTTATCCACTACTCTCCGTAAGGGTATATGCTCTTGTACCCAACATCCTATCTCCTGTCTTGTTTCCTTTGATGGATTATCTCATTCTTTTCAGTAGTTTGCTTTGTCTTTGTCCTCTGTGTTTGTTCCTCACTCATTCTAGGAGTCTTAATAGTGATAGGTGGAAGCGAGCTATAGAAGAAAAGGTGGTTGCACTTCATCAAAATCAAACTTGGACTTTAGCTGAGCGACCTACAAGAAAACGTGCAGTACTATAGATGGGTATATAACAACAAGTACAATCCAGATGGCTCGATAGATCATTTAAAGGCTCAACTAGTTGCAAAGTAATACACACAAACTCCACAAGTTGGCTACTTTGAGACCTCCCTATTGGTCAAACTTCATTCTATACGTTTGGAGATCTCTATTATTGTAAATTTAAAATATCCTGTCAGTGCACTTATTTGTGGCATACGAGTGCACCTTATTTGTCAATCATGTGGTCTGTGTGTCTAGGAGTCGGTTGAGCCTGAAGAAGCTGAAGACCGAAGGCACATGAAGACAAGTTGCATCAAGAATAGAAGAACAGGTAAATCAGAGGTGTCTTGGTGAGCCTAACCCCTTAGATACAAAACAACTTTAACCTCTACATGCCTTGGACCAATAGGTAAACTTTTAGTCATCCTAGAGTGGCCTTAGGAGTCCCAGACGACCATAAAATGTAAGGCCTCAAAGGTTTGTGAGCTACTATAAACAGACTGCCCAAAGGGCAGAACTCATTATGCTGTCGGTTGATCTGTCAAGCAGCATGTTTGACCGGTCGACAGGTCGAAACGACTGAATTCAGGACAGAAAACATCCCTCGTGTCCTAAGGAAATTCGGCCAACCGACGGAAATTTCGGTCAGTTGACTGGTCTTGTCGACCAGACAAAAAACCCGATCGATAGGTCGAAAGTGGCTGAAAACTAGACAGATAGTTATACCTTAGCCACAGGGGGTTTCGACCAACCGATGGCCCATTTCGACCGGTCGACAGTTAGCCGTTGCAGACCATTTGAGCTCGTTTTCTATATATTTTAAGCTCGATCTTTGGGCAATGCAGATGGTTTTTGGTACAATAGAAGCCTAGGTGATTCCTTACTCATACCCTTCATCCTAAACTTCATACCAAAGAGATTCATGCTTTCTTCATTGTGATTAATCACTCTAATGAGCATTCAAAGCTCTAATTCTTAACGAACATGATATCTTGCTTTTCTAGAGATTAGATCCCATTCCCATAGGTAAACCCGTGATCTAATAGACCTCTAAAAAGCCCATCTAGTTGAATTTCCCTAGGTTATCATCTATACTATTAGTTGCAGGAGATTCAACCCATTCCCTCTACCTTGGCACTTCTTAGTAACATCTTCAAGGTAAGCTGATCAAGAAAGGTGAAGAACATCGACTTCAAAGATCGGGAGAGCACAAAGGGAGCTGATTGAAGCACAGGAGAGCATCGATCAAACAACCCAAAGGCTAAAAGGGGCTCAATCCGACAAGTAAGTTGTCAAAGTCTGGTTCATGCTCTTCCCTTTTGTAGGATTCGGTGTGAAGAGTTTATGACCCAAACTCGAACTAGGTTCTTAAGTAGAATTTTGGCTATTTAGTAGAGCCTAAATCAAGTCTCCAAGGGGAGCCACCGACACGGGTGCGTACGTGTAGGTTACTGGTTAACCTGAGAAACCATTATAGGTCTCTTGTGTAGGATCGAAGGATTGGGAAGAACCTCGTCAAAACTCGTACGTTGGTAGGAACCTTGTTTAAACTCCTAGGTTGGGTGGAACCTGTCAAACACCTAGGTTAAGAGGTGAACTTGGAAAACCTCCGTTCAGGTTGAGAGATGAACCTGTGTGTAAAACCTCCAGTGAAAGGTTGAGAGGTTAACCTAATTTAAAACCTCCGTTTAATGAAATCCAACGTACTCATGAGTTTGGTACGGCAACCGGGAGTGGAGTAAACACGTATTCGAACCATTATACATCGTTGTGTTTGTGATTGTCTTTTGAGCACTTTTCTATTCATGCTATGTTTATTTACTTGTTGAATTATATGAATATTTAGATGAATTGAATACTATGCACATGATAAGTAGATTCACACACAAGATGTATTTTCACTGTTTAGACTAGAAGCCTTTAAAGTTAAAGCTTTTGTAGTCTTTGTGATTGGACCCACTTGGCTTGGAAGCCATGTGTTAATTGCTTAATTTAGTTTATCTTGTTGAATTAGTTTAAATTAGGCAAGAGTTTTGAAGTGGTCCTATTCACCCCCATCTAGGACTTAACCATTGTTCTAGTAGCTCCGCAAGCCTCCGTGCGTAGCGTGTCGATATAGTGTTCGACTACCCACGCAATTTCATATCCGGCGTACCAACTTGGTGTGAAGAACACCTTTCTTCATGGGGATCTGCTTGAAAAGGTGTATATGGAAACAACCGCCCAGCTTTGTTGCACAAAGTCAAATAAGGTTTGTCATATAAAGAAATTACTTTATGGATTTAAACGGTCTCCACATGCTTGATTTGAAAATTTCAGCGAGGTGGTGTTTTAGTTTAGGATGAAACGTAGTCAAGCAAATCATTTGATTTTTGTTCAATAGAGCAAGATTGGTACTATCATGTTGCTTGTATGTGGATGATATCATTGTTATTGTATTGGTAGTGATAGTGATAGTACAAGTATTTCTGAGTTAAAGAAGTTCTTGCAGCAACACTTCCACATAGGATTTAAGTTGCCTTCGATACTTTCTAAGTATTGAGGTAACAAGGTCAAAGGTGAGAATTAACTTGTCGCAGCGTAAGTATGTAATGAATTTATTAGAAGAGAAAGCATGTTGGGGGGTAAACCAATTAAAACTCCCATGGATACTAATTATAAGCTTAATATAAGTGAAGGGGAACTACTTGATGATCCAGTGAGATATTACTGACTAGTTGGCAAATTGATCTATTTGGCGATTACATGAACGGACATCACTTATCCAATCAGTTATGCAAGCTCCTCGTACGTCTCACATTGAGGCCATGCTTTACATACTTAAGATATTTAAAGAGAGCTCCTAGTCGTGGAATTCTCTACAAGCAAAATAGACATCTTAGAGTAAAAGGATTTTTTTATGCAAACTAGGCTAGCTCTCCTTCTAATGGGTGGTCTACCACAGGTTATTGTACATTTATAGGGGGGAATCTTATTACATAGAAAAGCAAGAAGCAATGTGTTGTCACTCGGTCAAGCGTAAAAACGAAGTATAGGGCTAGGCCTACGTAACATGGAAACTTATGTGGTTAAAGGGTTCAAGGTGGATATTCCTATGAGATTGCATCGTGATAATCAAGCAACATGCCACATCGCCAACAATCTAGTTTGTCACAAAAGAACCAAGCACATTGAAATTGATTGTCACTTAGGGAGAAGGTTGCTAACAAGGAAATATGCATACCATTTGTCAAGTCCCAAGATCAAGTGGCAAACATGTTCACGAAGGCTTTAAGTCAGGCTCATCTGGAAAAATTCTTTGTCCAGTTGGGCATTCTTTATATATATGCTTCAGCTTGAGGAAGAGTGTTGAAGCATTATAACCAAACGTGTAAGACACCCTAGCCACACATGCGGTCTACCAATCACTCATGTGGTTCACAAATAGATTTGGTTTCATGTTGAGTTTGGTCATATATTTGGGTTAAAGTCTTTAGGCACATATGTCATTGTTTTATGTTATCTTTAAGCAAATGGGTATAATTGTAACTTCTATATGATTAGTGATTATCCTAATAATAAAAGAGAGGTGGAAGCATGTAGAGTGGTTGAAGCACTCTCTCCTCCTTTTCTTCTTTCCTCTCATCTTTCTTCTTCTCTTCTCTTTTCTTCATGATTAACTATAATCTCAATGAATTTACAACATTAAATCCTTCTTAATTCACCAAAATAATAATTACACGTCCGACTCCATGAAACTCCAATAAACAATACCAACCTCATTATGAAACTAACACGTCACCAACCCACCCCAACCATACCAACCTCAACAGAAATGGCATCATCTTCATCATCATCTAAGCCTTATCCCCTAATTAATTGGGGTTAGCAACACAAATCCCGTTCCTCTACTTCAGACTATCAAGTACCATATCCTCAGGAAAACCGGAGGTATCATGTCTTTTCTTACTATCTCCACCCACATCCTTTTGGGGTTATTCTTGGTCTACATTACACACGGCCAAACCACCAAGTCTACTTTCCCTTGTCTTATTAAGTGTTACTCTAAGGTTTTGTTGAATGATTTCATTTCTATTTCTATCCTTCCTCGTGTTGCCACTCATCCATCTCAATATCCTCATTTCAACTACACTCAACCTATGAACATGTTGTTCCTTAATTGCCCAACATTTTGTCCCATAAAGTATGGTTGGTCTTATAGCTATCCTATAAAATTTCCCCTTCAATTTGATTGGTAAGCAGAGATCACATAAAGCTCCAATGGCACATCTCTACTTCATCCATCCCACTCTAATTCTATGAGCAACATCCTTCTCATCTCTCAGTTCTCATGAATTATCGACCCAAGATATCGAAAATGGTCATTTTGGGGTACTTAGTTAACAATCTTAACTAATTCCTTGCTTCCACACTTATTGTCACTAAAATTGCGTTCCCTATACTATGTTTAGTTCAACTAATTTTAAAACCTTTATATTTCAAATGATCCCTAAATACTCCATCTCATCAATGATCAATCACAATTCACAACAATGTCATCTGCGAACAACATATAGCATGGGACCTCTTCCTCTAAATGCCCCACTAACATTTCCATAAAAAAGATACAGGCCCAATGTTAGTCCCTAGTATAAGCCTATAGTAATCGGAAACTCACTTGTCCATCCTTTAGTGGTGCTCAGATTCATAATAGCTCTCTCATGCATATCCCTTATCATGTCAATATATCCTTGTGAAACTCATTTATTTCCCAACGCCCACAAACTCGAGGGACCCCATCGTATGCTTTCTCTTAAGTCAAGATTATGTAGAGATCATTCCTCTCCCTATATTTCTACATCAGCTATCAAGGGCCCGTTTGGTATTGCTTCTAGAAAGTGCAGAATGGATTCTCAAAAAAGAATTTTCTAAAATTGTCTATTGAAAATTGCTTATGCAAAATTGGTTTTCAATAGGCATTCTTGGTAAACATACCTAAAAAATCAGGCCAATCCAATGATCATATGGCCACCATGTGAATTTGGAGGTTTTTAGAGGGTTGTCCATTGTTTGCTTGCGTGGGGCCCACCATGTTGGGTATATGACATCCAACCTGTTCATTGAATGAACCCTGCATTGATGATGGGATGCCCCAAAAAATCAGGTCTATACAAATATTAGTTGGGCCGCAATGTGTGAAAAATGGGCATCCATCTACAAGCTTCCAAATTCAGTGTGTGGTCCACATGAGCTTTGGATAAAGTTGATTTTTGGAGTTTCCCTTCATCGTAGTGAGTGCTACATGATGAATGAGTTGGATGGAATATACCTAGCATAGTGGGCCCACACAAAAACCTATAGTTGGCATCCCTTACACATTGTTCCCTGTGGTGCGGCCAACCTAAATTGTGGAATGGGCTGATTTTTGGCTCCAAGGCCCAACATTTAGCTGGTCCACATGATGTATGGGGTAGATGCATGCTGCATAAAGTGCATGAGTATGAAGCATCATGTGCTAGTAAGGTATAAAATATGGCCTTTTAGCTGATCGAATTGGAGAAGAAGGAATCTGCATGAGATGTTTTTGTATGCACATGTAGCATGTGTTAGTGGTCAAGCGTATCAGAAATTTGGGCCATTCATCAAATAGGGCACACCTCGAACATGGCAAGGACCAAAAATAATGTCAGCTAAGTTATCAAGTAGATCAAATTTGTATAAGGAAAAAGGGCCGTCGAAAAAATTCCAGCAGTCCAGATTTCACATACATGTGTAGCACAATTGATAAGTGTACTGCCTGAATTTTGATACATGGCATGTTCAAAGTTCGCTCTACTTGATAAATGGGTCGAATCTCTAACAGGTGTGCTACGGACGCATCGATCTAACACTTGTTCCACCGATCTCAAGTTGCGTCTACCTGTTGGGGCATTAGAGCTTTCGGAAAAACGTTTCCTAACCCGTTTTGGAAAAATACCTATAAAAGTTTCAGAAAATAGGGCCATTTTCATATTCAATTCTTAAGAAGCATTAACTAGGCATGCTATACAAACATATCTAGCCCGCTAGAAACGATTACGCCCAACTTAAAATAACAACGACAAACGAGCCAAGTAGGAAAATAGACTCAATGGTTGACCTTCCTAGCATAAATCCAAACTGATTTCCTGATACACTCATATCAATATCATGCCTTAATCTTCACTCAATCACTCTCTCCCAAAGTAGTTTCATAGTATGACTCATAAGTTTATTGCCATGTTAGTGCAGCTCTATATGTCTCCCTTATTCTTATAAATGTAAGGTATGAATTTGCTCCACTAATTTTATTATTATTATTTTTTTTTAGAGGTATGAATTTGCTACACTAAGAGAAAGCATTAGCAAGAAACCTCAATAAACATGGTGTGCATGATGCCTTCCAAAGTCCAAACCATGGGCTCCATTTTAGAACAGCGTGGAATCCACACCGATCAAACCATCCTCAGTATCCAATTTCACCAGCTGAATTTTGGATTGTTGACATTTTCTTTTCACCAACTATTTGAAACCACCATTTGAATAGTGAGGGTCGTCCAATCAGCATGTTTTCTCCATCCACAATTGAGCTCATGATTTGGATGGTTTGGATTAATGAATAATCTATATGTACGCATACATTTACAATTTGAATGTATTGCCAATGCTCCCTTACAGAGTTGTGGACTCACACCATAGTCTAACCCATCAAAATCTACTGCCTCATCAATTTGCCAAAAGAGAATAACTTAGATACTTACAGTAGAGTGTGATGCTTAATAGGCAGGGACTAAAAAACCATGCAACTGGCATACAAAAAACATAAATTAAACCATCCAAATTGTGATCCTCAAATTGGATGAATCATAAACCAAAATCACATTCAAATGGTTACCTACCAAGCCGATTCCTGGACATTTAAGGGAAGGTTGAAATGAAAAAATGGCAAATTGCCCCTAATTCAGCAAACAAGTGTCCATGAATTAGAGGTTAAGATTGTTCAACCAATCT
This sequence comes from Liriodendron chinense, assembly GCA_003013855.2. Classification (NCBI taxonomy): domain Eukaryota; kingdom Viridiplantae; phylum Streptophyta; class Magnoliopsida; order Magnoliales; family Magnoliaceae; genus Liriodendron; species Liriodendron chinense. Next base: position 8,793,785 of record ML058446.1, read on the forward strand.
GATTTTGGGATTAAGACCCATCTAAAGTAGGTCCTGTAATTTGGACGGTTTAATTCATGGTATTCAAAAAAGGGTATGATAATGGTGGGACCTATAAGGTGGCCGTTATGACCACCACTATTACAGCTATTGAATACATTGGTTTAATTTGAGTTAATGTATGGCACGAGTACTATTTATGAATGCCAACAAATCAACCACCACGTTCATGGTTTTCTCACTCAGGATAAACTCACACTGTCTGAGTCGGGAGTCTATTCTGAATGCTGACTCTTGGTGCCCAACCGCATCAGGCTCGACAAAGTCTGAGTCGACTCCAACAAGTTACATCCAACTAGAACAAGTCATCAATCTTTGAATTCCCCTTGCCAAAATTTTGGAAATTTCACGACAATTACTCAGGAAAAAGTTTTTGTAGACATATCATGCACCCCTGAAGGTCAATGTACACCAATCACCTACCATCAATGGACAGTAGGCAGGAACCCCAACACAACATTTCAAAAAATTCAGATCCCATTTCGAAATGTGTGCCAAGATTCCCAATCACCATCCACAGATGGTGAGAGATTAGCATACCCGTTCCATTCCAAAACCTGATTTGGGATCAGTCAGCCCAAATCCTATACTTTAGCAGAAAAAACTACATATTAGGTATTCCAGAAGAGAGAGAAAGACAATTCAATTGCTTAGGGAAAAAGGGTAAATGAAAGGGATGAGAGAAAGTAAAATACAGAAAATTGAGGTGACAGAGAGAAAAGAGGGGAGAAACCGGCAATCTTTCGATGATGGAAGAAGCGTTTCTGAATTGGGAGAGGAATCGAGATTGAAGCTCGTCCCATCGACTCATTTCTTCTCTAACTCTTCTGTATTTCTGCTGGTATTTCTTCACCAGCATCTCCATACTCAAAAGGGGAGAGAGAGAGAGAGAGAGAGAGAGAGAGAGAGAGAGTTACAACGGCTTTTTGAAAGGGCTGTTGAGATTCTTGAGGGGGTTTAGGGTTTTAAGGATACTCGGGGATATGTCACGTGCGACGCACGGAGGAGAGGAAATTTGCTCGAATACATCCGATCGCATGGTACGTCTGAATATTGGGAGTCTTCCAATAAAATCCCAAACGTTTATATGATTAGTCTCCCCTTTCATGGTTGATAGAAAACAAAAATCTCTCAAATTGGCTGACTTAAACCTTTTGAAATGTGTCTCTTTTGCTTTGAAAATCCACTGTTACTATTTTGCTTAATCCAAGGTTTGAAACACTCAATTGAGATAATTTTTGGGCATTCCCATCCTGGAGAATGCTAATCACATAAATTGTTTGGGTTGTTAAAAAGAGAGCCGATTAGGTATTACCTAGGTCACAGCTTAGTGGGTGTTACCCTTGCCGTGGGGCCCATCTCGATGATTTTTTTGTATATCCACACCATCCATCGTTTCTCCTACTTATTTTCAGATAGAGTACCAAACATTATGCAGATCCAAGTCTCAAGTGGACCACACCACAGGAAATAGTGGTGATTGAGTGCCTCACCATTAAAAATTCAAAAGGGCCCATCATAAGGTTTTCGTAATGTTTATTTGCAATCCAACCTCTTGATAATGTCAAGAGGATCTGGATGAAGGGAAATTAGAAATATTAGATTCATCCAAAACTTGTGTGACCTACAAAAAGTTTTTAATTGATATTCATCATTGTTTCTATTGGTATGGTCCACCTAAGATTTGGATCTTCTTATGATTAGGAATCGCGTCCTAGAATGAGATGGAAAAACAAATGGACGGCATGGATATACAACAAATACATTAAGGTGGGCCCCACACGGTTAGGGTAACACTCATGGGTAGTAGCTAATCCGCTCCCTTAAAAAGAGCCCAATTGCAACATAGGGCGGAACATATTATAACAAATGTAGAAAGAAGAAGGGAAAACGGTGTTGTTAAAGGTAGGTGCAGGTTGCATGTAATAAGAGAATAAGAAAAGGACACCATAATAGTTGATAGAGTTGTGTCATTGAAAATCAATGTGTACCCTAAATTCATTGGCCATGTGAATGTGATCGAGACAATTTCAACCGCAGATCATGATAACTATGTTACCCTAGTGGATAGAATTATAAGACTTAGCCAATGTGTAGTGTCACCTTAAACATATATAGACGGGTCATAAGATGAGTGATTCCTCAGTTGATCTTTAGTAACTATATATTAAACATGATTGTCATTGACCCAAAAGAGTTATGGTTCATGAATTTCAATGTTGTGGCACATATGGGTGGGTATCATGTGATGAGATGTACAATCATCTCATGCGAGGGAACTGACTTAGGTTAAGATGGACAATCCCCACCATCGAGGGTCAACTTGGTGTCGATGTACCTTTTCCCCCTTACCTTATGTAGGAGTGTGAGCATGCCCTAGATGTAAGATCTTGTTGCGGACCTTTAGACATTTGCATTGGTAGAGTGAATTCAAGTCATTAATTTAGGTGGACATTAGCCTGGATTTGGATTAGACTTGATGTTGTATGAAATATGATTAATCCTTAGACCTAATGATGTATAATGGTCATGATCTTGATCAAATATCTCTAGCTCTCTTTACAAACGCCAACGCATGGCCATTAAAAGTGAGTGTAACTGGATATGTCTGTCAAGGGCCATTATTCTTGCACAAGTTAATAAAAGATCCATTGAATTTATCTAGGGACATATTATGGTTATATCTATTGGTCAAGGACTCATTAAGTGATTTTTCCACAATGCTCAATATTTAAAAAGATTTTTAATGTTTTACAAAGGTTTTTAATCGTTAAATTCTTGTTTTAACTGTTAAAACTCTTTTGATCACACTTAATTATAATCCATTGGCTCAAATATGATAATATACTATTTGATCAACATGGGTATACATGTTTGGTAGATAGCTATGATGGTAGAAGAAATGGATCATGAGTATAATATAGATAAGGCGAATTAACAAACTTTCTTCATAGTAAGGTACAGGAAGTTTGTAGAATGGTGGAGTATTATATTGTGTGCACTCCTCAAGCCCTAACCTCTTCCTTATAAATATGATCTCATCTTGAAATGGAGAGTGCATCCAAGCTAGCGCAAGAGAACCCTAGTGTCTCTCTCCTCATCACTAGGAGAGAGAAAAGAGAGTGCAAAAGAAGAAAACTTTTTTTTCCTTCTTCTTCACATCCACACATGTGAGCATGGAGTCCACCTCATTGACCATATACATTGATTTCATCCCTTATCAAGGATTTAACAGTGGCTCTATGGTCTCCTTCACCTGAGATAGATCAAAGAGAGACTTCGTAAGTTAGAAGATCAGCATTAACAAAAATTAGAAAAATGCACTATGATTCCATCGCAACTAAGATACATTCAAATCGTTCATTATAATTTATGTTCGTAGAAATATGAGATTGTCACAATGGAGGTTCTAAGCTTAAAGTAATCAATCTAAAAATTTTAAAGCCCTTAAATTTCACTGCACTTTTTGAAAAAAATAATCAATAATAACTTCTATGATGGGCATCTTATCCTCACTTTTCATTGTTGTGGCTCACTTGAGTTTTATATCTCCCTCATTTTGTGTCTGACTCTTACATGAGTTAGCGTAAGAAATGTATCAAGTAGATGTAACAGTCATAATGATAGGCCCCTTAGAGCATTTTATTGTTGATGCATGCTAATATTACCTAACACTTGCTACCTTGGATCCTGACTGTGGATGTTATCGAATGTAACATAGTCATCAAGAGGAGGACAAATGTTGTGTTAAAGTTGTGCCCTGAAAAACCAACGTGAATCTTATCCATAATGACATGAATTTTATTTAATAATATTAATGATAAATCATGATAATTATGGGTCTTAGATGGACATGTGATTATGTCATAATAAATATATGCAAATATCATAAATGTATATCACATCGATTACAGGAGAGGGATTCCTTTGGTTGTCATCGAAAACTTGAGAGTGGACACAATAGTCAATAAGGGAGAGTTGCGTGCTATGGATCTTAAAGCCATGTTGTGTTGCGACTACCTTGTAAGTTGTAGGACAAACATGTGATTATTATTATCTATGTGGTCAACCTATGGGATAGGACTGATGATGAGTCCAGATTCTCTACCATCAGGTATGATGATAAACTGGTTTGCCTTTACCCTACCCCACATAAGCTTATGAGTGTGCCATGGATGTAGGCTTTTGGTTTTGAACCTGTTGAGCACTTACATTAGTTGATCAAGGTTAAGTTTTTAAATCATAAGCTCTATTATATTTGGACTATGATCGATTTGAGGATGTATCGAGTCTGATTGGCCCTTAGACTTGAGGACGTTTGAATAATGAAGGTCTTGATTACATGTGCTTTAGCATGCTTTATAAGGTCAACAAAGTGGGTGTAGTAGACGACATCCATCAAGATCTGTTGAGACTCACATCGGCTGAAAATGAATCTTTTGGTTTCATAGGAACTTAATCAAGGCTAAGATATCGAAGATCAAATGTTCACGACGTGATTTTTTCATTGGGTCTGGCATTCAAAAGATTTTAGAAAGTTTTACAAATGTTTCAAACCATTAACTTCTATTTTAACTGTTAAAATGGTATTGGTCGCACTTGATGATGATTTAATAATTTAGATATGAGAGTCTACCACTTGATTTGCATGACCATTAGGTCTATAGTGGATAGCTATGGCAGTAGGGGAATTAAATCAGATATAGATATATAAGATGAGGCAGAATCACAGATTTCAAATGCAGTGAGACACATGGAAGACTATAAGGTGGTAAAGTATCATAATTTGTATCTTTCTAAAATCTTAATGATAACTTAAGACAATTTTTAAAAAAATCTGTAATTTCTTATATTTTACTTTACTCCAAGTAAGTTTTAAATAGATGAATGCAATGTATATACATGAAAGATAATAAAACTAGAATACATGAAAAATAATAAAACTAGAATACATGAAAGTAATAAAAATTAAACCTATCTAGGATTATCTATACATGAAAAGAATTCATCTATAACTATTACTTAATTCCTCTTTATATATAAATCATATCTCGAATGGAGAAGATCTCATACATAAAGAGGGAGCCTAGGACATCTCACCCTCTAGGCGTCACCTGCAAATAATGTGGAGAGAGAGAGGGAGAGAGATTTTCATTCATATAGGAGTCTATTGTAGATTACTCATGCATCTCTCCTAGCCATACTCCGAGGATTGACGTATGACTCTCATCCTCTCCTTCATCTAGAATAGATTAGGAACTAAAATTTCAGTTGAAGGAATTGTACCGAGAAAAAGCAATTCTCAATGGCACAAGTCAGATAAATCCTAGTCGTATAATTAGTTTTTCTTTTATAAAAACCTAAAGATATTTAAATTGGGATCTATAGGGATATAAAACCATAATATGATTTTTTTTATAAGATTTTATTTTTTGTGTATCTAAAAAATCCTAATATGCTATTCATGTTTTATGTGGTATGGAAAACACAATACATGTGGAGTAAGGGAGGAAAAGATAGAAAGTGACTAAGGAAAAGGGTGTGGCTACAAGCACTAAGAGCACCTACTCAGAGAGACAGATGGAATGGTTTACTGCGATGTTCGACCTCCACTCACCTTTTTCAATGTCATGGCCCACTTGAGATTTAAATTTACTTTTTTTAAAAGTTGACATCCTAACATGAGCTGACACAAACAGGTGTACGATGTGGATGTTATAAAGTCATCGCAATGAACCTAATAGAACTTTCATACACCATCCCCTCTTATCATACTTACGAGTAGGCTACATACAAATAATAAGGAAGCAGGAATGGGAGTAAACTGCTCTCATTAAGTTAAAAAGGAAAAAAAATCATTTAGTTAAATGGTCAACTGCATCTAAGATACTTATTAACATTTATCCCTGTGATTAATTTCCATGGGTGAAATTGATAAAATGCTACTCAAGTTTATATAATATAGATGATAAATGCTCGCATCCAATCAATCAGACAATAAGTTATTGTACACCTAGCAAATGACTTTCAACTTGTCATATAAGTGTAATATTTAACATATTAAATAGGTTGGCTCCACTACGAGGATCATCTTGTGTATAAGTAATTCACATTCACTCATAAACCAATAGATAACACGTTATGTGCTGTTATTTACCAGTGGTTATATATTATTTTCTATGATGTTGGCTAATTTTTATGCAAGGTGATCCTCATGGTGGAGCCAACTTATTAGATAGAGGTGTATCTTGCACGCACATGATAGGTTAGAAGTTATTCATAGGGTAAACAATTACTTATTGTCCAATTGGTTGAATGTGAACAATTCTACACACACTAAGGTAAGTGGCATGCACAATCCATATATAGGAAGAGAGAGAGAGAGAGAGAGCACTTATGGTTTCAATGGTGGACGACTCATCTATCGATATTCAATTTGAACATACAGACGCGCATAGTGAATATCCGATTTCAATCACGCGTGTGTGAGTATGTATATGTTGGGCGTGCTAGAGTTGTATTCGACTCGAATTAAACCAAATAACTTGTGACCGTATATCCCAAAATAGCTAAATTAGGACCAAATTTATAAAGATTTGCCTGACCGCTTAGCTACCAATTGACAAAGAGGTCAGGTGATTTATAAATGGGAGGATTAGTGCTTTGAATGAATTTTTTTTTTCCTTGAAAATAAGAGCTTTGATCATAATAGTGGGTTACGTTTGTTAACAAAAGTAACGTAAAGAAAATAAAAGATGAAATTAAATATCGAGAACTGATTTTATTAATTTAAATGTAGATGAAGTACAATTGGTAGATAAAAGTAAAAATAAATATAATAAATTACCGATGACAGTTCGAACCAGCAAGACGCCCATGCACTCGATAATCTTCTACAGTTGTGAGACGGTCGCGATTCGGTTAGCAAGATGTGATTGAAGAATCGCTAAGTGGGGACTTAGAGATTTTCTAGCAATCCGATGTTAAGGTCGTGGATATTTAATTAAAGTAAATCCGACCTGCTGCAGCAATGCATTGGACAAAAGTGGAGAACTAAACTAAACTATGCTAATCAATTTGAACTTTCTACAATAATTTATGCATTCGACAAAAATGGAAAGGCTAAACTAAGCCAAGATGTGCTAAGATAGGTGTCCATGAGGGACATAAGATTGATAGGCAACATGAAGAGTTGTCGTGTTTTGGATTAGCGAGGGCTTAAAACTCTTCGTTTTGTGTTACTTTTATTGATGAGTTGCGGTCATCTTACGCATGATCTATAGGCTTTCAAGATCAATATTCTGATCAGTTGACGGTCTTGACTTGCTGTATTTCTATTTTAAGACCGGAATGGCTAACCATTACAATGTTGTGTATGGTCGTATTTTCATTTTCATATAGCTTTCTCTTCTTAGTGCACCGCTTAGGAGTCTACACTTATATATGACCAATTAAAGTCGATCATGTGTCACTGGGTATCATCGCCTTTGTACTAGTTGTGTTATGCATGCTCTCGTACTTACCACATGTCATCGAGAGGATGATCGCCCCTGAGTTTTCGATCATGTGTACATCTTTGAGAATCTTATCCTTCCTGGCATGACACGCATCTTCTGGAGAGAGGTATTTGAGATCCTCATGATATCTTTTCTACATTTTGTGAGTACCTTTCTTTGCTTCCATACGAGCGTACAAATACGTGACAATGTCCTCTTCGTTGGATCTACCTGCAACAGGTTAGAGCGTAAACACTATCATCACATATTCCTATGTTATGCCCCACTCAAGTTTTAAATTGTAACATTTCTTAGATGGTATCCCAACACAACTTAGTGCAACATATATACAAAGTACATGTCACAAAATCATCATCGTGCTCATAAAGCCTTTGTTATAGAACTCCCTAATAAAATGTCTTGCTTAAGGTAAATGTAAACAATAGAAGTTGGTTAGTCGTTTGGAAGAAAAGAAGCCGAACGAGTTAAATCCTAACCATCAACGCCATTACAATAAAATCCTGACCATTCGTCAAACAATAGCCACATTTTTAAGGTTCGAAAATATCAACAACATTATTTAACATGTCTTTCCATGTCCTTTAATATTCAATGTTAAACTCCTCAGAAAACCTAATTGTGGGGATTAAATTGTCCCATGTTACTCACATTATATAACATAAATGAATATGAATAAGAGATATAATTAAAATTGGAGAGTTATTTTGTACTTTATCAAAGCATGACAATACATGTGCAGACATTTAGAATGTGTAGATGTGTACATGATCCAATTTGCATCATAACAGTATACGAGTTTTAATGATACATCATACTTACAAAATATACATTCATTAATGATCGCCTTTACATATCTCAAGATCCATACGTGGCTTCCTTTATTCATGTGTAAACTGATTGATGACAAATATATATTGTTAAAACTAAAAAATACTCAAGGCAGTTTTCTTGTGTTTTATTGTTCTGGGGTTCTGAGTATTAGAAACATTCATAAACAATCACAAGCAGTTACAAAGTACACACGAGAAAAGATATCACAAAGCAAATTTTATTCCAAAGATTTCAAAATCTTGTACATTCTAGGCCGTGATCTGGCACAAGCCCTTAATTACATCAATGGATGATCACTCTTGATTAAAAGGCAAAAGCAAATGTATGTATACGTGTCATAGATAAACTTAAACAAAGCAAATGAGGAAGCATAAATGTAAATCATGCACGCAACAGAGAACATAGAGATTTTTACATGGAAACCCTTGCGAGAGAAAACCACGGCACAAAGTGACAAAGCTCCATTATGAATGATAGTTGTACAATTAGATGAAGTATTCGAGAGGGCTCGGATAGATCAAGCAAGTGACTAAGTCATCGGGGACCATGGTCTTTGAGTTTTGGTCATGGAGACATGTCTAACTTTGTCATGGACCGAGCCATCATTTTAGACAATCCGGATGCCTATGTCACGTGTTCTTTCGGGTGGTTCAGGGTTGAGAGACTATCAAGTTCCTTAATTGAGTCGTGTAACGTTGGGCCAGCGCCTGTCATTTTGGATAGGTGACCACGGGAATACATAAATTGTGACTGTTGGATGGTGTGACTCTAAGCCCACGCCTGTCCTTTTATGACAGGTGACTTCTGGAAGACACATCACAACTACTTGAACGACTCAACTTACAGATCTCGTTTTGGATGGGTAGTACATCAGCTAGCTTTGAGATAACGATCCATAACAAAGGATTTGAGTGATTTGGAACTCTCTAGTCCGATTTCTAGTGGTGACCATAGTCCCCTTTGGTTAATCGAGAGCCTCAATCCGGGCTAAACTCTAGTTGTGCAATGAACATAATCGATACAAAGTTTTTGTGATCAGCTGTGGATCATTCTGGAATCTGCTGACTCTTCTTCGGGAGCGACCTCAATCCTGCACTTTTGTTAGTAACTTATATGCAATAAGAGCTAAGTAAAATAACTGCTCATATATGCATAAACATGCAAAACATCGCAAACAAGGTTAGAGTCTTTGGTGCATGGCAAATATCACAGAGTGTATGTCGAATTAAGCTGAATTAGGTAGAGTGCGTGTTAAATTATGCAGAGTGAATGTTGGATTAGGTGGGATTAAGCAGAATGGGTATGTAATTAAGCCACATCAAGCTGAGTGCATGTGTAATTAAGTTAAATTAGGATGAAATTATGCTAAGTGCATGTCTAATTAGGCTAAATCCATATGGGCGCTTGGCCAATTAGGCCAAATTAGGTCAAAACCAATCTGAGCAAATGGTAGTTGATGTTGGGCGCATGCTCATTGGTTGGGGCGCATTCGCTCTAAGGTGGGGCTCATGTCACCAAGCTGGAGGCGCAAGCATTTCAGCTATGAGTGCATATGTTCGGAGAGCGGCGGGTGCATGACTTTTAGAGGGAGCGCATGTAAGGGCAGACGCAAACACTGTGCCTCGGCGCATGCCATGAAGGGGTTGAAAAATAGTCATGAGGATGGGCGCATATATCCCTCCTTAAAAGGGTTGGCGCATGCATTGAGTGTATGTATCCCTCCTTAGAAGGACGGGCGAATGCATCCCTTCTTGGAAGGGTTGGCGAATGCATTGAGCGCATGTATCCCACCTTAAAAGGGCGGGCGCATGTACTCACCGCATGTCAAAACGCCTCTTATGCTATCAATCTCATCCTCTCCTCCTCTCTCCTCTTCTCTCCTCTCTTCTAGAATGCTATTCACGTAACCTTTATATAGTGCTAGTTTGGGAGTTATAACAGTAAATATTTATTCTCTTATGGTGTGGTCCACTTGAAACTTGGATCAGGTTAATTCTTATGTTCTCTGGCAGGTGTGAACCACACTCATCTTGTGAACAGGTCAAATTCTCCAAAGCACTCTGATGGTGGGCTCTTAGAGGTGCTGCACATTGGTTAATGTTGATAATCTGTATATAACATGAGTTTACATGGTTCGTACATCTTTTGAAAAGTTTACTAGTGGGTCTAATTTGTAGTTTGTGGGCCCTAAATCTGAGTGGTTCATTAGTTCAAGGTCGTCATTCTAAGAGGTGGCCTCAACTTTCACCTAAATTCGAGTTCTAGGTGGGCCATACGAGAGAAAACAGTTCCACCACACAGTCATCGTTGAAAACTCGTGCAGAGTTACAGAAGTGCCAGATCAGGATAGTATTCATATATATTATACATGTGGGCACTTGTGACTCCCTGAACGGTTCAGATGGTTCAAAGGGCACCATGGTGGCCCCACACAGGTTTTCAACGGTAACTGGTTTTCAACAACGATTGAGCGCATGTCTCTACATGTTTTGGGAAACTTTTAGGTGGGTCCCATTTATAGTCTATGATTCTATGATCAAAGTCACCCATTGGCTCGGGAGTGTTATTCTCGGGGGTCAGTGTTTTAAGTATCGACGATATTGGCCGATATATCCCACGATAAATCTTGTATCCCACCTGTGCGATACGAAACACTATATCCCACAAGTTCGATCCAGTGAGCATTTTCGATCCTTTTTTTCTTCTGTAGATCATGTTAAATTAGGGTCAAATTGTTACAAATATATGACTTTTCATGTTTTGCATGAAAAATTATGAATTGGGAGCTTCGATTTCGAGATTTGAAGGAGATGGGCCAAGTTGCGAAAAATTGGAAAAAATAAAAAAATTCAATTTCTCGCAAATCGGTTGCAATCTTTATGTCCAAACATAAAATCAAACATGTATGTAACCTAGTCTAGTGATTCTTCTTTTGCTTTTGAATGTATCGATTGTGTTTCCACACGTCTTCTTATATTTATAAATCATATAAATAGACTTTGAATATACTTACATCAATTCAATTAGACTGCACATAGATTAGGACCTCATATAAAGAAAACCTATCATGTGCACTTGTTTTTTGTAATGTTTTGATTTCTAAGTGTGTATTGATGTCTTTTTTAACAATCACTGAAGTTTTATTAAAAAATTCGACCAATTTCCTAATGTTCTCCATGTTTCCAACAACAGTGATACAACCGATATATCCCATGTGATAACAGATACATATCCGTATCCCAAGGGTGCGATACGTAACATGATACCGATATTTCGAACACTAGGGGGTGGATCCAAGTTTGGGGCAAATAAGATGTTCATGTGGGCCATACCACAGGAAATAGTGTCACCGTTGTTTTACCGTTGAATGATACTTCGGGGCCACAGAGATATTGGGTTGAGCAATCATTTAAATGTTTCACATGTGTGACCCCCCTAGGACACTCTGGTCGGTCTAGATCTTTGAAAACAATATTGTGGTCGGCCACTAGAGAGGTTTAACCTATGATCACTCCTTTTGGGAGTTATAATGGTGAGCGCTGATCTTCCTGTGATGTGTCCCACCTGAACTTTAGATATGCCTCATACTTGGTCCCAAGGGTTAAAATGAGCTATCAAGATGTCTGAGAGGTTTGGATTACTCTTATGCATCACGATGGGGCCCTTACAGCAACATCCAGGGTAAGCTCATTAATTTGTATTTTAAAAAATTCGAAAGTTTTAAAGTGTGAGTTTTACATGCTTTATATATGTTGCCAACTTCCAACAATGAACAATTCTCCTCCAATATTTCTCATGGTGTAGTCCACCTAAGACTCGGATCTTCTTCATTTTCTATCCCAAGAGGTAAAATGGGTTAGTGAAATAGATGATCGGCTTAGATCAAGTATATACTCCATGGTGGGGTACAAAGAACAATGTCTAGTGAGAACGTTACCATGGGCAGTGTGAATGTGCGTACATGTTGTGGTTTTATGTGTGCATAGGATATGTTTGTGGTGTTCAGGTTGTGCATGCATTGCATATGCATGTGCATATGAAGTTTATGGCATGTATGCATTTGTTGCATGGATGACACATGTGTTTTATGCATGTATCTTAGGCATGGTATATGGTTTGTATGTGTTATGCATGCATGTATGAATAGGTTACACGAGCATAGTGTTCTTGCATGGTGTGAATGTATGTATGTTTGGGATATATATATGGGCATGGATAAGAGTTACATTTATACTCAGTGCCTTCATGGGCTTCATACATGGGTAGCATGCATGGGCTGTACAGGTTGCATTCATGGCATGCAAAACAAGGTACATGTGTGTGGTATGTGTGGTTATGCATAGTATGCATGAGTTGGTTGCATGCGCATGATGGCTTAGCTTAACGCTTACGTGTGCTCTTGTGGGCTTTAGGTATGCATAGCCATATACACTATTCTCTTGCATGAGTTCTATGTGTATTACATGTATGGAAGGTGTTATGTCGCTTTTCTGGCTATTTTTCGTTTTGAGCCATCATTCACCATTCTATCATGGGTGAAATTTTGAGCCCCAACATATATATATATATATATATATATATATATATATATATATATATATGTTACCAGCCATTTCTTGAAAAGCACATACATCTATGAGTAGCTCTTATTCATCTTATGATACCTTGTAATTCACTTGAAGTATTATCGTAATTGATTTTGATCGTGATAAATAAAACTTTAGAAGCAATTTCAAATTGAATTTTTTAAATAATAAAAAAAATCTTTTATCTCTTATTTCTTCAACACAAAGTATTAAAGGTTTCCGAATCCTTCATTCACAGGAGGAAAATTTTCAACATTTTCACTTGTTTTGAATATCATTTGTGATGTTCGAATCATATACATATACAACACATATAACCATTTTGTTTGTGAAGTTCTTCACAAAAGTAAATGCATTAGTGGAAGAGGAAATACAACAACTCGAAAAAAAATCCAACATTTGCAATTAAGGTCTAATCGTTTGTTTTGAATTATAAAGCATTTTCTTAATCTTACACATGTGCCTCGACTTTTTAGGACCTTCAAATTTTTTAAATCGCTTCACATACATTTCTTTAGCAATATCATCTTTTAAGAATGCATTCTTTGTATTGATTTATTAAAACATAAAACTCTTTGCAACTGTTAAAATTTTAATAATACACGTGTTAGATATTTTAGCCACAGAATTATATGTTTCATCGCAGTTTTTTTCCATAATTATGAGAAAAACTTTTAGCTACCTAATAAGCTTTGTAATGCTCAACTCCACAATTAGCTTTTTGTTTTATTTTATATAAACACTTGCAACCAATAGTTTTATTTTCCTCTAAAAACTTAATTAGGTCCCGTGTGTCATTCTTTTTCAGTGTACCCATCTCTTCTTCCATATCCTATTACCATTAAGGATCATTAATAACTTCTTCAAAGATACTCGATTCATAATAATCCATAACCTACATCATATAAGCATAATACATATTTGTGATGTAATAATTTATAAGGCTTTTAACAGGAAACACTTCATGAATAGGACGTTGGATTGTTGCCCTAAACTAATGTGAGCCTTAAATCTATTAGCCATTTGAATGCGAAGGGGAGAACCTAAACCGTAAATCTTGATGACTAAGTACCCTTAATGGACAGAGTGGTATACCTAAGTTAATAAATGGTGTTACCTTGAACATATGGATATGGATAAAGTAGAGGAACAGTTCCTCTAGATATCCTTCAAAACTTGAGATAAGATATGATTGTCATTGACCAAGGAGAGTTGTGATCTATGGATCTCAGGATCCTAATGTACCATGACCATTGCAGGTCTTATGACAAACTTATGGTTATTACATGATGAGATCAATAGCCATCATATGTGAGAGAAAAGACTTGGGTTAGGATAGACAGTGTCCACCATCAAAACTAACATAATGTTGGTATGCCTTCTCTGTTATTCTCCATAAGAATATATATATATATATATATATATATATATATATATATATATATATATATATATATATATATATATATATATATATATATATATATAAGATTCAGGAAATAACCTTTAAACACCTATATTGGTAAGATTGAGATTAAGTTATTAGTCTAGGGACCTAATTAACATGGACTATGATATAAGTGAATAGGAATTGATGTTGAATAAAAATTATTAATCATTAGACCTAAGGTTGTGTAAGGGTTAAGATTCTATTGGCTGGCTTTAGCTCTTTTTATGGGATTGTTGTTTGACTATTAAAATTGAAAGTGGTTGGTACTTCTATCAAGATTCGTTGATTCTTACATGAGTCAATCATGAGTCAATTAGGTTTACATAAAGACACATATATGGCTTATTAGATTAGGACCCATCAAATTATTTTTCCAATGAGCCAAATATTTGAAAGATTTTCAACAACTTTTGAAGGTTTTTAATAATTGTAAACAGAGCCAAACTATTTATCTAAATTCCAATCATACGGAAGCGAACTTATTAAGGATGTAACCATAAACAAAACAATGATTATTGAGTTTCAAACTTGGATAAAATTCCACAAGGATTTAGATGTTCCGCTGACACAAAGAGGAAGCTAATTTAGGGAGGTGACATAAATTTATCAACGCAGTTGTCAGATAGCAACAACCAACAACATACAAACTAGAGGGAGTAAGAAACACTTTATCAATTATATAATTCAGAATGAGCAAAGTGAAATTTTATAAGATCTATCATTATAATAGGTTCCTAACTCTTTATAAAATAACTCATTTGCCGAAGAAGATAATTAAATTGTGGTCTTAACATACTTTGGCGGTGTGGCTCATTTCATAATAACTAGCTCGAGTTAAAGAAAGGCTAGGAGTCCTATGGTTGTGTTAGAGATAAGAAATATTTTTCATCTAGATATGGAATTGGTGAGGGTATGCTTCATCTACCTATGGGTTAGTTTAGTCATAGCCAAGTAGATGACTTCTTTTAGCTAAAATAAAAGGTAACGAGAGTCCATTTTTGTTTGATTCAAGTGACGATGATATTAAATCGTTGACTTATGTCTAATAGCCGTAGGGGTGTATATTTTGTTTATGCCCCCTTTATGCCATTAAGCTATAGATATATGTTAGAGAATTTATGTTTAAATTTTTTTATTTTTATTTTTGCATTTGATGATGATCTAATGGCCTAAATTTGATGGTTCAGTATTTGGAAAACATGGGATATAAATCTCTGATGGATGATCATGACAGTGGAAGGATCGGATCACGAGTCAATGCATAGATAAGGTATTTTCACGGACTTCTTTATGGTAGGGTACATTAAAGTTTATTCGGTGGTAGAGTACCATACTTGTGTGCACCCATAAAACTTAAACTCCTCACATAATATATCATATTTTAGAGAAGGGAGTTAAATAATAGAGCCCTAGACATCCATCTACAAGGTGTTAATAAGAAAGAGAGTATAAGGAGTTTTCTCCCATATTTGTCATCTGCTTCTCCTTGATCACACGTATGGCTTCATATATATATAAAGAGAGAGAGAGAGAGTCCCGGTCTCCTGTGTGTTGGCCGTAAACATGAAAAATGCATATGAAGCCTAGAAGCCGTCAGATCGCTGTAACGGTTGCGATTAACCTTATAGCGAGTCTCGCAATAGCCACATTCCACACACATATGTTCCTCTCGTAGGTATGCATGTGGGGATGCGGATTGCTTACTGACGCTGGACGGTGCTCTATGAGCCCCACCATGATGTATGTGTTTTATCCATGCCGTCCATCCATTTTTCCATATCATTTTAGGGCATGATCCTAAAAATGAGGCAGATCCGAATCATCTGTCAGAGCACCCCATAGGAAACAGTGGTGATTGAATGCCCACCATTAAAAACTTCTTGGGGCCACAAACGTTTTGGAAGAATCTAATATTTTTATCTTCTCCTTATCCATGTTTGTGTGAAAAAATCAATGGGTTGGATGACAAGTAAACATTAAAGTTGGCCCTAGGAAATTTTTAATGGTAGGTATTCAATCACCAATGTTTCCTGTGGTGTGGTCTACTTTAGATTTGGATCTGCCCCTATTTTCTGGCTCATGCTCATGCCCTAAAATGATATGTAAAAATATATGGATGGTGTGGATAAAACACATATATCATGGTCGGGCCCACAAAGCATCATCATATCCTATAACTACTTAGTTATACATGGCGTCAATAGGCGATTCGCGTCTGTGTGTGCGAGAAGCAAATTGCGTAGTGGGTAGCGTACTGAGTAAACTCTTTGGGGGACATTGTGATTTATGTAGTTTATCTACTCCGTCCATACATTTTAACGGATAATTTTATGGTTTGACATGAAAAATAAAGCATATACAAAGTTGAAGTTGACCACACCATACGAAACAGTGTGAATTGAACATTTACTGGTGAAAATTTCTTGGGCTCCATAGAAACTTTGGATCAAGCTGATATTTGTGTTTTACCTTCATCCACATATTTGTGATCTTATGAACAGGTTGGATGGCAAATAAAGATCACAGTGGGCCTTATGAAGGTTTCAATGGTGGAAATCATCATTCCCACTGTTTCTTAAGATATGGTCCACTTGAGCTTTGGATATGCTTCGATTTTTGTATCAACCCCTTAAATGACCTAAAAAACAGATTGATGGTAAGGATAAACCACATACATTCAAGGTGGTTCACTCAGTATGATAAAAGCTTAGTGAGTAACCTAGTACACAATTTAATTTCCTGCGTCCGGGAATCTCGGTGCGAGTCTTGGTTTCCGAGACATTTTCTTTCAGATTGCCGATGAATCTCAACCATGCGTGTAATCGAACCGCTCATATGAGAGCTCGCATAAAAGCTTCATGTGGCCTTGTGTGTAGGAGACCAAAATTATATATATATATATATATATATATATATATATATATATATATATATATATATATATATATATATAGAGAGAGAGAGAGAGAGAGAGAGAGAGAGAGAGAGAGGAATGCTCACCTTCGAACCATCTCTCACGAGTCCTCATGAGAGAATTTTTCTGGTTCATCACACATGATGTGTCCTTAAAATCTAAGCCGTCCATGCGATGCACCACTTCGAAAAACCCCCGCGGCTCAAATTTCAACTTGATCTAGAACTCTGGTGGGCCATAGAAGAGGAAGAGAAGCAATTCAAGAGAGGAAACTGTTTCCATTTGCCATGGCCTACCAGATTTGTGAATCAGGTTGAAAGTTGGGCCTTGGGGGTTTTTTGGGGTGTTGCATCACATGGACAACTCAGATTTTTTGGAACACATCACATGTGATGAACTATAAGAAATCTCTCACGAGTTCTAATGAGAGATGGTTCTCAGGTGAGCATTCCTCTCTCTCTCTCTCTCTCTCTCTCTCTCTCTCTATATATATATATATATATATATATATATATATATATATATATATATATATATATATATATATCGAAGTATTGAGAATCAATTTAAAGAAATAAACATTCACTTCTTAAAATACTAAATCATCGTCATCATCAACCAAAATTGTATATAAACTTCCTATTATAAATCTACTACAAATAAATCTAAAATTTTAAAGAAAATTAAATCTATAATCAATGATAGTTAACAATCCTCTCCTCAAACACTCTAATGAGGTCCTATTTCTCAATATTCATCATCTAAATATTTTAAAAGGCTCAATGACTATATTTCAACATAAATTTTCAAATAAAACATGTCCAATGCTACTAAACCACATTTAACAAAAGAATTATTAGAAACTCTCATCCATAACTTAAAAATCCAAAAGTGATAAGATTTAATGCACTTTTAAATAAGGTAAGATTATGAATAAATAATTAAAAATATATAGAATGTAATCATAATTATTAATACGATTTAACCTTTTAAACATCAGGGTCATTTTACACTATTTGGCCAATACTCTCCCACAAAACCCCATCCGGAACTTATCAGTGGGACCCGTTCGCAATCTTAACATGCCCAACCATCCAGCATTGACAGTAGATAACTAACTTGCATGCTATAGGGTTGTCAAACCTCTGCTCCACTGACCTTTGCCTTTTTGTCAACGATGGAGGTTTTAAGTAGTACTAATTGAGCTTTTAAGACTTTCAACTCAAGGGTCTCGATCGCCCCACTTCCTTACACTCTAGGAATTTTTGACGCAGGGGACTAAATCGCCCCACCTATTTTGTTTAGGTTCAATAAATTCCATAATTCAACAATATATGATTTTTTTCATGATAAATACTTCCAAAAGCATTCATGATTAGTCTTATCTTGATCAGAACAACTAAACAACATAGTACATGTGAGGTTTATAAATCATTCCAACCACGATTTACAAATATTCTAATTATCACAAATATTTTTTTATTATTTTAATAACACAAACATACATATACATAAACATATATTTTATTTAGTCATGTAACGCACCCACCCCATTAGTTGTGCAACACACCCACATGGCTACTCACATGATGCACTCACCCACCGGTGGGGTTAATGTGTCTCCTTAGCACTCGAACCTAAGACCTGCTGTTGAAATGCTTAGGCGTCTTACAGCTGGGCTAGCAGGCGAGACACTACATATACATAAACATATATTGCAGTGAGTTAAATCTGAAAGTTTCTGAAATATTGTACAAAAAAACTTTGAAATTCTAAAAATTTAAACATTAAATCTAAAATTTTAAAGGCACTTTCAATAAAATATGAAATTTTAGGAATTTTTAGTATAAATATGAAATTTTAGAATTTCTGTAATAATTTTGAAAAAATTTAAAATATTAAAAATTAAATCATTTTGTAATTAAATTATTAAATTTTGAAAAGAAAATAACTAAACAAGATTTATAGGAGTCCAAACTTAAAAAATTATTATGAGCAAGATAATAAAAAAAATAAATAATAAAAATTCATGTGTTAGCAGAACTCACCTAAGAAAACCCATTTCCTTCTCTCTCCACATTTACTTCTCTTCCTCTTTCTTTTTCTTTTTCTCCACTCTCTGTCTCCATGTTTCTTTTGATAAGATTTAAGTTATTGTTATTTAATTATTTTCAAGTCTTTCCACCAAAACTCTGACTGCCTAAGAGATGGGAACTAAAATTCGTCTCTTGTTATTTCTATTATAACAACTAATACTAGAATCCTTATGTAAAATTATAAAAACACACAATCTATTATGTGAAAAATCATTCAAGAACAACACTTCTCTACTTCACTTACATGAGATATTTTACCATTTTATGTTATATCAACTATAATACTAAAAAAAAAAATCATATTTTTTTTTACGCTTCACCATGGATGTCAACCTCTCTACCCTCGTCAATCTAATATCGATTAACCTAACCAAGAAAAACTACCTCACTTGGAAGCAGAAATTCATTTCTCTTATGACCAGCTATCACCTACTTAGGTTTCTCGACAGTTCCCCACCCGTGCCTTCTCCTCTCATCACAACAACTAATGATGCTTCCATTTCCACACAGAATCTAGCTTTTCTTCGTTGAAAGTAGATTGACTAATTAGTTATGTTATGGTTGTTCTCCACTATCTCAGAAGGTGTGCTAATCGACATTGTTGGCTTATCTAGCTCTAAAGAGGTATGAGATACCTTTAAAGAAATTTTCACTCAATATAGTAAATGCGCGAGATTAAATTGCGACAAAAAATCAATTATGTCGAAAGGGTATGTCCTCAATGTCCACCTATACTTAAGAGTTCAAATGCTTATGCAAAGAATTCGATGCTATCCAAAAATCATTATTGGATGTAGACAAAGTTTATTGGCTCTTGAAAGGACTTGATCGAAATGGTTCAAACTACCAAACAAACTCAGGAAAAATACTCATCTTTTATAGAATTTCAAGCCATGCTTCTTGCTTAAGTACACTTATAATTCTATGATGATGTGTCATCCGGCACCTTCACCACATATCTTGCACAATAGGAATCGAAAAGATTACTTGGTCGTGGCCATGCATGATTTTCTTCCTCTTGTGGTGGTCGTTTCCTTAACCATGGTCGTGGGATATTTACTCAACATCGTAGTCATATGGCTGCACAACCTATTCCTAGTAGCTCACATGCAAACGCCCATTATACCAACCGACTGACTTGTCAAGTATGTGGAGCTCATGGCCACATTGCCCTTAAATGTTGGTATTGATTTAATGAGTCCTACACAATTGGTGATACCACCGTTAATTCTCCCCATCAAGCTCTTGTTGCTCTCACATTATAAGATTCAAGTGACTCCAAATGAATCCCCGATTCAGGTGCCTCGACACATGCTTCCAATGATCTTGGTAAGCTTTCATACCTAACACCATATCATGGACCTACCATGCTTCTAATGGGAGATGGAATACCCCTACCTATCACGTATACAAGTACTCACATCTTGCATACTCCATCAAAATCTTTAACTCTTCGCAATGTGCTTCTTGTTCCTCAACTTTGTCAAAATCTTCTTTTTGTGAGTTGTTTAACTATGGATAATAATTCTTCTATCAATTTTAACTCCTCTTCTTAGTTGATTAAGAATTAGGCCTCCAAGAAAATTGTGGTATAAGGAGCTTATAATTGTGTGGCCTTTATGTCTTTCAACCACCTTACCTTACTCTCTCAACTATCAAGGAATATGCTTCTCTGTGGCATCGGCGTTTAGGGTATACTTCTCTAAAAGTTATACTCTCTTTCAAATAAAGATATCGTTAAATTTTCCTTTCCTAAATTATCATCTATTTGCGAAAGTTGTAAACTTGGTAAGCGAACTCGTCCTTATTTATCTATTTAGAACATGAGTACCATTTTTTTAATATACTCTTCATACTAATGTGGGGTCCTTCTCCAATCCATTTTATCCCTAGTTTTTTTTTTTTTTTTTTTTTTTATATAATGTCCATTGATTTTTTTAGTCGATATACTTAGTTGTATCTTTTGCATTCCAAATATAAAGTTTTTCAATGTTTTCTTCAGTTTCAAAATATAGTGGATTTTTTTTTATTATCAGGTTAAAATTCTATAAAGTAATGGTGGTGATGAATATATTTCTAATGATTTGGTCTCTCATTTTAACAAATGTGGTATTACGTCAACTCTTTTGTTCTTATACACTAGAGAAAAATGGGGTTTCCAAATGGAAACATCACTATATTACTAACATAAGATTCACACTTCTATTAAGTAATTCATCACCATTTTTATTATAGGTTGAGGCCTTTTTCACTAGTGCATATTTGATAAATTGACTACTCACTCTATTGCTTCATGATGATGCCATTTTTCGGTGCTCTGCAAAAAAATACTCATTATGATCACTTGTGAATTTTTTGTTGTGTATGTTTTTTCCTTATTATCGAGATTGCGTCTCTAGTAAGCTTGCATAAAAAATAGCTTTATGTATATTCTTGATTTATAGTTCAATTCATAATGAATATCGTTGTATACGTCTTTTTGATAAGCGTGTGTTTATCTCCTATTATATAATTTTTTTATGAAAACCGATTTCCTTCTACCTCTGCACCTAACAATAACTAAGCCCAACCCCTATCTCTCCCCTATTTTCTCATTATTCGCCCTCATCCTCATTCGCCTACTCCCTCTCCCTCAATTTCACCTCGATAACTCACCCGCTCCATCCATACATCCCCTCCAACCCATCCAACTCATACTCCTTATTTGACCTCATAACCTAACCCCATCATTTACCATTACCAATAACACTATCCCCCTAACAAATATTATGACTAAAAGCCTCTTCAATCCATGCTTCCAGCCTTTTCGATTCAAGTTGACTATCCATAAATGGTTGTTTCCCTTGATGAAGGGTGATAAGATCTAAGTTGTTGTTTGAATATTTTCAGGTTTTTAAGTTAAACCTTCAACTGACTACCTAAGAGATAAGAACTAAACCTTATATCTCTGTTTTTTTTATAACAACTGATACTAAAATCCTTATGTAAATATTATAAAAACACATAATCTATGCTATGAAAATTATTTAAGAACAATATATTTCTACTTCACTAATATTAGACGTTTGACCCATTTATGGTGTCAGAGCCAAGTTCCCCCCCCCCCTTTGATAGAGGGTTTTGAAAACCCTAAGATGCCCCTTTTTTTTTTATATATATATGTACACACACATACGTGCATGTCCAAGTGCATGCATGAGCACATTTAAGTTGTCGCATGTGTTGTACATCACACGTGTGTGACATGCGCGTATGTGTGTGATGTGAAATATATATATATATATATATATATATATATATAATTGTTAAATTTAATTATTATAATTCTATATAAAAAGATAATTCAAGTCATTACAACAAATGACTTTCTGACCTTTTTTACGTGGGATAAATAAGGAAGAGACCTTCTGGATCGGAGGATCAATATTAATTAACGAAATTAATTTACATTATAACTAATCATTCAAAGACATTATCTAAGTCATCCATCATAGGTATAGATATTTTAGAAGTCTAATGTGATCTAAGGTGATCCTTGGGACAATTAAAATTGTGCAAACATGTTGTTTTAAAAGTCTAACATAGAATATCATTATTCTTGATTACCACTTTATGAGGCTATAATCTCTACTAACTAATATCTTTTAACTAACTTATATGATTGTGTAATAGATGGTCATGTGTACTCTGCATCTAATAAAGGATCTGATGACTCTACCTTATAATGTAAAACTTGATATATTTTGTGAATTCTTATCAAAATTTACATCACGACTCTTGTGGATAAAATGATTTACCATATTAAAACATCAGTATGCTTCTCTTAAGTAAATATATAATAAAATAGTGTTTTATCACATTTTTATTAAGCTTATCATAATTTCTATCATTGCTTTTTACATAAGCTACGCATTTAAACACCTTTAGAATGTCAAATCTACTTTTTCCTTATAAAAAATTTGACGAAGGACTTTCATACCTAGTTGCAATTAGATATGATTAATGAAATATACTATGGTATACATGCTTTAGGCTTATATAACTTTTAGTATAAAAAATCATTAATCATAGCCAGAGCGGCCTTAAGTATATGATGGTTCTTCTTCTCAATAATCATACTTTTGTTGAGGTGTTCCTAGGAAGTAAATTCTTCCCCTTTTAAAACTCCGTGTGCTTTTAGAAAATCATTAAAATTATTAATATACCTTCCACCATTATTAGTTAGTAAAATTTTATTTTTCAATTGAATTGATTTTCCACCATTTAAATTCTTTGAAACATTCAGATGCTTTAGATTTTAAAGTAAAAAAATAAATTCAAGTAAAGTATAAGAACTCTTCAATGAGATTGGTATAGATGACTTTAGGCGAATAATGCGATTTCACTAGGCTTGGTCAATATGCATCAGTATAGATGATTTTATGATAATAATGGGATGTGATAACAAATTATGCGAAATGATGATGTGTTGCCTTTGCAAGATTATGTGCCTCACACATGTAATTCGCGTCGTACTTTATAGCTGATATTTCGATGACGACTCTCTTTCTTGATGTCTCTAATTTTCTAAAGGTTACGGTGATCTGATCTCATATGTTACAAATTAACAACTATGAATGAGATTTTTTTTAAGACAAATAATTATCATAAGTACAAATAATTATCTCATTTTTCTTCAATAATTAATAATTATACCACCATCCTTTAATAGAATTTCACATCCCCTATTATCAAATATAACATTGTAACTTTAATATAGAAGTTGTCTTATAGACATGAGATTCTTCGTAGCTTTGGTATATGCAATACATTAGAAAGATGCTTTATAGTTTCATTTGGATCTTGGAGGGTGATGCTATTCTCTTCGTCTTTAATGGAGGTGTTATCTCCAATGATAACACCTGATGCACTAAATATTAACTTTTTTTAGTGAAGAGATATTTTCTTAGTGTTTACATGATCTGAGCACGGTGAATCTATATATATACAGCTCATCTGCACCCAATTTTGAAACTTGTATTATACAAAAGGTTTCTTTGGTCTTCTTTTTATCATCTTTTACTTATCTTCCATAATCTAGCTTCCTCTATTAAATCTACATTATTTTGCACAGTGCCTATATTTTTCACAATTATAACATTTAGCTCGACATTTGCTTGACTCTTTGAAATTGACTTGACTATTATTATTCTTGTTGTTATTGTTGTTGGATGATTGAGATTGTTGATGATTTTGAAATTATTAATATTTTGGTGAAATATTTTAGAATTTCTTCCTGAGCCAAGACATATTCGCCTTCACAGGGTTAACCATGTATTTGCGAAAACAAAGCATTATGGCTTATCTTCACCTTTTAATAATCACTTTAAGTCAAATCTTCATCTTTCTAGCAAAACATTTTCTTGTAATAACACACTCACCATCTCCTTTATATGTGGCTTATTTTGTTGAATCAATACTCTTATAATATCAAACTCGGTTCATAGATTTTTCAAGATGATCGTTGCCTTACTTGATCGCACTGAATTCTGCTTTAAAAATGTCTTCCTAGTGCCTCTGGCTTTCTCATCTGCTATGGTCAAGCGATCATACGTTTCTTTTGTTGAACATATCTCATTAACAAGAGAGTTGGATTGCATGTAAAATTTTCTCATTATTCTTCCCCAATTTGCAAATTCAATTTGGCATGCTATCTATTTGGGATTTCAACCGTCAATAATGTCCCAAAGGCCCTAGCTCATAAAATAACTTTGTAGCGGCGCCTTCTAATTTTCATAGTTCTTTGTTGTAAATTTTTTATGAACAATAGGCCTAGTTGTTGACATAATTGAGCACATGAACACTAGAAAAAAAAACTTGTAGATGAGGAACACTAACACAAAGTGGAGGTGAAAAAACTCAAAACACGACCAATCTACTCACCAATGAAGTTTTATACAATTTAGAAAATTAAATAAACAAGGCTATGGAGAGGAGGGTCTTGGCATCCATAGAGAGAAAAAAAAGACAAAAAAAGAGTGTAAAGTATGAGGGAGGGGAGAGAGAGAGTAGAAGACAAAATTACTTTATTTAAAAGATGAGAGAGAGGGGTAGAGGCTAGAAGACAAAATTACTTAATTAAAATGATTTTTTTATATGACCACTTGCCTTTTTAGCTATATACTTAAAACATCCTGCTTTTAAACTATTTCTCAAAGTCCATTGTTCTTACTGTTAGACATTGTAGACATTACAGCGCTTGTTGTTAGTTTTCCATAGAATAAATTTTTTCATTTTTTGTATTGCCCAAACTGCCCTCCCTTCTACCGCACTGAGTGTTGACGCAAAAAATGGTCAACAGATGATGATTGGGGATCAACGGTGGATGTTCGTTGTTCGAGGGCCACACAAAGATGGACGGTGCAGAACTTACAATCACAAGACAAGATCGCGAGTCAGTACGGATACTGATGTGGAGATAAACTTTTTAGAGTATGTTTTGTATGTTGCGTACCTGAAGAGAGTGCAGATGGCTTTTTATAAATAATTATTGGAGAGATAATGCTTATCACATTAGGATAAGATAATGTTGGATAATGCTTATCACGTTGAGATAAGATAAGGTTGGATAAGACCACCGGATGAGACCGAGGCCTATGGATGAGCCGAGGGTTACAGATGAGCCTGCAGAATCACGTTTGGGCCCGTGGGCCTATCGGCTTTCCTTATAGCCTGAGGTCAACTCGGATTTACCCATAATAGTAGCCCCCTACTCTCGAGCTTGACTTGTCAAACTCGAGAGTGAAGATAAATGGTTAAGCTGACTGAACTGTCGTAATTTACACTTTACGATGCAGATTATCCTTAAGGGTTGAGGTTATCCTCTTATCTTGGTAGGTGTCTACCTTTATTTGGTGGTCTGGCCGCTTGTGTGAGTAACCTTGGACTGGTCATCCTCAGAAGGATCGTCAAGGGACTGGTCGTCCTCAAAAGGATCATTTGAGGGACTGATCGTCCTTGGATATGTTGTCGAGTCAGCCTGATGGAGGTGGCCCGTAGGCTTATGTTTAGTTTGTCTAGCGAACTGCGCTTAGCTGTTGCGGCCCGTCCATCCAGCAAACTGCGCGTTGTTGTTGTGCCCAATCTGTCCAGCAGACTGCACGTAGTTGTTGTGCCCAGTCCGTCCAACAGACTGCGCGTGGCCTGTAAGCTTTCATCCCGTCCAACAGACCGTTAATGGCCTATAGGCTTTTAGTCCGTCTAGCAGACTGTGGGTGGCCCATAGGCTTCTATTCTATCTAGTAGACTGTGGGTGGCCAATACGCTTCCATTTCGTCTAGCAGATCGGCTCAGTTGGAGAGCACCACGGATGGCGTCTTCCTCCATACGGGCAAACGGATTTGCCCACGAAGACTTTGAGTTCTTACTTGGGGAACATCTAACATTCCTCCCTAAGGCCTCTTATCCTCTAGGAATAAGGGTGGCCAAGCATTAGATCTGCACGCATGCTTGAAGAAGTCAGTAGTCTTTCATTGTTTGGGAGCTTTTTTTGGGCGCTCGTCGGTCCGGCCATGAAGGTGATTGATCTTGTCGTGGTTAGTCTTGCTGAATTGAAGATTTGTCATGTCTCTTAGATGAGTGGTCTCGCCGCGCTACATAATTGCGGGGATGACCCCTTATGGGTGAGCGTCTTGATTTCATCTTCTCATTTTAGGATGAGGCCTCCTCAGCCTTTCTTTTCTTGTCGTCGAGGCTGGAGCCTGATGGATGAGGCGAGGCCAACGGATGAGGTTAGCGAATGAGGTCGAGGTTAGGCCGACGGATGAAGTCGAGGTCGATGGATGAGGTCAGCCCTGGATTTACCCATAACACATATCTTTCTCTCAAGTTTCTAGTTTTGATCGCTACATGTGTTGTCCCTTTTTTCCTTCCTTTTTTCCTGTCCATGATGCATTGCCGTCGAAGGAGATGAATTTGGTGTTCATTTTGAGCTCAAGCACTTTGTACATGTGGGGCATATCTTTCAACGATGTAGATCATTCATCTGGTAATGGGTCAAGCATTCTATACATGTTGAGCCCACTGAGAGTGGATCTTAGACTGAAAATCTCCCCTACATCTTAGTTGTACAAAAGATAATTGCATACGTTGATCCTAACCGTTGATTTGGTGTCTCATCATGTTTCTTTGGCATGGCCTTGAATCAACAATTGTACTAACCATCTGATCAATGGCCTGACATAGGGCTTCATCCCCAAAATAATCAGTGGCCGAAGAAATTTGCATGATCTTCCCACAAACGGTGCCAATCTGTTGACGCCATGAAATGGTCAACAGATGATGATCAGGGATCAACGGTGGATCTTCGGCCACTGAACTGCCAACTGCTACATCTAGAAAGAAGAGATCTACTAAGGATGTTGGGACGTCTCTTGCTGGACTTGGTTGGAGATCTTGTTGCAGCCAGGACGTCCAGATGGCCTTCATCTAAACGCTGGTGAGGTCCACCTTTCTGGATGGTGGAGATCTGATCGTCCTTGCTGTTGCTGGATCGTGAAGATGGACTCCCAGCTGGCTTGCACACGTGATGGATGTCAACTCCTCCATTGGTGTTGCACGTGTAGGAAAGGAGCATACCAATTGTTGCTAATTATGGATCTGACGCACCAGTTTCTTAGCTAGGTGGCTGCAAGAGGACTATTCATCTGTTGGAATGAATGGACAGTGATGATGGAGATAATCTCCATTGTTAATGAATGGCTAGACCATTTGATCTGATAGTGTTGTCCACTGTTGAATAAGGAAATAGGTTGGCCTTTATTGGCTGTTGATTTGGATGAAACTGGAATGTTGAGATGGAAGGGTTGCCCGTGTGGACGGTTGATGGCTGGATTGGAGCTGAGATCTCCTCCATTGGCTGTTGGAATCAGAGTCGTTCATCAGTTCGCAAAATCAAGATGGGTCGTGGGATAAAAGATGAGGCAGAGTTGAAGCTCAAGTGGGCCGTATGACAAGGATCTGATGTCAAAACTTCCCGAGGGACCGGTGGTCGGGCCAAATTTGGATGGTTTGGATAATTTGGGGGGCCCATATGATGAATGCGTTGGATTGTTGGTGTGGGCGGTGGTTGGCTTGGGATGAAGATGCAGATAGATGAAAACAATTTAGTTGTTCCCACAAACGACGCCAATTTGTTGATGCTAAAAAATGGTCAAGAAAATGATCAGAGATCAATGGTGGATCTTTGTCGTTCGAAGGCCACACAAAAATGGACGGTGCAGAACCTGCAATCATAGGGCAAGATCGCGAGTGGGGCTATCGATCGTGCTGGCTTAGGACCATCCGATTCTTAAGTCAGTATTGATATCGATGTGGAGATAAAGTCTTTAAGTATATGTGTGTTTTGTATGTTGCATACATGGAGAGGATACGGATAGTCTTTTACATATAATTATTAGAAGAATAATGCTTATTACATTAGGATGAGATAAGTTTGAATAATACTTATCATATTAAGATAAGATAAGGGTGGATAAAACTATCGGACGAGGCCAATAGATAAGGCCAAAGGCATATGGATGAGCCTAGGGGTTGCAGATGAGCCTCTGGATGGGCCTGTAGAATTGTGTCATGAGGTTAACCAAACCATAACTGTACATGGAGCCCGGTTTGATGCTTGTGACAAATCCACGTCGTCCGTCTGTTTCTCTAAGCTCATTTTAGGGCATGGGCCAAAAATGAGGCGATCGAAATCTCAAAGAGAACTGGTGGCCCTAAGTTGTTTCAATGGTGGAAATTCAATCCCACTCTTTCTTATCGTGTAGCCCACTAGATCTGGATATAGGCCTCATTTTTCGGAAATGGGCCGTAAAAACAGATGGACGGGGTAGATTTGTGACAAACATCCTGTGACCCCACGAATGTTTCAATGGCAGGCCATTATTTCATGTTCGTTTGGCCTACTTGATCTTTCGATCGGCCTAATTTTTTGGGCCATGCTCTAAACTGAGTTGGAAAATCCGATGGACGGAGTGGATTTGTTATAAACATCATGGTGGGCCCCATCTACCGTACCATTGTCCCCTGGACTTAAATGTCCACCTAACCTCTGGCAGCACTAACCTCTTGCTGGCACATTGATCTACGTGGATTACCGTACCAACCTAACCCCAACGGTATCTGAGGCCCACCTTGATGTTTGTTAGAAATCCACACCGTCCATCCATTTTTTCGGCTCATTTTATCACATTAGCCCAAAAACGGTATCCAAAGCTACAGTAGACTACTACAGGAATCAGTGTAAATTAAACCTCTATCGCGGAAAAATTCTTGGAGGCCACAGAAGTTTCGGATCAAACGGATATTTTTGTTTCCTTTCATACATATTTTTAGATCTTATGAACAGGTTGGATGACAAATGAACATCACTGTGGCCCTAAGAAGGTTTCAACGGTGGAAATCATTATTCCCACTGTTTCCCATGGTGTGGTCCACTTGAGCTTTGAATATGCTTCAATTTTGGGTTCGACGCTAAAATGTGGTGGAAAAAAAGGATGGACGGCATGATAAAGCATACCGAGTAGCTGAGTAACCACATACATTAAAGGTCAGCCAAAGAGAGTTTACTTAGTACGATAAGATAAAAGCATACTATGGCCGGGTTGGCCAGACGGGCTTTCGGGCCTCGCTTGGACTAGAGTATCAGGCCCATGGGTCGGGTTTGGGCCCAAATTATAAGCTCGCTTATTAAACGGGCTGGACTTGGACTAAGCTGTTAAAAACCAGTCAGCCCGGCTCGACCCAAATATAATTTTTAAAATTTTAAATTTAAATTAAATTATTTTTTCCCTTTCAAAATTTAAATTTTATAAAAAAATTCCTAAAAATTCATCTCCTTCCTAAGGCTCCTTTTATTCTCTGTAGTGTTGATGAATTTTTTTCATATATAAAAAAATAAAGGATTAAAAGATAGTTTTTCTCTACATAAAAGGCTGGGCTCGGGCTGGGTAGGGTTCGAGCCAGACCCTATATTAGCAACTTGGGCCGGGCTCAGTCTACACTAATAGGCCCGCCACAGGCCCGGGCAGGGTTTGGACAGAGCTTGGCCCGGCCCTAACCCGGCCCATTGACACCAGAAATCCACTCCGTCCATCTCTTTTGCTAGCTAACTTTAAGGTATGAGCCCAAAAATGAGGGAAATCCAACGCTCCAAGTGAGCCACGCGATGACCCCAAAATGTTTCAACAATGTACTTTCAATCCCTCGTGTGGTTGAATCGAGCTTGAGATTGGCCTCATTGTTGGGCCATGAAATAAAATGAGCTGGCAACACAGATGGACGGAGTGGATTTCTCACAAACATTCTGCGTCTGATGAATGTTTCAACTGTTGGCGTTCAATCCCTACTGTTTCCTATTATTTTTTGGCCCCACTTGCATTTCTGGACCATAGACAGTGCATGGCGGCACCCATCAGATTAGCGGTCTGAAGAATTGAGCAATTTTGGGTTAGGGTGTGGCACCCATCGACAGTGAGGCACCCAGATTTGCCCTTGTAGTTCAATCCCACTGTTTCCTATGGTGTGGCCTACTTGAGCTTTGGATATGCTTCAATTTTGGGTCATTCCTTGAAATGATCCGGTAAAACGGATGGACAGCGTGGATAAGCCATAACATCATGGTGTACCCTACATATCTTCATGCATTTACTACGGCTGAAATGAGATTGGCAAACATGACAAGTGGCAAACAGTAATATCTGAAATAAGTGGAGGTTGGTGCAAGCCATAACAGTACCTACATGAAATAAGTAAGCGGATTTTGGAAAATAGTCTAAAAGCAAGGGGTTTATGGTCCATAGCTGAAAAGTCAAGCAGACATGTGAAAAAATCCCTTATTTGAGAGGAGAGGAGAGAATTTATCATGTGTTGTGAATGTATTAGCTAGCTCTTACGTATAAGAGGGCTCTTTATTTCCTGCTCCCGGAGCACCATAACTTTAATAGGAAAATTTATTTTTAAACTTATTCAATAACCAGGTATCCTAACATACGACAATGTCGGCAAATCCGTTAGTCCGATGATCAAATAAGTGTGTGTGTATGTGTGTGTATTGCTTATGATGAATCTAAATTGGGACCATTATTTGGTTAGTCTTCTTATTTTTTTTAGTCATGAAATGCACTCACCTTGTTAGTTGCGCAACGCACCCACATAGTTAGTCACACCACGTGTCTCGTGTCACACCCAAAAGGTTAATCTATTAGGTGTAGTGACCCCAAAGTATATAAAGCTACTTTTTCATCGTCCCCCAACCGATGTGGGTGGGTCCTAGGGCTCTCAGAAATTGGTCTAGGCTTACCCCCTACGGCGTGGGCCAACATGACATGGACTTGGATGGATAACCATGCTATGATGATAACAGTGGTGTCACACCAAAAAAGCTAACCTATTAGGTGGAGTGACCCCAAAGTATATAAAGCTACCTTTTCGTCATCCCCAAGCTGATGTGGGACTAACCCAACAGCCAGGGCATCAAAATTTTTCTTGTTATCAAAATATTGCTCATTTATTCTTAATTTGCAATATTGCCACCCCAAACAATAAATGAAAAACGGTTGGCAGTCGAAGTGGTGGATGTGTGTGTGAAACTTAAACTTAATGCGGAATAATCGGATCGTCTATGCATCAATAATAGAGATTCCATACTGTAATCTTAAAGCCATACCTGATTGGGAAGACATTCCCGATGCCGCCGTGTTGCCGAGAAGAACTCTTGGTCTTCCGCACCTAACACCTTTAGGAGAATCACTTAATGGGACTAGGGTTTTCTCTTGTGTGTTGGTGAGGGGACCAAGACATATATTTATAGGAAAGAGGGCCAAAGAAGCTTACCCATCACACTTCTCTCCTCTAGGGTCTCCACACCGTAGGTTTCCATATCTGGCTTAATAACCGCGTATAGGGAACACGGTTCAAGCGTCCCGCCCCAAACCGATTTGCAATGATCACAACTGTAGTGGGGCCCACTGAATCGCTCAATCTGAATAATCCAACGGTCATGATCTAAACCGATGATCATGTGTGGCCCACCTAATGGAGTCTTACATTCTCCCACTTGGGCTACACTGATCTCTGAAAGAAAATAAAACATTTTATTTTATTTTGTGAAAAGCATTTCATAAAACATATTTGTTTCAAAAGTTCCTAATGGGCGCCCTACTGATTTCAAAACAATACCGTTGGATAATTATGAGCAACGCTTGTCAGATCCAGTCCATCAAGACCATTGATATTGAATCATGGTAGTCAACACAACATTTCATATTTTCGAAGTGTGACGAATCACGATCACAAATACCAATAGCCTTAATGACATGGATCAATGATATGAGGTGTGGTATGAAGATTACACGTCTCATGTGATCATACGTATTTATCTTCAAGTGGTCCTACTGAACGTGTCTCCAAGACACAAACCAAAGTCTTGCTTACTCAAAACTGAATGTGCACACTAAAGGAGAAGCAAGATATAAACTGAAAAACAGAATCATCAATGCATAAAAGATATCTTTAAAAAATGTCTAGACATAATCGGATCATACATGAAAACTCCCACTACTGAAATACATCATTAGGATCAACAACTCCCATAGATGTCACATGCTCCTTAAAGAGCGTGATAGGAAGGCCTTTAGTGAAAGGATCCGCTATCATCTGCCTTGTGCCGATGAGTTCTACAGACACTTGACGATTCTAAACTCTCTCCTTCACAACAAGATATTTGATGTCAATGTGCTTTGACCTCGATGAATGCTTGTTGTTGTTGGAGAAGTTAACTGCAGCTGAACTATCGCAATAGATTTTCAATGGTTTCGGGATCATCTGCACAACCCGTAAACCAGAAAAAAGCTCTGAAGCCAGACCGCCTGATTCGTGGCTTCATGACAAGCTACATACTCTGCTTCCATGGTAGATGATGCCGTAATCGACTGTTTCATGCTTTTCCATGATACGGCTCCATCAACCATCATGAATACATAGCCCGAGGTGGACTTCTTGCTGTCGAGACAACCAGCAAAATCTGCATCTGTATATTCTACCAACTACAAATGGTAGGATCTCCTGTATGTGAGTTCGAAGTCCTTTGTCCTTTGCAGGTAGCGCAACACTTTCTTTACAGCTATCCAATGATTCATTCTTGGATTGCTAAGGTACCTGCCCAACATTCCAACCACAAAAGCAATATCTGGACGCGTACAGACCTGAGCATACATGATGCTCCCTACTGCTGACGCATACGGAATAGCTTTCATCTTGTCCTTCTCTAGGTCATTCTTAGGACACTAAAATTGACCAAACTTGTCACCTTTTACAATAGGTGCTTAGCCAGGAGCACAACCGTGCATGCCAAACCTTTCGAGAATCCTATCAATATAGGCCCTCTGCGACAGGCCAAGTAATACACGTGATCTGTCCCGGCTAATCTGAATGCCGATGACAAAGGAAGTATCACCAAGATCTTTCACCTCAAAATTTTGAGATAGAAATTTCTTAGTCTCACGCAACAATCCAATATCAATACTGGCCAATAAAATGTCGTCAACATACAAGACCAAAATGATAAACTTACTCTCACTGATTTTCACATATATGCACTCATCCGCAGTGTTTTCAATGAAACCATATGAGGAAACAACTTTATGAAACTTTAGGTACCACTGTCGTAATGCCTGTTTCAACCCATAAATGGACTTCTTAAGTTTGCAGACCAGATGTTCTGAGCCTCTGGCTTTAAAACCTTCTGGCTGCAACATATATACGTTCTCCATTAGATCTCCATTGAGAAACGCAGTTTTCACGTCCATTTGATGTAGCTCCAAATCCATATGAGCCACAAGAGCCATAATGATCCTAAAGGAGTCTTTCTTAGATACAGGTGAGAAAGTCTCCTTAAAGTCAATGCCCTCATGCTGAGTGAAACCCTTTGCAACTAGCCTGGCTTTATACCTTTCGATATTGCCCTTAGAGTCCCGTTTGGTTTTAAATACCTATTTGCAACCAATCGGCCTAATCCCTTTGGGCAATTCAACAAGGTCCCAAACTTTGTTGTCCTTCATGGATTTCAATTCATCCTTCATGGCATCGAACCAATGAAAAGAATCCGCACTTTTTTCGACTTGTGAAAGGGATACAGGATCCTTTTCAACCCCAATGTCAAACTCATGTTCCTGTAAATAGACGACGTAATC
This sequence comes from Liriodendron chinense, assembly GCA_003013855.2. Lineage (NCBI taxonomy): Eukaryota > Viridiplantae > Streptophyta > Magnoliopsida > Magnoliales > Magnoliaceae > Liriodendron > Liriodendron chinense. The sequence continues at coordinate 8,828,445 of ML058446.1, forward strand.
GTCTGGTATTGCAGATCTTCTCTCTCTATGTGATCGTCTTAATGGCTCATTATTCTGAATTGGGTTTTCCATTTCCTCATCAATGGGTTGTATTTGAGATTGTACATGGTCGTCCATAGGGATCTCAGGGTCCACTGCTGGACGGACAACCATGCTACTCTGAATGATTGTGGTGGGAACCACAATCCGCTCTTTCTCAAATACAATATCTCTTAAATTTGTGCTCCCACTATCTTCAGTGTTCTCAATAAACCTAGCATTCGCAGTCTCAATGACTCTCATGGAATATGATGGACAATAAAATCTGAATCCTTTTGATCTTTCTGGGTATCCAATAAAGAAGCAACTAATAGTTCTAGGGTCAAGTTTTCTTTCATGCGGGTTATACGGTTTGGCTTCTGCAGGACAACCCCATACATAAAAATATCGTAGACTAGGCTTTCGCCCTGTCCACAATTCATATGGAGTTTTCATTACAGCCTTACTTGGGACCCTATTAAGGATATGCACAGTCGTTTTCAACGCATCACCCCACAAAGATTCTGGCAACGTAGAATTACTAATCATAGATCGCACCATGTCCTTTAAGGTGCGATTACGCATTTCCGCTACACCATTCTGCTCTGGAGTACTAGGCATGGTGTACTGGGCGACGATGCCACAATCTTGTAGGTATCTAGCGAATGGACCTGGATTACGCTCAGATTCGTCGTACCTTCCGTAGTACTCACCACCACGGTCGGATCTAACGACTTTGATCTTCCTGTCGAGTTGATTCTCGACTTCAGCCTTATAGATCTTAAATGTATCCAGGGCGTCTGATTTTTCGTTAATAAGGTATAAGTACCCATAACGAGAGTAGTCATCTATAAAAGTGATAAAATACTTCTGCCCATTCCAGGATGCTGTAGGGAACGGTCCGCAGATGTCTGTATGAATCACTTCTAAGAGTCCTACGCTCCTAGTGGCACCCTTTTTCCTTATTCTAGTCTGTTTACCTTTAATGCAATCAATACAAACCCCAAAGTCTGAGAAGTTTAGGGAGTGAAGAATTCCTTCACGTACAAGCCTTTTCAATCTCTCACGAGAGATATGGCCTAATCGCCTGTGCCATAGCATGGAGGAATTCTCACAATCTAAACTTCGTTTGATGCCTTTAGTGTTTCCATGTGATGAGTTAACGCTGTATACATGTGAAACATCCAAATCTAGCTGATAAAGGTTATTAACTAAAGTGCCAGAACCAATCACAACTGAATTATAGTAAATGCTTAATTTTCCATTTATAAATTTAAACTCATAACCAAATTTGTCCAAACGAGAAATGGAAACCAAATTGCGCCTTATAGAAGGCACACAAACAGTATCTACTAGACAAGAAAGTGTCCTGACGATAACCTAAGCCTACAGACTCCAATAGCTTCCACGTTTGCTCTAATGCCGTTCCCCATATAGACTGATCTCTCTGCATCAGTTGGCGTCCGGTTTTGGAGCATATCCTGCATGGAATTACAAATGTGAATAGTTGCACCAGAATCTATCCACCAGGAGTCTGTGGACATATCAGCTAAATTTGATTCAAAACAGACTAAAATGTGGTCTTTACCCTTAGAAACGAGCCATGCTTTAAAATCTTCACAATCCTTCTTCTGATGACCAGGCTTCTTGCAGAAGAAGCAGCCATCATTAGGACCCTTCCTTTTCTTCTTAAATGTCTTTCCAGACTTAGGCTGATTACCACCCGCAGGACCCGTAGAACTTTTCCCTGAAGTGTGCTTTCTTTTCTTATTTTCTTTTCGTCCTTGGCCAGATGTCACTAGGTGTGCACTTTGTGTCTTGCTCGACCTTCTGAGTCTCTCTTCCTCCTGAACGCACTGAGATATCAGCTCGTTCAATGTCCACTTTTCCTTTTGAGTATTGTAGCTGATTTGGAATTGACTGAATTGTGGAGGAAGGGAGTTCAGAACCAAGAAAATCAGGAGTTCATCCTCAATCTTAAGGTCTAATGCGCGGATTTTAGCCACCACATCAGACAATCCACCAATGTACTCCCTGATATTTCCTTGACCGTTATAGGTGGCTTGAGTCAATTTATGTAAAAGTGAACTCAGCTCAGCTTTATCCGATTTCTGAAATCGTTTTCCTATTTCAGTAAGGAAATCTTTAGCTTTCTCAGTGTCGGGCATGACACCCTGCATGGTCTCAGAAATCGAGTTCTTTATGATCTTGAGACACATCTTATTTGACTTGGTCCAGGCCTTGTAGTGAGCCTTTGTTGAATCCGTACTAGAATCAGTTGGAGTAGGAGGCTCTACTTCCTCCAGGGCCAAGTCCAAGTCCATGCAACCTAGGACTATTTCAACGGACGACTTCCACTTGGAATAGTTGGACCCAGTAAGCAAAGGTATGGAATTGAATTGTGTTGGAATATTGGAAACAGTCATAGCTGGACATTCAAAGCATAAAACTCACATTAATAATCAAGTCCCTTATAACAATGCATGAACATAAACCACAAATATCATGCATGTATAAACATTCGATTGATTTGGGCCTTCAATCAAATGACCCAGAATGATGATGGGCCATAATCATCAAAATCTGGCAAGAGCCCAGCGTATCATCACGATTCCTCCTTTGGGCGAAATTGTAACATACAGGAGGCTCTACTAATCATGAAGCTGACCAATGTTGGTGAAATAAATCTAAGACGCCCATCACCTTTGGGTGAAATGAATCTCTCAGACCTATATCACCATCACCAACCACTTCATCTCGCTCACATCCAGCCAAAACGATGATACTTCTTTGTTCTGACCACCGCTCGTCTGAGTATGAACGCAACTGAATGCAATCCTATAATGGAGGGTCACTGAATTCCATATACAGAAGTCTAGAAGTAGAAATCTTTGCCAATTGAGGTCACTTTGGTAGCTAACACAATAAGCTCCAATCCTCATTCCTAGACTCAAGGATTGCATAATGGTCTTGCCCACAACAGACCATATTGCAAAATTTCTGATTCAGCCTAAAATATGGCTGACGTTGACATCTTCTAAAGTGATGGTTGGATTATATACTTAATGGTCAACAACTAAATATCAGCCTTAAACATATGGGTAATGGCCCTATTTTAGGCCAAATCAAAGCTAAATAGGTATAACCTTGTATATTAAATTACTTGGGCCATCTAACAATTGAAATCCACCAATCATCAATACACTTATTAAGTTCTAAATTATGGCCCAAGTATATAAATACAATGGTTTAAATCAGGGCCCATGATTAGCATCAAACAACTCAAAACAGGTCCATAGCCTGTCTTATTCCAATCTTTCAAGAAGGCCAATACCAGTTCCATTACAAGGCCCAATATGGTTTGCTATTTGGGGCACTAAAAGTAGGATGAGGTCAGCTGAAAATGGGCCCAACATACTGGAATCTAGCCCAAGGTTGGCTTGATTGAAAAACAGCTAAACAGCATGAGCCAGGCTTTTTCAAAACATCACTGGGCCAGAGGCCTGCTTGACCGTATGAGCAGGCCCAACAGAAATCGCCCAGTGATGAAACCCTTTTTTTTATTTTTTTTTATTTTATATATACGGCTGCTGCTGTTGGAATTTCTAAAAAATGAAAAAACAAAACCCCAATCTAGCAACACCCACTTTAGAAGGAAAATCCTCCAAAACCCTAGCCGCTGTAAGAGAGGATGATGTCCACTGCCGGCCCGAACTGCGGCTGAATCTGGCCGCCGACGATCGACAATGAGCCCCACCAACAGCAGGAATTCTTCACCAGACGCCGGCCTTGCCGTCTTCGTTACTGCCGACACCACAACCATCTCTGAAATCGGCTGCCGCTCAACAGCCGCTGACGAAGAAGAAGACTCCCATTAACGGCTGCAACCGAGCTTCCCTTTTTTTGCAGGTAAACTCCATGGATTCCGGGTTCACGCCGGTCTGATTTTGGAAACGGCAGCGGCGCGGCAGTATGGTGTCGGATTTTCACATCATGGCTGCCAGAATCCATGGCTGTCGAGATGCAGACACATGGCTGAACTAGATGTGGAAGGGAACGGTCATGTGGAAGGGAATCGGGCCTGGATGATCGACGACTGCCACGCCTAGAAACAGGGCAGCAACCTTTTTTTTTTTTTTTTTTATAACTGAATGGTTGCTCCGATGATTGTAAGCGGCCAGTGACTTTGATCGGAGATCACTATTGTCGATCTCCAAAGCCCTTGAGATCTCCATCGTTGCTGTGTATAAGGCCACGCCTATACAATGTTGTCAACGGCCAGGATTTTTGGTCCGCTCCGACGTGTTTCTTTAGATTTTAGGTTTCCCAAAAGAAAAACCCAATGGCAGACTAGCAACAACGCCGGTGCACGGCCTCCAAATCGAAATCCATGGCCGTCGACATCCTCTAAATTACATCACAGCAGTGGCAGCTAACATTTGGAATTGTCTGGCCTTTACTGTGTGTGATCTCGAGCAAGTGTGCGACAGTCACAGAGCCGTACCGGTCCGATGATAGATCCCAACTCACCGGACTGAACGGGTATTCCAAACCCTATCTCCAAAACGAGGGATTGCTAAATCCACCACTATTGATGCATAGCATGCTCTGATACCAACTGTGAAACTTAAACTTAATGTGAAATAATCGGATCGTCTATGCATCAATAATAGAGATTCCATACTGTAATCTTAAAGCCATACCTGATTGGGAAGACATTCCCGATGCCGCCGTGTTGCCGAGAAGAACTCTTGGTCTTCCGCACCTAACACCTTTAGGAGAATCACTCAATGGGACTAGGGTTTTCTCTTGTGTGTTGGTGAGGGGACCAAGACATATATTTATAGGAAAGAGGGCCAGAGAAGCTTACCCATCACACTTCTCTCCTCTAGGGTCTCCACACCGTAGGTTTCCATATCTGGCTTAATAACCGCGTATAGGGAACACGGTTCAAGCGTCCCGCCCCAAACCTATTTGCAATGATCACAACTGTAGTGGGGCCCACTGAATCGCTCAATCTGAATAATCCAACGGTCATGATCTAAACCGATGATCATGTGTGGCCCACCTAATGGAGTCTTACACTGTGAACACACACATCAAGTTGGCACACATGTTGGAAATCTTAGGCATATGCCGAGTGGGGTTCAACATGAGTATAGGTTGATAATGGGCCAGGCTAGGGACACATCGGGGTTGGCACTAGCCCCCTTTGCCCTAGCCACAATTTGGCTGCAAAGGTCCTGGCCTTGGCCCAGCCTTATAATAAAAAGAGTCAAATTAATAATCAAGGGTTGGAAAAAAAAATCTATTCTTAGAATCTTTTTAAGCCATTCCTTCATCCACCACAAGTTTCATCATTTCAATGGTTTTCATCATTAATTAATATGGCATTACATCTGGGCCTATTTGATTTTCCAATTCTCAGGTAAATGCAATGTAAATGTATAATGATTATTTCCTAGGTAATCCCTATGCCTCACCTATGATTTGAGTGCCTACTTTTGTGTTGCTAAAATCAAGGAGAATGTGAAATATAGGTGGGGCCCACCGTTATGTATGTGGCTTATCCACACCATCCATATTTTTTTGGCAAATGAACACAGGGCATGGACCAAAAAATGAAGCAAATCCAATGCTCAGGTAGACCACACCTCAGGAAAAAGGGAATCCAATACTTATTGTTAAAAAATTTTTATTGCCACTGCTTCCTATGGTGTGGGGCACTTGAATGTTGGATCAGCCTCATTTTTTTGTTCATGTCTTAAAATATTCAAGTAAAACTAATGGATGGAGCAGATATATCATATATATCGCGGTGGGGCCCATAATTTTAAACTACTTCTTTTGAAACGATTTTCGAGGTATGAATTATACTGAATTTCAAATGGGTAAAGAAGTAATAATGACTTGTTTCCAGGGTATTTTCATTTCTGAAAAAAATCAAACAAGCCCAAAATACCCCAAACAAGTGCCTCTTTTTTACGAAGGTAGGTAGGGTTGTAAATTGGTCGGCGGACCCGATGGGGTACCCAGACCCAACCCATTTAGACCCGACCCGTTGGTCCAAGAATAGACCCAGTCGCTAAACGGGTTTGGATCTGGTTTTCTTTATATTAGGCCTGACCCGACCCGACCCGACCTGAACCCGTTTAGTAAATGGGCGGGTCCCATCCATGCTCAAACCCATCCAGAGCTAGTTTTAAATCTAGTAAAAATGCTTGCATACCAAATCTAGACCCAGACCCAACCCATTTATAAATGGGTCTGGGTGGATCTCCATCTACCATATCTAGACCCATTTATAAATGAGTTTGATGGGTTGATTCAGACTCAACCCAGACCTGCCCATTTTGTAAAAGGGTCTAGATCTAAAATTTGGACCTAGACCCATTTAGTAAATGGGCAAGTCTGGTTTTGGCTAAACCTGCCCCAAACCTGACCATTTACGGCCCTAATGATAGCCCACTTAATGATTAGACTGGCCAGGTGGCCCATTTATCATTGTCCCAAACACTAGCCTAAATTTCAAGCCCCGGCCCAACCTCAGGTCCAAGACCTAGCCCTAAAAGGCTGGGCACCGAATGCCTGACCCATTTACACCCCTATATAGGGATGTCAATGGACCAGACTGGGGTTGGCTTTAGCTGGGATTTTGAACTTTTCAGGCAGGACTTGACACCCAGGCCTATTCAAATTTTGAACTTTTCAGGAAGGACTTGACACCCGGGCCTATTCAAATTTTGATTTTGCCTGGCCCACCTCATCCCATCGATTGCCCTACCCCTAAGTCTAATAGATCTCTCACAATAGTGAGCTGGCACCTGTTCCATCCTTTCTTTTAAAGAGCTGGTCACTTACCAGCAATATACCATAACTTGTCGTACGGTGCCATCTTTCCTCCTCCGTCCTTGTTTCGGACACTCAGACATCACTTCCACGAAAATGACAGGCTTCATCGTGAACATCAGCTATCAGAAAAATCAGGACAAGACTCTCATCAGGTGGGCCACACTGTTGGAACCAATGGACAACCATCGGTCTACCTCCATTTGTTGGTGTGGCCCATAGAGTGAGTGGATCAGCTTGATTTCAGGGAGTGGTGATCTTTACGGTGGACTCTATCGTTTTTATGGTACCGATTTATTGAACAAGTGGCATGTTGGCAGGAAAGATGTGATGGTATGACAAGTTAGGTATTATAAGTGGGATCAAGTAACAGTCAAACTGCCTAATTTCAACGGTACATCACGCTCATCACCTGGTGAATCTGATGAATGGAGTGGATCTCTCATACCAGTGACACTATGTCACGTGTATGAGGTGTGCTAACCTATCACGGATTTGGTTATGATACACTCGGTAAGACCTTCTCTCACAGTCCTTTTAAAATGGGAGACCTTCTCAGAGACGTTCGAAGGGTTTGCAAGGATCACAAAGATTCTGAATATATGAAGATCGGACCAATATTCGAGCAAATCCAATTGCGTATTGAACCTAAATCACGATAGGATGAACACCAAGTGAATCAAATCCCAATTCATACATCAAATAGAATTAAGAGAATGAGAGAACTTGATGAAAGATTTGGTCTCACCAGTTTAACGATTGGAAGGGACATGGTGGGAAGAACAGTGTGTTGGGATAGGAGGGCCGGTAGTGGAAGCAAAACTGAACACAAGCAGCAAATTGAATTAAACAAGCAACACAATGCAATCACAATGTATGCAACCACCCACACATAGACAATCTGAATTTAACGTGGAAAAACCCATCACGGGTAAAAAGCCATGGCACAAAGCGACACTAATCCACTATAATATCAGAAGTTACAAGAGATGGAACCCAAGACCCCAAAATACAAACCTACAAGAGAAATTCCAAGCTTTCTCAAGAAGAAAACCCTCTTCTCAAGCTCTTTCTTTCACCTAGAACATCTCTCAATTACCTTTTACATTTAGAATACCTCTAATCCCGTAATACACTCCTTAAATAGGAGAAAAATTGAATTAGAAACCTTTTTGCGCAACACCACACAAGAAACCCACATGTACAAAGAGATTATCGACCGGTCGACTGGTCGGCCGGATGGCCTAAAAAGAGTCCAGCAGCTTTGCTACCTTGTTCCAACGTGACCGACCGGTCGGTGGTCCTTATGCAAAGATGATTTGGGTCGTCTGTTTTCAACACAGTGGAGACAGCTCTGTTAAGTAATTTTTTATGTAACAATGTCTGATAGGAATCTAACCCCTCTAGGACCATGATCATAAAGGAGAAAGAATTCAAGATCTTGTATAAGGTAGTTTAATTGGGTCATCTAGATGCATGACCATTATCGATTCAAGGTTCAAGATTAGCGTTAAAGGTCCCCTAATTGATCCCAAATCTTGATGCGATATTTCTTAAAGAGGACCATGTACGTAAGAGTGAAGACCTTCCTATTCGAAATGCATGTAAAAAATATAGAGGATCCAAGATCTGCAAGGAAACCCAACGAGGGTTTAACTAACTCAACAACATATAAAAGGAGCACGTGATGACGTGATGGGGTTTTCCTCCTCAGGATAGGAGGAGAGATTGGTGCAGCCTGGGTATGGTCGGGCACCCGGATCAAGAGTGGTCGAGTAACCGAAATTGACCCACAAGAGCGTTTAGTCACTGGACTATTTTTACAATAGTCGGGCGCTCGGCGGTCTGTTGACCGGGTGCCCGAAATTGGGCAGTTTCTCTCAAAAGGCCGCTGGACAGTTTTTGGGTTGGGTGGGCGCCCAACGGCCCTTTGACCAGGCGCCCGACCCGACGCAGACTGCTTATAAGTAGTTTCCTATTTTGGTTCTGTTTCCTCCGAATTTCTATTTAAGAGGTTTCAAATCGTGATTAGGGTATCCCATTAAAGTGTTTTCACGTCCAAGGTGAGAGAGAGAGAGAGAAAAAGAGGAAGAGAGAAAGAGAAAAGAGAGAGAGGAAGCTTGTTGGTAGAGGATGCTTTGCTCGCGAAGGTGATTCATGATACAACAATGTCTCGGCTCTTCAACGTCCTCGTGCTCGGGTGAGATCTCTCCGTTTTCATTGTTCTCTTATTGTTCATCCACTCCTGCGTGAGTGAAGAAGATTTTATCCAAGCGGTGTGTGCTTGTGATCGGTTGTAACGTTCTACTTCAGAGTGGATTGTTTGCTCTGGACTAGGTCTCGTGGTTTTTACCTCTTTCGAGGGTTTTCCACGTAAAAGTTCCTTGTGTCGTGTGGTTGATACTTTATTCTTGATTATTGCATTAACATAGCCAATAATTCTAGTGCATTGGGGGGCGAGATCCTAAGGTTTGTGTGAAACGCACCCAACATGACGTGCTCGAGGCCCAACGTGAAACGCAAATCTATTTTCTTTATATTTATTTTTTTAATTATCTATCATAGCATAGCATAGCCTAACCTAGTCTTAACATAGATTGCTATTGTCTAGCACCACCGCACAGAATTGTAGGATTAAATTAAATATCCACAACCTTAAATTATTGGATCCCAATTAACTTAGCTCTTACTTAGGTGATCACACACATTTATGGTCGTATCCTACTAACCATTCACCTAGATAATTTGTTCTTATAAACAAATCATATATTTATCTCTCGTTTGTTTATTTTTCTAGTTTCTTCTGATACTCTGTCAAGTGTAATAAGCCATATTTTTAAATATTAATATAATTGACATTGTTTAGCATTCTTTTTATTTACTTGTTTATCTTTATTTTTTTCAAAAAAAGCAAATTACAATTACCAATAAAAGAAAAGTTCCGAAATCACAAAAAGAATCCATCAAAGAGGAGTAACACTTATCATTTCACAAATCGCTTAATTACTGATCATAATCGGTGGCTAACTCAATAGATGGATACTCAATAGTTAGAGTTTTCCAATCTGGTCCCATGCATTCGTTTTCAAACAAGGTCACCAGCATTCAATCAAACACCGAGACGAGTACGACTTTATCATGCCCACATAATACAATCATATTTGAAATCTAAATATAGGCCCCTTCTCATATGTGTGGCGTCGTGTTTGATTGAATTGTACAAAGAGAAGTTTGATGAATAGATTAGATGGTATACACACAAGAAAGTGCCCCACAGACAATTTGGCTTTCCCTCCAAACTGTTCCTTTTCTTGCGGCCCACCTGAGTTTCAATTAGGGCTGATAGTTTGCCACATGGGCTAACATCGAAGGGCATCAAATGAAATGGGTGGATCCGGTATCGCAGTCTACGTGGCCCACAGAAGCTAGGTAAGACAAACAAGTTGATAAGTAGGTTTTGGCCACTTGTGGCGCACTTGATGAGTGGACCGGACGTATTTTGGGCTAAAGAAAAATCGACCTCCGCACCACCCGATGAACGGCGCAGCTTGTCCAGATACACATTTGCTGGCAAGGGACGTTGATTTGTGATATTTTGAATGGAGTCGGATTGCGTCCTTCCTCAGTATGCCGAGTTGTGGAAGGGCCCACCATGATGTATCTGTTTATCCACTCCGTCCATCCATTTTATAAGATCATGTTAGCACATGGGCCCAACAAATATGCAGATATAACTCCCAAGTGGGCCACACCAAAGAGTGAGGTGAACCTAGTGATTTCATCACTATAGTAGCTCGGTGTGGCTCACTGGAGCGTTCGATCTTCTTCATTTTTAGATTCATTTATTAGAATGATCTTATAAAATGAATGGACGGAGTGGATAAATAGATACATCACGGTGAGCCCCTCCACAGCTCGGTATGGACGCTTTGTGTCCATACTGAGGAAGGACGCAATCCGACTCCATTTTGAATATCTCAGTTGAGTCATTTCAGCCACCACACGTGGCATGTAGCTTTCAATGACAAGAAACGCATTTCACGAGTTCAATGCATCATCCTTGCAGGCTGCGACGAGAGGAGATTGTGAATCGCTACACGCATGACAGCACGCGGCGGATCCCTAACTGTTGGGCCCACCGTGATGTATGTGCCTTAGATCGATACAGTCAATCCATTTTGACAGCTCATTTTAAAGCATGGTGCTAAAAATGAATCAGATTGAAATCTCATGTGGACCATACCACAGGAAACAGTAGTGATCGAATCCCCACCATTAAAAGTTCATGAGGTCCACCAGAATGTTCATTTTCCGTCCAGTCCAACCCCTTGATAATGTCACAAAGTCCTGGATGAAGAGACCAATGGGATATGGATTTTTATTTTTTTTCATACTAAAGTATTTTTTTTATTCAAGGTCATCGATTCAAAAGCATGTTATGTTATGATCCACTGATCGAAGGATTATGATTCTATCAAGAAAGGTATACCACATGGCTCATCAATTGAAAGGTTATATTTGATAAATGCATGTGAAAGAATAACATGTTTCGTCCCATACGGCCATAATTTAAAATAGTCATGTTTACACACATTCACCTGCTCATGTGAAATAAAGGCCAACCTTCCACACGGCAGAGATGCCGCACACTAATGGCAAGTTGGCACTGTGCTTGCAAATGGAAGGATTACAGATCAATCAAGACCGTCCTTTCAATTTCGTCTAATGTGGATGGTAGATGGCTGAAAACAAACTTAGATTGGACAATCCTAGCCATATGATCAGCGTCCTTCATAGAGATGGCAAAATAAAATAAAATGTCCAAACGGTTAAGCGTTCATGCAAGGAATTGAAGAGATGTGAAGGCTAGGATTATCTGACAGGTGTAAAGTTTTAGAGTAGGTGTTCATCTATGATAGGACCCACTAAATGAACGGTCCAGATTAATACATATTCCTACCACGTGTGCCGGGTTCTCCCCCTGAAAAGGTTGCGTGTTTTGACCAAAGAGGAGAGTGGATGCAGACAGCCTGTGGTACACGGATTGGCTAGTGACCCCCCACTAGCCATTGGCTAGTGATCGGTGTTCTAAGAGCCCCAACATGATGTATTTATTTCATCCACGCCGTCCATTTGTTTTTTCAGATAATTTTATATCATAGGCCCAAAAGTGAGGTAGATAAAAATTTTAGCGGACCACATCACAGGAAACAATGTTGATCACGCTCACCATTAAAAACTTCTTGGGCCACATAAGTTTTGGGCCAATATTTGCTTTTCCCTAAAATGATCTGGAAAAATGAATGGACAGCATAGATAAAGCATATACATCGTGGCAGGGCCCACAGAGCACGGACCACTAGCCACCTGGCTGGTGTCAGAGTCACTAGCCAAACTGCGTCGCCCCCCCTCATGAGGTCCTGTGGTCGGAAGCTATGTGGGGCCCACAGAGATTCACCCAAGAAATCTACCCGGTCCATCTGTTTATCAAGCTTTTCAATAGAACATGGGTAGAAAATCAGTAGATCCAAAACTCAGGTGGACCACACGACAGGAAATAGTGAGAATGGAAATGTGCACCGTTGAAACCTTTCTGGAGCCAACCATTGCGTTTATATTCCATCTAAACCGTTCAAAAAGTTATAAACACTGGGATAAACAGTGGTCGTAAATATCAACCTGAGCCAACACTTGTGTGGCCCCCACAAAGTTTTCAATGGCGGACGTTCAATACCCGCTGTTTTGTGTAGAGTGGTCCACCTGAGTTTTATATCTGTCTTATTTTTGGAGTTATGTCTTATTGATCTTGACAAACGGATGGACGGAGTGGATTTATCACACGCCATCTCTATGGCCACCGCATAGCTTACGACCACAGGAAATTCCGGTGGGCGGGGTACAGCCGTACAGCTGTACAGGCAATTCGCGTCTGATACCGTGGGTTTTGACCAAAGAAGGAATGGAGAATTTTATACAATTGGAATTCAAAAGGGACACGTGTATAATTTGACTAGCCAAGTGGTGGGCCCCACCATGGAATTCATCAGAGAAATGAACAGCTGATTAGCCATTTTCATCACGTGCATTCATTGAATGGTTAGGATTATCACATGATTCCTGACCAGATCCACCACGTAGAATGAGCTTACTCTACAGAAGCTGAGCATGGCCCACTTGTGGACCTCATCATGAAAGTTGGAAGCTCCTTAAATCAACGCCATCCAAGAATTTAAAAGTTTTTGGATGGTTGTTCCTTATTTTTTTGGGTATGGCCCACCATGTTGTGTATATATTTCATCTAACCCATGCACAATGTGGGCCCTCTATTAATATATGAGATGCCCCATAAAATCATTAAGGGAGCCACATCATACAAAACAATGGACAAGCATCCAAAGACGTCCAAAGATGATGGCCCACATGATGGTTGGATAAAGCCTGATTTTTGGTGTGCCCAATTTTCATCTAGATATCTATCCTACCAGACAGGTTGGATCTCATACAAACACTCTCAAGGTAGACTCCACAATACAACAAAACAATGGAAAGCCATCCAAAGATGTCCTTGTGGTGGCTTAAATAATGATCAAATGGGCCTAATTTTGGTGTGTCCCACTTTCATGCTGTGGTGACTTTGATGAATGGGTTGGATGTCATATTCTAGTGGACTCACATTTCCCACTCCATACACATTGAGTTGCTTGATATGTGGCTGCATCTTTGCACAGTTTCTGAATAGAAAATCTAGACTGTTCGTCTCTTATGCCCCATTGGGAAATGAAGCATAACACAAAGTAGGCTGGCAACGGTCATGTTGAACCGTGTTCATGTATTGTTGTAACCGTGTTGTGTCAAAAATGCTCTCACCTAAATGGTTATGTTGAACCGTGTTCATGTCTTGTTGTATTCGTGTCATGTCAAAAATGCCCTCACCTGAACCTAACCGGTTAACTATCAGTCAAAATCTAGAAACCCAAACTTATTGCTCAATTTAACAGGTTAACCTGTTAAATAAATGGGATATGCTTTCATGGGCAGAGAAATGAAAAAGGAGCTTGACTTTACAGAGATTTTAGAGCATGGCTGTAAGCGGCCATGGGTAGAAAGATGGAGAAAACTCCAAAGAAAGAGAGAGAGAGAGAGAGAGAGAGAGAGAGAGTTTTATTGGCTGTCTTAGCTTCTTAGTGACTTCTCACTATGCTAAAAATAATTATTAAAATACCCTCACTAACGGGTTAAACAGGTTTTGTAGGTGAAACACTAATGGGTCTTGATGGGCCAACCCATTAGTAACTCGACACGAAAAGGCCAACTCAACACTGAATTTTTTAGGCTGATTAGCCAGTCTTGTGGAATTTTGCCAGGCCTAATACAAAGATTCTTCTGGAATGGAAGATCCACTACCGCTATTAAGACATTTTTCACCTTCAATATGGATCATTGTTGTAGGCGTACAGATGAAAACCTTATTATGGTCCAATCTCCTTGATTTTTTTTTTTATCGTGTGGTCCAAAAAGAGAGACACATCAGATCGGTGTCTACGTTATCGAGCCATGGACCTCATCTGTCAGAACTGAAAGCCGGTGTACGCTGGCTGTGGGGTCCACCATGATGCATGTATTTTATATCCATGGCCGTCCATTTGTTTAGCAAGTTCTTTTGAGGGCATGAGCCCAAGAATGTAGTACATCCATATATGAGGTGCACTACACCACACCACACGAAACAGTGGTGATTGAACACCCACCATTAAAAACTTCTTGGAGGCCATCAAAATGTTTATTTGACATCCAATCAGTTGATATGGTTACAGAGACGTGAACGAAGGGAAAACACAATATCAGCTTGATCCGAAACTTTCGTGGCCCAAAAAAGTTTTTAATGGCCTGTCACCACTGTTTCCTATCATGTGGTCCACCTGAGGTTTGGATAGGTTACACTGTTTGGGTTCATGCCCTCAAAAGAAATGGAAAAATGGATGGACAGTGTGGATATAAGACATACATCACAGTGGGCCCCACAGGGATCCACCGAAGCTGTGTTCTTTCAATTAGTGAAGCACTTCCACCAATTTAAGAGCATCAAACAAAAGTTAGGTATGCTGAATACATCAGACTGATAGGGCTGTCAACGGGCCATACCTGGGGTTGGTCTAGGCCCGGATTTTAGGGCTCTCAATGGGTCGGATCAGGATCAGATCCAACCAGAGTTGGATTCGGCTCCAAGTCCAAATATCTGTAGACATCCGGAACGGATTCGGATCCAACTTGGATCCTAAAGGTGATATCATATCTGATCCATTTATAAATAGTTACATCCATTTCTGATCCAAAATCCATATAACCATTATATACGGTCGGATCTAAGTCTGAATCCACCCCATTACAAATCTAAAAAAGTATATAATATAATATATTTAATTTAGTAGCAAAATGATACAAATCCCATCATTTACTGTGATATGGTCAACCTGAGTGTGGCATGTCTCAATTTTGAGACATGGCCTAAAATAATCTGGAAAACAGATGGCCAACGTAAATATAACATATATAATAAGGTGACAATGAGTCGGATTTGGATTGGATTCATATCGAACTTAGATATGCTTCTGTGAATCCAAATCTGGTCCATTTAAGTAATCAGACCTATTTTAAGATCCAAATTTGGTCTATTTAAATAATCAGACCTATTTTAAGATCCAAATCTGCATTATATGGATTCAGAGCGAATCAAATCTCAGATCTAACCCGCTTCGTTAAGAGCCCTACCGGATTCTTGAACTGTTTCGAGCTGAGTTATCGGTCCGAGCCTATTCAAAATTTTGATTTTAGTAGGCCCAAGCCTAGCTCATTGACACCCTTAATCAGACACATTGCCATAAGATACACAAGGCAAATGTGTCACATTAACATATTTTAAACATTTCAGACGTTAGTTAATAAATAGGCTATTCTATATTTAATATTAGTCTTTTGTCTTTAGATTTAGACTTTAGACTTGATATCAGGTTTGGATTTCGGACTTCAAATTTAACAATCAGACGCTTAATTTTTTAGCTTGGGTCATCATGTAATCATCCAAATTGTCTATAGGATGAGTTCCACTTTGTACAATGGAAAGTCAGTGACTAAAACTAGGCCACCGTGATATATGTTTCTCATCCACGCACGTCCATCCATTTTAACAGCTCATTTTAGGTGATGAACTCAAAATTGAAGCCTATCCATAGCTCAAGTGGACCACACCATAGACAATGTGAATTGAATGCTTACTATTGAAAAATTCTTGGGGGCTATAGAAGTTTTGGATCAAGCTGATATTTGTGTTTCCCCATCATCCATGTCTCTGTGACCTTATGAATAGGTTTGATGACAAATAAACATCACTATGGGTACTTAGGAAGGTTTTAACTGTGGAAGCCATTATCCCTGTTGTTTCCTATGGTGTGGTCCACTTGAGCTTTGGATATGCTTCAATTTTGGGCTCATCCCATAAAATGAGCTGAAAAAATGGGTGGACAGCATTGATAAGATACATACATCCATTTTGGGTCCCATAGAGATTATTCAGTACTCAGCATGCTATTCACTTCCTAAGTAAATCCGGTCTTTTGCTTTGAACATGAATGGTCATTGTAGGCTTGGTATAATAAGAAGGTGAAAATACTCAATCTAAGAGTGTTTTTTCAAATATCTGTTGTCCAAGGGCAGCCCTCTAGATAAACTATTTAGATTATTGAAAAAAAAAAAAAAAAAAAAAACCCAACCATCAGAGTGTTGTCTGATTTCACTATGTGATTCGACAAAACCTTATCAAAATAATGATGTCTTGACCCTTTAGCCCCTTCCATATGAATGATGCATGCTCAGACACTTATGCCATTGTTTTCAACAATGCGTGACAAGTATGGCCCACATATTGAAAATATCCCATTATTTTTGTAAGGTATTAATTAGATGATGTTATCGTGACATTTAAAAAATATCAATACCTTTAAATATCTTTTATGAAAATTAAAATTTTTAAAATGCGGACTATATACAGAAAGAATGAAGGATGGTGAGGAGGGCTATTCTTGTCTCATATGGGTTACTGAATCAAAAAAAATTAAAATAGTGTATTCCTATAGAATGAAATGCAGAGGCGTCCGAATTATCTAAATGCTCTTCTTAGGTTAGAATAGACTTATTTAAAGACAAATATTCCAGTGCTCTCAAAGCACTATTAGTTATAGTGCTCCTAGTTTTATTGAAATGCATAGAGAGTGCGATCCATTGATCTAGGCTGTTCCTTAGGTCCAATGCACATTTCATAGGCTACCATGTGAACATCACACTAATATGAAGAATATTAACCATTAGGTAAATGATCTTTAATATGAATGGTCAAGATTATTGACACAAAAATAGGGAAATTCAACAATTTGATCTCTCTATTTGTTAGTACAAATCCTGATTGCTTATGACTTGAAGGGGGCATTTGGATAGTAAGTTACTAAAGCTACTTATGCCTTAAATAGCTTCTTTTGATTTTTTTACTTATGAAACTAAAGTGATTCACTTTAAATAATAATAAAAAAAGCTACTTATAATTGATCATAAACTAATCTCAAATAAGTTACCTACTTTTGTAAGTAGAAAAAGTATCTTATTTGGTTGTATCCAAACAGGCCCTAAGAATCACTTTTGTATAGCAACCATAACCATTCCTTCAATGGCCTGAGAAAAGAAAAAAACATGGTGAGTATAGAAAGTAATGGCAAATCATGAATAGATTGGATTGCCTTATCAGTGTTGACAAGATGGTGTGAGACTTAATCTGAAAATTTAATGCGGAATAATTGGATCGTCTATGCATCGAATAATGGAGATTCCATACTGTAATCTGAAAGCCATACTTAATTGGGAAGACATTCCCGATGCCGCCGTGTTGCCGAGAAGAACTCTTGGTCTTCCGCACTTTACACCTTTAGGAGAAACACTTAATGGGAACTAGGGTTTTCTCTTATGTGTTGGTGAGGGGACCAAGACGTATATTTATAGCAAAGAGGGCCAGAGAAGCTTACCCATCACACTTCTCTCCTCTAGGGTCTACACACTGTAGGTTTCCATATCTGGCTTAATAACCGCGCATAGGGACCACGGTTCAAGCGTCCCGCCCCAAACCTATTTGCAATGATCACAACTATAGTGGGGCCCACTGAATCGCTCAATTTGAATAATCCAACGGTCATGATCTAAACCGATGATCATGTGTGGCCCACTTAATGGAGTCTTACATTCTCCCACTTGGGCTACACTGATCTCTGAAAGAAAACAAAACATTTTATTTTATTTTGTGAAAAATAATTTTATAAAACGCATTTGTTTCAAAAGTTCATAATGGGCGCCCTACTGATTTCAAAACAATACCGTTGGATAATTATGAGGAACGCTTGTCAGATCCGGTCCATCAAGACCACTGATATTGAATCATGGTAGTCAACACAACATTTCCTATTTTCGAAGTGTGACGAATCACAATCACAGATACCAATAGCCTTAACGACATATATCAATGATATGGGGTGTGGTATGAAGATTACACGTCTTATGTGATCATACGTGTTTATCTTGAAGTGGTCCTACTTAACGTGTCTCCAAGACACAAACCAAAGTCTTGCTTACTCAAAACTGAATGTGCACACTAAAGGAGAAGCAAGATATAAACTGAAAAACAGAATCATCAATGCATAAAAGATATCTCTAAAAATGTCTGGACATAATCGAATCATACCTGAAAACTCCCACTACTGAAATACATCATTGAGATCAACAACTCCCATAGACGTCACATGCTCCTTAAAGAGCGTGATAGGAAGGCCTTTAGTGAGAGGATCCGCTATCATCTGCCTTGTGCCGATGAGTTCCACAGACACTTGACGATTCCGAACTCTCTCCTTCACAACAAGATATTTGATGTCAATGTGCTTTGACCTCGATGAATGCTTGTTGTTGTTGGAGAAGTTAACTGCAGCTGAACTATCACAATAGATTTTCAATGGTTTCGGGATCATCTGCATAACCCGTAAACCAGAGAAAAAGCTCTAAAGCCAGACTGCCTGATTCGTGACTTCATGACAAGCTACATACTTTGCTTCCATGGTAGATGATGCCGTAATCGACTGTTTCACGCTTTTCCATGATACGGCTCCACCAACCATCATGAATACATAGCCCGAGGTGGACTTCTTGCTGTCGAGACAACCAGCAAAATCTGCATCTGTATATCCTACTAACTCCAAATGGTCGGATCTCCTGTATGTGAGTTCGAAGTCCTTTGCCCTTTGCAGGTAGCGCAACACTTTCTTTACAGCTATCCAATGATTCATTCCTGGATTGCTGAGGTACCTGCCCAACATTCCAACCACAAAAGCAATATCTGGACGCGTACAGACCTGAGCATACATGATGCTCCATACTGCTAACGCATACGGAATAGCTTTCATCTTGTCCTTTTCTAGGTCATTCTTAGGACACTGAAATTGACCAAATTTGTCACCTTTTACAATAGGTGCTTGGCCAAGAGCACAACCTTGCATGCCAAACCTTTCGAGAATCCTATCAATATAGGCCCTCTGCGACAAGCCAAGTAATCCATGTGACCTGTCCCGGCTAATCTGAATGCCGATGACAAAAGAAGCATCACCAAGATCTTTCATGTCAAAATTTTGAGATAGAAATTTCTTAGTCTCACGCAACAATCCAATATCACTACTGGACAATAAAATGTCGTAAACATATAAGACTAAAATGATAAACTTAATTCCATTGATTTTCACATATATGCACTCATCCGCAGTGTTTTCAATGAAACCATATGAGGAAACAACTTGATGAAACTTTAGGTACCATTGTCTTGATGCCTGTTTCAACTCATAAATGGACTTCTTAAGTTTGCAGACCAGATGTTCTGAGCCTTTGGCTTTAAAACCTTCTGGTTGCAACATATATACGTTCTGTATTAGATCTCCATTGAGAAACGCAGTTTTCACGTCCATTTGATGTAGCTCCAAATCCATATGAGCCACAAGAGCCATAATGATCCTAAAGGAGTCTTTTTTTGATACAGGTGAGAAAGTCTCCTTAAAGTCAATGCCCTCACGCTGAGTGAAACCCTTTGCAACTAGCCTGGCTTTATACTTTTCGATATTGCCCTTAGACTTCCGTTTGGTTTTAAATACCCATTTGCAACCAATCGGCCTAATCCCTTCGGGCAATTCAACAAGATCCCAAACTTTGTTGTCCTTCATGGATTTCAATTCATCCTTCATGGCATCGAACCAATGAGGAGAATCCGCACTTTGTTCGACTTGTGAAAGGGATACAGGATCCTTTTCAACCCCAATGTCAAACTGATGCTCCTGCAAATAGATGATGTAATCATCTGGTATTGCAGATCTTCTCTCTCTATGTGATCGTCTTAATGGCTCATTATTCTGAATTGGGTTTTCCATTTCCTCATCAGTGGGTTGTATTTGAGGTTGCACATGGTCGTCCATAGGGATCTCAGGGTCCACTGCTGGACGGACAACCATGCTACTCTGAATGATTGTGGTGGGAATCACAATCCTCTCTTCCTCAAATACAATATCTCTTATATTTGTGCTCCCACTATCTTCAGTGTTCTCAATAAACCTAGCATTCCCAATCTCAATGACTCTCATGGAATATGATGGACAATAAAATCTGAATCCTTTTGATCTTTCTGGGTATTCAATAAAGAAGCAACTAACAGTTCTAGGGTCAAGTTTTCTTTCATGCGGGTTATATGGTTTGGCTTCTGCAGGAAAACCCCATATATGAAAATATTGTATACTAGGCTTTCGCCCTGTCCACAATTCATATGGAGTTTTCATTACAGCCTAACTTGGGACCCTATTAAGTATATGCACAGCTGTTTTCAACGCATCACCCCACAAAAATTCTGGCAACGTAGAATTACTAATCATAGATCACACCATGTCCTTTAGGGTGCGATTATGCATTTCCGCTACACCATTCTGCTCTGGAGTACCAGGCATGGTGTACTGAGCGACGATGCTACAATCTTGTAGGTATCTAGCGAATGGACCTGGATTACGCCCAGATTCGTCATACCTTCTGTAGTACTTACCACCACAGTCGGATCTAACGACTTTGACCTTCTTGTCGAGTTGATTCTCGATTTCAGCCTTATAGATCTTAAATGTATCCAGGGTGTCTGATTTTTCGTTAATAAGGTATAAGTACCCATAACGAGAGTAGTCATCTATAAAAGTGATAAAATACTTCTGCCCATTCTAGGATGCTATAGGGAACGGTCCGCAGATGTCTGTATGAATCACTTCTAAGAGTTCTACGCTCCTAGTGGCACCCTTTTTCCTTATTCTAGTCTGTTTACCTTTAATGCAATCAATACAAACCCCAAAGTCTGAAAAGTTCAGGGAGTGAAGAATTCTTTCACGCACAAGCCTTTCCAATCTCTCACGAGAGATATGGCCTAATCGCCTGTGCCATAACATGGAGGAATTCTCACAATCTAAACTTCGTTTGATGCCTTTCGTGTTTCCATGTGATGAGTTAACGCTGTATACATGTGAAACATCCAAATCTAGCTGATAAAGGTTATTAACTAAAGTGCCAGAACCAATCACAACTGAATCATAGTAAATGCTTAATTTTCCATTCGCAAATTTAAACTCATAACCAAATTTGTCCAAACGAGAAATGGAAACCAAATTGCGCCTTATAGAAGGCACACAAACAGTATCTACTAGATCAAGAAAGTGTCCTGACGATAACCTAAGCCTATAGACTCCAATAGCTTCCATGTTTGCTCTAATGCCGTTCCCCATATAGACTGATCTCTCTGCATCAGTTGGCGTCCGGCTTTGGAGCATATCCTGCATGGAATTACAAATGTGAATAGTTGCACCAGAATCTATCTACCAGGAGTCTGTGGACATATCAGCTAAATTTGATTCAAAATAGACTAAAATATGGTCTTTACCCTTAGAAACGAGTCATGCTTTAAAATCTTCACAATCCTTCTTCTGATGACCAGGCTTCTTGCAGAAGAAGCAGCCATTATTAGGACCCTTCCTTTTCTTCTTAAATGTCTTTCCAGACTTAGGCTGATTGCCACCCGCAGGACCCGTAAAACTTTTCCCTGAAGTGTGCTTTCTTTTCTTATTTCCTTTTCGTCATTGACCAAATGTCGCTAGGTGTACACTTTGTGTCTTGCTCGACCTTCTGAGTCTCTCTTCCCCCTGAACGCACTGAGATATCAGCTAGTTCAATGTCTACTTTTCCTTTTGAGTATTGTAGCTGATTTGGAATTGACTGAATTATGGAGGGAGGGAGTTCAGAACCAAGAAAATCAGGAGTTCATCCTCAATCTTATGGCCTAATGCGCGGATTTTAGCCACCACATCAGACAATCCACCAATGTACTCCCTGATATTTCCTTGACCGTTATAGGTGGCTTGAGTCAATTTATGTAAAAGTGAACTCAGCTCAGCTTTATCCGATTTCTGAAATCGTTTTCCTATTTCAGTAAGGAAATCTTTAGCTTTCTCAGTGTCGGGCATGACACCCTACATGGTCTCAGAAATCGAGTTCTTTATGATCTTGAGACACATCTTATTTGACTTGGTTCAGGCCTTGTAGTGAGCCTTTGCTGAATCCGTGCTAGAATCAATTGGAGTAGGAGGCTCTACTTCCTCCAGGGCCAAGTCCAAGTCCATGCAACCTAGGACTATTTCAACGGACGACTTCCATTTGGAATAGTTGGACCCAGTAAGAAAAGGTATGGAATTGAATTGTGTTGGAATATTGAAAACATTCATAGCTGGACATTCAAAGCATAAAACTCACATTAATAATCACGTCCCTTATAACAATGCATGAACATAAACCACAAATATCATGCATGTATGAACATTCGATTGATTTGGGCCTTCAATCAAATGACCCAGAATGATGATGGGCCATAATCATCAAAATTTGGCAAGAGCCTAGCGTATCATCACAATTCCTCCTTTGGGCGAAATTATAACATACATGAGGCTCTACTGAATCATGAAGCTGACCAATGTTGGTGAAATAAATCTAAGACGCCCATCACCTTTGGGTGAAATGAATCTCTCAGACCTATATCACAATCACCAACCACTTCATCCCGCTCACATCCAGCCAAACGATGATACTTCTTTGTTCTGACCACCGCTCGCCTGAATATGAATGCAACTGAATGCAATCCTACAATGGAGTGTCACTGAATTCCATATACAGAAGTCTAGAAGTAGAAATCTTTACAAATTGAGGTCACTTTGGTGGCTAACACAACCAGCTCCAATCCCACTTCCAAACTCAAGGATTGCTGCATGGTCCTGCCCAAAATGGACCATTCTGTAAGAGTTCTGATTTGGCCCAAAACACAACTGACGTTGACCGCCCGTAGGCTCAAAACATATTCTAAAAGAATGGTTAGTTTAATGGAGATTCTGGACTGCCAGCGATCAGATCTGATCATGCACGTCAAGATGGGCTGCCAGCGATCAGATCTGATCATGCACGTCAATCGCACAACGAGTGCTGATCAGATCTGATGAGATTTGATTTCCTTATTTGATTAGGTGGGTAGTCCATTATGGGTGCCAGAGAAAACTGAAATTTGGAACCATACAATGAACTATACAAAAAAACCACCAAAATTGATGCATAGGTCGGCTTTGATACCAACTGTGAGACTTAATCTGAAAACTTAATGCGGAATAATCGGATCGTCTATGCATCGAATAATGGAGATTCCATACTGTAATCTGAAAGCCATACCTAATTGGGAAGACATTCCGGATGCCGCCGTGTTGCGGAGAAGAACTCTTGGTCTTCTGCACCTTACACCTTTAGGAGAAACACTTAATGGGAACTAGGGTTTTCTCTTATGTGTTGATGAGGGGACCAAGACGTATATTTATAGGAAAGAGGGCCAGAGAAGCTTACCCATCACACTTCTCTCCTCTAGGGTCTCCACACCGTAGGTTTCTATATCTGGCTTAATAACCGCGCATAGGGACCACGGTTCAAGCGTCCTGCCCCAAACCTATTTGCAATGATCACAACTATAGTGGGGCCCACTAAATCGCTCAATCTAAATAATTCAGCGGTCATGATCTAAACCGATGATCATGTGTGGCCCACTTAATGGATTCTTACAGATGGACCATTCAAATTGACCGATTGGCCTGTCCAAGTGACCCAATACCAATACAAAAACCACAACTAATAGCTCTCTAGCGCATTTCTGTGGTGTAAAATGGCTTCACATGTCCCTTTAGCATTCAATGCCTGGGGTTATCAAAACTCATTGCATAGGCAAAATTATCCAAATGAACTGATGTAACTAGGAGCACTATAACTTGAGCACAGGGGCATTTCTGTGGTCTAAAATGTCTTTACATGTCCTTTAATGTTCGATGTCCAATGCTATTAAAGTTGGAGTACGGATCCTCTGTTGGTTTTCAAGCAGGGGTGGAGCCTTTTTGTTGGTCCACATCATCAGGTAGGTATGCAACCTTGTCACATCCTCAATGCAACCTTGTCACATGATGTCATGCGGTGTGACCTAGACCAACGAAAAGTCTCCAAGTCCTGCTTGGAAGCCTACAGAGGATCCAGACTCTTAAAGTTGATTGCGTGGCCTAAATTGTCCCTTTAATAGAGTGGATTAGATGAGACCCCGTCCTCGCCCAAGAGGGTGCGGCCCTTACCAGGGGGTTACTGTGGGGCCCACCTTGATGTATGTATTATGCATCCACATTGTCCATCCGTTTTTAGAGATAATTTTAAGGCATTATTCCAGAAATAAAGCATATCCAATTATCAGGTGGACCATACCATAAGAAACAATGTTGATTGACCATTAATGGGCCACAAAAGTTATGGATCAAGTTGATATTTATTCTTTCCCTTCATCCATGCTTATGTAACCTTATCAACAGATTGGATGGTAAATAAACACTACTTAATGTATAAACATTAAGGTGATTCCTAAGAAGTTTTAATGGTAGGACAGTCAATCATTACTGTTTCTCGTGGTATGGTCAATAATTGGATCTGCTTCATTTTTGGCATAATGTCGTAAAATGATATGTAAAAACGGATGGACGGAGTGGATACATAATATATGCATCAAGGTGGGCCCCACAGTAACCACACGGTAAAGGCCGCACCGTCTTGGGTGAGGCCGGGGTCTCACCTAATCCGCTCTCCTGGCCACTGCTCGAAAAGATACATGTGAATTCGACATCGTAATGCGTGCCCACCATATCTGGAGTCCAAGGAGGCAAGGACCACTGAAGTGAATCCGTAGTCCGCTCTCGTGGCCATGCAGATGGATGATCAGAACGGTTCAAGTGGCACGTCCCACCATGAATAGGCCAGAGGGAAAGTGTGAGTGGCCAAAAACAATTCTAGCCATTCGATCTGTAGACATAAATCATTGAATGGTCTAATGTTTACATTCAATTCCTCTCAACTAATTAGGATAATGTTGGTAGAGGAAGTAGGACTGTCCGTGGTTTATCTTCGATCACTGATCTGCGTGGTCCACCTGGAAGACTATGCTATCACTTCAGTAGTCCGCGAACTACCTTCCCTTTGTTTAGTCAATGCATACGGTCAGGTAAGATAAAAAGGCTACGAAAGCTGGCCTCTGTCTCGAGTCTCGTTTTCCCATCTTAGTTTGGTAGTCTGCGGGACAATTCAAAATCGCCATCCATGACTCCATGCGGCGTTCATACCATGGCTCCTCATCTGGACGTTTTGCACGCCATAGTGGGCCCACAAGATCATTCAATTGATGGGAATGCTGCAGGACGTGCCATCGAGAGAGAGAGGACAGTGGATGAACGGTTCCGATCGATCACGACCAGGGATGGCACGTGGGCTTCCAATAATAACACATATCTTCGTCGATGTTCCCATCGCATACAAAGCGGGTGCGAGGGGACGCGGATTTCCTGCTAAAGCCTTTCCAGGAAGTTCCTACGCTGGGAACCCAGGTGGGGCCCACCGTGATATTTGTGACAAATCCACCACGTCCATCCCTTTTCTGTGATCATTTTAGGACATTAGACCAAAATTTATCAGGATCCAAGACTGTAGTGGGCCGAAAACATGAGGATTGAACGTACACAGTTGAAATATTCGTGGGCCACAGAAGTTTTTAATCAGGCTAATATTTGTATTTTCAGTTCATCCCAATAGGAATGACGCTATGAACGGTATGGATGGCATATATACATCACTAGGGACCCCAGGGAGGTTTCAACGGTACGAATTTTCCTACCCACCTTTTCCTTTAGTGTGGCCCACTTGAGTGTTGGATCCATCTCATTTTTATTCACATGTTCTCAAATGAGCTCAAAAGCCGGATGGACCGGGTGGATTTGTCACAAACATCACGGTGGGCCCCACCTAGGTTCCAAGTGCACGAACTTCCTTAGCCGGAAATCCGCGTCCAGTGTGAGGATGTCAAAACACGCACACGTGTGACCTATTCAGAGCACTTGATTCAGCTACTGTTATCGCTCGCGTGATGTGAACATGCGACTTCGCTCTGCATGTCAGAATATGGTACACATGTGAAAGATCCAGAACGTTCATTAGTTTGGAATGATCATGAAATTTCCAGTGCCCTAAAATCAGGCCAATCCATTAACCGACTATCCCACATTTGCATGTTGAATTTGGACCCTTGGTCGATATCTTTCAACCGCCCGTTTCTTTTCTTAAAAGTCCGTCCATGTTACGCCCCCTTTTTAAGTAAAAAAAAAAAAAAAAAATTTCCTGCATAGGGGGGCTATTGAGAATTTCTTAGAAAATAAATTAATTTGAAAAAATCGAGAAATAATAAGGACACACTGAAGCACATGAAAAACACACTGCACTTAAAGCATAATTCACACCTACCTACTCAAATTATTTAAGTTTGATGATAGGTTGCAGGTGAATTGCTTTGAGGATATGACGAGCCTTATGTGGTTCTATGTTCAGCAAGAAACGAAGGAACCATTATGGAACTCAGTAACACTATCTGACAGATAATGAAAAGAGAGAAAAATGAATGACGGTCTTCTTCTTCTTGCAATAGTAGATCACTACGCTGGTCTAAATAGCTTGGTTTGTATCAACTAAACCGAGAGGCTAATAGACTCAGATGGGTGCTGGTTCAGTAGAGATGGTTATGATTACAGTTGTTGTATTGGAATGAATCAAACCTATCCGGTTTATATAGGCAAGAGTGGCTAGCAGTTTTGGTCCAGAGCCATAATGGAACTAGCTGTTTTCTGGCTATTGTGAGAAACTAGCCGTTTTTTGCAGTTTCTGACTGTTGTGTATGTGGGAGTTACACACCTTCATGTTGATTGTTTAGACTCAATGACTAACAGTTTCTGACTGTTGGGCTAGCCCACATACAGCTGTTACTGCATGGTCTGGACCGTTACTACATGAGAAGTTACACAGGTCCCTCTAAATAACCCTGCAGCTCTCTATAAAAAGCAGAGATGTATATCTGTCAAACCTCCCACCCACAGTTCTCCGATCCGCGAGGTCACGACTCATTTGTGCATGTGCGAAGTGCCAAGTGCGCCACTAGTGCCTTTACAGCCACCCTGCCGCCTCACATGCCCACACCCTCACACCTAGCCCGATCCCGTGCGCGCCATACTCCCTCTTTTCCACCATAAATAAGTAAGGTGCACAACACCCTACTTATAAAGAGGTAAAAAATCTTTCTCCTATCCAATATGGGACAAAAACAAATCTTGGTTTTCAAAATACTTTTTAACCAAAAATATATATTTTATTTAAAATATTTCAACAGGGCACACCTCATAGTGGAAAGTCATACGCTTACGTGACTTTTGTGGTGGGACGAGGGCATGACTTTCGCTGACGTGGATGAGATCCATACCGTCTATCAGGTAGGCCACCCTGTGCTTGGATCAGACTCCAAAAATCAGGCTGATTTAACACTTACATGAGCTACACTATCGGAAACCGTTGGAAGTCTCTCCCCATTATGATCGTCCAAATTGTGTGTGGGATCCACCGTGATGTGTACATGCCATCTAATCCACTCGTCTTACGTGCTAGACCGGAATGAATGTATTCCCTGAAAATAAATACATTCCAAGCCTCACGTAGGCTGCACCATGTGGATTTTGTAGTTTTAGAAATGATTTTACATCAGTCTCTAAGGTGTGACCCATCTAAGTCTTGTATTGTACTGATTATTAGGATCAACGGTCAAAATGTGTCGACGCACCTGATGGACGGGTGGATCTGATGCATTTTTGTCCCACATAGCTCTATACAATCCAACACATAGTGACTACACCGAGGGCCAAGACCTACACACGTGTTTTGATCGGAGCAAGTTGGACCCGCGTTTCTTTAATCCAGACCATTGTTACCCATATTTTTACTTTTTAAGTTGAAGGGTCATGATTCAACGAGGAACGCCTCTTTCGTGGGGCCGAACACGTGTAAGAGATCTAGACCCTTCATCCTAGGGTACGTGAAATTCGGATACTTGGACTTGCGCATGTCTCGTAGGACCCGAAGTACCGAATCCTCTGCAAGAATGGGAGCGGATTAGGTGAGCCCTTACTGTGGGGCCCACTTTGATGCATGTATTCTTATCCATTCCGTCCGTCGGTTTTTCCATAGCATTTTAGGGCATTACCCCCAGAATGAAGTAGATCTGATTAATGGGCCACAAAAAGTTTTGAATCAAGATGATATTTGTTTTTTCCCTTCAGCTAGGCTTGTGCGACCTTATTAGCAGATGGGATGGCAAATAAACACTACCGAAGCATTAAAGTGCGCCTAATTATTGGATTTGCTTCACTTTTGGATAATGTACTAAAATAATATGGAAAAACAGATGAAGAGGGTGGATATAGGATACATACATGAAGGTGTACCCTGCGATAATGTTGAGTTTTGTGAATCTCAAAATACAAATAAGCTATTACAAAATAATAGAGAAAAATTGAAAATCTAAAATCCAAAAAATGAAGATGGACAAAAGTACATGAAAACATATTGTTCTTAAAGCGTCATTTGTCTATTTTCAAGTTAATTTAGACTATTGATAGGTTGCGGGTAAATAGCTTCCAAAATACGACGAGCCTTTATATGGTTTTGCATTCAATAAACATGAGGAACCACCGATGGAACTCTGTAAACACAATTTATTGGCAGATAAACACCAAAAAAGAACAATCCCAAATTGAGAGAGAGAGAGAGAGAGAGAGAGAGAGAGAGAGAGAGAATTTGTTCTTTTGGGGTGAGTTAGACCATTGCATTGGTCTGGTTCTTAACCTTTTGGTCCTAATAGTCTCAGGTTCGTATTAAACCCGCTGGCTTGAAAAAAGTGTTGGAAATGGACGCCCCAAATCTTCATTGAACAGAGGTCAACGACTGGTTGGTCACGGTGAAGCCAAAACAGCAAATTCGTTGGACAGTTTTTTGGGCATCCGGCCGACCGGTCGGCAGTCTCCTTGTTAGATTGGATTGTTGCGTGGTTTTGTGCAAAGAGTTTATAATTCCGATTTTTCTCCTATTTAATGAGTGTATTACGGGATTAGAGGAATCCTATACGTGAAAGGGGATTGAGAAAGGTTCCAGGTGAGAGAAAGAACTTGAGAAGAGAATTTTCTTCTTGGAAAAGCTTGGATTTCTCTTGTGGGCTTGTGATCTTGGGTTTTTGGTTCCATCTCTTGTAACTTCTGATATTATAGTGGATTGGTATCTCTTTGTGCTGTGGTCTTTTTACCCATGAGGGGTTTTTCCATGTTAGATTCGGATTGTCTTTGTGTGGTTGGTTGTATGCATTGTGATTGCATTGTGTTGCTTGTTTAATTCAATTTGCTGCTTGTGTTCAGCTTTGCTTTCGCTGCCAGCCCTTCTATCCCAACAACTGGTATCAGAGCGATCGTTGGGGTGTAGCAGAAATTCGAATCTGAGACAAAAGCATGGCATCGGCCATGGGGTTCGACATAGAGAAGTATTCAGGGAAAAATAATTTTAAACTTTGGAATGTGAAGATGAAAGGCCTTTTAGTTCAGTAAGGATTGCAAGATGCGCTCCTTGGAAAGCGACCAGAGGTTACGAAAGAAGAAGAGTGGAAGAAGATCGATGAAAAAGCCAATGTCTCAATCCAATTGTGCCTGACAGATGAAGTCCTGTATAATGTTATGAAAGAGAAAACTGCGGTTGAAACATGGGCGTAGTTGGAGAATATCTACACGAAGAAATCTCCGAAAAATTACATATATTTGAAGCTTCAGTTGTATAATTTGAGGATGGCAGAGGGGACCAATGTTGAGAGCCACGTCGGCTAATTTAAATAGGCTTATTTATAAGTTGATGGATGTAGATGAACCGATAAAGGACAAGGATCAAGCGTTTATCCTATTGAATTCTCTTCTAGAATCATATGAGTCACTTAAGGACTCATTGTGCGTAGGTAAGGAGACTATTAGCGTGGAAATCATTATCTCAGCTCTTTAGGCGAAGGCGATGAGAAGAAAAAGCGGCAGTGTGGGTCCCTTTATTGATGATGCACTGGTTATGAGGGGGAGGAATTCTGAGCGAGGTGGAGGATCTTCAGTCATCATGATCTAAATAAAAGGGCAAGTAGAGGTACAATGTGAGATGCTGGAATTGTAGGGAAGAAGGGCATGTGAAGAGGGATTGTTTGAATCTCAAAAAAGGCAGAAGAAATCTGGATATTCCTCTGGGGAGGGGGTCAATACCGTAGATGATGGTGGTGATGTTTGTGATTTATTGACTATATCCGGCATAGAGTCTCTTGATAGAGAGTGGCTCTTGGATTCAGGTGCATCATGTCACGTATGTCCTGACCGGAGTTCATTCATGACATACAGAGAGTATGATGGTGGATCGGTAGTTGTGGGCGATGGCTACGCTTACAATGTGGTGGGGATTGGTTCGGTGCGCATTAGGATATTCGATGGAGTTGAACGAAGCCTTAAGAGTGTGAAGTATGTCCCTGAGATAAAGAGGAATGTGATATCTCTTGGTGCACTCGAGGCGAAAGGGTGCAGGTTCATTGGCTGTGATCGGTATTATAAAGTGGTGAAGGGAGCACTCGTGATGATAAAGGCACGGAGATGCAGTAATCTTTACAAGGTGATCGGGAGTACAATTCATGGTGGAGCTGCGGGATCGATAGCGGGATCCACGGTTACTTGTATGTGGTAAGAGAAAAAGGGCCACATGAGAAGAGCAATAAGGCGTGTGCAAATGCAAGGATAAAATCGATGAGGCATGAGAAGCAACGTGACTATAATAATGACGAAGTAGAGGTGGAGGTTATGCGTGGCAAGTTGATGCATGAAAATTTGAGTCGTGGTGGAGTTTGTTGGAAACGGACGCCCCAAATCTTCATTGCACAGAGGTCAACGACCGGTCGGTTACGGTGAAGCCAAAACAGCAAACTCGTTGGACGGTTTTTTGGGCATCTGGTCGGCCGACTGATCGGCAGTCTCCTTGTTGGAGTTGGATTGTTGTGTGATTTTGCACAAAGAGTTTCTAATTTCGATTTTTCTCCTATTTAAGGAGTATATTACGGGATTAGAGGAATCCTATACGTGAAGGGGGATTAAAAGAGGTTCTAAGTGAGAGAAAGAGCTTGAGAAGAGGGTTTTCTTCTTAGGAAAGCTTGGATTTCTCTTGTGGGCTTGTGATCTTGGGTTTTGGGTTTCATCTCTTGTAACTTCTGATATTATAGTGGATTGGTGTCGCTCTATGCCGTAGTTTTTTACCCATGAGGGGTTTTCCACGTTAAATTTGGATTGTCTATGTGTGGTTGGTTGCATGCATTGTGATTGCATTGTGTTGCTTGTTTGATTCAATTTGCTACTTGTGTTCGGCTTTGCTTCCGCTACCGACCCTTCTATCCCAACATAGAGAACACTAAGAGCTTTGTTGGTTTAGATATGAGAATGATTCAGATTGGTTGTGATGATGGAATGAACCAGCCTATGACTATTTCGGACTATTGGAGAGAAACTAGCCATTATTGGCATTTTTTTACCGCTTTGTGTGGGTGAGACTAGCTACATGCTAGCCATTTAAACACATTGGCCGCAACTCGCTCCAGTTCGTGAGGGAGAAACCCATCTGCGACACGATGTGCATGTATGAAGTGTGAAGTACACCACTGACGTCTCTATAACCACACTACCTCACATGCCCATGCCCTTACACCGAGTCTGAGCCCATATGCGTGTGTTCCAGTGCGAAATGCAAGCCGTGATAGTTCTCTCTCCCACCAAGGAAACCTTTTACTCCATACCATATTAATAAAATAATCTTTTTTACTCTTCTTATCCAATATATGACTATTCCCAAAAGTGAAAAATCCACATAATTTGTCACGAACACTCTATATACAATATTATATTTTATTTATAAAAATATTTTTCATAATAGGTAAGGGCTGCACCGACTTGGATAAGGCCGCCAAAGTCTTACATAATCCCCTCCTTGTGAGAACACTTGTTGACATAAGGGCCTGTTTGATTTTTTCACATACCTTGAATTGAAGGTAAATATGGTAATTATTACCATTTGCAGCCATTTGAAAATAACGACAGATGCAGTAATTTTCTGCCTCGAAGACTGGGAACCAAATCCAAGTAAACCAAATGCATATCAAAGGCTTTACTGCGAACTGAGGATTGAAATGACCTAAAGTCGGCTACGTCTCGTCCAGCAGTCAGACAAAAGTAGTGGTCTCATGTACTACCATATCGCTTACTCCTTCAAGCCCATTGTTATAACCCAAACCCACATCCTGTTACCATTCTTCTCCCTACTTCCCAACGAAGACAGACTCGAACCTCTCTAGTAAGCTATTTTTCGGGAAGCCCTTCTCCTGTGGAATGCTTATTGATCTCTCCGTTTTTCAGAGACGATGTTAACTCCTTGCATGTCGTGCCATGGGGGTTAGCTACTTTCATTGATGTATGTTCCATGCTATAGGGGCGAAGTAGGTGTCGACTGCGGAGAACGAAGAACGCGGTCATACTTTGCGGATCAATCCAGGAACAAGTATGCTTATTTCAAACGGTTAGCTTCACATTATTGAAAGCTTCTTTGTTACTAATTTCACCATTTAAACATTCACTAAGTAGCCTTCGTCGTCTTTTCCCTTCTCGGCATTGATAAAGTGGAGCATCACTTCCTACCGGCATATCCCAGAAACGTGCTTCTGCAAAATCTAAGCATCCCTTGTAACCAGATATTTCGATTATTCTACCCAAAGCTCATTATATTTTCCACCAACATGTCAATTTCCTCCTAAAAAATTACTGATCTGATTTCAGACAGTGTAGATAAGTTTTAACTATATATCATGCAAACACATATAACCAAGAAATTGGTCGTCATTTGTCTCTTTGTTCGGTGGGGTCGTTATTCACCATTGGCAAAACATGTATGCATGTTTACCATTGGAATTACACGCACATTTCACAGACTAACATTTTCTTGGTACCCTTTTGTTGGGAATAGGGACGCCGGCAGCGAAAGCAAAAGCCGAACAAACACCACAGCAGTATATAAGATCAAACGAGAAACACAATGAAACCAATCCACCCAAGCATTCAACTATAAAAGACAATCCGATTTTACGTGGAAAAACCCCTCAACGGGTAAAAAACCAAGGCACAAAGCGATCCACCATGATTAACAGAAGATTACAGATATTGATAGCCCACAAGCAAGGAAAACAGAGAAAACCCAAGCTCTCTCCCTCTCAAAACACTCTCCCCTCTTCCTAATGCAATTAGGAAACCTTAGACACCTTAGGATTACTCCTAATCCCGGATTCATGCCATATATATAGCAAACAACCCGGAATTAGAAACATCTTATGCACAACCGCGTAATGCGTAAGAAAACGCATGCATAGTCGATCGGTCGGACCTTGCACAAAACAGTCCAGAAGAAATAAATACACAGATCTATCACCCTGCCTTACCACCGACCGGTCGAAGCCCCCTATAGACCGGTCGCCCGACTAATCTAGGGTGAGTGAAAAACATCCAGCAGCCATGTTGAGCTTTTGGGCCAAATGCACAAACCGGTTGTCTGACTAGTCTGAGCACCCAAAAAAAAAAAAAAAACACAATTTGAAGGCTCTCTAACACCTTTCGAGATATACCTAACTCAAATCATGGTTATTCGATGTATTGTTATTGCTTATCTTTGTCCCCTTATTCGTCTTTCTCTTTTAATAATTAATCTGACTAAAATGCTAGATTTATTGTGGACGCAAAATTACAGTTCAAGGAGTTGAAAAATAAGTTTATTGGTAATTACTTCTACGCATGATAGTATCTATGGAGTGTAAATGCGTACTTAATGTCTAATTGGACAATTTCTAAAAACATCCCAACTGTTAATGACTACTGAGTACATGCGGCCCATTGTAAGCATGCGTACGCAACATTGAAGCTGTTGAACCTGGGGCCCATATTAGAATGGATCATTGGATGTACAATAGTTAAGGCAATCGATTCATTGGGTGGGTCACAACATGAGAGACAATGAACCAAAGCCAGATCAACCATCTCCAATTTCATGCCCCATGAATTTAAAAATGAGGGGGAAAGTTTATCAATGCCTTAGATATTGTATATAGGCAGCAATCAATCAACCGTAATTTAACAGTCTACTCAGATGGATGTAAGCATTCGTTGTGATCTATAATGTTAGCCATTTCAAAATGCTTTAGTAACATCAGTTGGAAATAGAGGTGCTTGTGTTACCAAGGGACTGGTTGTCTTATTGTCGTTACACTAGATAGTTATTTGGCCATCTTCTTCTCTCATTTTATTTATTCTTTTGAACAATTATAGTAAAATGCTAGAAATCTATACGATACATATTTCTGTCACTTATTGTAGGTTTAAATGATAATCACACCTGAAACCTATCGCTGCACAAGCCATATTATGCCCATCTTGGATTGTTAAACAGTCGGAAGGTGAAGAAATAGGCGGGTTTTAATCCATTGAATGAAATTATCATGGATCTTCAACTTCTGCAGGATATAAGCAAGGACAAAAAAATATCATTATTTTAAAGTTTCACTACATTGTTGTGGGATGATTGGTTACTAATTTATAACGATTGAAATCTCCATGAAAACCAATTTAGTGACAATTATGTCTACTTTAGATGTTAATAAATGTTTACCTAACCTATACATAGATCTCTTGTATTGTATATTTCTATTTTCTGTTTTGTAGAAACACCCTACTGTAAGTAATGACACCTCACCCTAAAGAAACCTAAATGACCACTTGAGATAATGTTGGGGCTCAAAATTTCACCCATAATAGAATGGTGAATGATGGCTCAAAACGAATGGTCTGGATTTGTTCAAGACCCGAAAAATAGCCAGAAAAGTGACAGAATACCTTCCATACATGTAATACACATAGAACTCATGCAAGAAAATAGTGCGTATAACTATGCATACCTAAAGCCCGCATGAGCACATGCAAGCATTAAGCTAAGCCATCACGTGCATGCAACCAACTCATGCATACTATGCATAACCACACATACCACACACATGTACGTTGTTTTGCATGCCATGAATGCAACCCGTATAGCCCATGCATGCTACTCATGTATGAAGCCCATGAAGGCACTGAGTATAAATGTAACTCTCATCCATGCCCATACATATATCCCAAACATACATACATTCACACCATGGAAGAACATTATTCTCGTGTAACCCATTCATACATGCATGCATAACACATATAAACCACGGACCATGCTTAAGACTCATGCATGAAACACATGTGTCATCCATGCAACAAATGTATACAGGCCACAAACTACATATTCACATGCATATGCAATGCATGCACAACCTGAACACCACAAACATATCCCATGCATACATAAAACCATAACATGTACTCACATTCACACTGCCCATGGTAATGTTCCCACCAGACGTTGTTCTTTGTGCCCCACCATAGAGTATATACTTGATCTAAGCCGATCATCTATTTCGCCAACCCATTTTACCCCTTGGGACAAATGTAACGACCCGAGACTTTCGACTCTCTTGTATAATACGACGGCCAAATTTCTAAGTAATTTATGGAATAACTAATTTGTCAAATAATAAAATATAGCATTCAAGCACAATGGCGGAAACAATTATCATCTTATTCTATCAAACTTACTACGTCATCATCAATGTTTAAATAAGGGAACCAACCAATATCCATACTGATTAATTAAAATACAAAACCATGTCTTCTCTTGAAGACTTATTACAATTCCATAAATGTATCAACTACTCAAAAGAAATATTTAATAAATGAAAACATCAACTAAGTTTCTCTAACATCGTCATCCGCCATGTGATTGTACGAACATCGAACTCTTTTCCTTGAAAATCGAGTTCATTACCTGGATCTTCACCTGCATCATCTAAATTATGTTTGGGATAGCGTTAAACGCTATCATAGTGGGAAATATTCCCTCCAAGACTATCAAGAATAATAATGTATAAAACTCAAAGTAACGCCACACAATAATATCTTTATTCAAACAAAACAATCAAGTAAAAATCTTTGTTAATGCGATGCATGGAATGCATGCTCTGGCTAAGGCACCCTGGCTAGAATCACAATACATGAAGTGGGAGACTCCCTGTTACGACTTCACGCTAGCCACTAGTCACCAGAGGTTCCTGGGACGCACAAGCCCATAGTTTTGCCCGACCACGTGAGAAATGGGACGCTCATAGCCCAAATCTACACGTGACAGTGTACGGGAGAAGTAGGACGCTCTAGCCTATTCTCAAGTCCGTACACCCACATGGAGCCAAGTGAATGCATGACTTTAGTTTCACCTTTATTTAAGTGTTTTCGCATACAACCGATTTAAATAAAACTCAACGGTCACTATGGGGAGTCGCAAGCAACCCAGCATAGGCCGACAGCACGGGATTAGTGTCTATAGCACCAACCCTGGCTCATGAGAATTTGTATACCATTAGTGTCCACTCATTGTCCCGTTTTATGATTTCATCATGTCCCCATTGTACATCATGACCAAATTCATTAAAATACCCATGTAATGTAAATGGATCCAATCAAGCATCATATACATGTAAGGATCCATTGACAAACAAGCACTTCATTCTCTCAGTTAAGTCAAGAGATATTCTTCCATCATGGACACCTCTCATGGGTTCCATCTCTCTACATCGAATAATTTTACCAACTCAGGGACAAAGAGTATACAATAATGGGATGTCCATATGATGATCTTATACACATATTTCATATCACAATATGAAAACCAATGTTACTTGTAAAACACAGATTAAGAAAATAAGGGCATAGATTTCACAAAAATAAATAACACAAATACGCATGCTTCTTAGTCAAAAATCTAAACAATGAATCACATCATTATATAATGATATTCATTACAAATTCTACATTAAACTTCATGTTATATGGATCAGCAATTCAAAACAAAAAACTTCACATGCCACAAAAGAAACTTATGATAATCATAATATTATTAATGAAAGGCTTGAAGAAAAATCCTCACCTTAGGATGGACTTAGAAGAAGAGGGTTGTAGAAGATCCTAGCCGCTGAAAAAATATGAAAAAGAACTCTCTCTCTCTCTCTCTTTCTCTTTCTCTAGGGCATGAAAGCTAGGGTTAGGAGAAGGATTTGGAGGTACGTAGTAGAAATATGGAGAGGGATGTGCACGCGAGATCTTGTGTAACAACTTCTTGAGGTGGGTTTCTCAAATCTCAATATTCGGATGATCTATGATCAATTCCAATCTATTCATCTTATCAAGCTCGAAGAGTAGAGTCAGAATACGTAAATTTCTTGATGATCCACATTCTAGATTGGCCGATCCTTGAAAATGGCCTAACGGGTGCTAAAATGGGCTAGATCTCAATTAACGGTCTATGCTTGATGATCAGGGCCCAAATTTTGGAAAAATATATGGTCATGATAGGCAAATAATTGTACAAAGTTTAGTGGTTGATTGATGGTGAGAAATGCCTAGATCTGAAATTTCAACTTTTGGCGGAAAAGGAAGGGGCTGGCTTTGTGGTTCAACGGTGTAGGATTATAGATTAGGGTCCAAATTTTGTGTAAACTCGTGTCAATTCTTGCTTTTATCTAATGTAAATTCGAGGACGTCTTGTTGGGAGTCCTCAAAGCTCCATCAATTCAAAATAGTTATCCTGTGGGTAAGACAATGATCAACTTAATTATGTCCCAGTGTCAAGTTTATAGCCTAAAATGATACAGAAAAATTGATGAACGGTGTGGATGAAATCTATACATCACGGTTGTCCCTAGGAGCCCCTGCGTGTGGCAAGCTGGGACAGGCGGAGGTACTACGCAATCAGTGTCCGTGGGCGACGGACATCACCGTATAATAAGTGGTTCAAATTTGAGAAGCGATTGATGGTGAGAAGTGGGTGAATCGAAAGGTTCAGTTTTAAAAAGAGTTGGTAACTCGTTAATTTCTAAAACGGGATAACTTCGCGCATAATAAAGATGCTTATCAAGGTGGGGCATTCAAATCATACTATTGGTCCATGATAAAGACGATCCAAGTCACTCATATGAAGAGAAATATTCGGCTACGACTAACCATCTACTTTCCTCACTCGATGGACATGAAAATCAAGGGTTAAGGGGCTGATTTAACAATCGGACCACTTCTACTATGATTTAAGGGCTGAAATTTGATGTGTATGGTTAATATGTACCCAAAAGCTTAAATCCAGGGTTTTGCGTGAAAGTGATCGTCAGAAACTATAATACTTAAAAATGGCATCTTAACTTAAGTTTAACTAATGGCATTTTCATAATTATCTAAAAAGTGCGTGATTTTTAAAATCTGATCTTTCTTCGATGTTTATGGGATCATTCTAAGCAACTTTTGTAAAGGGTCCCCTATCGGATCTCCTACGGATGTCTCGCTATTCACAAATTAACAGTAAATGTACGATAATTAATAAAAAATAAATTAAAAATGAATTTTCAAAAAGTTTCAAATAAATCTCGAAAATCTGGGGCGTTACAACAAAAAATGAAGAAGATCTGAGTCCTGGATAGACTACACCATGAGAAACATTGGAGGAAGAATTGTCCACTGTTAGAAGTTGGCAACATACATAAAGGATGTAAAACTCACACTTTAAAACTTCTGAATTTGTGAAAATACAATTTAATGCGCTTATCTTGGACATTACTGTAAGGGCCCCATCATGATGCATACGGGTAATCCAAACCTCTCAGACATCTTGATAACTCATTTTAACCCTTGGGACCAAGTATGAGGCATATCTGAAGCTCAGGTGGGACACACCACAGGAAGATCAACGCTCACCATTATAACTCCCAAAATGAGTGATCACTGGTTAAACCTCTCTAGTGGCCCGCCACAATATTGTTTTCAAAGATCTGGACCGACCAGAGTGTCCTAGGGGGTCACACACGTGGAACATTTTAATGATTGCTCGACCCAATATCTCTGTGGCCCCAAAATATCATTCAACGGCAAAACAACAATGACACTATTTCTTGTGATATGGCCCACATGAACATCTGATTTGCCCCAAACTTGGGTCCACCCCCTAGAAAAACACTCTCAAGCCAATGGGCGCAGTTGAAAAATAGTTACCGTTGAAAACCTGTGTGGGGCCACCATGGTGCCCTTTAAACCATCTGAACCATTCATAGAGTCACAAATGCCCACACGTGTCATATACATGAATACTAGCTTGATCTGATATTTCTATGGCTCCACATGAGTCTTCAACGGTGACTGAACGGTGGAACTGTTTCCTCTCGTATGGCCCACTCGAAACTTGGATTTAGGTGGAACTTGAGGCCACCTCCTAGAATGACGACCCTGAACTAATAAACCGCTTAGATTTGGGGCCCACGAACTACAAAAGAGACCCACTAATAAATTTTTCAAAAGACGTACGAACCATGCAAACTCATGTTACATACAGATTGTCAACATTAACCAACGTGCAGCACCTCTAAGAGCCCTACCATCTGAGTGATTTGGATAATCTGACCTGTTCACAAGATCAATGTGGTCTACACGTGTTAGAGAACACATGAATAACCTGATCCAAGTTTCAAGTTGACCACACCATAAGAGAATAAATATCTACTGTTATAACCTCAAACCAGCAACTTTATAAAGGTTACGTGAGTAGCATTCAAGAGGAGAAGAGAAAAGAGGAGAGAGGAGGAGAGGATGAGATTGAGAGCATAAGAGGCGTTTTAACATGCGCTGAGTACATTCGCCCAGCCTTTTGAGGTGGGATACATGCGCTCACAGTACATGCGCCCACCCTTTTGAGGTGGGATACATGCGCTCCGTGCATTCGCCAGCCCTTCCGAGAAGGGATACATGCGCCCGTCCTTCTAAGGAGGGATACATGCACTCAATGCATTCGCCAGCCCTTTTAAGGAGGGATACATGCGCCCACCCTTAGGACTATTTGTCAGCCCTTTATAGCATGCACCGAAGCACGATATATGTGTTTGTCCTCCATGCGCTACCTCTAAAAGTCATGCACCCGTCACTCTCTAAACATATGCGCTCCTAACTGAAATGCATGCGCATCCAGCTTGGTGACATACGTCCCACCTTAGAGCGGGTGCACCCTAACCAATGAGCATGCGCCCAATATCAGCTGTCATGTGCTCAGACTGGTTTTGACCTGATTTGGCCTAATTGGCCAAGCAC
The DNA here is from genome assembly GCA_003013855.2 of Liriodendron chinense. Classification (NCBI taxonomy): domain Eukaryota; kingdom Viridiplantae; phylum Streptophyta; class Magnoliopsida; order Magnoliales; family Magnoliaceae; genus Liriodendron; species Liriodendron chinense. The sequence continues at coordinate 8,869,229 of ML058446.1, forward strand.
CCATATGGATTTACCCTAATTAGACATGCACTGGGCATAATTTCATCCTAATTTAATTTAATTGCACATGCACTCAGCTTGATGTGGCTTAATTACATACTCATTCTGCTTAATCCCACCTAATTCAGCTTAATTCGACATGCACTCTGTGATATTTACCATGCACCAAAGACTCTCACTTTGTTTGTGATGTTTTGCATGTTTATGCATACATGAGCAATTATTTTACTTAGCTCTTACTGCATATAAGTTACTAACAAATGTGCAGGATTCAGATCGCTCCCGAAGAAGAGTCAGCAGATTCCAGCCTTATTCAACAACTAATTATAGAAACTTTGTATCGATTATGTTCATTGCATAACTAGAGTTTAGCCTGGATTGAGGCTTAAGACTAACCAAAAGGGACTATGATTACTACTAGAAACCATGATCAAATAGTTCCAACAACACTCGAAATATCTTACTATGGACTGCCATCATAAAAAGCTAGTTGATGCCCTACCCATCTACAACGAGTCCATTGGTTGAGCTGATCAAGTAGTTGCGGAGTGCCTTCTCAGGGTCACCCATCATAAGATACGGGCGTTGGCCTTGGGTCTTGCCGAGCAACATTCGATGCTCATGTATTCCAGAGGTCAATGACCCAGAGTTGCACCACTCGATAAAATCTTGACAGTCCTTCAACTCGGACAATCCAAAAGAAAATGGGACATAGACATCCGACTTGTCTAAAAAAGTGGCTAAGTCCATAGCAAGAAAACATATAGGTCTCTATGACCATGAACTCAAAGACCATAGTCCCTGATGACTTAGTCACCTGCTCGATCTATCAGGGCCTTTTCTCGAATACTCCATCTATTGTACAACTATCATTCATAGTGGAGCTTTGTCGCTTTGTGCAGTGGTTTTCTCCCATAAGGGTTTCCACGTAAAAATCTCTGTGTTCTCTATGGTGTGCACGATTTACATTGATATTTCCTCATTTGCTTTATTTAATCTATCTATAATGTATGCATTCATTTACTTTTGCCTTTTAATCAAGGGTGATCAACCATTGATGTAATTAAGGGCTCGTGACAAATATTACGGCCTGAAATGTACAAGATCTCGAAATCTCTGGAATAAAATTTGCCTTGTGATATGTTTTCTCGTGTGTACTTTATGATTGCTTGTGATTGTCTATGAATGTCTTCTATACTTAGAACCCAGAACAACAATACACAAGAAAACTGCCTTGAGTATTTTTCTAGTTTTAACTGATAGGTATCAAGGAATGGCTTCAAGTTTATGTGTTTTTCGGCTAAGTCCTTCATTATTTGTGCACCTATTCTTTCTTCTGCCAACAATATTCAATTAACTTGTATAAATGGTTGTCGCTTAGACATCTTATAAGACTCTTTTCCTAATCAATAAACAGAGAAAAAATAGATGCTACCTCACACACCACTTTTTCTGTACCAAAGTAGTATGAGTTGAATCCATTATCTGAATGACGTATAAGCTTATCTTTTGGTTTAAAGCATGTAACTAACCACTATACCATATAAACCTGTTGGGAGGGTTATGGATTCTATCTTTTACGGTGGGTCGTCGGTTCTACCTTCGACAAAAGTTATCATCTGAGGAGATTCAAACAAAGGATGATAGGAAGACATACATCTGTAATGTATTACAGAGTTACAATAGTTAGACTGTTTAATCTTGCATGCCATCAATCATCCGTATAATGGAAATGTTCTGAAGTTGATAGTAGTTTGTATTAGTCGATTAAAAAAGAATTCTAAAGTAGAACGTAATATTGAAATTTGACATACAATTATTAGAGTAGAGAAAAATCCGACAATTCAAATTATAGAGAGAATGTTCATATCTACATTGTGCAAATTAACGACCTTAGGAATAGGAAGATACCTACAAATAACATCTCCACGGATGGTATTCTGTAGGCCCGTCCCAATTAGGTCTATCTATTATGGTAAACTATTTTTGGTTGATGGTTCAAATATTACTAAATTTCATTTCATCTATCTCACAAAAATAGAAGATAGGATGGATCACAAAGCATGGACCGAAGAAGAGATGGTTGCATTTACAACCACTGTATCTGCCACAACAACAGTGACAACTGCAGGAGACTATTTTCGCAACTATCCATTTCACAATCCTTCAAAAAAAGGGGATAATGAATAAGCCCACATAATAAACGGACTTATAAGATCTAGAGACATTGACTGTAAAGAACAATTACGAATGAACAAGGCAACTTTCTTCCAGTTATGTGCAATGTTGAAGATTTGGAATGCACTTCTTGATGAAAAACATATTAATATGGAGGAACAACTAATTATGTTCCTTTATACAATTAGCCATAATGTACGTAATCGTGTAATCGGCCATCGCCTCATCTGGTCAGGAGAAACTGTAAGCCGATATTTCTCAAAGGCATTAGATGCAATTGTTTCATTATATCCCTTGTTCATGAAACTTTTCGATCCAGACACGCCGACCGAAATCTCCACAAACCCTATTTGGAGTCCATATTTTCAGGTATGAACTTTTTTTCAGAAGTATATTTGTAGTGTATTCTTCATACATTATATATTATCATCCATTGCTAACACACAAATAAAATTAGGATTGCGTTGGTACAATCGACGAAACATAGGTACCAGCATTTGTCCCAGTATTGGACAGTGGCACATATCATAATCGGAAGGGCACTATCTCATAATATTATGGTTGCTTGTAATTTCGATATGAAGTTCATATATTTGCTTGTCGGATGAGAGGGATCTGCATCCGATGCATGAATATTACATAGCGCCCTCACACATCAGCATGATCCACTAATCTACCGCAAGGTACTATGCGTAACCATTTTCGTGTTTATGCATCTTTTACAAAAGCATTAACTCCAACATCATCTAATTGTTGTTACAATCCTCTGTAGGAAAATACTACGTTGTTAATGCTGGTTACGCACACTCTCCTAGTTTTATAGCACCATATCGTGGTGTATGTTACCACCTCAATGAATACCGTACAAGCCGACAACCACAAAATAAAAAAGAGTTATTCAATTACCATCATGCCTAACTTAGAAATGTGATAGAGAGGTGCTTTAGAGTTCTAATGGCTCATTTTTCAATATTGAAAACAACCCCTCAATATGGCATATTCACGCAGGTGAAGATTTGATAGCTTGTTACGTGCTTCATAATTTCATTCATAATTATGAGGCTGATGACAATATATCTTAAGAAGATGGTGCGTGCGATGTGTCGGGTGAGCTGAATCCATCACCCTTGGACATAACTAATGTTGATGTTGTCTGCTTGTTGGTAAATGCTACGCAAAGCGAACGGGACGAGTGAACAACCCTACGAGATGAGATCGCAACTAGGATGTGAAATGATTCGCATCCTATAAGTTGTAGATTATGAAGTTTAAGTCATGTTAGGTGGATAAATTGGGCTTAGAAATGATGGGCTTTATCGGTGGATTTTTGTGTAGAATGTAAATGCTGACCATCTCTCTTCCTCCAGTAATATTTAAAGAGCATGAATTGTAGCAATATTTTTGTTGTACACGTCTTTTCGATTGGCATTTTAATCATATCTATAGTGCCATATCTTGTTTAGGAACGACCGAGCTACCCGTAGAGGATCTTATATGGGGAGCATATCTACCAATGCATTTTCTAAAAAATCAAGAGATCGGGAAACTTCACCCATTCCGCCTGTAGATTTGAATGATGACATGCTCATATTGTCCTCTGAAGATGTAGGTGATAGTGAATCCGAACATTCGTTAGTCTTACCAAACTAGGGATGCCTTAATAACTCTCATTGCAGTCCTATAGTAAATGGCAACAATTCGGCAACCTCCAATAGCATGGTTAATTCTAGAAAGAGAGCTCGACTTGGACGACCATGCGACGTAATCGGTGTAGGAATGAGCATGGTTGCCGCAACAGTAAAGTCACTCGTGATTAGTATATCCCAAGAGAAAGAGATGTCATGTATGTCGATGAATGTAGCCACCTTGAAAGATATTGAGGGACTGACCTCTCATGAGGTGTTGACTGCAACCAGAATACTGTCGAAGGATGAGACGAACGGAACCGCCTTACCTAACCTCTCATCCGTCAGGAGGCTAAATTATGTGTTGATGTTACTTCGAGTAGTGGAAAATGGTTTTCGAGGGAGTAGTAGTTTTCCTAACTGATTGTACATATTTTAAACAAGTGTATGACATCTACTGGTACCACTTGGTTGCTTTTTTATCATTCGAAGCCACCTTTTTGTCGCCTCAGGGCCCGTTGCTTAATTTGGACTGTTGTCCACAGGACTTAGATAACTTAAACTTATTTACTTAGATATTTTGTTATAATTTTAGATATTTGATAGTTGAGAGTAGGCTGCATGAATCTGTTACTTTTTTTACTTTCTTGTTATTACGTATTTTGTATGTATTGTGCTATGATCTCCCAATTCTTTATGTTGGTATTTCAAGTGTAGGAGAGGTATGGACTTAATGTCGTAGGACAGCAAACCTACTATTCTTAGTAGCACCGGATAGTTTGTTTTGATGTTTCTTAGTCATTGTCACTATCCTTAGTAGGACTTGTTTGTTATATTCTCTTTTGATTGATTGTGTTTTGATTGGGCAATCGTTGTTATCCTTAATTATAATTCATGATTAATTCGATATACAATTTAATATATTGTTAACATAAGGTAAATATCTGTTATTCTGATTTTTATTTAAGTTGAGGTATGATAGATATTAGGATTCAATACGTTCATATCTTTCTACACAAGTATTTATAGATATTTTCATTGCAAATTGGTTTATTGTGTGCTACAAATGGCGAAGAAGGCGTACGTCATTTTTAGTAGCCGAAATCTAGACATATATACAGTTGGGGGGAATGCCAAGCTTAGGTGTTTGGTTTTAATAATGCTAACTTCCGTGGTTATGCCAATGCCCAGGACGCCTTCGATGCTTGGTTACACTTCATTAAAGAAGGCGTTGCACCAAATGCTCCACTTGTTGGAGTATCAGGTAATGTTGGCGGTACAATTGATTCGCGTGGATCTAAAGAATAATGTTATAGGACGACTGCTTGGCACATGTTCCTATGGCCCTTCATCTTCTAGTGGCCCGATGGTTGGGGAAGTACATAACGTTTCCAATACTCATGTGGGGGTTGCTCTCTTTATGCTGCTACTCATTTTGGTAATCCAGCTTTTCAGCCATTGTTGATGGAGATGATGCTGTGGAAATGTTGTCTTAAACATGATGCTAGTGTCAGATGGCTTGAAGGCCTCCATGTGATGTTAGTTTCTAGTCCGAATTATCAGTATGGTGTGGAATCTATTTTTTGTGTTTATGCTATTTTGGACTCTTTTTTATATTTTGGGTAGCTTTGATCCTTTTGTTTCATTCTGGTCAGTTATGTTTTAGACATATGGTGTTCTAGACATATGGTTGTGACAAGAACATGGAATTGCTGTCGTGCACATGGTGCTAGTGTCGGATGGCTTGAAGGCCTCCATGTGATGTTAGTTTCCTACAACAAATCTCAGTATTGGTGTGGATGGTATTTTCTGTGTATAAAATCTATTTTGGACTCGTTTTTGTATTTTGGGTTGCTTTGCTCTTTTGGTTTATTTCTGATCAGTTATGTTTTCCACATATGGTGTTTCGGCTGTATGATTGTGACAGGATTACTAATGTGTCAAAAGCTTTTGTTTCGGCAGGTACATAACCACTTTGACATGGTTGGTAATGGGTGTATGTGTTATGGTCTTTAAATGTATTTTGTAAAAGTTCTATGAGTGTCACCTTCAGAGGTGCTGTTTTCAACTCTTCAAAACTTCAATTGGTCCACACTACTGGGAAATTGTTAACCGAATGATTACCGTTGTAGAGGGATGGGAGTTCAAATGTTTTGTACAAAGCTTTGGTGATTGTTTTCACTTTGTCCATCACAACTATCTTATTTACAGGATTGATGGAAATATACAACATCGTGGGTCGGTGATAGTTGTCAATGGGGGAATTATCTTTTCCCTCCATAATCCCAGAGGCTTGGTCCACTGTATCCTTTTGCAAGGCTTCCACTATAAGATGTATGGCTAAATTGTGTTACGTTTGCGGATGGATGGCGTGGATAACCAAATGCATGGGTAGTTGGCCCATTAGAGTCTACCCTACAAGGAGTATGTTATCCGATTTAGTGAACATAAAGTCACTTGTGAAAAGTATTTTCCAACGATCGAGAATTGCACATTCTTGCGAAAAGAAACAAAGGTCTTTAGTTTTTGTTCGTCTCATTGAGGACCATCGTACATAGCCCAAGTAGAGTTGATGGGACTTTTACTTAGTTTGCCAAACGGGAGGTCATCGGCTTGCTCTGATTTCGATGTTTGTCAATAAGAAATCAAACATGGGAAAAGAACTGTCAAATCCTTTTGACAACTTCTGCCATTACTTGTAAATGACAATCATTACTATTATGCAACGAATTACGTAAGTAATTGTAGGGCTCTCAATGGGTCGGATCTGGATCGGATCCACTTAGATCCGGCTCCAAATCCGAATATCTATAGCCGGATACGGACTCGGATTCAGATCCCACTCGGATCCAAAAGGTGATATCCATATCCGATCCATTTATAAATAGCTAGATCCATTTCCGATCTAAAATCCATATAGCCATTGGATTCGGTCGGATCTAGGTTCGAATCCACCACATCATAAATCTTGGGTGAGACCCGGAACCATCAATGTGGGTGGGACACTGATCGTAGGAGCCCACCTCGATGCATGAATTATATATCCATTTCGTTCATCTACTTTTCGGGCTTTTTGATGCCATGACAGAAAAAATGAAGCAGATGCAAGTTTCGGTGGACCATAAGAAACTGGTTAATAACCATTAAAAACTTTTTGTAGGCCACAAAAGCTTTCTATGAACCTGATATTTGTTTTTTTTTCATTTCATCCTAGTCTGCATGACCTTATCAACAGATTGGATGGTCAATAAACATTATGGTGGACGCCAGGAAGTTTTTAACGGTAGGTGTTTAGTAAGCACCGTTTCCTTTGGTGTGGTCCACCTAAAATTTGCATCTGCTTCATTTTTGGATAAGAATCCTAAAATAATATGACGAAACAGATGGACAACATGGATATACAATGAATACATCCAGGTGGGCCCTAGGTTCAGGGTCCCACTCACGTCGTTGGTTCCGGGTCTCACGCAAGTATCCAGAGAAAATCGGATCCGGATTGCGTCCTTAGTTACTCAGTGGCCAGTGCGCCCTTATCGTACTGAGTAAACTCAGTTGGGCCCACTATAAAAGTATGTAGTTTATCTACACCGTCCATTTTATTTTACAAATTATTCAAGGGGTTGAAACCAAAATCGAAGTATATCCAAAACTCAGGTGGACCATACCACAGGAAACAGTGGGTATGATGATTTCCACTGTTGAAACCTTTCTAGGGCCTGCAGTGATGTTTATTTGTCATCCAACCTGTTCACAAGATCAAGCAGACATTGATGAAGGGGAAAAAACAAATATCAGATTGATCCAAAGCTTCCACAGCTCCCAAGAATTTTTCAACGGTACAGGTTCAATTCACATTGTTTCCTATGGTATGGTCCACCTAATCTTTTCATATGCATCATTTTTTGTCTCAAGATATAAATTTATCTGTTAAAATGGATGAACGGAGTGGATGAAATACATAAATCACTATGGAGCCTGCAGTGTACTCAGTACACTTATCTAAGCGTATGAGTTACTCAGTACCTGTGACGCAATCCGCTTCCCTTTGCCACATGCACAGAGGATCCGCACTCTTCCTCTACTTTCTTTTTTCTTTTTTCTTTTTTTATGGCTATGAGAGGTCCGCCGTGCATGATCTATTCCGTTCATTAGCTCGGCCAGACCATGACAGGATCAAAGAGCATTGTTAGTTTATTTTTCAATGAAAAATAAATATTATAATAGCTCTGGGAAAGTTTTAATGGTGGACGACCAACATCATTGTTTCTTATGTTATAGTCCTCTTAATATTTGGATCTTCTTCAGATTTGGTACCATGACATAAAATGATATGTAAAATCGAATGGACGGATTGGATGAAGCACATCCATCAAGGTGGGCCGTAGGAAAGTTTCAGCAGTGGACGTTCAAATCCCACTGTTTACTGCGGTATGGTCTACCTGAGATCAGGACATGTCTCAATTTTTTGGTCATGGCCTAAAATAACGTAGAAAATCGGATGGCCGGTGTGGATATAACATATACATTAAGGTGGGTCCCACTTTGGACCCCACTCACGTTCAAAAGGGCATCTGTTCCGCATAACTTTTTGCATAAGAGATGATTAAGAATCCAATCTGTGTAAATTGGGTTGTATAACACTGGTTTTAGAGTGGACCATTCGTATAAAACGATCCCACATCAATCGTAGCCCACCCTATTATAGATTTGAACCATTAGGGGATTTTCCAGCACCCCAATTTACATGATACATGGTTAGAAAAATAAAATACGCCGTTAAAAAAAAAAGAGAGAGAGAGAGAAAACACTCACAATGAACGGTGAATACTCAGAATATTGTATGGTTGAATGGCTTAGATCGTCACCTAATCATTTGCTTGTTATTCTTCTCGTTGTTTATGAATCTGATTACCCTTTAAAATAGAAGAATTTGGGAAGAGAGGTGGAGAGAGCGGGTGTTGATAAGGTATTTATTACATGGTATTAAAGTTGAAGAGCGGAAGTCGAAGAGCCATACTCACTTTTGTGGAAGCCTAAACGTTGCAATTTTAAAACATAATGCGATAACTGGGATCCGATCGGATCTCACTGCCATATTCGAATCCGACCCGAATCATATTCAGATTTTTTTTTGTAAACCCGAATCCGACCCATTTAGTTAATCGGATCTATTTTAAGATCCAACTCCCCATTATACGGGTTTGGAGCGGAGCGAATCTCGGATCTAACCCGCTCCATTGAGAGCCCTAAGTAATTGTAAAATCAAACGGGTAAGTGTTTTCAGCAATTGAACTATGTGCACCCATGATGAGTTTGTGACATCTAATCCATCTATCCATTGAAATACATTATATTAATTCCTAAGCCCAAAAATCATGGTGATTGGGCCACGCCAGAGGGAAGAGTAAACATGCCATCAAAGAAACCAGCCTGGGATGACTGTATTGTTTACAGAGCATCCAATCCCTTAATCAGGTAAGCCCCACCAAGATGAAGAGAAATTCCAAAGATCATCCTGATCCAAAACTCAGTTGGACCACACCGAGTAAATTTAGTTCGTAGCCGTGATTTTACATTGTTGCTGTGTTGTGGCCTACCTATGCTTTCCAACTAGCAGACTTTTGTGGATATCACAAAAGTTCACGGTGGGAAAACCGTTTGGGAGCCCGAGAAGTTTTGGATGGAGCTGATATTTAAGTTTTGGACCATCTTAATGATGAAGGAAAATATAAATATCAGTCTAACCCAAAATTCTGTAAACCCCTGAGAAGGTTTTGATGGTGGGCATTCAATCCCCATTATTTCCTGTGGTGTGGCCCATTAAATCTTGTATCCACTCCATTTTTGGGCTCATATTCACCATAATGCTTGTTTGCCATCCAATCCCTTCATAAGGTGTTTCAATCAGGATGATGAAAAAACACAAACATCACTGACCCAAAACTTCATGAGCCCTAGGAAGGTTCAATGTGTGGGCATTCAATTCCCATGATTTCTTTTTATGTGGCCCACTAAGTTTTGTATCCACCTCAATGTCAATAAAGACTTGCCAGCTATGCATGTTAGGTGTGGGATGCTGCTAAGGAAGCGGATTGCAGGGTGTGGCACACACCACCAACCTGGGTAGTGTGTTTTCGTCACCAAGTTATGTGGGCTCTACTAGAATGCAGGTGGTATATCACACCATCCATCCGTTTGGAGAGGTGGTATGAACCAAAAAAAAAAAAAATGAGGCAGATCCACAGCTCAAGTAGACCACACCATAGAAAGAAAGCAAGACATCCACTTGGAGAGATCATTTTAAGTATGAACAATAAAAAGGAGGTAGATCCAAAGCTCAAGTAGACCACACTATATAAAGAGAGCAAGGGGATAATAATGCCTGCCATTGAAACCTTCCTGAGGCCCACCATAATGTTTACTTTCCGTCCAAACTGCTCATAAGGTTACAAAGACCTAGATAAAGGGAAAACAAAAATATCAGCTTGATCCAAAACTTCTGTAAACCTTGAGAAGTTTTGCAATAATAGGCATCTAATCTCCACAGTTTCTTATGGTGCGGTCCACTTGAGATTTCGTTATGTTGCATTTTTCAGCTCATACTTTAAAATAATGTTGCCAAATAGATGGATAGTTTGGATATAAAACATACATCATATTGGGCACACAGAACTTGGTGATGTCAACACACCATCAAAGTCGGTGGTGTGTCACACCATGAAATCCGGTTCTCCAGCTAGCAAAGGTAAAATTGTCATTTCATGCACAGCGATGTTTATTTGTCAACCGGCTGCTAGCTTGGAATGCATGTGGGGATTTTTCATTCCCCACTTTCAGTTATATATCAGTTTATTTCTGGGCTTAAATCCTAACACCAGCTGGTGAACTTGATGGCACAACCTTGTACTGGATTGGGCTAGCCCATGTACACTTATGGTGATATGAACAACTAACCTTGGCAGCTAATTAGAGATGGAACAACTGCTGCGTCACTGGCAAAACTAATGGGACCACATGGATGTCCTAGGGATGGATTCGGATTGCACGGGACACTCTGTTTAAGAAGCTCTTGGGGTGAGAAGCTAGGTTGGGCTCACCGTGATGTTTGTGAGAAATCTAGTTTGCTTGTTCTGAGAAATTATATCAAGGCATAAGCTGAAAAATAAGGCAAATCCAAAACTAAAGTGGACCACACAACAAAAAATGGCCAGGATTGAATGTCTATAGTTGAAACATACATAGGGCTACAGAAGTTTTGGATTAGGCTAATATTTTTGTGTTTCAACACCAAGTTTTGTGTTTCAACACCAAGTAGGAATGACCTTGTGAATGGCTGGATGGCATATAAATGTTATAGCGAACTATGGTATACTGCACTTGAGTTTTTTTATCTATCTCATTTTTAGACTCGTGTCCTAATGTGAGCTTGGCAAAATGGATGGATGAGGTGGATTTCTTACAAACACCATGGCATGCCCACCTAGCTTACAAGAGCTTTGCACTGGCAATCTACATCCCTGTAGCGTAAGCCCTCTACGAGGTGGCCCAATAGAACTTATAACAAGTTTTGAGGATGCAACTTTGATGAATCTCATTTGTGGGACCCACCTTGATGTATATGTTATATATCCAAGCGGGCTATTCATTTTGTTAGATCATTTTAGGATATGCCAAAAAATAAAGATGGTCCAAATATAAGGTGAGCCACACCACAAGAAACCATAGTGACTAGCCATTAAAAACATTTTGAAGGCCATAGAAGTTTCCAATCAAGCTTATATTTATATTTTCCCCTGGCACATTTCCGTGTGGCCTTATCAACAGTTTGGATGGCAGATAAACACTATAGTGTGCCATACAAAGTTTTCAATTATGGCCTTTAATCACCACGGTTTCTGTGGCATCGTCCACATGAGATTTAGATCTGCTTCATTTTTTTAGCCCATGTCCTAAAATGAGCTGGAAAGTGGGCTGTATGAAGTTTTTAATGATGGCCTTTAATCACCATTATTTCTTGCGGCATGTCCACCTGACAGTTAGACCTACCTCAATTTTTTAGCCCATGTCCAAAAATAAGCTGAAAAGAGGGCCATAGGAAGTTTTTAATAATGGCTTTTAGTCACCACTGTTTCTTGTAGCATCGTCCACCTGAGATTTAGATCTATCTTATTTTTGAGCTCATGTCCTAAAATGAGCTGAAAAGTGGTCCGTATGAAGTTTTTAATGATGGCCTTTAATCACCATTGTTTCCTGTGGCATCGTCCACCTGAGATTTAGATCTGCCTCACTTGTTGGACCATGTCCTAAAATGAGCTAGAAAAATGGATAAATGGCGTGGATATAAAACACATACATCGAGGTGGGCCCCACAGTCAGGCTGGTGGACCCAGGCATCCACCGAATCCGCGCCCAACTTTTGGCTGGGTTACCGGGGAAACGCCGGCTCCTTGACCATCTACTCCTGGAAACCCACAGCAGATACGCTGGTCCCGATTACCAGCGCGTGAGCCCTACTCGCCCTTGTCGGGCGGGTGGTGTTCGAAGCGGATGGCATGCTGTGTGTCCACGTCGCTAAGTTATGTGCGCTACTATGATGTATTTATTATATCCATACCGTTCATACATTTGGCTATATCATTTAAGGGCATGGGTCTAAAATTAAGTCTTATTTAAAAATTAAGTGGACCACACCACAAAAAGCAATTGGTACAATGATTCCCACTGTTGAAACATTCCTAGGCCCACTATGATGCTTATTTTCCATCCAAACGGCTCATAAGGTTACACAGACGTGGATGAAGGGAATAAACAAATATAAGATTAATATAAAACGTATGTGACCTCGAGAAGATTCTAATGGTAGACGTTCAATCACCACTTCTTTCTTCAGTGTGGTACATTTGAGCGTTGGATCTTTCTCATTTTTGGGATAAAGCTTGAAATGATCTCAAACATTGGATGAACAGTGTGGATATAACACATACATCATGGTGGGGCCCACAGAACTTGATGACGTCAACACACCATAGAGGTCGGTGGTGTGTGGCACACCACGCAATCCGTTTCCAGTGTTAGAATGCTAGAGTCGTCAGTCGTATAAATTCCTGGTAATCAACCCAATCCCTCCCTCCCTCCCTCGCCGCTCTGCAACGCGCTCTCTCTCTCTCTCTCTCTCTCCCCCAATCGATATCCGACCGTCCATCTCTCTCAGGACACAAAACCAGAAGGATGGGTTTTGAGAAAGAAGCAAGCAGCTCCTCCCACGCCCTACCAGAGGTGGACCCCACTACCCTCCCCTTCATCCCCAAGCCCCAAGTCCTCTCCTCCGTTCCCAAGACCTTTGCCAACGTCTTCATCGCCATCGTCGGCGCCGGCGTCCTCGGCCTTCCCTACACCTTCAAAAAGACCGGCTGGGTCCTCGGCATCCTCATGATCGCCATCGTCGCCACCCTCACCTACTACTGCATGATGCTCCTCGTCCGCACCCGCCGCCGTCTCGAGCACTCCGACGATTGCTCCTTCTCCAAGATCTCCTCTTTCGGCGACCTCGGCTTCGCTGTCTGCGGCCACACCGGTAGGTTCTCCGTCGACATCATGATCGTCCTCAGTCAGGCCGGTTTCTGCGTCAGCTACGCCATCTTCATCGCCAACACGCTTGCCAACATCTTCAATTTGCCCCCAATTCTCGGGTTCTCGCCCAAAACCGTCTTCGTCTGGGGGCTTTTTCCCCTTCCAATTGGGCCTGAATTCCATCCCGACACTGACCCACCTCGCCCCCCTCAGCATCTTCGCTGACGTCGTTGACATTGGGGCGATGGGCATCGTCATGGTCGAGGACATTATGGTCTTCTTCAGGGACAGGCCACAACTGCAGGCGTTTGGTGGGCTATCTGTTGTTTTCTATGGGATCGGTGTGGCAGTCTATGCCTTCGAAGGGATTGGGATGGTGCTGCCACTGGAGTCCGAGACGGCTGACAAGGCAAAATTCGGTAAGATCTTGGGCCTTTCCATGGCTTTCATTGCTTTGATGTATGGCTCTTTCGGGGCACTTGGGTACCTAGCCTTTGGCGCGGAAACTAACGACATCATCACCACCAACTTCGGTAGCGGTCTGATTAGTACTCTGGTCCAATTGGGGTTGTCCATAAACCTGTTTTTCACATTCCCCTTGATGATGAATCCAGTCCATGAGGTGTTTGAAAGAAGGTTCTGGGGTGGGAGTTTTTGCCTCTGGCTAAGGTGGATTGTTGTTTTGGGAGTGTGTTTGGTTGCACTTTCAGTTCCCAATTTTGCTGATTTCCTGTCATTGGTGGGGAGCAGTGTTTGTATTGTGTTGGGGTTTGTCCTGCCTGCTTTGTTCCATCTCATCGTTTTCAAGGAGGAGTTGGGTTGGAGAGGGGTGAGTTTGGATGTGGGGATTGTGATTTTGGGGGTGGCTTTTGCAGTGTCTGGAACTGTTTCTTCCCTAATGGAGATATTCTCTGTGAAGGTATGATTGGTGGTTGTTTGGATGGGTTGTATTGTGATTTGATCATGACAATTGTAAAGATATGGGCTGTTTGGGTGATGGATGTGATTTTGACTTACATCCAGCAATTGTATTTTTAGCAAGTAAAATAATACTGTATTTTGTGGTTGAAGATAGAAAGATTGATTGATTTTTATCTTTTAATAATTAAATGTCTTCCTTTGTATGCTTGTTGGGTTGTGTTTGGATGGATTTAAAGGATGGAATATAATGAAACTAAGGAAATTTATCATGCCATTGTTCGAAAACCAAGAATTTGAACTCAGCTCAATTGACCACTTAGTCAAGATTAGGGACGTCGACCAGCAGACCCAGGCCTAGTTGTATATGAATTTAATTTATACAACCAAGTTTTAACTAAAAAAAAAAAAGGATAGGGAAAATGAATTTATTGCCTTCTGAAAAATAGAATTATTTTAATATAAATTAAAGAGTTGTGGTTTATCGTATTGTTTTATCATAGATACAAACATAAAGATTTTTTAAATCTTAAAGAAAATATAAAAATCTTGATAGATGATATGATATGATATTATGGCAGTCTAATAGTGATGGGATGGGGACATAATTAATTGGGAAATTATAAAGCCCTGTGAGACATAAAATGAGTTGATCTCGTTTTAGTTAACAGTAATTTATGTATTAGAGATCTTGATCTCTAATACATAATCACTATTAACATGAGCTCCTTGTGTTTAAGTGATCATGATGTCTAATGCATAATTACTGTTGAGCATAATGAAATTAACTCATTTTTAGGTGTCTACCAAACAGGGCCTAAGGTTCTTGATGAATTAGGATGTGAATGGTGTTTCGAAGTGACCATTTTGTTGAAATAGAACCCATGATTTATTGATCTGTCAAATTAAAAGGTCCAATAGTCTGATCATTGGCATTTTTCTAGATCATTGTGGTATTTTTCTCAGCGATTTTTAATTTTTAAGCCTTTTCTTCAATGGATAGGATCTTCCAACTTTAGATATTTTGTGCTATCCCAATCCATGGAGTACATCGACAAAACAGTTAATGAGAAAAGCCTCCATATATGATCATCTTCCTTCCGAATAACCACTCCATGCCAAGCCAAAAGAAGGGCACTACTGTCGTGAGGCATGTTCCATGCTATCTTGAATTTTTGAAGGATGGCTGCCCACTGCACTCCTAGTGAAAGGGCAATGGATGAACAAATGATCTATAGATTCCGCCTCAGACATGCACATGAGGCAAATATTAGGGATAATCATGGATGGCCTTCGAAGATTATCGATTGTCAATTTTTTTTCTTTTCTTCCAACTAACCACCCAAAAGCGGCAACCTTTGGGGACTGCAGGTGCTTTCGTAGTGGGAGCAACCAAGTGGAGAGGGTTATTTGTATTGTTTCCTCTTGTCTCAGATTGGGTTGCGTGCTTGCGTAGCTCGATGTAGCTGTTTTTTGCTTCGTTTCTTCATCTGTATTTAGTGCTACCTCAGCCCTATGTTGATAGTGATTTTTAGGCCACAGCCCATGATAAAATTGCTCACCAGATCAATTATTCTGATCATCCCAACATTATCTAGATGAGGCTAGATGCAATACAAAGCTTTGTAAGTTGAGCTTAATGGATAAAAGTACATCTAAATGCATCTAAATATAATTTGTGAGGACGTCCAAGTTCATCTAAGTAAAACATACTTGGATAGCGAAATATGTTTGAGTGCATCTATTACATTTTGTAAGTCCTTCTAAGTTCATCTACATACAGTGGTGACCCCTATGGCTGTAGCTTTGGGGTGTAAGGTTATGCATCTTCTAATGAAATATCTTGAGCTTCTGATTGGGGAGCATACAAATAAATGTCCAGGCATTTTAGGGCCTAGTTATCAAAAGACTTGAGAAGATGTTTGCTGGTTGGAAGAAATCATATCGACCGATGGGTGGGTGATTGGAGAATCACCGTATCAAATCTGCTGTTATGTATATTACTCTATCCCTATATAAAATACCAGTCTATATTGCAAACAGAATTGAAAAAAATTCAGAGAGATTTTCTGTGGGCATGCAGAGGAGGGATATAAATTCGATCTCATAAACTGGGTGGAGGTCCAAAAGCCTAAGAAGGATGGTGAGCTGGGGTTGGGAAGAATGAAGGCAAAGAAATGGGCTCTTCAAGGGAAATGGTGGCTCTAGGTAAGTGGTGGTGGAGCCTGGGGGGAGGAGATTGAAGCCCCTTCGGAGGGAGGTGATTGGTTATAAATATGGGTCCTCTGATGAGGGGAGATGGTTTCCAGGTCAAGTAGAAATGAAGGCTCTAATGCATGGAAAGCTAGAGTGTGGAAGTGGTCATTAATGGGAGCATTTTCCTCTAATCTATCATGCATAAACTTTGTGAGACCGGCAGAGACGTTCATCCCTGCACGTGTGGAAAATCCGTGCTCTTCCTAGAGGTCAGATGTTTGTGTGTATAGCTTCTACAAATAAATTCATCATGGTCCATAAACAAGCGAGGCATTGCAATCCTGAATATGTGCTCGATGTGTAGTAGAAGTTCAGAGAAGATGGGCAATCATCTCTTCGTAGATTTTGTACAGCTGCACAGAAAGTTTGAGACTCGATGCCTGGAGGTCTATCTTTGAGCTTATTGTGGGATGGCCTGCTGGTCTGTTTTCTGGGTGGGGCAAAATCATCTGAAAGTTACTGCCATTTGCAATGCTATGGGGATATTTGGAGAAAGAAATGCTACAATATTTGAAATGTAACGTTAAGTAGTCCATTGTGTTGTTGATGCTGGAATGAGCACTAGTCTTGCCGAAATTTGTTGGTCTATCATGTTTCCTATCATGTGCACCGTCGAGAAGGGATCGGGTATCAATTGCAAGGGGATGAGTCCTTTTTTAGGCATGGCTGGTGGGGCCTTGATTTGTTGGGTGTTTTTCTTGCCTTCTGTGGTGGTGGTGGTTGTTGTTGTTGGTGGTTTATTATTATTATTATTCTCTTGGGCACTGTATCTCTTTTGTGGCTTAATGAATTTGTCATTTTTCTGAGAGAGAAGAAGCGGGAAAAAAAATGCTAGAGATGAGTCAACTGGGAAAAAAAATGCTAGAGATGAGTCAACTGGGGATTTGAGGGTATTTCAAATTCATTGGTTGTTTGGCAATATGGATTAGAAGGTATTCCAAATCAAGGGGATTTCAAATCATCACCTTTTGATGAGTTTTGCAATCCTTTTGCTTGGATTTCCAATTCTCTTCTTCTTCTTTTTAGCTCATTTTTAAAGATGGGAGAGTCACATGTTTAACATGTGTCACTAGGCTAGTAATCTATTGGCCACGTGGCCCACTGATGATATACCAAAACAATTAGATTATCAATTTCATCACTAAATTGTTTCAATAGAATGATCTGAGCAGTCCAAACATTGTCCATGTAAATTAATGGTTAAAAATCATTGGTTAGTCGCTCGATCATGATCTTGTGCTTGTGGCCCATCTGAGGCTAGAATTTCATCGTTTTCGGCCAAAGTATATATTTCAATGGGCTTATTACAATCATTGTGCCAAACATTACATAGTACAATAATTAAGGGATGTTAAAGTTGATTTAGTAATTAAATTCAAACTCCTGTACATATACTAACATAATTTAAGTGCAACTGGATTCAAGGTGCCGAACACAACCAGAGGATTCTAAATCCAGGGTATTTCAAATCGGGGGGATTTTTAATCTGAGTATTCTGAATCCATGGTGCCAAACGAGGGTGGTTCACCCCACTTTCATGTGCCACGTTGAAAAGTTCACACCCATCACAGGAACTTTACCAATCCAACCGATGCTATTTTGGACAGTGGGATCAAAGGTCGAATGATCAATATGTATAGCCATTTGATGGAGTCCACCTTGGATAACATGACTCTACATTGACCATTTTGATTAGATGACCGTAGTCATCATTCCATCCATGCCTCAATAAAAAAAAAGATGAAAAAAAGAAAAGAAAAGAACAGAAAAGACAGGCCAATGTTTGCAGAGGTTGACGTTTCTCCTATAAAGATGAGCTTTTGATGGTATCCCATGAAAAGTGGGGCAAATGTAGTGGAAGGTCCAAATCAATTACTTAATGATTCCCGTGTTATCTGCCCTTTAGGGGATGCAAAGTGTATGACTGTGGCCAGGCGAACACTAGCTTTTCCAGTATTTACTCTTGCACGTGACATGTTTGTTTTGTGGGAGGAACCTCATATATCTCATGGTCATTAGGGCTCCAAATCCCATTCAGTGATTTTGTCAAACACGACAACTACATCAAATTTGCCCATGCAGAAGCACGGATGAAAAGTTCAGGTGAATTTTGCATAGACCCGTGTTATTACATACTAGGGAATGGGGCAAATGCAAGCACATGTAGAGAGAGTAGAAGGTGCATATACACGCAAGTGAGATAAAAAGAGATGGGATCAACTATTGATGACCCAATGATGGGTGGGGTGCATCGTGCGACTAACAGTATGGGTGCGTTGCATGACTAAAAAAAAAAAACTGTTGATGACTCTACCAAATTTTTTAAATATGTGGCCTACTCGGAGCTCTAGATTGCCATATTTTTCGGCCTAAACTACTAACATGAGGTAGCGCGATAGATGCATGGAGTAAATTTCGTGGTCATTATAGTAAACCTCACAGAGCCTTTATTGCTACGGCTGTCAATGGGCTCAGCTTAGGCTAAACAAAATCAAAATTTTGAACCTGAACCGTTTAAAATCCAGGCTGAAGCCAACCCAGAACTGGCCCATTTACAGCCCTATTTCTTGCACAATCTCCTTAATGCTGCATTTTTCTGTGCGGGATACATGCAAGAGAAGAAGTGGGTGTCTAGGAAGGAGCTGAAAGGACAAAACTGCTCTCAGGTTGAAGGTCTACGCCATTGAAAAAAGAGATCCTGCGATCTCGTCCCTCCCCACGAATAATTAGAGGGGTAAAATTGGCTAATTGCAATATAGATGTATCATTGTCTACTACTTTGCCTAAGAAAAGGCATTTCTATTTTGAATGCTCCAATCATTGATCCCAAAAAAATTCTAAGATAAATAAAGCTGGTAGCTAGTACGGTTTCCTATCCATGATCATGCCATTGCGTTGGATTAGTTCTCTTGAAATAGGGAAGGAATTCACTGGGTAAGTATAAAAAGCAAGTAAGATGAAGAAATGATTTGTTTACATATAAATTACTTACTGGTTTATTTCATATTTATCATCTTTTTTGGAAAGATCTAATGCAAAGATACATATCATAGGCTTATTGTTGAACTAGTGGCTTATCGGTAGGTGGTGGGACGTTTCATCCATCAATATGAATTTCTAATTATTCTGGTTAACTCATGGCAAGTGACGATGAAAGAATTAACCCGGCGATCTTAACAATCTGATAAATAGGATTCAAGAAATGAAAAAAAATTGAACTCCTCACCCACCTTGAATTGTTGGACCCAATGTATAGATTCCAAAATGTGGATATGGAAAAACCCTATAGAAGCAAATGAAAAAAGTTGAAAATTGTGGAATCCAATAACAATTCTGTTGTTCAGTTTGGAGTGTAGTTTTCCATAAAAAATGTTAAAAGTCAAAGATCAAATGAGTAAGAGTCGTTTCACGCATCATTGAAAATCAACATTGAACTCGTTTTTTTTTTTTTTGGAGGAATCGTAGGCTCAGTTTTGTTCTAGTAAAACCTTGGAACTGGAGATTGAATTTGGTAGTTTTTTTTTTTTTTTTTTCCTTTTTGCACAAATAGAGGTAAATTCAATTTTTTTTTGGAGATCAAGTTCCTTTTCCAGAGTATTCTCTCAATCTAAAATTGAGGCACTTGAAGAAACACTTTTGTTGGTGACGCTAATTGATGTAGGCCAACAACTCACCATAAGGCCCAACATGCACTGAATTTGGGTTGTTTGTTGCAAAATTTGAAGCATAAATATTAGAGATCACATTTGTCATTTGTGGAAGATAGAGGGCCAATTTGTAAGATATGATTGAAGATTTTGAGGGTGTTAAGTATAAAAAAATAAAAATCTTGTTATTTTAGGCCAATTTTTTGTTGGTTGGATTTTATTAATTTAAATGATTTATTCATTGATTTGAAATCAACTTAATCGTTGAGGGCTTTCCATTAAAGTTTTGTAGGGATCATTAGAGTTTATAAAATGAGAAAAGGTGTCGAAAGTAGGCATTTCACATTTTTTGAAATATAAGTTTTATCGAGTATTGTATTAGAAGAAGTTTGATATCAATAAAGTTATTTCTCCCTCTCTACTAATTATTCTTATGGGTGTACTCTTATTCATTTATTTGCAGTTTTGGTGTCGAGATTGTATTGACTGGATAACCAGGTTGCAAATTTTAGTATTAGAGCGAGTGATCATTGGGGAATTTTCAGCTCTACATCATCTCCTAATGGCTTTGAAGGGGGTTATACTAGAAGAGCTTACGCAAGTAACTCAATTGATCCATGCACTCACAGAGTAAGTAGATTAACTCACGCATACAATAGATAATCTCACCAATCTAGTGGAAAAGCTCTGGTGTCGACGGAATCTGAAGATCGAAGTTGAAGTACATGGACACATGGGGAAAGGTTCCCACCAAGGTCAATAAGTGGCCCCGGCTTGTGAAGACACCAGCGATTAGATCCTTAAATAATGTAATAGAGAGGCCGAAATTAAGGTACAAAATCCTTAATTTCATGGTCATTTGCACATTGACGACTTTATCAATTGGCTAAACAAAGTGAAAAAAGTGTTCAAGTAAAAGGAAATTAAAAATAACTAGAAGGTTAAATTAGTAATTATGAAGTTTTTCGGTCAGCATTGGCATGGTGAGACCATCTCTAAGCCGAACGAATATACCAAGGTAAGGAGAAAGTAAATTCTTGAGAAAAGATGAAAACGAAATTCTTATACATGATTTATGATCGTGGCCTCCATGAAAGATGTCACAATCTACTTCAAGGGAAGAAATCGAAAAATGAACACACTAAGGAGTTCCATACATTGACATCATGGGTAGGGTTTTGTGAGTATAAAGATAAAAAGATTTCAATATGTATAAAAAAAAACTCGGACATTTGAAATGAATTGACTTTTAAAGGTGTATTACAAATATCATATGCATACACGCTTGTATTAAAAGCTAATGAGCTAATTAATTGGGGACTTAAGAGATGATTTGGTGGCCATGAGAACCATCATCAACGACGGGGCAACATGCTAACTTCCATATAAGGCAACCTTATGGCCTCCCATAGTTCGAGGGATGATGGGCTAACATCCAACAATAAAATCAAATCTCGATCAGGGGGAGGTGGTTATGGAAAAGGGGCTAATGTGTCCGAGACGGGCCAAAACAACACTCCCTTTACATGCTTTAAAGTGTGAATAACTTTGACATTGTTCTTTCCACGCTTCTAAACATCAGACCACAATTAAAGTAAATTTGGTCAAGGAACGGGAATATGTTAAATACACCCTCGACCACATACAAATGGAGGTTAAAGATGACATAGAATATGAAAAACTGGCATATGTGAATGAGGTGTCTGCTGGGGAAGATAGAGCAAATGTGTGTGGTGAGAGGGGCAAAATGTTAATTATTTAATGGACTATGCTATTGACACTTTGGGGCGATTGATGAGGTGCAATGATTGCAGCACAATATCTTTCGCACAATTTGCACTTTTGATGATATGATATGCACAATTTTGGTAGACGGGGGAGTAATGAGAATAATGTCTCATGAGAAATTGTAGATAAATTAAAACTAAAAAACATAACTATCTACACCAATATAAGATTCGTTGTTTCAAAAAAGAGAAGGAAATTTATGCAATTCCAGGTGCTTAGTTTCCTTCTCTATTGGAACTAACCATAAGAAGTGTGGTGTGACATCTTTTCCATGGATGCGTGCACATTTTGTTAGCAGAATCATGGTTGTAGATTGAGATATGAAACATTTGACTTGTGTTCACACATATTCTTTCATTAAGGATATTGTTAATATCAAACTGCACTCAATAAAACATCTTTTAGCACTCAAACCTTACAAAATGCGAAAGTTGAAAATTTAAATAGAAAAGTTTGAAGAGAAAAGAAAGAAGACTAACATAATTCATTACTCTTGGTTACTAAATAAGATACAAAACATTTAAATGTTCCGCCTCCTATATAAAAAACTCCTTCATAAATATGAAAACTTGGTACTCGAAAAACTCTCAACTGGACTTTTATGAAGAACATTCGACACCACATTGATTTAGTGTTGGATTTGAGTCTACTAAATTTATTACACTATTGAATAAGTCTAATTAAGCATACTAAGCTCCACCGACAAGATGTTGAGCTGTTATAGACTGACTTTATTTGGAAAACAATGTCACTATGTGTTGTTCCTGCATTATTACCTCTTAAGAAAGATGGATCTTGAAAGATGTGTGTGGATAGTCGTACAATTAACTGGATTATTATCAAGTATCAACTTTCTATTCCTCACTGGAACAATATATCGAACATGTTGTATGAAACAAAGTTCTTTTCAAAGATTGACCCGAAGTGTAGATATCATTAAATTTGTATTTGACTTAAGAATGAGTGGAAAACTACATTTAAGACTTGAGATAGGTTGTAAGAGTAGGTTGTCATGCTATTTTATTGGTCAAATATTTGGAGCACTTTCAGGAGACTAATACCATAGGTACTCTGTCTCTTCATGAGGAAGTCTTGGTTATTTATGAAGATGATATTATTACTTTTAGTCATGATTCATTCATTCACATCTATCACTTTACAGTAAATGTTTGATATACTACGGAGGGAGTCACTATTTGTTAACTTAAAAAAGTGCTCATTCTTTGTCGATAATGTTGTGTTTTTTAAGTTTATTGTATTTGCAAAAGGGATCAAAGGTAACAAAGAGAATTAAGTTCATTGCAGGATTATCGTCCTAGGAACTCTTTCGGAGGTCCGTTCTTTCCACGACTTGGAAATATTTTATCAGGAATTTATTTAGAACTTCACTATAATTATCACACCTATCACTAAATATATGTACGGATGCAAGTTCGAATGGACTAAAGTAGCAGGTTGAAGCTTCGATACCATAAAAAAGAAGATGACAAAAACTTCGATTATCACAATTCTATACCTCAATAAAGTATTTGAAGTGAAAAATGACACTTCAAATGTTGGCACGGGCACGATGCTGAGTCAGAAATGAAAGCCTATTACTTTCTTTAGCAAGAAGCTTAATAATGCGCATAAGAACTATTCTACGTATGATCTTGAGTTCTATGCAGTGGTTCAAATGCTACAACATTGTAGGTATGATTTGATTAATCAAGAATTAATTTTATACTTGAACTATGGGACATTAAGAGATCTCAACTTTCAAAAGAAGTTGAGTGTTCATTATGAGAAGTGAATGGCTTTCTTTTTTTTTTGTAAGTATAAGAATATACTTTCCTTTTACATTACAAAGCTGGAAGAGAAGACAAAGCAATAGATGCTCTGAGTAGGAGTTTAGTTCTATTTGAAACACTTCTCCTTGAGGTTGTGGGATTCAAGGCATCAAAAGAACAATATAAGGACCTCATTTTTGGCAAAGTGTTCAACAAATGTGTGAATGACCGAGATCCACAATGTAAATTCATCTTACACAATGCATATTTATTGAAAGATTCATGCATTCTTATAATATTAGTATGGGAGAAGATCGTATATGAGCTACATGGAGAATTGGGTGGACACTTAAGAAGAGACAAAAACATTAGCCTTGGTGGAGGAAAAATAATATTGATTTCGTATGCACCGTGACACTTAATGGTTCGTACCATGATGTCCCTAACGCTAAGTCCCTTAAGGCTATGTGTAAAACATTAGCCTTTATACCCCACTCATTGTTCCAACTACACCATGAGTGTACATTACCAGCTATAGACATCATTTTAGGTCTTCTTAAGACTCAGAAAGGAAGTATATTCAATTTTCATTGTAGTGGACCATTTTTTGAAGTTGGCACACATCATTCCATGCAAAAGGACGATATATGCTACCCATGTCGCCATTATATTCTTCAGAGAGATTTTGCGACTCAGGGCATTGATGATAAAACTTCAGATCATGATTAGAAGTTTGGGAGCACCTCTAATGCACTTTATGGAAGTGGTTGGGTAATAAACTTTAATTCTCTATTGCATATCATTCCCGATCAGATGGCCAAACCGAGGTAATCAACAAGAGCCATGGTAACCTCTTAGAAATATCCTAAGAGACAACATATCCCAAATGGATTTGACTCTACCCCAAGCCTAATTTGCCTATAACAACTTAGTAAATTGTACCACTGAAAAAATCTTCATTTAAGATAGTAAATGGAAGAAGTCTACATTATGTACCTCATTTCTATTCAAGATTGAGTTAGTGAAAATGTTGATGCTTTCGACTTGCAAGCTTAGATGAACAGGAAGATTAAAGAGAGTAACACTAGGTACTCAGAAGTTGCGAATGAATATCAATGGGAGAAGATATATAAAGAAGGTGACTTTGCTGTAGTTTATCTCTGGAAGAAATGTTTTTGAACTTTCAACAAGCTCCAGTATGAGAAAATTGGTCCATGTCAAGTCAAGTGGAAGTTAGGTGACAATGCCTATAAGATCTAGTTGGAAGATGACTTTAATATTTTACTTTTTCAATGTAGCATATTTATTTAAGTATCATGGCAAAGTGTCTAACATACAAAGATAAAGTCATTATCAATATGGATAAACAAACTCTCGAAGGAAAAGGAATGAAGAAGTTGAACAGGTATTGTCCATTTAGACTACTGACACTCTACAAGGCTAATAAAAGCAATACTTTGTGAAATAAAAAAACAAGCCTTATTTTAAATGCACATGGATCACGAACGAGGAATTAAAAAGATTATATACCCCCTCTACTAGACTACTACTTGTATGAAACATTCAACTCATTAGAGTTGAGTTCTTTTCAAGTCGTAAAGTAGGCCCACGGCCCACTATAGGGCTAACATCTGCGGATTTTATTTGTTTTTTTTTTTTTTTTGGCAAAGTTTGGGGCCTAAATTTCAGATATTATATTTGTCATTTGTGGAAGATTAGGGGGTCTAATATAGAAGATATAATTAAAATTTGGAGGTATTTAATAGATATATTTTTGTAATTTTAGGCAAAATCGTTTTTGTGGGATTTTTATTATCTTCAAATAAATTATAGAGTAATTTGAAATTAATCTAAATAGTTGGGAGATTTTCGTTAAAGATTCATGAGAATTGTCTTTAGGGTTTATAAATGATATGGTGTATCCTGAGTTGTGAGTTTTCTTTAGTACTATGAGAGAAGAAGTTTGATATCATAAAAGTTATTTTTCCCTCTCTACGCATATAATTTTCTAGGTGTGCTCCTATCAATTTCCTTGGGATTCGAGTATCAAGATCTCATTCACTCGATAACTAGATTACACCATTACCATCTAGTTTATACGAAAGGGCTTTATTCAGAGGTGTTTAAGCTACGTGGAGTTCGTGATGTTTGTGGACTTAAAAGGGTGCCTCTTTGATGCACTCAACCATGATAGGCCTAGATTCTAAAATCCATCCTAGCTAGTAATTTAAGGGGGCCACACTAAAGTGAAACAATGGAGGACGTCAGGGAGAACACACTAAAAAGCAACCCATTCAAAAACTCAATTGAGCTACACCATTAATATATAGGTTTTAAGGCTTGATTTTGGTCCATGTGGCATCCCCCTTGAATTTTGGACCAAAATGATTCTTAGCACATAATGAGTGGGTCCACTCAAACGAACAGTAATTTGCAAGTGTCGGAACAAAACCCTTAATAGAAATCACCAAGTGGCAAGGCGACTCACCATGGGGGATTGTTCATGTTTAGGCCCTATCATATACATTACATTTCAAAAATTGTACCTACCAAGTGAAATCTTATTGTTTAGTGTAGTCTCAATCTCAAGACTTCAAAAAAATAGTAAAAAATATGTCAAAGAAATAAAAATGTTGAAAGGTTGTATGCATAAATTAATAGCATATGGTTTTGCTAACGTCCCCACCTTCCTGTTAGAGAGCCTTCAAACATATGTGCGCAAATTGGGTGTCCAAACCGGTCTGGCTGTGTGGCCTAGATGCACGTGAAGGCAGCAATTTCTGTGGTGCCCTAGACCGGTCAACCGACCGGTTGTCAGGGGGCTCCGACCGGTTGGCTGTGAGGCAGTGTGTTAATGTAACTCTCTGGACTGTTTGTTGTGTTGGGCGACCGGTCGGCCGACCGATCGAGCGCCCACGTTGGTTTCTTGCGCAATACATGGGATTGAGTAAGAGGTTGCTATTTTCAGTTTTCTACCTATTTAAGTGGATTGTAAATGTGTTTAGCAACAATCTTAAGGTGTCTAAGGTTTCCTAATCGTGTTAGGAAGAGGGGAGAGAGTTGTGTAAGAGAGAACTATCGGATTCTCTTGTGGTGAATGCTTGTGTATGATTGATTTCATTATGTTTCTCATTTGATCTCTCATTACTATGCGCGTTTCGGCTTCCGCTTCCGCTGTCGGTTTTCCAACAAGTGGTATCAGAGCTATCGTTGGGGTGGAGTAGAATTCGGATCTGAGATGAGAAGATGGGATCAAGCACAAGGTTCGAAGTAGAGAAGTTCTCCAGAAAAAATAACTTTGAGCTATAAAAGGTGAATGTTGAATCCTTTCTAGTTCAACAAGGGCTTTGATGAAGCTCTTGGAAAGCGACTCGAGGCTATGAAAGATGATGAGTGGACGAGGCTCGACAAGAAGGTTAGAACCTTAATCCTGTTAAACCTTACGGATGATGTTCTCTATCATGTTATGAAGGAGAAGATTACGACTGAAATGATGGTAAAGCTAGAAAAGGTTTATACCAAGAAATCTCTAGAGAATCACATGTACGTGTTGATGCAGTTGTTCACCTTAAGGATGGCTAAGGGAACGAAAGTAGATGACCACTTGAGCACGTTCAATAGGCTAGTTTGCAAGTTGGTGGAGATTGATGAACCGATGAAGGATGAATATCAAGCATGTATCCTGTTGAATTCTCTTCCAGATTCATATGAGTCGTTTAGGGACTCTGTGTGCGCAGGGAGGGAAACCATAAACGTCGAGACCATTATCTCAGCCCTTCAGTCGAAGGCGATGAAAAAGAAAAGCGTTGACGTGGCTTCCCGTTATTCCTTAGAGACACTAGTTATGAGGGGAAGAAGTTCTGAGCATGGAGGATATTCGAAATCGGGATTTAAGGCCAAGGGCAAAGGGAAGGCTAATGTGATGTGCTAGAATTGTGGTCAAGAGGGACATATGAGAGAGGATTGTCAGAATCCCAGGTTGAAGCAAGAGAGTTATGAAAATTCTTCTGGAAAGAGAGCCAATACTGTAGAGGACGGTGGCTATCTTTGTAAAGTTCTAACTGTATTTGACAAGGGATCTCACGATAGTGAGTGTATCCTAGATTCAGGGGCTTCATGTCACGTTTGTTTTGACTAGAGTTCATTCACGATATACATGGAGTATGGTCGTGAATCGGTGTTTGTGGGTGATGGCTACACTCATAAGGTTGTGGGTATTAGTACGGTGCGCATCATGATGTTCGATGGGATTGAACGAGTCTTGGAAGATGTAAAGCATGTCCCCAAGATGAAGATGAATGTGATTTCTCTTGGTGCACTCGAGGTGAAGGGTGCGTGTTTATCGGCTGTGATCATTGTTGTGAAGTGATGAAGGGGGCACTCGTGTGTATGAAGGCACGGAGGTGTGGCCATCTTTACATGTTGATCGGGAGCACAATTCATGGTGGAGCTACAGGAAAGGTAGCGAGATCCACGGTTGCTCATATGTGACAAGTGCCCAAGGGCCACATGAGAAGAGCAGTAAAGGGCGTGAATTTGCAAGGTTAGGATCGATGGTAGTACGAGAAGCAATGGAGCTATAATTGAAGATGAGATGACGTTGCGAGGATGGTGTTGATTCGACGTTTAAAGCATTGGTAAAGATTGTTGGAGAGCCTTCAAAGCCGTGTGGCTCAGATGCACGTGAAGGTAGCAATTTTTGTGGTGCCCTAGACCGGTCAGCCGATCGGTCGTCAGGGGGCTTCGACTGGTCGGCTATGAGGCAGCGTGTTGATGTAACTCTTTGGACTGCTTGTTGTGTTGGGCGACCGATCGGCCGACCGGTCGAGCGCCCACGCTGGTTTCTTGCGCAACACGCGGGATTGCGTAAGATGTTGCTATTTTCGATTTTCTACATATTTAAGTGGGTTGTAAACGTGTTTAGTAACAATCCTAAGGCGTCTAAGGTTTGCTAATCGAGTTAGGAAGAGGGGAGAGAGTTGTGTGAGAGAGAACTTGGGGTTTTCTTTGTTTATTCATCGCTTGTGGGCTGTCAATCTCTGTAATCTTCTGTTATTCATAGTGGATTGCTTTGTGCCGTGGTTTTTTACCCGTTGAGGGGTTTTCCCAAGTAAAATCGGATTCTCTTGTGGTGAATGCTTGGTGTGATTGATTTTATTATGTTTCTCGTTTGATCTCTCATTACTTTGAGCGTTTCGGCTTCCGCTTCCGCTGCCGGTTTTCTCAACACTTCCATAGGGGAACCTTTTAAATGCCACATGAGACGCCCAATCATCGATTGGATGGTTCATTCAATGGCACTATCAGCAGCAAGCCATGGTGGAAGAATCTTGCTGATCCGATGATCCTAATTCATTAAATAGGGCCACTATTTTACAACCGACGTCCAATCATCAACCGGGATGGTTCATTCAATAGCCCTGTTGAGAGCAAGCCATGGTGCGAGAATCGTGTCGATCAGTTGATCCTAGCTCATTGAATGGGGCTAATATTTTACAACTAACCATTGTGTATGAACCATAGATCACATAGTTAAAATAATGAAACCAAAGTGCTAGTTTGAAAGCAGAAGCAATACAAAGTGGGATCTATCTACTAGATGTTTCAAAATGATGATTGGACTTGTTTTGTTTCTTGGCTCAATCTTGACTGTCCATTTTCCATGCTATTGATCGGATGCTTCGGAGTTCGGATCATTTGATTGGCATGAGTTTTGCACCATGACTTGGTGCTAATTGTAAGATGAATGAACGATTCAGATTGATAATAGGTCACCCAGCGTGGCAATTAAATGTTGGTGCTAACGTCTGCTAACGTCCTATGAGGGTGGGGAATAAGTTAAAAATTAATAAAAACTTCATTAAAATAATTAGAATTTCTATGAGCAATAATGTATATGGGTAATTCAATGTTCTGTCTCTCTAAAATCTTCATTTTTTAGGTAATCCAATGTTCTGTCTCTTTAAAAATTCACCTTCTACTCAATTCTGTTAATGAGTGGAGACTATTAAAGTATTAATTCCTATTTTTGCGATCACCCCCAAAACTCTCTTTGAATATAAAGTATGTTTTTTAATATAAAAAATGATTAATTTAATTTGCCTATAAAAATGAGTTTTTTTCTCCAAAACGCTTTTTAAATGTTTAATCAACTATTCAATTTTTTTAATACGGAGTTTAGCACCTATCATAAATCGATTTTCTTCACTTTCCCAAAATGAACGTCCTTTAATTTTTTTTCAAGCTTACTATGATAATTATGTGAAATATATGTGAAACATTAAATGCCACATAAAAATTTAGGCTTGGATCTAAAAATCAAACCCATCTATGAATTAGGTGAGCCACACCAAGTGAAATAGTTTGAAGGGAGGGCGTCACCGAGTACATTGTTTCCAATCCTGTGCTCCACCTGAATTGCGTATGAGGCTGATTTTTTTAGCCTAGGCCTAAAATCATGTTATATATTTGATTTTAGGGGTGACTAAAAGGGACATGCTAAATGCCATTTTCCAAAATTGATGTGAAGGGATGTGAACCTAAGCTCGGCCCCACCATCATGTATTTCCAAACTTCATTCCGACCATAGATGCATGATTCCAAATTAGATCTAAAGGCCAAAAATCAGGCTGAAATGTGATTCAGGTGGGCCACGCCAAAGGAAACAGTTGGATAAGAGACATGTGCCCTTGATTTTATTCAGAATCCACCATGATAATTATATGGAATCCACTCCAATTATTATATGAAAAACTAAAATTTAAGCCCATGCCCAAAAATCAGCTTTATCCATGATTCAGGTGGGCCATATGACAGTAAACAGTTTGGGGGTGTGAGCAGCTGAATTTTGGGCACTATGCAGACGCATCAGATATACGAAGTGAAGTTTGCATATACAAATCATGCTGGGTCCCCCGTGCTGGTTAATGTAGGCCTTACGCGGGTAAAAGCAGCCCGATCATAAATCAGCCCGTCCAGTTTGCAGGAGAAAATTGGATATATATATATATATAGAGAGAGAGAGAGAGAGAGAGAGGGAGAAGGTACTATTCGCTCGACGTCATGGGAAGTTCCCATGAGGTCGAGCTGTGTGGGCCCCGTTGTGATGTGTGATGGGCATTCACACCATCAGTCAGATGCACCATTCCATGTTGGGCCATGATCCTAAAACTCAGGCCAAACCATGACTTGGGTGGGCCACACCATAGACAACAGTTAAGAGTGGATATCCACCCATTGAAACCTTTATAATCTTTTACAGGATCGAGATGTAGTTGAGAAATCCAGTCCATCCATTATGCATTTCTCACTTAAAAAATAGGTCATACCAATTTTCAACTGTATCCAAAGCTCAGGTGGGCCTCAAAAAGTGCTTTTAAATGTTGTAAGCATGATTTTACATTGTTTCAGTTGGTATGGACCACTTGAGTTCTTGATACAGCTGATTTTTTGGATATCCCATAACCAATAGGGGACCCACCAAATTCATGGTGTGGATGTCCGATGCACATCACAGTTGGGCCCACACAGCTCTTACACACACACACACACTTGACCTCATCGACCTCATGGAAAGTTCCCATGAGGTTAAGTTGTGTGGGCCCCACTATGATGTGTGATGGGTATCCACACCATCAGTGAGATGCACCATTCCATGGTGGGCCATGGGCCTAAAATTCAGGCCAATCTATGACTTGGGTGGGCCACACCATATACAATAGTTAAGAGTGAATATCCACCCATTGAAACCTTTACGATCGTTTATAGGATCGACTGAGATGTGATTGAGAAATCCAGCCCATCCATTGTGCATGTCCCGCTTGAACAAGAGGTCACACCAAGTTTCAATCGTTTCCACAACTCAGGTGGGCCCCAACAAGTGCACACACACACACATACTAACAGTCCAACTAGTTAGCATATGGGGCCCACCATGGTGTTTGTATGACATCTTGATGTCCGATTCACATCATGGCGGGGCCCACACAGATATGGTACCATTCCCCCCCCCCCCCCCCCCCCCCCCCCCCCAACACACACACTGACATATTTATTATTTATTGCATTTCTTTGAAGAATTCTAATTAAACGGTCGACATGATTTGAACCATCGGGCATCCACGGCAGATGCATCTAGATAGACACCTGATTAATACATAACCTTGCCGTATGCACTGTGGAGAGATGGATCTACAATATTTTGATTCTACCAGCTGGTTGCTCTAAGCCTATGATAAGTGTCATTAGTTCCCTTCCCCCTTTTTATCTTTTCCCTTTTCTTTTTTTTATTTATTTCCATTTTGTATCTCCAGTACATTTTTTCTCACCATGAAATGAAATTCTGAAGCAATGGAAACCGGAGGCAGAAAAAGGGATCTTCCCAAGAATAATATGATAAATATCATGATATTTGGTGCAACCAAACACACCTGAAGAAAGAAATAGGTTGTCCACATGTTCATGTAATATTGGCCTATTGTTTTAAATGCTACATCCAATTACTAGGGTGGTTAATGGGTGTGGGCCTTGACAAAGCAAAATAACATGTTTGAATGGGTCCATTCCAGCAGGCTTGACGACAAAGGGCGCGGAGCACATTCCGAGAAGAACGTGCTTTTAAGAAAAGTCTAGATTTTTGTGCCAAAGTTCATGGATAAATCTGATTTTACCCAACGGTGCCTTGACTCATCTGGAATACCAAACTGTGATTGCTAGTGACTGAAATAGTTATCATTTCCATCTTGGGGCCTACATTGTATGTGTTTGACATCCAGCCATCCAAATGTACTTGAGTGAGACCCAGGAATATGTGTGAGACCATAGGAGCCCACCTCAATGTATGAATTGTATATCTGCTTTTCCAGCTTATTTTAGTTCACAGTACCAAAAATAAAGCAGATGCAAATTTCTAGTGGACCACCCCATAAGAAGCAGTGGTTAATAACTATTAAAAACCTTTTGTGAGTCACAAAAGTTTTCTATCAACCTGATATTTGTTTGTTTTTTTTTTTTTTTTTTCCTTTCATCCCGGCTTGCATGACATTATCAACAAATTGGATGGTCAATAAACATTATTATGGTGGAAGGCGGGAAGTTTTTAATGGTAAGCTTCAATGAACACTATTTCCTTGATCCAACTAAAATTTGCATCTACTTCATTTTTGGGACTGTATCCTAAACTAAGATGAAGAAACAGATGGACAGCATGGATAAACTACGAATCCATCCATGTGGGCCTTAGGTTCAGGGTCTCACCCACACCGCTGGTTCAGGCAACCAAGTTGCTCTCAAGGAAGGTAGGCCACCAGATATTTTAAAAGACTGAACAACCCAAGTTCAATAGAAGAAATGTACACTAATAAAAGGTTAGGATTGTCTAATCAATCTGCTCGGACTATGCTGTGCTCAAGGAATTTCCCGAATTATGGATGCTATTGTTGATTAATCTTAGCCTTTCAATTTAGCTGTCGACATGATGACCACTAATTTTTTTTGGGACCCACTCTGTAATTTTAGGGCTATAATTAATGATTCATCCTTCATTGACCATCTTATTTAAACCATACTTTTTAGATAAGGTGGGCCAAGCTAATGAGTGGGCTTGCCTGGTTTTGTGTGTGGTCGTCTGGGAGCGGATTAGGCGAGACCCGGATCCACCGTGGTGGGTGGGATCGCTCCTGACTGTGGAGCCACTGTGATGTATGTGACTAAATCCATACCGTCCATCCGCATTGAAAGTTCATTTTAGATCACGATCCAAAAAATGAAGCAGTTCCAAATCCCAGATGGGACATAGTACAGGAAACAGTGGTGATCAACCATTAAAAACTTCCTGTGGGCCACAAAAGCTTTGGATCAAGATGATATTTATCTAGTGTCTTCATCTAGGTGTTTGAGACCTTATCAACAGCTTGGATCGCAAATAAACATTTTGGTGGAATCCATAAAGTTTTCAATGGTAGAGATTCAATCACGACTGTTTCTGTGGTGTGGTCCACCTAAGATTTGAGTCAGCTTCATTTTTTGGATCGTACCCTAAAATGATCTTTCAAAATGGTTGGACAGTGTGGATTTAAGACACATACATCACTGTGAGCCCGGGGTCTCACCCAATCTCCCATGGTCATCTTCAAAGTTGGGGCCACATGAGCAGTGTTGTTCTGTTGGGCCTGGGCCTGATTGATGGGCTTTCATAATTCAAATAAGCATAAAGTGGCCCACTTAATAAATGGGTTTGACTTTTAGGCCCAGGTCCAAAAAATTGAACTTTGGTATGAATAGTCAATCAGAAATCCACCTAACGGCCATCAATGGTCTATACAAGTGGTCAAGATCATCCAACAGGTGTCCCACACAGTGGGGGCTTAATCCAATCTGAATTAATCAGTTTGGATCCCATTTCGATGGGTCCTTTAAGTACCTTATTTAGCTGTCATACATACATCGCCATTGTTATAGTCTTATAATCTTATTCGTTAATTGAGGTTGGCTATATGAATCACTTTTTGCCTTTTCACTCTATTACTTGGCATAACATTTAAGTAAGCCATAGGCCATCAAGACTTTTCTTTATGCTTTTACCTGCCATGTTGAGCCTTCTCTTGTTATATTTCACCATATATTGTTTAAGTATAAAAATAACTTCAATAATAGGCATTTCTTACATTGAACCAAATTGATATTTTGATATATTCATCTCTCTTTATCTTTGTTCAATTACTGTTTTCTAAAGTTTTATTGCATGGCTTATAAATTTAATCTTGCGATAATGAGTGTAGTTTCATGCATCTCTTTTATTTTTATAAATATATATATAATAGTTTTTTTTCTTTATTTATTTAGCACTTTCTTCAATCTTAGAATCTTATCGAATAAATTTATCAGTTAGAATAACTCAATATTCACTGTACACTTCGAAACCTCTTATGTATTCCAATTTGTCTGGGGCCTTTCCTGTTTTTATCTTTTTTAGTACTCTTTCCACTTTAGATATCCTAATACTAGGAAAGTATCTATGAACCATGACATCATTTGAGTTTATAGTTTCTTTTATTTTTATGATTTCAGAGTAATTGTCATTTAAAATAGTTTTAAAAACATCTTCTCCATCTTTCATTGATCTCGTTACCTTTGATTGGTCACCTTTGGTCATTACTCCTAATGCATCTAACATTATTTACATCCTTACTCTCCATATATTTTATTTTGCAATTTAATAGATCACTCCGCCATAAATATTTTGTCTTTAGCCGACAAGACTAAAAACTATGTTTTCAGAATATAATTTTGACTATATAATTGTACTACACGTTGTTGCTGTTGTGGGCCCTATCTTAATGTGTTAATGGCATCCACTCCGACCATCATGCATGCTCCTTTTCATTTAGCCATGGGGCCAAGAATCATGCTATTCCCAAACTTAAGTGGGCCATAACAACATAAAAAAATGAACACTCTGTCTAAGTTTTCATTTAAAAGCCATTTATTTAACTGTTAAGATTGCATATTGGAGTGGCATAACCAACCAATAAGTGCTCAGAAGACGAATGGTCCAGATCATTAAAAGATGGGCCGTTTAAAATTTTTGAAGAAGGCACTACTTTGTTTGCCTGAGCATCATTCACTTGTTACCACATAGCACATGCAAGATGGCCTTTGATTAGATAGTTCCACCTTGACATATCTCCTAACATCTTGAAATCCTCACGATTGGGATTTTTACTGCTAAATTCTTCCGGAATTTGCTTTTTTCCGAACAATGTCCGATCGAGGGAGATGCTTTTTGAAAGAGAAACTACCAAACATCCTCGTCTATTTTATTCTTTAAAGTAGCATAGTCAAGACCAGTAAAGTAGTAGTGCACACATAACCTATTTATATATAACATCCAACCCATCCACACATGCAAAATGACATCCAACCCATCTAACATATGCAACTCATCACAATGATCATAAGAATAAAAATTTAGCCAATAAAATAATCAAATGGGCCACACTAGAATTTGGGTGTTTCTGAGTGGTGTAAATTATCTTTATATATATATATATATATATATATATATATATATAGATATATATATATATATATATATATATATATATTAACCAACCCTAATTTCCTTGCTAGTCTACCATGGAGGCGTGAATAAGGCCTTCAAATGATGTTATTGTGCTAAAATCAAGAGATTTTTAAATGTTTTCATTTTTTGTATTTTTTTATTTTCAATCTTTTTTAATTTCCATCACGAAGATACAATCCTAGAATTACAAAATTTATTTAATTTTAACAATTACTACTTTTATATTTAAACTTTGAGATTTGCTCGAATATGCAGAACGTCATGCAATAAGACACATTGAAACTCTTGTTGTTGGATTTAAACTCAACGAGTTCATGTGGATGAGATCCACCCCGTCCATCCGGTGACCCACCTTCTTTTTGGGTACAGAGCCCAAAAATCAGGCGGATTAAACACTCAAGTGAGATACACCATGGGAAAAAAAAAATTGAGATGCAAGCCATACCTTTAAAATCGTCCAAACTGTGTGTGGGTTCCACTGTGGTATCTATAAGCCATCCAATCCACTCAGTCCGACGCATCACACCAGGATGAATGAATCCCAAAAATCAGGACATTCCAGTACTCATGTGGGCCACACCACATGAATTTAGAGATTTTATGTGCAATTTTACACCATACCCTATGGTGTGGTCCACCTAACTTTTGGATTGGACTGATTTCTACCATCTGTGGTGAAAGTATCACGGCTCACATTCTGGACGGGACGATTCTGATGATCTAATACAAGTTGGTCCCATCATACGGCTCGGGGCTAACATATGCCACATGGGCTAACCCAATCCAGGGCCAACTGATGAACGGCCCACCATTTCGGGAGCGGATTGCCTGTGACTGTGTGGGGCCCATAGATGTCTGTGACAAATCCACTCCGTCCATATGTTTTGAAAGACCACATTAGGACAGGATTCTAGAAATCAGGTAGATCCAATACTCATGTGGGCCATACCACACGAAACAGTGGCGATTGAACACCTGACAGTGACAGAAGTTTTGTATCAGGATGATATTTGTTCCTACCGTTTATCTGAGTGGTAATAATTCTATGAACGGTTTGGATGGAATATAAACATCATGTTAAGCTCCAGGAATATTTCGACGGTGTACGTTGCTGTTCCTACTGTTTTGTTGATGTGGCCCACTTGAATCTTGGATCTGTCTTATTTTTAGAATCCTTTCCCATTGTGGTCTTTTAAAACAGATGGACGGAGTGGATTTATCACGGACATCTCTATGGGCCCCACACAGCCGCTGCCTACCTTTTCACACTTAGCACACGCGCACGTACGGGCCGGCACGTGCAGGTGCGCCCATTTTTCTTAGTGCGTTTCCAGGACGCCGAAAAGACTGAGACTTCACTTCTCCATTTCAGAGAGAGAGAGAGAGAGAGAAGAAGAAGAAGAAGAGAAGAAATGGCGAGAAATTTCTGCGATTACCGAATCCTTCTAATCGCAGCAGCAGCTGCCTTCTTCTTCATCCAGGTATTTTCACTCCCATCTCTTCTCCTTTTAGATTCACACTCTGTTGGAGATGATCACGATTTTGCCACTGAGCTCCCGGATGTTCCTCGTGTAGCGCAATTCGCTCTTATTTTCAATTCCGGATCTTGAAATTTTTCTCTGTAATCAGTCTCCTTATTTGTTGTAAATTGCTGCGGATGTTTGTCGGTATCTTCGATTTTACATTTTCAGTTTTGTCTTGGATTTAACGAATGAAACGTTGGAAACCCGAAATGGAATTCTTAACACGGAAAGAGAGATTTGAATTTTGAAATCCACCGTCGAATTTAGAAATTCTGATTTACTGAGAGTAGATGTGGAAGCGACAGTGAGGATCTTAGTCGGAGTTTGGATGCTCAACTGAATCAAAACATGATAATTGGATCCGATAATCAATAAATGAGCCAAGTGGGGGGCTACCTCCTGCTGGATTTGGTCATTCCTGTGAATTGAATAAATTGTATTTTTTGTTTTTTGAGGATTGTAGTTGGTTCAATTTGAGAATCAAAACACACCCTTAGCTAGAAAAGAAAAATGGGTTTTAGTTAAGTTGGAGGTCTGCAGTAATGGGCTTTGAATGAGATATATGAATGTCCTGATGTCGGGAAGAGATTTAGGGGTCGTTTGGATGCCTGTGATTTTTTAAGTTGTAAACGGCTTAGCTGCTGTTTGGTAAACCGAAAAATAAGGTCTGAACATTAACTTAAGTGTTGAAATCTTAAAGTTTTGAATTTTAGTACTTATAAGTACTGAAAAATCTGTTTGGTAATTTGTCTGAAAAGTCTCAATATCTGAAAATAAGTATGTTTTTTGAACAAAAACTTGTTCGGTAAACAAAAATCACAAATATTTGAAAATTAGCAAATTGTCATATTTGTCCCTATTGTTTCATAATACAAGGTTTGCCAGAGAGAAAAATAGGTCAATCTAGTGACCACATCACACAGTGTCCAGGGTCAAACCATTAATCCATTAATCCATTGATCCACCCAGCATGGCCAAGCCTGTAATCGGGTGATCAGATGACAACCTGACCGTACAAGCTGCTTACATGATTGCATGGGAAGGCACATCAAAATGAGG
The DNA here is from genome assembly GCA_003013855.2 of Liriodendron chinense. NCBI lineage: Eukaryota > Viridiplantae > Streptophyta > Magnoliopsida > Magnoliales > Magnoliaceae > Liriodendron > Liriodendron chinense. Next base: position 8,907,644 of record ML058446.1, read on the forward strand.
GCCCCACACAACCATCATGGGTTAGACATGTGGCAACATCACCCACCAAGGGTGGGTGGGCCTTACATATGCTACATGTATGTTCAGTAATCGCAGACCAATCAGGGATCAAAACACACATTCACATGATTATCAAAGCAACATGAATCAAATTCAACTGCCCCAAAAAAATCAATTAAGGTCCATAGACTGATCTGATTGAATCTCCATAACGAGCGCCCCAAAGACTAATATGAGTTGACGGATGATTCCAGGATGTGCACATTGGGCTAGGGATCAAGTTTAGGCCGAATTCGTCTTCAGATTTGATCAAAACAGTCCGTTTTCAGACAACTTTTAACAATGGACGGTCCTGGATTTCTATGAATAGATCTGGACACCTAGTGTCCGATTCGACCTCTCCAATCCCACGTGCATGTCCTAAACAACACTCCAATAAAATTTCATCACAATCAGATCACTAGATTTTGAGATATAGCCTTGTTGTCAAATAGCATAAGCGATTATAGGCGACCCAAAGGGCTTGTGCGCATATGCGATTGCATAACGCATATGCCATTGCACAACCCTCCAAAAAATTTCATTTTTTTATCGCATATGTGATGGCATAATTGCATAACCGCATAAGCGATTGCATAATCACATATGCCATCGCATAATGCCTCATATGCCACTATGGCATATGCGATCTATGCTCCCAAAATGGCATATGCGATACTGCGATTGCATATGACAACAATGTATATGGCCCACCCAATGTAGGTAATTGCTTGGTCAACGGAGAGTCGATCTTATCCATCTAATAACTTTGCGGTTTGACCTTTCATCAGGGCAAACGACGCCACCTTTCAAAGCTGACATCAAGGACTACCATACCATTGACTTAGATGTCTCAAAGGAGAGCTTTAGATTGTCCAAGTGTGGGCTATAAGTCAACTGATGTTACCTAGGATTACGGATGCATGCACCTAGACATCCCAACTTGTTTAAGCTAAATCTCAGCCATTCCATGTCCATTTGGGGTGTGCGACCACTCGTTACGAAGCTATCAACAAATACTACAAGATGTGCAGTTAACATTTTAGTTTAGATCACAATAGTGGGTCAAAAGTGGGCTGCAATCTAGTTGTCTAGCAATGTCCAACAAGATGGCGTGCAAGACGTTTGCATGTCTAAAATAGGTGGGCCCCACACAATTTTTAAGGGGGGCCAGGGGTGTGGGGTCCACACCACATCAAATCTACACATGACCCACAAGTTACATGTTCCAAGTGGGCCCCACAAAATAGTTTAGGTGGGCCCACACGGTCACACGCATAAGGATGGGTTAGATTTGCACTTGAGTGGGTCCCACATAGATCCCATATTTTTGAAAAAATTCATGGCAAACATGAATTAGGAAGTCATAATATCCTAATAGAAATAAATACCTCTCAATAGGGCAATATTCTAATTAGTTAAAGATAAAGAGAATCAAGGGAAAACAAGTTGGAATAGGAAACTTCCAAAGTGACTTGCGTAAGGGGAAAGGAGTGCCGTACGACACCCCTTGCACAGGCTTGGATTCATACAGGATGTATTTACGGTGGGCCCTACTCCAAGCTACGCGGGCATGATCCCCTCCGACCATTATCTTCTCCATGCTTGTAAACCCCAAGGTTACACACTCTGTCTCTCCGTCTGCATGGATCCATATGGATGATGTGGAACTCGTGATGCAAGATCTCACATAAACACTATCATCTCGGTGAATTTGAGCCCACCATGATGGACCTTAAGGTATTTATAATATGTGTAATGATTCTCTCATCAAAACTATGAATATTTATGACCCATCTTATGTAAACAATGGGAATCATTTGAAATATGGAACCTTCCATCATGGCCCACCCACACCACATCCACATAATCCAAAACTATTAAACGAAAGGGCAATATACATAAGATGGATCGGATGAGAGAGAGAGGGAGAGAATTTAGTAGGTTTTGAAAGCTTGAAAGGGTAATGTTGTCATTTTAATTTATTGGTAGGGATATTTTCGTGAACATTTATTCAAAAGTTTAAGGGAAAATCACTTACTGCATTCAATGATAAGTGATAAGTGGAGGGTTGGTAGCTGAAAAAAATCATGAATTTTCAGTGAGAATTAAAATTAAGTGCTTAATTTTTTTTATTTATCAAATAGTATGAATTTTGAAAATCGCAGTTTTTAGTGAAAAGTGCTGAAAATTAAGTTTTACCAAATGGCACCATACACTTGAAAGTGTTTACTTACACCTGTAAGTCACTTTTAGTTGTAAGTTGTTTACATGCTTGCCTGTTTGGATGTAAGTTGTAAAGTATTTACAGGTAAACATTTTTGTGCTTGGATTACCGGCAAAGTGTTTACAGGTAAGAAAGTTTATATTCACATCAAACAGAGCTTGAAGCCGGGAATCACTAAAAAGTCTTCAAATCTCATAAAAAAAGCTTGATATACGATATGCCATTGGGTTAAACCCATCTAGATAAATCTTTGAGCTGATTTTTAGGCTAAACTAATCATCAAGTGAGCCACACAAGTGGACCAACATATTTAACACACTCGTAATATGGAACAGTTACTGAATACAAGTAACAAGGAAATTAATAATAGTAATTAAAGGTCTAAACATAAACTTTAATAACTCACATTCATAAAAACATTTATTAGGAGACCATTTTCTCCAATCATGTGTATGTTATGCTAGACTCAACTTTAAGGAACACCACAGCTAAATGTGCCATTTGTAAGGTATTTGTTGGCCCTCCACAACAATTCATCATCGATAGTTGCCATACTCTCCAACTCTTCCCATACTTTTGTTAACATTTCGATTTTTAAGCCGATGTATTGTCATTGAATCGCAAAGGCGATCAAACTTCTACACCAAACTCGCTACAGGAGTCACTTTCTTTTTCTTTGTTGGCCTTGGAGTTGAGGTTCCTACATTTGGATGACCGCTTCCCCCTACTTGTTGAGGTTGAGGATAGGTCCCATCTGAATATGCATCATCCATGGGCGCATATGAATGATATGGCTAGGTCTTTGCTTTGTCAGTTTCGGCAAGAGTGCGTGATGTGTTTCCTTTAGGGCTTGTTTGGTACGTGGGCTTAGGATGGATTAAGTGGGATGGAATTGCATTTGGTTCCATGCAAATTCCATGGGACGTTTGGAGACACAGGAAGGAATGGATTAGGTGGAATAAAATTGCATTTGGTCCCATGTGGGATTTCTGGTGGATTTTAAAATCCACTACACCTGTGGGCCCCACATTGATGCATGTGTTTTATCCATGCGGTCCATCCATATGTATCATTTACACTTGACATTTGAGTTGTATACGTGTGCAAGTGACCGACATCAATTTTGAATCTGGTCTGTTGATTACAAATCCATTGTCTGCCGGTTTTGCTTAATACGGTGTTTTTGCTTGAGGAAGAATCTGATCCCAAACATGGGGATGTATTTCTAGACATGCAATCATTGTGCAATGATGGTGTTAATCCCATCTAATGCAATTCAATACCATTTAATCCCGTAGGCCAAACAGGCCCTTAGCATAATTGTCTCTGCATATAATCTCAAATTCCTTGTAGAGTGAGAATGACTTGGTTTTTATTTTTTGGACCTCAGGTTTTGTCTGTGAAATAAAAAGAGTTTAGAAATGAGATACTCTTCATACTCTTAAATGTAAAAAATGTCTGAGACATGAAATATTCTTTTAACTTACCTTAATAAATTCATTCCAAACCTCTAAGCCAAGGAATATTAATAACTTAATAAATTCAGTCCAAGCCTCTATCTCCAGATACTCTTCATACTTTTATTCGTTGTAGTCTTCATCAAAATTGTAATTTTTCTTCAGATATTGTAAACGGTTCTTGGAGTTTTTAGTAGCCACATGTACACAAAACGGCTCATCCATTGCCTTTGCTACTTTATTCATTATAACTTCCCTAAAACAATGGCCAAACCAATGTTATCAAAATCATATGATTCATATCTTACACCCAAATCGCAAATCCTAAATAATCGTACGATTATCATACGAATCGTTCAATAATCGTATTGAATCATAAGAAATTCATGGACCGCCTAAATGTACCCCAAAAAAAAACTTTAAAAATCAATTTTTTATTATTTTTTCTTTTTCTTTGTACCATTTTGCTCATAAAATATGAAAAAGGCTCCCCCCTACTAAAAATATCCTCATTTTTTTCTTGAGAGAGAGAGAGAGATGGGGATTTTGATATGTAAAAACCTAAAACAAAGAAATCAAGATATCTTTTTATTCATAATGGAATTGAATGCCATTTTTTCTAATATAATTTTACACAAGAAAGGTACGAAAGAATAAAATTTTTAGAGGACTCTTGTATGTCTTTTAAGGCAAATTTTTCAAAAGACAATAAAAAAAAAACAAGGAACAAGACAAGAATCCTTTACCATCATGATATGCATATCGTATACATTTTCTCAATTGATAATATCATGATATGTGTTTTTTATAATTTTTTTTGTAAATCAGAAAAAAATCTTACGATTTATGATACGATTTGCGATTCGATACAATTCAACCCCTATTATGATTTACGATACGATAACAATTTTGACAACATAGGGCCAAACTACTTCCTCGACCAGTAGGTTTGCCATATGTTCATCCATATATGAACAATACGATAACAATTTTGACAACATAGGGCCAAACCTCTTCCTCGACCAGTAGGTTTGCCATATGTTCATCCATATATGAAGTCCAATTGACTTGTACGTTGTTGCTGCTGCTGCTTGCATTTAAAGCTTGCTATAGCCTACATGCTTAAAATGTTCACATTTGCAAGTAAGATAAGGTACAAAGAAACAAGATCGAAATGGAGTTAGGAATAGTACATAAAATGCAATAAAAAAAAGAAAACTAATGCATTCATATTTCAAATAACAATTGATTCATACAATGTAGTCACCATTTACATTCTTAAAGAAGCATTTCCGGAAAGCAATCAATTGATATTCTATCAAGGTCAGTTGCTGCATCTCCTATTGTAAATGCTTTCCATCTCAATTTCTCCCTCCTAGCTCTCACGGATTCGCTTTCTCACCACTTTCATTTTTCTCCTAGCTACTTTCAACTTCTTCCTTGCTACCTCCATCTTCCTCCACACCACCTCCATCTTCCTCGCCACTGCTTTTATTGATAATTTTGTAAACCAAGCTCTAGATCACGAATCTCATTTAGAATATGATTGGGTAAGACATAACATGAAAAAACTTTATTGACATGTGTATTTATTGGATAAGCGGTGGTTGTCCTTAATATAGGAAATTGTTGCCTTCAACACCCCAAAGGCACGTTCTATGGCATTTCGCAATGACAGATGATAAAGATTAAATAACTCCACCGTAGGCTCATAACCCTGTTTGAATTTCTTTAGATGATGCCAAACTTCACAAAAGGGTGCTGAGAAACCAAGCATGTTCAAAAAATTAGAATAAACTAATTAGTATTTGCCGAGAAATTGAGCTAGGGGATATTTTGGTGAAGATCTAGACACTGGATTTAAAGGTAGAAGCTATCTCAAGACTGCTTGAATTGGTTGGAGGAAGAGATCAAATGGAGGCAAAGATCGAGGGCAACCTGGCTTAAGAATGAGGACGAAAATACATAATTCTTCCACAGTATTGCTAGCACGCAGACTATAAGCAATAAGGTTGGAAGCATGGTGGTGGATGGCAGAAGAGTTGAAGAGAGAGCAAGTGTGCGATGCGGTGGCTAACTACTATAGATCCCTTCTCATCGACAATGGGTGGGTGAGACCTGCTCTTGATGATCTAGGGTTTGAGTGCCTTTCTGACATAGTCGCAACCTCTCTTGAGAAACTTATTTCGGAAGACGGAATTAAACTGGCAGTAGATTCCATGGAGAGGAGACCTGACAGCTTCCCACCGGCTTTCTTCAAAGAATTTTGGGATGTGGTGAAGGGCAATATAATGGATTTCATGGTGGAGTTTCATGGGAGGGGTTGATTGTCGACTGAGTTGGGAGCTTCCTTCATTGTCATTATCCTGAGGGTGTCAGGGGCGGACAACTTGAAGGATTTTAGGCTGATCAACTTGATTGGGGGGTCGTTTAAGATCCTCACAAAAATGTTGGCTTCCAGATTCGGGGTGGTCTTGGCCGGCATTATCTCCAAGAACCAGGGTGCATTCATTGCAGGCAGACAACTTCAAGATAGTGTGTTAATAGACCACGAGTGCATCGACTCTTGCTACAAGGAAGGTGTGAAAGGCATAATGTGTAAACTAAACAGAGAAGGCATATGATCACGTCAATTGGAAGTTCTTGGACTACTTAACTAGGACGAATGGGATGCGGGCCAAAGTGGAGGGTTGGATGAGTGAGTGTATTCGGTCGGCTAAATTTTCAATTTGGTCAACGGATCCCCCAAAGGTTTTTTTAGGTTATCAAGGGGTATTTGACACGATGATCCCTCTCCCTCCTTGTTTGTTGTGGTGTCAGAAGCTTTGAGCAAGATGTTAGCTAAAGGTCAGGATGCAAACATCACTTGTAGATTCAATGCTAACAGGGTGAACGCCCAATTTCCCCTCTCCAGTTTGCCGACGACACAATGCTTTTTTTGAAGCAAACAAAATTATGGTGTGAAGCTCAGAATGATAATATTATGTTTGAAGCAGTCTTAGGTCTAAAGATAAATATTGCAAAAGGTGAGATGTTGGAGGTGCTTATGTCCAAGGAGGAAGTTGAGTGGATGGTAGGGATTTTTGGATGCCGAGCAGAGCAGGGGCTTTCACCTCTACCTATCTTGGGTTCTCCCTTTACATAGGGAAGCCGTCAAAAAACTTGTGTAGAGGTTTGAAAGGAAGCTTTCAAAGTGGAAAAGTTGGTACCTTTCTTTGGTGGCAAGTCACCCTCATTAAAGCAACATTGCCAAATCTCTCATTATATTTCATGTCCCTACTTAAATGCTCGAAGTCAATTTTGGTTAGGATGGAAAAGTAGAGGCGTGACTTTTTGTCGCATGGATCAAATGATAGGAACGGATTCCATCTTCTGGAGTGGAAAAATGTGTGTAGACCATATGAGGAGAGAGGGGCTGGTAGAAGGGACTTAGAAAATATGAATTTGACTCTCACGAGAAAATGGCTTTTGTGATTCGGGACAGAGAAAGACTCCTTGTGGCGCAGGGTCATAGCAGAAAAGTATGGGTATAAGAAGGGGGGTGGGTAGGGCTGTCAATGGGCCGGGCCTGGGGTAGGTCTTGGCCCGGATTTTGCACCATTTTGGGCCGGGCTGGCCCTGTGTAAAATTCTGATTTTTCAGGTCCGAGCCCGACCCATTGACATCCCTAGGGGTGGGGGGGTTAAGGACTCACATCTCTATGGAGTCTCATGGGTTTGGAAGGGGATCTCTAAGCTAAAAGCCAATGTTTAGCTTGGGGATCAGCTTCTTTATCGACAACGAGGAGAGTTCGATTTTGGGAAAATGTGTGGGTCGATGAATCCTCCAACAAGTGTCCCCTAGAGTAGCATGCCTCTCTACAAGAAGGAACATCCTGGTATCCAGCTGCTACTCTTAGAAAATGCTATGGTTTGGTCTCCACCATGCCGAAGGAACGTGATGATGAGGAAGTGGAGGAGTTCATGAGGCTTCTTGATCGCCTTCACCTTTGTATGCCGGTGAGAGAAAGGGACAAAATGATTTGGCTAAATGAAAGATCTGGTTGCTTTTCTGTTTGGCCCTTCTACAGTCTTCTGCAACACTTGAGCAGGGATGGCTCCCGAGTGTTCACAGCCAACGTGTGGCACTACGGGCTCCCCCGAAAGTTACAATCTTCAGATGGCTAGTCGGAAAAGGGAGAAATGTATTCCATAATGGTAACGGTTGCCGTAATGGACACCACTGTTTCCTTTACGATATGGGGTGTAACGGCTGTTATGGTCTCTCTCTCTCTCTCTCTCTCTCTCTCTCTCTCTCTCTCTCTCTCTCTCTCTCTCTCTGTTTTTTTAAATTGAAAAAAATCTGAAAAACCTATATCAGCCTCATAACGGTACATTATGGGGCCATTACGGCCTTTACAAGGGGCGTAACAGGCTGTTACGGGGCCTGTAACGGCCTTTACTGATCATTTTTTCCATAATGGCCATTACAGCCTTTACGGCCCTGTAACATGTAATGGTTGCCACCATTATCTTTACATAACGGCCTTTACGGCTCTGTAACGGTCTTTACGGCACACCATGAATCCTCATCATAGACGAACTCCAAAGGCGATCAATGGTGTTGCCCAATGTGCGCGTGATGTGCATGGCGAACGCTGAGACTGTAGATCACCTCTTCATCCATTGCCCGTTGCTAGGCAAGTGTGGAACTGTTTCTTCAGAATTTTTTACAATCCTAGGTGATGCCAAAATCGGTTGGGGAGTTATTTTTGCTTTGGCACGACGTGGGGCTAGGGAGAAATGTAAAAGCTATTTAGATATTGGTTTTGCTAGCTTCTTTATGGGTTATTTAGGGAGAAAGAAATGGGAGGTGTTTCCGCAATGAGTCCCTTAAGGTGGAGGAGGTTTTTTGAAAAGCTCATCTTCTTATTGTGGAATGGGCTTCTTGTATTAGTCATTGGAAGATTGTAATTTTTCTTTCTTCGGCTGTAGCCTTTGCACCGTCCCGAGTCCCGACGCTTTTAACAAAATTATCATTGCTCTTTAGAAAAAATAAAAATAAAAAACTTAGTATTTGCCTATGAAGGGCATAGATTAGAAGTCATTAAATTGTAATTGTCATATTTACTAATTAATTGTTCTGTATGGGTTGACTTGATACCTTTTGGGACAATCAATTTGTCTTTTCGTGTGAGAGCATTTGCAGTATCCGTTGATCCTTCCCTCGTTGCTAAATCGTATTGGAATTTTAAATTGAAAGTGAAACTTGCCTACACATTCTGAAAAATAAATCCCTTTCAATTATGCCACTTGGCTTGCTCTTTTAAAGTGACCATTGCTGCAGTGTGTGCACGCTATCTATGGCTCCAATACCATTCTAATAGAGGAAACTATAGCTTATAAATAAAATAGAAAATATGGAGTCACTAACTTGAAAATAAGGGGGAAAAAACCTTGTACTATACATTATTGCAGGAGGCACCCCATTCCCGAATGGTTTCAACAGTTCAAACTGTAGTCTGATGATTGCGTTGAGTACTTTGTTGGAGTGGCAACTTATTGTTTTCGCGGAGTGGTTGAAATGGTGTTAAACGACACAATTCTTGACATGATGGCTAACTATATGTAGAAAAATCATCAATTCTTCTTGTAGAGTGCTTCGCAGGTTACTATTCTCTTGTAAGTTGTATTATGTTTAGTAGGCGAAAGAAAGTCTGTTTCTGCATGCCGATGTTACTGTAGCATGTTCAACTTGGTCCATTGATAATCGTATCTACAGCCTGAGCGCCTGTTCAGTTTCGCCGATGTTGTGGTGCTTCTTCTACCATATAGTTATACTTATATCAAGAAATCAATAATACCCCAACTGAGGTTGTTGCAACTATGATATTAAAGTCCATATCCGAATCTGATTCCAAAATGTCAGAGTCTGAAATCTCTGAGTCAGAACAGTTCAAAATGTCAGAGTTTGAAATCTCCTCGTCTGACATGTCAACTTGACATTGGACAATTAGTAATTTGATTATCTAACAATCAGACAGAGTTTGATATTGGAAGTGTGTGTTGGTTTATGCGCCATACTTAATTAATGATTAAAATGAATTCTATAACTGGATGGTCATATTCCAACAAACAAGTGCCCCTGGATACAAGATTAATAATATCCAATGGTCCTATTTTAACAAACAAGTGCCCTTGCATAAGAGATTAACCTATTTTCACAAACCAGTGCCATTGGGGACTATGCAATCTGTCTATCATGATTCATGTGCATCTCCTCATCTTCTTCTTAGCCCCCAAAAATCATGATCTAAATTTCAAGTGGGCCACACCAGAGAAATGTACATGATGGATGGTATGGATTATTTTGTCCATCACAGTGGGCCCTATAGATTCTGATATTTTTTTAAAGATGGGCATTCCATCCGGACTGTTCCATGTTGTGTGGCCCACCCAATCAATCAATCCACTGATTTGTTTGGTGCCCTAAGAGTGCATTACATGACACACAGAATGGATAGATTAGATCTCCTGTGCACATCACCATTGGCCCCAAATTTGTGGCATGTGTGTCAACCGTGCACTCTGCCTGAGTATACAAAAAAGAGGAAAACTTTGATACACTGCTAGAGTGTGATGGATGATATGCAGGCACTTAGAAATTGCAGTCGTGGCATACAAGTAGCCAAATTAAGCCGTCTAAATTATTGTAACTGGTGTTGGTGTATCATGAAACAAAAGTTAAGCTTTTTTGTTTATCTCACTATTGGATCAGTAGACGTTTATTAGACGGTTAAAAGTGAAAGAAATCCAACGGTCCTATTTGCATAAACAAGTGTCCACGAATCAGAAATTAGGATTATTCGATCTCAGCCCTGTGACTTGGAAATGGTGAGCTGCACAATGTAGTCAATTTTATTTGTGTTAATCTATGCCACAAGTGCAATTTCTGAGTGCCTGCACATCGAAGGTCAGACACAACTTGAGTATCATATGGCCCTGTAAATGGGTTGCGGATTGCTCACAACTGTGATGTCCGCATGAGCCTGTGTAACCCAAGGCCTTGTGGGGACTGTAATGTCCAAGTGAAATCCACTTCGCTTGCACCAACTTATGTTGGGATGAGAGACCAAAATGAGGCAGATCCAAGATCCAAGGGGGGCACACCATTCCAAACAGTGGGGAGGGAAACACCAACTGTTGAAAGTTGAAACCTTCTTGGGGTTCATGGTGTTTTTTTTGCAATCCAAGCCAGTCCATAAGGTGATTCTCACCAGGGTGAAGGAAAAACACAATTATAAGCCAGCTCTAAAACTTCAGTGGGCCCCAATAGGGTTTCAATCCCACTGGTTCTTGTGGTGTGGCCCAATTGAGTTTTGGATTGGCCTCAATTTTGGGCTCACATCCTAAGAAGATCTGGCAAAATTGATGGATGGAGTGGATGTCGACATCACAGCGGGCCTCATCATGCTTTGGGTTACACGGACTACGTCTAACAGGGATTACATGCAACTTGCGTCCTCTTTCTTCTTCTTGAAAACCCTCTCAGAAAATGCACCTCTCTAAAATGAAAATGGAGGAAAAAACCCAACAGAGAGAGAGAGTGTCCTGCTTGGCTTTTAAGTGGTAAAGTGTTTATAGATAAACAATTTATGTGTTTGGCTAATTTGTAAAGTGTTTAAAATGTATAAAGTTGGTAGTCACACCACATAGAGCTTGGGCTGGTAAGTCCGGCCAAAATCTTCAAATCGCATAAAAAGCGTTTGATTCCTTTTTGCATTCCTTTTGCACTCTAGGAGAGCATCAAGGGATGCACATGCTGGACTGATTGGATATCCTGGACTTGTCTCAGTGGGGCCCACAAACAATCTGGAAGGTTTTTAATGGTGGGCGTCCATCCTAACCGTTCCCTATTGGGTGGTCCAACTGATGATCAATTGGCTTGTTTTTGGGGCCTTAGGAGAGCATGAAGGGACACATAAGATGGATGAATTGGAGTTATTGTACACATCACGATAGGCCTCACAAAGCATGCGTGTGCAATGCATCAACCATTGTTGTTTGCTATGTATAATGTCTTTTAGGTGTAGAGACTTTACTTGTAATATGAACCGTAGGTTTTTGCATGAAAAAGGGGGGAAGTTTACCTGAATACTATTTTACAACTTGTAAGCACTTTAATTGCAAATTTTTCCATCCAAACACCAAGCTGTAAACCCTTTACAACTAAGGATTTTACAAGCATCCAAACGACCCCTTATGAGAGAATGAAATCCCAAGTTTTCTTGATTAATGAGGATGATGAGTGGGTTTTTGGGATTGGGAAGAGTGAGGTCTTTTAAGCTCACCTCCACTTTCTTGATGTCAAGAACTATTCATGGGTCTTCCCCCACCCACCCACACACACACACACACACACACATACACACACACACACACACACCCACCCGCCCGCCCGCCCGCCTTGTGACTACCAGTTTGATGGGATGATCATAACCATCTTATAATGACCATCAAAACATATTGTCCATGCTAAAATTAATAAAATGAGTGAAATTCCTTTTGGAACATTCTTGTGGTCCCACATTGGATTGTCCACGCAGATCCTTCAAGAATCATTTTGATTGGACACAACCAATCATCTCCATGTCATTTACAATTGAGTCATCTAGAGTTGTATTACTTTCATCATGTGGGCCCCACCTTGTATTAGTTGTAGTTCGGGAGAATCATTTCAATTGAGATATCCTTGTTTCGATCAATTGTCAGTAAAGTGGACAGCCAAATTTACATAAGAAATGGTCTAATGACCGATCTAGACTGCTCATAACATGCACTAACCAGAATCACCTTGATTGGATGATCTAAACATCCGATTGAAAAACAATAGTAATGGATGGTCTGGATCATTTATAGTGAAAATGGTCCCATGACAATTTAGACCATCCGTAATGTGAGCCCCCCATTGGACCATGCATGTCTCTTGAAGATCTTTTTGATTAGATGGCCCTAATCATCTGGTGTGTGATAAGTGAGACAAATGGTTCGCATTACCATTGTGGCAATGATTGAGTTGGACCAGCCATTACGTGGACTTTGCTACAGGATTGCCGATTTTTCCTTAGAATTACTTATATTCGACAATCCTAACCATATAATTAATGACCAGTAGCACAGAAGGTCCAAATCGATTGAAAAGAAAGTTCTACTGATTAGCCTAGACCCTTCCTTGTGGGTCCCTCCTTGGATTGCCTCTATCTCTCATGAATTACCTTGATACATGCAGTTGTCAACAGCATGAATGATCCATATTGATTATAAAAGTCTAATTGTTGTTAGTGCAGGAAATCACCTCTAATTGAATGCTCTCCATAATCACTTCTATTGAGTGATTGTAACCATCCGATGGATGGCCAACTGAATGCACGGTCATGATTGATCATGACAGGAAAATGTCCAAACACATGTTTAGACTGTCCATTATGTTTCCGACCTTCAAATAGTCCATATCACTTTAGGAATCACTTCGACTGGACATTGCTAATGATTTGATCGATGACAAAAATAATTGATGGTTCACGTTGATTACACAGGTCCAATAATTTATTTGCACCGATCATCATAAGACTCCATATTTGATTACTTGTGACATCTAAAGAATCACTTTGATTCGATGAAACTGACAGTTCTGTTTTGAACGAAATTGGTGAATTCATGACTTGGGATGAATTTCATCTTTTCTTTTTCTTCTTGTTTTTAATAATTGCATGCTTCATGAATTACATTCCTTTTGTTTATTGCCTAATTCATGAATCTGGTAAACCATGTTGTCCAAACACCTCAGCAACACACTATGGATTTGGAAATTAAGAATTGCCAAATTCATGAATTAGGTGTTGATCCAAACAACCTTTAGGGCCTGTTTGGTAGATGCCTAAAAATGATTCATCTCATTCTATTTAATTGTAGTTACGTATTAGAGGTCATATTTCTTTGTGGTAAGGATTAAAAATAATCTTAATAACCAACAACCATGTTCTCTCATGCATAATTACTATTAACTAAAATGAGATGAAAACTCATTTTTAGGTGTCCACCAATCAAGTCCTTATGAATTGGGGTGGTATTGTTTCATCTACATGATAATTCTGGATGTGGTAGAAACTGAAACCAATTTTAGGGGAGTTCGCTCCTTTTTGGCCAGTTACGTATCAGTCTTAGGCTTGGCGAGTCCTTGTTGCATTCCCATGATCTTTTGATGTGGTGTCTCCTAATGTTTTTATTGATCTTAATTTTGATTGGAGCAACCAAGGTGAAGCAAGATTTACCACTTTATTTGGTTCCCATTGGCAAGATAATTCAACGAAGGCAGCATTCATGGGAACAGCTGTTGTTTCCTAATTATGGCAAAACCTCGATGCATTCAATATAGATGTGGATTGCGTACTGACGCTTCCAGTAGCGACTTCACTACTGGACAGTACTCTGTGGGCCCCATAATGATGTGTGTGTTTTATCCACATCGTCCATCCATTTTGGATCATTATTTTAGGGCATGAGCCCAGAAATGAGGCAGATCCAAATCTCAGGTGGACCACATCACAGCGAAACAGAAGTGAATGAACGCCCACCATTAAAAACTTCCTAGGGTCCACTGTAATGTTTATTTGCCATCCAACATGTTGATTAGGTCACAAAGACCTTGATGAAGGGAAACACAAATGTCAGCTTGATCCAAAGCTTTTGTGGCCCCAAAGAAGTTTTTAGTGGTGGGATTCAATCATCACTATTTCCTGTGGTGTGGTCCACCTGAGATTTTGATCTGCCTCATTTCGGGCTCACGCACTAAAATGAGCTGGCAAAATGGATGGACGGCATGGATAAAACACATACATCATGTTGGGGCCCACAGATCACTGTCCAGTAGCGAGTCACTACTGGCAGTGTCAGTAGGCAATCCACGTCCATTCAATATGCTTGCCATGGTAAAGACCATTGTGAATTTGTGGTGGCTATTTAAGATTTTGAAAGAGATTTCTTATTATTAAGTTTTATGTTGCTTTCCCTTCTGCCACATTGATTAGGTATTTATATTTTGATGTATGTTACTACAGCATATACTAAAAAGTCGACATGCTGCAACAGTTTTGAGTAGAATGTTTCTATCAGATGCTTTAATACTAATTCCTATTACTTCTTTGTGCCCTGTGTTATTTCCCTTATCTTCTTCCTGCTTTAATGCTCTAACCTTTACTGTGATTAAAGGGAAATTGGTACTTAATCTTCAAAAAAAAAAAACAATTGAAGAAGAAGAAGAAGGGAAATTGGTACTTGACAGTTCAATTCTATCAATGTTCAGTTCTATATTATTTTTATTTTGTGACATGATTCTCAA
Source organism: Liriodendron chinense (assembly GCA_003013855.2). Classification (NCBI taxonomy): domain Eukaryota; kingdom Viridiplantae; phylum Streptophyta; class Magnoliopsida; order Magnoliales; family Magnoliaceae; genus Liriodendron; species Liriodendron chinense. The sequence goes on from ML058446.1 coordinate 8,922,743, forward strand.
GTGCTTTTCCATGTCTTGCTATGAAATGATTTTTTTTTTTTTTTTTTACATATCCTCCATTACTGCCATCCATGTGCATATGAAATAATTAATTGCTTTCTAGTCATATATGCATTCTTTCTTCTATTATTTGATATATTGCACCATCTATTTATCCAAAAGAAAAAAAATCCATGAGCAGCTGGCCTTATTATTCAACTCTTGTTATTCTCTTTAAATTTTGATGATTATCAATATTCTCCTTTCTTTTTCTAATTCTTTTCCCTAGATGCGCCTTTTTGCAACACAGTCGGAGTATGCGGATCGCCTAGCATCTGCAGTTATTAATTGCTTTCTAGTCATATATGCATTCTTTCTTCTATTATTTGATATATTGCACCATCTATTTATCCAAAAGAAAAAAATTCCATGAGCAGCTGGCCTTATTATTCAACTCTTGTTATTCTCTTTAAATTTTGATGATTATCAATATTCTCCTTTCTTTTTCTATTTCTTTTCCCTAGATGCGCCTTTTTGCAACACAGTCGGAGTATGCGGATCGCCTAGCATCTGCAGTATGTCAAGCTTTACCTGATTTTTGTCAATATCTTTAAAGTTCAAATGTCAATTGCTATTTATTTCATCATGATAGTGTGTGTTGCTAATGTCCCCCACCTTTATGGGAACTTTAGCAATGTCAGACGCCCAATCATCATCGGGATGTCTCATTCAATAGTACCATTGGGAACGAACCATGGTGCAAGAATTACGCCAATTGGATGATCCTAACAATTTGAATGGGGCCAATTTGTTACAACTGTCTGTTTTTTACTAGCCATAGATCACATGGTTAGAATCATCAACCAAAGTGCTACTTTGGAATCATTAGCAATACAAAGTGGGATCTATCGAATAGATGTTTCAGGACGATGATTTGACCTATTTTGTTTCTCTTCTTATTCTCAACTATCCATTTTCTATTGTCATTGATCAGATATTTACAATCATCCAATTGGGGTGAGTTTTGCACCATAGCTTGCTTCTAGTTGTATGAATGAAGGAATGGTTCAAATCAACAATAGGTCACTTGATGTGTCATTTAAAAGCTTTGGGGACATTAGATATATGATATTTTTAGTGCATACATTTTCATCACGATCGTGGTACAAACAACCTCTATTGGCCTGCCCCCCTCGTGATGTGTTGATGATAACCACTCCGATCATAATGCAAACCCTCCCGTGTATAGCCATGGGCCTGAAAATAAAGCCCATCCATGACTCAGGGCACACCACAGGGAACACTATAGGGAATACAGTCTCCTGCTGAAGAGGGCTGAGAGGAGAATCCAGGTTGGAAGGTTAAGCTCCTCTTACAAGCAGGTAGGGTGAGCCTCATCAAGTCTGCAATGGCAGGGGTCTCAAATTTCCTCATGTCATGTCGAGGCTTTCAACTCTAACAAGATTAAGGAATCAAGGTAATGCCGAATGTGACTACTATAAATAGGAGAGCATTAACCATGCTGAATCAAGGCACATGGGGAAGTGTCCTATTCCTTGATTTGGTGCCAACACTAGCAGCGGAAACCTTGGGAGTAATCGCAGACTGGCTGAACTTGAATTCCAAGGCCCGACAGGAAGACAGACAGAGGCTCAGATCTGTCCCCTTCATATGCTGGAACCCATGGAAAAACTAGAAATGAATTGTTATTCAATGGGAGTGAAACCCAATCCAGAAAGAACTAGTCATAGAGCTCTCCAAGTTGCGGAGTTAATGATATCCTAAGAGATCTGATGGAACCTAGCATGGGTACTAATAGCCACCTAATGCAAGGTGTATCCTAACAGTAACTTGGAATCCTCCTGCCAAAGGTTTGGAAAACTCAACCTTGATAGAGACCTAGCAATGGAAACACAAAACGATATATATTGGGTTTCTTCTAAACTGATCCAGGGGAATCTATTGTGACCTTCCTAGACTCGGGCAAGAGCTCTACAGTCATAATGGAGGCCATCGCACTCTATAAGACTTGGAATTGGCCTGTGAGCTCAAAATTAAGAAAATTCTAATATGAAGGAGACTCCCTCTTTAAAGGTTAATGCTCTGAAAGATGGAAATGTGCTCCCATGAGAGATTACTAACATCCTTGTCTATTGCAAGACTGCACTGAACTGGTTCCATGCATGGGCATTTGGCCACATAGGGTAAAGGAAATGCTGCTGCTGATAGAATTGGGAGAGAGGGCCTGCCTCTCCTTGTTTGGAAGCGACAACCTCGAAGCTTTTTGTCACTTTTTTGTGTAATGAGTCTTTAAACTGCTCTCTACCCAATATGGCCTAATGGATTTTTTGGTTTGAATTATAAATAATAATAAAAAAAAAACCATCTTGCTTGACAAAACCCATTTGCACCATGGCATCATAATAGTATCTAAAATTGGCGATCACCTAATGCTGCCATATGAAACAGGGCCTTTTCTAAATAGTTGAAGTTGTTGGAAACCAATAATCATAGTCACTTCCTCCTAACATACAGTAACTAGGGCTGTCAATGGCGCGGGCTTGGGCTGCGCCGAGGTCTGTCTAAGCCTGCCCCCACAATGTAGAACCAAGGCCAAAGCCCTGCCTAGGCCCTTGATGGGCCAAAACAAACAGGCCTGAGCTTGGCCCGTGATTATTAGGAACAGCCTGAGCCCAAGCCCAGCCATAGGCTTTTGCAAGATTTGGGCTGTCCATTTAGCACACCCCATCATGCATGATATATGTCAAAAATGCCTTTGCAATCCTAAATGGGTCGGCTGGGCTTGGGCCAGACTGATGGCCTCTTTAACAAAACCCAAGGATTTATTAAACAAGCTTAATTTTTGGCCCTGGTTTTCCAGCCCAAGCCCAGGCTGAAGTGGGCCAGGCCTGAAAGCTGACAAGCCAGCCCGGTCCACTGACAGCCCTGATGGTAACTATAGCCTTACAAATGATGTAATTCCTATGATTTCATGTGGTTTGAGAATCTCGTGTTATAATTAGAATTTCTCTCAAGCAAGAGTTTGGTGTCAATTCCTGTGCATGTCTCCTCAAATTGGACAGTTTTATTGACTAGATAATAGTTAGAAAATGTTTCTGAGATAGCATTCTCTCCTGTGTTCTATTTACAGTTATTTACACTCACCTTGCACGGAATTAATTGACTTTTTTGTAACAGGTGGAAGCTGAGAACCTTTGTACGAGTCAAACACGGTTATTAATTGACCAAATAAGCATGCAACAAGGAAGAATTGTGGCCTTAGAAGGTGTGTCCATATTAGTTGATACATTAGTAGGCTTTTCTTTTTTATCCATGTTAGATGCGCATTTGGTGCTTCCATGATAAAACTAATGCAGAAGGGGTCAATACTTATATTGATAGGGAACTTCGAAGTGTACTTCATGGGATTGAATGTGAGAACATTCTTTGGAAAGGGCTTTGATTCTTTTTATTTTATGTAAATTTATTCTCAGAAAATAATGTAAACTTAAAATGTGTTTTGCCAGTGGTGTGTTTGGAAACATATTATCATTAAGTGTGGGTGGTTCAGTAAAGATGCTTGCGTTCCTAATTTTCATTGAAACATTAAATATTTTGCACACACTCATGAGGCATTTCTGCTGATCATACTAATGAAGCCATGAATTCTGGGGCACTTGTTTCTTTTGAGCCTATTCTTCAAACTGTTTTCTGTCTATTGTGCATCTTTTTTTCCACTTTTATATTTTGCAACAGTACCATTCGTATCCCAATTGCAATTGTCATTGTTAGTGCTTTTAATGTTATGGTCTCTGCCCATTTCAAGTCATGTTATGGGATGAAATGTCCAGTCTAATGAGAATGGGTTTGGTAGGTTTGATTTGAAGGCATGAGGAAGGGATACATCTATTAGTGAGGAAAGGGAGTGGTAGCCTTGAGAGTTCTATAGCCCTGTTGTCATTAACGGAAGGCAGGGAACCACCTCAAAATGTGATGTGCACTGCTTGTGAACCCTTATTTCTGCAACTAATGGGGGCAGAATGTCCTCTTGGACTACACCTCGAGGGGACTACTAAACTGGATATCTATTTGGAATAGCCTCTTCGCTTCCATTATAGTGCCTATGCTCAGGATTTGCTAGCCTCTAGCAATTTAAGAGGGAACCTTAAGAAATTCGAGGCACTCACTAATGTAGCTCAATTGGATAATCAAACTAGGATAAAATAGATTTAAATACATAACACTTGCAAATAATCAAACACTCCAATTTTTACCATAAAATTGATATTTAGGCCCAAAATATGGACTTTGGATGTACATCCCAGCAGCCTTCTATTTTATTTAATTAGAAAAAGTAAGAAACCCTCTGTTAGAGTGAAGGGAGACTCGGGGATAATCTCAATAACCTACTAGTCTAAACTAGCAATCAAATGAGAGTCTCATTCTCATAAACGAAATCCTAAAGTTTGAATTTATTCATCAAACAGTCACAGCATGAGTCATGGGTCTGGCCTATACAGATTTCAATATGAACTCCAACAGGCTTCTAGAATAATGCCCAATCTTAATTTTTTTTGGTCCAAAATACTTGCCTCTAATAATCAATCTACTTCTAATTAACTGGTTATAGAAAGAAAGGGAGATAGCCAAATAAAGAAACAATTGGCAAAGTCCAAATCTTACTAGAGACTTCATGCACAACCATGTGGCCATGGGGGCTGTATGTTTGTACAATACCCCCCCTATATACTCAGCATTTGTATATATGCCCTCACAAGCTTTAATCAACCAGTTACCAATCAAGAGCATCTGATTGGATTGTCGTGTTCCGTAGCCCAATCAGACCATTGGTCCAGTCTAGAATATTCATCAAGACCGTCAGTATGGTCTTGGTTTTCATCAACTCAATTTGGGCCCCCTGATGTGGTCTAGATCTTCACTATGGACAATTGCATAGGAATGATCATCCATGCGGACTGTTTTATGGGCCCGATTTCAATTTGGACTCGTGAATGGATCTAATATTCTATTTGAACCTTGGCTCTAAGCTGGGTCCTGAAAGAATGATCGGATGGCCATCATGTGATGCAGGACGAATGGCCTAAACTAGTATGAAGTAGCAAGATTACGAAACGGTTCACATCAGGCACTTAGAACATTAAAATTATGCTTTTCTACCATAAACAATAATAAATAAAAAAAAAAATCAGATTTGTATTCATGCATAAATCCAGGCCACAAACATCCCACAATGCACGAAACTATAAAATAAAGATGAGAAAGGCCCTATGGGAGGTAGGACTCCCATCTAGTGTAGGGTTCATCCACATTCATGTATAAAACATGTACAAGTCGAGGAAATTAAAAGGTATAGGGCTGACCGGTTGTTATAGGGTGGTTTTGGAATTTTGGAAGTAATCTAGGGTTTGGATTGGAGGGAATTTAGGGTTTGGATGGTTGGAATTGGGGGATTGGAAAATCTAGTGTTTGTGATTGAAAGAAATTGGAAGAAATTAGGGTTTTAAATTTGGGGTTTTGAGAAGGGGGATTATGAGGTTTTAAGGGTTAGGGTTTTGGGAAGAAACAAAGGGGAAGAAAAAGGAGAAAGGGGTGCCCACACGTGGCTGTCCGTACGGACACGCGTGCATGCATGTGTGGGGCATGGGTAGAATGAGAGAGATGGGTTGGGTTAGATTGAAGAATAAAGGAAGAAGGAGAAGAGAAAAGGTGGTGAGATGAAAGAAAGAATATCACCTATCTTGAATCAAAGGGAATGAAGAATAGATACTTGTGGAATCACTCCATGTGGGTCTCACAGCCTCTCAATCACTGGAGACGGAAAGAGGTTTTCTCACAAAACCATGGAAGAGATTTTCTCTTTTCTTTTCTCCAAAAATAAGGGCATTGGGCTTGGCCGTGCGCCCCCCCCCCCCCCCCCCCCCCCCCCCCCCCGAGCTTTTATATTTCCAAATTCTCAAAACTACAAAATTGCCACTCCCAAGTCCAGAAAATGTGGCCCACTCAAAATTAAAAAAACTAAAACACTAATAAGCAATCTAAAGCATTCATCATGTCCAAAAAAATTCTAAAACTAAGAAATAAAAAAAGGGGATCCAAATCATCCTCTAGATCCCGAATCTGGTGGTCCAAGTGGTCATTTTGGGAAACTTCTTGGTTAACGATCTTAACTAATTCCTCATTTTCACACCTATTATTACCAAAGTTGCACTCCATTACTATACTTTAGTCCGACTAATTTTAAATCCTTTAGATTTTAAAGCATCCTTCCATAAATCTAGCTTTGTGTTTACGCCTTCCCTCATTTGTCAATCAAAATTATGTCATTTGCAAACAACATACACCATGGGATCTTTTCTTGCAAGTGCCTCGTTAATTTGTTCGTAACCAATGCGAAAGGGTACAAGCTCAATGCCGACCCTTGTGTAAGCCTATAATAATTGGGAACTTTCTTCTCTCTCCACTAATGGTCCTCTCATTTGTTACTGTCCTCTCATACATATATTTGATCATGTCAATAAATTCTCTTGACACTCCTTTCTTTCCCAACACCGACTAGATTAACTCTTTAAGGACCCCATCGTAAGCTTTATCAAGTTAATAAGGATCATGCGGAAGTCCTTTCTTCTCTCCCCATATTTCTCCATCAATTGTCTAAGCAGGAAATAGCTTGAGTTGTAGACCTCCCTGGCATAAATTGTAATTGATTTTTTTATACAATCGTCTCATGACTTAATCTTTGCTGAATCACTCTTTCTTGAAATTTCATACTTTGGCTCATAAGTTTGATCCCATGATAGTTAGTGCAGCTCTGTTTGTCTCCTTCATTCTTATAAATAGGTGCCACCATACTTTTCCTCCATTCGTCTGGCATTTTCTACGATCTTACAATCTTATTTAACGACTTTGTTAACCAAAATAACCCAATATCTTCCATACCTTCCAAACCTATATTGGTATCAGTGTTTCAAATAGCGCTTGTAGCGTAATGTAGCCGTAGTGCTCGTAGTGTTTTAAATAGCTACGCTATGTAGCATAGCTTAGCTTTAACACTACGTAGCTTATGGAAATAGCTTAAGTCACATATAACCTATGCTACATAATGATTTGCCTACCCTACATGAAAATTTGCATACGCTACATGCTACGCAGTTCACATTACAAGTTATTTTCACTATAACATAAAAAGATCAATTAATATTTAAAATTTTCTATATTCAATAAAAATTAGTTAATCTTTTCAATGCTTTTAATATAAATAACAATGTAAATCAATTTCGTTGCTCTTTCTTTACCTTTATACTTAATCATTGCACTTTCATATTACTTTAGGTTGCGTTTGATTGCACCAAATATTGTAAAATTTTGTTAAATTTCATTATTAATCAACCTAATTTGGTGCAGAATATCATGAAATGGTGCAACCAAGTGCAACCTTGATAAAAAAAAACCTAGAAGTAGAGTAGCTTACGCAACACGCTATGTAGCTTACGCCTCACACTTCAGAAAGGTGAATGCTGTGTTGCACGCTATTCGCTATTGAAAACACTGGTGCTACTTAGCGTAGCTAAATAGCATAAATCCCCTGTAGCGTACGCTATAGGGGTCGTAGCGTAAGCTATAGCTACATAGCGTGTAGCGTATGCTACAGTGTTTTTTTTTTGTTAAAAATGGTGTAAAACTTACATTATAAAAATACTTAAAATGTAAAATCAAAGCCAAACCTTTCGTTGTTTTCTTTCACTTAAAATGGTGTTGATCCTTTGTTAAAGTTGGTGCGAAACTCACACAATAAAAAAGGTTTCAAAAGAGAGTTTTCGAAAACCCCTCTTTGTATAGATGACATTTGTGTTGTGTTTAATATTCTTAACCTATGAGATTTTTATTTCTTTTTATACTTGTGATGTAAGACCTGTACCCTTATTTGCCCTCCGTACGCTTAGTTTCCAGCGCCGGTACGTCCCGAACCGACCAGATTAGAGAATCCTGATCGGACGTCTTACTTTAGTACCGCATCGACCCAAGACCTATACCCTGGCGACCACATAGGCGCTACGATTTCAACGCCGCACGGCACGCCCCATTGCGATACCCGGCGTGAAAGTTACGATCATTTGCACAATCTAAGGCGGGCTGCGCAATGCACGTGTGGTGCGGGCCCCACTTGCACAAATTTCTAGAAAGTCTAATTAATCAATCAATCACTCTTATCTATCAATCCTCCACCTACCCCCATCACCTTTTTCCATCAATCCATCACCTCTCATGGCAAAACCTTAAAATGCCCCTATTAAAGTGCTACCTAACTTTACAACTCCCCATTCTACCCCTATCTTTTTCCATTTCCCATGCAAGAAAACCCCTAAAGTCAACACCTACCCTACCCTATAGCTATTAACCATCATTCCCATTACCTTTTCCTTCCCTATCTACCCCTCTCTCCCCTTTTAATCCCTCCTTTATCCTCAAAATCTCTACCCATACAAAGGGCTATACGTATGGGGCTTTCTCATTCCCATTTGCATATATATATATATATATATATATATATATATATATATATATATATATATATATATATATATATATATATATATATGCAGAGAGAGAGAGAGGTGATTAGAGAGTTTAAGAGAGAGATTAAGAGAGAGCTTAGGGGGTTGGGAGAGTTAGAGGAGTTAAGAGTGAAGAGGAGGTCATCCGAGCCGTCCGATCAACGACCCGACCCGATCCAACCGTCCATTCTTCAAGTGAGTGCAAGAGAGGATGAAAATCCTCTTTTCCATTGTTTCTTTTCATTTTAGTGGGCCCACAAAGATGGGGACCCATCTTATTTATGCATCAAATGTATGGTGGACCCCATAGTGGCGGGGTCCATCTCGGATTTTCCTCTTTTCTCCCCTTTTTCCTTCCTTTCTTTTTTTCATTTTCTTTGTGAATTGTGGTAGGGCCCACAAGTGGGCTATGCTGTGAGATGGCATGCCCCGCACGCTGTCACGGCGTGGGACACCATGTGTGGCCCACCTGGATATTTATTTACCATTCAACTTGCTCATTAGATCGCAAAGATCTAGATGAAGGAAAAATACAAAGATCATCTTGATCCAAAGCTTTTGGATCCCACGTATGAACAACCAGATGGATGGATTGGATCGCCCACATCCGGACCCTACGTAAATTTCAAAATAATAATAAAATTAAAAAAAAAACCCTGAAAATCCTCCTGCTGGGATCCCAGGATCGGAACTTTGTATATGAGAGCTAGGAGCCGAAAATGGGGCACTACGGAGGCTGTTGGCACCAAGGTCAGCGATCGGGAATTTAGTGACCCCGGTCCTCGAGTTTTGGATGTGACAGAAGTTGGTATCAGAGCATAACTTGGGAATACCTGCTGATGACATCACATATCTACTAATGACCTTAGATTAACTACCCTTTACTGAATGATTGCTGCAAACTTAGAATGATTAGGATCCCGATCTCATGCACGTGCGGGGCATGCTGTCATACAGTGTAGCCCACTTGTGGGCCCTACCACAATTCACAAAGAAAATGAAAAAAAAGAAAGGAAGGAAAAAGGGGAGAAAAGAGGAAAATCCAAGATGGACCCCTGCCACTATGGGGTCCACCATACATTTGATGCATAAATAAGATGGGTCCCCATCTTTGTGGGCCCACTAAAATGAAAAGAAACAATGGAAAATAGGATTTTCATCCTCTCTTGCACTCACTTGAAGAATGGACGGTTGGATCGGGTCGGGTCGTTAATCGGACGGCTCGGATGACCTCCTCTTCACTCCTAACTCCTCTAACTCTCCCAACCCCCTAAGCTCTCTCTTAATCTCTCTCTTAAACTCTCTAATCACCTCTCTCTCTCTCTCTCTCTCTCTCTCTCTCTCTCTCTATATATATATATATATATATATATATATATATATATATTTGCAAATGGGAATGAGAAAGCCCCATACGTATAGCCCTTTGTGTGGGTAGAGATTTTGGGGATAGAGGAGGGATTAAAAGGGGAGAGAGGGGTTGATAGGGAAGGAAAAAGTAATGGGAATGATGGTTAATAGCTATAGGGTAGGGTAGGCGTTGACTTTAGGGGTTTTCTTGCATGGGAAATGGAAAAAGATAGGGGTAGAATGGGGAGTTGTAAAGTTAGGTAATACTTTAATAGGGGCATTTTAGGGTTTTGCCATGAGAGGTGATGGATTGATGGAAAAAGGTGATGGGGGTAGGTGGATGATTGATTGATTAGACTTTCTAGAAATTTGTGCAGGTGGGCCCCGCACCACACGTGCATTGCACGGCCCACCTCAGATTGCGCAAATGATCGTAACTTTCACACCGGGTATAGCAATGGGGCGTGCCGTGCGGCGTTGGAATCGTAGCGCCTATGCGGTCGCTAGGGTATAGGTCTTGGGTCGATGTGGTACCAAAATAAGACGTCCGATCGGGATTCTCTAATCTGGTCGGTTCGGGACGTACCAACGCCAGAAACTAAGCGTACGAAGGGCAAATAAGGGTACGGGTCTTACATGTGACTTGTGACTTTTGGTTTCAATTAGACATTATTAATTAAAGTGGTTTACTTAGAAAGTTGATGTGATAATTATTTGATTTGGTTTATGACTTTATATATGGATTGGCTTTTGATAAATGATAATTAATAACTTGTCTGAACATGCTTATACTTGAAAAAAATGAATCATCTTTTAGGCATTCTTATATTTTTTGCTTTCTTTCTTACTATTTATCATAATTTTCTTATTTTTAAATTAAAAAAGAGAAGTGTCATGTAGCTTACACTACGCTATTTACGCAACACGCTGTCGCTATTTAAAACACCGATTGGTATACCATCTGGTCCAAGGGCCTTTCCTGTTTTTATCTTTCTCAAAGCTTCTTTCACCTTAGATATCCTAATCCAACAAAAGTATCTATGGACTCTTACATCACTTGAGTTTGTAGTTCCCTCTATATGTATGCTTTCAGAGTAGTCATTTAACAAGTTCTGAAAATGGCTACTCCACCTTTCATTGATCTCATTGACCTTAAATACTACCCTCTAGCCATCGCTTTTGATGCATCTAACATGATTTAGGTCCCTGCTCTTCCTCTCTCTCATTTTTGTAGTTTGGAAGACATCTTCACATTCTCTTAATGCCGATTTATTGTAAAGATCATCATAAGCCTTAAGTTTTGCATCACTTACTACTTAGCAATCTTTTTGGCATTTTTATGTGTTCAAGATTTTCATTGTTTTAATCCCTTGCCAAGCTTTGAAACATGAACATTTCTTGTTAATAGCTTTTTGTACATCATCATTCCACCAAGAAGTTTCCTTATATGATTGGCTTTTCCTCTAGATACTCCTAAAAACATATTTTGCCACTTTCCTAATGCTTTCAGCCATCTCATTTGCACGTAACAGTTACTTCTTCGTCGACACGGCATAGTTTAATGATGGCTTATTATCTTTAGCTGCTGGCCATGGATGATTGTGGATAACATGATGATTGTTTATAAGGAACATATTGTGCTAGTTATTTTTTTTTCTCAGCTAATAGAATGATTTTTATTTTGTTCTTTTTTTACCTAATGCGGTGTTGAAATTTCAGAAGCAAAGAAACGACAAGATGAAGAATGTGGGCATTTGAGGGCTCTTGTTCAAGATCTTAAAAGTATGTTTACTTGTATTTCTCAGTAACAACCTTTCATTGGAGTTCATTTAATTTAATTTTGTTCCCTATGTAGTAATTTAATGTTGTTCACTATGGACTTCCTTGTGTCCGCACTTGTATTATTATCAAACAGAAGTCATCATTTCTGATGAGGAGAATTACAGTTTTAATAGGCAAATAATTGTGAAAAGTTGGTATGAGGAATCCATGAATTCCTCGTGCAACTTTTTCAGTTGACACAGATTGTGCGATTCTTCCATGGCCTTTTTCTTTTCATTCAAGTTTAGGGAATGATTTTTCTGACAAATTCTATGAGCAATTATTTCTTCCAGAACACACTGTTATCATTGTCAATCTTTTAATGTTATTGATTGACTGTACCGATGCATCGGCATATTGGGTCTGATGAGATCGGCACGTTGAATGCCTTGTGTCCAATGTTTGATACGAAACAATCCATGCATGCATCAGTTACGTCATGTAATGATTTGTCTTTTTGCTGCAGAGAGGGGTATACAGAGACTGATTGATAAACAAGAGGTGGAGGATGCAACACTGCTTGATTCCTTGCTGTCTTATGATTTCTTGAGAATGACATCACATAAATTAATCCAACCTACCCCGCTCGTTCAAATTCTCAGGTGCCTGTAGCAGCTGTTGTGGTAATGGCATGCAATCGTGCAGACTATCTGGAACGGACAATTGAATCTATCTTAAAGTATGGCTTATGTTCACCAATTTGTTGTCATTCTTTATAAAATGATTTTATTTCGAAGAACGTATTCTCTTTTATGAAATGATCCCATATGCTGCTGAGCCACTAATCCTGCTTCTTTCCAGATATCAAAGCACTGTTGCTTCCAAATTTCCGATTTTCGTATCACAGGTGTTTATTTACTTATAAAATTATTGTGTGTTTGACATCCATATAGGTAGTTGTTGGATGGGAACATTTTGATACATTTCTTTTCCTGGCCTGGCCTTAAGATTCGTAAAGGTCTGTGCAACTAACGCTGTGACTGATTTTGTAGGATGGGCCAGATCAAAGTGTTAAAAGTAAAGCTTTAAGCTACAGTCAGCTAACCTATATGCAGGTGAAATTGCGACTCTATTTTTGTTTCATGATGGATGTTGATGGTTCTCAAGTGAATCTTATCTTTGTAGCCTCTCTTTTTTTTGGGGGGGGGGGGGGGGGGGGGGGAATCTAAAAGATACATCTTTTCTCCAGGCAACTGAATATATTTGTATTCTCACAGTCACACTTACAGATACTGAAAAGTATGTCGAAGATTGTATACTCTAACATTCCCCCTCAAGCCGGAGTATTTATGGCATGCATGCCCATCTTGCTGATGATTCCAGAAGTGAGAGAGGCTTACTGCACATTTTCGATGACTTTTGGGTTGCATGAAGTTTGACTCGCAGCAGCAATAGATTCAGGTGCAGGACTTGTGAAGCGTCTATTTCAAAATGTTTTCAAGTATAAATAGGTAGGAAGCGGGAGCGGCACCTAGTTAGAAGGATCATGCAAGTGCAACTAAAGGAGCCATTGGCACATTTGGTGGCTGCTAAAGGATCTAGCGGCACTTCCAATTGTTGGGAGCAATGTTGTCAAAATCGTTAACGTATCACAAATCTTAGTAAGGGTTGAATCATATTGAATCTCAAATTGTAAGATTTTTTTATGATTTTCTTAAAAAAATGAAATTGCAAAAATATAAATAAATCAGAAAAAATTAAAAACTCATCAATCATCTATTTCCCATCAATATTCACCAAGTAATATACCACCATATGATGATCTATGTCGAAGATTGTAAACTCTAACATACCCCCTCAAGCCGGAGTATTTATGTTATGCATGCCCATCTTGCTGATGTTTCCAGAAGAGGGAGAGGCTGACTGCACTTTTTCAATAACTTTTGGGATGTGAACCACTTATAGTTGCGTGAAGTGTGAATTGCAGTGGCAATAGATTCGGGTGCAGGACTTGTGAAGCATCTGTTTCAAAATGTTTTCAAGCATAAACAAGTAGGAAGCGGGAGCAACGCCTAGTTAGAAGGATCATGCAAGTGTAACTAAAGGAACCATTGACACATCTGGTGGCTGCTGAAGTATCTAGTGGCACTTCAAATGGTTGGGATCATGTTGTCAAAATCATTAACGTATCACAACTCTTAATAAGGGTTAGATCATATCAAATCCCAAATCGTAAGATTTTTATGATTTTCTTAAAAAATGAAATTGCAAAATATGAATAAATCATAAAAAAATAAAAACTCATCAATCATCTATTTCCCATCAATATGCACCAAGTAGTATACCACCATATCATGATAATGTTAGAGGATTCTCGTCTTTCCTTTATTTTTGTCATTCAAGAAATTTAATTTAAAAAAAATACAAGAGCTCTTGAATAATTTATGTTCTTTTTACCATTCTTGAGCTTAGAATCACGTTGGAAAAGCGGCATTTGATTTTGTAGAGTAGACCAACAAAAAAAAAAAAAAATTGATTTTTAACCATCATTACCACAATACATTAGGCAAGGTATTAAAAAACGGTTACATAGCAGTCGTTTCGACTGTACATAATGGTAATGGTGGGAGCCGTTACATGTTACAGAAAAAATGGCCTGATACAGCCCTGTAACAGCCCATTCTCGGGCCAATACCTTTTTTTTTTTTCCAAAAATCATTTCGCAATTCAAAAAGAGGGGATCAGCTATCTTTTCTTTTTCTTTTCCCATTCCATTATAGAAAGAAAATGTTTAGTGAAGCCAAGTTTGCTTTCTTCTAATTGTCAAGAGTGAGAATTCTGTTAGTTGTGGTCATGTAGCAAAAGCTTCAACTGTAGGAAGCACCATAGATCCCAAACTTTGGCTCGACCAGTGAGAAATGGATTCTTTGGGCATAATGCCCTTAAAAACTCCTTAAAAGATAGTCTCATTTTATGCGGGAGCAAGGTGTTCCATATCCGTTACGATATGGCCGTAAAGGCCGATACATATAGGTAACAGTCATGACCGTTACACGATATGGGGGTGTAACGGGGCAATTAGTTTTTGGGGACCGTATCAGCCGTTAAAGGGGTCGTAATGGCTGTTACGGGCTAAAGGACTGTTACCCCCCATAACGTTCAAAAAACGACCACTTCTTTTTTCTATGTAAATCCATTTTTCACTTTTCTCATTCCAAAAGCTTTCCTAGCCATCCTTCAAAAAAAAAAAAAGCTTTCCTAGCTTGTTCTACGACAGATTTTGATTACTCATACTATAGTTTTTAGGATTAAAATAGTAGATTAAAGCGATTTGGGTGAATAGAAGCTCCGAGGGCCCTTTTTTCAAACCCTTTTTTTACAAAATCGAAAAAAGTGGTATATATGCACATATATATTTTTTTTTCTGATTTCTAATTCTAATGCTTGATTGTGATGTGCAAACATTAGAGACACTTAACCATATTCATAAATTTACTAGACAACCCAAGACAACAATCTCATCAAAGAGTGGACTGTTATGCTACTATAAACATGTTCAAAACAAAAAATGTATGCAGATTTGGAACATTTACATTATTCTAGATTTTCTAGATATTTTTCCAATTTTGTTTTTTCAACCATCACAGAGGTCCTAACAATCGTTATACCCTTGTATTGGCCGTTATGATCGATACTGTATCGGTAACGGTGGTGTCTATGACGGTCACCATTAGCGATACGGAATACCTTGTGCGGGAGCCCACATACGTTTATCAAAGTCATCATTCTCCTCTCCCTTCGTAAAGGAAGTCTGTTGGATCTTCTGAAGTCTTTCACCAATGGTGTTGGGATTCTGGATAAAACAAAAAAATAATAATAATAAAGCAGATTCTCGTGTTGACTTGATGAGAGTGATTTGGCTCCCAAAAGACAGTACTTTCTCCATGCTCCTAGTCCTTTCACGAACCTTTCCACCATCGCATCCTAAGTAGGTGGTCTTCAGGTTGGCCGCAGGTGACCAGTCATGATACTTCATGGGAAGTGTGTCCACCTTACACCCCAAAAAGCTGCAAGACTGTCAACAAGTGATCTAGGGCGCCACATCTGCAATAGTTCTTTTCCTGTAATAGAGAGGGGATTATTGCCTTGTTAGAGTCTCTTAGAACTTCTAGCCTCTTGGGTGCCGTTTATTTAGACTGAGAATTGAGCAAAGGAGGTGCATTCCTCCATTTCGTCCAAAACCAATTATTTTCAATAGCGTTTTCCATATCCTCCTTGCAAAGGCTCCTAGGGATACCGCTTCTTTCCCTCAAGATACGATCATTGACGACTAAAATACCATCTAGAATCTGGTGGTAGATGGCAAAAGCTCCTTGGAGCTAAGATATTATCAACCCCATTACCCCTTTCAACTGATTAGTGAGAGCATTTGCAAGAATTTTGTACGCATCACTGACAAGGCTTATCAGTCTAAAATCTGAAATTCCTGAAGCCTCTTCTTTTTTGGATTAAGATAGTGAAAGTTGCATTTATACCCACATATGCAGCCACTGGTATGAACTTCTTAGAAGACTAGCATAATCTCATCTTAAATGATGATCCTGAAATTATTAAAGAAGGTAATGTGAAGCCATCTAGCCCAGGAGCCTTATTGCTATCAAAAAGAACATAGCCTTAACTTCCTCTTGCATAATGGATGCTCTATCCCTTCGACCACTTGGGTGGGATATTCTGGAAAGTAATCCCCTCCAAAGATGGTCTAAGAGCCACTTCTTTGGAGCATAACCTGTGAAAACAATTCACGATCACCTCATTTATCTCACCGTTATCTTCAACTAGAAAGTCATCCATCCAGACTGACATGATGAAATTCCTTCTTCAATGCATGTTGGCTATACGATGGAAAAGAGATGTATTCATATCTCCTCTTTTAACCAAGCAGTCCCTTTGTCACTGAGACATCTCTTCTAAATGGTTCAATTCTCCGCTTGTCTTTAAGGCCAATTCTGTTGATGCAATCAGACCAAGGCAAAGGGCTGGAATCCTTGTCAGCGTCAATGAAGTGATCTGTTCAGAGGATTTCAGCTTTCAATTGTCTCTTCTTAATTTTCCCAATCTATCCAAAACCGATTTAGGACATTTGAAGAGCAACATGAAATATACTAGTTGGAGAG
Organism: Liriodendron chinense; assembly: GCA_003013855.2. NCBI lineage: Eukaryota > Viridiplantae > Streptophyta > Magnoliopsida > Magnoliales > Magnoliaceae > Liriodendron > Liriodendron chinense. The sequence continues at coordinate 8,939,580 of ML058446.1, forward strand.
GTTAGAGAGGCCTATTTCCAAAGCGGAAGTGAAAGAAGTGGTGGATAGTTTGGGTCGAGAAAAAGCGCCCAGGCCCGATGGCTTCCCTCTTGCGTTTTTCCAAGTCTTCTAGAATGTGGTTAAAGTCGATGTGATAGATTTTGTCAAGGAGTTTTTTGAGGTAGATCATTTAACCCTAGAATTGGGAGCATCTTTCATTGCTTTACTAAACTAGGAGGTGCGAAGGGGTTGAAAGACTACAGACCTATTAGTCTAATAGGGGGGTCATACAAAATTTTGGTAAAAGTTCTCGCTTATAGATTCAAGGTCGTGTTGGGGAAAATTATTTCACCCAATCAAGGGGCATTTATGGGTGGAAGGCAAATTCTGGACAGCGCTCTTATAGCTCACGGGTGTATTGATTCTCATTTTAAAGAAAAGAAATTATGAATTATTTGTAAACTTGATGTTGAGAAGGCCTACGACCATGATAAATGGGAGTTATTGGACTACATGTTGGAAAGATTGGGTTGCAAGGAGAAGTAGAGGAAATGGATCCAAGCTTGTGTCAGATCTCCTTCCTTTTCGATGCTTGTGAATGGCTCTCTAAACAGTTTCCTCAAACCGTCTATGGGGCTAAGGGAAGGGGATCTGCTCTCTCTGTATCTCTTTCTTGTTATCGGGGAAGCTTTTAGTTGCATGCTTGCTAAAGGCCAAGAGTCTAGCCTTATTATCCATTTCTCGGTGTCTAGAATGGGTGATTGGATTTTGCATCTTCAATTTGCCAACAACACGATTATCTTTTGCAAAGTGGATCCCTATAGACAATTTGCAGCAAGTGGTTACATATTTTGAGGCTGTGTCCATGCTGAAGATTAATGCTGGGAAAAGCGAAATGTTGGGAATTCATCTACCTAAAGAAAAAGTTGTATACTTATCATCAATTTTCAGATACAAAGATGGGTCCTTTCCTTCTACTTCTTTGGGGCTCCCCTTATGTATAAGCAAGCCGGCCAAGCACTTATGGGATAAGATGGTTGAGAGATTTGAAAGGGAGCTATCTAAGTGGAAGGGCTGATATCTCTCACTAGGCGATCATATTACTCTCATCAAATCAGCCTTATCCAACATGCCACTATATTTTGTGTCACTATTCAAGCGCCCTCAGGTGGTTAGGAAAAGATTGGACCAGATGAGAAGGGATTTTCTTTGAAGAGGTTCTGATGAAGGATTCAAGTTCCATTTGTTGAAATGAGATGAGGTTTGCAAATCTCTGGATCAAGGAGGGTCGGGGTTGTGGGATTTGGGGAGTATGAATGTCGCCCTCCTCGGCAAATGATTATGGCGTTTTGGGACGGAAGAGGAATCCTTTTGATGCAAGATTGTTGCTAGCAAGTACGACCTTAAGGAGCCCGTATGGTAGACAAAAATCTTCCTTGCATAGGGCCTCCCACATCTGGAAATCAATTTCAGCTATTAGATCGGAGCTTTGGCAAGGTGTTTAATTTTTTGTGGGTGATGGCTCTAGAGTTAGATTTTGGAAAGAAAATGGTGTAGCAACTCTCCACTGCAGCTTGCTTCCCTAATTTGGCGAGTCTTGCCGCATTAGGTCTTAAAGTGGTGAATTGTTACTCCGTATGTGATTTGTCTATTTCTTGGACTCAGAAGAAGCTTATCGGATAATGAGATTGATGAATTTGTAGCCCTTTTAGCCCATTTGCAGCATGTCCATCTTCGAGGTGGGGTTGATTCCATGGTGTGGAGGTTGCACAACTCAACTCGATTCACAGTCAAATCCTTCTACAAGTTGATTCAGAATGAGTATGGTGTGAGTTGAGGGAAATACGCATATCATTTTTTGTTTTATGGTGTGCCGCCTAAATTATCAGCTTTCACTTGGTTGGTGGGGAGAAAGAGGGTTCTAACGATAGACAACTTCTAAAAGAGATATTTGGTTATCCCAAATAGGTACTGCATGTGTAATCAAGACGCTAAATTCACCGACCACCTATTCATCTTCTGTCCATTCACGTTGAAGATTTGGGACTATTTTGTAGCTGCTTTTAGGGAGCATTGGGTCATGCTAGCATCTGTTCAGGGTCTTTTGTGGGCATGGCATAGGGGTTACTGGGGGTAGGAAAGACCAATCTAGCTGGCTTCTGATGCTTTTGGCAATTTGGTGGGCGATTTGGGGTGAAAGGGATTGTAGGTGTTTTTGTAATTCCTCCTGCTCCTTCAAAGCAGTTTTGGAGGTGGTCAGATTGTTGGTTTCTGTGGGAAGTTCCTTACCTATAATCGCTTATAAGCTGGTGGCCTTTTTAGTTTCCAACAGTTTCCCTTTTTTGTATCTTTTGTTGCTTTTGTTGGTCTTTAATAAAATTTTCCATGAAATATACTGGCATTTTAAAAAAAGCCGCCTTGATGATAGTTAACTAGCCTCATAGAGATAGGTAGCGATGTTTCCAACTAAGAGCTTAGGAATAGAAGTAATTAATTATTCTAATGAGGCTAGAGATCATAGATACTTTTGTAGGATTAGGATATCTAAAGTGAGAAAAGCTTTGAGAAAGATGAAGACAAGAAAGGCCCTAGGAACCAATAGATGTCTACAAGTGTATGAGATATATTGGTCTATTTTGGTTGATAAAGTTGTTCAACAAGATTGAAATATTAAAGAAAATGCTAGACAAGTGGAGGAGAAGTACTATGGTAACCATTTAGAAGAATGAAGGGGACATATGTAGTTGCACCAAGGGTAGTGACATTATACTTATGAGTCATACTATGAAACTTTGGAATAGTGATTTAGCAAATATTAAGGCATGAGGCAAATGTATCAAAAAATTAGTTTGGATGCATGCTAGAAGGTCAAGTATTAAGGCTATTAAAAAGAAGAAGAAGAAGACCGTATCATAATGGTGGCTGTAATGGCACCGTTACCATTATGATACGAGCCGTAATGACCGTTATAGTTTATTTATTTATTATTATTATTTATGACGACAGGGTGTCCCTGCCCCTTCAAGGCAAGACTATTCCCTGCGGATGCACGCAATCGCCCACCAACCACGTGCATCGGGTAATCCACAGGAAGGTGAATCAAACTCGTGTCTATAGGGAGCAAACCCACGATCGAAGCCTTTCACCCAAACCATGACAAGTCCGTTACAGGGTTATTACAGGTCAATTTTGAAATTGTGTCACTTTTATTACACTTGTGAACCCGTATGCGTGCGGAAGCTTAGAGTTGTAACTAGAATTATGGCTAAAGTCCTAGAGGGGGGGGGGGGGTGATTAGGACCTTTTAAAATCTTTTCGCCTACTTATGCAATTTAACAATTTAAACTAAGTAAGCATTAACACTTCGGCATCCGAGTCCAAGTGGGTTCAATCACAAGGCTAGCTAATGATAAGTAAATAAGCAAACTAGCCTAAGCACATAAATTATAAACATATAACATGTCGAGCTCCTAATCAATGTGCAAACTAGACTACAAATGATATACTAAATCAAGCACCTAGTCTAGAGAGCTAAGTAGATAATATGGAAATCATTATGCTAAGCATATGTCTACTAGCTAAGTGAACATACATCTTGTGTGTGAATCTACTTAACAAGAACATAGCATACATTCCATTCAAGCATTCATATAATTAACAATTAAACACAATGACAAACACAAACATGTATAATGATTCGACTTTGGGTCTACTTCACTCACAGTTCAAGTACTCAACCCCTTTGAGCACACCGGCATTTACTATACGGAGGTTTTAAATTAGGTTCACCTCTCAACCTTTACACGGAAGTTTAACCGGTTCACCTCTCAACCTGAACGGAGTTTTGGAGAAGGGCTAACTCTCAACCCGAACGGAGTTTTGGACATGGGCCAACTCTCAACCCGACGCACGTATGCTCCCGTGTTGGAGGCTCCCTCTTAGAGACTTGTTTAGGCCTGGCAAACGTGCCAAAGAGCGCCAAATGCTTCTAGACTTTTAGGCTCAACTAACAAGCCAATGATCGACAAACGAACCTAGATTGAATTTGACAAACAAACTCTACACTCAATTCCCACTAGGAATAGAGTGGATGGACTTTATACAAATGACAACCTTCCTTGTCGGATATGAGTCCTATTAATGCACCGCTTCGGGTTGCTTTTTCTCGCTCTCTCGTGCTTAAATCAAATCCTCTTGTGTTCCCCCGATGTTGTTGCGATGCTTTGTCAATGCTCCAGCTCCAACGATCAATCATCTTGCATTTGATCTTCTTGAGATGACCAAGATGATGGGAGGATGGTTGAATCTCATACATGGGATATATAGCTTGTTTTAACTAGAAGATTCACTTAGAGGGTCTTCTAGAAGTCTTAGACAAGAGATTTAACTAAATGGTTTAGTCTCAAGACTCTTAGGAATGAGAGAGGAATCAAGTCATCTTTAAGTTTGCATTTGAATGCCCTCACTTGTGATTAAACATAAGGGATATGACTTGAATCTCCCCCTCATTGAGGCCTCACATGATGTGCAAATGGTATAACAAATAGGCTCTAAAAAACGCTCTCAAAATGCCCAAAAGTGGAGCTTTGTATTTATAAAGTTCGAGCTCCAACGGTCATAAAACGGGCACAAATGGCTAGAAGCCGACCGGTCGGACAAGGGCCAGACAGTCCAGGGGCTTGCTATTTGTTCTGGGTCGGTCACGACCGGTCGGACCTGTCCAGCCGACCGGTCATGACCAGTCGGATAGGCCAGGTCACAGCTATTTGTTGATGTCCCATTCTCTCTTCCGATGACCGGTCAGCCAAGGCTAACGACCGGTCGGCAGAGCATGTTTTGTTGCTGTATGGTTGTCTTGTTTCCAGCAACACATGCAACCTCTATGGCCATGATTTGGGTGGTCTTTTGGGACACCTAAAGCCAATCTAAGATGACTACAAGTACGCATAAAGGTCAGGGTCATCTAGAGGTTTGGGTTTTGGTTTGGTTCAAGGTTAAGGCTTCACCAAGGCATCTCTTTTACCTGTTTCTTCTTCATTGATGCAGCAAGTCCGCTTGAGTCTTCGGTGTTCGTCTTCTTTAAGCTCAACCGACACTAGACTCACTAACCTAAGTAATTGACAAATAAGGTACTAGTATGCCACAGAAAAGTGCACTAACAAATTTTTCTGTAACAACTGTTATGACCCCTTGATGCATTATAGTTACCACCGTTACCATTATGTAACGACTGCTACAACAGTTACATAACTGTTTTGGAATGCCTTGGTCAGCATTGTGCCCATATATTTTTGCATTGGTTGTGAGCAAGTTAAGGAGGCATTTACAAGGAGAGATTTTGTGGTATATATTGCATGAGAGTTCATAGTTTTAACTGACCAGATGAGGGAGGGGGTGAGTTTATAACTAGAACTATGGAGGGGTGCTTTAGAATCTAAAAGTTTTAAAATCAGTCGGACTAAAATAGGGTATATGGAATGCAATTTTAGTAATAATAGGAGAGTAAATGAGGAAATAGTAGAGGTTGGTGACAAAGAAGTACCTCAAAACAACCATTTTCAGTAGTTTGAGAGAGCGGAGAGATTGAGAAGGATGTTGGTCATAGAATTAGAGCTGGGTGGATGGGCGAAGATGTGCCTTTGGAATTCTCTTTGGTTGCCACATACCAATCAAACTGAATGAGAAGTTTTATATGATAGCTATAAGACTGGCCATGCTTTATGGGACAGAACGTTGGGCAGTTAAGGGATTTCGTAGGATGAGTGTAGTTGAAATCAGGATGAGTGGCAAGACAAGGAAGAACAAAATTAGAAGTGAATGCATCCAATGGAACCTAGGAGTAGACTTATACGGTTTGGTCCTGTGCAACGGTTAGGAGTGAGTGGGTACAAGTTGAAGGTTCTAAAAGGACAAGGAGAAGGCCTAGAAGGACATGGGTGGAAGTAGTAAGAAAAGAATTTGATGACATACGGCTCGACCGAGGATATTGTCCTTGATAGAGTGGAATAGTGGAATAGGATTTGTGTAGCTTACCCTAATTAGTTGGCATAAGGTTTAGTTGATGATGATATATATAAATTTCATGGTCATGGGTCTTTTTAACCAACAAGACAATTTGACATGATGCAGTGTTTTTTACTCGGCCAAGCACCAAGACATTAAATAACTCAGGAAAACTCACCAAAATCACATCAATTTTGAGCCCCACTGAATCTACTTCTTTACTCGGCGTGGTGTAAAGATTTGGTTGACTCAGGTGGCATGCCCAGCAGACTCGGCTGAATTATGGTTCAACTGGCAGACTTGGCTAAACTAGGTTTCATACACACAAAGCCTTTTGGGTAACTATAGTGTTATCTTTGCTTCTTGTTCATACTATCAATGAGTGGCTGCATGTGTAGAGTATTATGAAGCCATACATCATACATGTCTTGTTAGTTGCAAGCAGTGTATGCAATATCGATGCGAAAACCTCCAGGAGACACTAAAAAATTTCAATGTTCCTGTGTATCGACGATACTATCGGCCGATATCAATATTATCAGCTCGACCTGCGTACCAATTCTTCGAAGAGGGTCATATTTTGTTGAGTCTAGTTAGCCATTTTCTAGGTTTTGTTGAGTTCCCATATAGATCTAAACCATATAAGGTAACTTGCATTGCGTTGAACTAGGATAGTTAAAATTGCATTTGGAGGGTACCCAGTCAATTGCATCATCCATAAGTATATTTCTCAACTCTCTTGCTTGTTTCACTTTGTCAATGAATTGGTTGTGTTTTCATTAATGCCTTCTTACATTTATATATCTTATGGAATCAATTTAAACAATAGTTGCATCAGTTCAGTCAGACAGCGTATAGCTTAGAATCCTTTTACAAAGGAACTCCATTATGTGGATTTTTTTTTTTTATTTAAATATTATGATTTAAATGTGTGTATTAAGGTCCATTTTAACAATCCCTGAAGTTTCATTGAAAAATTCAATCAATTTCCCAATGTTTCCCCATGTTTCCCAAAAAGTGTGATACATTACCCGATTCAACCAATATATCCCTAGCGATACGCGATATGTATATGTATCCCAAGGGTGCGAAACGTAACCGATACCGATACTGCGAACACTGGTTGCAAGCACACAGTATAAATCTCTAGTTGATAAACAAATATACTGGGTAATCGCAGCTCTCTTCCACAATTCCTGCTTATCGCGCATCAAGTGAATATTTGACCTTAGTGATTTTGAATATCCTTATTTTTTCTCCACGATCAACATAAAATCAGTGTTGTTATCAGAATAAGGCAATTCCACTTGATGATCTATTAGATAAGAGCCCAGCCACGGCACAGTAGCCTGAGTAGGTTTTGAACTCCACTTCTGGGTACATGCACCCTGCAACATTTGAAGGGTAAAAGTATGTTTTAATTGGCTTCCTTTTTTTTCTTTTCTTTTTTCTTTTCTTCTTTTTTTTTTCTTTTTTTCTTTTTTGAAAATTATAGTTTGCTTCTTGTTTGTTAACAAAATATGTCTAAGGAGTGTTATACAGTTAATAAAATCCGTGATTTCAGCATTTCATCCTATCAGAGATGCTGTATGGATACCATAGTGCCTGCCTCCTATTTTCATGCATTTTGATACATTCAGTAGAATTATTACTAGAAAATGTGGTGACAAGATACGCTAAGAGATTAGTTTCAGAAACGCGTTGAAAGCAACTTACATATCAGCAACCAATTCTAGCTTATATATATATATATATATATATATATATATATATATATATATATAAGAGATACTACTGATTTCGGTGTGCTGCAGCATTTGGATTTTGAACCAGTGCAAACTGAAAGGCCTGGAGAATTGATTGCATACTACAAGATTGCACGTAAGTGTAGTTTCTTTATTTTGTCTTCATTTTCTTATTTTCATTGCTGATATGTTTGCTTCCTCAGGTCACTACAAATGGGCACTGGATGAACTATTTTACACACATAATTTCAGCAGAGTAATTATACTGGAAGGTGATCGAAGGCTTGCTGTATGATTTTCTTTGGGTTCCTCATTATGCTATAAAACCATTTGAAACTCATGCATTAAAGTAGCTATCTCTTTGTGAATACAGATGACATGGAGATTGCACCAGATTTTTTTGACTATTTTGAGGCTGCAGCAACTCTACTCGACAATGATAAGTATGTTCCATAGAAGAAGTGGTTACATCCTTATTATTATTATTATTGTTGTTGTTTTAGGCCCATTCTCCATCAGCCCTTTCTAACGCCTTGCACTTTCCTGATACTGTACCATCAAAGGACCATTATGGCTGTTTCATCTTGGAATGACAATGGACAAAAACAGTTTGTGCATGACCCAAGTAAGTTTATATGATACCACCATTCTGCTTCAATTTTATTTGTTATCCTTCGAGGATCAAGAATCATGTACTTTACTGCTCACATTTTGTGTTTATACAAACTTCTTTTTTGTACTCTGTAGAAGTTCTTTATCGCTCAGATTTCTTTCCTGGGCTTGGATGGATGCTTTTAAAGTCTACATGGGATGAGCTCTCACCAAAATGGCCTAAAGCATATCCTTGGTTTTTTATATTTTCATCGATCTAGATTGTGACTTTTCATTCGTGCCATTTTAAATGGTGGTGACTTACCCACCCTTAACATGGCATTGACATACACGTATGGCGACCCATACTGTCTGAATTGTGGGATCCATTGTGGATGGAGCATATCTTACCATTCAGATGCTGTCCATCAAATGGATGGCTGAAAAAGAAATTGGTTGGTCCAAATTTAGTGGGAAAGATTCGGTAATTGAGATTGTCTGATCAATGTATCATGAGATATTCTCCATTGACGGTCTGGACTCGTACATGCAAGCCATATGTTCAATGGATGAGTCATCATCCTCATAGAGGTATTTTGCTGTTGCTGTTAGACTTTCTTCCTTGACAAGATTTTACTTACTGGGATGACTGGGTGAGGTTAAAAGAGGTACACAAAGATCGACAGTTTATTCGTCCAGAAGTTTGCAGGACATACAATTTCGGTGAACATGTATGTATTATGCTCTATGTTTTAAGTCACATCCAAACTCAGGTATCTCAACCTTGAAGATACTTCACAAAAATGGGTGTTCCATAAAGTTAAAGAACCCATTTGGAAGTCCCCAGAAATCAGCACTTGTTCCACTTAGCTTTTATGGTGGCTTGGGCAATGCTCAGTTAAATTTCAAATGAGATAGGAATGGTTCTGATTGATTATTATCCGTTTGCCATGTGGGCGGAGTGCATCCCATCCTCTGAAATCTGGAAACCTCCAGATGGGCCCTAAACCAATCATGATCTTCAAGTACAAGTTTGTGTTTATCGTATTCTAGTGTAGTTCAGACTTGGAATATTCTACTTCTAGTTGTAGGAGGAAATAAAGGAGGGAGGAGGAGAAAGGGAAGAAGAAGAGATGAGAGGAGAGGAGAGAGGAAGATTTAGGGCAATAATCTTTGCTAGTCCCCAGAAGGGACTAACACTTTATATATAACTAATAAAGGAGCATAGAATAGTACTACTCATGGATACACAAAGGCTACACATAAGCACATGCATACACAAATAAAATGTCTCTCTATACACTCCCCATCATGGTGAAGCACGAATATCAATCATGCCCAACTTGTAACAAATGTGGTGTAGTTGATGTCAACGGGTCCCCCTAGTTAAAAAATCAGCAAGTCGATCATTCAATTTCTGATATGACATGGAAACTTCCTTCGAGGTCACTTTTCTCGGATGAAGTAGCAATCAACCTCGATATGCTTGGTTCGCTTATGGTAGACTGGATGAGAAGAGACGTGAATGGTAGCTAAAATTGTCACAGTTCATTGGAGCAGAGATAGGAAGGCCTAACTCTGTTAGCAAGGTCTTCAACTAGAGAAGCACTAGACACCATGAGCCATGGCTTGATGCTCCACTTCAGCAATGGAATGGGCCACAACAAATTGTTTCTTGCTTTCTAAGTAACCAGGTTTCCATTGACTAAGGTATGGTAACCAGAAGTCGATCGACGATCAGGAGAGCCACCCCAATCTGCGTTTGTCTAAGCCTCAATTTGAAGATGACCATGTTCAGAATAAAGAACACCTCGACCTAGAGGACCTTTCAGAAATTTCAAGATAAGATGCGCGGCATCAAGATGACATGTTTGGGGAGAATGCATAAACTGACTCGCTGCACTAACGAGTGATGACATATGCAATATCAAGACATGTAATGGTGAGATAGATTAGTTTGTCCACCAAACGTTGATACATTCCAACATCTAGCAGAGGATCACCACTATCAAGTTGAAGATGATGATTCAACTCGATGGGAGTATCCACAGGCCAAGCACCAACACACTGTTGTCCCATAGAATATCAAGAGTATACTTTCGTTGTGAGATGACAATCCCCTGTCAAGATTTAGCCACTTCAATGCTAAAAAATAGCAAAGGGGGCCAAGATCTTTAAAGTCAAACTTCTTAAAAGCAATTTCAAAGATTTGGTCACCTGTGACATAATCAACATACACAAGAACAATGGAGAGGCGAATAGTACAGTTGAAGATAAGTTTATGATTGGCATTACTCCAAGTGTACCTGAACTTCACTAGAGCATTACTGAAATGCTCCAACCATGCGCGATGAGATTGCTTCAACCCAATAATAGCTTTGCAGAGCTTACAAACGAACTCTTTCCCAACAACAGAGCAAGCTTGAAGAGCCATATACACTTCTTAGAGATCCCCATGCAGAAAGCCATTTTTTTACATCAAGTTGGTGAAGGGGCCATGAAAGATTTGCAGCTAGGGAGTGCAGCACATGCACGGAGTTCAACTTGGCAACTAGAGTAAATGTCTCATAGAAATCAAGCCCATGAGTTTGTGTAAATCCCTTGGTCATGAGGCAAGCATTTTAGTGGTCCACTTCTCCATTGGGTGTATGCTTGATTATAAAGACCCATTTACGACCTATTGCCTTTTTCCTAGAGGGGGTGGCACAATGTTCCATGTCTGGTTTTTCTCTAGGGCATGCATCTCCTCGATCATGACACTTCTCCACACCAGATTAGAAGGGGCCTTTTTGACATAGCAAAAGAGAGATTTGAAAGAAATGCACAATATGAGGGTGAATGAGAATGAATTGTGCATGCTCGCTACCCTTTACAAAGAGCAATATGATAAGTTGTACATGCTCGCTACCCTTTACAAAAAGCAACAGGAAGATCAGTTGGATATGAATGTGAAGACATATCTAGTGCAGGAACACTCTATTGAGTAACACCATGAAGTGAAAGCGAGTATCATGTTTCTTCCATCGAACATGTCTTCAAGGTTCCTGACTGCTGAGGAAAAACTAACTCAAAAGATGAAGAGGGAGGGAGATTAACATCAGAGGTGGAACAAGAAGTGTCAAATGTAGGAGTGCGTAAACATGAAGATGGTGAGAATTTTGTCGAAGATGGAGAAAACGAGGGACTTCCCTTGAGGGAATAAAATGGTGTATCTTCCTTCAAATATGAAACATCCACAGAGACAAACTGTCTATCAAGAATGTTGGGAGGGTAGCACTTGTATCCCTCTTGGTTACACGATTAACCTAAGAAGATAAATTTGACAACCTTGGTATTTAACTTGCCTCTATGAACATGGGGAATATGAACAAAACACATTGAAGGAATAGCAAAGAGAGATTGACCAGGTTGTAAAACCTGGATTGGTGCTTTTCCTTCTGAAATCCTGGTGGGCACTTTATTGGTTAAATAAAAAAAGTAGCAATTAAAAGAACATCAGCTTAAATGCCTTTTGGAACATCCATTTCCAGAAAGAGAGCACAAGCGACTTCCAAAACAGGTCTATTTTTCCTCTCAGCCACCTATTTTGCTGAGGGGTATAGGAACAAGTGGTATATGATTCAATACCGTTTTCCGTCAAGTACTTTTGAAAGTCATTTGAGACATTCCCCACCATTATCGGAACACAACATTTTGATTTTGGTGATTAGCAACCATCTTATGAAAAATCCAAATGATGGAAAACACTTTATGTCTAGATTTTATAAGTCAAACCCAAGTAGTTCGAGTCCTGTCATCAATAAACATAATATTTATAACCAAATGTAGAAGTAACTGGTGAAGGATCCCAATCAGAATGAATAAGAACAAAAGGCACATAACATTGTTCCTTACTATTCGGATAAGATGGTTTACAATGTTTGTCAATTTGACGAGTTTCACATAGTAACACACTATCACCCTTTGACTTGAACAAAAAAGGAAGCAATACTCTCAAGCTACTTATTGGGATATGTCCAAGATGATGATGTCAATACATGATCCTATATCTTTGTTACCCTTCTTTGCTGGGAGTCTGGAAAGCTGATCTAACATTATTCGACGGTCGAAGAAGATAGAGGTCGTCCCACTCGTGGCCAACCTCAATCCTCTGTCCAATTGCTAGGTCCCGAAAAACACAATGAGAAGAGAAGAACGTTACATTACAGTAAGAACGTTACACTACGGCTAAGGGACTTAGTGAGACGACTGGCTGACAGTAAATTAGTAGACAATTGTGGCACATGAAGACTAGAGGACAAGGATATGATAGAATACATGGATGGTTCCTATCCCTTCAATAGGAGTGTTGGAAGCATCATTATTTTGACTCTATTATTTGATGCTGGCATAGGAAAATCAGTATGAAACTGAGAGTTTGCACCTTTCATGTGATCTAAGGCACAAGAATCAATTATCAAGGTTGGACTCATAGAGGATGTAGACACTGTGGGCAGATGCAGTTATACCTGGTTGGTGAGAGCTAGACTGATGGGAGGAGGATGACCATTCAAGAATGGTCAAGCAGGTTGGCAAATTTTCCACTTGGAGATTGTTGATACCACTTGGAGACACTAGACCATGAGACTCCGCTTGCACCCTCTCAGGGAGTTCAGTAGCAACAGTCTGGACCTTCCTTGGCGGGCGACCAACTAAATCCCAACATGATGCTTCGGTATGGGGAGGGTAGACATGCTACCACAACCACAACTGAAGTCATTATGGCCACGGCCCACATCAACTTCACCATGGCCATGACCCACACCATCTGAGGCAGATCGAATCCACCACCACGATCGGATTGGGTAGGGCCACCAACACCCCTACCCAGCACATCATGTTCATTGCTATCTGAGCTTGCCAAATCAAAGCGCTTTGGAGCAGTAGATACAGTCTCCAACATAACATTGTGCCTACTTTCTTCCTGTTGAAGAAGCACGAAGATGGTCCTAAGCAAAAAAAGAGTTTCTTGACTGAGAATCTGAGTATGAACTGGTTCGTACTCGAGGTTGAGCCCTCCCAGAAGGTAAAAAATTTGTTCCTCTATTTTGATACAACGTTCCTGAGCGCAACATGACCGCTCTAGTGTATGATGTCCCAACTCTAGCCAATCCCTCTAAGTGTGGTGTAATAGTCTCCTAAAGACTTCTCCCCTGATGAAAATTGGTGATATCACATGTCAACCGAAATATCCTAGCAACGTTCCTTTTTTTTTTAGCTGCCACAGGATCCCAAATCTCTTTTCAGTCTCGCAATACACAAAGGTATCATTGATTTCGGATTTCATGGAAAGTAGTAACCAAGACATTATAGTCATATTATATGCTACCCGATCAGCACATGATGGATTGCTTTTGGGGGGCTCCCTTATTGACCCATCTAAGTACCCTAGCTTCTTTTGGCCGCAATGAACATACGGGCTGATTTTGACCAGTGCCAAATAGTTCTCACCATCAAATTTAACAATGGTAATTTTCCGTCTGGGATTATCCCTCACACCAGGTGCATTAATGCTTCTTGGAACCATTGTGGAGCTTGAAACATCACTTGAATGTGAAGATGCACCTCCCATTGTACTATAATAACCATGTAACTATCACACAATTGCCACAGAGCCTAATACATGCTTAGCTTCACCTTGTGGCTCTGAAGTAAGAATCTACACATCCTAATTGTGGGATGATAGCTTTGAAAAACAACCTATGAGCCATCATACTGCTAAGCATGGCACACTCATACCAAGGATTATTGAGAAGGATCAAATCACCCACTACTTCATCACCATACTACAGCAAACCACCAATACCACAAAAAAATATTGGAAAAAAAGCCTCCACAATTCACAGAACCCCTTTTTACAACTAGCTGAAACTCAAAAAAATCATCGCGAAAGCTTCAAATCTCCACGAATCGCCGTGGTTCAACTCCTGGGAGAACCAAATAACTGTATGGATCATACATGAACAGCCAACGGGCCTCAAGAAACCCCACCTTAAACAGCATAACCAAAAAATGAAAAATGGGTGTTGTCAGACCATTCTTCTAAATCCAGAAAAAACTCCCTCGAAAACATAAAAATTGTATAAAAAAAAAAAACCCCACGATAAATCACCTTGCCATGCTCTGACAAATGCTGTAGATTTTTCCACCAAGGGGACCCCATACGTACGGGATGCTGATGTCAACTGTGCTGACGACAGCAATGGTCCCAAGGAGAAAGCTCCTCTCTTCTGTGAGGAGTCTCTAATATCAAGTTGAAGAATTAATGGAGAAAAGAAGGAAGAAGAGGAAAGTAAGGAGAAGAGGAGGAGAAGAGAAGAGGAGGAGATGAGAGGAGAGAGGGAGATTTAGTTGTGTATTTAGATGACTGTGTGTGTGCTAAATATAGTCTTAGGCGTTAGTCCCCCGAAGGGGCAAACACTTTATAACTGATAAAGAGCATAGAATAGTATTCCTCATGCATACACAAAAAGGATACACCTGCAGGCATGCATACACAAATAAAATGTCTCTACACTTCTTCCGATTTAGTCTCACCTAACTTTGGCTGTTACAAATCCTTGACTTTTTTTCTCTCTCCTTTTTTTTTTAATAACTAGCATACGGGCATTGCAGGGCTCTAGTCTGGGGCAGTTCTTCAAACAATATCTGGAGCCTATTAAGCTAAACGATGTCCATGTAGGTAGCAGATTTAGATTCCTAGTGATTTTAGCTTGTGAATCCCTCTTTATGTTATAACACTGATTCCTTATAGTTTTAGCTGCTGAATCTTTCTTATGCTGACCATTTGATTTGTTTTGATCTATCGTTGCCAAAGGTTGATTGGAAATCAATGGATCTCAGCTACCTATTAGAGGTAAATTCTTCTTTTACTTGTGTATTTAGATGACAGTGTGTGCGCTAAATAAACCTTGTTTTGCTGTATGCAGGATAAATTCTCAAAGTATTTTGCAAACCTTGTTGCGAATGCCAAGCATGTCCACGGAACTGATGTTGTTTTGAAGGCGTACAATATAGATGGTGACGTGCGCATACAGTACAATGACCAGGCTGATTTCGAACGAATTTCACGTCAATTTGGAATTTTTGAAGAATGGAAGGCAATTCAGCATCCTTTGGCATTTCTTTCCTTTCTTGGAAGTCTAACATCTTAATTTATTTCAAATGCATGCTGAAGTTAAGACTGACAGTGAACCTTGATTTCCAAAATGGTTGAAATTCCCCTGCTCTTCGGATGTCTGCCTACTTTTGTCATAAGCAACTAAAATTTCTGTGGCTGGATTTGGGCCGGGCCTGATAGGCCCAAGGCCTGAGCCTGAGCCTGAGCCAGCCACATAGTAGGCCCAAGCCGGGGCATGGAAAGAATTGGTTGGGCCTGGGTCGAACCTGGACTGGCCTGAAAATTGACTGAATCCCTATTTCGAACTTGAATGTTCCTAATATATCACTTGATCAAGTGGGCCACACATGCACAAAGAAATCGACACTTTAAGGAATGAAACCGTCTACATTCAAGATGCATGGATTACCTAATTGAGGATTGGAATGGCATAACTGGTGGATATAACACTTGTACATATGAAGTCAGTTGGGCTAAAAGACTCGAGCCCAAGCCCAGCCTAAAAAATTTTCGGGCTATGGATGTAAGGTCCAAGGCTACCCCATGAGCCAAGCTAATACATGCAAGCCCGGTCCAAAGCCTGGTTGGGCTCGTCAGACCAGGCTGGCATTGCTACCCTTACGTGCTACCCTGTTTTTATGTCTGACTGATACCCAGAAATCGGTAGTGCTACCCTCCTTAAATTTTTTTTGAAGTTTTTCATTGCAAAGCAAGGGGCAGTGTTGAATTGAAAAGACTTGAGCCCAAGCCCAACATTTCTTTTTCTTTTTTTCTTTTTTCTTTTTAATCTTTTCATTGCAAAGCAAGGGGCAGTGTTGAATTGAAATGTTGGATTTTGCCTACCACTTCGAACGAGTATCTGCACTTTTGGATGTCTTGATTATTTTCAAGAGTAACCATGTACCCAGTTCTAGTAGTATTCCTTGACAAAAGCATCTTAATCTTCCTTGGTGAAATTCCTTCTGTTCGTAGCCATACAGGACAGTCTTGATTACATGGGAAGAAGCCACGAGTTTTCCACTATATGTAGCATCCATATTGATATGTTTATTTCTCGCAGAATACAGTTTATAGATGTCTGTTAGCTCCACATGCATTTTACACACAGGTATGAAGGGCATCCAAGCCACACATAAGTTCGGCTCCATTAAGATAAACTGAGGCAAAAATCAATCTTGTCCACCCGTCAGGTAGGCCACTCTTATATGAAAACAGTGGGGCCGAAAGTTCATGTTCAATGTACGTCTGCTGGGATGCCACAAGTGTGTGGGGGGGCTTCAAACCTCCAGTTTATAATGTCTGTGGTGATTTCTTTCTGAAAATATAGCTGTTTGTTATGTGTTCCCTTGATCAGGTTTCCTTTTCATAAAACAACTCTTTTCTTTTCTTCAGGATGGCATTCCGAGGACAGCATATAAAGGAGTTGTAGTCTTCCGATTTCAAAATCCAAGGCGCATATTCCTTGTCAGCACAGACTCTCTGAGGGAACTTGGGATCCAACACATTTGATGCCAACGGAGGTCGGTGGTTCTATTATTACAAATTGTACTCGTGTTTCTACAAGCTTCTCTGTTTTTATTGATTTTAGGACCTGTTTGGAAGTTCCCCAATCTGCGGCAATAGCCAGGAAACGGATGCCAGCCTAATGCAGTTTCCATTCCCGGGTCCGCCCCAAATGCAATGCAGACTGGCTCAACTGAAATTACAGAACACCTCCCGTTTCTGGCCGGACTTTGGAATGGGTCCTCGTAGATGCAGTTACAATTTGCTGTTTCCTTCACAAGCAGAAATTACAAAGAAGAAAAGGCTAAAAATTAAAAAAGTATTGTTCTCTATGTTTATTATAGATGTGGGAAAAGTATACTGTGGAAGAGCTTTGAACTTGATTAACAGAAGATATAGAGAATTCAAGGCCATGAAATCATAAGCAAAATGGAAGAACCAGTGAAGGACGGGCACATATAGAGGATATGAAATGACCATTTCCATTGGTCCTCGCCAAAATTTCTAGTGGTTTGCTTTGTACTGACCAAGTTCAACATGTTACCGAATGCCTATGCCGCCAGTTGTTGATAATGTGTGTATGCCTCTTTTGGGTCTTCCAACATGATGTTATTCTTTTCGTGCCGATTAGAACAACATGTAACTATATTTAGACTAGTAAAACACTGCGATTTTTGTAGTTCCTGATTTTGTCTGGCTTCTAACAAATAATTCAGACAGAAATATGTAATACCACTATTCAAGGTAATTTATGCCCATACACCTGATACAAATGACATCCATTCCATGTTTTTGAGATTGCCGAGATTATTGCACTTACACTCTCTCAGGGCCCATTTGGCAGCACTTCTCGAAAGGTGGTTTCCAAAAAAGGTGGGGTTTAATCTTGCTTTCGGTCTACTTTTTGTCAAGTCAGGTTTTTCACGCCTATTTTGTCCAGCAGAGATGGGGCAGTGGTTTGCAAAGTGCATCCAAACGTACAACATCAACTGCCTTCTGGATCAGAATGGCGTTTAGGCCTCAAACCTCCTTTTGGAGGGTGCATCCAGACAGGCCATTATTGCCTGAATCTGTTAGACGGGTGTTGTTTTGCAGCATAAGCAAGTCTTGTGTTTGATTTTGTTGATTGGCTTTCCAGGAGCAGTGCTGCTATACATACTGCCTAGTATGCATGTTGACCGAAGAGGAATGCTGTTTCTAGAGGCCTAATAGCATGCATTGCATGTGTGGGATATGTGGGATGTTCATCAGGTTCCTTGCCTGCATGTGCCGTCATAAAACCAGGCCAGCCCCTTGCCAGGTTTGAGGGTGACTATCATTTTCCCAGCCATCTTTTTTCTTTTCTTTTCTTTTCTTTCTTTCTTTCTTTTTATTTTTTCACAGCCAAGAAACATCCAATGTTTAAACCCATAGTTTGAAAACCCAAAAACTTGACCCGACTCGACTCTATGATCAGCCAGTTGGGTTTACTTAAAAACTCGACTTGATATTTATTAATTTATAGATTAAAAAATTAGGAATAGAATTAGGTATTTAACATTTTTAAAATAGTATTAGTACCCGCCTGGGGTTTGAGCGAATGGCTAGCATCATGGGTTTGCTCCCCACATATGCGAGTTCAATTCCCCTCCCCGTGCTTTACCCGATGTGTGTGGTTTGCACATGAGGTATGGGTTCATCTCACTCCCCTGTTTGTCTTTTATTAATGCTCATAGGGTGACTCACTGAGTGACTCGGTTTGAGTCGCTGCAAGTCATGTTGAGTCGACTGAGTAATTGAGTTGTCATGAGTCGAGAATCAGTCAGACACAGGACCGAGTTTCCCAGTGGCTCAGCTCAAAATCTGGCTGTTGTGCAGAGTTTTGAGTTGATTCGGTCAGTATTGAAACTATGCTACAACCAAATTGTGTGCATGTTGAACACCTGCATAGGGAAATTGCGTCGTTTGCCTTGTGTTTGAAGGTAGAGTATCTGGAAATACCATTCCTCTGGGCCAGAATAATTCAAGTTGCAACTCGACGGGTCCAGTATCTTATGCAATCTGATGGGTTTGCAGTGCCAGAATCATATTCAGCAGCAACAATACGAACTCAGCTTCGCATTTTTGCATCTTCCAAGAACAAATCCCTATCTTTTCAGTTTGCTTCAACGTTGGTAGGATAAATAAAAAACTGTATTGCTTGGAGATCTACGTCTCAGTTAGCTTTCCAGAAAGGGACAATGCCATATGGGCGCCTATCTTTTGGTAATTCCAAAAAAGAGCCTGCTTTTAAACTCCTTTCCAAAATCCGCTTAAGGTTTTGAAATATGGTCAAGAAACAACCCGTTTTGACTTGGACTAACTGATGTCACAAAATTCCATCCATTATCTTTCAAAAAGACAATTTTGCCCTTTTCTAGCCTTCGGTTACTGTGCAACAACTGCGTGGGCCCCCACAATGATACGTGTGTTTAATCCACATCGTCCATCCTTCATGGATCATGATTTCAGGTCGTGACACAAAAAATGAGAAAGATTGAAACCTCCATAGACCCCATAAGAGGTAACCGTGGCAGCTAAAACCTAACATTAAAAAATACTAATAGTACATTTCCTGTGGTGCGGTCCGCCAAAGATTTGGATAGGCCTCATATTTGGTCCCATACCCTAAAATAACCTCGAGAAAAATGAATGGATAGTGTGGATGTAACACACGTCATGGTGGGTTTCACAACTATTGAAGCTCCAACGTAGGAGGACTCGAATTTCATGCAAAAGCCTTCGGCAGCAAGTTCCTGTGTTGAGAACCTAGTTGGGGCCACTATGATGATTGTGATAAATCCACCTGAGTCCATCAATTTCGCTAGCTCATTTTAGAATATTAGACCAAAAATGATTTGAATCCCACACTCAAGTGGGCCACACAAGAGGAAACAGTGGGAATTGAGCAACCACCTTTGAAACATTCATACGTATGTCCACAAAAGCTTTGTATCAGCTAATTTTCTGCAATTTCAGTTCATCCCAACAGGAAAAAGGTTTGGATGTCGTGTAAAAATGAAGGTGGAGCTCAAGAAGGTTTCAAGGTGGGAATTTATTTCCTTAGTTTTTCCTCTCTTGTGGCCCATTCGACTTAATTTTGGTCTACTATCTTAAAATGATATCGAAAAATGGATGAACGGTATGAATTTGTAGTAAATATCACGATAGGCCCCACCTAGGTTCCCAGTGGACCCACCACATAAAACAGTGGGGATTGAACGCCTACCATTAAAAAATCATTGGTGGCCACAGGAGTTTTCAATCAAGCCAATATTTGTATTTTCCCTTTGTACATGTTATGAACATATTGGATCTCAAATAAATATTATGGTGGGCCCTAGGAAGGTTTCAACGGTGGCATCACTATTCCCACTGTTTTCTGTGGTGGGATCTACTTGTGCTTTGGATCTACCTCATTCTTTGGATCATGCCCTAGAATGATCTCTCCAAATGGATGGGCGGTGTGGATACAATACATACATCATGGTCGGGCCGGTAGAACATGGTGGCGTCACTCCAGTAGCCAATCTGCTATTGTACCTAATCCGCATCCTGCTGTTGGAAAATCACTACCACACGTCATGGTGTAACCCTAAGAAGTTTTAATGGTGGGTGGGTGTCATTATCCCCACTTGAGCTTCAGATCTGCTGCATTTTTTGGTTCATACGATAAAATGATCTAGCATAATATGGATGAACGGCATGGATGTACATCAAGAGGGGTCCACAATGCCCAACACATCACAAACCATCGCTGGATTAGAGAGTGAGCAGTTTTTTAGCTAACGGCAGAAAAGTTAGGCAGGTTTTAAGAAAATGTTTAAAAGTAGGCTCTTATTTTTAAATTCAACCAAACTGTAGGCGTTCATACGGCATTTTCCCTTCCAGAAATTCAATTCGTCAAGGAATCTCTCAGATTAGAAGATCATGGCCATTGAATCTGTGACTGTTTCTCCATTTGGGTTGAATGTGGACCGTTGTATTTTCTTTCTCAACTGTCCATCTTTGGATGCCAATCAAAAGGGTTATGACTTTCCAATCTGGGAGATTTTTAGTGCATGGACCATCCAGGGTGGGGCAATTGTATTAGGGTTTTGGATCCCTTAAACGTGGGCCCCACTTTGACTGACTGAAGATATTGGCTCAAACAATGTACCATGCCTCTTTGAAAATTTTTAAAATGGCTGTCATATGTGAATAGAGGAAAAAATCAGGTCAGTTATAATCCATTGGGCATTGATTAGGAAAGAATTTTGGTTTGATTTTCAGGATATAGATGGAGGTTAGGTGGTTTACAAAAAGAATGGTGATGAGATGAAAAACCCTGCATACCCCAGTTAGGACTTTGATGGGTCATTAATCCAAGCCTGGCTGGTATTGGATGGGGACCACAGATGGACCATTCTGTGTTGAGCCCCAGTTGCAAGCTGAGTTTGGCCCGATCAAGCCATGTGCAGTGTGGGTGGCCTGGATAGCATGCTGAATGACGCCGGACCCAGCCATGTGCAAGATCCAACCTATGTACCAGGTGTAGCTCATGTGGGCCGAATCCAGCCTATGTACAAGGTGTAGTTCTATGTGAAAACGGGTCGTCCTTAAATTAGCTGGCCCACTCCTCAAGTGGGCTATAAATAAATATGCACCGAATTTAAGTCCCGCCAAACCCGGCGAACCGGATTATGGGTAATCTTTGATCCAAGCAGCTATTTTTATTGACTCAAGATTATGATTTACAATTCTTTGATTTACAATTCTTTGATTTATGTAATATTGGCATGTATAATATAATACAAGATGTGTGGGATTTATAACAAATAACATTCATTTCATTACCGAAATTAATACAAGATGTGTGGGATTCATTCATTTCATTACAAGATGTGTGTGATCCGCTATGATCCTTTTTTTTTTTGTCAGTCATGCAATCGCACCCACTGGTGCTGTCAGCAGCGTGGATTTTCACTACTGATTGGTTTCGAAACCAAGACTCCCTGTTGAAACTCTGCAGAGTCTACCTAGTGACCCGCTTGGATCCTGCACAGGTGTGCGATGTTGACATGTGTTCCATTATCCATCTTTATATCCAGCATGAATAGCACAACAAGACTGGGCTGAATCCCATGCGGCTCATCTCAGTTGACTCAGACTCGGTCCTAATTTTGGGTGGGTCGCAACTCAACTCGAGGCAGAACGAGTCAGTCCTCACTTAGTCATTTAACCATTCTTTAACCAGACAATCAGACGTCTTTGAAACATCCTCAAAAGCAAGAAAGGCTTTGATAAAAAGAAATTATCCAATGCTAAAGGTTAATATCCAAGCTCGTAGCACACGTGTATCAGCTCTCTAGTGTTCATCTATTGTACTCTAAAGTGACCATAAGTCAAAAGTCGTGGCAGTGAAATGATCCTAGCCGTTGATCAGTGGATTTTTGCCCAGCGAACGTTGAAAGTTGTTGGGATTTTTCCTAACTGCCCACTTGTAACCCTGGGGAGTCCTCCAATCAGCGGCTAGGATCAACCCTCAACTGAATTTTGGGGCACATCCTTTCCATGAAAAGGGCCCACTAGACAAAGTGTCTGGATTTCATACACGTGCACCACATGCTTGATGACCAACTGGTATGGTATTGCTAGCACTGGACATCTATCCATCAGAGAGACCCACCTAGACTCCTCACGTTGGGCCATGGTCGATCCAGACCATTGGTATGTTCAGGCTGGCAACGGACTAAAAAAACTCCTTGATGGGACCCACTATTTATTTTGTATTTCTAGTCTACAAATATATAATTAAGAAAGGTAATACACACGCAATTAGTCATTAAAAATAATAAGCTCTGCTAAGCTCACTTGCGTGTACAAGGCTACCAATGCACATGAACCATATGTGATAGCATGGACAGGTGCAATATCCAAGCCATCCATTAGGTGGTTCTGACCATCTAGTTATGTCCTCTCCCAAAAAATATCTGGACCATTCAAAAGGTGGCCCACAAAAGTCAGAAACAGTTGGATGGTTAAAAAAAATTCTATTTACAGCTGTAAATTTTTGGTAAACTGTAACCCACCTAACATTTGACTGACTTGATTCTTGGTCAAGATCATCTAAATAGTGGTACACATCTGATGAATGGAATATATTTCGTACCAATGTGATATTCCATTAAATAAGATGGAAGAGGTGAGAAGGGTTTTCAGCCAAAGGACATCTCCATCAAAAGTCAAAACAACTACAAGTGTCTTTAAAGCTTTTGATTGACATGTAGGTCATTGATCTAGATGGCCCACTTAGCAAAAGAGGCTAGTTTTCAATAGCAAAATAGCTATTTTTATACCTTAGCTTTGAGAATGTGCAAAGCTGCCTTGCATTTCTTAAGCTTATAGTTAAAGAAATTGTACCAAAATGAGTCGGTCTCAAACATAAGGAAATGCTGGCTAGAATTGGGGTTCGGCAAAAGTGCTAATGAGGTGCTAATTACTAGGCCTGATGGTGGTTTGAGAAGCCTACTTTTATGAGCGACTTTTTATGCAAAACACCCACAAGTGTCTTTGAAGCTTTTGATTGACATGTAGGACCGCCTATCATTGATCTAAGTGGCCCACTTATTGAAGAGGCTAGTTTTCAATAGTGAAATAGCTATTATTATACGTTCACTTTGAAGATGTGATCAGAAGCTAAACAAATTGTACTAATGAGACCGGACTAGAATTTAAGGAAATGCACTGGAGTTGGGTTTTGAGAATAGTGCTCTTGAGGTGTCAATTATTAGGCCAAATAGGAGTGGTGGTTTGAGAAGCCTACTTTTACAACCGGCTTTTTATGCAAACATCCACAAGTGTTTGTAAAGCTTTTTATTGACATGTAGGGTTGCCTATCATTGATCTAAATGGCCCACTTAGTGAAGAGGCTAGTTTTCAATAGTGAAATAGCTAATATATATCTTGGCTTTGAAAATGTGCAAAGATGCCTTGCATTTCTAAAGTTTATAGATAAATAAATTGTACTAATGAGACAGGACTAGAATATAAGGAAATGTCGGCTAGAGTTGGGTTTTGAGAATAATGCTCTAGAGGTGTAATTACTAGGCCAGATGCAAATGGTAGTTTGAGAAGCCTATTTTCCGAGTGACTTTTTACACTAAACACCCACACACCTGTCTCTAAAGCTTTTAATTGACTTGTCAGACTTGGGATCATTGATCTAGATGGCCTACTTAGTGAAGAGGCTAGTTTTCAATAGTGAAATAACTATTATTATACCTTAGCTCTGAGAATGTGCAAAGCTGCCTTGCATTACCAAAGCTTATAGAGAAACAAATTGTAATGATGAGACCAGACTAAAATTTAAAGGAAATGCAAACTAGAGTTGGGTTTTGAGAATAGTGCTCTTGAGGTGCTAATTATTAGGCTAGATAGGAATAGTGGTATGAGAAGCCTACTTTTATGAGTGACTTTTTATGCAAAACACCCACAAGTGTCTGTAAAGCTTTTGATTGACATGGATGACCGACCATCATTGATCTAAACTGCCCACTTAGAGAAGATGCTAGTTTTCAATGGCTAATAGCTATTATTATACCTTGGCTTTGAGAATGTAAAGAGCTGTCTTGCATCACGAAAGCTTATATATAAACAAATTGTACAAATGAGGCTAGGCTAGAATATATAAGGAAATTTTGGCATGAGTTGGGTTTGGAGAAATAGTGCTCTTGAAGGGCTAATTACTTGGCCAGATAGGAACGGTGGCTGAGAAGCCTTACGAAAGAAACCAAAACCATAAATTTTTATGGGCCATAGATTGGATGATTAGCATCAACAAACCAAAGTGATTCTTCCCAATCATAAGCAATCTGCAGTGTGCAAATTGAATAGGTAAGCCTATTGGTGTGAATTTTGCATTTTGGCCTACCGTTAGCAGTACTGAATGAATGAATGAATTGTCTGGATCATTGATTGACTGTCCCACATGTCATTTAAAAGCTTTGGGGATGTTAATTACATTCTATGGTGGGGACATAAGCAAACCCATTTGAGTAAGATTAGGCAATCTATTCAATAGTGGGTGTGAGCAGCTATTCCTGACTAAAATCATACTTGGTTGTTGGAAAATCCCATGTTTGAATGGGAGGTTTGCAAAGTCGTGGGTGGACGGTTTTGCTCATGCTCACTACATTTCATGTGTCAATGTGAGACATGTGTACAAAATCTGAGCTATTCATACGATGGGCGACATTTCTTAAATCATCATATCCAAAAATCAAAGGGGTTAACTACTCATGTGGGCCAGAGTATGTGAAACATATTGAAGGTCAAATAAAAATAATTTCTAGCAGTTTTAGGAGCAAACCAACCTGATTTTGAGCCAGATGATGTGGAGAGTGTGATCCACATTATGGAAAGCTTAGATCATGAAAATATGTATGTGTGCTTGTCTAGTAGGGATGTATATGTGTGAGGGATGTATGCTGATGTGGGCTTAGCAAACCACCTTGAATTCAATTTGATTTTCCTGTTTGGATAGGGTGAAAAGGGTGGTCTTAGGAAACCTCCTTGAATTGAATTTGATTTTCTTGTGTGGATAGGGTGAAAAGGGTATTCTTGGAGAGGAGAAATCAAAAGGGTTTTCCCAACCTGTTTGGATTGACATTTAAAAGTGTGGAAATCCAACCAAAATTATTTTGTTATTCCACAACAATCATATTTATACATATGCACCAATACTACGTTACTCAACATAAATCATGTTTATATGCGATCCAATCCATTCATTTGATGTGTCTTATCATGATTGAAGAATTACCCAAAAATCACAGCATTTCAAAACTTCGGAAGGCCACACTGCATGAATTTACAGCTTTTGGGTACAATTTTGTGGAGTGGCCGCTACCGTTGAACCAACTATTTTTTACACTAAGGTAGAGCAAGGAATGCTTTTACAAATTCTTCGACTTTATTAGGACTATTAGGGGAGCAGATTAGGTGAGACCCCGGATACACCGAGTTGGGTGAGACCCCTAACTGTGGGGCTCACAATGATGTATTTTCCTTAAATCCACACCGTCCAACCATTTTGAAAGCTCATTTTAGGTCATAACCCCAAAAATGAAGCTGACTCAAATCTTAGGGGAACCACACCACAGAAACAGTCGTGATTGAATCCCCACCAATAAAAACTTCAAGGGTTCCACCGGAATGTTTCTTTGCCATCCAACCTATTGATAAGGTCACAAACACCTAGATGAAGAGATCATACAAATATCATCTTGCTCCAAAGCTTTTGTGGCCTACAAGAAGTTTTTAATGGTCAATCACCACTGTTTTTTGTAGTATGGTTCATCTGGGATTTAGAACTACTTCATTTTTTGGATCATGCCCTAAAATGAGCTTTCAATACTGATGTGGTCACATACGGCTTGGAAATGGTCGTAGGATTTCATGTTATTAAGTCATTTTCCCACGCTAGAAAAAGTTGCTAGCTAAGGGAGGCACGCAATCACTTTCCATTTTAAGGTGGAAAGAGAAACAAATTTACCCGATGTCGACATTTCCAAACAGGTGTAGCTATCAAATCAGGAAAACTCTTTTTTTTCCTCAGTGGAAACCTTTTCACCCTGTCTTAACAAACCATCATAGGATGGTTACGCCTGACTTTGAATGCAAATCACCATGTAGATGTGTTTCCCTTTCCAGCTATAAAAAGTTAAATATCTGCGTGTCTTTATTAGGTATTTACCATGATTATTTTCTCTAATGTGGTGGGGAAAACTCGCAAGAAATCCTCCCCATTCATCTGATAAACCACCCCATCTTTGGCCTTGATACAAAATCGGCCTAGTTTAACAGTCAAGCGGGCCACTCCATAAAATTATACCTAAAATATCCGCCATTTGACTGGGAGTATACAGAGGTAAATGGGGGGAATTGGTATTAAAGGAAGCTAAGGGGGTGTTTGATTTTCATTTCACTGGTGTAACTGCTGGGAAATGAGTAATTATTACTTCCCTGGGTAAGGTAAGATCATTCCAAGCAATTCGCTATTACCACTTCCTCTGTTTGATTTGTGTTGGAAATAGTGAAAGCAATTTGTCCAGGGAATGTAGAGTGTTTGATTAGGTGTTTGGGTTGGGAAGAACTTTGACTTTTCTACTATGGTGCTCCCCTTGGGGCACTATGCCAATGTAAACATACAAGCACAGCAACAGGTGATCGCTGCCTGGAATAACACCTACTCGATGAACAGTAGTCGTCCAAAACAACAGGCAACGCCAACAGACACATCTTAGAGTAGGATGAGAGCACCGTCATACTAATACCAGGTTGTCAATGGAGATTGTGGTCGGTCCCACGATGACCATGGAAAAATGGTTCTATCGTTTCATCATTAGCAATTATTGAAATGAGGTGTCCCGATACCTCACAGTAAAGTAGAGCATATATAGCTAGCAGAATTAGAAATTCCCTACGTTCAGTACCTGTGTTAGACAAAGCCAACCAACTGTAACTCATTTCAACAATAACCTTTCACTTATACAAAACATCCACTCCGTCCAACACTAGGGTGGTGCATCCTGTATGACAGATGACACCTAGGTTGTTGTCCAAAAAAAAAAAAAATTCCATACAAAACAAGACAACCACTACATACATATGTAGTTTATACTACTTCCACTATGTTCATAATGTCCAAAAGGTTTAAACCGTACTACATATAATTTCCATTGGCAAAAGGGGTGCTGGCAAAATCTGGTTTGGGGCATAACTTGAAAATAAGTGTCAGTGTCTATCCAACAATGTGATCACCTACTTAACGGTAGATGATTAGATGGATTGTAAATATAAAGACTGCTATGGCGCATATGAAACAAAAAATTGCGTAATCATCATCTGAGGAGCGGCTGCTCTCCCCTACCTCGAATGATGCTGCCGAATTCGCCACTCCTGTGTTAATTTGTCCGTGTGCTCGGCGTGGAGTAGGTCCTTGAAAACCCTGATGTGGTTCAGTTTGGTCTACATGTACTGCTTCCGACAATTGAGGCATTGTAACGTCATTGTATTGATGGATCCCTCTGAATGCATCCCAAGCGAGTGTAGTATCTTCAATGGTGCGGTAGGATTTGAACACCGCCCTGCTGAAGCGATCGACCTGCGCCTTGCACTCCTCCCATGTAAAGTATATACCAGGAGCTCTTCCGTTAAAGACCATATACACCTTGCCCATCTCCAGTATTTGTTGCCTACTTGGAGTAAAGAATGTAACAGCAATTTTTGAGATTCCATACAATTAATCAAGATCAATTGTAACTGCTATCAAGCCACAATAATGATTAAATATAAACAGCAACCTGAAAATTATTACAACTTGGACATATTCACCATCAACACGCCCTTAAACATTATCTTAGTGGGAAAAAAAAACTAACTTGTCAAATGAACTATGGATAATTCAAGGGCCACTAACTTTTTTCAAAGTACCTGCAAACGTGTTTGATTACACACAATAGAGCCATGCCATGTAATAAACATATAGGAATGTTTAGCCAACTACTTATCCCAAAACATAAGTTTTTCAAATCCAAAAAATAACAACAACAACAAAACCATATGAGTCGCACACGATATAGAATTACAATTACGTCCATTCTGGCAGTTCATCCATGTTCCCATGGATAAAGTTTCCATCACAGTTGTTCCTTGTCAGCAGTTCAACAACATGACCACAAAATTCAGATGGGCCTCAGTAGGCAGATTAAGGAATGCTGCCCCATATGACTCTTCCTTCGAAAATAGTTTTGTTGACAGCAAAATGTCCTGTGAAGACAGGCCATTCAAATCATACAGCATTGGAATTATGTCAGACATCCTAGCAAAGTCTCTTCCCTGTTTCATGGTTGATGCAATAGATTTCATAGCCGCTGCCGTGTCGATCATCCCTGTGCCCATCCTTTCTTAGGGACGAATGATCTTAGCACACTTTCGCGTGTTACTAGTACCAGCTCCATTCAATGATTCATTCACATTCATGGCAGGGCTTGGTTGGGGACCGTTGGCACCTCCTCTACTATCGTATGACCAGCGGATTTCTGGACCACTCTCCTCGTATTCATCTTCCGATAACACGACTGTATCATCGTTGAGGTCCATGGCATGTCCGTTCGCAGTTGTCGGAACAAGTTGTCCCTTGTGTCAACCGGATGTCTTGAAATTCCCTGTCATGCAATTAGCACCTATTGCTCTGTCGTCTCCAAAACAATACTCTAGGTCATCATACCTAGGCATGGGTTTTCTGTGAACATGCTTTGCGTAGGGGTGCGACTGTTACAAAATGTCATACAGTAACAGTCATATCAGGTTTTATCTATGATGCGAAATTTTAAGCAATACAGAGATCATGATTGGTTTGAAGAGAAAAACGGATACGTACTCTTATCCAACCTTCCCAAACATCATCCGGTGCGACGGCTAACTTCAACTCATCCTCCCATCCGAAGCCACTGGCGTTTTTCATGTTCGCACCATGTGGTAAATCTTTCTAATTGTGCGAAGACGATTCTTTACATGGTCAGTGGTAATGATCAATCGACAAGTCCTTCTAATGTTCACGACAACCGAGGTGTAGCAATCTTTTTTGAACCTGGATCTGCTTTTCTTGCCATTGGCCACTTCCTCCATCAGGGTGTCAATTAAGCAGTTGTCCATTTCATCACTCCATCGTAGTATGCTGGTAGGGGGTGAAACAGTTTCAGCAGATTTTGAGCTGTACTTTCTAGGAGTCCTCCTAGGGTTGATTGGCCGTCCCCAACTACTTCCACCGGAGTACTTTGTCGCTGGCATCTGCTAGGAGTGGGGAATAGGCAACACTTGTTTGGACTCATCTTATCCAAAGCACTCTCGGTAATCTACATAAACAGTCATAACCATCAAATAAGAAAATAGTAACAGACAAATGACATAGATAAACATTGAAAGGGGCTGCACACGATAGACATATTAGGCATAGGTTTCATTCCGGGTCTCAATTCTGCACACAATATTAGATATAATCTAAAATAACTTGAAGAACTGACTTTTGTGCTTTTTTTAACATGTACAGAAGTTCACTAACATTATAAAGTTAAGTACAAAACAAAACAAAAAAGATATTTTTAAGATCTTCGACTCACGGAATGCAATTCATTTCACATCCTTGTGGCAATTTCATCTCGATATAGAGCCCATGCATCTCTTTCGCTTTGAGTGACATTCATAACGGTTCGACACTCATCGATAGTCGATATCTCCGTTGGAGATGGTGAAATGCCATCCACAGCCAGTTGTGATGATCCTTCAGCAACCTCAAAATCTCCATCTTCCTCTCCATGTATCCGGATGAAGTTATGTAACACGCAACAAGCTATCGCTATCTTCACTTGGGTATTGAAGGAATACTGTGCAGCCATCCTTAAGATAGAAAACCTAGCTTTAAGCACTCCAAAGCAACGCTCAATGACATTTCTTAATTGAGCATGCCTGTAATTGAAAAGTTCCTTCTTGTTTTGGGGAGATCTACCTGTTCGATACTCATTCGAATGGTAACGTACACCTCGGTATGGTGCCATGAATCCTGGTGAATGGGCATATCCAGTATCTACTACATAATATTTACCTACAATATTATTTAGAACATTATCATTAACGACTTTAGAGTTCGGTTTGAATGGAAATAATATAACCTTACTAGTATTGAGGAAAAGTTACCATTAGGTATTTGAATCGATCTTGTGATAGAGTCAACGCACTATTCAAAACGCGCGCGTCGAATGCGGAACCTTCCCACCCAGCCCAGCACGTACATGAATTTCATATCGAATGAACAGACAGCCATCATGTTTTGAGAAATGAATCCTTTTCTATTACGGTATACACCATTCTCGTTAGTTAGAATATAAGCCGGAATATGTGTCCCATCAATTACACCGATACAGTCCTTACAATGAATAATATATGAGTCATAACTTCTTCAATATTGTAAAAAAGAATGTAACAGCAATAAAATAATGTACTACTTATAACATTACCTGAAAGTAAGTTGCCCAACTCGGATTTGATAGAATCTCCAAGGGAATATCTGTTCCTAGTAATTTCACGTATTCTGGGTAAAGCGACAACATAAAGTCTAACACTCGGTGAAAATATTTGCTACAGTCTCTCCAGACCTAAGAAACTGATGCCCTATAACTTGATTTCGGACATTATGTCCTACCGTATGGAGAAACATTATAACTTGTTCTTCCATACTTACGTGTTTTGCATCAGATAGGTACTTCTTTTCCATGAGAATGGAGCAAAGGTTGAAGAATGTTGCCTTACCCATTCTCAATTGTGAGATACAATTTGTATTTGCTGCCCTAACTATCATGTCCAGCAGTCAAAGTCGTTCGGAATCCCCTCTGCGATGCGGTTCGCGAAATAAATATTTCTGACAGTACTCACCCACGACCATTACAGCTGTCGCTGCACCCATTATGACGGCGAAGATGGCCATCTCTTCGTCGGTCCATCCATTATCAGCCATTATTAAAGTCTGTCTATAATAGATTATATTCATGAGATTAAATTAGGAGGATATGTCTTCAACTTCGAAGAGATCATAGAACTATGTATATATGAAACACAAATCTGTTATGCTGTTAGTAACAGATAGGTGCATCGTTCATTGTTTGATAAAATGCGATGATCGGCCATGTAAAATGTCAAGTAAATGCAGATGAATGTCATGGCTCATATCCTATGAATAATCCACTGATGTTTTGATAGGTTATGTAACAGTATTTTTCAACAGACTTAGCTGTAAGGTGGATTACAGGTCAGGTTTATTAGAGGCTGTTGTGGCCCCGCGCAACATAGGAAAATGTGTATTTTGAAATGAAATGATTATACCAATACGTTGTTATAAACAAAAATTCATAGAGCCGCACTTTAATTGGAATTATCCTCTAATAAATCTTTCGATTCACCAATGATAAAATTATTTGTACAGTGATCTTAAACAGGTACAAGAAGGAGATAGATATAGTTTCTTCAGTCACCCTTCACATACAAGTCTGGATCCTCTATTGCCTACGATCAGGAAAACCCTGTTTCAAGTCCTTTTCATTGGTCCACATTATACTTCACTCGACAGTGTAATCTGGTTTCAATGACTATGTGAGAAGGTTACAAACCATTGTGATAAGTAGGACTAATAAAAAGCTCCAAACAGGCAGGTAACGGAGGATTCGGATTCATGACAAATACATTCTCAAAGTATTCAAACATGACTTTGAATGTTGGTTTGGAAAATGAGAAGGGCCACTTCTTGGCTGTAATGAGACATGTGCCCTCTGTAAACACCCATTTCTGGCATGTTACCTTTCAATCGATGACAGACAAGCATATGGGAATGGGACGAATGGTAAAAAGAACCTCCATCATTGAGACCCACCATCCGTGGTTGTAAGATCCAAGCCGTCCATCCGGTCGGCATAGCATCTCATTTTAGGGCGTTAGGCAAGAACTGCGAACGGACCATACGGCATGAACAAGTTGGGATTCAGCGTTTGTTTGTGGATGGTTAAGATTGACCGATCAATGTGGTTCTTGAAAAAATAGATCTGTCGATGGATGGGCTAGAGAAAATAACTTCTTTTTTATAAACCATCATGAAAGTCGAACCGTGTGGTATAGAATTCCTTTTCTGTGGCGACCATAGCCATCCCAGTAGCCAAAAAATCAAGCAAAATCAACGATGATTCTTGTCAACCAACGCATGTGTTTTAAAGCTAGGTTCGCTCAATTGATTGAACTGTCTAAATAACCACCATTGCGTTCGGAGGAGATATCCCAGCGACTGTTCTCAGGGCCATGAAGAATTTGAGAACTATTCGCAAATCATCCACACCATACCATCATGTATTTGAAGATGCATGCATGCGTAAGTAGTAAACAAAAATCGTTGATGGGTTCTTACCGGGTATGCGTTGTTGGCGTGTGGAAGGAGATGCTATGCCGACCGAAGAAGCAGAGGCAAATGCTGAGAAAAAAATAAGAAAATGAAGAAATCAGAACTTTTGCATCTGATGAGGAAGGAAATGGCAACAAACAGCAAAGTCGTAGAAGAAAGAGATGATCTTTGTAGAAGAGAAGGAAATCATCGTACCGTCACTTTTACCTACGGGAAACGAGACGTTCTTCGGAATAGCAATGGGCGTCTTAAACCTGTTGCTCGAATGAGTCATTTTTTCTATAGTCCTACGGACCACCGCTGCGGACAGAGCCGTCTCTTCAACTCGTTGAGCACAACAAGATCTCCTATGGATTTCCCTTGGAAATCGTCCGGACGGAGAAGACGTCTTTGGTGTAAATACTTTGGTAGATGAGGGTGCATTTACACCCATGCACCAAACAGGTGGCCAGAGTAATGATAGCTCACTTGCTTGTATTTTCACCACGAAAACCAAAACCAAACACGCCCTAAAAGACATTTGAGGTGCATTTGGAAATGAGTAAATATGGAAATGAAATGAAATGGGAGTAAATAACCATGTAAATGAAATCCCCTCTCAGAGTCGCATGAGTAAACAAAAGTGCCACACAAATGGCATGCTAATGATACTCCAAAGCATTTTAATTATCAGCTACATCACTTAAATTACACCAATAGAATGATCTAAACTGTCTAAAAGTTCGTCATCTAAATGGACGGTTAAAAAATATTAGCAAGTTGATTGTTCGTGGTCTTTACATGTGTGGCCCGCCTGAGGCTCAAAATTTCTTTATTTTTGGCAAAAGTATGTATCTTTATGGGCTTATTACAACAATTCTCTTAAATATCACATACATACGCTAACTTGGGATATTAAAGTTAATTCAAGATATTACATGTGTTCCTGTGAATGAATTGAAAAATTCCAATGCATTCCACTTCCTCTCATTTACTCCATCTAAACATAACTAAGTCATTTACTTTTAATTCATTTATCTCTAGTTCCATTTACCAGTTACAAGCTCCCAAATAAGGGTGTTAGTGGGCTGGGCTCGAGCTTGACAAAATCAGAATTTTGAATAGGCTAGAATCGAAACAGTTCAAAATTCAAGGTAAGACCAAAGGTTGGGGCTTTCTTGAGTTTTGAAATACTATGATTTTTGTAGTAATTCTTTTATCATGACAAGACCCATCAAAAGAATAAATTAGATGATGATGCAAGATGACTAACCACTTGCTCTAGAAGCTCGAACTTATAGAGCGTAGCGAATCAATCCCTTTATCTCATAACCTAAGCTCTCTCTTTATATAGTTTAAGCTCTCAGCCGAACCTTCCTTTGTGGGCTTCACATCACATGAGTTCGCATCACACTAGTCATCCGCACACATGAATAGGGCCCGCATCACACAATCCACCTGCATTACATGAACTGCCCACCCTAAGTGTTCCCCTACATTACATAGGCCACCCCAAGCGGTGTGAAAATGCCCCGTATTAGATGACATATAAAAATAATTGTTTATGTATACTCATTATCGTTGCGGAGCATTAAACTATCTTTGTTGAATTTTTATACTTCTTTATAAATCCAAACGGAAGAAATGAAAGGCGAAAGGGAAATTGGAAGGGAAGTAATTCTACCTGGGAATCTTAGTTTTACCTCCATTTTCCACTTCCCGCTTTTCAGTTCCCACTGTCCAAACAGGCTACACAAAAGTGAGAGACAAAAGGTAGGAAATGTAGATCGATGGTAAATCCATCTCTCCACGGAAAACGTGGCAGTAAATGTTCAATCTGAAACGTCCATCTAGATGCCCCTACCATGTATGAAAAATGGTTCAAAATACACATGAATTGGATGGGTCCTCTTCATCTGGTTGGTAGCCTTTAAATGGACGGTAGAAAACAAGTAAAGCTTAGCAATTGATATTTCGGTGAAAAGCAAGTCAAGAAAAGTGATGGACCGTTCATCCATGATGATGCGTAGTAAATGAACGGTCCCAATCGACACCACAATGTGGCAAATTTGCTGTGGTGAAATGGTTGTATCATATTCTGCCCAACCGGCTCTACCAATATGATGTCACCAAAAAGAAAAATCTGATCCATCCATTCCTTTTATCTCCACCTTTTGTGTGGACCACATGTCTCCTTTTGCTTTATGCCTCTTCGCCCATGCTAAGGTGGAGAAGAAAATTTTGATACTCTGGCAGAGTGTGATGGATGATACACAAGCACCTAGAACTTGCACACGTGGCATACAAGTAGTCAAATTAAACCGTCCAAATTATGTTATCCATTCTAGATGTACCATTAACTAAAAATTAAGATTATTTGATTATTCGATTATTGGATTGGTGGACATTTATTGGACGGTTAAAAATGAAAAAGATCTAATGGTTGTATTTTCTCAAAGTTATAGGACTGTTCAACCAATCTTATATTGAGATAGTGACTTGGAGACAGTGGGCTGCACAATCTAGTCAGTTTTATTTCAGTTACTATGTGCCACGTGTACAATTTCTGAGTGCCTGCGTATAAAGCGTCATGCGAGCCTGAGTATCAATCATCTCCTTTTGTCTTTTTGCTTCTTTTGGGGGAAAACTTTGATGCTCCGTCGGAGTATGATAGTCAATACTCATGCACTAATAAATCATACATGCAGCATTTAATTAAATCAAATTAAACCGTCCAAATGATGAGAGCCACTTTTTTATGGATCATAAACCAAAATTTACATACTGATTTGATTACAAAACGGTCGATTCAAAGAACTTTAATGGTTGAGATGAAGCAAAGCTGATGGTCTCAATTCAGCAAACAAGTGTCCCCAAATCAAAGGTTAAGATTGTTCAACCAATCTGATTTTTGGATGGTAATCTCTTTACAGTGGGCCCCACAATTTGGGCAGTTCAATTTCTGCTAAGGTATTCCATATATATGGTTTTTATATTTTGGGTGCCTGAGTATCAATCATCACAGTCTCCCAGAGTATAAATCCCCATTCGGTCAGCCTCACCCACCCAATGTGAGCGAGCTTGACTCCTTTGACGGTCTAGCACCATTAGAAAAGTGGTGGGGACTCTTCCACCATACACATGCTATAGTGGTACGGCTATCCAACCATCAAATTTTTTTAATCTAAACCGTTCAATATTTTATTTTAGCCATATATTTTATGGCCATCGATTAAATGGTTAGGATCTCTTAATCAGTGCAATTTTAAAGATATGCTCCATCACTACTGTGCCCCACAATCTGGATATCCTGGGTAGCTGAACATGAGTACCACATCTGAGGGAGACTAGCCACCCACCATCATTTTAAAATGGTGGCAAACTATCATGGGATCTATCCCATGTCTAATTGGATTAGGAAATGAGTCTCTCTCTCTAAATATATAATACAAGGAACCGACTTATCAAGCATTGCTCAGATTTTTCAGAGATTTATTAGTCTAAGGTTGCTTGGAGCCAACTAACCATACATACAAAGGTATTGATTTATATACAATTACTTGCATGCAATACTTAGTAATATGGATTGTATTTTTTCCTCTTTCTTTTTTAAATTTGCTCGGATATATCCCAATGTATTGCAATAAGATATGTCAGGACTCTAGGCTGTTGAATTTGGGATTTTCTCCATGACCCAAACAGTTTATGTCGCAGGCTGCTCTTGACAAGGGTTTCTTTAAAAACACTCTTGGATTTAATATTTCAACCGTTTGATTATAGAAAGGTTACGATGATTGTTCATGCTCAAGTGGCAGACTGAGTGAAGATAACCTCGTTTCAACATCAACACTGACGTCGTGATATGGATTCCCATAGTGGGGGTGGCTAACATTGTGATGTGACTAACAGGGGTGGGTGTGTGAACTGCCGAATAAACGGTTTCCATAATTGGAGGAGGACCCTAAATTAGTAGGCTAAAATCTAATTTACTATATTTTACTTTAGTTCGTTAAAATCAGCCATCATGTAGCCCCAACCCTTGAACTTATTGGGCTTGTTTCTATTTTTTCTATGGTTTGTGGCCAACTTGATGATTGGATCGGCCTCCCCCACAACTCTGGATGGCCTCCCTTTCTATGGTGAGTTTATGGATGGGTTGGGTGGCATATACACACTACACAAACCCCACTTTTTGGTGGAGCCGTCTTCATACATAATTATTCATAAGATATATTAATTTGATTGATTTTTATTTTCTTCTTATAAAAATTTCTCACCGTTATCTACATGCAATTGTCTTAGTTACTTTTTTAAATTGAACAAAATTGTAATTTGCTTTAATATATGTAAAATTATATAAAAGTGAGGAGAAAAACGAAAAAAATGAAGAAAAGAGAGAGAGAGAGAGAGAGAGAGAGAGAGAGGTGAAAAAGATAATAGAGTATATAAATTAGGGCTACACACTCTCCCTTTTTTCCTTTATATATTAAGTAAAAAAAAATTCAAAAATACTCATCACTAATTTACAAGATAACATGTTTAGGGGCTGTTTGATTTTTCATTTACAATGGTAAATACCAACAAATGGGTAATAATTACTTTTTCAATTTGTTTGTTTGAGGTGGAAAATGTAAAAGATTTTCACCTCGAAAATTGGTCCAAAAGATGCAGGTTGATATTGATTTAAATGTGTGAGCCCACAATAATGTATACTACTTATCCACTCCGTTCATCTATTTTAAGAGCATAGTTTAAGGCATATAGCTAAAAATGAGGCAGATCCAAAGCTCAAGTAGACCACACCTAAGGAAACAGTGATCTTCAAGACATCCACCATTGAAAATTATTTTCCCCACAGGGTTCATGGTGATGTTTATTTGTCATCTAACCTATTCAGTAAGGTCACGCGGTTATGAATAAAGGGAACCCAAAAATATCAGCTTAATCCAAAAATGTTCTTAAAGATACAAAAGGGAAGAAACAAAAAAGGCAAGAAAAATCCTCCCTAAAGTAGAAGAAAAGACGGGACTAAGAAAACATTAGTCCAGCTCAAGTGCTCTATAATTGGCCTGATGGAGTTGGGAGTAAGAACTATTGAGGTTGTCTTCAATCTTGGTAACCGACAAGGGTTGTTGGGCGCCCGAGATCACCCAGGCAGGCTTCTGGAACCTGAACTGCTAATCTATTTTAGGGCCGTAGGAGGGCCGACCAATGTTGGTTGAGTGCCCGATAACTGGACGGACGCCCTACGAGGTCTGGGCAGGCGTCCAATATTCAACTAGATTTATGTTGAAACTTTCTGTACATATTTCTTATCTGTCGGGCGCTCGACCATGTGCAGATTACAAAGTCGGTGGCGTAGTTTTTGCGTGAGATTTGCTTCTAATTTCGAACTTCTTCTTATATAAGGAGTGTAATAAGTGAATTAGGTATTCTAGATGCGTTGGGGTTGAGAAAGAAAGTTATAGGGTGAGAAAAATAACTTTGAGGGATTGGAATTTCTCTTGAAATGGCTTAGATCCGGTGTTTTATGTCTTCATACTTTTGTAACTTATTATTTCATAGTGTAATTCACTTTGTGCCGTGGTTTTTTACCCGTGAGGGGGTTTTTCCACGTAAAATTCAGATTGCCTCTCGTGTGTGTTGATTTGCTTGCTTGATTGTCATTGTGTGATTGTTCCTCGTTTGATTTCTGTTCGCTCGCCTCAAGTGCAAGGCTGCGATGTAGTAATAATTCTCAGTAAGACTAAGTTTGATCATCAGGGATTGTCGTAACAATTCTAAGTTTTATAACTAGGATGGGCTAAATTCAGATTTGTAGTGATGGATGGTAATTAAGAACATAAATCTATGTACTTAAGAACTAAATCAAGGAAATAAACACTAGAGCGCCAAGGATCTACTAATAATCATTCACAATACCAATTCAAACCATTCAAGCCAATAACACAATTGAAATCGGAGTTCTATCCCTATCCAATCGGAATATAGAGTAATCAAATCATCATAATGCATCAAACATATATGGATCATCCACTGATATGGTCCTCTTATAATCAACTAAGGCATTAAGTGTATTCAATCACACAACAAAATCCTTCACAAAACAAGCAAGATCACATTCATGATTCATCCTCAAGCATTGTCACTAGACTTGATTTAGAAGTATGAATCGAACTTCTATTGAACCAAAATCAATATATAAACACATATCTCAGATTAAATCAAAAGATAAGAACCCCTTCTAGTTTAGTTCTAGATAAGCTCTTAGGAAACTTAGTTTGTAAGATCCCCTAGCATCCAACATATCATGATGAATCTAGGATCTCTACAACCCAAAATCCTATCAATCAACACCCCCATTAAGCAATCTCAGTAATCCAAACATCCCATGTAAGAGCAATCACAAGAGATAAAAGATTAACGAAAAATATTAACTTTATTTCAAACTTGAACTAGAAGTGTTCTTTATAAAACCAAACAGTACTTGAACGAATTCGAATTGAACATTGCAAACAATTAAAAGCTTCACCTCTTAGCCCTAACTAAGAGGTTTAGCCAACCATTAATAGGTTAAACTAAAACTCAAAGGAAACTAATGAAAAACATAAAAAAAAAAAACCGAGTT
This sequence comes from Liriodendron chinense, assembly GCA_003013855.2. Taxonomy (NCBI): domain Eukaryota; kingdom Viridiplantae; phylum Streptophyta; class Magnoliopsida; order Magnoliales; family Magnoliaceae; genus Liriodendron; species Liriodendron chinense. The sequence continues at coordinate 8,979,167 of ML058446.1, forward strand.
TTGAGGAGTTGTAGACGCTTCACAGCGATCTCCTTCACCTCCCACGACTTCCCAAGCCTTCTATGATGTCTTTTAATCCACCCCTAGGTGTCCTTTTATAGTAGAGAGGCCCTACCGCCTCAAAATCTTCCAGAATTGCGCAATACTTACGCACTTGCTCCTAAAAAATGGAGCTTGCTGAAGAAGTTGCTGAATTTCAACAAATTACACTGGCTACCTGTTGGCCGACCGGTCTAGACCGGTCTAGCAGTGGTCCAGAGAGTCCAGAGAGGTACCCGACCTATTGGTCGACCGGTCTAGACCGGTCGAACCACACTAGCCCTTGGTCCAGTGACCTATACAGAGGGATAGGAAGGTGGCTGACCGGTCAAGATCGGTCGTGGCTCCCTTGGCCAACCAGTCATGACCGATCGGACCTCATTTCTTCACAATTTCTTTCTTTCTTTCTTCCCCTCTCTCCTCTCCTTGCTTTCTTCTTTCTTTGGCCCACCTTGGGTCTTCATCAAAGCCTCCTAAATGTGTCCTTTAAGCATCAATGGAGTGAAGTCTCTCTCTCAATCCTACATTCACACAACATGTATTAGAATGGTCTTTTAAGCATGCAAACCATACATATAATGTGATGTAATGGATTGGCAAATGTATAAATTGGAGGTTCAACAATTTCCTCGCTCTCTTTCGCTGCGGGGCTGATCGCTTGTATCCCAACAAAGTAGTATCAGAGCAACATTGGGAAGTAGATTGGAATTTGAGACGAGTTGTTAATGGCATCTTCTAGCATGGGATTCGACATAGAGAAGTACTTTTGGAAAAATAATTTTGAACTTTCGAAAGCGAAGATGAAAGGCCTTCTAGTTCAGTAAGGGCTGCAAGATGTGCTCCTTGGAAAGTGACCTGAGGCTATGAAAGAAGAAGAGTAGAAGAAGGTGGATGAAAGAGCCAACGTCTCAATTCAGTTGTGCCTAACAGATGAGGTCTTGTACAACGTTATGAGAGAGAAAACTACGGCTGAAACATATGCGAAATTTGAGAATATCTACATAAAGAAATCTATGAAAAATCGCATATAATCTGAGGATGACGAAGGAGACCGATGTTGAGAGCCACATCAACAATTTCAATAAGCTTTTTGCAAGTTGATGGATGTAAATGAACAAATGAAAGACGAGGATCAAGTTTTTATCCTGATGAATTCTTTTCCAGACTCATATGAGTTGTTTAAAGACTCATTGTGCGTGAGTAGGGAGATCATTGGCGTGGAGACTGTTATCTCAGTCCTTTCAATCGAAGGCGATGAAAAAGAAAAGCGACGACGTGAGTCCTTCGACAAATGAGGCATTGGTTATGAGGGGAAGGAACTCAGAGCGGGATGGGGAATCTCCTCGATCGAAATCTAAATCCAAGGGCATGGGGAAGAGCAAGATGAAATGCTGGAATTGTGAGAAAGAAGGGCACGTGAAGAGGGATTGTCTGAATCCCAAGGCAAAGCAAGAGAAGTCTGAAGATTCTTCTAAGGGGGCTAATACCGTGAAATCCATGGAGAACGAGTGTGATGTTTGTGATGTATTGATTATACCCTACAAAGGGTCTCTCGGTGGAGAGTGGCTCTTGGATTCAGGTGCATCATGTCACGTATATCCTGATCAGAGTTCATTCACATCATACAGGGAGTATGATGGTGGATCGTTATTTTTGTGCGATGGTTATGCTCGCAATGTAGTGGGTATTAGTACAGTGCGCATCAGGATATTTGATGGGATCGAATGAATCCCGAAAGATGTGTAACATGTCCCCAAGATGAAGAAGAATATGATCTCTCTTGGTACACTCAAGGCTAAAGGGTGCAGGTCCGTTGACTGTAATCGGTATTGTAAAGTGGCAAATGAGGCACTCGTGATGATAAAGGCACGGAGGTGCGGCAATATTTATAAAGTAATCGGGAGCACTATTCACGATAGAGCTGCGGGGTCGGCAGTGGGATCCACGGTTGCTCGTGTGTGACATGTGCGCAAGGGCCACATGAGCGAGCGAGTGGTGAAAGTGCATGAATAAGTCGGTGAAGGCACGAGAAGCAATGAAACTACGAAGGAGACGAAGTAGAGATGAAGAATGGAGCTTTGGAACAGTGGAGCGATTGAAGATTGAAGCCACGGTGAAGATTATTGAGGTTATCTTCAATCTTGGATAACCGCCAAGGGTTGTCGGGCGCCCAACGGGTTCGGGTTGGGCGACCGAGGTCACCCAGGCAAGCTTCTGGAACCTGACATGCTAATTTGGTTTTTTTGGCAGTAGGGGGCCCGACCACTGTTAGTCGGGGGCTCGATGGCTCGACGAGCTTCCGATATTCGACTGGATTTATGCTGGAACTCTCTAGACAAATTTCATATCTAACGGGTGCCCAACCGTACGTGGACTGCAAAGTCGATGGCATAGTTTTTGCATGGGATTTTGTTCTAATTCCATATTTCTACTTATTTAAGGAGTGTAATACGTGAGTTAGGTATTCTAGATGCATTGAGGTTGAGAGAGAGAGAGAGAGAGAGAGAGAGAGAGAGAGAGTTCTAGGGTGAGAGAAATAGCTTTGAGGGGTTGAGATTTCTCTCGGGGTGGCTTAGATCCAGTGTTTTGTTTCTTCATACTCTTGTAACTTGTTATTTCATAGTGGAATTCACTTTGTGTTGTGATTATTTACCCTTGAGGGGAGTTTTCCACATTAATTTTGGATTACCTCTTATGTGTGTTGATTTTCTTGGTTGATTGTCATTGTGTGATTGTTCCTCATTTGATTTCCTCGCTCGCTTCCGCTGCGAGGGCGATCGCTTGTATCCCAACAAGAACATCTATGGAGGCCAACCCAGGTTGAGATTCTTGTGAAGAGGAAACCATGATGTAAGAAAACAAGAGGAGAGAAAAATGCGAAGATGGTCGAAGGACAACGGAGTACTAACTGCGATGAATACATAAAACCATATACAAGTGGAATGAACATCGCAATAAAAGTTGGCAATCATGCCAGACGAAATTCGTGCATCCACATTAAATTGCACGACATTCGAGTGCAAGCCTCGTGCCACCACCTGTCATACATTGAAACGGCCACCGAAACCCAAACATCTAATGTCCCATCATATCTCTCAATACGAAGGGATTTGGAGACATTGTTTACACTCATTTTCAACGCCCTGATGTGGACCAATTAAAGATTGACACACGTTGACACTATGTGACTGCAACTAGCGTGAAACCTACTCTCACCCGAAAATATCTTTGTTTAATCTTCTTTCGATGATACGCATTTGGTTATAAATGGGAAAGCACGAACCCTTACGTTCGCCTTTAGGAGAGCAAATCAACGCATGCCACGTGACCATGTTTATCGTGCCATTAATGAGGTAACATTCTTAACATGTCTATAAAAGACCCTTTCAGGGGGAATGAATCTAATCACGAATCTGGCTATGATTTTCTGGGCAAGGCCGTCTCTCACAGTCCTTCCAAAATTAGAGATCTTCCCAAAGATGTTTGGAATGTTTGTAGCATTCGAAAAGATTCTGAAGATCCACAAGTCAGGCCAACGTCGAAGCGAACCTAGCCACTGCTCGGACCTGGATCGGGAGAAATAGACACACCATCTTGGTTGGGTCTATAACCATGCCCCAATTGGAATAAAGAGAATGGAAAGAGAGATCAAAGAAGGATACGATATGTCCAATAATGGATTAATATCAGGCAGATTTAGGCCATTCATCAAGGAGATGAGAAGATAAATAGATAATGACCCACTTGATGATATGATGGTCATTATGACATTACAATCGAAAGAATGTGAGATCTCGATGTGACAGATCCAACCCATCTTCGATAAGAAATTGATATCTTGTGTCAAATCCCACTGCTCTAGTAAGGAATTGAGTGATTTAAACCGCGTCACTTAGATAAATGTCCATGATCAGTGAAGGATGCTCCATCGATCAAGTTAAAAAGTCCTATAGGGAGCATCTATGTTTAGGAGTGGAAATCTGAGATCTGACGTCTCTAGATTTTTTGAAGATCTTCTTAGTTCAAAGATTCTGAATTTGCCAAGGTGACTTTCTGAACCGAAAAGCTAGTGGCATGAGCGAGAATGATCCATGGCAAGCAAAGAAACCCAACAAGCGTTTCATCACCTTAACAAGCTATAAAATGAGTAATCAAAGAAGAAGTTGAGGTCCTAAGCCAAATACATCAGTCTATCTTTTAATTTATCTTTCATTTTTCCAGCCCAGCCTAGTTTTGCATAGCTATTGCCTACCGGCTCCTGCTACAATACCTTAGGAGTAGAATTAGTTTACTGCAACCTTAAGTTGCAGGACCGTGATCAACTAAGTCAGCTAAGTTCTAATTTAGTTGATCACACCTGCCTTAATCATCTGTTCCAATAAAAACATCAGGTATTTATATTTTCTTTTTTTTTGTTTATTATTATTATCTATTTATTTCACACCTTGCCGATTGTAATAAGCTTCATTTCTATATATTAATGAAATCGTCAATGTTTGCCTTATTTAATATGCTTATGTATACTTATTCCTTTAAGAAATATTGAACCAAGGGTGTTGGTGAAAGAACAAGTCCTTAAGTCATGAGTCGAGTCTATTGGCACAAGGTAAAAGGAACTCATTCGAAAGGTCTAACCTCCTACTCTTCCACAAATCACCTGAACGAAGCGCAATATAGGTGGTCGAGATGACTTTGGATCCTGTGTCCAGTCTCCAATCTATCCATCTCGATGTAGATACACCAACCATTCAATGCAGAGACACCAACCATTCAATCAACCTTTAAGTCTATCTATCTCGATGCAAGGACACCAACCATTTAATCAACCCCTAAGTCAAGCATACTCTAACACACTGGCACATCTTACTCACACATGAAAACTAAGTCTAGGCCATCGCCTACATGTGTGTCCAACTTTGATGGAATTGAGAGCAACACGTGTACCCTAAAACGATATGACAAAATGGATGGACGGTGCGGATAAACCGATGCATTACAGTGGAACGCTCAGAGCCCCCAGTATCTGCTACGCTAAGAATAGGCAGGGTAGTGCCCAATCCACATCCCTTGGTGTGGCCGCATTTCTCGAGAGTGGATTAGCTATCACCCAAGGAACAAGTTATTAGGTGTTGCCCTAACCATGCGGCCCATATTAATGTAATTTTTTTATATATTCACATCGTCCATCTGTTTTTCCATCTCATTTTAGGGCGTGATCCCAAACTCTAAGACGATCGAAATCTCATGTGGACCATACCACTAGAAACAAAGATGAATGACCATTAAAAACTTTTTTTTAGGCCACAAAAGTTTTGGACCAATCTTATCTTTATATTTTCCCTTCATCCGGATCTTCTTGACATTATCAACAGGTTGGATTGAAAATAAAAATTACTAAAACCTTACAATGGGCTCTTTGAAAATTTTAATGGTGGGGCACTTAATCACCACTATTTTCAGTGGTATGGCTCACTTGAGATTTGGATCTACATAAGTGTGACGCCTCGAATTTCAGGGGTCGAGTACAACCTCGATCCTCGAGATTTCGGGTGTCAGTTATGCTTTGCGGAAGCGTGATTTCTTATTTAAGATTCATAAGGCATCAAAGCACGAATTCAGAATTAATTTGAGCAGTAAAATAAAGACAAAAATTAAATTTAAACCCGACAAATATAAAAAGTAAAAGTAGGGCAACTCTCCCGAAAAGTCATCGAACTCATCTTGTAAGGCATCCTCTTCTGAGATACCTGCATCTATCACAACAGAGCCTGATGATGTTTTAAAACACCGTCCCAAGAGTGAGAGTGAGTGATCAACTCAATGAGAATTATAATTCAAAGTTTAATATGTTATCAAACAAATAGGGTTAGGCATTGATTCCAAACAAACATAGAAGTTCCTAGTCTAGTTCATTAATGCATGAATGACATGAGTTCGCACACCATGCATGTTCCGGATATAACATGAGGAACACAGAGTTGCACTAGCGCCACATCAAGCAACCAGGCACTCACAGAACCTCCAAATGCAAATGGGTTGGATCATCCTTCGACATCCTGGCCTTTAACATTCAGACAGTTGCCTAAGGGATCCATGACGTGTATGAATGATTTGTTTGGGTTTCATTAAGTCATTTCTCACTCAACATATTGGCGAAGCCGGAATACCATTGTTCAATCATTGATCCTGAACGAGACTATCTGGCTCCCAACTGTGCATTGCTAATCATCGCCAGTAGCCCACGCTTCCCTGTCACTTCCACCCACCAGATTACAGTTCCCAACATCTTGCTATAAACGGGGGCTATCCAACTTTCTCGGGAACACCGATAGGGTTCGTCGCCCCAGTAATTGCTCCAAGGACACTACGGGGAGGTGACTCACCCCAGCGTAGGCTGACGACTCGAACACGGTATCTCATACCACCATGATCGGCCTAAGAGGCTTATCAGGATCGCATTGCACATGTAGTTATTAATGGACCCACCACCTTCTTAAGATCTAGTATTTCGTAGTCATGGGAATGCGTTACCATAATCATCAAACATTCTTTTTGCCATGCATTGACATATTCGATTGATGTTAGGGGTATCCGTCTGGACCAGTATGGGCGCAAGCCACCCGTGTAGTCCAACTACTATCGACCATCTGTGTTTTCCTCGAACCAACCGAATACATCTCAGGTAGCTGACACATTTGGGCTACCCGCCTCGAAACGTTTGGGCAGATTTTCCATTTCGTTACTTCTTCACAAAACCTAATTTTACTTTGTAGCATGCTTTTAACTTGAAAAAAATCCTAACACGTCATCATGCATGATAATACCATATATTTGTTAGAACTAGAAAAATGCTCGGGCGCAGTTTTCTGGTGTTTTGTTGTTCTAGGGTTCTAAATAATAGAAACGTTCATAGATAATCACAAGCATTCACAAAAGTACACAAAAGAAGAGATATCGCAAGGCGAATTTTATTCCAGAGATCCTGAGACCTTGTACATTCCAGGCCGTGATCTGGCACGAGCCCTTATTTACATTGAATGATCGATGACCCTTGATTAAAAGGCAAAAGACTAGTCAGCGGGGACTATGGTCTCGCAGTTCATGGTCGTAGAAACCTGTATTTTGTGTGGTCGTGGAGACCTGTATTTGTATGGTCGTGGAGACCTGTGTTTGTATGGTCGTGGAGACCTGTATTTGTTGTGTTTTGTCATGGACTAATCCATCTTTGTACGAGTCAGATGTCTATGTCCCATATTTTGACCGGAGATCCGGGCTGAGACTGTCAGGATTTTTAACCGAGGGGTGCGACTTTGGGCCTGCGCCCGTCATTTGTGACGGGTGACCGCGGGAAGACCGATCTGCAGTTGTATGTACCTGAGCAGCTCAACCAACAGATGTCGTTTGAATGGGTAGGGCATCGACTGTTCTTGAAGTGTCAGTCATTAATAAATTGTGTGTAATAGTTCAGAACTCTCTCTATATGGTCTATCGTGTTAACCATAGTCCCATTTGCTTAGTCCGGACCTGATTCCGGGTCATATTATGATAGTACATGTGATGATGATACATCAGTATGATCATGGCCACTAGCGGCTTCTTTTTGAGAAGTTACTTCGTTCATCTCGTTAGATTGGATCGGACTTCGAAGGCTTGCATTCTGCTCATTGGGTGGCCCGGATGAGTCATTTGACTGCTCCGTTGCATCCGGAACGCCCGAAATACCCAAAATAGGCCCAAATGGGGCTCGAAAATATCATAAAATGAAGATTTAAAGGTGCTGAAATGAACGTTCAAAGTGCTGATTTTTATGATCCGCTGGGCTGATTTTACCAATGCGCTGGGGCCAGCACGTCCAAAAATGACTGCTAAAGTGTTTGATTTTTCTAATCCGCTGGGGTATTTTTGTGATGCGCTGGGGCCAGCGCGTCCAAAATGACTTGTTTTAAGATATGTATTTTTCTGATCCGCTGGCCTATTTTTGCGATGCGCTGGGGCCAGTGCATCCTTAAAATGATTAGTTTTGGAATATTGATTTATTTAATCCGCTGAGGGTATTTTTCTGACGTGCTGGGGCCAGTGCGTCCTAAAATAACTTTGTTTTGAAAATGATTGATTTTCGTGATGCGCTACTATACTTACGCGATTTGAAGTTATTTCATCGCCGGACCTATTGTGGTCGGAGATGGGATTTCCGGTGAAGGATTCCGGCGATCGAAAGAGGGTTCCAGTGATCGGAAATGGGTTTCCGACGAAGGATTCCGGCGATCTCAAAAATCCAAAACTCTCTCCTTCTCTGGATCAGTCCAAATGAGCCGGAAAAGGGGGTATTTATACCCGAAGTCAACCAATAGGAGTCCGCCACGTGTAGCGCATCGAGAAAATGGGTTGGCGGGTCGAGAAAATCACTCGGCGTGTCTTAAAATGCCTTAGTTTAAATGTTGATTTTCAAGGCGCACTTGCTGGAAATTCCTGATTTATTGGACGCGCTGAAGGTCAGTGCGTCCTGAAATTCCTGAATTATTGGATGCGCTGGACGAATTTCTTGATGCGCTGAGGGCAGTGCGTCCTGAAATTCAGTTTAAAAAATGACTGAATTTCATGATGCGCTGATGATGGATTTCTTGATGCGCTGAGGGCAGTGCATCCTGAAATTCAGAAATGACTGAATTTCATGATGCGCTGACGATGGATTTCTTCATGCGCTGAGGTACTCGTGTTTTGCAAAATTGGGTTTTGCGAAACGAAGGGCTTGCGGGGCCCGCTTTGTAATGAATGCTGATGCACTGGCTATGTCTACTCATGATTGAACTTACCCTCCCAAATTTGGAGGGTTCTGATCATGATGAACGGTGGGGCCCACCACTGGGTCGACTTTCCATTTTTGGTTAAGTCTGATGTGTGTTGTGATTTTTGCTAAGATTTTCGATGCACTGACCCTAAATCCAGTGATGGGGCAAATTGTGCACTTGTAACCCCTGTTTTCAGGATCCTGACTTTTGGGACCCCAACAATATTCTACATGCAAGTACTCCAATAAGTGGATCAAAAAATAATGTACTCAATTTATCTCACATAAGTATTTCATCAAACACCTTAGCTACAACAAGTTAAGATAACACATATATTGCAATAATACAAAAATAAAATAATTATCAATTATAATAATACCCTAATGACCCAATTAATCCTAAATCTATCTAAGGTTGATAAAAGAAAACCTAGAGGTATGATTCCGCACCTTAGTATTAGGGTTTCTCGATTTTCGAGCACCTATGGTTGGGGTTGGTTGGAAAATTCGCAATGCCTATTTACAAGCCAAGGTTAAAGGTGAGATCACATGTAATAAACCTAAAATGGATTGAAATAGGTGGTAAGATTCACATCTTACCTCCTATTGCAAACTAAATCGATCTAGACAAGGAAGTTGACAGTTAAAGTGATGAACTAGCATCCGACGAGGATAAAGCCTAGCACAAACACTCTCAATGAACAATTCCCTCTATTCTCCTTCATTTCTCTCTCTCTCTCTCTCTCTCTCTCTCTCTCTCTCTCTCTCTCTCTCTCTCTCTCCAATCCTTTATAAATTCGTAATTAGGGAGAAATGACCCAAATAAGAGCTATTTATAGTTCCAAAATGAATCTAAATGGCCCTAAGGCACTAGTTGTTAAGTATGTGGCCCTAGGGAAGGCTAATTCAATCATTTGGGGTCCATTAGGGCCCACATGGTGTAAGACCCGTACCCTGAATTGCCCTCCGTACGTTTAGTTTCGGTACCGGTACGTCCCGGACGGACCAGATTAGAGAGCCTTGATCGCGACCCTGATTTAGTACCGCAACGACCCAAGACTTGTACCCTTGCGACCGCGCGGGCGCCACGATTCCAACGCCGCGCGGCACGCCCCATTGCGATACCCGGTGTGTTAGATGCATACGTTCGTGCAATTCGAGGTGGGCCACGCAACGCGCGTGTGGCGTGGGCCCCACTTGCACAATTCCCAACAACATGTCAAATCTATCACTATCACCCTCACCCATACCCCCATCATTATCTAGCCATCATCACCATACCCACCCCATCCTCTCTCACCAAAGTCAACCACAACCCATTCCCCCATGTCCTCTCCCATCATCATCATGACATCATGCACCCCCCTCTTCCCATACAAGAGCCATACGTGGGGGGGGTGGCTTCTCTATTGCAAGAGTTAGAGAGAGAGAGAGAGGGAGAGAGAGAGAGAGAGAGAAGAGAGAGAAGAGAGAGAAGTAGAGAGATTTGAGAGATTGAGTGAGTTTAGAGAGAGATTTAGAGGGAGATCAAGAGAGAAAGAGAGAGATTGAAGGTGAAGATCAAGCTTGGAGGACCCCGATCATCATCCGGACCGTCCGATCGGCAATCCAACCGTCCAACCATCATTGTGAGTGCATACCTTTCCCCCCTTCTTTTCGTTTACTTTTCGTTTTCTTTCCTTGGTCCCACCTTGTGATGGGCAATGAGATGGATGGGCTGGATCGTCCATGAATGGGTCCCACCCTTTGATGGTGTGGATCCCACTTTGGGACCCATTTTGTGTCATAATTAGTGTGGCCAACGGTCCACCATGATGTATGTAGTTCACCCACGCTGTCCACCCTGTGGACCCACCATGCGATGGTCCAACTGATGGATGGAGCGGATCTGCACATGTGGCCCCACTTGAATTTATAAAAAAAAAAAAAGAAAAAAAAAGGGTGAAGGAGAAGGGGCTACTGGACAGTCAGCGTCCAGAGGACGCTGCTGCCCAGCAGCGCCCGGGCTGAAAGCCCTTTGGGCACGACCGTGGGTTCCCACTTGTGGGACCCACCTTGATACATGTATGTGATCCACGCCGTCCATTTGTTTCTCCAGCCCATTTTAGGGCTGGACACCAAAAATTAAGTAAATCCAGATCTCAGGTGGACCACACCATAGAAAAATAGTAAAGGCAAGGATGCCTACTGTCGAAACTTCTTTGGCCCACCGTGATGTTTGTAGACGGAATCACCCGCCCAATATTGGACTTATTAGGTCCCCAGCGAGCTGGGAAACCTGATGGACGGATTGGATCTTTCCTAAGTGGGCCCCACCTGAAACAACTAAGAAAACAATAAAAAAAAAAAAAAAAAAAAAACAGAACGTCCAGCGCTGGACGTTCACAGCGTCTGGGACGCTGGAACCGTCCAGCGCCAGGACGGCTGGAAGGGGTCCCCACTCGTGGGACCCACCTTGATGTTTGTGTTCCATCCACACCGTCTACCTGTTTTCCCATATCATTTTAGGGCCAAGGCCCAAATCTGAAGCCGATCTGAATTTTAAGTGGACCGCACCGTATGAAACAGTGGGGAGACGATTTGTACTGCTGAACTTCCTCGGCCCACCTTGATATTTGTAGCCCCCAAAACGTACCCAATATTGGGCTCATTGGACCCACCATGAGATGGCCCAGCTGATGAACGGAGTAGATCACTCTTATGTGGGCCCCACTCGATCAAAACCTCACAAAAACAAAAAAAAAAAAAGAGAAAGAAAGAGAGAAGAAGGGCGCTGACGCGCTGGAAGTACCCAGCGTCCGTGGACGCTGGGCTCGTGGGGTGCCAGCAGGTGGGCCACCCTGTGGGTCCCACCATGATGCATGTGCTGTATCCACACCGTTCATCCATTTGGGGAGATCATTTTAGGACATGAACCGAAGAATGAGACAGATCCAAATCACCAGTGGGCCCCACCACAGAAAATAGTGAGGACAGTGACAGACCGTTGAAACCTACCTATGGCCCACCATGATGTTTATCTGAGATCCAACCTGTTCATAAGTTCACACATATATGGAGTAAGGGAAAACAAAAATATCAGATTGATCAAAAGCTTGTGGGCCCCACTTGCGGAGAGGATATAAAAGAAAATATATATATATATATATATATATAAAAAAAAAATTAAAAAAAAAAAATATGGGAGCTGGCCACTGGACAGACAGCGTCCAGGGGACGCTGCTGCCCAGCGGCGCAGCCCTCTCTGGGCATGGCAATGGGCCCCACTCGTTGGGCCCACCTATAATGTATGTGCCTTATCTATTCCGCCCACATGCTTTTCCAGCTCATTTTAGTGGCTGAGCCAAAATTGAAGCATATCCAAATGTCAAGTGGACCATGCCATGGGAACAGTGGGAATTATGATCTCCACCGTTGAAACCTTCCCAGGCTCTACAATGATGTTTATTTGTCATTTAACCTGTTCATAAGATCACATGGATATGGGTGAAGGGGGAAATAAAAATATTAGTTTGATTCAAAATGCTTGGGGCCCATTTGGGTGCGACGCTCTATGGGTCCCACCACGATGTATCTGTTTTATGTATGCCGCCCATCTGTTTTTCCATATTATTTTAGGGCCGGGGGCCCTCATAATGAGGTAAATACAAACCTCAAGTGGACCACATTGTAGGGAAACAGCGGTCATTGATGCCCACCTTTGAAACCTTCCTTGGGGCCATTGTAATGTTTGTTTTTCCATCTAACCAAAGGTGATGGGGCCCAACTTTGGGTCCCACCTTGATGAATGTTGAGTATATCGTGTCGTTCTTCTTGGCAGGGGTGTGGGCCCAGTTTTAGGTGGGCCACACGTAGAAAATAAGGGTGATTGAATGCCTACCATTGGAAACTTTACAGGACCCATCTGTTATGTTTATTTGCCATCCTTCCTGTTCATAAGTCACCCAGCCATGGGTGGGGTTCCACACGTGTAGTGTGCGGGCCCCACCATGGTGTTTGTTTGCCATCTCACTTGATTAGTGGGAAAGCACAAATATCGGGTTGATCCCAAACTGTTGTAGCCCCTTTGATGTATGTGGCTTCCCCACTCCTTTGTGCGGTTATACCCAACCACGGGTCCACCTTGTTATGCATGTGTTCTATCCATGTCAGCCATTGGCCTCTATAGTGCGATATGTATGTTGCCCATCGATTAGGACCGCCTTAATTTTGTGCTTAGTCCAAACCATCCAAATGAATGAACCCTAGCATGTTATGTACAGGATGGCCCTTGGGACCACCTTAGTGTGCGTGTTCGAATGACTGCGTTGTCCATCCTATGGATCCACCTTGATGATTAGTTGTGTAAATCCTTATTGAAAGGTCATCCTTAGAGTTTGCTTGATCCAAGTCACAGGGCTACTTTCTTAAACTCACCCTGTGGAACCATCTTGTCAATTCACCTTGTTAACTCACCATGTTGACCCGCCTTGTTGACCCGCCTTGTTGACTCACCTTGTTGACTCAGCATGTTGATTGATCTTGGTAACTCAGCTTGTATACTCATATGACTCACCCCTTCTACCCTTGTACCCAATTATTAAAGACTACCATATTGTGTATATCTCATCCACACCGCCCGTTTACCTATAGGACGAGTATGGGGCTCATCCTCGACGTTCGTATGTCATCTAGGCCATCCATTATATGGAGCCTATCTTGTAGCATGAGGTTAGACCTGTCGTCCCTTTTTGGACTTCATCGTGTTGACCATCTATCTCATATTACACTACCATTTATGATTCTCTGTCATAACCTGTCTATCTTTCAATACGTTCTATAATATTCCTTTTATGGACCATTATTGTGTTTATCCCAACGGTACTACAGGATTATGGGTCTCGGCATGACTTTGGGTATTCTACTCTTGCCGCTCCAGTAGGTTCTACCTTTGATGTGTCGGTAGTGTTTTCAATTATTTTCTTTCCATTTGGGTTATCTAAATATTGAAGGTTAATCCACACCGTTCAGTTGTTGGACCATCTGTGTTGTTGTATACCATCCATTTAGAGTCTTATCTCTTTATGTTTCTTTGTATTATAAGTGAATTATCTTTTTATGCTATTTTTAGTATGTCTGTTGCCACACGTAGTGTTGTTGGAATACTCATATGTGATCTTTATACTATATGCTTCGACGATCACCATGCATGTGTAATGAGTATGCATCCCGAATCACCATTGTTAGTTGGGGACCACTAGGGCATAAACGCATTCATAAAGCATTCGAGATGTAGTCGCGCAAATGTAATTCACGTGCTCTCTATCGCAAACCTCTCCAATAGGTATGGGACTATTCGAGGACAGGAATCTATCATCCTGACTTACACTGTATGGTAGGAATAGCTTAGCATACCTTGTAGCCCTTGGTGCGAGATTCCCTGGCTAGCGACATCCCGCACTATGACTCGATCATTCATATGTGTCCCCTCATCTTAATCATATCTCAAATAGGTTGGACTAGATTGATTTATAGCCATCGTGGTAGATGAACTACTTGTTGGCACTCATACTGTATACTTGACTCATGCATCATGAATGCTTGGCTCATCTGATTGTCTTGTATCAACCGGCCATATCGGTCGTGATTGTCGTGCAATTCATTACCAGCTGACGGTGACATTGTGTTTGAGACCTTATAGTTTTATGGTGCTCTTTGGAGACTTGCACGGGCATGTCGTCCCACGTTTGTATGCATGGTTGCATTTCGCACCGTCTGCTTGTGCCGCATATAGCATGGTTACTACGTTGCAACCACAGCTCCATCGTGGTTTGCAGAACACCGGAAATGTGTGATCTTTAAACTGGATGCCAAAGATGTCCCTGGGTGAAAGTCCCTGATCCCGTTGGTACCAAGGTGGGTGCTCCATTCAAGGACCGGGTGGTTTAATCATACACCAGTATGCCGAATACCAAACGGCGGTGTTATCCACTGCACGTGGTCAGTTTGGAAGGAGGTCTGACCTAACCTGCCGGAAGAGTGTTGGCAAAGGGGGTTGAGTTTGACCAGCTGTGAGTAGGTCGGCTATTGCACCAGATAGGCTTTGGCATTCTACTGGTGAGTAGTGAGGTCTGTGAGACCCCGGTGATGTTCCGTTTCAGAGATGGTATTGGTATCAGTGATGTGACTGATGTTCTGTATGGTGTGGGACGGACCTGATGTGGGCGGGTGTGATGTGGGCGAGGCTGTAAGCCTGGGCGAGCTACCACACTGGCGAGCTACCAGTTCCGAGTCCTGCATTGCTTACGTGATCGCGTTATGACTGTTCGCATCTGGACCACTGTACTGAGATGTGGTGATTTGCATACATGCATTGGATCATTGTATGTGACATTAGGCCCTGTAGGCCATTGTATAGTGAGAGTATATAGCCTTGGTAGGCTGGTTACCTGTATTGCATGCTTGCATAGCCATGGTAGGCTAGTTATATGTATTGCATGTTTGCACAGCCGTGATAGACTAGTTATTCACATCACATGATCGTGTAGCCTAATTGGGCTAAGTTTTGGTTTAGTCTTCTCATCATGCTTTACTGCTTACTCTGATATTTATCATGTTTCTCATACGCATTGTGCACGCACACACGCACTCACGAAGCTTCGTTCGAAGCTTATGCGCGTTTGTTACGCTGCAGGTTCTACCAGAGTATATCAGCAACGTTGAGTTGGAGTTAGGAGTGCAGTAGCAGGAGGTGCCGGATTGTGCACAGTTTTTATTTACGCATTGTGTATTTACTTTTCAGTACTGTATATAAACGAATGATTTAGTGGAATTATTGTGTTGTCTTTGATGGTACTCATATTGTGATGCTCATGTTTTCAAAAAAAAATTCAGACCCTAAAATCCTCCTTGTGGTATCCCAGGATCGGAACCTGGCGTGTGGGGTTAGGATCCGAGATCGGGGTACTACGGAGGCTGCCACCTCTGAATTCGGGTTATAGCGAATGGACGTCGAGAACCGAATTTGGGGCGTGACAGGAGTTGGTATCAGAGCATGACTTGGGAGCTACCTGTGAACAACACAATGTTTCTACTTAGTATTTTAAGATTAGATCACCCCTCACTTGTTGATGTTGCGAACTTAGAATCACTAGGATTCCCAATGGTATAGTTCTTTAATCGTAATATGTTTGCAGTTTTCTGAGGCTAAGGGTTTCTTGTCCCTTCTTTTTTTTAAAAGATGGACGCGACACCAGTAGCTGAAGTTGAGGCTGGTACGTCCCAGCCAGAGTTAGCACCTGTCACCCTAGTAAGCGCAGAGCAATTCCAAGGGATGCTCCGGTTGATGACCGCTTTGTTCGAGCGACAACAAGCACCCCCGAGTGACAGCAGGAAGAGGAAGTTCTCCCCTAGCAGTTCCCAGACGACACAGTTTTCAGAGAAGACCCCATCGCGGATCTCAGGTCACTGTTTCGAGTGCGGTGAAGCTGGCCATCGAAGGAAGGAATGCCCTCAGCGACCAAGAGCACCTAAACAACAACCATGGCGCAGAGCACCGATTGCACCAATCCCTCCGATCGAAGGTCCTCGAAGAACTAGGCGTCAAAGAAAGGTTCATCCGCTGAAGCCGCCTACGACACCAGGAGCACCCGACCTCCAAAAGCCATTCAAGGGCACTTGTTTCAAGTGTGGCGAGATTGGACACCGAGTTAGGGACTGCCCATCCCGTCAGTAGCAGTACTAGAGCGTTGTTCCCTCGACCCCGACATTTTGCGGTAGACACCAGAGGAGATTGACACCATCAAGAGCTGTACGCATGCTATGTAGACTTAGCGATGTTGCAAACTTTCATTGATTTTCGTATACTTTTAGCTTCTATCTATATATATGTGTGGTTTGCTTTGACTTCGTTTCGTTGTGAATTTCGAGGATGAAATTTTTATAAGGAGGGGAGAGTTGTAAGACCCGTACCCTGAATTGCCCTCCGTACGTTTAGTTTCGGTACCGGTACGTCCCGGACGGACCAGATTAGAGAGCCTTGATCGCGACCCTGATTTAGTACCGCAACGACCCAAGACTTGTACCCTTGCGACCGCGCGGGCGCCACGATTCCAACGCCGCGCGGCATGCCCCATTGCGATACCCGGTGTGTTAGATGCATACGTTCGTGCAATTCGAGGTGGGCCACGCAACGCGCGTGTGGCGTGGGCCCCACTTGCACAATTCCCAACAACATGTCAAATCTATCACTATCACCCTCACCCATACCCCCATCATTATCTAGCCATCATCACCATACCCACCCCATCCTCTCTCACCAAAGTCAACCACAACCCATTCCCCCATGTCCTCTCCCATCATCATCATGACATCATGCACCCCCCTCTTCCCATACAAGAGCCATACGTGGGGGGGGTGGCTTCTCTATTGCAAGAGTTAGAGAGAGAGAGAGAGAGGGAGAGAGAGAGAGAGAGAGAAGAGAGAGAAGAGAGAGAAGTAGAGAGATTTGAGAGATTGAGTGAGTTTAGAGAGAGATTTAGAGGGAGATCAAGAGAGAAAGAGAGAGATTGAAGGTGAAGATCAAGCTTGGAGGACCCCGATCATCATCCGGACCGTCCGATCGGCAATCCAACCGTCCAACCATCATTGTGAGTGCATACCTTTCCCCCCTTCTTTTCGTTTACTTTTCGTTTTCTTTCCTTGGTCCCACCTTGTGATGGGCAATGAGATGGATGGGCTGGATCGTCCATGAATGGGTCCCACCCTTTGATGGTGTGGATCCCACTTTGGGACCCATTTTGTGTCATAATTAGTGTGGCCAACGGTCCACCATGATGTATGTAGTTCACCCACGCTGTCCACCCTGTGGACCCACCATGCGATGGTCCAGCTGATGGATGGAGCGGATCTGCACATGTGGCCCCACTTGAATTTATAAAAAAAAAAAAGAAAAAAAAAGGGTGAAGGAGAAGGGGCTACTGGACAGTCAGCGTCCAGAGGACGCTGCTGCCCAGCAGCGCCCGGGCTGAAAGCCCTTTGGGCACGACCGTGGGTTCCCACTTGTGGGACCCACCTTGATACATGTATGTGATCCACGCCGTCCATTTGTTTCTCCAGCCCATTTTAGGGCTGGACACCAAAAATTAAGTAAATCCAGATCTCAGGTGGACCACACCATAGAAAAATAGTAAAGGCAAGGATGCCTACTGTCGAAACTTCTTTGGCCCACCGTGATGTTTGTAGACGGAATCACCCGCCCAATATTGGACTTATTAGGTCCCCAGCGAGCTGGGAAACCTGATGGACGGATTGGATCTTTCCTAAGTGGGCCCCACCTGAAATAACTAAGAAAAAAAAAAAAAAAAAAAAAACAGAACGTCCAGCGCTGGACGTTCACAGCGTCTGGGACGCTGGAACCGTCCAGCGCCAGGACGGCTGGAAGGGGTCCCCACTCGTGGGACCCACCTTGATGTTTGTGTTCCATCCACACCGTCTACCTGTTTTCCCATATCATTTTAGGGCCAAGGCCCAAATCTGAAGCCGATCTGAATTTTAAGTGGACCGCACCGTATGAAACAGTGGGGAGACGATTTGTACTGCTGAACTTCCTCGGCCCACCTTGATATTTGTAGCCCCCAAAACGTACCCAATATTGGGCTCATTGGACCCACCATGAGATGGCCCAGCTGATGAACGGAGTAGATCACTCTTATGTGGGCCCCACTCGATCAAAACCTCACAAAAACAAAACAAAAAAAAAGAGAAAGAAAGAGAGAAGAAGGGCGCTGACGCGCTGGAAGTACCCAGCGTCCGTGGACGCTGGGCTCGTGGGGTGCCAGCAGGTGGGCCACCCTGTGGGTCCCACCATGATGCATGTGCTGTATCCACACCGTTCATCCATTTGGGGAGATCATTTTAGGACATGAACCGAAGAATGAGACAGATCCAAATCACCAGTGGGCCCCACCACAGAAAATAGTGAGGACAGTGACAGACCGTTGAAACCTACCTATGGCCCACCATGATGTTTATCTGAGATCCAACCTGTTCATAAGTTCACACATATATGGAGTAAGGGAAAACAAAAATATCAGATTGATCAAAAGCTTGTGGGCCCCACTTGCGGAGAGGATATAAAAGAAAATATATATATATATATATATAAAAAAAAAAATAAAAAAAAAAATATGGGAGCTGGCCACTGGACAGACAGCGTCCAGGGGACGCTGCTGCCCAGCGGCGCAGCCCTCTCTGGGCATGGCAATGGGCCCCACTCGTTGGGCCCACCTATAATGTATGTGCCTTATCTATTCCGCCCACATGCTTTTCCAGCTCATTTTAGTGGCTGAGCCAAAATTGAAGCATATCCAAATGTCAAGTGGACCATGCCATGGGAACAGTGGGAATTATGATCTCCACCGTTGAAACCTTCCCAGGCTCTACAATGATGTTTATTTGTCATTTAACCTGTTCATAAGATCACATGGATATGGGTGAAGGGGGAAATAAAAATATTAGTTTGATTCAAAATGCTTGGGGCCCATTTGGGTGCGACGCTCTATGGGTCCCACCACGATGTATCTGTTTTATGTATGCCGCCCATCTGTTTTTCCATATTATTTTAGGGCCGGGGGCCCTCATAATGAGGTAAATACAAACCTCAAGTGGACCACATTGTAGGGAAACAGCGGTCATTGATGCCCACCTTTGAAACCTTCCTTGGGGCCATTGTAATGTTTGTTTTTCCATCTAACCAAAGGTGATGGGGCCCAACTTTGGGTCCCACCTTGATGAATGTTGAGTATATCGTGTCGTTCTTCTTGGCAGGGGTGTGGGCCCAGTTTTAGGTGGGCCACACGTAGAAAATAAGGGTGATTGAATGCCTACCATTGGAAACTTTACAGGACCCATCTGTTATGTTTATTTGCCATCCTTCCTGTTCATAAGTCACCCAGCCATGGGTGGGGTTCCACACGTGTAGTGTGCGGGCCCCACCATGGTGTTTGTTTGCCATCTCACTTGATTAGTGGGAAAGCACAAATATCGGGTTGATCCCAAACTGTTGTAGCCCCTTTGATGTATGTGGCTTCCCCACTCCTTTGTGCGGTTATACCCAACCACGGGTCCACCTTGTTATGCATGTGTTCTATCCATGTCAGCCATTGGCCTCTATGGTGCGATATGTATGTTGCCCATCGATTAGGACCGCCTTAATTTTGTGCTTAGTCCAAACCATCCAAATGAATGAACCCTAGCATGTTATGTACAGGATGGCCCTTGGGACCACCTTAGTGTGCGTGTTCGAATGACTGCGTTGTCCATCCTATGGATCCACCTTGATGATTAGTTGTGTAAATCCTTATTGAAAGGTCATCCTTAGAGTTTGCTTGATCCAAGTCACAGGGCTACTTTCTTAAACTCACCCTGTGGAACCATCTTGTCAATTCACCTTGTTAACTCACCATGTTGACCCGCCTTGTTGACCCGCCTTGTTGACTCACCTTGTTGACTCAGCATGTTGATTGATCTTGGTAACTCAGCTTGTATACTCATATGACTCACCCCTTCTACCCTTGTACCCAATTATTAAAGACTACCATATTGTGTATATCTCATCCACACCGCCCGTTTACCTATAGGACGAGTATGGGGCTCATCCTCGACGTTCGTATGTCATCTAGGCCATCCATTATATGGAGCCTATCTTGTAGCATGAGGTTAGACCTGTCGTCCCTTTTTGGACTTCATCGTGTTGACCATCTATCTCATATTACACTACCATTTATGATTCTCTGTCATAACCTGTCTATCTTTCAATACGTTCTATAATATTCCTTTTATGGACCATTATTGTGTTTATCCCAACGGTACTACAGGATTATGGGTCTCGGCATGACTTTGGGTATTCTACTCTTGCCGCTCCAGTAGGTTCTACCTTTGATGTGTCGGTAGTGTTTTCAATTATTTTCTTTCCATTTGGGTTATCTAAATATTGAAGGTTAATCCACACCGTTCAGTTGTTGGACCATCTGTGTTGTTGTATACCATCCATTTAGAGTCTTATCTCTTTATGTTTCTTTGTATTATAAGTGAATTATCTTTTTATGCTATTTTTAGTATGTCTGTTGCCACACGTAGTGTTGTTGGAATACTCATATGTGATCTTTATACTATATGCTTCGACGATCACCATGCATGTGTAATGAGTATGCATCCCGAATCACCATTGTTAGTTGGGGACCACTAGGGCATAAACGCATTCATAAAGCATTCGAGATGTAGTCGCGCAAATGTAATTCACGTGCTCTCTATCGCAAACCTCTCCAATAGGTATGGGACTATTCGAGGACAGGAATCTATCATCCTGACTTACACTGTATGGTAGGAATAGCTTAGCATACCTTGTAGCCCTTGGTGCGAGATTCCCTGGCTAGCGACATCCCGCACTATGACTCGATCATTCATATGTGTCCCCTCATCTTAATCATATCTCAAATAGGTTGGACTAGATTGATTTATAGCCATCGTGGTAGATGAACTACTTGTTGGCACTCATACTGTATACTTGACTCATGCATCATGAATGCTTGGCTCATCTGATTGTCTTGTATCAACCGGCCATATCGGTCGTGATTGTCGTGCAATTCATTACCAGCTGACGGTGACATTGTGTTTGAGACCTTATAGTTTTATGGTGCTCTTTGGAGACTTGCACGGGCATGTCGTCCCACGTTTGTATGCATGGTTGCATTTCGCACCGTCTGCTTGTGCCGCATATAGCATGGTTACTACGTTGCAACCACAGCTCCATCGTGGTTTGCAGAACACCGGAAATGTGTGATCTTTAAACTGGATGCCAAAGATGTCCCTGGGTGAAAGTCCCTGATCCCGTTGGTACCAAGGTGGGTGCTCCATTCAAGGACCGGGTGGTTTAATCATACACCAGTATGCCGAATACCAAACGGCGGTGTTATCCACTGCACGTGGTCAGTTTGGAAGGAGGTCTGACCTAACCTGCCGGAAGAGTGTTGGCAAAGGGGGTTGAGTTTGACCAGCTGTGAGTAGGTCGGCTATTGCACCAGATAGGCTTTGGCATTCTACTGGTGAGTAGTGAGGTCTGTGAGACCCCGGTGATGTTCCGTTTCAGAGATGGTATTGGTATCAGTGATGTGACTGATGTTCTGTATGGTGTGGGACGGACCTGATGTGGGCGGGTGTGATGTGGGCGAGGCTGTAAGCCTGGGCGAGCTACCACACTGGCGAGCTACCAGTTCCGAGTCCTGCATTGCTTACGTGATCGCGTTATGACTGTTCGCATCTGGACCACTGTACTGAGATGTGGTGATTTGCATACATGCATTGGATCATTGTATGTGACATTAGGCCCTGTAGGCCATTGTATAGTGAGAGTATATAGCCTTGGTAGGCTGGTTACCTGTATTGCATGCTTGCATAGCCATGGTAGGCTAGTTATATGTATTGCATGTTTGCACAGCCGTGATAGACTAGTTATTCACATCACATGATCGTGTAGCCTAATTGGGCTAAGTTTTGGTTTAGTCTTCTCATCATGCTTTACTGCTTACTCTGATATTTATCATGTTTCTCATACGCATTGTGCACGCACACACGCACTCACGAAGCTTCGTTCGAAGCTTATGCGCGTTTGTTACGCTGCAGGTTCTACCAGAGTATATCAGCAACGTTGAGTTGGAGTTAGGAGTGCAGTAGCAGGAGGTGCCGGATTGTGCACAGTTTTTATTTACGCATTGTGTATTTACTTTTCAGTACTGTATATAAACGAATGATTTAGTGGAATTATTGTGTTGTCTTTGATGGTACTCATATTGTGATGCTCATGTTTTCAAAAAAAAATTCAGACCCTAAAATCCTCCTTGTGGTATCCCAGGATCGGAACCTGGCGTGTGGGGTTAGGATCCGAGATCGGGGTACTACGGAGGCTGCCACCTCTGAATTCGGGTTATAGTGAATGGACGTCGAGAACCGAATTTGGGGCGTGACACATGGGTCCATCTAGACCATTTGATAGTTGCTACGTAAGAAGATCTATCTAAAGCTACGATCATTCACAATTCGGATGAGGTGATCAATGGATAATGCGCAATGTCTATTCAACGATCACCGATCATCGATCGATGTGGGGAAATATTTGGGACTAGGGTCCTAAGTTTTATCGAAATCTGACGGCTCGAAAGCCACAACTACACATAAGTTCGGGTGACATGATTCACTTAAGTTCTAAATAGTTTCTAGGCAAATTCATACATCACATGTGCTACTACTCCAGCTCTAAGTTGTGCGATTCGGTGCACTGAATTGGCTCAGCATATGCGAGGGATGTCAAGCCCAGCAAGACGAACGTATTTCCTTAGTTTCCAATTTAATGACCCACTAATGATCGATCTAGACTCTATTTAGTATTTTTCAGGGTTTTCAAAAATAGAGTTGAGGATGAGATTTCTAGGGTATGTTAAATGTGGTCCGATCTACCTATGTTTAAGGTTTGGCTGATTTAAAGTTAACAGAAGTAGTGTTTTAGCCTAACTCACTCTCATCCGTTGATTTGTAAGTTAAACGGGAAGTCAGTTAAGTAGGGTTATAAGTGTGATCTAAGTGGTAATTAGTATTGTTCTCGGTTAGATATTCATTATGCATCAGTTAAGTCAATTTATCAATGGTGGGGTCCACTAGATCTTAACATTAGATTCATAGACCATATGATTAAGCTCAAGCTTTTGATAATCGGGCGTAGGCGTTAGCTCCTTAAAGATGTACAATCGAATTTATATGGTTCTTTGTTGGTAATACTAGTTTATCTTTTAGAATCGAGTATTAAACGTCGTTAAATGATAGAATAAATTAATTGTAGCGAAAAGTTTTCTAAGAATTTTGAGTGGTGAGGTGTTACAATAAGTTTTGGAACCCCATCCTCAAATGGGCTGGAGAAGTGGATGGACGGTGTGGATATAAAAAATATCATCCATGTGGGCCACACGGTACGGGTAACACCCACTAAGTGGTTCCCTGGGGAACACCTAATTGGCTCTTGCATTTCTCATTCACCACCACAAAATCTTGATCCAATGGTTGCGATGAATGAGACAACACCTTCTCATAGGGCTCTCAATAGAGTGGGTCAGATTCGAGATCCGATTCGCTCTGTGAAGACATTGGAACAATAAGCGTAAAGGAAGATCCAATTCGCTCTGTGAAGACATTGGAACAATAAGCGTAAAGGATGCTGCTTAGCATCAGTGAGCAAGAGGTGTACCGCGTACACCCTTTTTTGGCGTAAATGAGGATCTCACACCTTGATATACATGTTATATCCATGCTGACTATCCGATTTTTCAAATTATTTTAGGTCATGTCCCAAATTTGAGACATATGTCAATCTCAAGTCGATCCTATCACAGTAAGCAGTGTAATTTATATCATTTTGCTACTAAATTAAATATATTATATTATATATTTTTTAGATTTGTGATGGGGGTGGATTCAGAGATGGTTGTATGGATTTTTAGATAAAAAATGGATCTGGCTAATTATAAGTGGATCGGATATGGATATCACTTTTGGATCCGAGTTGGATCCAAATCTATCTCCGGACTTTTGGACTTGGAGCCAGCTGGATCCGATTATGATCAAACCCATTGAGAGCCCTACCTTCTCAACTTAAGCATTTAGTGTCAAATCAGCTTGTTGGGTGGAGAAGAACTTTGATACACGTATTGAGTACGATGGATGATACACCGGCACTTAAGAGATCATTATTATTATTATTATTTTTATGGGTTACTTCACACACCCCATTGTTAGTTATACACCCACCCACTCTGTTAGTCACACCACAATGTTAGCCACCCCACTATGGGAATGGAAACCATCACCTGAGTGTTGAAACGAGGCTATATTCACTAGTCTGCCACTTGAGCTATGGAAGTGGGTGTGAGATTATTTATAACTTACACAAAGGAAATAAAAGGAGATTATTTATAAATTACACAAAGGAAATAAAAGTAGATCTTATTAAACGGTCCAACGTATGGCTCCAGGTTATATGCATCATGAACCAAAAAATAGGTTTGTTTGCATATCTCCCTATCAAATTGGTGGACATGCATTTAATGGACGGTTTAAGAACCAAAAAAATATCCAACGGTCCTACTTCAATATAGGAGTGTCAACAAATCAAAGGTTAGGATTGTTAAAGAAATCTGATTTTGGGACCTTGACTTAGAAGCAAGGTAAGTTGCACAATTTTTTCAGTTTAAATTAAGTCACTATATACCTAGTGTACAGTTTCTGAGCGCATGTGTATCAAGCCTCAATGCAGCCAGAGTATCAAATAAGTCCCATTTTTCGGCGCCGAATTCCAGGGGATGTTCGATCTCTCTTCTTGTGATTTCTCGGGATATATTGGAGAGCAAATCACTTTGATACTCTGGCAAGTGTGATGGATGATACACAGCCACTTAGAAATTGTACACATGGCATACAAATAAATAAATTAAACCGTCCAAATTATGATAGTCAGTATAGATTTATCATGGACCAAAAACTAAGCTAACTTGATTACCTCACAAATGGATTGGTGGACATTTATTGGGTGGTTGAAAATGAAGAATATCCGATGGTCCTGGACTCGGATCCGGTGTGACCCGTCGGTACTGATCGGTTCTGTGGACCACACGATGATGTATGTGTTTTATCCATTCCGTTTATCCATTTTTCCGGATCATTTTAGGGCATGAGCCAAAAAATGAAGCAGATCCAAATCTTAGGTGGACTACACAATGGAAAAAACACATACATCATAGCAGACCTACAACACCTCACTACCCAATTGGTCCGATGGTCCATTTTCCAAAATAAAAAGGTTTCAACAATCAATGGTTTGGATTGTTCTACCACTCTGATCTTGCGATCGACAGTGGGCAGCACAATCTAGTGGACCTCCATGGCCTATTGACATTATCAAGTTCTATAGGCCCACCAACCATAATGTATGTGTCATATCTACACGGTCCATCCATTGTATGAGGTCATTTTAGTGTATGGACCAAAAAGGAGAAAGATACGAAGCTCAAGTGGAACACACCACAGAAAGCAGTGGGGTTTGAACGTATACCATTGAAAACTTCCTAAGGCCACGCAGAAGTTTTGGATCAATCTTATATTTATTTTTTACCCTTCATCTAGGTCTTTGTGATCTCCTGTTCTTGGATGACAAACAAACATCGCCGTGGGCCCTAGGAAGGTTTCAACGGTAAGAATATTATCCCCACTGCTTTTTGTGGTGTGGTCCACTTGAGCATTAGATCTGCCTCATTTTTTGAACCATGATCTAAAATGATCTCTCCAAATGGATAAACGGTGTGGATATAACACATACATCATGGTGGAGCCCACAGGATTGGTGACGTCAACACACCACTGAGGTAGGTGGTCCGCGGACACTGTTTTCCTGTGGTGTGGTCCACCTGAGATTTGGATCTGCCCATTTTTGGGCCCATGCCCTAAAATGAGGCGGAAAAATGGATGGACAGCGTGGATAAAACACATACATCATGGTGGGGCCCACACAGCTTTGACACCAGCCTTGGGGCTGGTGTTGGGTCACTAGCCAATCCGCGTCCACGTAAGTAGCGTGATCTAACAGGTCTTGCATGAGAAAAATATCCAACTTCCAAATTCAATGTCCACGCGTGTATTGAATTATATTATATTCCTCCTAGTTTTGGTAACAGGTCTTTTGCATGAGAAAAATATCCAACGTCCAAATTCAATGTCCACGCGTGTATTGAATTACATTATATTCCTCCTAGTTTTGGTATATGGCTTCTTCACACGAGGACGGCAGACTGCGTGTACGCCGATTTCTTGCTAAAGGCTTTCGCAGGAAGTCCCCGGAACCTATGTGGGGCCACTGCAATGTTTGTTAGAAATTTAGTCGGTCCATTTGTTTGTTTTTTTTTTTTCCTAACTCAATTTAGTACATGAGGACAAAAATGAGCTGGATCAAAGACTCAAGTGGGCCAAAAATGTGGGGATTGAATGTCTATAGTTGAAATAATCGTGGTGCCATGAAGTTTTGAATCAAGCTAATATTTGTTTTTGCAGTTCATCCAGGTAGGAATGACGTTATGAACAGTATGGATGGCATATAAACACCATTGTGGACCCAGGGAGGTTTTCTAGCGGTAGGAATTTTCCTGCACTTGAGTCTTGGATCAGCTCATTTTTATTCTCATGTCGGTAGATGAGCTCATAAAATGGAAGGACGGTGGATTTCTCATAAACATCACGGTGGGTCCCTTCTAAGTTACCCTTCCCGGAAAGACTTTATCAGGAAATCCGTGTACGTATTGGTGGTGAACCCAACACCTCTTGGTTGCTATGGTATAAGGACTTTGGGCCACATGATGCATGTGTTTCATCACGGCTCGCGCTGTTCAACTGTTTTGCCATGCCACCTCATTATAAGGGACGATCATAAGCAGTGATGTTAGTGATGTTTATCTATCGTACAGCCTATTCATAATGTCAAACAGACACAAGTATAAGCAGATCCGTGAAGTTTTGGATGGTAGGCATTTAATCCTCAATCCGGAAAACTTTCTCAGGAAGTTCCTGCGCTGGGAACCTAGGTGGGGCCCACTGTGACTGTTGTGAGAAATCTATCCTATCCATCGGTTTTTTTAACTCCTTTTAGGACGTATGAGCAAAAATAAGTCAGATCCAAGACTCAACTGGGCCACACTAAAGAAAAAGGTGCATAGGAAAATTCCTACCGTTGAAACCTTCTAGGGTCCACAATGATGTTTATATGCCATCCATACAGTTCACAAACGAATTTGGTTAAATACGCTTCAATTTTGAGCTCACGCCCTAAATAAGTGGGCAAAACCCAATTGCTAATTGAGCCAAAAGTCAAGCCCGAGCCCGACAAATTTAGAAGGTGGGCCTTCAATTTCAGGTTTATTCCATCTATTAATGTCATAATGTGAGTAGACCTACGAATAAATGAGGCATTTATTGATGGACCTGCTTCTGATCCATTTACTAATGGGTGTTCAAATTTGTCGACTTGACCTATGAATATATGAGGCATTAGGTAGTAGTTGGTTCAAATGGGTTAGGTTAACCCAGTGAGTCATTAACCCCACACAACAATAAGTTTGGATCCAAAACTTAGACTAATGAGATAGGTTCAGATTTACCAAATTACTAAAAATTGATTGGAACAAGATCCTCCTAATTAAAGCAATCTTATCAAAGCTAACATAGACCAAGTTTTTAAATGTGCGATGGTACAAAAATGCACCTAACTTGGTTTTGACCTGATCAAGACTCAAGAAAAGATTGTTAATTAAGTTCTTTTTCTTTTTCTTTTTTTCTTTTCTTCTATAAGTTGTAACCCATCCATTTCTTGCAATAGATTGTGAGTCAATTGTGAATGAAGATTATAAAAATGAAAAAAAAAAATCACATTAATTGAATTATTTCAATAATCTAAATGTAGCAGTTGAATTTCGACAACGAGTCTTTGTATCTTTTACAATGGGCCTGTTTATTTCGCTAATTATCCCAATAATTGAGAGAAAAAATGTCATCACTACGATTTTACCACCATTGAACAATATCAAGGCATTCAATACAGAAGCTAAAAGAATGTTACTTCTCTCTCTTAGCTCATCAAGGCAACAGTAAAGCAAGTAGTGATGAGATTAACCATATCTCACCAAATTTGGGATCTCGAGGAATCCTAATAAACAAATGCGTGATCTCATCAATTGATTGTAAAAGAGAAGTTATAAAGAGAAATTTCTCTCTTAACAAAAAATAAGAGGAGATTTTGCGGTTCAACAAGGTGCCTTGACCTACCATGAAAACTAGTTTTCTTTTCTTTTTGTGTGTTTTTCACAATACATTATTCAGAATTTTATAACTTCTCTTTTACAATCAATTGATGAGATCACGCCTCTCTTTTCTTGGAGACAAACACACGTACAAGGATAATGCTTAGGGTTCCTCAAGATCCCAAAATTGGTGGGATATGGTTAATCCCATTACTACTTTATGTATTGTTGTCTTGATGCTATGAAAGAAGAGAAGTTGCCTTTGTTCAACCTATATTATTTCTAATCATGTAGCATTGATATCTTCTGTATTGAATGCCTTAATAAACCAAATATGCAAATCATTAGTTGAATATGAGTATATTCAGAAAACAAATGAATTTGTAATTATTACACGTTTTCTTAACACTATCAGAAAATATCAAAACCAAATAGCAAGATCAATATATTTGATGATGATTTGACATTAATATAATGTAAAAGTATTATTATTATAATTTTAGCATCGATAAAAATGCTATCAAAAGACGGGGTAAAGTAATTTATAGTCATTATACATTTCTTTTACATGATCTTGGTAATTAGTAAACAAATAAGCCATAAAATTATTGACCAACAAAATTTATTTTGTATAAAATGTTAACTATAAATTTTATACTTCAAAATAACTTTAACACACCCACACCTTTGGGATAGTGGTAGACTGAGTGAAGTTATTCTCGTTTCAACCCAAGTAGGGTTGGCTAACATTGAAGTGTGACTGATAGTGTGGGTGAGTACCAATGGAATGTGTGTACTAACCTATATATATATATATATATATATATATATATATATATATATATATATATATACTTAAATCCATCCCATGTGATGAATCCATTAGGTCTAAGTGAGAAGTTTTGACCATTCTTAAATGGGTTGGTCCGGACCCATTTCTCTCGACCATCGGTTTGGATAAGAAGGATCCTGCCGATGAACATCACAGATCTCTCATATGTGTCCCATGGTCACTCGTTTGAGAATCCCTCCTTAATATAAGTAGAGGTGGACAAAGATCCTATCCAAGTCCAACATAGACTAGATTGGATCGTTCGGCTACTTGAGTTGGTGTGTTTGAACAAACATTCGAACATGGTGGCCCTATTCAAACTCAGTTTGGCCTAGCCCAGTCATGTTCGAACATATGGATTTCAGGACAATTATTACGAGTTCGAACAATTTCGTTTTTTTTCGCTTGAAAATATTTTTTCTACTACTGAATAGTGAATACTGATTTGTTCACAAATTACATATCACAAATGATAAATGACAAAGTTTAAAGTTTTTAACTAACTAAATAAAAGATCATAATATAGATAGTTAACGTCTCCACTGTTTCCTGTGGTGTGGTCCACTCAAGCCTTCGATCCACTCCATTTTTTGGATAATGCCATAAATGATCTTTAGAAAATGGATGGACGACTTGGATAAGCAAATATATCATTGTGGGCCCCACAGAAACTGTTACAACCGATCACAAGCACACACCGCTTGGATCAAACTTCTTCACCCACGCAGGGATGGATAAACAACAAGAGAATAGTAAAAGAGGAGCGATCTCACCGATCCCGAGGACCTAGAAGCGCTGAGACGACGGTTGCGCAGAAGAATCCCTCTTCAAGCAACTTCTCCCTTCTACAAGCTTCCTCTCTCTCTCTCTCTCTCTCTCTCTCTCTCTCTCTCTCTCTTCTCTTTCTCTCTTCCTCTTTTTCTCTCTTTCTCACCTTGGACGTGTTTACAATCCAATGGGATGCCCTAATCCCGTTTTAGAACTCTTAAATATAAAAAACGGAAGAATCAGAGCCAAAATAGGAAACTGCGTCTAAGCAGTCCGCGCCGGGTCAGGGGCCCGGTCACCAGACCGTCGGGCGCCCGGCCAGGCCCAAAACAGTCCAGCGAGAAAACCATTGGAATGAACCAATTTCGGGCGCTCGGACCAACATGGTCGGGCGCCCGACCAAGTCATCGGGCGCCCGGTCACTTTGACCGTCGGGCGCCCGGCTAAAGCCAAAACCATCCTGCAGCATTGCTACCATTTCTAGGGAATTTCGGTCGCCCGGCCACTAAATGGCCCGGGCGCTCGACCACTCTCAGTTTCACCTTCTCCCCTCTGACAGTTGAGGAGGAAAACTCCATCAAATCTCCCCCTTTTCGACTCAGGAGAAATTCGTCTTCTTCAAGCCAGCCAGGTTTCTGCAAACCTCAAACTTGCCCTTGAGCAAAGCCTTGGTCATCATGTCTGACCCATTATCGTCCATATGAACATTCTCAATCTGTAACACCTTCTGTTCCAAAGTATCCCTGATCCAGTGATACCGAATCTCTATGTGCTTCGACTTGGAATGCTGACTTGGATTCTTGCTCAAGTGAACAGCACTTTGGCTATCGCAATAGACCACGTGCTCCTCCTGCTTCAGGCTGAGTTCCTGTAGGAACCTCTTCATCCAAAGCATCTCTTTGCATGCTTTTGTGACCAGCAATGTACTCAGCCTCTATCGTAGACAAAGCTACGACCTTCTGTAGCTTGCTCTGCCAAGAGACCGCTCCCCCTGCAAACATGAACATGAACCCCGACGTACACTTCCTGGAGTCTATGTCACCTGCCATATCTGCATTTGTGTAGCCTTCTAACACAGGTTTTCATCACCATAGCATAGGCTCAACCTGGATGAGCCTCTCAGATACCGTAGTATCCACTTCACCGTTGCCCAATGTTCTTTGCCATGATTGGTAAGATACCGGCTGACAACCCCAACAGCATATGCTATGTCTGGGCACGTACACACCATAGCATACATCAAACTTCCTACCGCTGACGCGTAGGGTATCTTTCGCATCTCTTCCACTTCCGCCTTCGTCTTGGAACACTGCTTATCGTTCAATTTGAAGTGACCATCCAGTGGAGTACTGACCGGCTTCGCTGCATTCATGTTGAACCACTCTAGGACTTTCTTAATATACCGCTCTTGTGACAACCAAAGCTTCCTGCTGCTTCTGTCACGGATTATCTCCATTCCTATAATCTGTTTTGCCGGGCCCAAGTCTTTCATTGCAAACGACTTGCCCAACTCCTGTTTCAGCCTGTCAATCTTCTTGATGTCTTTTCCCATGATGAGCATGTCATCAACGTACAATAGTAGAACTAAGAAATCACCGTCTGAGAACTTGCGTGTGAACACATAGTGGTCCGACTCCGTTCTGTCATATCCATGTTTCAACATGAACGAGTCGAACTTTTTGTACCATTGCCTAGGAGCTTGTTTCAGCCCATACAAGCTCTTCCTAAGCCTGCACACCATATGCTCTTTGCCCTTGACTTCGAACCCCTCTGGTTGACACATGTAGATCTCTTCTTCCAGGTCACCATGGAGAAATGCAGTTTTGACATTTAACTGCTCTATCTCCATATCCATGCTAGCCGCCAACCCAAGCAACACCCGTGTGGATGTCATCTTCACCACTGGTGAGAATATCTCCTCGAAGTCTATTCCTTTCCTCTGACCAAACCCTTTCACAACAAGTCTGGCTTTGAACCTTGTCTGTGAATTCTTCTGCTCATTCTTCTTTCTGAACACCCACTTATTGCTCAGAACTTTCTTGCCCTTAGGCAATTTCACCATGTCATAGGTGTGGTTCTTATGCAAGGATTCCATCTCCTCTTGCATAGCTTTCAACCACTCCTCCTTATGCTCGTCGGCTAGAGCCTCAGAATAGTCTTCTGGCTCTCCCCCATTAGTGAGCATAATGTACTCATGCGGCGAGTACTTCTTGGATGGATGTCTGTCCCTTGATGTCCTCCTCACCTACAGCTCAACATGTGGATCAAGTTGGGGCTGCTCCCCCTGTCCATCTTCTGTAAGGACTCCCTCATCCTCTGCACCTTGCTGTACTACCCCCGTCATCATGCACCACGGAAGGAGTAACCGGATCCATGTCTTCCAGTTCACCTGAATTGGGTTGGGTCTTCTCTGGCTTTTCAATATCTTCTATACACTGATCTTCAATGAAAACCACATCTCTGCTCTTGACGAGCTTCTTCTCGGTCGGATCCCACAACTTGTAACCGAACTTCTCATCACCGTACCCTAAGAACACACACTGCCTGATCTTCATATCGAGCTTGGACCTCTCGTCCTTTGGTACCGTGAACGGATGCCCTGCATCCAAACACCCTGAGATGACTGTACGATGGATCACGTCCAGTCCACACCTTCTCAGGTACTTCTCCATTCAACGGGGCTGATGGAGACCTGTTTATCAAATACACCGCCATGTGCATTACTTCTCCCCAGAACATCTTGGGCAACTTTTGCATGGGATAACATGCATCTGATTCTCTTTACAATGGTGCGATTAATTCGCTCAGCCACACCATTATGTTGGGGGGTCTTGGGAACTGACTGTTCATTGCTGTATACCCAGTGACTTGCAATACGCGTGGAAGTCACCTATGTATTCACCACCATTGTCAGTGCGAATGCACTTCAATGATCTGCCTGTCTCTCTCTCGACCATAGCATGAAACAGTTTAAACACACCAAAGACCTCATCCTTGGATTTCAAAGCATACACCCAAACCCTCCTAGATGCATCATCTATAAAAGTGACAAAATACAATGCCCCACCCAAGGTTTTTGTCCTCATAGGACCACAAACATCAGAATAAACCAAATCTAATGCATGTACTTTATTAGTATGAGAAGCAGTTTTAACAAAAGAAACTCTATGCTGTTTCCCAGATAAACAGTCAATACAGGTTTTGAGAGGTATACCTGTCACGTCTGGAAGGAGCTGCTTCTTCGCTAGTAGCTGAAGCCCTTTTCACTCATGTGGCCTAGACGCCTGTGCCACACGTCAGTAGCTGAATCTTCCGCTGCATTCAATCCACCCTTGCATACACTGACACTTGCCTTGTAAAGGGTGCAACACTTCTTTCCTCTGGCTGCGATCATCAAACCCTTGATGAGCTTCCAGCGCCCACCAACGAACCAGCTTTCATAACCATCATCATCCAGCCTTCCCGTCGACATCAAGTTGAGGCGAAGGTCTGGAATGTGTCTCACATCCCTGAGAACCAATGTGCAACTCACATCGGTCTTCAAACAAATATCATCGACCCCTACGATCTTCGAAACACCAGAATTTCCCATCTTCACTATTGTAATAACCCTGGTTTTACAGTAGTTGCGCTAGATTTCAGAGATAATTTAATTAATAGTTTAATTTAATAATTAAGTAATTAAATTATCTAAATAATGAATGAGTTAATATTAAACGATCCGTAAGGATTATAGTATGATCCTTTCATTAGAAGTGCTCAACATGAACACTAGAATAGTGTAGAAGTGGCAGGTTTCACATAATCTACAATAAACCAGAAAAATACGTATTAATTGAACTTAAGTTATAGGAACATTTGCAAAGATTATGATTTCTGATTATCATTACTGTACAAAACTCTATACAATAGTTCTAGGACATGATCCAACCATACATGTCAAATTTCAACCCTCCGATCATCCTACAAGTACCCTAATCAGAAATCGGGCCATAAGTGGGCCATCTAACTTCGGAACAGTCTCATTTTTGGTGTCATAGCCTGAAATCATGTGGCCTATCTAATGAATGGAGTGGATTGTGCATATACATCATGGTGGGACCCACATGCATCGCGTGCACTACAGACGGACGGTCAAACCCGCGTTGACCGCGTGCGGGAAGGAAGATTCTTCTTCTTCTTCGTTATTCGTTCGCAGCAGCTGCTGCGAGCGGACGTCGTCCGCTGTTTCATCCAGGCCGTCCGTTGATGGGCCATCACGGGTGGACCCCACTAGTCAGGACAGCTGGCAGCTGTTTTATACGTGCAACGCACGCAAGATATAAAAAAAAGAGAGAAGAGACCGTGTTCTCTTCGAACGCGGTTACAGCGTCCGCTGCACAGCGTTCGCCTGACCAGCTGGCGATGCACACCGTCTATCTGTGGACCCCACCTCAGAAATCCAGACCGTCCATTTGATGCGGAGGCGAATTCCGACCAGTCTTGGGTAAGTTCTACCGTCGTAAACATGGTTGGGCGTCCGTATGCGCCTGCGTAAGAAGTCTTGCGCGGAGGTGATTCCGGAAGCAGATGCGTCCGCGATCGCCCGTTCGATCTGGGATTCTTGAGTAAGAATCCTCTTACAATACCGATGGTAATCGGGTGTAGTTGTGTGGATTTTGTGGAGTGCAAGTGACCGCGTATTATAGTTTCGGATTAAACAGCGTCCAATCGCTGTCAACTTTCGACCAGAGTACGTGCACTTGGGTGGGCTCCACTGTTTGATCCAAACCGTCCATTCGATGGACCACCCTCATATTATCAAACGTCTGAAAATACAGATTAATCAGACTATGGATAGCACCTAGGGGTTGGACCGAGTTCGCATGTGTATCTCGGTGCGTGGCTGGGTGCGAACAGTGCAGATGCGGGCTCGTTTCGATGACGTTATAAAAACCCCTCTCCCTGGCTGGGAGAGGGCAGATCTTCGTAAGAGAGAGAGATAGAGAGGGAGAGAGAGAGAAAAACGAGAGAGAAAAAGAGAGCTGTGAGAAAGAGAGAGAGGGAGAGGAACGATAGAGAGAGAAGAAGAGAGAGAGTGTGATAGAAGGGGTGGTGCTGTTGCACAGCTGCTCCTACACGGGCTCGGTTGAACCGTTTCCAGCCAAGGAGAAAGAAGGAGGAAGAAAGAAAGGAAGAAGAAAGAAAGAAGAAAGAAGAAGGAAGGAAGAAAGAAAGAGAAAAAGGAAAGAAGAGGGCCAACTGAGTCGACTCAGTGAGCCGACTCCGACTCGAATTGGAATTCTTGGTGAGTGATCCACCTCATAATCTTCCTTATTGATCATGCTTTTGTCTTCTATTCCCATTATGAATATTTCGAATGTTATCCTTTCCAAATTTTTAGTTAGTTCTAATAGGAACGTGTTGGAATTCCCAGAGTAGTGCCCATCTCCCACGTCTATACATTAATTGGAGATTAGGATTGTTGTATTCCAAGCCCTCCTCTTTCAGTATTGATTTCCTTTGGTCATAACTTCTTAGTTAATACCTGAATAGCCGAATAGACGTAACTTACACCTCGATATCTTAGACACCACCTTCAATATAAACTTAAGTTGTTGAACATACTACTCCACTTTCGTAATTAATGATAGATTGGGGTATAAATTGAGAAATACGTAAATAAAAAGTAATGCATGCATTGTATGAATGAAATTGAGTTTGAGACGCATCGTGTGCTTGAAAGAGTGATTCCATAGTTCATACATTCTTGTACATCCTTTACACATTACGACAGAACAGGAGCATGGTTGATTTGACTCCTGGCGTGTATGGTTGATTTGCCACCTCGCTGTACCGGTTAGGTGAGCATGGTTGATTTGCGACAGGTTCCTAATGTTCAGTGGCAGCGAGTTCTGGTCGTTTCACTTATTGAGCATGGTTGATTTGCTCGGTTGGATCAGTGGTGTATGGTTGATTTGCCCACTGGCGTGCATGGTTGATTTGCTGCCTCGTTGCACTGGTTAGGTGAGTATGGTTGATTTGCGACAGTTCCTAATGTTCAGTGGCAACGAGTTCCTAGACGTTTGTGCTCTTACACGTATCATAACATACATGACATCATGGTAATCATGTTTCATTCATAATAAGACATAAAATGTGTAAATAATCATCATGTCCTTGTATATTCGTATGATTCTAGCTGTTGGTATTTAACATTTAACATCTTATCAACTGGAATATTACTTGTGATGGAAATGACCTCACTAGGGCTTTAGCTCACCAAATCACCATAGTTCCTGCAGGATATCAGGAGGAAGCAGCAGCGGCTGAAGCAGAATATCTGGACGACTACTTTTATTAGAAGATTTATCCTAGCTTAGGTGTTGAATTTATTTCCTTTGGAAGATGATTGAAAGCAGACTTCAGTAGATTTGAATATTTTGCAGAGTAGATATAGTTGTTTGATTTAATTTCCAATTGAGATTTAATTTATGGTTAATAAAATACTTTAGTTTGGTATTATTGTGGTATGTGGAATGAAATTTCTCTACAGGTTATATTTGGATTGAATTCACACTCTGAAACTCGAGCCCTGAGTTGTTGTACTCGAGTCTCGGATTTCAGGGCGTGACAACTATCCCATAGTCACCTGACTTGTAGCTTGTGAATAAATCTCTGCGTGGAGTCACATGAAACGAGGCTCCCGATTCTATCACCCAGTCGGTGTCCTGACTCGAAGCCGTGAGACAAATATCGTGATCTGCCGAAAGAATAACAACAACGTCACCATCTGAGGCAACCGCAGTAGAATCTGATTCATCTTCCTTCTCCTTTCCTTTACCCTTCTTGTCACTCTTCTTCTTGTGACATTCATGCTTATAGTGGCCCTTCTTGCCACAATTCCAGCATTCAACATCTTTCCTGGCAACTGACTTGCCTCTTGATTTATCTCGAGCCTTTCCGCCCTTTCTGTTCTTTCCTCTCCCCCTATCTTATGTCACAAGGGCCTCTTGTTGAGCAGGCCCTTAGAGACTTCCTCCTTGTCTCCTCATT
Source organism: Liriodendron chinense (assembly GCA_003013855.2). Taxonomy (NCBI): domain Eukaryota; kingdom Viridiplantae; phylum Streptophyta; class Magnoliopsida; order Magnoliales; family Magnoliaceae; genus Liriodendron; species Liriodendron chinense. Next base: position 9,016,491 of record ML058446.1, read on the forward strand.
GAAGAGACAGCTTGTTACCTGATCCATAGATACCTTTCCGTCTGGCGCGGAGTTACTTAGAGACACCACCAATGTCTTCCAACTGCCAGGCAATGAACTAAGCAGTAGCAAACCCTGAAGTTCATCATCTAGGACCATCTTCATGGCGGAGAGCTGGTTCACAATGTTGCTGACCTCATTCATGTGTTCAGCCACAGAACCACCATCTTTGAACTTGAGATTCACAAGTCGTCTTATCGGGAAAATCTTATTGCCGGCTGTCTTCCTCTCATACAGTCCTTGCAATTTCAGCCATAGGCTAGCGGCTGAGGTCTCTGTAGATACATGGTGGAAAACCGAATCATCCAACCATTGTCTAATGAACCCCACCGCCTTCCGGTCCACTTTCTTCCAATCATCATTTGACATATCCTTCGTCTTCGCCGATATGCCTAGAATTGGAGCATACAAGTCCTTGCAATAGAGTGAGTCCTCCATCTTAGCCTTCCATATGGTCCAGTTAGAACCATTGAGGCTGATCATCCTTGATGAGCCACCTTTCATAATTCAGAACCGATCCCACACCGTTCAAACAACATGAACTCTCTGATACCACTTTGTTGGGTGCATTTCATACAAACCTTCGGATCTCGCCCCCCAATGCACTAGAATTATGGACTATGCTAATGCAATAATCAAGAATAAACAAACAACCACACGACACAAGGAGTTTTTATGTGGAAAACCCTCAAAAGAGGTAAAAACCACGGGAGCTATTCCAGATCAATAATCCACTATCTCAGGAAACTGTTACAACCGATCACAAGCACACACCGCTTGGATCAAACTTCTTCACCCACGCAGGGATGGATAAACAACAAGAGAATAGTAAAGGAGGAGCGATCTCACCGATCCTGAGGACGTAGAAGCGCTGAGACGACGGTTGCGCAGAAGAATCCATCTTCAAGCAACTTCTCCCTTCTACAAGCTTCCTCTCTCTTTCTCTTCCTATTTTTCTCTCTTTCTCACCTTAGACGTGTTTACAACCCAATGGGATGCCCTAATCCCGTTTTAGAACTCTTAAGTACAAAAAATGGAAGAATCAGAGCCAAAATAGGAAATTCAGTCTAAGCAGTCCACGCCGAGTTGGGCGCCCGGTCACCAGACCGTCAGGCGTCCGGCCAGGCCCAAAATAGTCCAGCGAGAAAACCATTGGAACGAACCAATTTCGGGCGCCCGAACCAACATGGTCGGGCGCCCGGCCAAGTCATCGGGCGCCCGGTCACTTTGACCGTCGGGCGCCCGGCTGAAGCCAAAACCATCCAGCAGCATTGCTGCCATTTCTGGAGAATTTCGGTCGCCCAGCCACTAAATGGCCCGGGCGCCCGACCACTCCCAGTTTCACCCTCTCCCCTCTGACAGTTGAGGAGGAAAACTACATCAACACATACATCATGGTGGGGCCCACACAGCTTTGACACCAGCCGGGGGCTGGTGTTGGGTCACTAGCCAATCCGCGTCCACGTAAATAGCGTTGGTGATCTAGCAGGTCTTGCATGAGAAAAATATCCAACATCCAAATTCAACGTTCACGCGTGTATTGACTTTACATTATATTCCCTCTAGTTTTGGTATACGGCTTCTTTACACGAGGACGGCGGAAGGCGTGTACGTCGATTTCTTGCTAAAGGCTTTCGCAGGAAGTCCCCAGGAAACTATGTGGGGCCACTGCAATGTTGGTTAGAAATTTAGTCTGTTTATTTGTTTGTTTGCATGTTTTGTTTTTTTTTTTCCTAACACAATTTAGCACATGAGGCCAAAAATCAGCTGGATCCAAAACTCAAGTGGGCCAAAAATGTGGAGATGAAATGTCTATAGTTGAAATAATCGCAGGGGACATGAAGTTTTGAATCAAGCTAATATTTGTTTTTTCAGTTCATCCAGGTAAGAATGACGTTATGAACGGTATGGATGGCATATAAACACCACTGTGGACCCAGGGAGGTTTTCGAGCGGTAGGAATTTTCCTAGAGTCTTGGATCGGCTCATTTTTGTTCTCATGTCCTTAGATGAGCTCATAAAATGGATGGACGATGGATTTCTCATAAACACCACAGTGGGTCCCTCCTAAGTTACCCTTCCCGGAGAGACTTTAACGGGAAATCCGCGTACGGATTGGCGGTCACCCAACACCTCTCGACTGTTGTGGTATAAGGACTTTGGGCCACATGATGCATGTGTTTCATCAGGGCTCTTGCCGTTCAACCGTTTTGCCATGCCAGTTCATTATAAGGGACGATCATAAGCAGTGATGTTAGTGATGTTTATCTATTGTACAACCTATTCATAAGGTCAAACAGACACAAGTATCAGCTGATCCGAGAATTTTTGGATGGTAGGCATTTAATCCTCAATCAGGGAAAACTTTCTCTGAAAGTTCCTACGCTCGGCACCTAGGTGGCGTCCACTGTGACTGTTGTGAGAAATCTATCCCATGCATCAGTTTTTTGAGCTCCTTTTAGGACCTATGAACAAAAATGAGTCAGATCCAAGACTCAAGTGGGCCGCACTAAAGGAAAAGGTACGCAGGAAAATTCCTACCGTTGAAACCTTCCTATGATCCACAATGATGTTTATATGCCATCCATACAGGTCATAAACAAATTTGATCAAATATGCTTCAATTTTGAGCTCATGCCCAAAAATAAGTGGGCAAAACCCAATTGCTAATTGAGCCAAAAGTCAAGCCCGAGCCCGACAAATTTAGAAGGTGGGCCTCCAATTTCAGGTAGGGCTGCACACAATTCAATTTATGATCAATTTATCGATTGAATCAAATCGAACAAATTGAATCAAATCAAATCGTTCTCCAAGATCAATTCAATTCAATTTTTATTTAAAAAAAAATCAAATTCAATTCAATTTCAATTTTCGGTTCTAATCGATCGAATCGAATCGAAAATCGAATTGATCTGTATCGAATTGAATCGATTGATCGAATTGAATTGAATATATATATAATGGACGATATGGATGAAATAGATACATCATAGTGTATTTTATCTATGTCATCCATCCATTTTTACATCTAAATTTAAGGAAAATTTAAAAAATTAGAAAGATATATATATATCATATTACCATACCACAACAAAACAATGGTGATTGAACTATCCACCATTAAATTCTTCGTAGGGCCCATTGTAATGCTTATTTGCCATTCAACGTGTTAATAAGGTCACATAGATCTAGAGGAAGGGAACAAATAAATATCAGCTTGATGCCAAACTTCTAAGGCCCCAAAAAGTTTTCAACAATAAGCATCAATCCCCCACTGTTTTCTTGTGGTGGTCCACTTAAGATTTGGATATGTCTCATTTTTTGGATAATGTCTTAGAATCAGATGAAAAGAAAAATGGATGGAGGGCCTAAATAAAACAGATACACCATGGTGGGGCCCATAGAGCTTTGAAACCACCATTCTGCGTATCCGCTCCCACCCAGGAGTCTAAGACGAATCAGATTGTGTACTTAGTAGCTCAATGCCCTTGGCGTACTGAGTAAACTCCGTGGGGCCCACGGTGATTTATTCATTTTATCCACTCTGTTCATCCACTTTAAAAGATAAATTTATGGCTCAAGCCCAAAATTGAAGCTTATACAAAGCTCAAGTGGAACACACACCACAAGAAATAGTGTGAATTGAACCTCTACCATTGAAAAATTATCGTAGGCCACATAAGTTTTGAATCAAGCTGATATTTGTGTTTTTCATTCATACATGTCTACCTGATCTTACGAACAGATTGGATGACAAATAAATGTCACGTGGGCCCTATGTAGGTTTCAACGATGGAAATCATTATTCCCACAATTTCATGTGGCATGGTCCACCCAAGTTTCGGATATGCTTCAATTTTGGGCTCAACTGCTAAAATGAGCAGGCAAAACGAATAGACGGTGTGGTAAACCAAATGCATTTAAAGTAGGCCCAACTAAGTTTACTTAGTACGACAAAAGCGTACTACTTAGTACTTAATCTGAAGTTCGCTCAAGAGTGAATTAAGTGTTACGTTGGTAACTACTTAGTGGGTGTAACCCCTACGATGTGGGGCCTACCTTAATGTATTTTTTTTATATCCATTACGTCCATCTAATTTTACGTCTCATTTTAGGACATAATCCAAAATTATAAGAAGATCAAATCTTAGGTGGACCATACCAAGAGAAAGAGTGATGAATAACCATTAAAAACATTTTTCGAGCTTCAAAAGCTTTGGATCAATATGATCTTTCTAATTTTCATGTATGGACTACTTATTATGCATATGTTTTTAAAAGTATTTTTACCAATATTACTATTTGAAGTACTATAAAATCCAAGCTTACAAAACGTATAAGTTTTCAATTTGCAATGTGAGAAAAATCGAATTGATTTGAATAGAAAAATTCATCCATTCAATCTCAATTCAATTCCAAAAAAAATTGGGTCAATTCAATTTCAATTTGAAATTTCAAAATTAAGATCAATTCAATTTCAATTTTAATTTTGAAAATTTAAGATCAATTCAATTTCAATTTCATCCAAAATCGAATTGATCGAATCGATGTGCAGCCCTAATTTCAGGTCTATTCCATCTATTCACGTCATAAGTGAGTTGACCTATGAATATATGAGGCATTTATTGATGGACCTGCTTCTGATCCATTTATTAATGGGTCTTCAAATTTATTGACTTGACCTATGAATCTATGAGGCATTAGGTAGTATTTGGTTCAAATGGGTTAGGTTAACCCAGTGAGTCATTAACCCCACACAGCAATAAGTTTGGGTCCAAAACTTAGACTAATGAGATAGGTCCAGATTTACCAAATTACTAAAAATTGATTGGAACAAGATCCTCGATTGGAACAAGATCCTCCTAATTAAATCAATCTTATCAAAGCTAACATAGACCAAGTTTTTAAATGTGCGATGGTACAAAAATGCACCTAACTTGGTTTTGACCTGATCAAGACTCGAGAAAAGATTATTAATTAAGCTCTTTTTCTTTTTCTTTGTTTCTTTTCTTCTATAAGTTGTAACCCATCCATTTCTTGCAATAGATTGTGAGTCCATTGTGAATGAAGATTATAAAAATGAAAAAAAAATCACATTAATTGAATTATTTTAATAATCTAAATGTAGCAGTTGAATTTTGACAACGAGTCTTTGTATCTTTTACAATGGGCCTGTTTATTTCGCTAATTATCCCAATAATTAAGAGAAAAAATGTCATCACTACGATTTTACCACCATTGAACAATATCAAGGCATTCAATACAGAAGCTAAAAAAATGCTACTTCTCTCTCTTGGCTCATCAAGGCAACAGTAGAGCAAGCAGTGATGAGATTAACCATATCTCACCAAATTTGGGATCTTTAGGAATCCTAATAAACAAATGCATGATCTCATCAATTGATTGTAAAAGAGAAGTTATAAAGAGAAATTTCTCTCTTAACAAAAAATAAGAGGAGATTTTGCGGTTCAACAAGGTCCCTTGACCTACCATGAAAACTAGTTTTCTTTTCTTCCTGTGTGTTTTTCACAATACATTATTCAGAATTTTATAACTTCTCTTTTACAATCAATTGATGAGATCACGCCTCTCTTTTCTTCGAGACAAACACATGTACACGGATAATGCTTAGGGTTCCTCAAGATCCCAAAATTGGTGGGATATGGTTAATCCCATTACTACTTTATTTATTGTTGTCTTGATGCTATGAAAGAAGAGAAGTTGCCTTTGTTCAACCTATATTATTTCTACTCATGTAGCATTGATATCTTCTGTATTGAATGCCTTAATAAACCAAATATGCGAATCATTAGTTGAATATGAGTATATTCAGAAAACAAATGAATTTGTAATTATTACACGTTTTCTTAACACTATTAGAAAATCTCAAAACCAAACTGCAAGATCAATATATTTTGATGATGATTTGACATTAATATAATGTAAAAATATTATTATTATAATTTTAGCATCGATAAAATGCTATCAAAAGACGGGGTAAAGTAATTTATAGTCATTATACATTTCTTTTACATGATCTTGGTAATTAGTAAACAAATAAGCCATAAAATTAATGACCAACAAAATTTATTTTGTATAAAATGTTAACTATAAATTTTATACTTCAAAATAACTTTAACACACCCACACCTTTGGGATAGTGGTAGACTGAGTGAAGTTATTCTCGTTTCAACCCAAGTGGGGTTGGTTAACATTGAAGTGTGATTGATAGTGTGGGTGAGTACCAATGGAATGTGTGTACTAACCCAATATATATATATATATATATATATATATATATATATATATATATATATATATATATATATAAACTTAAATCCATCCCATGTGATGAATCCATTGGGTCTAAGTGAGAAGTTTTGACCATTCTTAAATGGGTTGGTCCGGACCCATTTCTCTCGACCATCGGGTTGGATGAGAAGGATCCTGCTGATAAACATCATAGATCTCTCATATGTGTCCCATGGTCACTCGTGTGAGAATCCCTCCTTAATATAAGAAGAGGTGGGCAACGGTCCTATCCAAGTCCAACATGGACTAGATTGGATCGTTTGGCTACTTGAGTGGGTGTTTTTGAACAAAAATTTGAACATAGTGGCCCTGTTCAAACTCAGTTTGGCCTAGCCCAGCCATGTTCAAACATATGGATTTCGGACAATTATTACGAGTTCGAACAATTTCAGTTTTTTTCACTTGAAAATATTTTTTCTACTACTAAATAGTGAATACTGATTTGTTCACAAATTACATATCACAAATGATAAATGACAAAGTTTAAAGTTTTTAACTAACTAAATAAAAGATCATAATATAGATAGTTAACGTCCCCACTGTTTCCTGTGGTGTGGTCCACTCAAGCCTTCGATCCACTCCATTTTTTGGATAATGCCATAAATGATCTTTAGGAAAATGGACGAACGGCTTGGATAAGCAAATATATCATTGTGGGCCCCACAGAGCACTGACAAGATCGCCTGTCTCTAGATAGGTCTAGGTGGGGATAGACTGGTAGTACCCAATCCGCAGACATGAGTTGGCTTGTGTCTCGAACAAGTTTAAACAATTTCGTTTTTTTTCGCTTGAAAATATGTTTTCTACTACTGAATAATGAATACTGATTTGTTCACAAATTACATATCGCAAATGACAATAACAAAGTTTAAAGTTTTTAACTAACTAAATAAAAGACCATAATATAGATAGTTAACATCCTCATTGTCTCATGTGGTGTGGTCCGCTCAAGCCTTTAATCCACTCCATTTTTTGGATAATGCCATAAACGATCTTTAAAAAATGGACAGACGACTTGGATAAGCAAATATATCACTGTGAGCCCCACTGAGCATTGACGGGACCGTCCGTATCTAGATAAGTCCTGGCAGGGGTAGATTAGTAGTACCTAATCCGCGAACGTGAGTTGACTGCTGACACGAACACCAGCTAACAAGCTAGTGTTAAAGCTATGTAGGTCCCACCATGATGTATTTGTTTTATCCACTCCGTTCATCCATTTGTACAACTCATTTTGAGGCATTAAATAAAAAATGAGGCAGATACAAAGCTCAAGTGGAGCACACCACAAGAAACAGTGAGGAGAATAAACAGTGAGGAGAATGATGTCCACCATTGAAACCTTCCTATGGCCGACACATATGTTTATTTGTCATCCAACATGCTCTCTCTCTCTCTCTCTCTCTCTCTCTCTATATATATATATATATATATATATATATATATATATATATATATATATATATGGGAAAAAGTACTATGCACTAGACCTCATAGGAACAGAGCCATGTGGGCCCCACTGTGATGTGTGATGGGCATCCACACCACCAGTCATATGCCCCATTTTGTATTAGGCCATGGGCTTAAAACTCAGGCCAATCCATGACTTGTGCGGGCCACACCATAGACAATAGTCGAGAGTGGATATTCACCTATTGAAACCTTTATGATCATTTATAGGTTGACTGAGATGTGGTTGATAAATCCAGCCCATCCATTGTGCATGTCCCACTTAAACAAGAGGTCACACCAAGTTTCAACCGTATTCAAAACTCAAGTGGGCCCCAACAAGTGCTTTTAAACATTGTAGGCATGATTTTACACTCTTTCAATTGGTATGACCCACTTAGTTTTGCATTAAGCTAATTTTTAGGATATCCCATAACCTAACGGGGGACCCACCAAATACATGGTGTGGATGCCCATCACACATCCCAGTGGGGCCCACACAGCTCGACCTCATGGGAACTCGCACAAGGTCCAGTCGCATAGTACCTATTCCCAGCATTCTTATATACATATAACCGTGTTAAATGAACGAGTCAAAGTCAGTCAATTTACAAGTTGAGTTCGAGTCTGAGTCGAGTTGAATAAGAATGTGATTGAAACTGGCTCAGATTTTTTTTTTTCGAACGGACTTGAAGACTTTTTCTCCGAATACAGTTCTACCGAGTGATATGTGTTAATCCGAACGATCAAACTCGGTTCTTGTCCAGCTCTAAATATAAGCTGTTAAAAGGGACAGTTGGTCTGTCTGGTCCCTACTTTAAAAAAGTAAAACACGGGCCAGCTTTCCTTGTCCTCATCTAGTACACCCCCCCTCTCTCTATCTCTCTGCGTCTCTGTTTCGACGACCATGCCTTTAAGTCAACTTCACCTCTCTCTCTCTCTCTCTCTCTCTCTCTCTCTCCCCTTTTACTCGATTTCTGCTCCTCATTCGCCCTTATTTCCTTTTTCTCTTCCACTCATACCCTTTCCAACTCCTTTGCTCTTATTTCCTTTTCTCCGAGCTCGAATGCGATTCCAGATTCTCCCAATGGAAGAGGAACCCTAACGGTACATGGAATAATTCCTGGTAGTAAGCTTCATAACAACTCTCGGAAGAAATCATAACAAGGTATGCGTCGCTTCCTACTCTTCCCTATGGAAATCAGACTGGGATTCCGATAATTAGGGCTCTTCTTCTTCTTCTTCTTCTAATTCTCTTTTCCTTTCTGCGCTTTTCGGTTGATATCTGTCTGTTGTGCGTTGGAAGTAGAATTTCGGTCCATACTCGCTCCATTATTGGAATTGAACGGCTTGGATTAATTGCCGCCGGGCTTCCATTATGTGTGCTAGGCATGCGTCCAGGTGTAACTTTTGGAATTGGGAGTGGAATTTGTGAGTTTGGAGGTGCAGTATTTGTAAATTGAAAATGTCAACCTTGCTGTCTCCTTGCTGGACTCTAATTCCAATTCGGGGTGGGCATTTTCTTGGAGCTGCCCGCTGGAAATTGGTGGATTTGGCTCTTGTATGCAAGAGGGTAGATTAGGGATTTTCCTATTCTTGACTGGTAGTTTAGGTAAGTGTGTAATGTACCCTGGATTTTCCATGTGTTGGATGGCTCCCGAACCAAGATTCGGACTGTGTATCATCCATGCCGGTGTGAATTTTGGACGATTTACTATGCTGTCAGGGATAGATGCAAAATTTCTATGTATCATTTGCACCAGGAATCCAAGTACTTATTCTGGAGGCTGATGTTTTAACAAGGGGATGGAATGATTTTAGTTGTAACTTTGGCATTTTGATGAAGTCGAAGTTTGATTCACAAGTCCTTTGTTTTAAAGAGTATTTCTTTCTGCACGTATATTTTCTTTCTAAAATCTATCTTTAATGGCAAGTGTTAATTTTTAGGAACCCTTATTTTTAGAGTTTGAAGTCAGCTAGGAAACTGGTTTAGCAGGAAAGTGATTTTGTCTCAACAGCTCTACTGAGCTGAGAAACACATGGTTGTGGTAATAGTAATAACTAGGCCACATAAGTTCATTTAAATTTGACAGTTTGAGTAGATATGGATGATAAATTTGGTTTGAACTAATTTCCATTTTGATCTATTTCAATTGTATCTAATCCATTTGGAAGGAATGGCCTTATAACGCCTCTAACTTCACTTTTAACTTATTAGACTCAGCAGTAGTTGGTGAATTGCACATAATATCTCAAATGAGAAGAAAAAAAAATTGTATCCCATGATATATTGAAGAAATAAAACCTATATTTCAAGTCTAACCCCATTTTAAAACTGGCAACCCCTATTACCCTTCTAGGTTCTACATTATGTCTTTCCAATACCATTATTGTAGGTAGGCCAAGACCTTTCTCTTCGCTTGAAGTTGATGGATCTTCCTCCATTGCATAGAGTCCAGCACATCCTTTTAGCAAGGTCAACACTTTTCTCTGTCTTAGGTCAATGGATCTTCTCAATTGGAAGATCTCTTATATGGAGAAAACACATTCCAATTGACCGAGCTTAATTCTAATCATTTTGCTTGAGGAAAGATATCCACAAGTTAGATTGATTCATATATTCATAACCAAGAGGCACTGGATTCTCTTTCACTTGGAACGAGAAAGAACGCTTGAATGCTGATAAATGTGTATTATCCAATTCATTCAACTGGTAGTATCCATTTTGGAAGCACCCATTGGTAAAGTCACTCAACCGGAAGTTTATGACCCCTGAAATGGGCTATGCACTTTATCTATTGGGTACCTGCAGGCATTTCACAAATGGTTTCCTTTCTAGCATGTTAACCTCGTGTGCTTCCTGCTGAAGCATATACTCATACACACGCGTGTTTGGGTTGCATGCAAGTGTTCACAACAGGTTTTTGTGGTATTGGTTTAACCTTGTGCGCTTCATACTTAAGTGCGTACTTGTGAGCACACTTACGTGTGCATGGTGGGGAGTCCAAATGGACTCGTTCATTAGATAAAGAAGACCACCAAAATTTTATTATCTGCTCTCTAAACTATTTCAATTCCTGCAGCACGGAGTTTGGTTTGAAATAGGAAGTAGTTATTTCTTGAGCTAGTTTCCTAACCACTTTCAAAGTTAGGATCGGGGCAAATTTGTCTGGGTTATGGAGTTTCTAAGGAGGAACACTTTTTTTGGATTTGTTTTGGGTTTCCTCTTGAAGAACCTTTGCAATGGACATTTGCTTGTTGTGTTATTGGTCGATCGCTTGGCTTCGAGAAGATGTTCAATCTCGTGATTGTCAAATGTAGCTATGTGCTTGCTAATCTCTATCTCCCACTTGCTCTAGCAAGGTAGAACATGCTCTTTGCATTTGTTGCCATGTACAATTTCAAGAAGCTCTATTTACTGTCCTAGTAGTTTTTCATGTCACACTAAAAGATGATTGATGAATAATTCTTTGGCATCAACACCGATGAGCACCCATCCTTTCTTATACATTGAGGCATGCTTGGCCCAAGAAGAGTTTATGTAGCAAGTTCAGATTTTTCAGGCTGTATAAGCAGGCATATGGTTCAATGATTATAACTAAAAAAGGGCCCTATTTGCCCATATTGGTCAAATTCCCTCCCTCCCTCCTCTCCTCTCTCTCTCTCTCTCTCTCTCTCTCTCTCTCTCTATCTCTCTCTCTCATTCTTTTCTTCATTTCAAACCAAAGGAAGCTTGGAAACTCTTTTAGGCTAGACCTATTTTGGGAATCAAAACACAATATTTTAGTGGGATTCTATGAATCAAAGCAGAATGGACCATTTTGGGGAAAATCAGATAAAGGGATAAATGATCGCTCTCTTTCATTCTTTTAATCTTTGGTTGGTTGTATTTCAATGTAATGGGTCATAATCCACCAAATCATGCTTGGTCTACGTTCGAGTAGGGCCTATTTTGTTGACTTTCATTAAGTCAGGCTGATAGACATCATGCTTATCAGAGAATAGTTTGGATACCATTGAATGCATGTTAAATCACAAAAAGTTAGATTCTAGTGTTTTACATTTTTCCTATTTCCCCGATATATTTCAATTTTTTTGGGCAAGAAAAACTCATTATGGGTCTGTATTGTCCATGTCCTATACGCCCTGCATACCCCTCAATATTGATATGTAAAACCTTGGCTTCACTGTATTCATACTAGGAGTCAGAGAATGCCTAATGACGTCTGCGAGGTAGAGCATTAAGCTCTTACCAAACGATGCAATGTAGGAGGCACATGAGATTAGGCAATATTTGTTAAGAAGGCACAAAGCGAGGTGACACATGTCATTGTTAGATCCCTTGGACTTATATGAGGTTGATCAACACAAATCTCTTGCCTGTAAAAAGTGTTGTCATATGCGAGCCATTTTGGGAGCATAGATCACATATGCTATAGTGGCATATGTGGTTTTATGACCAGTAGGCATTATGCCATGGCATATGTGATTATGTGATGGCATATGCGATTATGCCATCCCTTATGCGATGAAAAAATGTAAATTTTTTGGAGGGCTATGTGATGCAATCGCATATGCGCACAAGCCCCTTGGGGGTCGCATATAATCACTTATGGTATTTGACAACAATCTGGACAGGATTAGGAAACTCTTGAGAATTATCTGAGAATTCACCCTTCAGTGCATTCTTGCCCGAGGTGATCTCACCTCCGCTTCCTTGGTTCTTTGTCTTCTTTCTTTTGCGACCTTGTCAGCTAGTGCCCTCTTAAGTCATAGTTAATCTGCACAACACTGGTTGTTTGTACCATTGTATTTTTCCTTTTGTAATTGAGATTGAAGCTAGCCTATGCATTCCCCAAAGCGTAGCTTGGGTAGTGGAAATGAGATAGCCTACTGTCTATACAAACCATCTGGGTAGGGTGTTTGTGATTGTAGTAATATAAGTGTGACTTCCACCTAAGTGTACCTTTGTGTGAGTAGTTGATTGAGCGCTGTTGGACCAATCACTCAGGAGTGGAGCTCCCTCACACTAGGCATAGCTGCACCTGTTTCTTTCCTCGCACAAACCAACAGAAATTGATTCAAACCTAGCTTACTCAATTAAGGTTGTGAGGGCGTGGGAGCCAAGCTTTAGATGCATCTTTGGAGCATAGTTAGCATTACACTGTTTTTTATTGTCATATTTTCGAAAAATACATGTAAAAATGCATCGCTGAATAAAAAGGAGTATCTTTCAAATGCCGGAAAAGTGCGACTTTTTTTGTAATTCCAATTAAAATGCTATTTAAATGGAAATGATTTAAAAAAAAAAGATGTAAAATTAACCCTATAAAAAATGGCTAATTAAAATTTCTTTCTTTAATAAAAACCCTATCATAGATATTGGGAGTTTCATTTGCTTGATTTTGGTCTAAATTTCTCATCTTTGCCTTGCTTCTTTAAGACAATTGTGTTATTGTGTTGACCCCCCCCCCCCCCCCCCCCCCCCGAAAAAAAAAGAAAAAAAGAAACCTACGATAGATATTCTTTCAAATCCTTGAATCTAACTCTTCAAAAGTCAGAAGCAGGGCACACTGAATATGTCATGCACCAAAAATCAGGCTATTACACTCATCTATCGCATCACACATGTATGTCAAATTTTTACAGTGGGACTTCTTTCTCTTGCTTCCAGCTTTTTCGTGGAAGTCCGACCTTAATAATTAGTGAACCAAATTTACATTTGGCCCATAGCATGATCACGGTGTACACTTTCTCATGAATGGTAAGGATCTCTTACACGAGTCTCTTACATACGGATCTTTGATGTGTATTCCACCCCTCACATGTGAGGCTGCCAGCGAATCATGAGACTACCGACTAATTCTTTAAAAGAGAAACTTTGGATGCTCCGGCAGAGTGCGGTGGATGATACGCAGGCACTTAATATTTACTTAAAATTTGATTACTTGGCTTATAAGTAATTCAAGCACGTATTCTACCTCTTCATAAACAACCTGTTTAGACCCTTCTAACTTGTCATTCACTAAGGCATTATCTCGCTCCTAGGGAAATATAATTGGTGGAAAACACTCTTCAAATTGCTTAGAAGTCGAGATTTCCTTAGCGACGGATTGGACCACTTTATATGAAGATAGCCATATTGGTTCTCTTTTTGGATAGGAAGGTGGGACTATTCTTTCCTGAGCTATGGGCTTTTGATGATAAGAGATGGGAAGATACTTCTCTTTTAAACGCTCTTTCATCTTGTCCCATTGTGAGATCGGAGCTCCACCTCTCCGTTCAATTCTTCGCTCTAAATCCGTCCAAAACGACCTGGCTTGGCCCACCAATTTCAATTTGGCGAACCTCACTCAACGGTTGTCCGACATGTCATACCAATCAAAATAATAGTCCAAGTCTTCAAGCCAATCAAGGAATGTTTGTGGGTCCATGTGACCACTAAAATATGCTAAATCATCAGAGTTCGACTTTCCATTGGGTCTTAAAGGCCACAAGACAACACTTAACGGCCCTGAGGATCTTAAACGCCTATACTCCATTCATTACCGGGGAGGGGGAAGACTCTATGGACTGATTAACAAAAAAACATGGAATGAGATGAACCTAAACCTATGATGATTTGGAAATCTTGAAAATTCAAATTTGTATGATAGCTAGAACATGAATCTGAAAAATTCGGATTTGGATCAAAAGAAGACGCAAATCTAGAAAATTCAGATTTATGTTCTAAGGGAAACTAAAATATGAAATTTCAGGTTTAGATCGAACAAGGATTGCAAATTTGAAAATTCGGACTTGGAATCACTGTTAGATGCAAATCTGAAAAATTCTAGATTAACCTAGGCTTATGCAAATCGAAAAATATAAAACCTTAGACTTTGGATAACTCTATCTACGATGAACTCATGCAAGAACCTAAGCTTTGATACCAAAATTTGATGCAGGATGACCTAATTTCACCTTAGATGCATGTGTAAACTAAAAGGCGGAATCATGTAACCAACAAAATCAACCATTCACCATGCACATCGTAAATCAAGAACTAAATAAGAGAAACTAGTAATAGTTGAGGCCATTAATCACAATCAAGCAGTACGGGTCTCAAATCCTAGCGTGAATTAGATTCAGGGAGAGATAGAACTCTCGTTCTTGCATGGGTTCATCTAATCAAACACGGAGATTCTCTAATCCAAGAAAATTGTAGGTTTTTTGGATTAAGGGAATAGAAAAGCTCATAAAATATGAAGATATTTGATTATGTTTGTAGTTCTAAGATTTAGAGATTAAACAAAGAGATTTGGGAAGGAAGAGGGTTAAAAGAAAGGTTATAGATTACCTTGATGAGAGAGAAAGAGAAGAAGAGATGAACCTCGAGAGAAGAAGGAGAAGAAAAAACTTGTAGATTTTCTCTACAAAAGCACCACGTATGGTTTTTCTTAATTTCAATAATCAAAGCATAATGAAAGAGTTAGGGTTCGAACCTATTAATAATCCCAAAATAAAAAAATGACAAAAATACCCTTAAAACTCTAAAGAAACTGGAAAATCGCGTCTTTCCGCAAAAATTTACGTCTGGTCGTTGGTTGACCCAAGACCTGTCTTCGGTCAAGATTACAGGTTGCTTTGTAATCTTGACCCGGCCTCCCTTCGGTTGACCCAACCCTTCCTTCAGTCGACCGAAGGCCTCTCTGGTCCTACTATTTGCTTTGTGTGCTCCCCTCTGCTCCTTCTGCTGTTGTACTTCTATCACGTGCTCGCCAAAACTCCTCAAACGCTGTCGAACCACAGTGAGATGGGCCATTCTCGCCTCTGACGTTGATAGACTTTGAAATGCGTGATGTTCGCATCATACTTTCTAAGCAAACCACTTTAATTAATAGTCTAATTGAAACTAAAAGTGACAACTCACAGGTATGAAAAGAAATAAAAATCTCACAGGTTAAAGAGTATTAAGTATGATAAAGATGTAATCAATACATTTGAAACTCTTTTCCTTTCAAGTTTATATTTTAAGTTTTTCATGATGTGATGTGATTTTTACACCATTTTAAGTGAAAGTAAAAAAAAAAAAAGGTTTGATCTTAACTTTACATTTTAAGTTTTTCATGATGTGATGTGATTTTTACACCATTTTTAACAAACAAACCTAAAAAAAAAAAAACATTGTAGCGTATGCTACAAACACTACATGCTATGTATCTGTAGCGTATGCTACGAAATGCTATTTAGCTACTTTACTAGCGCTACGCTACGTAGCATATGCTACTGCTACACTACGAGAGCTATTCGAAACACTGCCTTTGGCTCACTAAGGGTTATTAAATCTAGAAATGGAGATCATCATGAAGTGGGCCACAATCTTACGCACCTTGGGTTCAAATTTAAGCCCCAACGAAACCCATATCAGGTTGGTGGACCTGACGACTCAACTGGTTGTCTAAATCCCATGTAATAACTTGTGGGCCCACTTTTGTGCGATCAAACAACGGCAAAACAATGCGAAATTGGTCTCCTTTGAAGGCTTATTGAGTTGGACATTGTTTGAGCAAATTATGGTCGATTTCATGGACATTTGTCTGGAGTGACGTGATTTCAGCAATCCTCCACCCAAAACTCGTTTATTTAGGTATTAGATTTATTTATATTAGTTGTTAGGATTAAGTTTAGTGTTTAGTCCTTTTCTTTTTAGTTTTTTCTTTTTAGGGTCTATGTTGATTGGTGGAACTTGTGTAAAGATTGTAATTCATTGAATCATTCATAAAATGGTCTAAGAACTATATTTTTCTAAGAATTTTGTTACACATGTATATTTGCAAGGTTTCCTTCTTCCCTGATTTTGTTTTCCATTATTGTGTGCTCGTTGAGGTACCAACCCAATCAATGTGATTTGTAGCTAAGTTGCTTGCAAAATCACAGTATTAGTTATTTGTCATTGTCATCGATTTCTCGCCACCATCCCTGGCGTACGTGCGTCCTTTTAATTACATGATAGTTGTTTGTCATCCCTAATGGACATGTCACGTGTCTTTTCAACTACATGAACAGTCACCATAATGATAAAGGCACATGTAGTTGAAAAGAACATGTGTGGGCATCAAGGATGACAGCAAAATGTCGACAAAGGAAGCTAATGATGAATAATTGAACTGCATTTGTCGAGCAACTTGTACGTGATGTACCCCATAGAGCAGCTCGACGATGGGAAAATAGAACCATGGAAGAAGGAACTCCGCAAGCGTCTCGAGCAAGGAAATTACTAGTCCACAATCACACACGTGTAAGCAAAATACTCATAAAAATAATAGATTAGTTGCTCTCGCTATATATCGATACACACGACAATATCGGCGATACCGGGAATTTTCTAGTTTTTCGGTAATATTTGTATCTCTAAGGTGGCGATATTGATAATATTGCTGATATTATCGATAATACCGCTTATATTTTAAACAATGATTCTAATAACAAGTAGAAGTAGATTTAACACCTTAGAAAATGAATTTTGGTTGAAGAATTGTTGAAATCACATCATTGTTGGTAGATGTACACGAAAACAGCCATATCTTGCTCATATGGTGTCGGATTCATGTGCTCTCAGGTGTTCGCTTGCCTCAAGTGCAAGGCTTGCGATGTAGTAATAACTTGGTAAGACCGAGGTCGATCCACAAGGAATTAAGGTAAACCAATTCAAACTATCCTAATAACTTCAATTTCAGCAATTTTAGGATTCAATTTTAAAAATTAAGTAAAACAGTAACTTTTAGAAAAATCTGATAATTAATGGAACTAAGGCCTCAAGGATCCACTTGTAGTAGTCCAATGTGAATTCATTCATCCAAGCATAACACAACTATATTCGAAGTTCTATCTCTCATCTAGTTGGAAGATAAGGCATTCAATCACACACAATCCCACTTAAGTCAGGAAATCGGATTATAGTTCTAATTAAGCACATAGAACTTGAACTTATAGCCTTCGAAGTAACAGCCATACCAAGAGATCATGGCATGCTCTAGGGTTACTACAATTCAATTCTAATCAATCCAAACATGGTAATCTCAGAGAATTGCAATGTCCGAAGTACATGAACTCTTATAAAACTTTTAAAATACCAACTTTATTCAAACTAGAATTTAAAAATCCAAACTTGAAATAAGAATACTTGAATTAAACGAATTAAACAATGAAACTAGCTACAAGCTTCACCTCTTAGCCTTAGCTAAGAGTCTTAGTTGGAGGAGTTGCAAATGCTCCACGAAGATCCTCTTCACCTCCCTGGACTTCCAAAGCCTTCTATGATGCCTTAGGAATGACGTAGAGGTGTCCTTTTATAGCAAAATTCCGTCACTAACTTGGAATCTTCCAGAAATCAAAGAGTCCTTACACAGTCTGGATGCCGGTTGGCTGGTCGGACCACCTTAACCGGCCGGCCGGAGCTTGCACAACAACATCTCTTTTAAAATAATCAAACCGACCTATTCGCCGGCCGACTGGCCGGCCAGTTAGACCACAGGTCGAGTAGTGTAAAAATATGTCCAGAGAATTTCTGGTTTCTGGAGGGTTTGGCCGACCCATCTGGTGCAGTGGCCGGCCAGCCGACCGGCCGGTTGGACACTCGATAAATTGTGAATTTTCACAATTCTTATCTGCAATCTTCATTGCATCTCACCTCTACCTCTTGTCCTTTCTTCCTCTGATCTTTAAGGCATATAAAGTTAATCTTTTAACATCATATATGTGAAGTCCTCTCTCGCATTCCTACAAACACAAAAACATGTATTAGATTAGTCTTTAAACATGTAAACCATGCATAATGTGTGATGAATTGGGGTTAGAATATGCACAATTCAAAGCTCAACATCAGGCTTATTGGAAAGTCGACTTGATAAGCTTTTAAATGAGAACAATTTCATGTCGTTTGATCCCCAAAAGTGGATGGGATTTTGATGGGGACATCACACGTACACCATTACGCATGTACCATAGGAGGCGAGCCCTGGTCTCTCTATGGCTAGGCGAGTACCCATGCTGAAGACCCCACATAGCATGTATGAGCATCTGTAAGACCCCACACTGGGAACATGCATGGGGGTTGCTAGATGGGACGATTTGGGCCGTTGGATTAAATGAACGCGACCATCGGGCCATTGGATCACATGGAGCACATGATTAGATCGTTGATCGTGGGCCATCTTTGACCGAGGACATTAATTTTATTCTAGGATTTTTATTTATTTATTGTGGAGTGGTTTAGATGTTTAATTTCAGGTTTAATTACTCTCCGTACATTGTTTTTATGATTAGCACGTGGAACAAAAAAAAAAAAAAGAACCGAAAGGGCGTTTTTGTAATTATAGCCCAAATAGGCTATAAAGCTTGGACACCCCCCCTCAGGGCATGAATGGTTGAATAAAATTTTAGATTTTCTTTTCTCTTTGCTTGTGTGCTTAAGAGATCTTCAAGGTGTGAAGCCTTCTCTGGGAGTGATTTCAAGGGTTACTATCAAGGTGTTCCATAACGGTAACGGTGGCCGTAACGGCCACCACCGTTACCGTTACGATACGGGCCGTAACGGCCGTTACGGACCCCGTATCGGCCGATACGGCCCCTTTTTATTTTCTGAAAAAAACAGTTACATGACCGTTACAGGACCGTTACGGGGCTGTAACGGTCCGTTACAGGGCCGTAACGGTCCCGTAACGGCAGTTACGGGGCCGTTACGGCCTGTTTTTTCTGTAACGACCGTTACGGCCGTTACGATCCCGTAACGCGTAACGGCCACCACCGTTTCCTTTACGTATCGGCCGATACGGCCGTATCGTAACCGTTTTGGGATACCTTGGTTACTATTTGGTGTGAATCCAAGTTTTTCTTTTTCTTTTCTCCCTCTACATGGTATTTCCCAAACCTATCTCTCTCTTTCTTCTTCCCTCTTCTCATCTCTCCACCATCAATTCCATTAATCCTTGGCCCGCAACCCTATCCACCCAAACAACCCCACCCGCACGTGTAAGGCCATTCCCATTCGTACGTCCGTACGGACGAGCCACACGTGCGAGGCCCCTTGCATGTGGTTTGGTTCTTTCCTTCCCCTCCCCCCCCTTTCATTCCATCAAAACCCCAACCCTAGTTTCCTAATTTTTCCTTTTCTCAAAACCCTAAACCTAATTTCAGATTCTCACTTTTCTCTCAAAACCCTAATTCTATTTAATCCCTTTTAGATACAACTAATTTCCTTTGATCAGTAGACTTTCTCTATGCTAATTGTGGAGTTTCTTAATTCCATTGACACCTATGGTGCTAGTATATTATTATTTCATATTTTGAGCATGTGGTATCTTAGGGCTTTACATATTCTCGCTTTATTATCTTGGAATTAACATGAGGTTGCTGAATTTTTTTTTGTTTGTTGCTCACAAAAATCTGAAATCTGAATTTTATTATCAATTTAAGCTAGAAACTTTTGTCCTACATCAAATTTGGGCGGTGGACAATTTTGTCATGGGGTCGATTGGCCTAATGTGGAGTCCATTGGGGCTGAAATTCAATCCAAGGTGTGTGAGATTGTGGCCCACCTTGTGATAATCTATGTTGTCATGTTTGATGGATCACAACGGGCCAAAACGGAGAAATAATACATATCGTTGAATCTATTGTTGATGTTTCTTGCTTGAGTTAAGAGCCCAAAATCGTTGATGAGCATGTATCTTTAGGGACAAAGTTGACAATCCTCCCCATGAACCAATAAAAGTCTCGGCCCTTGGACGGTTCGATCACAGTCCACATTGAGATTAACGACAAAGATTTCCGTGGCCTAGGCGTTGCCTGCAGTAGACTCTTTGATTTGAGAAAAACTCGAAGATTTTGTCTCCTCTAAAGCCTTCAAACGAAATGCAATTTAATCCAAGTGTTGGATTCATAAAACATACCTTCGCTCGAATGGTGCTGATTCAAATGCTCAATCATTTTGTCAATGAGGTAGATGATGCACTTATGGTTCTCAGTGGACGGTGGAGGCAAAAGATGCAATAATAATGATAGTGGATTTACAATAGTGGCGGCAACAATGCAATGGTGGTCATTAATGCTAATGGTTGGGTGGATCTCCTTAGGTTCCTTGTAAAAATATTATCCTTTGCTAAGATCTACCATAGTGATTGGCCACAACTTTAAGGTTGAAGATATGATCCATTCGAGGTAGAGCTCTTTGAGATTTAGTGAATGGTGTGGATGAACGAATGATAATTGATGATGATGGTCTTGATGGGATTAAGCGGTATAGATGGTGGCAGATGATGAGGGTATTAATGATGAAGATGGTGGATGATGAAAGGGAACAATGTACCTGAATCGGTCATTGTAGGCGTGACTTCGCTTTGATACAAAATAATGATGACTTTACATGTAGTTGAAAGGACTCATAGGCGTCAGGGATGATAGTAAAAATTCAATGATGGACAACCAATACCACGATTTGGTGAATAAATTGGCAACACATTACGTTGATTGGGTTGACAATGTACCGCAACGAGTGGCTCAACAATAGGGAAACATAACCTAGGAAGAAGGGACTCTTGAAAGCAGCTTGAGTAGTAAAATCATAACTCCATAATTACACACGTGCAAACAAAGTTCTTAAAAAAAAAGACCACTCGTTCTCTCCGCAGAGAGTTTTTTATTAACAATTCAACCAATTTCATATTCCACTTGAGTTCCGCCAATCGAAATAAACTTTAAAAAGCAACTAGCAATAGGAAAATAGTTCAAATATTAACAACAAGTGAGAAATCAACTCTAGTTCTAACAACCAACGGAAATAGATTTGACACCTAAGCAAACTAAGTTTTAGTTGGAAGATTGTTGAAATCGCATCACTCTTGACAGGCATCTCAGTAAATCAGCCACCCCTTGCTCAAATGGTGTTGAATTTACACGTTCTTGGGCTTGTTAGAAAGTTGAATCGATAAACTTTCAAACAAGACCAATTTCATATTATTTTGTTGTTGGTTGATCTCCAAAAGTGGGCCACAAGTTATTGCATGGGATTCGAACAGATGGTCTATGGGGTCCAACAGCCTTATGTGGGGTTCTTTGGGGCTAAAATTTGACCCAAGGTGCATGAGATCGCGGCTTACCTCGTGCTGATTTACATTTCCAATTTTGATAAGCTTAAGTGGGTTATAAGCTTGAAATAGTTTAGACCATTGAATCTATCCACCTTGGTCAAAGACATATCTTTATGAGATCTGCAATGTCTATAAGTAATCTTCGACACTAGCTCAATTGAAATGATCCTGATAGCGGTCCGTGTACACTAGCGATGATGATTCTAATGCTTTTATTGGAAATGTAAGCCTTTGAACCGTAAGATCCCAAACCATCTAAAGATCGAAGGTGGATATCGGCTTGGCCTTGATGTAGTCTGCATCACATGGACGTTCTGGGGTAAGGTTCAGCTTCAATGCTTGGCATGAAAGGTTGGAGGTACTTCGGTATTTGGTTAGGTTGCTCCTCAACGTGGACTGAGCAGTTGAGGGCCTTGTTGAGCAAGGAGTTGAATTCGACCCGACTAGAGGGCAAGTGAGGAGCATTAAAAGGTCAAATGAGCCATATCAGTGGTAAGCTATGGTTTTGGCTGGGCGTGACTTGGCTCAGCTAGTTCCAGATGCATGGAGTGACAAATATGTAGAAGTCTCTCCCTTATGGCCAGATGCTCCTCGGTAAAGTGGACGTGTTACAATGGGAAAGCCTACTTCATCGTCTCAAGCGGCACCTTGTAGATTGGTCATGTGGGCATTGCCTTTTGGTCATGTGGTTAGAAGTAGAAGCCCTAGGCGCCTATGAGAGTGGTGTCCTCATGACTCTAGGTTATAAGTAATCTTGTCTATCCTTAGCTTCCGTCGTCTAGCCATGAGGACCGACTTAATTGCTCTGAGAGTGCTTATAGGATGCAAGTGTTATGCTCCTCAAGAAGAGGTTACATAGATATAGAAATCATTGCCCCACTTGTAGTGATAACCATTGTTTGGAGTATCCCTGATATTATCGAAATATCCCCAATATTATCTCTATCTCCAACTTGACAATATTGATGACACTGTTAGCGTTATTGATAACACCAGTAGTATAAAAAATTATGGGTATCGGCAATGTATCGCTAAGTAGTGTTTGCATTATCTCTGATATTATCGAAATATCCCCGATATTATCTCTATTTCTAGCTCAGCGATACCGATAACACCGGTAGCGATACCGATAACACTGATAGTATAAAATTTCTAGGCATCGGCAATGTATTACTAAATATCGCCAATGTATTGATATTGTAAATATTTTCAATTTTGTAAATTTTAGGCGTCGTTTGAATTGTCAATGCATTGATACCGCTGATGTATCGCCAATATTTTTTTGCTGTGTAAATTCCAAGTGTTGCTTATATTGTCAATGTATCTGCAAATATTTCGATAATATCGCCAATGTATCGATACGCCAAACATCTGTACGTTAAAAAATTTCCATTTCATATTTTTTATGGGCGCATGGTTGTATGCAACATTCAATTTGTCGATGATAATATTGATAATATCACGATATTATCATTATCGCAACATGGCAATAACGAGACCACAATCTTTAGTTTCTTTTTCAGTTGTTAACGATTTGTTTGGAAATATCATGTGTTGCCGATATTCTGAAATATCAATGAATGTTTGGATGGAAGGTCAGATATTGGATGGATAGATGAGATGGATGAGATGGTTGGACTGATTTCTACAGCAACACATGCTTGTAGGCCCCCATTAAATAGAAACCTAATATGTATGCATTCTTTTTGCAATTTTTTTATTCATAAATATGCAAATATGTGTATTTTATCATCTCCTCAGGTTTCATTGAAAAATTCCACCATTTTTCCCATTTTCCCCGCATTTCCGGTTATCAACGATATTATCGGCGATATCGATATTGTTTCTGTATCCCCGGCTAGCGAAACTTGTAATGATTCCAAAACTTCGAACACAGCGACGCTAAGTATACCAATGTATTGATGTCGCCAATGTATCACCAATATTTTTGAGTGTGTAAATTTCAGGTGTTGCTTGTATCGATATCTCCAATGTATCACCAATATTTTTGAGTGTGTAAATTTTAGGTGTCGCTTGTATCGATGTCTCCAATGTATCACCAATGTTTTTGAGTGTGTAAATTTCAGGTGTCGCTTGTATCAATATCTCCAATGTATCACCAATATTTTCGACTATGTAAATTCCAGGTGTCGCTTGCATCGCCAGTGTATCAACGATATTCCAGTACTATCACCAATGTATCGATATCGTCAAAAATCTGTTTATTAAAAAAAAAAAAATTCATTTCAAATTTTTTTTTATGGGTGCATGGTTGTATTTAGTGATCAAATTATCAACAATATTATTATTAACGCAACATGAGCAATATCGAGACTACATTCTTTCGTTTCCTTTCCAGTTGTCGACAATTTCTCGGCCAAATATCATGTGTTGTCAATATTCTGAAATGCTAATTTATGTTTGGATAAAAGGTTGGATGGTTGGATGGATAGATGGGATTGATGAGATGGTTGGACTGATTTCTTACAACAACACATGCTTTTAAGCCCTCTCATTAAATGGAAACTTATTATGTATGCAGTCTTTTTGCAAATTTTTATTCCTAAATATGCCAATATATGTATTTTAACATCTCCTGAGGTTCCATTGAAAAATTCCACCATTTTCCCCATGTTTCTTCAATGTTTCCCCACATTTCTAGTTATCGATGATATCGATATAGTTTCTGTATCCCCGGCCAATGAAACTTGTAGCAATACCGATACTTCAAACACTGGTTGGGATAAGGTGTAGATGATGATGATGATGAGAAGGAGAGATCCCCCAATGCTCTCAAAGCACAATAAGTTATAGTGCTCCCAGTTTGTACTAGGGCACTTAGATAATGCACTCACCATTGATCTAAGACCATAGGTTAGGTCCAACTCACATTTCATGGGCTACCACCCAAACATCACATTGGTTTGACCAACACTAACCATTTGATCAGTGGTATTTAATGTGGAAGGTGAAGATATTTTACACAAAATAGGTCTAATCGACAATTTGCTCCATCCATTTGTTAGGGCCCATCATGGATTGCTTATGATTCTAAATAATTACTTTTGTAAGGCAATTGTAACAATCTCATCCATCGCATGGAAAAGTGATGGGTATAGAAGATAAGGTCAAATCAAGGATGGATTGGACCATCCTTCTAGTGTGATTTTTGAATGGTAGCCTATGAAACATGTTCTGGATAAGGTATTCTGTAACGGTAACGGTGGCTGTAACGGCCTCCAACGTTACCTTTACAATACAGGTAACGGTGGCTGTAACGGCCTCCAACGTTACCTTTACAATACAGGGTTTAACAGCCATTGCGGGGGCCGTAACGGCCTTTACAGTCTCTCTCTTTTTTTTGAAAAAATTTCGAAAAACCTATATCAGCCCTGTAATGGACCGTTTCGAGACCTTTACAACCTTTACGAGGGGTGTAACGGGCCATTACGCAGGCTGTGACGGCCTTTATGACCTCGTAACGTGTAACGGTTGCCACCGTTACCTTTACATAACAGCCTTTACGGCACACCATGGTTCTGGACTTAATGGAAAGTTCAGATCGATCAATTGGTCTAAGAGTCCCAATACAATTAGGTGATTATTACTTATAGTGCTCTGAGAGCACTGGAGCATTTCTACACACATGCACACACATGCTTTAGAAGTTAGAATGTTGGGCAATTAACATGTTCATAGGATTAGTCTAGCTGAAATTAGGATGTTGAGATGGATGAGTGGGAAGGCAGGGAAGGATAGAATTAGAAATGAATGTATTTGAAGGAACTTAGGAGTAGCACCAATAGGTAATAATATGAGGGAAAGTAGACTTAGATGGTTTGGTCATGTGCAATGCAGATCTAGAATTATGCCTGTTGGGAGTGAATTGGTACTAGTTGAAGTTGAAGGCTCTAAAAGGGCAAGGGGAAGGCCCAAGAGGACGTGGATGGAGGTAGTAAGAAAAGACTTGATGACCTATGGTCTAATTAAAGTAATGGCCCTTGATTGAGAGGAATGGTGGAACATGATTCATTTTGTTAACCCCAATTAGTTGGGATAAGGCTTAGATGATGATGATGATTGTTAGAGTACAGGAAAATGTATGTACAACTGTACATGTACAGTTGTACGTACTATAGATAGCTACATGGATGGATTCATGTGTATCTGTTATGATCTCTATAGATCTCTACAGATCTCCCAGCTCCACTATATATTCTTCTCATCTCAATAGAATAAAATGCAAAAGATATTCTCCAAAATGTAGTCTTTAAAATCTAACTTGGTATTAGAGTTAAAACCACATCTCATGTTCGAGTCACAGATGGGGCAAACTATGGAAAGGGCAACCTGAACAAGAATGAAAGCCACCACAACATGGAAAGGGCTACTTGAACAACCAAAGGGCTGCCTAATATTAACTGAAGTGTAGCCACCAGTGGAAATAGCTATCTAGATAACTAGAGTGTAGCCACCATGTTGGGGACAAGGGCTAGTGGAAAGGGCTACTTGGAAAAGAGGCCAGAGTGACTACCGCCACAAAGTGGGCCGCGACGGACATCAACTATGGAGTGTGGTGGAATGTTGCAATCCCAACGGTTTAAAGAGCCTAGCTTGACATGTTCCAACAGTCATGAGGCTTTCAGCATATTGGGTAGGTACTTAAAACATGGTATTAGAGCCCCCTATCTGAGGACTTTGATCCTTCCCATCCATCTTTCCATTCATTTCATCCGTTCACGAAACACCACCATCTGCTCACAACAATGCCCAATCTATATAATTTGTTCATAGTATGTCCATTCATCAACTCGTCGACGAGATCTATATACATTTGTTGGTGATTGTTGTCTACGACAGATCATGGATTCATTGAGATTCATTAATCTACCGTGAACCAATATGCTCTAAAACCCCATCCAAGTCTCCAACATCTCAACTCTCTTCTTCAGCGATGGTAGAACCGTTCATAAATACTGTCATGTTTGCTCAATACGCTGCAATCGAAACTCAATCTGTACTAGACCCATGTTCTTCTCCTGCAACCCAACACCCATCATTGTCTTTGGCTAGATCGCACCCACCAAAGCTCTACATCAGATCTGCCAATCTGCACATCCACAATTGCTACCAGCAACTCATCACCATCACAACATCTTCTCTATCGCATCAATTGTCAGGTCTCCTCCGTCAGCATATTCTCTGCATGCCACCGCACTAGTTTTAGCCCATCACAACACCGAACCCACCCTCCATTGCCGCCGAGAGATCTCACACCCAATCTCCAAATTTGCAGAAAACATAATGGCCAAGTTAACAGGAAGCTCGCTGCGGAAGTTCAACCACCATCTCTGCAATTTGAACTTGTGAAAATCCATTCCAAATCTGCTACATCACTACCCGAATCCTTCGCCGCTACCAATCCTCTGTTGCACCCCCTTGAGGTCACAACACCAGATCCAGCGGACATTTCATTCATCCATCACCACCGTTGCAACCCGAAACCCAATAACCGCGATTCCCCTTCTCCATCACCGGCTCTCCATCTCTGCCTCAGATCTGCCGCTGCTGATCATCAATCACCATTGTGGCAGCCCTAAAACCCAACAACCGCAATTCTCCTTCTCTAGCACCGGCTTTGTCTTCACCTTAGAGCTGCCACTGTTGCACCTCCAAACCCATCGCATCTAACAACAATTGCCTTGTTTCAAGGACTCAATTGCTCAGCCTGACTGCAGCGATCTGAGGTAGATCTGTCATCTTTGAACTAGTGATCGGTGACTCTCCACCTCAATTGCCATCATTTTCGTCATTGTCCGCAACACCACCGCCATAGCCGACCCAAACCCACCACCGGTGATTTAAATATTGGTATCAATGCACGTATTGGAATACAGAAACATATCAGTATTGCATAGGAATACCGCTTGTATTGGGGAATGTATTGTTATTTGAGGGAAACATTGGGAAATGATGGAATCTTTCAATAAAACTTTAGGATATGTTATAAGCGACATGATTACACATTTAGAACTTAAAAATTCCCCCAAAAAACAAGTATACACAACAAATTCCCTTTGAGTATGGTCCTAAACTATGCAATTGTCTAACAAACTAGAAGTGATGCAATTATATCCAAAATGAGTTCATATAATTTATTGACGTGGGACATCCGACGAACTCACCAAAAGCTCCAGAGCTGATGGGGGAGGCACGGAATATCATTTTATCTCATAGCCCGGGCTAGGCTAGGGCCCAGTCAAACCCTCCTTCGTGAGCCGCCCCACTTCGCATGGGTCTTGCTTCACACGGTGCAGCCGCTTCGCACGGTCTGCCCCACCCCGAGTGTGCCCCCGCCTCACATAGGCTGCCCCACTCGAGTCCGGTGTGAAAATGCCCCTGCATTAATCACCCCCGATGAGGAGTCTTGAACACAAGACCACCTGCTCTGATACCAATTTGACGCAGGACATCCAACCAATTCACAAAAAACTCCAGAGCTGATGGGGGAGGCATGGAATATCCTTTTATCTCATAGCCCGGGCTAGCCCTGGCCTTGGTCAAACCCTCTTTCGTGAGCTGCCCCACTTCGCATGGGTCCCGCTTCACACGGTGTAGCCGCTTTGCACGGTCTGCCCCACCCCGAGTGTGCCCCCGCCTCACAGAGGCTGCCCCACTCAAGCCTATTGTGAAAATGCCGCTGCATTATTTATAAATCATACAATACAAGTATAAAAACAGATTCCCACAAAGAGAGAGAGAGAGAGAGAGAGAGAGAGAGAGAGAGAGAGAGGAGAAAATGTGTTTTTCAAATTTCTGGTCAGATCTGTTTCTTCATCTAATATTGATTGGATTTGATATCCGGCCATTGTTCGATCACCGAATCTGTTTCTTGATCAGCGTTGCAACCATATCTACTCGTCATCACTACTTGACCATCAGCTCGCCACTCATGCTACCCATCACTACTCATCGCTTCTTACCCATGGTCGCCATTGAAGTTTTCTTTTATTTCTGAATAAATATGTGCACCTTTCGAACTCAAGTTGTTTTCTCGAACCACCTTGAGTTTGAGTTAAGGTCATTCACCGTAACCATGGTTTGATTTTTTTATTTTTTTTTAGAATACAAATTAAAAGTTCTAGCAATATTAGCCTATATTTCAGGTTTCACACCTTGGGGAAACAAAACCCCCCCGTAATACATATTTTATGAAATATCGTCAAAATTTGCCAATATATCTCTAGTCTTTTAGCTCTAAGTTTACTATCTTTCGATCAAAACTACTGTAATTTCTTTTAAAAATGCCTAATTTTTTTTGTTTAGTCTATTTTTAAGTGCGTGTTAACCACTCCACTTGAGTTGTTTCACATTAAAACATGGATTTGGTTGAGAGGTTATAATCAGGGAGGGATTTCTTCCAGAAATCCAAAGATGAGAAACTTTGTTTTTTGTTCGAATTCATTTTTTTTCCAACGCTGGCAATGAAATAAGTTGAAATCCATGTCCATGCATGACATTGCTGCATCTAAATGGATTTTAACTAAGAAATTTGGATTTTTGGCAACTATGACACCTATTTGCAGTCATTTGGCTAAAACTATGGTATGAATTAACCGACAGATGTGGATAGGGTATGGCTATGGACAGATGTATCCTTGATGCTGATATTAGGATAAAGGTGCCTAGCCACAGCCACAGTGTACCAGTTACAGTGATTGGCTGCTCTGTATCCACCAATGGGCATACTGGTGCACATTACTGAGGATGAGCACCATTGATATGTTCAAGAGTGCATGGCCTGGCGTCATCACTTCATTAGCTGGGCACAGTACTACAGTTGTGTGGAGCAGTAGCCAACGGTATTTTGGCTGTCCTAGTAGGGACAGGGATGATGACTTTGAGCTGCCTCATAAGTTCATATGGATCTTTGACCGAGATATATCTTTTGTTCTTTTTAGTTTCGGGTTTGTATTGTTTGTGTTTTATTGCTTGCATCATATGAATGATATGGACTCATTTTGGATTATATTGCATCATTTATGGCCGACATTGCATGGTTCTCTAAACAATGGAAAACTATCACATAGTTTGTTTGTTTTTTTTTTTTTTGGGGTGTCTTTTAGCATCTCCTGTAGTTTCACTAAAAAATTCGACCATTAAAGTTTCCCAAAGCTCTCCTCAGACTGCGAAACATAAATTCCACATTGAAACATTTATTTCCTGTGAAATTTCCCATTCTTGAAAGTGCAAAACCCTGTGAGAAACTGATATTTAAAACCTTGACATCTTGGTTCTCATTCACTTCATATGGGGTTGATTGATATATTGGCTGTGCATTACCATGCTTTTCATTTATGCGCCCTTTTTTGTGGTGATACGCTTCTTGTTCTTAGCTGTTGTGAGATCTCATAATGTGGAAAGCCCTAAAACGTTATTAATTTACTTTTGTTCCTTGCTTATAGGCTTTCTAAAAGAGATGGCGGAAGGCTGGAGTGGAAGTTATGACCCTGGAAGCCAATCTGATGATAGCTATCACTTTGAAAGAACACACATTGAACCTATTTACGATGCATTTGTTTGCCCCCTTACAAAACAAGTAATGCGGGATCCAGTTACCTTAGAAAATGGGCAGACTTTTGAGAGAGAAGCAATCGAAAAGTGGTTCAAGGAATGCAAGGAAAGCGGAAGAAAGCCTGTTTGCCCATTGACATTGAAGGAACTAAGAAGCACTGACCTGAACCCTAGTATGGCTCTAAGAAATACAATTGAAGAATGGACTGCAAGAAATGAAGCTGCTCAGCTCGATATTGCTAGCAGATTGTTGTCTCTGGGAAGTCCAGAAAATGATGTTTTGCAGGCGTTAAAATATGTTCATCATATTTGCGAGAAAAACAGATCCAATAAGCATGTTGTCCGAAATGCAGGGCTAATTCCAATGATAATCGACGTGTTGAAGAGCAGCAGCAGGAAAGTGAGATGTAAAGCCCTAGAAACCCTTCGTGTAGTGGCTGAAGAGGATTTTGACAATAAGGTTGTTGCACTGGTTTACTGATTCTCTTGCCTATGTTCATTTTTTTTTTCTAGGATGTGCAATGATCTATGTGACATCCCCACTACACACATGGTAAACAAGTTTGGTTTTATTGGGACCACTAATCTGGTGGCAGCTGCTGTGTGGGTGGGCTGTGGGCTGAAAACCATAGCGAACAATTCTGACCATTTCATTGCTGCAAGGTCTGCCCATTACATGTAGACCCTTGCTCTTTTTTTTTTTTCTTTTTTTTTTTTTTAAAAAATCAGTTGGTCATCCCTTTTTTCATTCTACTCTTTCAGATTGCTTACACAGCCTGATCATCGTGGTTTTGGGATATGGCCTCTGTGTGGTCGCCCACCAAATCAATGTTGGCCACCCGCCATATACAAGTGCCATGTGTACAATATAGATGTTTTGGTTCATATCTTGTGCATCATGGTAGAGCATTCTTCTTACATGGATTCAGACTCGTGATTTTCTTGACCTTTTCCTCAATTTGCAGGAAGCGATAGCTCAAGGGGACACTGTACGTACAATTGTTAAATTCTTGTCTCATGAGCTTTCCCAGGAGAGAGAAGAGGCTGTGTCCTTGTTGTACGAGCTTTCAAAATCAGAATCATTGTGCGAGAAGATCGGTGGGGTCAATGGGGCAATTCTAATACTAGTGGGAATGACAAGCAGCAAATCAGAGAACATCTTGACTGTTGAGAAAGCTGATATGACACTGGAAAATCTGGAAAAATGTGAGGAAAATGTACGGCAAATGGCTGAAAATGGTAGACTGCAGCCTCTTCTATCACTCCTCCTTGAAGGTGATTCCTTCCTCTTTATCTTTTCTTCAAATATTTGTTGTCTTGAAAGTCCCAATTTTATCTTCGTTTCTTTATGTACGTAGTATATGTATACAATATTTTCTTTAAATGCTGTAAGCATGAGCGTGTTGAATTGACTGGGTCTATGTTCTATTTAAACTGTTAAATATGGGGTTCCAAAAAGACCATAAACCTTAATTGCTCTGGTTAATATTGTGGAGATCTGCTAAACTTGTGCAATATTCCCAAGTTATTTGTTGCTCTTTCCATTTCTACTACTATAACTAGTACTACTGTTATTATATAGCGTTCACCCATTGTTTTCTTGAAAACCCCATTGATCTTCCTTAAGTCATTGAACAGCGACAATAAGTTCTTTAAAAAATTACCATACCATTCAAGTGTGAGAAGGCACATTAATACAACTTTCACCATAAAATGATAGTTTTCTATTTTCTTGTTCTTTTGAGTATTATATATGTTGTTTTAATATACTTCTATCTAGAGCAATGTTTTCAGTATCAGTATCAACACATGTATCGCACCTTTGGGATAAGGAAACATATCAGGCATTGCATGGGGTATATTGAATGTATCGCGTGATGTATGGCCCTTTTTGGTAAATATAAGAGTACATTAGTCAAATTTTTCAATGAAACTTCAGGAGACGTTAAAGAAGACATTAATATACACTTAGAACTCAAAAGATCACAAAAAATAAGTACACGTGATAAGTTTTCTTTATTATAGGATCCTAAACTATGCACTGTCCAATAGAAGTGATGCAACTATATTTAAAATGAGTTCATATAATTTAAATCATAAAACATATTTGAAAACACAAGCAATACATTCAAAAGCCAAATCTGTTCTACAACGTACAGTGCATTTATTTAAAATATAATTTTAAATTATTTCTATAATTTTTAAAAAATTAAATTTATTTTTGAAAATAAATAAATAAGTGTAGCTGATGTTAAGATCAACAGACACTCATAAATAATATAAGGCATAAAATAACACCCGGTCAATGTATTTTATTTTCAAAACAAATATTTTTATTATTATTTATCTATTTATCGATTTTTTAATTAAAAAATAATTTCTTTTAAAATTCCAAAAAGTCCTATCAATCTGTAGATCAGCCTCCAAGCACTCTCACATGATTTTTCCACACTCAAAGTGCAAGCTAAATGGGTTAAATTGGAGAAAGTTAGAATTTTCCTCAAATTCCCCCATTTTCCCCAAATTCGAAAATTGGAGGTCTAAATCCACGACTGAGCATATAAAACACGCAAAATCATGGATTAATAACTTCATTCGACAAATTCCAAGCAATTTCAATAAGAGAAAATAATTTAAAATAGCAAAAACTCACCGATTGTGCCTTTGGTACCACACTTTCTGATCTCGATTTCCACACCCAAATTCCCTTTTCTCTCCAAACAAGTGAAAATGATTGGTCGAAATCCCCTTACATAACTCCAGCAAAAAACTTCAGAGAAATCATTTTTTTTAATGGATTTTTGTCAAGTTTCCTAAAGTTTTTAGAAGGGGACTGACGCAAGTGCAATATCGTCGATACGTAACGATACATGTGATGCATATTTTGACGATTTTGGGGAACTTACAATAGCGATATTTTTAGAATCTCACAATGTATCGATATATTGTCGATACATTGCAATATATCAATTGATACTGGGAAGTTTCCCACTTACAGTCCAGTTTCATATCAGCACTGTGTGATATCCATAATACCGGCCAATGCTATCGATACTGCAATCACTGATCTAGAGAGCTTTGCTAGGCGCACATGTCCCTGCAATAAAGCTCATGTACACGCCACCAATGTGCCAACATGGCATAATAGGTCCAAGATCCAATCCATCCATCAGAAAGGCGCCACTATATTGATGCCCTAGCCAAGAATATGGTTGATCCACTGGTCAGGTGGGCCACTGTTTGCAAAACAAATTTACAGCTATGAAAAACTAGGCCGAAGTTTTCTAACCCATCCACCTGTTACCAATATTGGAGCCCATATGCTGAGTCGGCCAGATTTATTTTTGGGAAAACATGTAGAATGTTGGACCAACCTGATGGATGGATTGGATTTCCCACCTATGTGCAATGCTGGCACATTTATGGCATGTACATGAGCTTTATTTCGCAAGCCAAGCGTACAAGCTTGACAAAGCTCTTATCTAGACACTTCTTAGAAGACATTATATTTAGTGAAGTGACGATATCTAAAATCTAGGCATGTTGGTTTTCCGGAGTCATGTTGGAACATGCACCTGCTGATCACATAGTTCGCAAGCTATTTGTCTCACCATTTGCCTGTGGCCAATGCAGGTTCACCTGAAACCAAATTGGCTATGGCTTCATATCTCGGCGAGTTGGTTTTAAGCAACGACGTGAAGGTGTTTGTGGCCAATACGGTGGGTTCATCATTGGTCGATGTCATGAGTAGTGGCAACATGCAAGCAAGAGAAGCAGCCCTCAAGGCTCTGAACCAGATCTCATCTTGTGAGGCAAGTGCCAAGATATTAATAGATGCCGGGATCCTTCCTCCGCTTGTCAAGGATCTCTTCACTGTTGGAGTCAATCAGCTTCCCATGAGACTGAAAGAGGTCTCTGCAAATGTTCTTGCCAATGTCGTGAACTCAGGCAGTGACTTTGAATTCATTCCCATTGGTCCCAACAGCCAGACTCTGGTATCTGAAGACATAATCCACAACCTACTGCATCTGATCAGCAACACTGGTCCTAACATTGAGTGCAAACTGCTTCAGGTCCTTGTTGGGCTCACAAGTTCTTCAAAAACTGTTCTCAATGTGGTTGCTGCCATTAAAAGCTCTGGTGCTACAATCAGTTTGATTCAGTTCATCGAAGCCCCGCAGAAGGATCTGCGTGTGGCTTCCATAAAACTTCTCCATAACCTCTCTCCTCACATGGGTCAAGAACTAGCAGACGCCTTACGTGGCACAGCCGGCCAGCTTGGGAGCCTTATCAGAGTAATCTCAGAAGACAATGGTATCACGGAAGAGCAAGCTGCTGCTGTTGGCCTGTTAGCCGACCTTCCAGAGAGGGACTCAGGCTTCACACGGCGACTGCTAGATGAAGGCGCCTTTGAATTGATAATCTCCAGGGTGGTCAGGATTCGGCAAGGTGAGACCCGTGGAAGCCGTTTTGTTACCCCGTATTTGGAAGGGCTTGTCCAAGTTCTGGCGAGGCTCACGTTTGTTTTGGCCGATGAGCAAGACATGGTGAAACTCGTCCGTGAGCACAACCTTGCTGCACTGTTCACTGATATGCTTCAGGCTACTGGGCTTGACAAGGTACAGAAAGTGTCCGCCAATGCTTTGGAGAACCTCTCGCAAGAGTCAAAAAACCTAACAAATCTGCCAGAGGTGCCTGATCCAGGATTTTGTGGCTCCATCTTCCCATGTTTTAGCCAGCAGCCAGTGATCACTGGTCTATGCCGGGTTCACCATGGGATCTGTTCGTTGAAAGAGTCATTCTGTCTTTTGGAGGGGAGGGCAGTGGGAAGGCTGGTGGCTTGTTTGGACCACACAAATGAGAAGGTGGTTGAGGCAGCGCTCGCTGCGTTGTGCACGTTGTTGGACGATGGGGTCGACATTGGGCAAGGGGTGATGGTATTGTGTGAAGCAGATGGGATCAAGCCAATATTGGATGTCTTGCTCGAGAACCAGACAGTGGCACTCCGGCAGCGAGCAGTGTGGGCAGTTGAGAGGATTCTAAGGAATGAAGAAATTGCATATGATATATCTGGTGATCAGAACGTGGCCACGCAACTGGTCGATGCATTCCGGCACGGAGATTATCAGACTCGGCAGATTGCTGAGCGCGCACTGAAGCACGTTGACAAGATACCGAATTTCTCTGGAATCTTTCAGAAGATCGGTTAGACAGACCTCTTTAAGCTTCTCCTCAGACTGATGGAAAAGATGAATGGAAGGAGCTGACAGTACAGCGGCGTTTTCTTTTTCTATTATTATCCTTGACTGTTGAGAGGTTGAGGGCCCGATAGAGGATTTTGGTATGAACCAGAAGGGCGTTACATTCATGAGATTTTGTCAATCTCTGTGTAGTGTATGTGGCATATTTCATTTTTCTTTCTTTCGTCTTCCTCCCTTTTTTTTCTTTTTCTTTTTTTCTTCTTTTCTTCTGTCCATTTGGTTGGGGAATTTGAAGAAGGGTGTTCATATTCTTGGTGAAATTGTCTTTGGAAATTTTTTGGGATGCCTTTTACATGTATTCTAGAACTGATTGTTTATGACAATGTTCATATGTTCTCAGTGAAATTGGGTTGAGAAATTTGTTCAGGTCTCTTTTCATGTGTCGTAGAACTGGTGAAGTATGATGGGGTGTCAGCTGTCATTAATGGCTGCAATATGAGAAAGATTGGCTTTATTTATTTATTTACTTTATAGTTGAGTGAATCTATATTTGTGCTTTCCTAATGTGCAAAGGGGTCAAGTTAGGTCAAAGTGAGTTGCCTGCCGCTGGCCCATTTCCTAACTAGATCTGTATTTTGGCCCCAAACCCAGCTCATTAATATTTTGATTAGATGTGGGTTAGGTTCAAGTTAAAATGAGTCTGACCCATTTATTTATGGGTCTGAGTCTAGTATAAGAGGATTCAGAACTTGCCCCTTTTTTTTTACGTCTGTCAGGTTCAAGAAGTGGGCTTAACCACTACTGATGCCCCAAACTCATTGTTTGTCTAGGCTTAAATCAAATGAACTTCAAAAGCAGTTGATGCCAGGTTCTATAAGACTTGAGAGGAATGTATGAATAAATCTATAGTTTATGTTCAATAAACTAATCCAACTAAGAACTAAAAAATAAAATAAACCATGGACAATATAATAGTTAGTCGAAATATAGTACAAGTCAATACTCACATACACTTGAACCTTCTTCTCTGAACATATATACTGTAAAAAATCTATTATGTGTAGAATTTTAAGGGTTGGTTCTTTGCCTTGAATGGGTCTGCTTCTGGTTTGTTTTACGTTTGGTCTGTATTGGTCTCATTTATAAATCGGTCCAGGGCAGATTGGTCAAGGTTGATTTTGAGAGGTACTGATCCAGACTTGTTAAACCAGGGTGGTCTATGGACCCGCAACCACTCCATGGGTCCAAATTATACTTTAAAAACTTGAAAACTTGGCTCAAGCTTGATATCCAGTCAGATCAGGTGACTCAGGAACCCGATTCAACTCAATATTTAATGACTAAACTAGGAAGGATATTTGACTAATAGAGATACTTAGGTGCCATTTGGTAAACTGAAAAATAAGGTCTGAAAATTAATACAAGCACTGAAAATTTAAAATACTGAATTTTAGTGCTTAAAAGTACTGAAAAATCTGTTTGGTAATTTGTTTGAAAAAAGTCCTGAAATTAAATACTTTTTTTCACAGAAGTTTGTTTGATAAGCATACATTATAGATGTCTTAAAATTGACAATTTATCATGTTTGCCCTTATTGTTTCAACTTCTATCTTTTGTAGAGTATAAGACAAAATATGTTATTTCCGTTCCATTGAATTTAGCACACCTATGCCTAATATATATATATATATATATATATATATATATATATATATATATATATATATATATATATATATATATATATAAAACATAATTTTTCAATTGATGAACCATGTACTATATTCTTCTTAATGAAATAGTCATAACCCTTAAATTAGTGTCTCTGAATTGGACAACTAAATATATCATATTTAACTGATAAATGTTGTTTTGAAGGTTATGATCATATAATATTTATTTATTTATTATCGTTACAATTTTGAATGATACATCCATGGTGGGCCCTACGTTGATAGTATTATTGATCATGAAACCAGTGGGCTGACCTGTACGAACAAAACTTGAGATATCAACTATACTTAGGCGGAGCATCATTTAACTTCCTTTGTTGAAGGATGACTCACAAAGCATGATAACATGGCACACTAGTAAATATTTGGTGCGTTTGGTAAAACCTAATTTCAAGCATAGTCCATCAACAGGACCCCAATGGAAGCAATTGATAAAGGTTGATTTAAAGATTATGATAATCTAATATTTGTATTTTACTTTTTTAAGCATAGTCCAAGAACATGACCCCAATGGAGCAATAGTCCATCATGAAGTCCACCTCGGCCATCTATTTTGCCACATCATTTTAGGACATTGACCCAAAAGTGAGCCAGAACCAAAATTCAAGTAGGGTTGCATGACAAGAAAAAGTGGGTAGGGAAATGCACCCCATTGAAAACTCCCAGGGGTCCACTTGGATGCTCATATGCCAACCATACCGTTCACAGTGTCATTCTTATAATATGAATAAAAAATATAAAAATATTAGCTTATCCAAAACTTTAATGGCCTTTAGAATATATGTTTCAACGTGGACGTTCAATCCTCATTTTTTCCTTATCATGTGGCCCACTTGAGTTTTGGATCTACATCATTTGTGGGCCCATACCCTTACATGATATGAAAAAAGGAATGGACAGGGTGAATTTCTCACAAACATCATGGTGGGCCGCACCTAGTCATTGTCCATCCAAAGTTGGATTGGATTAGGTGTTATTGGGGCAAGATAGGATTGTGGGGCCCTCCTTGATGTATGTATTCCATATTGTCCATTCATTTTTTTGGATCAATTAGGATATGGTCGCAAAAACGAATAAGATCCAGATCTCAAGTGGACCACACCACATGGATTTAATTCCCACTATTAAAAACTTTTTGAGGGCAACAAAAGTTTTAGATCAAGCTAATATATGTCTATTCTATTCATCCAGATCCCAAGCGGACCACACCACAGGTTTCTATACTGAAAGTTGGGTGGGACCCACCATGATGTTTTTCCGAATCATTTTAGGTCAAGGGACCAGAAATGAGGCAGATCCAAAACTCAAGTGGGTTGCATGACAGGTAATAGTGAGGATTGAACATAGACCGTTGAAACATTTGCAGGGCCACAGAAGCTTTGAATCAGGTTAATATTTTTGTGTTTCTAGTTCATCCCAGTAGGAATGACCTTACAAAGGGTATGGATTGTATATAAACATCGCAGTGGACCCCGGGATGGTTTCAATGATAAGCATTTCCCTGCCCATTGTTTCCTGTTGTGCGGCCCACTTGAGTTTGGGATATGCCTCATTTTTCTCTGATATCCTAAAATGATCTAACAAATGGATGGCCGGGGTGGATTTCTCACAAACATCACCGTTGGCACACCTAGCTCTCCCACGCATGAACTTACTGTAAAGGCTTTGGTGTGAAATCCACGCCCTGAGGAGAACGGGATTGCATTGCCTTACATAATGGCACCTTGTGGTATCGTATTCATGATGTGATAAAGTTTTATGGGCCCCATCAAAATGGTAGATCCACACCGTTTATGCATTTTTTCACATTGATTTAGGTCACGAGCCCAAAAATTTGGCAGACCCAAAGCTCAAGTGGACCACACCACAGAAATCGGAGGAGATTGAACGGGGACAATTGAAAACTTCTTGAGCCACAAAAGTTTAGGACCAAGCCGATATTTGTGTTTTCCCTTTGTCCATGTATGTGTGACGTTATGAATAGGTTGATTGGCATAAAAATATCATGGAGGTCCCTGAGAAGGTTTTAACGGTGGGCATTGTCCCCAAGGCTTTCTATGGTGTGGTCCACTTGAGTTTTGGGTCAGTCTCAATTTGTGGCTCGTGCCCTAAAATAATGTAGCAGAATTGATGAACGTGCCGAATATAAAATACATACATTATGACGGGGCTATAGAACTTTACCATGTAAACCCAGTAGCTATGCAATTTGAACAAAAAGCTTGCACGTAAATTATGAAAAGTGCAGCATCGTCATTTAAAAAAAATGTTTTAACTTAAAATCACTTAACGCATTCCATGTTAAGCATTAAGTCAAAAGCAGAAAGCTTAAAAATTAACCCATTTTTTTAATGAAAATTCAAATTAAGCACTTAAAACTTTTTTATTTACTAAATGGTCTGAATTAGAAAAATCACTGAAAAATGCATTAAGGGCTGAAATTAAGTTTTACCAAACAGGCCCTTAGAAATTATGAGTATAAAATATTGTTGCCTACCTTGCATAAGGTCATT
Organism: Liriodendron chinense; assembly: GCA_003013855.2. Classification (NCBI taxonomy): domain Eukaryota; kingdom Viridiplantae; phylum Streptophyta; class Magnoliopsida; order Magnoliales; family Magnoliaceae; genus Liriodendron; species Liriodendron chinense. The sequence continues at coordinate 9,056,441 of ML058446.1, forward strand.
AGTTCGAAGTCCCACCAACCACTTCCATCTTATTTAAAAACGAATGCACTCAGTGAATAAATAGTCGAGTCAACCGACTGGGTGAGCTGACTTGATGAGTTACGTCGAGTCTGAACTGAGCCGACCACACGCCCAGCTAGTTGATCGAGTTTTAGAACTATAGTCCAAATACATATCCAAACCTGTTTATCTTGGTCTAAAAACCTGACAGGTCGACCCGACACATTTGCACGCCACCCCAATTTCTAATGTCCACCCAGCGGGTGAACTGTGTAAAGGTTCACTAAACAGAAATGGTGAGCATACATCATACTTGCCCATCTAGACTGTTCAGTACATACAGTTCCTATTTTTATCATTGTTAACAATCCCTAAATTTCTTCAGTGATTTTGACAATTGCAGATGTTGTATTGATGTCATTTTTTTGAACACGGTCCATCAATTAGGTAGGGAATCTGTTGAATGGTCCATAGTCTGGACAGATAACCACATGCATAGATCACTCGGCAGGGAACCGGATTCAGTGAGGCCCAGACGTTGTTTGGACCATGTGCCACTGTCAGAAATGAGGCCAGACAAAGTATGTTTGAAAGTGGTTCGGTAATGGACTGATTGATGTCATACGTGGGCTGGACCAATGCGCCTTCTATGTCAGGGCGTCGCCAAGCTAGGTGTTTCCCCGGCCTTGTCAAATTTGGTTCAGCTCGTCAGATTTGAGGCATATCATACACTTTGACAGCACCCAAAGGGTGAACAAAATTAGCGAGTTTGGACCGTCAATTGGCTACCATTTGATTGAATAGTTGCCCAGAAACCACACCAACTTGGTCGTTTTTTTTAACTTCAATTGCTCAAACTTTTGGATGCTCAAAAAGGGTCCGCAAAATGTCCATTAACTAGAAGTTTAGGAACTTCTAATTTCTGTGAATTTTGGATTGTCTGCTGATCTGCATCTTCTTCTTCTTCTTCTTTTGTTTTGGGAAATACTGATAAATTACACACAATTAGCATCTTATCGCTATTAACATTATGTGTTGGCTGACGACTTATTGTCGAAACTCATCAAATAAGATATGCTCTACTGTACGCTAATGCTGGTGCACTTGGACCACCAAGTGCATTTCGGAGTGCATAACATCCATCTGGACTGTCCATCTGGTCCAGCCTGACCACCTCCCAATGTCCGATAAAAAGCAGATGTCCCGTATCTTTTACTCAAACAATCTTTCCTTTTTTAAAGGACGTGTGGTGAGGTTGGCTCCAATGAGGTGGAAGGTAGGAAACTCTTGTGCTGTGGGAGGGCGACTGATGCAGGGTCATGCAAATTGGGTTTTTTTTTTTCAACTCTATTGTGAGAGATTTAGCTGCTATTTTTGGTGTTTCCAATTTCTAATCTTGTGAGGGATGCAAATAAGACATGGAATACTCTTGCTAAAGAGGGAGGGCCGAAAGGGTTACTCGCCAATGCAACTGGAACATCATTTCCTAAGTTATATCTTTGCTAGGGAGGGGGGGCAGTTAGGATCTTGTGATCACAGTGATTTTTCAAGTGTCCCATTAAGGGTGGGTGGATTGGGCTGTATGTTCAATGACAATGATAGATACTAAGGAGCATGGGGAGAGGAAGAGATATTGGAGGGGAAGGGTGTGGATGGGTACAGGCTCCACAAAGAGAAAGAAAGAGAGAACCCATGGAGTGGTTTCAACAATGTGTGTCCCCATCTCGGTGTTTCCGGTGGTTTGGCCCACCTGAATTTTAAATATGCATTGGTTTTGGGCACGCAGCACAACAGGAGGGGCCACAATGGATGTCACAAATACATCGTGGTGGGCCCCATGTAATTTATCGTTGGATGGATTTCTTAAATGTTTGTGTTGCATGCAGATTGTACGTAAATAATAGAGAAAAAGGTGTGGGTTACTCTCATGAAAAATGAAAATGATATAAATACCCAGGTGAAGGGCCAAATACATAAATATTTTTTTGCTACCATTAATTGTAAGAGACTGATCCGGCTATATATAGTAGAGATCAGGCTGCCCATATGTTCAAATTTAACTTGATACCATAACTTGCATAGAAGTGGAGCATTCCCTTCAAAAAAAAAAAGACTGCAACCATCAATCTGCAATTTTCATGAGTAAAAACAAAAATCTAAAAAAGAATAGTGGTGGTGGTGATGAGGGAGGAACATGGGCCCCTTAATTTGAATTAGACGGTACAGACAAAAGCATGGGTTGATCCTACAAATACATCCAAAACATGCTAACCCTCTCTAATTTTTTAAATTTTTTTTAATGATGAAAGAAGCACCAAAAAGGCATACAGGGCACCGAAAGCAAAGGCAAAGGCAACGGGTGACCTCCTGTCACCCCAGCCAGCTTGGGAAGAAAGGCAGTGCAAAGAAGCAACAAACAAACACCAGAAAACAATACACCCGAAGCCAATCACCCAAAACTGAAGTCAGCCAAATACTCCCAGCCCCTTCTCAACATAGAGAAACATGCCCCATTGAATTCTGGTAGTGCCAACATCCATTCAAACGACAAGGAGACTATCGATATCTTGATGGAATCCAGAGACGATACTTTGCCTTAAAAAATTCTAGCTTCTCTCTCTCTCTCTCCAAATCACACATAGGATAGCAAAGGGGAACAGCTTCCAAATGAATTTTCCACAGAGAGAACAGACCAGCCGGCCATCCCACGATAACCTTGAATATGGAGCTATTAATCACTCACACAACTTTTCATAATCATATTCAGTTTCCTCTACCCGCCATTAACCTGGTCCCTTCCTCGAGCAAACAGCCCACTTTTGCTCAGCATAGAACGGTTGTTGGACCCAGAACCTCTACCAATCAATTCTAAAGCTTTCCACCATTTCTCCATAATGCCTCTGATTCTTCTCCGAACCTCTCCACCACCATTTCCTGAGAAGCACCTCCTCCCAATAAAAAAGATGAAACCTAAATGTCCCTCCTCTCTGCCTTCCCAAAAAAATCGTCTAAATTCTCTCTATCCTTTTGGCAATACACACTAGCAATATGAGAAAGGTAATCGACAGGAAGATTCAAAATAGTGGATTTAATCAGAATGATTCTACCACCCAAAAACAACTAAGACATCTTCCACTTCGCTAACCTCTTCTCAAGTCTCTCCACAACTGGGTCCCAAAAAGCATTAGCAGTAAGATTGCCCCCAATCGGGTGGCCAGGATATTTCATCGGTAGGTGCACTACCTTGCATCCTGAAACAGCTGCTAAAAAATTTGCAACTTCATCCTCAATCGCTGCCTCTGCAATGGCACTTTTCCCCAAGTTCACACTTAGGCCGGAAACCTCTTCAAAGCACCAGAGCACACCCTTGACAATTGAAAGGTGATAACAAGAGGCCCCGCATAAGATAAGCATGTCATCCGTGAATTGGAGATGGGATATCGACAGCTCCCATCTCCAACCCCAAAGCCACTAAGGAGCTCCAAGTCCACATCCTTGGACATCAGTAAACTCAAACTCTCTGCCAGAATTGTAAAGAGAATGGGAGATATGGATCAACTGGGGCAGCTCTCTGAGATTGGGGGAAAAAAACAATCAGAGAACTGTTGACCGAAATGGAAACGATGCTACTGATATGCATTCTTTCATCCACCCAATCCACATCCTACCAAAATCCATCTGATGGAGGGAGTGTAGTAAGAATTCCCAATCCACAGGTCACAAACCTTCTGCATGTTGACCTTGCAAAGCAAACCGGCCTCCCCAATTCTTTTCCTAGAGTAAATTGCTTCATTTGCATCAAGGACTCCATCTAAATGTGCCCCTTCTTGACAAAGGCTCCTTGAAAAGGGAATATTATCGAGTTAAGGACCTCCCTCCTTAAATCTGAATTATAATGTTCTCGCTAAAATAGTGTGCTCCCCCCACCAAGCTAATGGGTGGAAATCGTTAATGCCCTGAACCATTACCATATTTGTCTTTTTAAGGTTGCCGATTGTGAGAATTTTGTTAGCAGTAGCAATCCACACCACAAGCTTGACCACTAGGATGGATGGGGGCTTTACACATTCTAGCACACAACAGATGTTGCGTCAAGGCCCTTACTGAGCTTGGCCCTACTATGAAATTCCTTCATGAAACACATGAAATCACATCTTATGATCTCCCCGCATTCCTGTAAAATAAGGAAATAGAAAATCCATCTGGGCCTGATGCCTTGTCTTTATCCATGTTCCACACCACCTTTCTCACCTCTTCCTCTACAAACTCCTTTTCCAACCATGCAGCTTGATCATCATGCAGGCTTCTAGAAATAAGACTGTCCAGCCTCAGTCTTGCCATAGCCTCCTGGTAAAGGTTACTGTAGAAGTCTATTAATGCATCTTTAATATGGTCATGGTTCTCCAAAAGAATAAACTGAGCTTTGATTTTGAGAATGTGATTTCTCCTCCTCCTGTTAGCTATCCTATGGAAGAAAGAGGTATTTTTACCGCCCTCCTTTGATACTTAAATTTCAGAAGATCCCTCTCCTCAATATCCAATCTTCCTGAATAGCTCCTCCTCCTTAAGCCCATGCAAATGGAACTTATCCTTGCTCCACTCCTTCAACTTTAGCTTTGATGTGCTGCTAACCCTCACAAATCCAGTTCAATAGGCTGTTTACATGAAGCCTATGCTTGCATTCAATCCCCTCTTGATTTAAAAAGAGAAGCAAGGAGTTCCATATAAATAGATCAGGAACAACACCCTTCTCTACCATTTCCACCACAAGCCCAACAGCCCTTTGTAAATTCCCTGTCCTACAAAAGCCATCAATCAAAGGCCTATAACTGCCCACATCAGGCAAGCAGCCTCTCCCAACCATTTCCTCCAACAGCCTTGCAGCACTCCCAAGGCTCCCTTCCCTACAAAATCCATCGATCAAAACATTAAATGTTACAACAATGGGAAAACATGCATTCGCAACCATATCATTCATCAGTTCAAACGCTCCACGCACGTCCTGATCTTCACACAACCTGTAAATCAAACGCATGTAGACAAGAGCACTGGGAACACCACCTTCACCAACCATTTGATCATAAACCTTTTTCGCTTCTTCAATCTTACCATCCTTGCAAAAACCCAATATCTTCGAGCTCCTATCAACAGCTCTAGGGAAGAACCTCCCCATTTTAACTTGGAAGCCGTGTGCCTCCTCCAATCTGTTTTCCCTATACAGACCATAGATGATACTATTATAAGGACTAATCCGGCCTGCCATTTTACCTCCATTCTCCTCCATCATACCCAAAATATGAATCCCGTCTGCAATCCTTCCTCCTGAGCACAGCCCTCTAATCAAAGTATCATACGTGACAAAATCCATACTAGTCCCAACCATCTGCATTTCACGAAACAGATCAACCGCCTCATCCAACTTCCCACATTCACAAAAACCTGCAATCAAAAGATTATATGTGCTCGCATTCGGAAGACATCCCCTCCCTTCCATTTCCTTCAAAACCCGCTTTCCCGCCTTCACCTTTCCCAGCCGACAAAACCCTTTAATCAAAGCATTATAAGATACAGTATCGACTACACCGCCCTTCTTCTCCACCCTCCCCAAAACCTCTACAGCTTCCATAACCCGCCCATCGTTACAAAGAACCTCCACCAATTTCGTGATCGCAACAACATCCGGAACAAACCCACAACTGAAGCATGTCTCCAACATCACAAGCGCTCGGACCAAATCGCCTTCTTTACAATACGCAGATATTAGAACATTGAAAGTGACAGCATTTGGACTGTCCATCTCGTTGATCAAGCTCCTGCCCCTCCCGACCTTCCCATTCCTACAAAGTGCGTGAATTAATGTATTATATATCACTGGATTCGGCGCAAATCCCCGTGTTTTCATCAATTTCAAAAGCCTAAACCCCTCGTCAATCCGATTCGTCGAACAAAGGCCCTTCATCAGGATCCCAAATGTGTACTCATCACCTTGAATCCCAGACCCCATCATTCTCTTGCGGAAAAATTCCCTACCCAAGTCGATATCTTCTCTGACAAGGACATCAAGAACCGAATTGAAGATTTTTGTAGATGGGTTCTTACCGAATTGGGATACCATCAAATTGGGTATCTGGATTGCTTGGCGGGTCATCCGAGCACGGCCCATTCCACGGATGATGGTGATGAAAATGTCGTCATCCGGAGGGCCACCGACTGAGCCGGGAATTTGGTTGAGGACGGTTTGGACAGTGTCGAATCGGCGGAAGGCGCAGAGCTTCTGGATTAAGGATTTGAAGGTGGCTTGGGTGTGGTGGAAGTTGGGGAGGTGGGTGGCCCATTTGAAGGTTTCAAGGGCTTGGGAGGGGGAATGGGCGGTGAGGATGAGATCGGAAATGTCTTGTGGGGTTGGAGTTGGGATTGAGGAGAAGGAGACGATGGAGGATTTTGATGGGAATGGGAAGAGAAGGGACCTGAGATGGACGGTGTTGGAGAGAGGGATTTTGGGAGGGTTTAAGAAGGCTGGCATCGCCGGATTTGAGGGTTTTGGGCAACGGTAGGGGATTTTGCTAGCTGACGGTTGGGAAATGATTCGGTACAGTATGTCACTACTGTAGATCCGTGCACCTACCTTTTTCACTGTACACGTGTCATGGATATATAGATCGGTAACGTTCATCTTATAGAAACCATCATTTATGGCTCGTGATTGGAAAAATCAAGCGAATGAACGGTCCTGATATTCCAACCGGTGGACTTCTAATTGACGGTAGTAAAGAGATCTGGTTGGGGTATATGCTATGTGGGGAACTGCCAAACGGCTAGGATTTCTCTGATTGGTGTGGTTCTCGAACTCTGGGCAACACTCGATAGAGATACTAAGTACCCTTTTGTGGCTTTCGTTTGGCGAGCTTTCACTCAGGCCGTCAAAATCATGGGCCCATTGCATGGCACGAGCCTAGATCATCTACAAAGCTTTGTTGGTTAAAGCCTAAATATAGAATACAATGTGTGGGGCCCACTTTGTTGTGTGTACATAAGATCCAATCCATCCATCATGTGAGTCCCCTCATGTTCTCCTTGGATCCAGAAAATCAGGGTCATCCTGAATTCTAGTGGGCCACACCACAGGGAAAAAGGGACGTAGACCCTTACTATTAAAACCTTCAAGATTGTGCAGAGCCAACCGTGTTTTTCATATACCATCCTATCCATTCAGAAGATAAGCCCTACCAGGATGAATGAACACTCCAAACATCAGGCCATATCAAAACTCAGGTGGACCACACCGTTTATAATCATGCCTAAAACCTCTGCACCATTCGATTTTAGAAGTTTTAGGCATTAGTTTTAAGGGTGTGGCCCACCTCAGCTTTGGTCGACAAAGAGATGGATGGATGGGATGTTGTGGGCACATCACTGTGGGCCCCACACATTGTTTTTGTAAGCTATGCATAATGTTATAGATATGTGGGGATAAAGAGGTGGGGTTGGTGAGCTTGAAGGCCTGTAGTTGAATGTACTGCTGAAATTCAGACTGGTGAAAGGTCCAAATTTAACGGTCGAGATCCCACCAGGGGTATTGATTTGTGGAGCCACTATGTGGATTGGAAACCGATTGCGTACTGAGTAACTCCTGTGGGGCCCACAGTGATGTATGTGTATTATCCACGCCGTCTATCCGTTTGAAAAGCTCATTTCACGCAATGAGCCCAAAATTGAAGTATATCCAACGCTCAATTAGACCACACCACAGGAAACAGTGTGAATTGGACGCCCACTGATGAAAACTTCTTGGGGGCCACAGAAGCTTTGGATCAAGCTGATATTTTCATTTTCGCTTCATCCATGTCTGTGGGACCCTGTGAACAGGTTGGATGACAAATAAACCTCACTATGGGCCCTAGGAAGTTTTCAACGGTGGACGCCATTATCCCAGTGTTTCTTGTGGTGTGGTCCACTTGATCGTTGGATATGCTTCAATTTTGGTTTTATGCCGTGAAATGACCTTTCAAAACGGATGGACGGAGTGGATAATACACATACATCACGATGGGCCCCACAGAGTTTACTCATTGCGCATTCCGTTTCCATGGCCTTTAAACTGCAGTGATTGTCACCTGATTCGATGGTTAAGATGGTGGCGTACCTAATCAACGGTCCCTAAAAGTGCATCCCTACAATGGGCTGGATAGGTATTAGGTAACTCACCATGCCAGCAAGCCTGTTTTTATCTGAACCGTCCATTTAAAAGCCAACGGTCTTTCAGCTCTGGTCATCCAATCAGTGCAACATGTCCCATCCACGGTGGGGCCCACTCAATTGGAGTGTCCCAAGAGAGCCACCCTCTGCCCGTGAAAGCGATCCAGCACGATCCAGGTGCGCAGGATAACAAACTCCACACCATGGCACAAGTTAGCCACCATTATCCCCTCTGCCCGCGGATTCAGTCAGGTCGGGACCAGACCGAACTGTGGGGCCCACCTTGATGTATGTGTTTTATATCCACGCCGTCCATCTGTTTTTTTGTCATCTCATTTCAGTATGTGGGCCCAAAAATGAAGCAGATCCAAATCTCACGTAGACCACACCATAGGAAACAGTGTTGATTGAACACCAACCGTTAAAAACTTCCTAGGGTCCATCGTAATGTTTATTTCCCATCCAACATATTGATAAGGTCAAAAAGACCTGGATGAAGGGAATATCAGCTTGATCCAAAACTTTTGTGGCCCACAAGAAGTTTCTAACGGTCAATCATCACATTTTCCTGTGATGTGGTCTACGTGAGATTTGAATCTTCTTTATTTTTGGACCCACGTCATGAAATGAGACGAAAAGGGTGATGAACGGCGTAGATATACAAAAAATACATCAAGGTGGGCCCCACGATCACGATCAGGTTCCAACATGGACTGAATCCCCCCATATTCACTCTCAACCGCAGAATCTAACCACGAACCAGTAGAGAGAGCTTCTTCTCTTACCATCCTTGGTGTAGATTTTTAAAACATTACAAGAGTATCTCCATCCATACGCATGCACAACAAAGCCACTGAGACAGATCAATCTAAACCGTCCAAATCTTAACACGAACTTCACAGAGAAGATACTAAACCTCCAATGTCGTTTCCTGAATCCAAATACGTTGAAAAATTCTCATTTGAGCTTGTTTCAGGACCATGCAAATGTCTACCACTGGGGCCCACATGATGAGTGATCTAATGATCGGAACCGTCCATTTTGCGGACTCTATGCTATACGGGAGACTTGAGCTGAACGGATGATTTCTATGATCAATGTCCATAGATGAATGTAGAACGATGAAAAAAAAATCAACGGCTCAACTCTAAATATCAGAGCTAAGGACCATCATGAAATAATTTTGATTGGATAATGGCTTACAATGGCAGTGAAGAGGACATGGACGGTTCAAATCATCGGACCAACTAATGCTGAGCCGCCACAGAGGAAAAATGAAATCTTCTCATTTCATCCGTTCATTTAGTGCCTCACCAATCGGATGGTCAAAATAACGTTCGTGAGAAGAATTTTACATAATTCTCATCCACATCAGGGAAAATAATTTGAACGGTCTGGATTGAGGTATACTTAGAAATATGCCACGTAAACAACACGGGTGTGCATGAATTGTTGATGGTCAGTCATCTAGAAACTCCCAACATCCTCCGTATTTATCCAGTCCAGACTCTCTCTCTCTCTCTCTCTCAAAGCTCCGAAGTACAATGGCAGTGATTTCAGTGCCAGAAATTCTCAACTCCCTCTCTCTCATTTCTCCCTTTCCAATCGTCCCCTTTCTTTCCATTGCATTCCTCTCTCTCATTCTCTTCTTCTTCTTCTTCTTCTTCTCTTGCTTTGATTTTCCTTGTATTCGTTCTTTCTCGAGGCTCCATGCGCAAGTTGGAAACAAGAGCAAAGAACAAGCTCCTGATTCCAATCCCAAGGTTGGAGTCTCTGTATACAAGCCTAAATCCTACCAAGTCCTCGCCTCCGACGCTGCGAATTCTCTCGCTTATGCACTCGAAGATGGAAAGACCCGCCTCGAGATTGATTTCCCGTGAGCTTTTCTTTTCTTTATTTATTTATTTGGCGATGTATTCTTGAATTTGGAGTGAATTCTGCAAGACCCACTTCGTCTTTTTATCTCATTGTTGGAGTTTTCGGGAATTCTGGAGTGCCCATTTCTGATTTTGGTTTGTGGAGAGCGTGAATATCTGGGATTTCCAATGAATTCTTATTTCACCTTTTTTCCAATCTTTTCTTTTCTATAGTTTGGTCCTTTCTGATAGTGCATTTGCTAATTCCTTATGATTTCGGAATGAATTCTGCATGACCCATTTCATCATTTTACCTCGTGATGGGATTTTCCATGTATTGTTTTATGCCCGTTTCGGATTTTGATCAGGGAAGTCGATTTCAGTTTTTTTTTTCTTTTTTTTTCTTAATGATATCAATTTTACAATTGTCTCTTTCTTATTCTAGCTTTTATTTATTGATTTATTTTTTTTACTTGTAGATGTTTGCTATTTTAATAAACCTCTCCCTCAGACTGCATGTTCCAGTATTCTCAGGATTTTGGCATTAGCTCTGTGAGACCGGTTTATTTTCTGTCTTCTTCATGTAACTCAATTTCTCGTATATTCATTTTTCTAGAGCAATTTTCTCTTCATGGAGTGCATATTTAATTTTCAGTCACCTTTTTTTTTTTTTTGCTGCATTCTTATTCCATATGCTGACTTTTGATATAACTTCTGTCTTATTTTCTAATGAGTTGGTCTCAAGTCTAACCAGTTAGACCTTGATTACCATTCACCTGGTGGATAACTTCAAATCTTCCATGTGCGTGGCATCCAATCCGCCCAATAGGTTAGCTCCATGATAGGATCAACTTGTGCTGAAAATCAGCCGCCTCCACTCATCAAGTGGATCACACTTGTATTTTGTTATTTTTCAGTGGCTATAGATTGCTTTCTAGTGTTTGGCCAACCGGATGAGTGGATGGGGTTGATTTTTGCATAGGATGATCCTCATGGTGAGGGCAGTCTGCTTGAAGGATTGGGCACCGCATGTGGACAAGAGGTTGGAACTTATCCACTGGGTGGATGGTGACTTATGGTCCAAGAGGTTAGACTTAAGACCTCTTTCTAATATCCATTTACTTATTGTGGCTGTTTTTGTGCTAAATCAACAGGCCGTTGCCCAGCAACATTTCTTCTTACAAGGTACCACTTTTCGTTGCTATTGTTCTCTTGAATTGGGAGCATTTGTGGTGTAGCGAATGGATGAGAATCGTCAACCACACGTAGTTGTATCAAACCCTAGGACCAAATCATGCCACACCCAATCCAATAAAAAAGATTCTTCTCTAGAAACGAAATGAGGAAAAATTGCAACAACCAGTGAATAATCGAAGCTCTCACCAATTTTGATGGCCTGATCATATGCACCATGTGTGCAAATGTGTAATTGCACAAACTCTAGCCCAAGGCTTGAAGAAAAGATAATAAAATGTCCCAAGAAATGTTGAACAATTTCTGTTATTAAGTTTAATGTGAAAGGGAACAAAAGAAAAGCCCTAGAATATCTGGGCCTTACATCAAACATAAACTATGGGTTGGATGTTATAACTTAGCTCTACAATCTTATTTTAAAGGGAAAAGGCTAAAATACCCCTATCTACTTAAGTGAGACATAAGCAAAGAAAAATAAACTAAAAATCGTAAAAAAATAGACAAGATATCGTAACTTAAGAAAAATGCCGCCAAAAGTGTACCACGGATCACTATAATGCATGGTCCATTGATGGGTCTATGGGGTTGGCTTATTATGGAAGATATTTGGGCCCCTTTCCACGCTCTAATCCATGCAAAAACTCATCGGCAAGTAAATCAGTCCGATACACCCTGATCCATATCTCAAGTGGTAGGCTGAGTGAAGATAACCTTGTTTCAACACTGAGGTCCTAGTATCGATTCCCAAGTGGGGGTCAGGTGTACTAACCCAAAAAAAAAAAGTAAATCAGTCCGATATCAATTTGGATGTACCCCAAATTGCCAGCAGGATGGAAATTTAGGTTTTATATATGGACTTCTATTCCACTATGAGCTTGGGGTGGTGGGGGTTTACATAACCTCATGATGCATTTCCTTCCCCAATCAAGGCGAACCAGAAACATGCTAGGTACTAATTTGGGCAAAGAAGCATCTAGCCCTCCAAACTTTTGGAACTTCCAAACACAAACGTACTCTGTTGGGATAATGATCCCACATATCTGGGATTTATTGTATATGTGACTGCATTGATGTGGAGTTATTGATGTGTAAGCTATTCATTTCTCATGGTTGATTGATATTTGTGATCATTCATGGAAAGCAGTGTTACATGCTCTTGCAATTTGTGGTCATTTTTCATTTTCCCAATGTATTTTGAAATCGTGCAGCTCACATGTTGAGAAAAGACATGCAACCTTCAATGATTATTCACAGAAATCTTGTAATGTAAGAGGGGATATGTTTGGAATATGTTGCTTCACCGAAATCTTGATGATGACAAAATGGCCTCTTTTGTGAGGCTTTTGGGAAAATTATATAACATTTGCATTGGCACAGTGGTGGATGATAAGAAGGTATGGAAATGGTCCAAAATTGGTAACTTCTCATAAAATACATTTATACAATCTATGTCAGAAAGCACTGAAAATCCATCTATGTTGGCATAGGCATGGAAAGTTTCTGCACCGCGCAGAGTCCAAGTTTTTGTGTGGGGTTGACATGGGCCATGGCTAATAAAATTCTAGCAGTTCGATATCCTTAAGAAGAGGAATATGTAAATTCTAAACATGTGCTACATATGTGAGGACAAAGTACCCGCCAACCACTTCTTTATTCATTGTAGTAGCTAGGTCCACTTGGGGAAGTATATTCCATATGTTTGGTATGGAATGGGTCTGTAATGATTTTTTTTTTATTTATTTGATTGCTGGGTTTAGGAGTAGCCCGTTCTCCACTCAAGGTTCAATTTGTGGGAAATGGTACCATTTTGCAGTCTTATGGGGTATTTGGAAAGAAAGGAATGCCCATACCTTCCAAGTGTAGAGAGGCTAAGGAAGAGTTTATTACTAAAATGATCCAGTTCATGATGGTTGGATTGGCCTTGCATCTCCCAGAATTTAGAGGCATCTAAGTCCTGAAGTTCTTCGCAAATGGGAAAGCTCAGTCCTTTCCGTGCCCGGACGATTCGAGGATTTGTGGTCATGAGTGTTTTTGGATGGTTGAGATCTATTTTGCTGTTGTCAGCTTTTGATGTGTTCTTGTATTTTTGTTTTGTTCTTTTGGTGGGGATGAATATGATAGTTCACCATCTTCCTTTATGTAATCTTGTGCTGTTTTAATGAAATTTGGTTGCCATTCAAAATAATAATAATAATAATAAAAATTAAAAAAAACACTCGACTGGGAGGCATATGATTTCGACATCTTTAGCTAATACTTTCTTGAGAAAATAAGTTTTTGCCATTGCGATAATGACATAGACCCCAATCTAGCAAAGTTTTTAAGGCAGTTGTATTGTCCTGCATGATGTCATCAAATGTGAAGATGAGTGGTAGACTGATGATGCAGGCCCACATCCCACTTAGGCCCATCCAGGCACATTGTAGGGTCCAGCCCACTTAGCCCACCGTAGAACCCAACATGTGCTGATTTTTAGACTGTTTATTTACAGATTTAGGGGGCCTAAATCAAGGATTGCAATGTACAATTTTTGGTAGATATGAGGGCTGATTTAAAGATGTGTTGAAGATGTGATTGAAGATATGGGGCTAATTTGGAGATGTAAATTGGATTACTTTATTTATTTATTTATTTTTACTATTGTTAGGCCTTTATCATCTTAGGTATATCAGATTGGTTTGAAATAAATTATGATTGATTTTTAGACTGTTTATTTACAGATTTAGGGGACCTAAATCAAGGATTGCAATGTACAATTTTTGGTAGATATGGGGTCTAATTTAAAGATATGTTGAAGAGGTGATTGAAGATAAGGGGCTAATTTGGAGATATAAATTGGATTACTTTCTTTATTTGCTTTTACTATTATTAGGATTTTATCTCTTAGGTATATCAGATTGGTTTGAAATAAATTATGATTGACTTGAAATCAATTTCTTAGTTCAGAGGATTTTAATCAAAGATTCATTTAGAGTCCATAAAGGGGGAGGATGGCGTAGGAGTTAGTCATTCCAATTTTTTCTAAAGTGTGAGTTTTCTTTAAGTTTTTGTAAGAGAAGAAGGTTGGTATCCATTAAGTTCTCTCTTTCTCTCTCTACTCCATTGTTCTTGTGGGTGTACTTTTTGTCTACTTCTTTGTGATTCGGTGTCAATATTCATTGATTCGATAACCTGGGTTGCACCACTTGAGCTTCATTGCATTAAAGTGTAACTTAGATCACCGAAACATGTCTTCTATGTACTTAAATCAGTAGTTACCATATGTAACTGGTGCAGTTGTACAATTTTTGTGATGCTTTCCTTAGCTAGAACCAGTCTATTGAATGGAGATTACTTTGTAAAGGCATCATATTGTAAACAATAGATGCTCACCGCATCAAGTCCGAGTCCAAGAGGCAAAATTTCTTCCTTGCACCTTACGCATGTGCCAGTAGAAATATATAAAATATATATACCAGCTGAATGATTTTACCTATTTCTTGAATCACGAAGGGCTCTTCAGACGAGTACATTGATGCCAATATCCAACTTGCCATAGCTGTTGTTAGGAAGCTTCAAGAACTGAAGGGAAGCAGGGCTTGCATTGTAAGTTTGGACAGTGTTTCCATTTGATCATATTCTATATATTCTTTCTTTTTCAGAATGAAGTCCTAACACATTTTTTCATCTAGCAAGGGCTTTGATGCTGCCTGTTATTATTATTATAAAAATTCAGGTGTTTCCTGACAAGCCGGAAAAGCGAAGGGCTTCTCAGCTGTTCGGGACTGCTTTTGAAACAGTATGAATATTTCTGTCCAATAATTAATATATTTCCAATTGAGGAGTGCTTAGTTTCTGGCTTTCTGCATAAGCTTTCGGACATGAGTTAGCATGGGAACACTTGGCAAACATATACAAGATCAAGACTGCTCATCCAACTGTTCCCAGCATATATGGCCATGACCTAAAAATCTGTCTGGTTGGACAAGCCTAACTGCTGAAGTTGAGGGGAAAATGACCATCACCGCTACAGGTCTTGTTCTGATCAAGTAGCAGGACGGTGCCACGCCTATTGTTTTGGCCATGGCTCGTTCATGGGGCAGCCTTGGTGATGAGTGCTCCAGACCCAGCTTTGCCATGTACCCATGGAAGCCATGCACAATGGCATGTGAAAAAAGCATGTTAAACAAGCATTCCCATGGTTATTTAGCTTACCTATGTTGTGGAAGTTGACAAGTTATCATAGATACAAACTTACTAGGTTCTGTTACATTATGACAAGTCTTTACTCTTGCATTATCATATATTAACAGCTCTGTGATGGTTATTTTCTTATTTCTTATAGTTATTCTTATTGACAGGTTAGCGGTATTACCATTGGTTCCTTGGATGATATACCTCGTGGGCCTGTCACCAATTTCTTCAAATCTATAAGCAATACCTTAGATTTTGATTTTGCAGATGATGATGAAGGTTGAGTTCTGCACATGCAACTATTATAATGTTTTAGGCCCTGTGAAAAATTTCGCTATTCTCTCTTATGAAGCAGCATATATGCATGGTTTGTCTTGAACATTTATTAAGTAGATGAGAATGTAATTCTTAAAGGCACAACATTGGATCAACATATGTGTGTTAGGTTTTAAATTGGTTAAAAGAGAAATTTAGAGGTCTATGTGTTTAGAGCTACTGTTTGCATAGAAATATCTTCACTCCAGTATAGCATATTTCCAGCTTAAGCTAGTTTCTGATTATTAAATTATCTAATCCATGGCTAATCATTGCATGTTTTACAACCATCTGTCTTGTTGATCACACTAGGGAATTGAAGGATGTAATAATTCCTATAGAGGGAATGTTTTGTTGTTTAATTTTATTGATATAGTCAACTATAGTAAGTAAAGAAGAAAATTGAAGGACATAGTTACCATAAAGTTACAATAACTTTTACCACAATCTTGATGGGTTTTCTTTTCTTCCCTTCCTTTGGTAGTTTGGTTGGTAACATGGCAGATGAGTGGAGGAGAAGCATCATAAACCTATTTACAACGGTACTATGATGCACAAAGTTGCACCAACTACCGGGGTATCAAACTTGTGAGTCACAATATGAAGCCTTTGGAGAGGGTGGTGGAATAGAGGCTAAGACAAGAAACAAAAATATCAGAAAATTTGTTTCACTTCAAACCACTAAACTCTTTCTACTAAGGCAATTGATGGATAAGTATAGAAGTAGAGAAAGAATCTACATATGTTTTTTATACACGTGGAGTAACCACATGATAGGGATGCCTAAGGAGGTTGTATGGTGGGTTAGGAAGAGGAAAGGAATCTAGGAGGATATATCGACATAATTAAAGGCATGCATGATGTGGTATTACAGGAGTGTGAGCGGCCTATGGTCAGAATATTGAGGTCCTAGTAGCATTGAGTCTTCATTAGGTGTCAGAATTAAGCCTCTATCCTTTTGCACTTGTTAAAGATGAATTAAAAAGTCCCTTGTTACATTTTATTGATCATGTCATGCTGATCAACAAGACTAAAAAGGGTCAAATGCTAAATTGGAGGTTTGAAGGAAGGGTCTAGAGTCTAGAAGGTTAAAGATCAATAGAACCATCAAACAGTAATAAAGGCGATTAGAGTCGGACATGAGCCAAGTCCAACTCGGTTAACTCGACAGTCTCGACTTGACTCGGCTCGAAAAAACTCAGCTTGTTGTTGAGTTCAAACCGAGTCAAGCTAGGCAGGTGTGATTCGAAAAAAAAGAAAGAAAGAAAGAAAAAAAAAAAAAACCGAATCGAGTTCGAGCTGGACCGAACTCGATTCTCAAAGCTCGGTTCATGTTGACTCGGTTCAAGTTTGACTCGACTTGGATAGTTGGAAAGTGAGGTTTTTTAGTCCCACATCGGATGTGAGCAAAGGAATAAAAAGCAAAGTTGTTTATAAAAGCAGCATTAAGGGGTGTCAACGAGCCTAGGTTACCTTTGGGCTTGGATTTTGAACTGTTTTAGGCCGGGCTTTTGGGCTGGGCCTAGTCAAATTTTGGGCTTTTTCTAGGCTCGAAATCTGCTCGAACTCAACTCGAAAGCTTGACCAAACCAAGTCGAGCATGCTATTCCATCTCGATGGCTGAGCTGAGCCGGACCGAGCTCAAGCCAGGATTGTCTACTAGTCGAGCCAAGCCGATCTAGGCCCAACTTGACTCAGTTCGGCTCGATGTCCAGCTCTAAAGGAGATAGTTTCGTTAAAATCAGTGCTGAACGTTACTCTAAAAGAAGGGAGCCTCTTGAGTTTTTTTCTTCTTTTTTCAATATATATTTATTCGACTAGATATGTGATATGGGTTAGAGTGTTGGTAGTTAGCAGCATGAGCAGAGATTTGAGTATTGCAAAGATAAGGATGTTGAGATGGATGTTCGGGGGAAGACTAGGATGGATAGAATTAAGAATAGGTCCATCCTAAGTAGCCTAAGAGTAATTCCAATGAGAGATAAAATGATGGAGCACAAGCATCGAAGACCAAAGACAACTTTGGTAGTGAGGAACATTGATTAGGGTTGAAGGGCCCTAAAAGAGGATGAGAGGAAGACCTATTGAAGGAACTTGGATTGAGGTGGTGTAAAGAGATATGAAGGCTTTTTCACTTATTGAGGATGGGGCCCTAGGATTGGTTTGTGAAACAAGATTCATGAAGCATGGATAGCTAGGAAAAGGCTATGGTGATGATAAGATGCAGGTTGGTGAGTAACCTAGGAAGCCTAGGTTGAGGTTGTGAAATCAATATTGGGACTGTTAAGTCCTAATTCTAGTGAAAGAAGCTTCGCGCTTAATCTGGAACTATTTATATAGTTCAATAACCCTTCTTTTGTTTTCTTAATTTGATTGATAGAATTGTGAAAGGCACGCCAAGTGCTAATGAAATTGTAGAAAACTCACATGGAATTAACATTGATGGATCGAGTATATGTGGATAAATGAGGTATTAAGCTGTTTGAAAAGACAAAGTGCCTATAGCATGAAATAAGTTATACCTTCCTCTCCGAAACAAACAAAAATAGTTTTAACAAGGGGCTTCTCCATGAGAATGTTTAGCATTGAAGCTAGCAAAGTGGAGGGAACCCTTTCACTTGTCGGTCATATCATGTCAACTATAGTAGGTATTGCCAATTCTAGATTAGCATCTTCTATTTCAGTGCTCCAACATTTGCAGCCATGGAAGTTGATGAGAGGAAACAATTGGAGTTGTCTGAATGGGGTTTATTAAAAAAAAAAATTAAAGGAATGCATTTTACTAGATAGTTTTAGTAGTAACATTTGTAAAAAAATAAAAAATAAAAAGAGGTTTGGAGGCAAGAATTAGGACCTCAATAAGGTGCTTCTAGGGAAATGGCATCAAAGCTTGACTTCGATCTTGGCTGCTTTTAAGAAGTCGCTTAATAGGCATTGTATCGGGTAGTTGGCGTAGACACGTTTATGCAACGGGCAGTTGGTTAAGGCTTGTTTGGACTCGACGATTGTCCCAGCCTTAGCTCAGACTTGTGATTGTATTGGGCTTATTTACTCTAAGCAGCTAGTTCAGACTCCTTGTTTATATTGGGCGGTTGGTCCATTTTTATTTGTTCTGAATAGTTGTTCAGACTTGTGATTGTGTTGGGCAGTTAGCTTAGCCTTGGTTGAGTTGGATAGTTGATCCAAACTCGTTTATACTAGATGATCGTTTCGGTGGCTCACATCACTGAAGTTGCAGAAGTAGTACCTGTTTACCTAAGGTATTGGTGGTCTCATCAGCCTCCACTTCTCACCCGCTTGTTTGCCTCTTGTCACAGCCAATGCTGCTCATCTCCGCAACTGCACTACTTTTTTATTTTCTTCTTTTACGAAATCTTTTATGTGCCTCTCCAAAATCAAGTTCCTCTTTTTAGAGTAAGTTTGATGGGGGTGTTAGAGAAGAATTTCTTTCTTTCTTAGGTTTGATTATGTTAGAGAAACATTTTTTTCTTTCTTAGGTTTGATTAGGTTAGCCCTTGTTCTAAGCTGGGCCTCATTAGGGTGCACCAGCTTGAGGGAGAGTGTTGAAAGGTTGATGGTTGAATTAGCTCATTAGGCCCAAGTCCATATAATAAGGCCTATATAGCCCATGGGGTCCATTCACATTTTTTACTATTATAAATAAGAGCAGAGGATTAGGGTTTCAATATACCCTAAGCATCTCATGTCTCTCTCTCTCTCTCTCTCTCTCTCTCTCTCTCTCTCTCTCTCTCTCTCTCTCTCATTGTTTCTCTCTTCCATCTTTCTTCTCCTTCTTTCTCCTTCTTCTCATTGTAGCTTCTCATAGGCCCTCATGATTAGCACCATGTAGCCGTTTAATAATAAACCATCCAATTCAAAGGACTTGGGGTTAGTGAATTATGTTTGTTCCCAGTTACTTAGGGCAAATGGGAGGGATGGGCATAGGACCAGCCTCAGTTCAGTCATTAGTTAGACAAATCTAACCTAAATTACATGGGCAAGTAGGGAGAAGATTTTTAGAATTAGGCAATTCAGCAGTTAACTTTACTAACTCAAAAGAATCAGAGGCACATATGTTCCAAGGCATTAGTTGAATTATTATCAAACTAGATGCACCTGCTATGTTATCTCAATCTATCCATTCACGAATAAACTAGATCCAAGCAAGATCTTCCCCCTGCCCCTTTACCGTTGATGTTTCACTTTAGCATCACTAAGACATAAGATCTTAACAAAGGACTATTTCATGGGAAGATAACACTTCCAGCTCCAAAGTGATGCATTTATTTACAAAAGATGAGAAGCAGTCTCCACGCACTATTTATTCACCGCCAAATAGCCTCTAAATAGATCAATGTAATGTCTAGGTTATAAGAGTGCAAGAAAACCATCCCCCAAAATTCCTTGGGTGTTTTTCAGTATGTGTCAGTATGGTGTTGGATCTTTTTAAAATGGTCAGCATGGCATAAGATCTTGATAGATGATTATGCGAAGAAAAAAATGTATCTAATTCCCAAAAAATGCATTTCTTTGGATAAGGATGTGAGATGACATGTCTCCTCATAGTCTCATACCTCATTGTTATTTCAATGTCTGGATTTCCCCTAATTATTTAGATCATTCAAGTGAGGGTACTTTAGAAATGAGGACTTCAAAGCCATTTACCTCATATACCATCTGCTAATGAGACTATGTCTTTATACAAGATTAGCTCTAACATTACATTGCTGGACTGAGGAAGGGTGGATCCATTCACCTAAGGATGCCTTCTGTGACTGATTTGCATTCGTGCTGGAATTAAAGTATATGGATGCAGTAATATTTTCTTGGGATTCTCTTGTCATGCTATTTAATGTAATCATATCGCTCATTTATTGGTTATATTCTCCTTTAAAAAACAACTTTATGCATTAGATCAAGAATAATATAAGATAGCGCATTGTTAGATATTTCATTTATAGAGTAAGTGTTTGTTACTCTCTTTGTTTCTGTGATCAGCATTTGTTACTTTTTTTTTTATGTTTTACGTTCATAAAATTGCACAGTCTTTTAACAATCTATCACTCTTACAGATGCAAGTCGTTGGAGGTCTGATGAGCCACCATCACTGTTCGTATTTATTAATTGTAGTACTCGTGACCTTTCTGTTATAGAGGAGTATGTGGTATGGCGTCATCACTTTAGTAGCCTCTCTTTTATGTTTATGATTTGGATGTATCCTAATTTGATTTAACTATGCAATCTTGAATTCAGCTTATGAGGAAAATGCCTCTCTTGTTATTTCGACTGCTATTTTATTCAACAAAAAAAATTAAGTCGACTATTAACACTTGGCAGGAATTTCAGTAGAAATTTATTTTCCTGTGGGTGAAATTATTTTAATGTGGCCTTTCACAAAACCAAAAGCTTGTTTGGCTTTATTTGCTTTTTCATGCTAGTATGTGCCTAACTAGGTCTGTCTAGATTTATATTGGCTGTATGTTTTCTGCATCTTGCATCTTGATGTGAATCCGGCATATTTTCCAGCTCTCCATCCCATGTTTAAACTCAAGCAGGAAATTTAGAAATAATCTAGATTTTTGTGGCTAATAATTACTAACCATGTTTTAGAAATGGGAACAGACCCTGACCTGTTTTGTTGCTGCTTCAGTCTAGGTGGATCAACCCATTCTGACCCAGGTCATATACTTGATGTGCCAAGTTGTTATTATTATTATTTTTGTTTTTTTTTGAAATGGTGATAATTTTTATTTATAGTGAGCCAAAGCTCAAAATTTACAAATATACAAAGCCCAGCTTACAAACCCCCCAGAATTCTGGGAAATAACATATGATCTTTGTGGATAATGCCCATTCTATTGCAAGAGATTTAGCTCTGCTAAACACATCAAGAAATGGCCTGATTGCATCCCTGAAATATCAATTATTCCTTTCTTGCCAAATCACCCATATGCCAGCGAGCAAACATAAACGCCATATTTTTCTGCCACTCTTTTTTGAACACCCTCTCTACCACATGTGGAACAAACTATCTATCGATTTAGGCGTTACCCATGAGACTCCAAACAAAGTGAAGAATCGATCCCACAGCCTTTTTGCAAAAGAGCAGTGAAGGAATGAGTGATCCACCGATTCCTCATCTCATATACACATTAAACAAACATTCGGAAGAATGAGACCTCGTTTCCGTAGATTATCCACTGTGAGCACCTTCTTCCTCCCCACTAGCCAAGCTAGCACAGCAACCTTCAGAGGGGCACCATAGCTCCAGATGAACGATGTGGAGACAAGTTATAAAAATTAAGAAGGAATAATCAAGCAAAATGCCTTTAGTGTAGTGGATAAGATCTTTGTTATATATGGGGGGATCAAAGGTTGGAGGGACTCCTTGATGACAATTCATTAAAAAAAAAAAAAAGGCTAGCATCTAATCTGATTGTCCAGTCCAGTCCAGTTTATAAAACATTGCACAGTATTTTAGGTATCCCATGAGCACAAATGGCAAACATGAATGATAGATCATGAAAGGGTGTGAAATATAGAAGGTCCTAATGATGTTGAACTGTTGACTCAGGACCATTTTTAAGGATATTCACATGTTGGTGGATGTCACTGTTATTGATTATTCCTTGGTTTTGGAAATTTCTAAGAAACTGAAAATGTTATGGAAAGAAATCAGTAGTCTCTAGCATAATTGATTAGTTCATACAATGCAGGTTCACTCACTTTTTTTTTCATCTACTAAAACACCGTTGATATTATCAACTTCATCTACTTATGTTTTTCAATCTGATTTATTATTTCTCTTGTATGATGCCGTGTTTGTGCTGCACAGGAAAGATTCGCTCAATCCATCCCAGTTCTTCTTTTTAATTTGGAACTGGACACTTTGCGGTATGATTGAGTTATGATTTCCCAACCATCGAAGCAATCTCAGCATTTTCATCGATTTTCTTTTCTATGTTAAATAGTTCTTTTATTTTGCAGTGCTGACTTGGGCCTTTTCGGGTTTCCCACCAAAGATTTGCATTACCGGTTTCTTTCTCAGTTCACCCCTGTATTCTACATTCGAATAAGAGAGTACTCAAAGGTATTCACATTTTTCTTTAATCTTTATCCCATTCAGTTTGGATAACCACTTCTTTTTTCTTTTTTTTTTGGTAAATGCTGAAGACAGTTGCAATTGCACCATACATTGTAAACTACAGCGGAGCACTCTTTCGCCAATATCCTGGTAAGATCTTATATGGCAATCAAATTCTTGTTGGAAGGTTTAGCACAACATCTCCCCATCTTCATTTGGGATACAATTTTCAGAGGTTATTGCACAGACCTAGATCTGAAATGTTTTTCACATTATTTGTATAGCATGTATGGTGGGTGATGCTAGCCTTGAGACCATAACATGTGCATGAATTGAGAATCAGTTCGATTGGCTCTCAAGCTTTCCTGCATTGATGTAAAAAATGCCCACTGTCTAGTTCATGTAACTTTTAAGGCCTGTTTGGTGCCACATCAAAATGAATTCATCTCGTTTTAGTTAATTACAATTAATTAAAATGAGATGAACTCATTTTTAAGTGGCACCCAAACAGGCCTTCATAGCCAAGCCACAAAAGGCAGTCGGATTTTATACTACCGTAAGCTACATGCAGGAAAAACCATGTTCAGTCATGCATCGTGCTAATTAAAATAACCAACACATTGATCCATCCACAGTACATTTTGACATGTATACAGCGAGGGTTTGATGGATTAGTTTATTAATATCTAGCAAGATAGTAGTTCATCCATCCCCCAAAAAAGAAAAACGGTAGTAGTTTAACTGGGCTGAACAGATTTCCATGCATCACTACAAGAATGCAGTTGTGGATATCCTGGTGTGGTCTTGGTTCTGTGCTAAAGTGGCCATTTTTCATGCATGACCAGATTCATGGAATGGCAGCCAGTAGCTGTAGGAACGTGAAGAAGGCTGCATGCCACGTAAAGAACTTGAAATTTTTTTGAGTTCCTTAAGGGGTTTAGCTTAGTGATATTTAAGGGAAATTTTGGAATTGTTATGTCATCCTGGGAGGTATCTTTCTTTTCTTTTCTTTTTAATCTAGAACAAGATATTTGGTTCTGGATGCTTCTTGAGAAACCTGTGCAGAGGAGATCAAGGTCCATAGATTCCCTGCAAGGATGCAATAAAAAAATAAACAGCTACCAGGGAAACCATCATCATTTATGCATCAATCCAACCAGAATATCTCAAAAGCTCAGTTATGCTTGTTTCCTCGTGTTAGAAGTATTTTTAAAGTTTTGCAAGTTATCACCAACCCTTTTTGGTCGTCTCGTTTAAGTGATTCACATAAAGTTGATATCACTGTATACTCTGTCCCACACCAACAGCATCTCAACTAGTGCTCAGATCACAGTTGAAATTTAGCTGACTAATGCTCATGTTTCAAAAAATATGAAGCCTTTAATGCTCATCCACTTCACTATGCAGAACAGCCTCAATGTTTTTCTCTGAGCTGGTTTGAGAATGTCAATTGATGTGTCTGCCTGATCTGAGATACAAGAAACTCCTTATAATGATATGAGCCTGAAATGGTTTACTGTATGCTCTGTGCATATGAACTCAGAATCTCATGTCTCGTTCTTTGCAATTTCTTGGCACAAGAATTTGTGTGGATATCTTAGGAAAATCACAAAGAAAGTAAAATATGTAAAAATTGGATAATAAATAAATAAAATAAAGAGAGGAGAAAAGAGTCCTGGAAGAGAAGGATAGAAACATGGAGGAGAGGGAGTGACACGAGACAACTAACCACTTGCTCTAAAAGCTCGAACTGATAGAGCATGGCTAATCAATCCCTTTATCTCATAGCCCAGCTAGGCCAGGCCCTCGGCCAAACCCTCCTTCATGGGCCCCACCTCACAGGGATCGCCCCACCTCGAGTAGAGCTGCAGACGAGCCAAGCTAGCTCGAAAAGCTCGGCTTGGCTTGGCTCGTAGGCCAGTTCGATCAAGCTCAAGCTCGATTTAGGAAGCTCGTTTGAAAATGAGCCAAGCTCAAGCACGAGGGAGCTTGGCTCGGCTTGGCTCAAAGCTCGAATAAAGCTCGACTCGGCTTGAGCTTATATATATATATATATATATAATATATATATATATATATATATATATATATATATATATATATATATATATATATATTATACTATATATACTATAAACCCTAACCCTACCCGAGACCCCACCCGACCCTTTTTTTTTCCTTTTTTTTTCACTCCCAAATCCCACCCGTCCCCACCCAGCCTGGCTGCCCCTCTCCCTCTTTCCCTCGCTCATTCTTCAAATCTCTCTCTCTCTCTCTCTCTCTCTCTCTCTCTCTCTCTCTCTCTCTCTATCTATCTATCTCTATTCTAGCTTCCTCCCCGTTCTAGCTTCCTCCCCTCACCGCACCCGGTAACAAACGCCTGGCAACGAACGCTCGAGCATCCACCACTACTAGGTAGGTCTTTATGTTTTTTTTCTTCTTCTTATTTTTTATTTATTTTGTTTGAAATAGAAAATACCCTATTTTTGGAGGTTTTTTAGGTCGAAAGATTGGGGTCGGGTCAGCTGGTTCGGTCAAGTCAGTGGGTTGGGTCCGTTGGGGTCTTTGGCTGCTCTATAAAAAAGAAGAAAAAAAAAGAAAGAAAAAAAGACAAAGCTCGGCTTGGCTCGATAGAGCTCAATCGGCTCGACCAGCAAGCCAAGCTTAAGCGGCTGTTTTGAGCTCGATGCTCAAGCCAAGCTAAGCTCAAGCTCGGTGGGCCACTGATCAAGCCAAGCTCAAGCTTTGTCTCGGCTCGTGTGCAGCTCTAACCTCGAGTGTGTGTTGAAGTCCCTTGATATACATTGATACAGCCATCCTCTAATAGCTCGAGCTTTTAAAGAAAGTGGTGATTTGACATGGTATCAGAGCGGAAGGTCTCGTGTTCAAATCACGGACGTAGCAAATATGCCACCGGTAATATATTCTTCCACGGGGGGCCGTTTATGGTGTGAGTTGTGATTATCCCTCCACCTAGGTGTGAGCTATGAGTGTCCCTCCACCTTTGCCCTAATATGTTCCCGTACAGAGTTCTGCCCCGCACGTGCGGGGGAGTGTTGAAGCCCCTTGATATACATTGATACGCCATCCTCTAATAGCTCGAGCTTTTAGAGAAAGTGGTGATTTGACATTGTGCCCCTGCCTCATACAGGCTGCCCCACTCGAGCCGAAAATGCACTTGCATTAGGGGGGAGTGTCCATTTGTCTCCTTTTGCGAAAGGAAAATATAGCTGTATATCAATACTGATAGTCATTTTCATCATCATCCTCTCAGCCTTATCCCAACTAACTGGGATTGACTGCACGTATGCGATTCCACCATTTCACTCTATCATATCAATAATGACAGTTCTTTGAAAATATGGCAATGTGTTCTTGATATATTTATTTTTGAAGAGGATCATGATCTTCTAGAAAAATGGCATTTTTCACATCGGCCACTTGTGTTTAGCAAGGTAGAAAATGTAAATGATATTAAAGGCTTTTAAACTCTTTAAACATCTCTGCATGGGCTTCGAAAACCAATTCCAGAGCCTAGGTGTAAAGACGAAGGTTGACATCCACTGGGAAGATGATAGAAAACTGTTGGGAGAAACACAGATGATACCGATTATGATTATGCTCGTGCTGCTCTTAGAGAAATGGTGACATTTGCTGCATTGGTCGCTTCTTTTTATTAAGTTTAGACTATGTTAAAGACATTAAAAGGCCACAAAATAGGCTGGTGTATTCTGCAAGTTGGAGATGGGATGACCAAACTAAAGTTGAATCCGGATGACCTTTCCAGTAATGCCATGCATCTCAAAGGAAAGGAATGATGGGATTTCAAAAGAAAAGTGCTTCTTTATGAGCTGGTAATGGAAAGAATAAAGAATTTTATCAATTGGAGCATGGTTATGATATAATTATAGGACATAAAAGTTGGAATGGTTAAGAAATTGACTGCTGTTATTGCTAAGTTAAATGCCTTGTTTGCTCTTCGACAAAGGCCCCACATTCCTTTCCTCAGGGGAATGCACCCTTTAGTTGGTAGGTCCTTTTGCCTAATGTGGCTGCCTTATAATGGCCCTCAGGCCTTTTTTTTATTATTATTAATAAAGCTTTTTAAACCAATATAAAAAGAAAAAAAGAAAAGGAAAAAAAAAGAAAAAAGAGGCGTCTGGTGGCTGAAAGGGGGGAGCATGAGGTGAAGCTGCTATCCATATGGATGAAGCCTCCAATGGGTCCATTGAGCTCAATTTCAATGAATGTTCCAAACGGAAACCAAGGCCTTTGGGTATAAGCAGCATCTTTAGAATTGAAAAATGAGACATCAAAGTAGCATGCTCAAGCGTGACAAGTAAATACTCTAGTAAAGCAGCAGCAATAGCTCCTCTAGAGGGCTTCAGGATCTTTTTCCTCATTCATTTTAGGATATATTATCGGTATGAGATTCCAAATGTTAGCTTTATAGTTGACGAGTTTGTAGATTTTGCTACCTTGATGTCTGTGTCATGTGTTAAGAGTGGCGAGTGCCTCAACAGACTCTCTTGCTAAGGATGGTATGTTGAGTATGCTAATTTGTATTGAGTCTCTTCCTTCCCCATAATCAGATCTTTGTATCTTTTCTCGTAATAAACTCCGTACTCAAAACAGCAAAAGAAGAAATTCAGACAATGACGAAGGGACTAAACTACCCAGTTCTGGAGGAAATTAAAAAAAAAAAGTGGTCTAACTATCCCTTTCTTCTGGTACTCAATGGAAGAAAATGTATTTGTCCTCAAAGACACCACACAGCAGCCAGCAATCCAGTGTAACCATAAAAGGTGGGTGCTGAGAGTGCCACGAGCCTTAACAGCTCAAACTGCATCTGCTACTGAGGTGTGATGCCAAAAGTGCATTCTGGCACGTATTTTCCAAATTTAATCAAATAGGTGGCAATTCACTTTTAATTTTTTTCTTTTCTTTTTTTTTTTTTTTTGGGGGGGGGGGGGGGTGGACATTTTGTTCTTCTACTTGCCAGAATATGCTTTAAACCATTAAAAGAAATGGCCATCAGAGGCAACAATGTTAATCTCTCTCATGTTTGCTATATGCTGTACCTGTGCAGGGCCCTGGCAGGTGATGCTCAAACAAGCTGATGGTTCCTATGTTTGTGTAGCTGAAAGTGCAACTCGTTTCACGTTGGGAGAGGTACTCCAATTAGCTAATCCAATCTCATCGTTTTTTTTTTTTCCCTAACCTGTTTTGATTTCTATTGATCATGGCATGCATGTATCTAGACAAAGGAAGAACTGCTTGCGGGTTCTTGGATTGCAAGAGGAACAAGGAAGTTCCCTGGAATTTCTCAGAAGAGGCTACAAGGTTCTAACCCTGATAATTTTTTCTTTGAGTTGCTTACATATTTTTATGCTTAATGGGTGTTTTCAGAGGCTTTCAAGTTTTTCCTGACTGTATCTCGTGGCAAGGTATAATAACAAAGAACAGAATTATACCTAACTTTTATTATGCTTTCTGGTCATGTCCATCCATCCATTCATCTATCTATATCTCTGTCTATATGCATGTGATTTGGGACAGGCTAAGGGGGTAGTCGAAAATTTAGGTTATGGATTAGATGGGTTAAAGGAACTAACCAAACAAGAGTCAAGAGATTTATGTGGAGGTTGATAGACCAGAAAGTCATATATTAAAAAAAAGGACAAGAATAAGAAATAAGAGGATAATGGACCGAGTCACATAGACCTCTCATTTTAGTCTTCAGAGTCTCACCTTAGACCTCTAATTCAATATTGGAGCCCCACCAATCAACTAGAAATGTCTCACTTCTGAAAGGTGTTGATGGAGTCACACCACCAAGGAAGCAATCAAGCACTAGAAATTTTTGTTTTCATTCATTCATGCTCGAAAGAGAACTAGTACATAGCTTATTATAGAGGAGGAAACTTGCTAAAGAAGCTATTATTATAGAAGAGAATACTTGCTGAAGAAGCTATATACAATTAATAGTTAACCTAAGAAATTTACTACTTTATATTTCCTATTTGGTTTTCTTCCTATACAGCTTAGTTTCTGAAGATTTCCAACAGAAGAAAGAAAGAGGAGTTTTGAGAGAGAGAAGAAGAGAGGTTAAGTCCCAAAACCTAATCCTCCGAGTTTTATTATAATAGGGCTTATTTGCCTTTTATAACTTACTACCTTAGAGAAGAAGAAATAACATAAAACCCCTTATGTTTCAACACTCCCCCTCAAGTTGGTGCGTGAATATCTATCATGCCCAACTTGCCAGAAATCTCATGAAGAGTAGTGGAATTTAGAGCCTTTGTAAATATATCTGCCAACTGATCTAAAGAGCGAATGAAGGGTGTGGAAAGTTCTCCTGAAGCAATCTTCTCTCGAACGAAATGAATATCAACCTCAATATGTTTAGTCCTCTCATGAAAAACTGAGTCTGAAGCGATATGAATGGCTGCTTGGTTGTCACAATAGAGAGGAATGGTTGAGTCATAGAATAAACCTGACTCTTTCATAATAGACTTTAACCAAAGTAGTTCGCATGTCCCATGAGCAATAACTCTGTACTCTGCCTCTGCACTTGACCTAGAAACCACAGGTTGTTTCTTACTTCTCCAAGTCACCAAATTTCCTGTCACGCCCCGAAATTCGCAACCCGAGTACAATAACCCAAAGCCCGAGTTCCAGGGTGTGAATTTAAAATTCGAGCATAGATTCCTTGAAATTCCATTCCACACATCGTATAACTAAAATAAATCCCAAATATAATGCTTCTTTTCCACTAATACCTTATTACATTGAATTTTACAAGATAAAATAAATAAATACAATTAGCGTTTGTGTAACACGTGACCATCTGAATACTCTGCTCTGTCTACGTCTTTTCCTTCCTGAGAACCTGCAAGAACTGTGGTGATTTTGGTGAGCTAAAAGCCCAGTGAGGTCATTTCCATCATAGGTAATATTCCAATTAATAAAAGATAGAACGAAAATCATCAACGGATAGAATTGTATGAAATATACGAGAATAAGGTTGTGATTAATATACCGATGTTTTATTATGAATGGAATATGATGTCATGTATGTCATGATACGTGTGAGAGCAACAAACGTCTAGGAACTTGTTGCCACTGAACATTAGGAACCTGTCGCAAATCAACCATGCTCACCTAACCGGTACAATGAGGCGGCAAATCAACCATGCACGCCAGTGGGCAAATCAACCATGCACCACTGATCCAACCGAGCAAATCAACCATGCTCAATAAGTGAAACGACCAGAACTCGCTGCTACTGAACATTAGGAACCTGTCGCAAATCAACCATGCTCACCTAACCGGTACAGCGAGGCGGCAAATCAACCATGCACGCCAGGAGTCAAATCAACCATGCTCCTGTTCTGTCTCAGTGTATAAATGTATGTATATGTCATGAGTTATGGAAGCATTCTTCAAGCATACAATGCATATCAACTCAATTCCAATCACGCCATGCATGTGTTATCTTCAATTCAGATAATTCTTTATTTAATTTTGTTTATTGTTGATCGAGGGATTTTGAGAAGATCATTGCGTAAGGTTTAGTATGTTAACATGCTAACATTGTTTCAAGAGTTATGGATTGTACACTGTCGAACCCTAAGTTGTTGTTTATCGGGAAGTTTGAAAATGATGACACGGGGAATCTTGAGAATACTACATGTATTTAGTGCTGTATGTTAGTTACGTCATATATAGCAAATCCTAAATCGAATTGTCATAGAATTCTAACATGTGCATTGAAACGGAAAACTTGAGAAGATTAATTAAATAAGAACAGGATAATTAGCGATGAGCTTCTATGGATATAGAGATAGGACATGGACAGATCCCTTACCTAGGATTCCATGATACGAAAGAATGTATAAAAATATACCTAAATTCCTAACTAGAGAAGAAGTCTTTTTAAATTGAACGCAGACAAGGAAGAAGACTAAAGGATATTAACAGAGAAGGTTACGTGAGATGAATCACTCACAGATATGATGAACTATAGGCTCCACACAAGCCCAAACTAGCATCTGAGTTGGTTCAGCGAGTCGCTCAACGAGTTGACTCAGATTGGAATAGAGAACGACTTCCTGCTTCTTCCTTCTTTCTTTCTCCTCTTTCTTCTTTCTTTCTTCTTCTCTGTTTCTTGCTGACTGGGGTGCGGTCCCCGCAGCAACAGCAATAACAGCTCAGCCACCCCCCCCCCCCCCCCCCCCCCCCTCTCTCTCTCTCACCGTTTCTCTGTCTCTCTCTCGTTTCTTCTCTTCTTCTTCTTTTTCCTTCTTCCTTTATTTCTCTTTCTTCTTTTCTTCCTCTTTTCCTTCTTCTCCTCTTTCTTCCTTGCTGCCCCAGCAAGAGGAACAACAGTAGCAACGGCGGCAACAGCAGCAACAGCGGCAACAGCGGCAACCGCAGCCACCCACTCTCTCTCTCTACTCTCACACTTCCTCTCCCTATCCGAACGGCCCACACCTCCTACCAGATCACTCTCTCCCTCACTCCCTCTGACGTGTGCTGAAGAGCAGAAGAAGACGAAGATGGCTTATATAGCCGAGTACGGAGAAAACACGGTCGCGGTGCAACCGGCCGGTTTGAGCTTCCGTTTCCAAGAGAAACTTGGACTCTCTTTTCTTGCTACCTACGCCACATGGGGATCGTTGAAAGGATACGTGGGGTCCACACGACTCTAGCGAAGCAAGTCTTCGTCGTCCATGCAAGGTACGGACTTGGATCTTGCCAAATCTCG
Organism: Liriodendron chinense; assembly: GCA_003013855.2. Lineage (NCBI taxonomy): Eukaryota > Viridiplantae > Streptophyta > Magnoliopsida > Magnoliales > Magnoliaceae > Liriodendron > Liriodendron chinense. Next base: position 9,088,029 of record ML058446.1, read on the forward strand.
GTTTAAACGGTGAGGTGAAGAGAGCCTGTTGCTCGACTGTTGGAAAGGGAACTCACGAGGATTGTTATCGCCGACGAGACACATCAGATGGACGATTTGGATGTGTGATGTGGGGTCCACAGATGGACGGTGTGGATCGCCAGTTGGGTCAGGCGACGCAGCTGCTGCGGACGCTGTAACAGCGTCCGCAGGAGACGCGTTCTCTGGTTTTTTTTTTTTTTTTTTTTTTTTATTACGTGCGTTGCACGTATAGGACGTGCATACGCAGTCCTTATCAGTGGGGTCCACCCGAGACGGTCCAGCAACGGACGGCCTGGATGAAACAGCGGACGACGTCCGCTCGCAGCAGCTGCTGTGAATGAATAACGAAGAAGAAGAAGGATTTTCTTCCAACGCGCGGTCAACGCGGGTTGACCGTGCATTTGTGGTGCACGCGATGTACGTGGGTCCCACCCTGATGTATATGCCAAATCCATTCCAATAAGTAGGTAGGCCACATGATTTTAGGCTATAACCCCAACAATGAGACATTTCTGAAATTAGATGGCCCACTTATGGCCCGATTTCTGATTAGGGCGTTTGTAGGATGATCGGAGGGTTGAAATTTGACATGTATGGTTGGATCGTACCCTAGAACTAGTATACTGAGTTTTGCACGAGAATGATCGCCAGAAATCATGATACTTGAAGATATCATGTAACTTAAGTTTAATTAATGACATCTTTTCTTAATTATTGTAAATCTATGTAAAATCTGACATTTCCATGCTGTTCTAGTGTTCATGTTGGGCAATTCCAATAAAGGGACCCTACTATAATTCCTTACGGATTGGTTAATATTAATTTATCAATATTAAAGTTATTTAATTTATTAAATACTTAACTAACCTATAATTTAAGTTATTCTAAAATCCTAGGGTGTTACCAACACACCCGAGCAGATTCGTAGGGTCGAGAACTCGTTGGTTTAAGCATATGTCCTGTGACGGACACGATGTACGAATCAGATTTATAGACAAACATGTGTACAGGACAATGTACGGCGGTTCACATTGATCGCGAGATTCGAAATCATAATGGAAGGTTAGATCTTCCGGTCTAGTAATGATAGATCCCTCTAACGGTCAATTTGTTGACTTGGTTAAGTATACTGAGTTTTCAAAGGCCTTAAAAGTGTTGGAACGCGTATCAAAGTTCATACGTGTGTGTATGCGAGTGAACAACACGGCCTAGAATTCAAGTTCTAACGTCGGAACATGCACTCATGTACTTACTCGTGCGTTCAAATTTTCGGGGCATTACATTTCCTCCCACAGAAGTACAATATCCAGACGTAGATTTTCTATCTGTAGAGCAACTTGCCCAATCGGCATCTGAGAAACCACATATATTCACATGCCCATGATTCTTGTACAAAATTCATCGACCTGAACACATCTTTAAGTATCTTAGGATATGATGAACCGCCTCCAAGTGAGGCTTCCTGGGAGAATGCATGTATCAACTCACAATACTCACTGCTTGAGTAATATCTGGCCTTGTGATTGTCAAATAAATCAATTTCCCAACTAGTTTCTGATACATGCCAGTGTTTTCAAGCTTGTCACCTATGTCTGCATGCAGTGAGTGTTTCTGCTCCATAGGGGAAGGTGCAGGTCGAGAACCCAACTTTTTTGTCTCCTTGAGAAGATCAAGGGTATATTTTCTCTGAGAAATAAAGATGCCCTTTGATGAGCGGGCTACCTCAATTCTCAGAAAATATCGCAGACAACCCAAGTCCTTCATTTCAAACTCCTTGCTTAGTTGATGTTTGGTTTGTTGGATGAATTGCAAGTCATCACCAGTGAGGACAATTTCGTTCACATACACAAGCAGAATAGTTCTTCCCTCTGGGTGTGAATGAATGAACTCTGTATGATCTGTTTGGCAGCACTTGAACCCAAAGGAGAGAACTACAGAACTAAATTGCAAACCAAGCTCTGGGAGACTATTTTAAACCATATAAAGCCTTTTTCAGCGTACACACCTTTCCTGACTCCCCCTTAAGCTGAAAACCAGGGGGAAGGTTCATGTACACCTCCTCAGTCAGATCACCATTTAGAAAAGCATTCTTAACATTCAATTGGAACAGAGGCCAATCCAGGTTAGCCGCTAGAGAAAGGATGAGACGAACAGAATTGAGTTTTGCCACAGGAGAAAAAGTCTCAGTATAATCAACTCCGAAAAGTTGAGCGTAGCCCTTAGCCACCAGTCAAGCTTTATATCTTTCTACAGTACCATCTGCATGATATTTGATGGAGAAGACCCATTTACAACCAACTGTGTTCTTCCCAGGAGGTAGAGAGATAACATCCCTTGTACCACTCTTGTGTAGAGCTTCCATCTCGGCTTCCATAGCTTGTTTCCAAGCAGGTACTGCCAAAGCATCATGAACAAATCTAGGAATAATATGAGAAGATATAGCTGCTAAGAAGGAACAATATGATGGTGACAGGGACTCATAACACAAAAATTTTGATATAGGATGCGAAACTGAATGATGACTATGAGTGCGAGTTGCAACAGGAGAGGAAGAGGTACCTGAGGTTAGAGTCAGATCCATTGCCACGGATTGAACTTGAGTTGGTCTTACCGCTGACGAACATAGGTAATGAGTTTTTTTGGTTTACTAGTAGCCGGCGAAGTAACCAATGCAGGTAATGGAAGAGTAGGTGAGGAAGAGCCAAGTTCGACATTAGCACTGTAGAAAGCACGATTCTCAAGAAAGGTGACATCCATGGAAACATAAAGCTTCCTGCATGTGGGATCATAACACCTATACCCCTAATGTTGCATTGAATATCTAATGAAGATACATTTAATTGCTCTGCAGTCAAGTTTGTCTCTGGAAGGACTAGAGTTATGGACAAAACAAACACACTCAAACACACGAGGGATAATATGGAATAATGGTGAGGATGGAACCGGGATGTGCATTGGGATTTTCCCTTGAAGGACACGGGTTGGAAACCGATTAATCAAGAAACAAGCCGTCAGAACTGCGGCTGACCAATATAACTTGGGAACATCCATCCCTAGTAATAGAGAAAGTGTAACTTCTAATAAATGGCGATTCTTTCGCTCGAAAACCTCATTTTGTTGAGGAGTATACACGCAGAAAAGTTGATGAATAATGCTATTATCTTGGAGATAGTTTGTAAATAACTTGGATGAATATTCCCCTCCATTGTCAGACCGCAAGGTCTGAATGGAACAACCATATTGATTTGTCACCAGCTTGTCAAATGTTTGAAACAATTAGAATAATTCATCACGTCGACGCATAAGATATATCCATGTTACTTGTGAGAAATCATCAATAAAAGTAACAAAATATTTGAACCCATCAAACGAGGCTACAGAACTAGGTCCCCATATGTCAGAATGGACAAGTTCAAATGCTTTAGTACTTTTATGTTCAACCACAGGGAATGAATTACGAATGTGTTTGCTAACTTGACACACTTCACAACCAATAATATCATCGCTTTTATTTAAATTTGAAATAATCAAGTTCAAGACACGACTTGGAACATGGCCTAATCGAGCATGCCACAAGCTTACAAACTCATTATTTGAAGCAGTAATTGGAGCAGTAGTATCAATAGAAAGATAAGAGCCACTACTACTATTAGTAAATGCCATCAATAACTCCCCTTGTTGTAGAAAGTAAAGACCATCTCGTTCAAATCTCATACCAATAATCCTCCTCGTACTCAAGTCCTGAAACATACAAGATTTGGGAGAGAAAGTTATACTGCAATTCAGAGCACGGGTGAGACTACTAACAGAAATTAAATTCACATGAAATTTTGGAATATGTAGGACATTTGGGAGAGTAAGAGATGATGATATACGAACAGAACCAATAGATTGTACAGGAGTGGTGCTACCATTAGCAAGACGAACAAACCAAGAACAGGATGTAAAGTAGAAGATGTAAGGAAGTGACGCATACCAGTCATATAATCAGAAGCCCCAGAATCGATGATCCAAGTAGATGGGGCTAAAGAGGCATGCAAGGCAGTACCTGTGGTTGTAGCGAAGGAAGTGGATGAGAGCTGTAGATCAGAGGAAGACATAGTGGATGTAGAAGGCTGCAGTGATCTTAGGAGTTCCATAACTTCTACTCTGATCATCAATGTAGACTCAGAAGGAGAAGTATGAGGGATTCTGACATTATCCATAGGTTGTTCCTCAACATCTATTGTGGCAGCATGTGCTGAGGGATAGCCATGTATCTTGAAGCATCGTTCCACTGAATGCCCTGAGCGGTTGCAGTGAGTACAGAAGTAACGTGAACCTCCACGTCCACAACCTCGACCACGAACTGAGGAACTACTACGTGAATCAAAACGGTCACCCCTTCCATTAGGTGAAGCAGTGGAAGATGTAAAAGCTGCTCGCTCTTGTGCAGGAGATGATAAAGTAGTAGGCATGGTCATCACTTGACGACGACTCTCCTCGGTATGAACAATGGAGTAAACTATCTCAAGCGATGGAAATGGGATCATAGCAACCAGCTGGGTAAGAAGGGACTCCTAGTCTGCATTTAGTCCAGCGAGAAATTTGTAAGTTTTGGCTTTGTCTTCACGTTTGTGCACTATTTCAGCACTGCTACTATCCGGTAGTTCACTTAATGGCTGCAAATAACTCAACTCTCCCCATCTGCTCTGTAAGGCCCCAAAGTATTCAGTGACTGACATATTAGTTTGAGCTAGTGAGTAAAGTTCTGTTGTCAACTAAAACATGCGAGGTTCATTTGAGGTCGTTCCATATGATTTTTGGAGTGCAATCCATAAAGCTGCGGCACTTTCATAAAAGAAATAAGTAGATGCAACATGTTGTTCCATAGAATTTAATAACCAGCCCATAACAATGGCGTTTGCAGACTCCCATGCATCAACTTTTGTGGAATCTGTAGGTTTCTTGTTGGCACCTGTTAGATATCCGAATTTTTCTTTTCCAACAACATACGTTCGGACTGCTTGGGACCACAATAGAAAAATTTTTCCATTGAATTTGGTAGAAGTAATAGAGAGTAGGCCCTCAGAAGATTTCGAATCCATAGTTGCAGCAATCTCAAGAAAAAAATAAATAAATACTCAATACCAGGTGGCCGAAAAAGCTCCAATCATCCCGAATGGCTTCGAATAGGCTCCATTGTAAACAAATAGCCATCTGGAGACCCATGAATATCAACTTCAACATCAGATTGTCAATCTGGCAGCCCTGGCGGCGTCAAATCTGCACTCCAACGACCCTCGGGTTAAATCTAGCTTCCAGCGGCCCTGCCGACGTCACATCTACAGTCCGACGGCCCTAAGGTGGTCGGATCTGGCTTTCGACGCACCTGCTGGCGTTAGATCTGAGGTCCGACGGCCCTAGGGTGGTCGGATCTGGCTTCCAGCGCACTTGCCGGCGTCAGATCTGAGGTCCGACGGCCCTAGGGTGGTTGGTTTTGGCTTCCGGCGTCAGAGCAGTGGTCCAACAGCCCTAGTGGCGTCGGATCTAGCTTCCGGCGTACCTGTCAGCTTCAGGACAGTGGTTCGACGGCCTTAGTGGCGTCGGTTCTGGCTTCTGGTGGCGTCGGAACGTGGGTCCGGTGAGCCTGCCGGCGTCGGATCACAGATCCGATGCCCTCATTTGCCTGGTGGAGCTCCTATATGGTGTGGCTATGAGACAGACGGTCTGGTGGAGAAGTTGGTGTGGTGCGGCTGGAAGAAGGGGCACCTTCGGTGGGGTTCACGAGATCTAGGGGCACCTTCTTGGCTCTGATACCATAAAGATTTCCAACAGAAGAAAGAAAGATGAGTTTTGAGAAAGAGAAGAAGAGAGATTAGGTCCCAAAACCTAGTCCTCCAAGTTTTATTATAATAGGGTTTATTTGCCTTTTACAACTTACTGCCTTAGAGAAGAGGAAATAACATAAAACCCCTTATGTTTCAACAGTTTCCAATGCCACTTTGTTCTTGGAAAACCACCTTCATAAGTTCCTGACGCAAGACATTCGACCAACTCACCAAAAGCTCCAGAGTTGATAGGGGAGGCACGGAATATCCTTTTATCTCAAAGCCCAGGCTAGGCCAGGCCCCGGTCGAACCCTCCTACGTGGGCCCCAAGTCGCATGGGTTGAATCACACGAGCCACCCGAGTCGCACAGGTGGGGCCTGAGTTGCACGGGCGACCCACCCCACACAAGCCACCCACCCTGAGTGTGCCCCCAAGTCGCACGGGCCGCCCCACTCAAGCCTAAACCGTGAAAAATGCCCCTTCATTAGTTTCCATGCATTTCAACTTTCTCAAACCAACACCCTCTTTAATATCTTGGGTATCTTATAGTTCACAAGCACTTGGGGTTACATGCAAGTTATGGGTATGAGCTTGGGTGTCTTATAGTTCACAAGCACTTGAGGGTACATGCAAGTTATGGGCATGGGCTTGGGTATAGGTCTAGGCTTGGCTCTTGGTATGGGCATTGGCATTGTTCTTGGGTTAGGCCTGATCTTGGGCTTGGACCCATAGCTATCAAATCCCCTAGGTTGAAGGACTCGGCTTTGTTGAGTTCAAAGCTTAATATGTCTCATAGAGATACAGGTTAAGTCACTAGAAATCAGCTATTGAGATCCAGGTGCAATCTGACAACAGGTCACCCTTTTCCATTTGACCAGGAATTTATGATATCTATCGTGTTGTGTAGAAACTAACTGGTCATCCAGCATATGTGAACTGGTACATGTCATCAAAGCTCCATGTGCAGGTGGCAGCAATTTCCCGTTGAATTTCCACAAAAAGACCAGCTTTTTATCTTTCCGCCTTTTGCTCTTCACTTTTCCAAACCTGTTTGTAAATGGTTTAACTCTTGAAACTTGGTATACTTTTCAACGAACTCGGTGCCTAGTTTGAGAAGAAACAACTATGTAGAGGTGTATTTCATAGTCCACTGGTAGAAAGTGTTCCCTCATCTTGACTATCATCTCATCCCAGTGGTCTGCTCTAAAGGATTGGTCCTCCGCATAGTGCCACCTTAAACGCATTGGATCCTTCAATTTTTCTTTCATGGATTAAATCTTGTTCTCCACCTGCATCAACTACCAGTTAACAATAATCATCCATTTACACCAACCAAACAAGGCTATCAAATTCAATTTTCCATTAAAATCAGCGTAGATGCAAACTCTTTGTAACATTGTCAAAGGAGTTGGATGGCTCGAATCTCCCTTGATTGAGGATCCTTTGGAAGCCCTCTGTGGTAGCCTCGCATTAGGGTTGCCACGTGTCTCAAAATCCAAATTCCTCAGAGATGGGTCAGCTTATTGACTGGTCAACACTGGATTTTCTTCGCCTACAAGCTCTTCTTCATCACCTTCAACTCAATCATCCAGTACCACTAGATTTGCAGAAGAACAAGAGCTCTCCAACCGAGTGGAGATTCTCTGAACTTGGTAGTGACAATTTGGTCATCTATCACATCAACTCCATAATCCACTTGTCCCTTTGAATATTCAACATCTTGGGAGTGTATGATCTACAACCAAGAGTTGCCATAACATCCCAATCTTCTCGAAGATCCAAGATATTTGTGCTGATACCCAAAATTGATGCAGGACTTATGGCAAGGTTTAGGACTAATCAAACAAGAGTAAAGCATAGGGCTGGCAACGAGCGGCCCTGGGGTTAGTTCTGGCCCAGATTTTGAACTAATCGGCCTCCTAGGCCCAACCCATTGCCAGCCATAGTGAAGAGAGACTTACATGGTTGTCTATATATAAGAAAGTTAAAGAAAAGCCAAGAACAAGGAAGATGACAAAGGACTGACTCACACAGCTTGAATCATAATCTCCAAAATCTGAGGACACTTGCTAATGAAGCTGCATAGAATTAGTAGTGAATGTAGGAAATATATTGTTTCATATTTCTTATGTAATCACTTTATCTTCCTATGAAACTTAGCATCTCTCTAATGGAGCAGGCCCCACATTTTCACCTTTCTCAAGCAACACCTCCTTCCCATTTGTAATGCTTTTTCTCTTTTCAATTGGCAACTTTTAATGCATTGTGATGCTGGATTTATGGTTGTATGGACCCTCTTATTTGAGCATGAACTGATATCATTAAGAGTCGAGACGTTCTTTTGCTGTTTTTGCATTTAGCATGAACTGGTTTCATTAGAGTTTTGAGAGACGTGCTTTTTCTTTTTTGGCATTTTAGTGACCATCCATCCGTTGATCTGTAGTCTAGATTGTTCGTTAGTTTAAGCTTCTCCAAAGTCCTTTTTTACTACACAATATCTGAGGTCTTGGTCATTGTGCTGTTTTTATCATACTCTTTTAATAGTTTTAAAGATTTGCTTTTAGACCAGTATTCCACAATGCCTATAAACAGATATTTCCATGTTCTTTCTTTATGTGCCTTTGGAAACATTAGTATCAGCACAAGTTATTCATTTAGGATTGAATATGAAAATGTAGAGCTTTGCTAAGCCTACAGGTGTGTTATAATGCTCATGCACATGACACACATGTGCCAGCATGGCATGATAGGTCCAAGCTCCTATCCATCCTTTAGAAGGGACCACCATATTGATGGCCTAGCCCAAGAATCAGGTTGATCCACTGGCAGGTGGGCCACGGGTTGCAAAACAAATCTATGGCTCTGAAAAACTTGGACGTAGAGGGTCCGCATGCTGAGTGTACCGGATTTATTTTTGCGAAAACATGTAAAAGGTCAGACCACCATGATGGATGGATTGGATCTCGCACCTATGTGCCACACTGGATGTAGAAGGTCAGACCACCCTGATGGATGGATTGGATCTCATACCTATGTGCCATGCTGGATGTAAAAGGTCAGACAACCCTGATGAATGGATTGGATCTCCCACCTATGTGTCATGCTGGATGTAAAAGGTCAGACCGCCCTGATGGATGGATTGGATCTCACACCTATGTGCCATGCTGGCACATGTGTGGCGTGTACAAGAGCTTCTATTGTGCACTCATGTGCTCTTAGCAAAGCTCTGAACATGTACTCGGGGACATCTATTCAGCTCCAATATGTTGTGCCAGAAGTTTAAGATCTACAGAAAAAATAAATAAATAAACACTATAACAACAATAATAATAATGAGCACTCCCACCAAAATTGGGATTACATGGAAATTCCAAGGTTCCCTGTCCAAACAGAGCCCAAAAAACTGGTTAGCTCCGCCAAAGGTAGCCAGCTAGGCTGATGAGTCTATTTAATTTTTCTTTCTTCTTTTTTAAGCTTAGGGTGCGTTTGGTTGCACCAAATATCATGAAATTTAATGATTAATCAGTCTTATTTGGTGCAATATTTCGTGATAGTTCATGAAATTTGGTACAACCAAGCACACCCTTCAATCAAATATAAACCTTCACTCAGGTGCGTTTGGTTGCACCAAAATTGGTATATTTGAAGGTTTAATCAAATATAAACCTTCACATGTGCACGTCTGTGTGTGTGTGTGTGTGTGTGTGTGTGTGTGTGTTTACCTGCAAACCAATGCTGCCCAATGGCCAGTTTTCAATTAATGATTAGTGCAGCTTAAAAATCCCATGCAGTTAACATTGTTTGTTGTTACCGCAGACTGCTACATGGTGGGAAGAAGATGTCGATTTAGAGACATCTTCTGCATGGCGAAGTTAAGCAACAATGATTGGCCTTTCTTAAACGAGAGCAACATGAAGAGGAAGCAGGCATCAATGAGACCCACAACTTTCCAAGAGAACAGAGAGGCTTGATCAAACAAGCCCTAAAATATTACCAGGGCACAGAGCGCATTTTCATCCTTCATCTGTTTTCTTTCTATGTATTAGTCATCATCTTACCTTGATTGTTCTCTGCAATGACCATTTAATTCTTTTCCTTTCCTATTCATGTAAGAGAAGACGTGGAAATGGAAATGAGAATTTGAAGCTTTGACAAGACATTCATGGAGTTTGTATGATGCAACCAAATGATCAAATTAGCCGATTGATCAAAGATCTGAAGAATTGGACATGTATTATTGTCTTAATTGATCATATGGAGTAGATCCATGGTCTGATGATAAATCTGATGAGAAAAAACAGTCAGATTGCCCGTTGGGGGGCTGAGGAATCAATCAGATGGATCTCACTGTTCATAGTATTTGTCATCTTTAGCGTAAGATTTATATATAGAATTTTAATCATTTCCAATTTGTATGCTTGTCACTCTTTCGGTGGCCACTTTTGGGTCACCAAACGATGTCAAATGACATGAGATTGGTCCCATTTGTATCCCTATATATCAACTTTCTATTTCTTTATCTTCTTCTTCTTCTTCTTCTTCTTCTTTTTTATTGGAGAAAGATGGTGTGAAGCATTACGATGATATCTGAAATTAAAAAAAAAAAAAAAAATCAATAATTCAATTCTGCTGAACATCCGTCACGAACCAGAAGTCCCAAAGACCTGCGAAAGAGACCTTCAGTATGTACTCTGTTCGTTTGAAGATCCAATTTGCCTACATTTTATGTGGGCAGCCTAACTGTGACATTCGATATCAATGAATGCAGCTTGGAAAGTTGGTAGGTATTCTCTTTTGACTCCCCGGCATGCCATGTTCACGTCAGCACCAGTTTCAATAAATTCAGATCAACTGCATGCAAACTGTTTGGTATTCTCTTTTAAGAACAATGTTGGCTACGCTCTGTTTGTTTATGGGACAGGTGCAGACCACATGGTCTGCATTTATATCCTTGTGCAGCCCATAAGTGCGGTATGCCAGTATTTAATTGGAACTAGAAAAGTCATGAAACTCAGGGTTGAATTGCAAAAGATAAAGGTGAACTGATGGGAGAACTTTAAAGAATGACAAGGCAGTATTTCCATTGGGAACTTCATTTAAATTTGATTGAGCAGATTTTTCACTGGAGAAATTGCCACAAGGTACATAGCTGGAACTGTTTTAGGGTTCAGCTGCTTATGCTTCAGGTAGCTGATCTCAGTTTGATCTCAGTTGTTGTCAGCCTCGGAACAATTGACCACCTGCATTGGCGTAATATCATTCTTCTTTCTTAGGATATCTCCTTCCAAGATTCCATTGAACTCCTTGCAAGATGCAGCCCAGCCTATAGGAGTCGCTTTTTTATTTTGGCAGAAACCACCTCTAAGTTAGAGGAAATGTTTTGGAAATTTTCTCTGGTTACTCTCCTTCCGAAGGCCACAAAGGATAGGTAAACCTGTTTCGAACCAGTGTGTTTAACTAGTCCTTGCCAAACCAAGCAGCTTATAGAACAGAGAAATTTGAAGATAAAAACAGTTCTCACAGTCATCAATATATTCATATGCTTAGACAGGGCACTTCTCGGCTCTTGGGGATTCGATGGCATTTATCTCATTGCAAGAAACATCTCAAGAACTCTTGCTGAATAACTTCCATTAGCTGATGCTGTTGCTATATGCAGCCACATGATTTGGGGGACATTCCGAATGTGACAACTACTGTGGGATCACTAACATTATGAGAAAGTTCATTGCCGCATGCACTTTATCTTTGTGACATGAACGTAGGTTCACTCCACGCACAGAAAAAGTATATCCTATGGAAAGACACCAAAACATAAGTTTCTTCCCACACAGTCACACAGACATGTTTGCATTTGTGGAACAAATGGTCATGCCTAATCAATTCTTCCAATGGTAAATTAACCAAGGTACATGAAAAGAAACATTCCTCTAGTACAAATTTTTGAATCAACAAATGCAAGTCCAAATGTTGGAGCCAACAAACAGAGTCTCCACTTTGAAAGAATGAAAATGAAAGAATACCATGGCTTCGCATAGGATGCTTGAAACAAGTACATGAATGGCAGCAAGTTAACAAGGACAATGCATAGTTTACAAATGCATCACGGCCATCGACTTTGTCATGCAAGAAGAAGCATCCACTTCATGTGCTAAATGCTTCCTTGAAATATGGCTCCACTTCAAGTTCGAATCAGACACATTGCATACGGTTACAAAGTCTAATACCTGACAGAATATCTTGAACATCTCGACTCCAAATATCCTACCTCCATCAGCTACAAATACAGCATTTGAGTCCATGGGGGCATCTGGATGCCTTGAGACCTCAGTCCAGGCCATAAATCTCAGATCTAGCTCCCAAAGCTTTCTTACAGCTTCCTCTCTCCAGCTTGTCTGTCCATCTCGCTCACACCATGAAACACAAAGCATGAACAGACGATGGTTGCAAGAAACAAGCTTTGGGTAGTACTCGCGAAGGCGGGGAGGGGAATGAGCAGTCTGAATTGCAACCCAAACACCCCTTTCTAGATTGTAGCCTGCAAGCTTGCCAGTCTCGGAGCAAACATAAAACATCCCGTTACAAACAGTGCCAGAACAAACGACACCGAAATCTTCAGGCAGTCTGGCGATGTCCATCCATCTGTTAGATACAGGATCATAAATTTCCGCAGAATCTAGAGGCTCGTCCCAGGATCCACGACCTCCTACAACAATCAGAAGCAACCTCTTACCAGCTTTTCCAACAGACTGATCATCTTCTTGTTTGAGGGACTTGCAAGGCTTTCTTCTGGATTCCGATGAAGCAGCCTCACTTTCATTTGACGCGTCTCTAAGTTGACGTCTTAGGGAAAACCTGTGTGGATCCTCATAAACATCCAATACGCCACTCACCCGCAACCTTGAAAAGCGTCGATCTTGCCGATCATGCGGAGATTGAAAGATCGAGCAGCCAGAAACAACTTCAAAAACTCCCAATACAGGCCCTGATCTTGCAGGCCTTCATTGATGCTACCTTGCGCCAACACCCATTTAAAGGGCTGAAAACCAGCACTCCTTTATGTGTCTTTACAGAACTCTTATCAAATCTTCCGAAGTTAGCCAAGCTAGAGCAACCGCCCACAACATAAACATCATTCCCGACACTTGCCACAGAGAAATGAAACCTACCCTTCAAAATATCAGCATCCATCCGATGCCAGCGATCGATCGCAACATCCAGTGCATGTATCTGCCCACTGCAATACCCATCTCTTACAAGGCCAAACAAAAACAGCCATGGGCTCTGGTACAATCCCTCGCGCCTTTTCTGCATGAAATGGGGCATGCTTGTCAAAGACCTCCATTTTTTGCAAACAAGGCGAGCATTCATGAGAGTTGTCAATGAAACCCTCACCAAACACAATTCCAGTACATCATCTGGAAGAGAGAACCGCACTTCATTGCTTGGTGCAGCCGGTTCGATCTCTTTCAGCTTTCTGCTATTCCTCCTCCAAAAGCAATCCACCCCTGCTTCTTCAATCCCCGGAATTGCACGATAGGCCATGCACTCTTCCCCGACATCTGGAAGAGAGAACAGCACTCCACTGCTTGGTGCAGCCGGTTCGATCTCTTTCAGCTTTCTGCTATTCCTCCTCCAAAAGCAATCCACCCTTGCTTCTTCAATCCCCGGAATTGCACGATAGGCCATGCACTCTTCCCCGACACTCGATTTCCTCCTCCCACTCCCATCTCCAAAGTCCTCGCACATTTCAGCCCCAACTTTACACCCGCCGCCTTTCCCAAACAGACCCAGACATCTGAAAGAGACCCTTCTCTCATTCTTCTCGTCTTCCTCATTCTTCTTTGACTTGAAGCTAATGCTTCTAATGAGCCGCTTCGACACCGTCAACGACTCGAGTTCCCGTCGAAGAGGCGACGACGTTTCTCCAACCGTTCTCTCGACCTCGATCCTGTTCTCCATTTCCTTCATTGAAGGATTCCGAAGGAGAGCCGTCTTTCCATTACTGCCTGATCTCTTGAAAGAGCCAATGCTTGCCATCTAAACTCGCCAAAACCCAAACCCTAAACCATTCGAATTCGATGACCAATCCAGACTCTTCTGCACGCTCGAGAAAAATGCTCTTATTTCAAATGCATTGAATCTTTTCTATCAGATCCTGACCGTTGGATCAAAAACAAAAAAAAAATCGAGACCCCAGAGATCTGCAAAGACATCATCATCGTCTCTCCTCTTCCATCCTGATCGAGCTCGGTCGGATTCACCAAAACCAAGCCATTAAAGACGAATTCACAAGTCTAGGGCATGGAAAATCAACGGTTCTGATTCAAATCGCTCAAACCCAGTAAGATCATCAGATCCAAACCGTTAAAGCATCACGAATCAAGAACCCTCGGGGACGAAACGTTCGACCTGGTCGAATTGAAAATCCGTCAAATGCAATCCAAATCACCAGATCCAGAACCATAAAACTACAAATACGCAAATGCGGCGCACAATGCAACCGTTATTTCTGGAAAACGAAGAATCTCGTCGAAAATACCAGATCTAAACCGTCGAATCGAAAGAGCAACGATTAAGAGAATCGCTAGTGAAAACATGAGAACTTGCCTTTGAGGCCTTGAATCGCTCGATCTTTGCATCAGAGATTGAAGAAAGGGTCGAGACGAGACGGATTCCACGCCATTTCCGGCAATCTGAGCTGTTCTTTTGCAGGAAAAGTACGATCGTTTGAGAGATTTTGCCTTTGTTTTGGAGGAGAGATGATGAGTCCTTGGATTCTCTACCCTTTTCTTACTTTCTTCACTGCAGTACACTTCCACCTCTTGCCATTTGGGAAGCGGATTGTGTACTGAGTAACTCAGCACGCTTTAACGTAATGAGTAAACTCTATGGGGTCCACCTTGATTTATGTGTCATATCCACACCGTCCATCCGTTTTAATATATCATTTTTGGGCATGATACATAATTTTAACTATATAAAAATCTCAAGTGGACTACAACATAAGGAAACAGTGTGAATTGAATACCTACCGTTGAAAATTTCTTGGGGGCCACATAAATTTTAATTCAATCTGATATTTGATTTTTACCTTCATCCATGTATTTATGACCTTGTGAACATGTTGGATGACTAATAAAAATAAATTTAGCCCCAGGAAGGTTTCAACGGTGGACATTATTATCCCCACTGTTTCCTTTGGTGTGGTCCACTTGAGATTTGAATATAGTTCATTTTTGGTAATATGCAATAAAATAATCTTAAAATATGTATGGACAGTGCGATTAAGATATAGACATACTATGTGGGCCACACAAGTTTACTCAGTACACTGAATCGTACTGAGTTACTCAGTACGCAACCCGTGTCCTGCTATTTGGAGAGCTATTTGATACTCTAGCTATGGATGACGCTTGATACGCAGGCACTTTAACTATGCCAAGTAAAGTGTGGAGCCCAATGTCTTTAAGTCACATTCCAAAAATAAGATCGTTTAAAATAATCATAATCTCTTTTTATTTGACACTTGTTTGATGAAATAAGATCATCAGATATGTTCATTTTAAAACATCCAATAAATGTCTACCAATCTGATGGCCAGATGATCAAATAACTATAAATTTTAGTTTGTATTAGATCTAAATTGTTGTTAAAATTTTGGATGGTTTAGATTGAATTAAACGTATTTCACTTATTCAATTTATAATTAATTTCTAAATGCCTGTGTATCATCCATCACACTGTTAGGAGTACAAAAAAACTTTCTCACTGCTACAGCTATCCTTACATTTGAGACATGCAGGGGACGGAATTTGTCAAAGGGATCTGTGGGCCCACAATCATGTCTTGTCTCGTCTATTTGGACCATTTGTTGGACGTTGGCCCAAAAATCAGAAATATCATAATTCAGTGGACCACATCAGGCCTGCCACACTGAGACTTTCCCAGAGCCCACCGTGCTCGAGAATGGATGAAGGAAAAACAAAAGCATCCGTTGATCTAATCAAGGAGATTTGACCCATCCCCACTGCTTCCTTTGGTGTGGTCCACTTGAGTTTTATTTCTACCTTAATTATGAGCTCATGTCTTAAAATAAGCTGGCGCAGTTAGTGGACGGAATGGATGTGGCACAGTATCACGGTGGGCCCCACAGATTTTTGATACATGGGCTCCCTTCGACTTGTATGGAATGGGCATGTGCTGGTATTTCAACCGTTGATATTTTTCTGCCTTCTTTAGTCGTTACTTTGAGGGGCCATTGTTAAAAATTCCTTTGGATTTGACCCATCTACAGTGAGAACTATAATATAAAGGGTTTGGACCATTCTAACATGGCCTAGGCCCGACAGCATTGTTACATGTGTGTATGAGAATGAATGTCTCAAAAGTCCACTCAGTCGAACAGTAGGTTACAGTCCATAGCTAATAAATAAATTCTAACCTTTTACATTTTTGTTGGCTCGTTGTTGGGCCTTGACTTAACTTTTGGCCACATGAGGACTGTTAGAATTGGCTGTACATCTCGATTTCAACCGATTAACCCTGGACCTCAAGCATTCAAATAGTCAGATATGTCGAACCCGGCCATATATGACCAAGATCCAAAGAAATCGATTGTTTATTCAGTTACTCACAAGATATTATTTAAGATTGTCGCTCACAATATGTTGTTTAAGATGGTCAGGCAATTATTAGAGGGTAGGGTTCATCATCTTCAAATGGGTTGCACCTTGTCTTCTCTAAGAAAGAACTTTTCAAATAAGAAGTAATGATTTACAGTCAATCATGAGAAATATCAATTACAAAACGTTTCTTCTAAAAGAGCATTATTTGTATTGAGATAATATCATTCAGCATATAAGTGTAAACTTATATTACAACTAAAGATTACTACACTAAAGTTAAGCTAAGAGATAAGTTTGATTTGATTTGGTTTAATCAGAGTGAGGTGACTTGTTCCGTTGATTTCTTTTACTATTTATAGATTTTCTTAGAGAGAAAAGAAGTATTCAAATATCCTTTTTTACTTCGTTTGTTACTAAGGTTGCTTAATGCCTTTGTGTTTGTTTTTACTCTTCCTCTTTCCTCATCGTTTGTACACCACGCTTAGCTACCACTTATCTTTAAATGACGTGTTACAATCAAACGAGACCAACCGGTGTCTTGTAAAATCCGGTCCACATGTTTTTGCAGATAACATGTGTGTCGTACAAAGACACATGTCCCTTCCTTGTTAGTTCCTCTAAGAATGGCTAAAAATAGAGTTCAACAATTTGTACAACATTTAACGCATTCAATAGGTTAGCTTTAACGTGACTACGACCTTCTAAAAAAATCTACCATATTAACTTATTAAGTAGACCACATTTCTATTTTGTATTTACCAATTACCATACATTGTTCTCATCATGTGGTCCACTTGATAAGTAGATAAGACTAGTTTTTGCCTTACGCTGTCCCACGGTTGGATTTCCCATAAACTTCAACAAGTTATTAACTTGGTGGACTTCACCTTTTGTAACTAGTTGGACATGGGACCTCCTGAAAGAGAAATGCCGCTCAAACGTTACTATGGAGTCTGGACCCACATGAAATTCACATGAACGTGCAATTAGTTGGGTGTAAGCAAGTGCACATGCATATCTCTATCTCTCTCTCTCTCTCTCTCTCTCTCTATATATATATATATATATATATATGAAATGCCCATTCACTAATGAGGTGTGCATGAGGCCCACCATAGTATTTGTATAACATCAAACCCATCTAGTAAGGTAGTCCCACCATTGAGATGCCCCACCATTCTAGCAGTCAGGTGAGCCAGCCATCATGGTGTTTGCATAATATATATCTTGTCCGTCCAACAAGGTTTTTCCACCATGAAAATGGGATGCCACAAAAATGATGTAGATCCATCCATCAAGTGGAGCACACTATAGAAAGCTATGAACAACCATCCAAAAAAACTCTACATATATGGGGGCACATCTAACGGTTGGATTGAGCTGATTCTGGGACCATCCAAATTTCGTAATGGAACAATGTTGCTTGATGGACGAAATATCATACCAACATTATGATGGGCCCTCCACACCAACATCATGTCAGCATCTCATGCATGTGTGTAGATTGTATCGTATTTTGCTGTGGAGAGTCTGTTGAGTCTACTCTCGCGGGTAGGATAAGTATCCTACTCGCCCACATGTGTGGGCCATTACTGCTTGTCTGCCGTATGGTTGAAAGATTGACCAGGTCCCCAATCAGCATGCAAGTGTGGCCCACATGGTCAGTTGAATGGCCTGGATGAGATTACGGCTTCTCTTAGACTACCGATTAGGAAGACGTCCAATTGGCCAATGGCCTGGATGACTGAACGATCGGCCTAGCCAGTAAAAGAGAAAACTAGAGGACACTAGTAATATCCTCGGGTCGAGGATTACATAACTTCGGTATTCCTTGCGCCAGACGTGACGGGAACCGATCCACTGCCAAATGCCGACAGGCGACAACTGATCCATACCAAAGCAACGTTGCACTTACTTTACCTAAAGATGGCGGGACATGCTTTGCTAGTTTTCGGAGGGTGATCGTCCGTAAGCATGCACTCTGATATCATCTACATGGAATAAGTTAAAAATCAATCTAAACCGTCCAATTTTTAATAGATTATATATAGGTATTAAAAAATTATAACATTCATTTTAGATTTGAATGATTATTAAAAAACATTTTCTCATCTTATGCACATTGATTTGAATTCTAGGATCTTATTAAGTAAAATAATTTTATTTTTTTATTCATTAATGTGATTTTAACAGTTTAGACGGTTGATTTTGAGTTGTTTATATGTTACAACCGCTATTTTAAGTGCATGCCTATGAATTATGATATTCAATTAGGGTATCGAGTTTTTCTTCTTTTTTTTTTTTTTCCTCAAAAGCTAAAAGCGCCCTAATCATGAAAGGGTGTAGAGGAGAAGGATTCGATGGATATAATTGTTCTTTAACCATTGGACCAGGGTTCTTTTTCGTGATTAAGTCGTTTATTTAATTGTTGTTGATTGCTCAAAGGTGGGCTAAAGTTATTGTTGATTGTTATTCTATTGTGTTCACATATCTAATGAAAATGTTCGTTATATGTTTAATTGGGGTGATTTTATTTATACTTATTGGAAAGATAATTTGATAAACTTTCAGGTAACTTTGGAATTATCTCATTTATGCACTACTTGATTTTCTAAAAGTTCGCTCAAAGTCATTGTCATTCGTCGCTGCTTCGTCGTTTATAGATAGCACAAAATGATCATAACTCCCTCATTATATGTCCGATTTGGGTGATCTTATACTTGTTGGAAAAGTAATTTGATAAACTTTCAAATGACTTTGAAATCACCTCATTTAGACACCATTTAATTACCCAAAAGTGAGCTCCATTTTTATGGGTTCTACAACTTACATAAAGTTACTGTTGGGAAACAGACGCCTCAAATCATGATCCCACAGAGGCCACCGGCCGATCGGTGGGGGTGTCTGACCAGCCGGCCACACAATGAAGACAGGCAGCAAGGCTGCTGGACGATTTTTAGCCTATCCGACCGGTCGGCCGACAGGCCGATAGGAGTGTCCGACCGGTCGGACGACCGGTCGACAGTGTCCTTGTGCAACACGTTTTCTTACGCGGTTTGTGCGCAAGAGATTTCTAAATCCGTTTTTTCTTCCTTTTTGAGGGGTATCACGAGATTAGAGGTTTTTAAGGTTGCAAAGGGGATTGTGGGAGCTTCTAGGGGAGAGAAAGAGCTTGAAGAAGAGGGTTTCTTCTTGGGTAAGCTTGGGATTTCTCTTGTGGGCTTGGTTTTTTTGGGGTCTTGGGTTCCATCTCTTGTAACTTCTGAGTTTATAGTGGATTTGTGTCGCTTTGTGCCGTGGTTTTTTACCCGTGAGGGGTTTTTCCACGTTAAATTCGGATTGTTTATGTGTAGGTGATTGCATGCATTGTGATTGCATTGTGTGGCTTGTTTGATTGAATCTTCTGTTTGTGTTCGGCTTTGCTTTCGCTGCTGGCCCTCCTATCCCAACAACTAGGTATCAGAGAGATCGTTGGGGTATAGCAGAAATTCGAATCTGAGACAAGAGCATGGCATCAGGCACGAGGTTCGACATAGAGAAGTATTCGGGGAAAAATAATTTTGAACTTTGGAAGGTGAAGATGAAAGGCCTTCTAGTTCAGCAAGGACTGTAAGATGTGCTCCTTGGAGAGCGACCATAAGCTATAAAAGAAGGAGAGTAGAAGAAGATCGATGAAAAGGCCAATGTCTCAATCCAGTTGTGTCTGGCAGATGAGGTCCTGTATAACGTCATGAAAGAGAAGACTGCGGCTGCAACATGGGCGAAGTTGGAGAATATCTATGCGAAGAAATCTCTTGAAAATCGCATATACTTGAAGCTTCAGTTGTACAATCTGAGGATGACGGAGGGGGCCGATGTTGAGAGCCACGTCAGCAATTTCAATAGGCTTATTTGCAAGTTGATGGATGTAGATGAACCGATGAAGGACGAGGATCAAGCATTTATCTTGTTTAATTCTCTTCCAGAATCATATGAGTCGCTCAAGGACTCTTTAGTGCGCAGGTAGGGAGATTATTGGCGTAGAAACCGTTATCTCAGCCCTTCGGGCGAAGGCGATGAGAAGGAAAAGCGGCGGCATGGGTCCCTCTACTGATGAGGCACTGGTTATGAGTGGAAGGAATTCTGAGCGGGGTGGAGGATCTCCTTCATCGAGATCTAAATCAAAAGGCAAGTGGAGGCACAAGGTGAGATGCTGGAATTGTGGGGAAGAAGGTCATGTGAAGAGGGATTGTTCGAATCCCGAGAAAAGGCAGGAGAGATCTGGAGATTCTTCTAGGGAAGGAACCAATACTATAGAGGACGGTGGTGACGGCTGTGATGTATTGACTGTATTCGGCATAGAGCCTCTTGGTGGAGAGTGACTCTTGGATTCAGAGGCATCATGTCATGTATGTCCTGACCGAAGTTCATTCATGTCATACAAGAAGTATGATGGTGGATCAGTGTTTGTGGGTGATGGCTACGCTCGTAATGTGGTAGGGATTGGTTCGGTGCGCATTAGGATGTTCGATGGAGTCGAACGGATCCTTGAAAGTGTGAAGCATGTCCCTGAGATCAAGAGGAATGTGATATCTCTTGGTGCACTCGAGGCGAAAGGGTGTAGGTTCATCGGCTACGATCGGTATTGTAAAGTGGAGAAGGGAGCACGCGTGATGATCAAGGCACGAAGGTGCAATAATCTTTACAAGGTGATCGGGAGCACTATTCATGGTGGAGCTGCAGGATTGGCAGCGGGATCCATGGTTGCTTAAGTGTGGCAAGAGAAAAAGGGCCACATGGGGAGAGCAATAAGGCGTGTGAAGATGCAAGGATAGAGTCGATGAGGCATGAGAAGCGACGTGACTATAATGATGACGAAGTAGAGGTGGAGATTGTGCGTGGTTAGGAGGTGCATGGTGATTTGAGTCGTCGTGGAGTTTGATGGGAAACGGACGCCTCAAATCATGATCCCACAGAGGCCACCGGTTGGTCGGTGGGGGTGTCCGACCGGCCGGCCACACAGTGAAGACAGGCAGTAAGGCTGCTGGACGATTTTTAGCCTATCCAATCAGGTCGGCCAACCGGCCGGTAGGGGTGTCCGACCGGTCGGACGACCGGTCGGCAGTGTCCTAGTGCAACACGTTTTCTTGCGCGATTTGCTCGCAAGAGGTTTCTAAATCCGTTTTTTCTTCCTTTTTAAGGGGTATCACAGGATTAGAGGTTTCTAAGGTTGCAAAGGAGATTGAGGGAGCTTCTAGGTGAGAGAAAGAGCTTGAAGAATAGGGTTTCTTCTTGGGTAAGCTTGAGATTTCTCTTGTGGGCTTGGTTTTTTTTGGGTCTTGGGTTCCATCTCTTATAACTTCTGAGTTTATAGTGGATTTGTGTCACTTTGTGCCGTGGTTTTTTACCCGTGAGGGGTTTTTCCACGTATAAATTCTGATTGTTTATGTGTGGTTGCATGCATTGTAATTGCATTGTGTGGCTTGTTTGATTGAATCTTTTGTTTGTGTTCGGCTTTGCTTCCACTACCGGCCCTCCTATCCCAACAATTACGACAATCAATTTAAAAAAAAAAAACAATTAAAAGCTCGCTGGAATAGAGGGAATGATGTCAGATGCAAGTCGGAAGCTCGCCGAAGTGGGTTCTATAGAGGTGACAATGGTCCTAACAGTTAAAGAGTCTTCTCCTGAAAAAGAAGAAGAAGAAGAATGACCTTTCCCACACATGGGACCATCTATTGAATATATCTCACGTCTTATGTGAAGTCCACTTGATAGTCTTTGAGCATATTCAAGCCATCCACATAAAAAGGGTTTTAATGTCATGCCATTTATCCAAGTTTAAGAGCAAAACTCATCATGGATGAACTACACCGGAGGAAAAAGTTCGAAATTAACTCACAGCGTTAACGTAGGTGTGGGCCATAGAAAACTCCAATTTTTTTTAAATGATTCTTTTATGGGTGGGTTTACGAATGTTCGATTAAAGTGAACAGTATTAGATCGACTAGGGAGTAGTCCCAAAAGTCGAATGGTGCAATGTATTCTCAGAAGGCCCTCTCAATTTTCATAAAAATTTATTGTTGTACTAGGGTGTGGCATAAGGGTATTTTGGTCTAGCGAAAATCCAAACAATGCCCAGCAGGCTAAATAAATAAATGACTATGACATGCATGCCAATGTCAATTGCTAAGCGGATAGGTACCCCCGATGTAGGTGAGATAGTGACCGTAGGGCCAACCTAAATGCATGAATGATTCATCCACGCCGTCCATCTATTTTTCCAACTTATTTTATAATATTTTTTGAAAAATGAAGCAGATATAACTTTTAGGTAGACCACACCTTAATGAAATAGTGGTCATTGAACTTCAACCATTGAAAGCTTTCTAAGCATCCACCGTCATGTTTATTGATAAGCTCAAGTGAAAGGAAAAAAATAAATATCAGCTCCACGTAAAACTTGTCACACAAAAGGCTTTCAGTGGCCATTAACCACGCTTTCTTGTGGTGCGGTGTACCTAAAATTTTCATCTGCTTTATTTTTTGAATCATGGTTTACAATAAGCTGAAAAACAGATGAACGGCATAGATATATAATACATACATCGAGGTGGGCTTCTACGGTGAGGTGAGGAGGTCTCACAGGAGTTGCGCTTGAAGAAGCTAAGTGGGGCCCACCGTGACTGTTGTGGAAAATGCAACCCGTTCATCCATTTTGCCATATGATGACAGGACATGGTCTAAAAAATGACGGGATCCAAAACTCTTGTGGGCTATAAACTACCACACAAAAAAGCGGGCATTGAATGCCTGCTATCTGAAACTTTATGGGGCCATCAGGATGATATTTGCGCCTGCAGCTGATTGTTAATAAACCTTGGATGATATATAAGCATCATGGTCGGCTCCAGGAAGGTTTAAACGGTTGACGTTTCTGTTTCCCGCTGTTTGTTCGGTGCGGCACACATGAGTGAGTTTTGGATCTGATTCCTGTACTATTGTAGCCTCTCAAAACTGATGAACGCGTCCGTCGCGAGCGGATTCAGCGTTGCGGATTGGGTACTAACCTTCGCGACTCGGCACTGCAGGGGTCACCGTGATGTATGGGCTTTATCCAAACCGTCCATCTATTTTTCATATCATTTTTCGGCTATAAGGCAAAACATTAGGAGGATCCAAGGCTTCAGTAGACCACACCATAGGAAGCAGCGGTGATAATGACAACCATAGTTGAAACCTTCCTAGGACCCACTGTGATGGTTGATTGCCATCCAACCTGTTCATAAGGTCACGTAGACCTGGAAAAAGAGAAAACACAAATATCAGCTCCAAAACTTCTATGGCCCCAACGGTATATATTTAATCCCAATTGTATAGGTCCACTTAAGCCTTGGATCTGCCTCTTTTTTTTTGCAATATAGTCTAAAATCATATGTCTAAGTACACGAACGGTGGGGATAAAACACATACATCACAGTGGCTCCTCATAGCCGCTGCCCGTGTCGAGCTTGGGACTGGCGGGGTAGCACCCGATCTGCGTCGCGGATTCAGTGACGTCGGGGTGACACCCAGTTCAATCAGGCCGTGACCGTGGGGCTACCATAATGTATTTGTCGTATATCCACGCCTTCCATTCTCTTTTCCAGATCATTTCAGCGCATGGGACAAAAATAAAGCAGATCCAAAGCTCAGGTAGACCACACCAGACCAAACAGTATTGATTGAATGCCCACCATTATAAACTTCTTAGGGCCCACAGTAATGTTTTGTTGTCATCCAACCTGTTGATAAGGCTACAGAGACTCTGACGAAGGGAAAACATAAATATCAGCTTTATTCAAAAAATTTGTGGCCCACAAGAAGTTTTCAACAGTCAATCACCATTGTTTCTATGGTATGGTTGAGATTTGGATCTGCTTCATTCTGGAGGCCATGCCCTAAAATGAGCTGGAAAAATAGATGGATGGTAGGCCAATGAGTTGGCAAAATGACGAAAGGCTTGGATATGCAACAAATACATCAAGGTGGGCCCCACGGTCACAGCCAGACTGAACTCTATCGGTGTTACCTGGCCTTAATTACCGATTCCGCTCTCTACCCTGTCTAATGCGTGGACGTTAGCCCAAAACGAATGCACGTCCAAAACTCGAGTGGGCCCCACAGCATGGCGGGATTGGATGCCTGCCATTAAAACCTTCCTGGCCAAGGAGATTTGGATGGCCCTGATGTTTGGGTTTTTCCCTCGATTATCGTTGTCTTGCAGATAGGTTGGATGTCAAACATCATGGTGGGCTTGGGGAAGCATTCAATGCTGGTCCTATTCCCACTGTCTCTCGATGTCTCACCCACTGTCTCCTGATGTCTCACCCACATGAGTTTATGGACTGGTCTTATTGTAAGGCTCACGTTTGTTGGGCTCACGTCCTGATATGAACCTGCAGAAATAGGGACCGCATGAATGTCATGCAGACATCGTTGGCCCACAGTCCTCTATCCTAGATTAATGTATCATGCCCCACTTGGGAAAAATGAATAACCGAGTGCAACATACAACCTATCCTGGAGAGGAGGGTATTGTTGTTCAATCCATACACGTGGCCAAGCGCACAACGAAAGGCCCGATTTTTTGTTAGATATGTGCGACTAGATTTGGTGTCAGATTTGGTGTCAAGTGTACTGAGTCGTGTTCGACTTAATACCGACTTAGTTTGATTAGGATTAGATCTATGAATATTGGCTTGACTATTCAAACACCAATTATTACATAAATCAAATGATTTTAAAAAAGAAATGTTAATTCTTTTGGATGAGATCATTTTGGGTTGAAGATAAAATCTTTTCTTTCAACCGTAATAACTTGAATCATGTTTCTCAACAAAGAAATAAAAAATAAAGTTTGGACTATGAATTTTATTAATCATAGTATCAGATAATATAATGAGTAAAAAGAAAAAAAAAAGTAGAAACTAATACATGCGGCAATATGTGATGGAGAAAACGGTTTGTAGTGGTGCTTTGGACCTGGACGATTGTGAGATGGTCGTGGAAATATCCAATGGTTATACGACAATCGTGGAAATACCATACGGTCGTGGTGTAAGGTCAGCAGCATGTAATCAAATATGTACCAAGTTAGAACTCAATAATCTAGTAATCTAATGACTGGGTTATAGATATTTAAACTAATCTATATGCATAATGTAGCGATGCATTAGATAGCAACGAAACAAATTTAAAAACTAATAACTCCGAACTTTTTACGGCTTGGCTGGATAGAATTGGAGGAACTAAGCTAAGAAGTTAAACTAATATTGTATATATAGAGGACGAAAGAGTAATATTAGCAGTGTAGAGTTGAAAAAGAAGTAATTGATTTGTGTTGGCAAAGGCTCAAAGCTCTTCTTCGAGTGCTACTTTTATAAACTTTCAAGAGGTGGTAACCATGCATAAGCTTTTTTGTGACTTGTGCATGAATCTTCTGATTGCATAATGGTCATATCTTACTCGGATCTAGAGTTTTTGTTGTGTTATACTACCGTAGATTCTATGAAATTGATGTAAGATGTAGATTCGTGCATCCAATCATGGAGTTTTAAGCACGGTGAAGCATACATGAGTATGCCTTTAGAGGTAACACTTGAAGCTTATTGGAGAATATGGTGTCGGCTCTCTCATCTTCTACTCCATTCACCTCATCGGAAGATAGGAATTACAGGTCTTGAATTGGGATGATAGAGAGGGGATTGACAACCTCTTCTTATAACCTTTTGATAGGCAACGACTCTTACGCATTGACGAACATGCTTCCCGCCTCCTTTCGATTCCATGCCTCTTTAAAGAGTGGAGAGACCCATTCATTCCCTGTATAAGTGTCAACGGGCTTAGTTAGGGTCATGCCAAGCTCTGTCCAAGCGCAACCACATTTTTTAATGCAGGTGTAAACCCGACATGGGGTCATGACATGCAAACAAAAAAAAAAAAAATCAAGCCCAAGTCTAGCTTATCATGTCTATGCTGGACCCAAACCTGAGCTCCAATCAGAGAGAGAGAGAGAGATGTCGGGAAACCTGGCAGTGGAAGCAAAGCTGAACACCACAGCATCAAATTGAATCAAACGAGCAACACACTGCAATCACACACGCATGCAACCAACCACTCAGAGACAATCCGATTTTATGTGGTAAAAACCACTCACGAGTAAAATACCACAACACAAAGTAGCACCAATCTACTATAATATTAGAAGTTACAAGAGATAGAACCAAAAACCCCGGATCACAAGCCCATAAGAGAAATATTAAGCTTTCCCAAGAAAAAAACCCTCTTCTCAAGCTCTTTCTCTCACCTATAATCTCTCTCAATCTCCTTTCCTGTCTAGAATATCACTAATCCTATAATATACTCTTAAATAGAAGAAAATCAAGATTAGAAACTCCTTGCGTAAAACCGCACAAGAAACCAACTCAAATAAGGAAACTTGTCGACTGGTCGAGGACCCCTACCAACCGGTCGACAATGCCCAAAAAAGTCTAAAGAGTTGTTGTCCGTTCTCCAATTTTTTGACCGGTCGATTGCCATCCACAATACGGTCAATGCCCTCCGTTGCAGTAGATTTGAGTCGATTTCAACAATCTCCACCACGACTCCAATCTTCATGCAACACCTTGCCACACACAATCCTCCACCTCTACTTTGTTGTCATCATAGTCCCATCGATTCTCGTGCCCCATCAACTCTATCATTGCACATTCACGTGCTTTGTCGCTCTTCTCATGTGGCCATTTGGTTCTTGCCACATACGAGCAACCATGGATCCCGTTGCTGATCTCGCAGCTCCACCATGAATTGTGCTCCTAATCACCTTGTAAAGATTGGTGCACCTACATGCTTTTATCATTACGAGTGCTCCCTTTACCACTTTACAATACCGATCACAGTCGATGAACCTGCACCATTTTGCCTTAAGTGCACAAAGAGATATCACATTCTTCTTCATCTTAGGGACATGCTTTACACTTTAAAGAATTCATTCGACATCCTAATGCATAATGAACCAATACCCACCACCTTGCGAGTGTAGCCATCACCCACAAACACTGATCCACCACCATACTCCTTATATGTCATAAATGAACTCCGTCTAGGACATACATGGCATGATGCGCCTGAATCTAAAGAGTCATTCTCCACTGAGAGACCCTATGCCGAATACATTCAATACATTACAAAAATCACACTCGTCCTCAACGGTATTAGCCCCTTTAGAAGAATTTCCTGACTTTTCTTTCTTCGCCCTTGGATTCGGACAATCCCTCTTCACGTGCCCTTCTTCCCCACAATTCCATCATTTCACCTTGCTTTTCCACTTGTCCTTGGATTTAGATCCCGATGACGAAAATCTCCCACCCCTGCTTAGAATTTCTCCCCTTCATAACCAGTGCCTCGTTTGTAGAAAGATCCATGCCAGCCGCTTTTATTTCTTATCGCCTTCGCCTGAAGGGTTGAGATAATGGTTTCTACACCAATGGTCTCCCTACCTGCACACAACGAATCCTTAAGTAACTCCTATGATTCTGGAAGAGAATTCAACAGGATAAACGATTGATCCTCATTCTTCATCAGTTTATCTACATCCATCAACTTACAAATAAGCCTATTGAAATTGCTGATGTGGCTCTCAACATCAGTCCTCATCCTCAGATTATACAACTGAAGCTTTAGATATGTGCGTTTTTTCAGAGATTTCTTCGCATAGATATTCTCCAACTTTGCTCATGTTTCAGTCGCAGTTTTCTCTTTTATGATGTTATACAAGACCCCATCCGCTACACATAACTGGATTGAAACATTGGCTTTTTCATCTAGCATCTTTTACTCTTCTTCTTTCATAGCCTCCGGTCGCTTTCCAATGAACGCATCTTGCAACCCTTGCCGAACTAGAAGGCCTTTCATCTTCACCTTCCAAAGTTTAAAATTATTTTTCTCCGAATACATATTTATGTCGAATCTCATGCTCGATGCTATGCTCTCGTCTCATATTTGAATTTTGTTATGCCCCAACGATCGCTCTGATACCAGTTGTTGGGAAAATCGACATCGAAAGCAAGGCCGAACACCACAGCTGCAAATCGAATCAAATGAGCAACACAATATAATCACACACGCATACATCAAACCACACAGAGAATTTGATTTTGCGTAGAAAAACCCCTCACGGGTAAAAAACCACGGCACAAAGCGACACTTAATCCACTATAATATCAGAAGTTACAAGAGATGGAACCTAAAACCCCGGATCACAAGCCCACAAGAGAAATCCTAAGCTTTCCCAAAAAGAGAATTCTCTTCTCAAGCTCTTTCTCTCACCTAGAACCCCTCTCAAGTCCCCTTTCCCGTCTAGGATACCACTAATCCCGTAATACACTCCTTAATATAGGAGAAAACCAAGATTAGAAACTTCTTGCGCAAACTTGCACAAGAAACCAACTTAAACAAGGAAACCTGTCGACCGATCGACATGCCTGTCTAGAGAGTTAGTTGTCCTGTTCTTTGATTTTTCGACCAGTCGATTGCCATTCACGACCTGATCAATGGCCTCCGTTGCATCAGATTTGAGTCAATTCCAACAAGAGAGAGAGAGGCATGGGTTGATGGTTTGAAGTAGGGAGAGGGGGGTGGATAGAGAGATAGAGATCGAGAGAGAGAGAGAGAGAGAGAGAGAGAGAGAGATTTGAACTTCTTGCGACACTGTTGTTATAATGGCAGGTGAATGCCCTTGCTGGAGCAGAGAGAGGGATGGGATGCATGGGTTGGAGGTGAGAGAGAGAGAGATGGGAGGAGTAGGTCTAAGGAGAGATAGAGACAGGGAGAAGAAAGGCATCAACAAGGGTTTGAGGTGAGAGAGACGGAGATGGGAATTGTGTGTCTATGCACCCTAACTGGTCAGGCTAGATGTATAGGCTTTTAAACATCTATGTCCAAGCTCGGCTTGATTTTTAAGCCCAAGCCTTGTCCACATACCTAATGCTCAAGCCCAAGCTCAACCTAAGGTAGGCTAGGCCCAGAATCCCGATGGGCCGAGTTGGCCCATTGACACCACTAAATTTCTGCCTCTTTAAGATATATGGGTATGATGCTCCTATGGTGTATAGATTAATTGTGTGCACTACATTTATGTGGGCCCATTGATTGTCCAATAAGGTGATCCAAACTATACATCCTGTTTTCTGAATGGGCAATGACGTGTGTGATCCATTATTTTTAACATTCTCCTAATTGGGTCACTCGTGGCAAGGTTGTATGCACAATGGATCATACACATCTAGCTCATACCTCACAAGCTCGAAAACCTTACTAGATATGTAATGGATCAGGAGCACTACCGTGTATAATCCAATCCATTTGAATTACTAATACTGGACCTAATACGGACCAAAGTAAACATTCTTCATTTATTGAAGTAGGACCAGGCATGATCAAGATACCAGCGTTCTCAATGACATTGATTCTTGTGGCATGGGTATGTGATATGAAATTCTAATACCTCATGTAAACTCATATATAGACTTTCACGCGGTCCTATCATCTCTACCAAGAGATACATTGTGACTCCATAAAGGCTATTCATTTTCCTTATGCATGCATGGCAAATATCAGTGATGATCATGAATTGTTGCCATAAACCTGAATCGTCATTTATTGAGCTAAAAAACCGTGGTGGATGTAAGAAAGAGCTTTTTGGTTATTAGCTAGGATTTTCAATATTTGTAAGTTAAAAGGGCATTTTTTGTCATTTAAATATATAAGCAATTTTACAATTTTCTACAGAGTGGTGAGAAATTAACTAAGACGTTGGTATTTATAACAACAATAAATTAATGTGTTTACTTGCAAAAGCAAAAAATTATATGGGTGTTTACAAATTAATTAGGTATTTTCTAATATGACCTAAGTGAGAGAATGTGAACCTTTGCTAAAGGTTGGTCATTAAGGATCAACTATTTTAATTAAAATGTAGTGGACAAGCCATTAATCTAAGTGTAGGAGCATTCCAATGGACTCCACATATGTGTGATCGCATGAAATGACCACTAGTTGGCAATTATATCCTTTATGAAAATGACAAACACATTTAAGAAATTTATCGCCCTCATTGGATGTGGATGGATGAATAAGCAATTTATATATCCCCAAAACATAATTATTAAAATTTGTAATTCTTGTTTTATATCTTCTTTTTTTTTTTTTTTTTTTAAGGTTAGTACACACATCCTACTATTAGTATACACACCTACAGTCCCACACCTTTGGGATAGTGGTAGATTGAGTGAGGATAACCTTGTTTCAACATTGAGGTCCTGGTATTGTTTCCTAACATGAGGGTGGCTAACATTGTAGTGTGAATGTTCTGTTGGAGGAGTCTTCAAAGGTTGTGAAAAAACAAAGTCCACTAATCGGTCATTGGACAAATTGACATAGTAGACTCTGGACATTTTTTGGGAGTCTTAGATCGGTCGCCCGACCGATTTGCAGGGGACTCCGACTGGTCTTAGTTGAGGCAACAAGGTCGATTTTTCATGAGAACTCTCTGGACTATTTTTACACTACACACGACCGGTCGCCCATGGGCTACGACCGGTCGTCAGGTGCGTCAGTGTAGTGCATGTTTACGCTGTTTTGCGTAACATGTTTCTATTCTCTGTTGGAGGCTTATATAAACACATCTTAATCATGTTTGGAAGTATTCTAATCAATACCAAGAGTTCTAATATGATTTTAGGGCTTGGGGAGAGGATTGCGAGGTTTGAGAGTACTTTATTTATATTTGGAATTTGCTTGTGGGTAGATTAGCTCTGTAATATTATGGAATTCATAGTGAAGGTGTCGCTTTGTGCCATGGTTTTTTTCCATAAGAGTTTTCCATTGTGTTGATTGCTTGTGTGGTGTGTGTTGGTTGTTTAAATGTCTTCAATGCTTCCACTGAGAAGATTTCCAACATGTTGTCTTGGAATTAATGTGATCATTAGAAAATGCACGGTATGTTTTTCTCATGACAATATTCCATATGTTTGATATTGGAAAAGTTTTATCACTAATCCAGTCCATCCACCATGCGGACCCCAAATTTAATTGATCATAACTCTTAGATCACCTTCATCCAATGATTCTACCCATCGCATTGCCTACTAGGAAAATAGACGGTCAAGATTGATTATATTGAAGCATGTTTGGTCATTGATGTGGATAGTCTATCATATACACTCACCTTCTATGACCATAGCTCTCAAACTTTGGTTGAGTGATTAACCATCCATCAATGGCCGAAATGGATAGTATGAATTTGGACAATCTATAGGAAATATAGTTTTGGATATAGAACTTTCGGACTTCGTGATCTTGACAGCCACCTCTATGACCAAAAAGTCGAAAGAGACCGCAATGGCCATGATTTTGCCCAACCTTGTTCGGATTATTCTAACCATCTGATTAATGGCTGAAAATCATTGTTTGATCATTAATCCAGACCATCCATCCCATAGGTTCATCTTTGGTTTGCCATATCTCTCTTGATCGAGTGATTCTATCTATCCGTTCAATAGATTAAAAATGGACGGTACACATTGATTGCATTAAAAAGATCTCATATTTGATCGAGGCCGTCTATCATTTAGACTTCACCTTAGATTGAACATGATTCTCAAGAACTACTTTGACCCGGGGTGACTACAACCTTCCCATCTACTGCGAGAAAATTGGACGGTCCAAATTAGCTAGCTGTCACTGATATACCATCAAAGCATTATTTTTCCTGAAAAGCTTGCCCCATTGGGTGATGTTGATCTCAACATGGCTCAGGTGTGTACTATTGGCATCCTCAGGCCACCATAATATATGGGTCTTCTCCACACGGTCCATCCATTTTGCCATATCGATTTTGGTTATAAACCAAAAACTGAGATAGATCCAAGGCTTAAGTGGACCACACCACAGGAAGCAGTAGCGATAATGACGCACACACACCGCTTGAAACCTTACTAGGGCCCACCGTGATGTTTATTTTCGGGCCAATGGGTACTGCCCTCACCAGGAGCTCAGTCATGTGAGGGGCTCAGTAGGGCCACCATGATGTGTGCATTTTACCCACGCTGTCCAACCATTTTGAAAAATCATTTTATGCAATGATTCTAAAATTGAGGCTGATCGAATGCTCAACTGGACCACACCATAGGAAGTAGTGGGGGATTGAATGCCTACTGAAAAAAAAACCAATCAAGGGGCCAAAAAAGTTTTGGTTCAAGATTTATGTTTTCCCTTTGTCTACGCCTAGGTACCCTTATGAATGAGTTGGATGGAAAATAAACATCATGGTGGCCCTTAGAAGGTTTCGACACTGGGGTCATTGTCACCACTCCTTTCTGTGGTGTGGTTCACTAAAGTTTTTAATCTTCCATTTTAGGCTCTCGCCCTAAAATGACCTTTCAAAATGTATGGACGCCCCTGTGTTTAATCTGTGTGGTGATGTGGATGAAACCCACATCACAGTGGCAGAGCCCCTGTGAGGCTTGACCATGGGTGAAATGAACCTGAACCACCCCATCCTTTAGGATCAGGGCTTGGCTCCTAAACTGAGCCTGACTGCTGGGCCAAGCTTGAATTCTAGATCTGATGTGAAGGCCGGGTTGGGCCGGTGCTAATGAACCCAGCCCAGTGGGTCATCGTTATATGGAGCAGATTAGATGAAACCTGGCCTCACGCGAGACTACGGCTCTTACCGTGGGGCCCACCTTGATGTATGTATTATGTATCCACTCTGTCCATCCATTTTTTAAGATCATTTTAGGACATTATTTCAAAAGTGAAGCAGATCCAATTATCAGGTGGATCATACTATAAGAAACAGTGGTGATTGATCGCCCTACTATTAAAAACTTCTCAGGGTGCACTTTAATGTTTCTGTAATGTTTATTTACTATCCAATCTGTTGATAAGGTCACATAAGTCTGGATGAAGAGAACCAAAAACAACCAGCTTGATCCAAAACTTACGTGTCCCATTAATTGTCAATCAACACTGTTTCCTATGGTACGGTCCACCTGATAATTGGATCTGTCTCATTTTTCTGATAATGTAATAAAATTATCTGGAAAAGCAGATGGACGGCGTGGATATATAATACATATATCAAGGTGGGCCTTGTGCTAACCCCACGGTAAGCCCGGCAGGGTCTTACGTGAGGTCGGGGGCTCACCTAATCCACACTCATCGTTATAATGGTTTAGGCCTCGTTTGGTTGCAGAATCTAAATTCTAAAGAAAATTCAAATTCAAGTGTTGGAATTGTGGAAACTGAATAGGAAACCTAGATTGGCGTAATCCATATTCTATGTGGTTGAAAGCTGTGTAATCCAACTGTTATTTGCGACACGGCTCACTTGGGCTTTGGATCCGCCTAAAATCTTGACCCCTGGCTTATAGCAGTCTCGCAAGACAGATGGCCCGATTGGATGGTAAATAAACATTATAGTGGGCTCAAGGAAGTTTTTAATGATGGATGTTCAATCAACACTATTTTCCTATGGTTTGGTCCACTTGAGATTTAGATCTCCTCATTTTTTGTCTACAAATGGATTGCATGTATATAAAACGCATGCATTATAAATGCATAAGACATACATCGATGGGCACCACCCTAGGGGTATTATTGTCAATATTGAATGATGTTCAAATGGATTCCACTAATCCCGATTCTAATGAATTTAGGTTTTCAAATGGGATCCGTTTTGTTGAAATTTTGCTGCCAAACTCATTAGTTAAAATTAAATTTCATTGGAATTCAAGTTTTAAGTTGGAAATAGGTTTCCAGATGCCAACCAAACAGGCCCTCAAGGACCTGTCAATAGTCCCATCTAGGGCTGTTAACAGGCCAAGACTAAGTAGTTCTCAGCCCGGATTTTGAACTGTTTCGAGCGGGCCGTTGGGCCAGGCCTATTTAAAATTCTGATTTTCAAGCCCAAGCCTAGCCCATTGCCCCTACTCCCATCAATTCATATGCATAGTTTAATTATAACCATTAGATCCAAGCCATATTTCCATGATCCAAACCGTTTTTACATAATATTTACTGTGTATGGACGATGTCCCAAAAGACAATCGTGAAATTGGCCATGAAAAAACCTTCGATGGCTATGCTCAATGCTTATGCAGGAATTGTACACTTGGCAGATATTAAATCAAATCTGTCTAACCAACATGGCTAATATAAAGTCTAAAATCATATTTGATTGAACAATTCTAGCCGATAATTTGTGGACACTTGTTTTCCTAAATAAGACCATGGTCTATTTTTCATTTTAACCGTCTAATAAATATTCAGCAATCTAATATTCACGTAACCAGATAAGAGCAATATTTTGTTGTGATGCATCTAAACTGATACACATAGTTTGGATGGCTTAGATTACCTCTACGCTGCGTCTGCCATTTCTCAGCAATTTCTAAGTGTACTGCGTATCATCCATCACACACTACCAGAGTATTTTTTCCCTACATATGCAGTTAGTTTTCAGTTCGGCAAAACCCTTCTCATTCCCTCCAAACTCCAAAACCCTTCAATGGCGTCTTCGACTCTCACAACCAAGCAGAAGAAGAAGACGAAGAAGGAAAAATCCTACTCTCTCCACGACCTCAAAACCCTAGGGCACCAGCTTCTCTCTTCAAGATCCCACATCAACAACGCTCCAATCCTACTCTCATTCATCTCACCTTCTTCCCCTCGCCTACACGCCCTAGAGTCCCTCCTCTCCCTCCAGTCCTTCTTTATCCCTCTCCTCTCTGACCTCCCTCCATCTTCCTCCAAGGCTCCTGTTTCAGCTGAGAAAGACGACCCCGAGTCCGTCTACAGAGCGTGGCTCCGGTCGAAGTTCGATCAGTTCGTGAATTCCCTCATTGATGTCTCTGTATGTTCTGAATCGGAAGAAGCTCTAAGGGTAAGAAATCTCTTCGAGTTGTATGGCTGTGTTTGGATGCGCAGTGATTTGAATTGTGAATTTTTGGTTTAATTGAGAGGAAATGATAAAGGTTGATGGTTTTTTGAAGCGTTTGTAACGAGGAAATAACGCTTGAATAGGATTATAACATCTCTTTTAACACGTCCAACTTGAAAGCAATGTAGTTGTGATCTCAGCTTTAGCCATTAATTGGGTCATCTTGAAATGATCCAGGCAGTTTATATGATGAGTCTCACTTCGTACGGTGGAAAGACATCAAATAAAGTTCTCTATTGGATTGTTTAACCCTATCCTATGATAATTTGGCTCCTTTGGTTTGAACGTTAATGGTCACCATAGCCTTTGCACAATCAAAGGGTTGAAATCATCATTCTGAGAGTTTTTCAGGGATCCCCATACAA
Organism: Liriodendron chinense; assembly: GCA_003013855.2. Lineage (NCBI taxonomy): Eukaryota > Viridiplantae > Streptophyta > Magnoliopsida > Magnoliales > Magnoliaceae > Liriodendron > Liriodendron chinense. Next base: position 9,123,878 of record ML058446.1, read on the forward strand.
GGGGAGCCCCAACAAATAAATGGTTTGGGTCATTGGAAAAACCCAAATCTAACGGCTGGAATTCTGACTTATCTTGCAATAAGATGGGTCATGGGTGTATTCTAGCGAACCTCTTCTATGTGAATGCTAAGGGAGTAAGTTCCAATTTATCAGACCAATAGTTGCAATTCAATTTGATAGTGCATCACAATACGCACTCATTGTCAGTCTCCTGCTTTGTCTTTACACTACTTGCATCACATTTGGAAATATGGCTGGTGTCTAAGAGATCCGAGCTGCATATCAGGTGGACCTTACTATTGATGTGCTGTGTCTCAGGCCCAATGGGTGATCCTAACCGTTTGATTTTCGCGTTAAATGCTGACTGTTGGTCATTTTCATTTTTCCGGCCTGCCAAAACTGACCAAGTTGTGCGTCTGATGTGGCATACATTGAGCCAATCCAGAATGTCCAAATCACAATCCCCATTCTGGATGGATAACATAAAAAAAATGACACTGACTGGATGATTCTGACTGTCCAATTGGTGTACATCATGTCGATAATTAATGAGAAGATGAATAGCACTTGAGTTCGAATGCAAAATTCTACAGTTCTGTTTGTCCGATTGGTGTGATTTTGGGCCATGCTTTGTCCAGAGCACCCCATCCACAATGGGGCTCATGGGATGGTCTTAATTTTCCGGCTTGTATGCCAATTGACCCCCCCCCTCGATTCTAATGGTCAAGGTCCTGATTTTAAGGCCTCGATACTTCCTTGGTCCTGCCCTAGAGCACCCTCCATCACTTACATGTCCAACATTTACAAGCATGTCTCTAGTAGGCTGTGCTTAATTTGAATGGTGTGTTGTCTTGAACATTTGTTGATTTCGTTGTTGTTGGAAGATGTGGTTAGGATGTTTCATTGGATGCATTAATGGAGTTCGTGAAGCTTGGGAAAGGGGGAACATTTCAGTCAGCTATTTATCACAAGCTTCTTCGTAGCATGGTAAGTCATGTTTCAAAACCCATCTTAAAATTCTGAGTACTATATTTATTTGGGCTTGTAGAACTAATTTGATTAGTAGCCACACCTATTTTTATTTTAATTTTTAAAATTTTTCTCCTCATTTTATGAGGTGACTCCATCAAAATTTAAGAAAGAAAACCTCAATTTGAACGAAGAAGGCAGGATGCTTTTTTTTTTTTGGCACTCTTTTCCTTGGGACTTACATTTTCTAGATGTTCTGTTTTATAAAATAATTTATTATTTATTTCTTATATTTCTGCACCCATCTTCATCTTATTGTTGTGCCGATAACTATACTCACAGCACCCACCTTTAACTTGTTGCTGCTCTGGTAACTGTACTTGATGACACTTCATAGTTCACTAGTATATATATAGCACATGGACTGCATAAAACCTTATATGGGAGCCTAATCTTTTGATGTACATATCTGCAGAGAAATGTGTTGTTGCGGCTTGCTGTTTATAGTGGCATTCCAATTGATTATGATCCTTTATTTATGGCAGGTCCATTCAACATCTTCCGATGATTTTCTACTAGATCTGCTTGTGTCAAAGTTTTTCAAGTACTTAGATATTTGGTATGGCCTATATGTACTTCCTGCATTATAATGATTGGCTTCTGTTATAGCCACTGCATCTTATCTTGTCCATTTGTGTGGAAGCTTATGTGCATTGTGCATTTTCATTTTTCCATGCTATTATGCCATACTGCATCACAATGGTCAAGAGAGTACTTCACTTTTGCCTTGACAAACCGGCACCTACTTCATTTTCTTCCTTTTGGGAGTGGATAACAGAGATCGAGAGTCTCCCTAACTTCCTCCAGGACCTGCCCCATCTTGCAATCTTGAATGGTTAATTTATCATGGAAGCCCACTTCATGACATTTGTTGAGTCCTCTTCAATAATTGTTGGCAACGCTAAAAACATTTCATCTCCATGTCCACGCACTAGGCCCTTCCCCAACCTCATTGGACTTGGTGGTTCCAGTTGGATACATGAGTACTGGGTCCCTCATCCCCCCGTCGTCCCTTATGATTACCTATCCCAGTTAGACTGGGGTTTCCTTTAGAACTCCCATCAAAGTTGAGTTTCCAAATGCCTTTTGTAAGGGGAGGCCACATCGTGTTTAACCTAGTTGCTCCCTGTAAATCCTTGATAACTTCCATCCACCCTTTTCTGAGCTTGTCTCAGGTCACCCTAGAAAATTCCTCGCGCACAAAGCCCCATAGTGTAGTCCTACTATCCACTCTATCAGCCACCTGACCATTGCTTGTTCCTTCCGAAGGGATCCCTAGACTGCTGGAAATGATAATCTCCAAAGGAGCTTCCCTTTTTTCTGATATAAATCCAACATTCCATGCCTTGAGCAACTTCGCCAATAATGAAGGGCATCGCCCATGATGCGTCAAAATGATTAACCACAGAACTCCCTTGGTCAACAGACAATGTATTATGAGATGATCCACACTTTCCTCATCTTGCTCGCAAATTAACCATATCCATTGCCACTGATGCTTTGAATTACCAGTTCATGTTGCTGCTAATAGGCAGTAGATGCTGGATCAGGATATTTGTTTGATTTTCTTTTAAATTCTCTATTTTGGTGCAGTTACTTCACATATATTAGCCTTGAAAAGCTTTCCAGGAATTTTGAGGGCACAAATATTGCTGGTAGTTACTACTCCATGGCTTTTGCAATTCCTTCTAGTAGTGTTTATTATTAGAACTCGCGTAGTAGCCAATAGTTTTAAGTTCATATCATTTGCTTCTTGTTTATAAGCATCATGAGTTCAGTCCTTAAAGGTGTCTTTTGAGTTTAAGACTAATTGATTTGTTATTTTTTTTATTAGACAACAGAAACGTGAGATCTAATGATGACGAGGAGCATATTTCAGGGTCAAGGTCAGTCCGATATGAAGTTTTCTGTCCCTTCCCTCATTCCCCATTCTCCTCTCTCACTACCTACCCCCTCTTTTCTTTATGTTTCACATGTTTTTATTTATTTATTATTGTTTTGAGACAAAATGACCATTTTTATGCTGCTGCTTACTATTGTATATTGCACTGAATGTCATAGTGGCCTTTGCCTTGAACTAAATTCTCAGTTTCACCCTTTAGCTACATAGTTTGATTTATGTCGTTTTCATTGTGTGTGTTTAAAATTCAGAAGAAAGTGTTGTGTGTGCTGAAAATTCAGAAGAAAGTTACATTGTTAGAATTTCCGTTCCACAAAAATAATGTTTTTCGATCTCTAGCAATACAATAATCAATGCAGAACACTATATTTGTTACATAGACATTTATGGTATATGAGAAATGACTACTCTATTTGTTTGTTGTGAATTTTTGCCCAATGAATGCTTAGTATTTCTATTGTGTTGGTGTCTGAATGGAAGTCAGAATTAAATCCTATCAATATTTTGGTGGGATGTTCTGTAATGTACTGGTTGCTGCTAATGAAGCATTCTAAAGTTGGTGATAGCCTGCCTTTATTTGTCTTTTCAATCATGGAATTTGGGGTTGTTGTCATATATTCTAAAGATCCTACCTTCGAAGTCTGGTTATTTTACCCATGGGTTATTTTCTCCCTTGATTTGTGAATCCATGCATCTGGAACTAGAGTTTTACTACTTAGTTTGCTGTCTTATCACATTAAACTTCCATAACGAATGTTATGTGAGTTGGTCATGAAGTACTTCTGATTAGTTTTGATAGTTTCATGAATTGGTCTTTCATGGCTCCAAATCTTTGTTAATTTTGCAAATTGATCTTGATGCTTGGCTGATTGGCATATCTTATTATTGTACAATATGAATCGTTTTAAACCTTATAGTTTGATTTGATTCGTAAACATTAGTCAATGTGATGCATTATTTTAGATGTATCTTTTATCTCTGTGTGTGTGTGTGTGTGTGTGTGTGTGTGTGTGTGTGTGTGTGTGTGTGTGTGGACCTCATGGGAACAGCTGTGTGGGCCCCACTGTGATGTGCATCAGAAATCCACACCATGCATTTGGTGGGTCCCCTATTGGTTATGGGATATCTCAAAAATCACCTGTATCCAGAACTCAAGTGGGCCATACCAACTGAAACAGTGTAAAATCATGCCTAAAACATCTAAAAGCACTTCATGGGGCCCACCTAAGTTTTGGATACGGTTGAAACTCGGTGTTACCTTTTGTTTAAGTGGGACACGCACAATGGATGGGCTGGATTTCTCAACCACATCTCATTCGATCCTATAAATGATCATAAAAGTTTCAATGGGTGGATATCCACTCTTAACTGTTTTTTATGGTGTGGCCCACCCAAGTCATGGACTGGCCTGAGTTTTAGGCTCATGGCTCACCATGGAATGGTGCATCTGACTGATGGTGTGGATTTCTGATGCACATCACAGTGGGGACCACACAGCTCGACCTCATGGGAACTTCCCATGAGGTCGAGTGCATAGTACCTTTTCCCATATATATATGATTTATCACAAAACATTATTTATTCATCACCATATTCGTTGCTGCTGCTGCTGCTGCCATCGTTGCCATGAAACTTGCCCTCATCATCATTGTCATCATCATTCTTGACATCATTATCATTATCATTATCATCGCCATCATACTCGTCAATCATGATCTCCATCTTTTGGTTATCGTGATGCAACATGCAGCACAAATGAAGCAACGATGGATGTGTAAGGAACTGAAGCAACACACACCTTAACACCTAATCCTAAGTTTCAGGTTTGAAATCACATCAAACATGGAACTTCTGGTCGAATCACTACCAAAAATTGGAGCATCACGCCCCAAAGTTAATCCAAAACAGGGTTAAGAAATAAAAAAACTACACTTTATTTGTTCATTTACATTGCTTCATAGAGGAATCCTACACAATATACTTTTACCAAAGCAAAAGAAATCGTAGTCTAATCCTACCCATCAATATTCCTATACCATCCATTCTAATAAAATATTAAAAAAATTATCTTTGCCTTCCAAAAAATAATTACTGAAATGTCAAACCCATGATCTTCAGCTCATTTGAAAGCTAACTCAATAGGCTTTCCACTGAGACAAAATTTGCGGAATTTGACATTGGTTAGTATACGAAAAGTGGCAGCAAAACAAGTAACGAAAATAAAGTCACTTACAAACTGTTGCTAAAATAGTCAGTTTTATCCTATGAAAATTACTAAATATATTTTAGTCCATTATTATGGGCCCCAAAATGAGTTGGACTATGATGTGGGCCCACTATTTGATAGAACAATTTTGTGGACCCAATCCACTGATTGGATATCTTGATCGTGGCCAATCTTTGGGTCCATGATTCCTTTTGATTAGGAAAAACTTATCCTTGAGCTAGAACAATTGTTCACCTCCATAGGTTGGTCAGTCCTCTGCCTTTTTTTAGTGTATAGTTGAGAGGAGAAAAGGGAGAATTAACTGAATAGGGAGTTGGAAAGTGGCAAACTGACAATTGATTGAAGCAAGAGTATAAGGATAGGCAAGTTGGGAAATCGGTGAAGCTAGAAAAGGGGAAAATCCCTCGGCTAGAGTGGAAGTTAAATTTCAATGATTCCTCGTTATCCAATGTGCACCCATCTGGTCGTGTGGATTGAAATTACACAGGGTCTCAAATGTTAACATGAAGTATGCATTCTCTGGTTCTGCAGGGAAGGTGATCATACGTATGCGAGGGTAATGGTCACGGTAGCCGTAATGGCCACTACCGTTACCGTTATGATACAGGGTGTTACAGCCGTAATGTTTTTTATTTTTATTTCGACCCTGTAACAGACTGTTACGGGACCATTACTGCTACAGGTCATTTTCTTCCTGCAACAGCCATTATGACCCTGTAATGCATAACGATACCACCATTATTTTTATGTTACCATTTTGGAATTCCTTGGTTAATGCTTACTTGTGGCTGAGGGGATTTCCAAAAACATTTTCTGTTGGGTGTCGAAGAAGCTGGAAAAATGTGAAGGTTGGACTTATTTTTTCATGAGTGGGTATGTTACTTTGAGTGAAACATCTTGTTTTCTAATGTGGCTGTGAACAACCTTGATAAGCATGGGATTCTACGGGCCCAAATTTGTGCTGGCATCGTAATCCCTTGCTGTAATTTTCTTTGTTATTTTTCTTCTCTTTGATAAGATTGCATTCCTATTTAAAAAAAGAGACAAGAAGGGTGAATCCTCCTGCTAGATGTGAAAGTTAAACTTTGACAATATGTCAATAACTTGATTAGAAAGTTGGTGCATTTGATGTTGACGTGTTAATTTTCTCTTCTTAGGGGAACATGCATTGGAGATTCTAAGGAAGTTGAGATCGAGGCTATTAGAGAATGTTAAAAGGTCTTCAATATCCTCTGATCTAGTTATTGTAGAAGGTCATATCAATGCCATCAAGTGGGCCTTGTCTAATTATGTGGAACTTTGGGATTTTTCTTTTCCTGGTGAATGAGATTGGGGATCTCGGTTAGATTTGCAGTCATAGTCCATGAGTGTGAAATTTGGATAGTCGAAGCTTTTTGTACATGCAAGGAGGCTGAATTAGGAGCTGGGGAGCTTTTTTTATTTTTATTTATTTTTTATTTTTTTACGTTAGTCATGCAACGCACCCACACTATTAGCTGGGCAATGCACCCACTTGGTTAGTCACCCAATGCACCCACCCACTAGTGGGGTTAGTGTGTCTCCTTAGTACTCAAACTTGAGACCTGCTGTTGAAACGCCTAGGCGTCTTCCAGCTGGGCTAGCAGGCGAGACATCTTCTCTTTTGTACGTGCAAGGGTGGCTAACCCCTTCTCTTTTGTACGTGCAAGGATGCTGAATTGAGATCTTGGGAGGTAACCCCTTCTCTCTGCGTGCGTGCAAGTAGGCGGTGGAGGGTATTGAGCTTTCAAAACTCACTTGGGAATAGATTGTTTGTGTTAATCCTTTTTTTTTTCCCTACAAAAAAAGAAGTGTCTGGGCTATTTGGCAGATAGTGTAAATTAGTGGCATGAATATCCATATTGTGGGCCATTTGCTCCTTTTGATTTCCTTCTTGGATTTCCTAGTGCTCATGCTTGTTTTATTTTGCTTACTATTCTACTTGTTTATTTTTTTACATGGTTTTCTTTTCCCTGGTGAAGCCATTTATTTTTTAAAATGAAGCGTTGTGTTGTTCGTACTGGAGCTCTATTGAACATTTCCCACTATCGTGACTCACAACCTTGAGGTCTCAATTTGATCTGAGTGTATCTATAAGAAAGAGTTCATTAGTGTGTGGCCTTGCTAAAGAGAGATAGTGATGAGGACATCCGAGCTCTTTTAGAGTTTATCAGAGATGGAGGAGAGCTACCCCAGTTTCGTCATGGCTAGATTATCATTACATGGGGCCCAATTTAAGTTCCTAGCCCCGTTGAAGACCCCACAAGCATGATCGTGCATCTTTAAAGACCCTACACTAGGAAGATGCATGTGAGTTGCTTAGTTGAGACTGTTAGACTATTGGATCTTGACCATGGACCATCTTGATCGTGGACCCATTGGACATGATGAGACCATGGGGATGGCTTAGTTTAGTTATTTTGTTTATTTATTTTATATATTTTGGTTTATTTTATAATTTAGTTGAAATAAGGGTGTTTTAGATATTTTATATGCAATGAGGGTATTTTGTAAATGTACCACAAAGAGACGGTTAAAGGGTTGGGTGTGTGAAGCCCTAAGGAGAGATTGAAAATAAAATTTTCTTCTTTGTTGTGTTGAGCAAAGAAAAAACCTCCTGTGATTGGAGTTTGGCGTGAAGCCAAGGAATGATTCCCGACTATCTTCTTTCTCATTTCCTTCTTTTCAAGGTATTCTTTTCACTTTTCTCTTCTTCACTCTTTCTCTTTGCTTTTTTTTTTTTTTTTTTGTTTCCTCCGAAATCCCATCCTCACACTATTCCCAAAACCCTCCAGACCTAAACACTATCCAACCATGCAACCGTACAGACCACCCTAATATTCGTACAACCGCACGGATGCAACCGTACACCCGTTCATATGGCTAGCCCCATCCCCCCTTCCTTCCCTCTTTTTGGTCTTTGATCCTTTCCCCTTAAAAATCCTAACCCCAGAACCTAGAGTTCCAAACCCTAACTCCCAAATTCCGTAAACCTCAAGTCTCCGGACCTTAATTCTTTTAAACCCTAACAAAGCGCAAGTGAATCCTCAGATTTAAATCGAATCCTATGTTAGATGGAAGTTCTACCTTCCATTGGGCTGTTTCTAATCGATAATCTTAAGATCCATTTGTGGGATTATGATGTGACCTTGAATTTGAGCATAGTTGATTACTTGATTTCTTTAGATTTGTGATAAATTGGCAATATTTTATATTTTGATTTACTCTGATAATCAATTTATTAATTCATTCACATCATCATAGTTTAGGCTATCCGTCCTGCATCAGAGAGAGAAGATCATGTCATAGGTCTGTACTTTTGTTTTATGGTTTATATGTATATGCTTTAATTAAAATTCGGGGATCTTCTTGGTATAGTCCATGCTAGAATCCTACCTGATCATATATGTTGCTAAATTCAATCTAAATTAACTTTTCTTTTTTTGAATTTTTTGAATGGGAACAAAAAATTCTGTTAACACCACTTGAAAGAGGTAAAAACAAAAACTAAAAAAGAATCGCTAGCAATGATGATGGGAGGGTATCTAAGGCCACTACCAAGCGTTAAATTAATTTTTATAAAATGACGATAACAAACTAAACATGGAAAGCTAAAAGAAAGAGTCCAAAACCTAGTAAATACACAATCCAAGGGCTGTGTGGTTTGTACAAAACCCTAAAGACTTTATGTTCTGTTTATGGCCCTAGAATAGTGTACAGTTGACTCGTGGTCTCAACAGTTCAACCAGTCGATAATCAGGCCTTAGTTGCATGAACCTTGTACCCAGGTGCCACCCCTATTTTGAATCGCACTTCAGGCTTGTGCTCCCACACCTACTCCTGCTTCTAGCTGTTTGAACTTGTTGACATTTTTAAACAGATGCTTCCCTGCTCCTGCACTGTTATCTGCTGCTGCTTCCCGCCATGTTTTGGGCAATTATAATCTGGATCATCTGGTTGGATTTGTGGGTCGAAATCTTCCATAAGGACCCTTGATCTGGTCCTGATCGTCAATCAGTTCAATCTGAACGCTTGATGTGGTCCACATTTATAATCGGGATGCTTTGGATGGCCTGATCTTCTATCGGCCAGCATTCGGGCCCATTTTAGGACACTACTGTTTTGTTGATATGGAGTACTGGATGCACCAAGAAGTGTAGCCAATTCGGTTGAATTCTGTTTGAATTACTAGGTTTTGAAATGTTATGTAACATTCTTGCTGCCTTTAGTGGCTCATCAAACTTTTGAATTGAGAGTGGTTGTATTTGTGTTGCCCTTTGTTTCTCTCTTTGATGTCATATACTTATCACAACCATTTTCTTCTTATCCAAGAAAGCATATATTCTCATTACATTGTGCATTTAGTCTGCCAAAATATTTGCTTTGGAAACAAAAGCTGCTGCATTGCTTATATGATATCATATTCCTTTTGAAGCAGCGTAGAGCTTGCTATTCATAAGATGTACGATATCCTGTCACGTGTTCCTCCACTTGAAGGCGAGGATGGTATACCAAATCATGAGATGTGGAGTCAGTTAGGTGAGCTCTCTTTTCTTGGTTGTGTTTGTGAAGGTCGGATGTGGGTGGGTGTTATTTATATTTATATTTATATTTACGCTTGTCATCCTTGCAAGCCCTTCTTCCTTCTCTCAATTTGGGTATTTTTCTCTTAATTATTGATGAAACAATTCTTATCTAGTAACTTGTTTCATGCAGGTAATACTTCTACCTTTTACTGTGTATCACTTTTATGCTTCTTTATTAAATTTGCTGGGACTGATGATGGAAATGCTTGTAATTGAATGTGTTTCATTTGGCCTTTCGATTATAGTTGTTATCCATCCAAATCTAGAATGATTAGGTACCTCTATGGAATATGATATGATGAATAGCGTCCATGCGCGTGCAACTTATTTGGCATATTGAACTTAGATACGATGATAAAAAGATATAAAAAAATCAAATTGCCTTTAAAAAAATCAAATTGAAATATTCCTCTTCTTTTCACTGTTCTTTTTTTTCTCATCAAATTTTGAAATTGTTTTTGTTCATAATATAATAATTCCATTCACCAATTTTTTTAAAAAAATCTTTTTGATGAGTATAGTTGGATCATAAGATATTCTCTCTAAATGTATGCCAGTACCTAAATAAATTGACGATCCGATTCTCTCTTTAGATGATTTATTGTCATACATATTTTTGAATGTTGAAAGATTTGTCTAACACAATGTGAATCTGGTTTTAATCAAGCATGGTAGTGTTGAGGTTGCTCAATTGGGGTGATTGATGGATAATTGGTCAGCACTTGTCTCCTAATTGTTGCAGAAAATCATAGAGAAAGCAAGGAAGATTGGGTAATTTACAACTGAAATTAATGAAAGAAGAATATACCAGTGACATTATGTAATCCACAAAGTGTTATACATTGCTCAGTCTGTGCATACTGTACTAGTCAGGTTTCAATTCATACAACTGAAGCCCCTTTTTAATTGATCCAAACCCCCGATATCATGGGCTGCTCATTAGATGAACTAGTGGAGAGTGTAGTTGTAGTTGTGTGAGTGATCCAGGGTTCAATCCTCTGTAGTGTTACCTTTCCGAAAAAAAAAAAAAAACAGGTATTGTAATTTCTGGGCATGCAATTGCTGACAATTACGATTTCTCTATTTGGCTAACACCCTGTAGTAGAGCATTGTGATTCCTAGAATTGTGACGTGTGTTTGGCTAGCTTATGAGGTGGAAATCAAAAGTGGTGTACTGGTGTTTTGTTTATTATTTGAGAAGCATCCAAATTAAAAGAACAGATGTGGCCCACCATTTCACGTGATCAAACTCAAATTTTAACTACTAACTGTGAATTGTGTGACCAAAATTATGACTAGCTAGATGTTCACCACATGTGTGAAATTTGCACACATGTAGTGCATGAGCATAAATGACTGGATGAAAGCTTGAGAATGAACTTTGTCCATAAGGATGGTTATGAATTGACTTATTCTGAAACAGGTGGATGATCAGGAAATACTGGTACCCAAACATGATCCACATGTATATATGGGTGGTTATAATCAAGTGGGTCTCATGTGATTAAAATGCTAACTAGCATTTGGTCCTTCCTATACCACTGTGATTGATCTACGGGTTTTGGAATCTAGGCTATTTAAGAATTATTCAGGGTCCATAAACTACAGTTTCCTGGGCCATGTTGAGTGCCGACTGCGTCCCTGCTTGTTGCATGAATGCACCATTGCTGGTCCTCAGTTTTACACCAACCATGTCCCATTAGACCAATCTTCAATCAATTTGGACCAGCCAAAATACAGGCTGCTACCCTCAATGCACATCTGTCAATTTTGCCACCCCTAATTCAACGGTATGCTCACTATAGGCTATGATGAAGAATATAAATACCAGAGCCATTAGTAGCCTGCTTACAAACATGCAAGAAGAGGCCAAGGACAAAACTACAGGTGTCTGCTTCATGAATGAGCCAAGATCATAAAAGAAAGTGATCGGACCATGGCAGCCCACGTGGTCAGTGGACTAGAGATGGGCAGTTAGATCAAGCAACGGTCTCCATTCAATGCATAATGATAAAAGTTTCAAAGCCTGTTGAAGCAGATGTCTGGGTGCATACCCATATAAGAGTTGGTCCATCACAGTAGGCATGTGGGATCTATTGGTCAAGTGCACCACCGGCTGGACTCGACAGTCCAGATAGATGAACATGACCATCCAGTTACAATGTGGAATAGCACACTATTTCCATGATATCCCCTGAAATACATAGCAGGAGGCATGGGAACTTGATGTTGGAATTCTCTTGAAAATCCATCATTTATTTGGAGATCTGAATTGCCATCTTTTTGGGTATTCGGATGCCTAATGGGCATCCTAATTTCTAGCTATTGTGATTCCCCTTATCCCTCAAATGTTGAGACTCTTCCGATGGTGGGTATTTGAATTTTGGGGCATCATAATTCTGCCAATCCAAATGACCCTAACAGTTCCCTTTCAGCCTATAGAAGGGCAAATATTCTATAGCCAGGGTCTTCCAATCTGGGAATTTTTGGTGCATGGGTCATTGATGACGACTCCCATCGTATCAACGTGTTGGATCATTGAACCATGGGTGGCACTTCTACATGTCTCACCTTGAGCGTATAATACCTCTTTGGTCCAGTAAAGCTTGCAAAGGTTTGTAGGATTTACATGCATTGGCCATCCACTTTGACTCCTATCATATCAGCATTTTGGATTACTGAACCATTGCTCCCTTACTCATGCTGTTATACAAGCCAAAAAACCGAACATTGTGCACAAATCTCTTGGCCCGAGTATTGTCTAATACCTCTTTGGTCCCCCAAAGCACCACAAGCTTTGCAGGATTAGAAGCCTCAATCTTGTCGTTGCTGGGATTTTGGAGATGTCACGTTCCCTCTCTTGGCCTCCCATATGCACTTGGAAGTAAATTGTATTAATACTGGACCATATACTTGCGCTCTATGAGTAAATCCTCGTGCATTTTTGCTTGCTAGTCTGTGGATGCTGGTGGTTGTTATTAGTAAATCCTTTTGTATTTGTGCTTGCTAGTTGGTGGATGCAGGTGGTTGTTGTTAGTTATTCCTATTTTCTTTACGCATGCTTGTTCTTGACAAGTTGATCTTTCATTTTATCAATGGTTTATCCTATTTCACTTCCTATATCTTATATTCCTTCCATCAAAGCCATTATTGTGTAGCTTGTCAGAAAGTCAATTTAAGGCGTATGTATTAAGTTCCAAGTGTGATGTTTCCAGCATTTGCTTCAGCACTGACTTTCAGTTCATGCTCATATGTTGTCTCTTTAGTGTGTTTGCCAGTTTTGTATTATATTGTTTGTTCTGCAGTTCGCTCGGTTTCTAACTTCTTTCATTATTAAATGAATTTAGGATTTTCATCCAAAAAAGCAGACCACAAGATGTCTTCTGGATCTTTGATTGTAGAGGATGGGGCAGAGAAGTTGAAGTGTAACAGTGATGTGAGCTTATAGCATGCTTAACCTGTACTTCCATCCTGAATTCAGGACACATTTGAGACAACTTCATCGATATTAAATGGCTTGTTGCTTCTTAGGACTTCAATATGCATTTTTTTCCCCGTTTCAACAGTTTTATGGGGATGCTTCTTTAGTTACAGGGTCATCAATCTGCAAGAAACTGAAAACTCTTATCCATTCCTTTCATGTGTTGACATAAGTAAATAACAATGTGCAATGCGTATTTACACAAACAGTTAACAGAAAATAATTAACATAAAACCTACTATTTCTTGAAGGGTTCCCCCAAAGCTCTAATGCCTACTCAAGCATTGAAAGTTATCCTTGTGACGGAGTCAAGTTTCTCTTGGTTGGTCTTTACTGAGAAAGTCCACAGCTTACTTCAATATCACATTGATTATGAATGAAGGATGATAGTGGTATTCCAAAAAAAAAAAAAAAAGAGAGAGAGAGAGAGAAAAAGTAAAAAGAAGAAGAAGAGTATGTAGATGATAGGTGATGGCTATTGAAGATCTTCCAAAATTTGTTTATCTGGAAATTTTCAACTGTTGAAGCTGCCATCTCTCTTTCCTATGCTTCTACACTTTACCTTGTAATAGTTTTTGGCTCACGGTTGATCCGGTTCAAGGTTCCTTGTCGAATATTTAGAATAGCTTGTAGATTCCAGGTCAACATCTCTATTGACATTGTGCTTCAGCTTCTGCAAACTTTAGGTCATCATTTAAAGTGCACATTTTGAAGGGTTTTGTCACTTAAGAGAGGCATAAATTGGATAATTTTCAAGGGTTAGTTTTGTAAACTACAAAGTCAAATCAATGGTTTTCATGTCTCACCTTTAGTTTGACAAGATTATCTCATAGTATGATTTTTGTCAAGTTGTAAGTTGTAACCAAATTATGGTTTTATGTCATCTCAAATATGCATTCCTACTTGGAAAGTATAGAGGCAACCTGCATAATTAAAAAAAAAAGGACACGTTTTGCATTATTGTATCTATTTTCCAAGTACTTTGAACATGCAGTTTATATTTCAATGACCCATGACTGTCTGGCCCAGTTCATATAGTTTTGGTTGAAGAGAGCCCAAGCATGTTGTCATGCATTGCATGTGCATTCTGGCACCAAGTGTCCCTCAAGCATATTTGTGCCACATAGAAGCACACCATCCGTGCGGACTATTCATGGATATGGGTATATCTCAAGTCCCAATCCTATGTTGCTGCAATGTAGGGTTTGATTACCGTTTTTATTGTAACTAGGCCTGTTGGAGTTTCTGTCAGACTATGGCTCCTGAAGAGCTACCACTAGTATGTTATTCAATAATGATAATCACCGGTCGTGAACTGTTACATTATGGGCCTTGTAACGACCGCTACGGCCCCATAACTGTCAGATTTATTTAAGAAAAAATTGAAAAAAATACGAAAAATTAGAAAAAAAATGAGAGGATTCTAAATATGTATTATTTTCTAGTTTTGAACATGTTTATGATACTGTAATGGGCCATTCTTTGGTAAGATTGTTGTCTTGCATTGCCTGATGATTTTTATTAAGTTGACGGGGCTTAGACTTGCTACAAATTTCTTATATTTAATTTTCTTAATATCTAATATCAATGATTCAATATAAATAAGATTAAATGAACATGAATCTAATGTAGAGACAATTATATATTTACATTTATATAACTATTTTATCCCAAACAACCATAGTATAGCTATATAGGTCCATAAGATGTTAATGCATGAAGTATAAAGTGAACTCGTTAGTCATAAATGCTAAAGTGATTTCAAAGGACGAACATAAATACAAAAAAATTAGTAGCCAATCATGTCACCATCAGAAAGAACCTCTTCATTGTCATTATCTGGCTGTGGTCATGGAATGAGTGCCACATATCCATAATAACTAGAGGAGAATACCATGTCAATGAAGCCCGAGATGACTGATCACTATCATCACTGTCACTGGGCATCTGCTATGTCGAACTTGAATAAGAAAAGCCACTAGTGCCAGAAGTAGACCCATAGTCATAGCTATAGCCGTACCAGTAGGGTACTAGTTATGCTGCTGAGACTGACAACGAATGACTTGAATCCAAATCTGGATATCCATATCAACCTGCTCCATGTAGATTATATCCAGGACTAATTCAATACAAAAGTTCCTCATGAGCCTTTCTAAAATGTCCATGGTCATGTCCATATCCATAAGCCTTCTGATGTCCTACTTGTGCCTCATCTCCTCTTGTGCCGCTGATGCCGACCTTCCCATGATGCTTCTCCCCTAGCTAGTGGTATAGTGAATCACTAAACTCACAAGTCCACTGCTCTGTCTGTTGTACCCCCTTGTGTTGACCATAAGCAGGTCCAGGTGCATCATCATCATTATTATTGTCATCGTAATCTGTTTCGGTTTCACTGCTACTCTTTTCTTTGCTCAAATTTTCTGTAACCCTCTCCAAAACAGTTGCATGACTCTCTTGCTAGCTTGTGTGTAATGCTGGGTCGTGTACCTTGACTTCCTCGTTGCCCTCTTTTACCTGTTTTTCCCTCTTGTTCCAACCAAGGTAGATGAGGGTCATCTTCATAGTTGATGTCGTCAGATTATTGGACAAAAGTCACATTCTTCGATTAGGTTCATCACATACTTCACGTTTTGTAATCTTAACTTCATGTTGTAGTGCATGTTGACAAGCTGATCCAATGTCTTGGTTGCAACCTATTCCTTTGCTTCGAATGGATTAGTTTAAAGCAACTTCAGTTATTTCCACAGCTAGAGGGTGAAGTTATCTAGCTTAAAACTTCTGCTGCTATTGTTTTGAGAGCATCTGCACTTCTCTCTAAAATTAAGCCACTAATCAGTTGTATAGAAAACAAAAGAAAAAAAAACCCTTATGTTATGCATGCAATTGCAATATTGTTAAATGCACCACTCTTTATCCCTAGTAATACAATTTCTATGACTACATAATAATAATAAAACATCAATTTCTTACCTGAAGGTGTATGGAAAATTGTCCTTTATGCAAGTGGATCTGAGAGGTTGCTTTGGTGAAGTCATATATTTCCAACAATGGACAAGATGCCAAAACATTCATATTGTTTGAAGTATAGAAATAACGAAATATTTATGCAATGAATGTGTAATGACCAATAATTAAAGACTTGAATTTACTTCATTTAACGCTCTTATTTGCAGGCTCTATTATATTTGTCACATTTTCAGCTTGACACAAACCTCTTCATCCTCAATAAATGATGCAACATCTTGGTATTTCGGATTTAAATAATTGTCTACATTACAATAATGAAAACAATAAAGGACTTTACTAATTATATCATAAAAATAACTTAGCAATGACTAATATGATCAAATGCATAATGATTGTGCATGAGACATTACTAGAGTAAGAGAAATAGATATTGTGCTTTACTTCTATATTATTATTTGTCGCATGAAGGTTGTGGACCGTGGTGAAGTTGATTTGTGCAACGTTTGTCGATCTTCTAGTAATCTTTATAGTTCACACAATCATGATGAATAGCAAGCCTTGCTTTGTCCATGGCTTCATAAAATAAGCCCATGGTAGATATTGTGGTTCCATTACCTTGAGGATGTTTTGGACTTTATTCTAATAGTTGTTGTCTCTCATGGTCTGCACAACCTCAACTGGTATCCTTGATATCTTCTACCTATGGTTTGTGTTGAGCCACCCCCGGAAACCAAACGTCTCACTCAACTTTCTTCATGCTTGTATCAACTCTCAAGAGCAATAAAGTTGTGGCAAATTGAGTCCCCACAAGCCTAAGTAACTCTCTCTCTATCTTTCGTGAACTTTCTCATTACGGCGACTACTTAGTTATGATTGTAAAATATAGGTTGTGACTTGCCTTGCATTTTCAATCAATTTTGCAACATTTTTATTCTTTTCAATAGCTTCTAGTATAAGTCGATACAATGTGTGGCATAGGGTGACGAGAACAAATGTTTCCGCTTCTCCATCAACATTTTTCCAGCTATTTTATATGATGCTGTATTGTTCGCAACAATTTGCTCAACACTTTTGTCTCCATCATTCGTTACCTCGGATGCATTAATGGCTTTTTGGAACACCGTTTCCAAGTGTCAATAGACCATAAAGTTTATAATGCTCTGTATGGTTGGGCTAGTCTAACCATCGCACATAATAGTGCATCATTTACTCTGCCACATCCATGTAAATGTGGCCACATACGCCCTTACATTCTGTAGTCTACTTTTGTCCATTTCTCCCTAATCTTATGAGCTATGGGTGCCTTCTTCCCTTGCTTCTGTTGCGGCATTTATCATCGCTTGTCAATAGGGGTAGTTTGCAACATTTGGAGCTATATTGCATTGTATGAATAGCTTGGTTGCTATCTTATGAAGCTTCTCAACCATAGTTTTCTTTGATATTCGTTTCAACATCCTCTGCTTTGTTGCCTCTTTCATAAATAAAATGGGATCACGTGAAGGCCTTCCTGGCTCTACCATATCCACATGATCAACAACTAAAGGAGCATGTGAAGTCTTTTGTTGGCTAGAGTCACATTACAATCTGCCGAAAATACCTTGACTCCAACTCCCACTTCCACTCATAGCCCCACCCTTCCCCCACCAACATTTCTAGCTCCACTCCAACACTTCTGTTGCCCCCACTATGTCACAAATTGACCGCCTCTTTCCAAACATGTGCGAATGGTCTTCATCTTCATAGGCTCTCTCCTCACCATTTTCACCTCCCTATTAGAAACCCCACTAGACTCAACATTATTATCATTAACCACACCCCTATAATCAGGATAAAAAACCTCTGCTCAGGCTGCGTTGGGAGCATCATGCTTCTTCTATACGGTAGCTTTTTCCCTATAATCTCTTCCAAATTTTGCTGCGCCATCTCCCTTATTTCTCTTGGCATGCTTAGGGCATCTCACAACTTGCTTCTTTTGATGTGCCAAATGTTGTTTCGCAAGTGTAATTCCTTTAGTTACTAATTTGTCATGGTAGTTACATTTTATGGCATTGTTTGTTCGCACACACTCTCACACAATGTTGCCATTCAATATTCTCATTTCTTGGTTGGGCTGCCTTTTTTCTTGTTCATAACACGCCACAACTCACAAGTCTTGCCCCACTCCCAAGTCTGAGTTGTCAATTAAGTCAAGTCATTAACCTTGCCAAAATATAAACATATAATGTTAAAAATAATATTATTTTAAACAAATACAAACAGAAAAAATTAAATTTACATTTGGATGAATATTGTCGGGCCAATGATAGACAACTCGGATGCCCCCAAATCGGCTCGTAATTCATGCAATCTCTGGAACTCATCCCACTAATGCATATCCCTAAGCATTTGACGTTCACTGGTGCATATCTCTAAGCATTTGACATCATTCCCCCAAGAAATTTGAAGAAAAAAAAATTAAAATTAAATTCGGATGGATGGAACGCATTTAGTGGATTACTTGAATGCCCTTAGAACGAGATGAAATTCATGCAATCTGTGGGATTCATCCCATTAATGCATATCACTAAGCATTTGACATCATTCCTCCCAAGAATTTTGAAGAAAAAATTAGAATTAAATTCGGATGAATACTGTTGCCGATTTGTTGTACCACTCGAACGCCTTTAAGACATGTTGAAATTTATGCAATCCATGGGGATTTATCCCGCTATGCATATCCCTAATTATTTGATATTATTTCCTCCAAGAAATTTGAAGAAAAATTTGAAAAAATAAATCTGGCACTATTCACTAAAAAGGATTGAAAGGAAGTTGGTTCTTTGGAAGCGTAGAAGTATGTCCATGGGAGGCCGCTTGACCCTCATTAAATCGTCCTTCTCTAATATGCCCATCTACTTTATGTCCTTGTTGAAACGCCCCAAGTCGGTGCTCGACAAATTTGACAAGCTGAGAAGGAATTTTCTATGGGAAGGAGATAGTGAGAGGAGGAAGTTTCATCTTCTTAGATGGGAAGAGGTCTGTAAGCCGGTCACTCAAGGAGGGGCATGCATTAGGCCTTTGGGGGATACGAACGAGGCTTTGCTTGGGAAGTGGATTTAGTGGTTTGGGACAGAGTAAGGCGTGCTTTGGAGATAGGTGATAGCATGAAAGTACGGCACACAAGAGGGTGGGTGGTTTGTGAGGCACAACTCTCTTTATAGGGCGTCGACTATGTGGAAAGTGATCGCAAACACCGAACTCTATGTGAGGCAAGGAATCTCTTTTAGACTCGGTAGAGGAAATCAGATCCGCTTCTGGATGGACCCTTGGTGTTCCGATCAGCCGCTCCAAGTTATGTTCCCCAGGATTGCGCGCCTTGCTCCTTCTAGGTTGGTTATGGTGGAGGATTGCTTTTCTGTTAGCGAGAACGCGGTGGTGTGGTCTCCTCCGCTCTGTAGGAACTTATTGTATGGTGAGTTAGACGATTTTTGTGATCTTCTGGGCTTGCTCAATAGTTCCAAGCCGGCGGTCTCTGATGAGGACTCCTTTTGTTGGCCGCACAATTAGTTGGGGAATCTCACGGTGAAATCTCTCTTTGATTTGATTTCCTCTCATCCTTCTTTGTCGGGCCCACCACATCCATTTCATTTTTGGTTCTACGACGCTCTTCCTAGAGTGGCGGTCTTTGTTTGGCTTCTTGGTAGGGGCAGGGTTCTCACTATAGACAATTTGCTGAGAAGAGCTATGATTATCCCGAATGTGTGTGTTATGTGCATGAAGGATGGGGAGTCCATTGACCATCTATTCATTCATTTCTCCTTTGCTCGCGCTATTTGGAATCTTTTTCTTAAAGAAATGCACATTGCTTGGGTCATGCCTAAGTCTATGTGTGAGTTGATCTGGGTATGACACCGGGGGGGGGGGGGGGGGGGGATCAGTAAATCTAAATGGCGTTTGCTCCTTATGGTAGTGTGTTGGGCGATGCTTTAGGAATGAATCTGGGGTCTAGGGAGGTGATGTACAAAATTAAGTCTTTAGTGACTGCGTGGGGGCCTCATATTAAGCCCGTCACTTGTGGGCCTCTTTCTTAATTTTGGTCGCTTGGCCTTGTATTCTTTGCCGCCTTTGCGGTTTTCTCAATAAAGTGCTGTTATCTCTCTCTCTCTCTCAAAAAAAAAAAAAAAAAAAAAAAAAAGAATTGTTAAAAAGTAGCAGAAATTTAAAAAACCAAAAAATAGAAAATCAGATTAGAATATTGTTGAAAAACATGTTAAAAAAAAACAGCAAAAATACACAAAAAAAGGTAAATGATAAAGCATGGACAAATCGAGCAAGATTTGGTCAATTTGGTGATATAATGTTGAATATGAACATTTGAAGCAAGAAAGAACCAAAAAGAATAGAAGAGAATTTTTACCCTTTTTTCTTTTAATTTTATTTTCCCCAAATTCAGCCCCCAAATCTTTGATTCTTCCAAAACAGCCAGATGCTGTGATTTAATCTTGAATGATTGCATAATGCTAGTTGAAAATAGGTTAGAGACACTCCTATAGGAAAAAGGTAAAAACAGCCCAGTTGTAAAGCCCATGTATGCATAACTGTTACTACCACCTGTAACGGACCTGTACAGTGCGACATTTCGTTCTCATTATAGTCTCCTATCGCGTAATTGTAGGCACCATTACCGTTGCATAACCATTTTTGTATACCTTGTCTGCTAGACTACAACTATCCAAATGTGGCACGGGCATCCCATTAAGGCCTTCAACCATTTAAGTGGGCAACATCCCTTATCACATTGTAGCTTTATCCCAGCTACTTGGTGTTGCACCCTGCTGTATGAATCATGTTATACCAATTATTCCCTCTCTCACCACCTTGATCTGAGTCCTTTCATGTCTTCTCTCATCCTCCTTTCTCTCCAATTTTAATATGGCATGGCTGAAGCTCCTCAATATGCTCTCCATCATTTTGTTTCCTGTTGGGTGATCCTTAGGTTTGTTCAGATGACCTCATCTTGATTCTGTCCTTGTATTACCACACATCGATATCAGTATCCTAGACTGGCAGCATTCGGGAAGAACATTTAAACTAGTGGGCTGCCCCTGTATTTGAGGATGCCTTATGAGGCTCTAGTGTGTGGATTCAATGTTTTCTTGATTTCATAATATATATATATATATATATATATATATATATATATATATATATATATATATATATATATATATATATATATTCTTTTGGCCAGATAAAATATTGGTTACTGTATAATGAAATGGCATTTGTGTACACCTATTGAGTGTGTTCTTTTCTTTTACTATCCAGGTTTTGCCTACATCTTATGTCACCAAAAAGATGAAGTTAAAATTTACTAAAGCGTGGATATCCTTTCTTAGATTACCACTGCCGCTTGATGTGTACAAGGAGGTATCCTTCAATGACAGATAAGCCATTATGCTTCATTATTTCGTGGTTCTTTTCCAGCTTTGTTGCACATATTCATTTTGCACTTATATGCCATTGCTATTTACTATGCATTAGTGATTAATGGGTTTATCCTTTCTCTTTTGAAAGCTTGGATTTGTGTTTTTATTTTGAACTTGGAAGACAGGAAATATTATGCTCCTGTGATTGAGGATCCTCATACGAACAGGATAATGATGCTGAAGATTTGTTAGTTCGGAATAGATCTTTGTAGATAATGGCCATTTTCATGCAGCAATGTGACAATCATGTTCTTGAGAATCATTAAAAAAAAAGGTCCTTGAGCATCCCTTTTTTTTGAAAGGCAATTATATATTTTTTATTGAAGCCATAAAATGAAACAAAAGAAGGGAATGTGGGAATGATTGCGAGGGGCCACCCCAAGGAATCTCTACTCCAAGGAGGCCAAGCATTCCCACTCCCTGATCTAAGTCACTGAGAAATTGACACTTTTTTTTTTTAATCCAGGCAAATGCTGTAAATTCTTGAAAATTGATAGTAAAAAGGGGAGATACCACACCAGGCATCTTCATGAAACACAAATCTATCCCCACCTACCCACCTCTAGGGCCACATCATCAATAAATTTTCTGAGCTATTACACCGTTGCCTTTCAAATTATGAAAGATCTATACAACGAGGATTGGGATGTATCCCAACCTGCCACCTGAGTCCTGTATTTACTAATTGTAAGCTTTTTTCAAAGGCTATTTCCTTTAGTTCCGAATTGCCCCATTTTCCAAATAGGGCTGATTCTCTTTAGGTTTCTTTTTTTATACCCATGACTCCATGAGATTGAGGTTGACATACCTCCTACCCAACTAGATGAATTTTCTTTTTTCTTCCCTACCTTGCCACAGGAAATCTCTTGAAGTTTATTGATACAATTGATAATAGCAGCTCAACAATGATAAAAGGGACATAATAGATGACATGTCGGAGAAGGCAGCCTTAACAAGAGTTATGCAACCATGAACCACACAACAACAGATTTTTCTTTTTCAAGCAGAGATCTTCAGTTCAACTTTCTCCACAATTGCATTTGTTCGGGTACATTTGTGATCATAGGATGATTAGTCTCATTGATAATGTATATAAGATTATCTTTGCGGGGTTGAGTAGGGTGATAAAAAGAGTCGTCTTTGTTTCCCGAAGTGCTTTATTTCCAGGAGATTGGTCTTCGATGTGCCCTTTATCGCTAATGAGCTTGTGGTTGAGTACAGAAGGAAAGCTTTAAAGGTTTTGTCTTCACGGTGGGCTTCTGAAAAGTCTGACTGTGTTTCTTGGAAATTCTTAATTTGCTTGGTTGAATGAGGTTTGGTCGGAAATTTCAAAACTGGATCAAAGCTTGTTTATGATTGCTGTGGTTCTCCATTCTTATAAACAGGTCTTCGAAGGTCTTCTGCAAGGGTGAGCATGGTATCTAGTTGGGCAATTCCCTTATCCTCCTTATTCTTCTCCATAGATGATGAATTATCGTAGAGGCATTTTTCGAAGGCAATTTCAAACGATCTAATAAGGGGAGCGCATATTGGAACTGAACTATCCAAGTCACTCTTGTTCAATATATGGACGACACTATGTTGTTTTGGGGATGTTTTGGTCAAGCTGCTGAAATATGAGGGATATCCTACTGTGCTTCAAAATGTTCCATGGTTTGAAAATGCACCTCTCTAAAGCAACATAGCAGGAGTTAATCTTGATCCTATTTCTCTTTTAGTGATAGCTAGGGAGACTAGATGCAGGGCATCTACTTTTTTTGTTGAATCACTTGGCTATTCCTCTCTTCAAAGGCTGACCTAGCTTGGGACTATGGGATGAGATGATTGAAAAATGTAAGTAGAGGTTGACATCCTGGAAATGTAAGCTCTTGTCGGGAGGGATAATAACCCATTTAGTCCATCATTGCTTTGCTGTTGGTGTACCAGTATCTATTCTTTGATGTCTGGTGAAGGTTGCGTATTTGAAAGCGCTTCCTATGAAATGGCAAGGATGTGCTTGAAGCAAAGTACGAGGAAGTCGACAATAGGTGGGATGTTAAAATTGCATCTTGTATTATTGGCTCTGCCATTTGGAGATTTATTTCATGGGCGCAAGAGTTCTGCTCCAATCTTCTATGGTTTAGATTGATTAACAGGTTAGTGTGAATCTAGAAGACACCTGGTGTTTTAAGGTTTCCCAGTGCTAGGGATTTGAGACCCTCCATCTACCAGTCAACAAGGGCCATGCTAGAACAATTTTTATTACCTAGGTAGGAAGTTTTTGGTGTCCATTGTTCCCATGAGACCTTAGGTAAGAGGAAATCTCCAGTTTGGTTTTTTTGGCAGATCTTTGAAGAAATGTATTCATTCCCAGGCAGCTTCAAAGAATTTGGGGTGTGGAATTGAGCAAATCTTTCCAATAAGCTCCCTTGTTCAAGTGCTATCAGACAGCGAATCTGACAATGCTTTGGCATCTCAAAGGGTTTGGTCAACTGCTGCCCCACTGGTTAGGACTTTTACATGGATGACTTGTCTTGACAAGATCCGTATGGTGGATTATCTTAAGAGAAGAGGGATGCCATTGCCCAGCAAATGCTCACTATGCTGTGCAGAGGAAGAAACGAAAAATCATCTCCCAATTCACCCTTAACTTCTAGGGAGGTTTTATCAGCAGTGATCTCCAAATATATCTTTTGGGGTGTTTCCTAAGCATGTGCTCAATCTCATAGATAGCTATTCAGGAAGCTTGGGCTTTTGTTGCCTTCTCCTATGGGGCTACGGCAAGGGAGCTACTATGTGGTCCATTTAGTTAGAAAATGTTTTTAGTATTGGTATTGACAGATGTATCGCACCCGGTGTTCGAATTGTCGGTATCGCTACAAGTTTCGCTGATCGGAGATAAAGATATAATATCGTTATCGCCGATAATATCGCTGATAATTGGAAATGCAGGGAAAACATGTGGAAAATGGTGGAATTTTTTAGTAAAACTTCAGGACATACCTAAATGCACATATTTGCATATTTAGGAATAAATAAAAAATTGCAAAAAGAATGCATTAGATAATAAGTTCTCATTTAATGGGGCCTAAAAAGCATATGCCTAAATACCATGCCATAGGAAACAGTGGTGATCGACCCACTAAAACATTATGATGGACCCTAGCAAATTTTTTTTTTAATGGTAGGCTTTCAATGACTATTGTTTCCTATCTCATGGTCCACCTTAAATTTGTATCTGCTTCTTCTTCTTCTTCTTCTTCTTCTTTTTTTCCATCCACTAATATAAGCTGGAAAAATTGTTTCCAGGTGGGTAAGGACCCTGACCATGCCCACAACCCACTCAATGTATGCATTGTATATCTACACGGTCCATCCTTTTTGCTAACTCATTTTAACGCATGGGCCCAAAAATGAAGCAGATCCAAATCTCAGGTGGACCACACCATGAGAAACAATGGTGGATGAGTTGGCTCGTCTTAAGTGGTCCATCCTTTTTGCCGACTCACTAAGTTTTGGATCCACCTCATTTCTGATCTCATGTCCTAAAATGAGTTGGCAAAACAGATGGACGGTGTGGATTTATCACTAACATCATGGCGTGCCCCACTTACGCAGCACAAGATTCGTGCGGGGCCTTTCCCAAAGGCGTAGATTGGGTAGTGTAATGTTTATTTGACATCCACCATTAAAAACCTCATGAGGCCCACTTTGATTAGGTCATACAAACTTGGATGGAGGGGAAAAACAAATATCTGCTCGAGACAACTTTTATGGCCCCAAGAAGTTTTTAATGGTGTGCGTTCAATCAATATTGTTTCCTGTGACGTTGTCCAGTTGATATTTGGATCTACCTCATTTTTGGTCTCATATAATAAAATGATTTGGAAAAACGGATGGACGACGTGGATGAACCACATACATCATGGTGGGGCCCACAGAGCACCGACTAGTGGCAACGTCACTAGCCAAACTGCGTCCGGATTATGGAAGTGGACTGCGTGCTGTGTAACTCAATACACTAAGTGAATTAAGTAAAGTCTATGGGGCCCGTTTTGACTGACATATTTTATCCACTCCATCCATCCATTTAACCATATAATTTTAAGGCTTGATCCCATAGATGAAGCATATCCAAAGCTCAAGTAGACCACACCATAGGAAACAATGTGAATTTAACGTCTAATGTTGAAAAATTCTCAAGGGCTACAGAAGTTTTGGATCTATGTTATTTTTGTGTTTTACCTTCATCCATGTCTGTGCAATCTTATGAATAGATTGGATGACAAATAAACATCACTGTGGGCCCTAGGAAGGTTTCAACGGTAGAAATCTTTATTCTCACTGTTTCCTGTGGTGTGGTCAACTTGAGCTTTGGATATGCTTAATTTTTTTTCTTAACCCCTAAAATGAGCTAGAAAAATGGATGGACGGTGTGGATAAACCACATACATTCACAGTGGGCCCAAGAGAGTTTACTCAGTACAATAAATCGTACTGAGTTACTTGGTACGCAAGGGGAGTGAATTAGCTGTTACCCAGGTAACAACTTAGTGGGTGTTACCCTAATCGTGTGGGGCCCATATTGATGTATGTTTTGTATATCCACTCCGTCATTTGTTTTCCTCTATCATTTTAGGACATGATTCCAAACCTTGAGAAGATCCAAATCTCAGGTAAACTATACCATTGGAAAACAGTGATGAATAACCATTAAAAACATTTTATGGGCCACAAGTTTTGGATCAAGTTGATATTTGTATTTTCCCTTCATCCAGATCTTTTTGACATTATCAATGGGTTGGATGGAAAATAAGCATTACGAAAACCTTAATATGAACCCTTTGGAATTTTTAATGGTGAG
This sequence comes from Liriodendron chinense, assembly GCA_003013855.2. Lineage (NCBI taxonomy): Eukaryota > Viridiplantae > Streptophyta > Magnoliopsida > Magnoliales > Magnoliaceae > Liriodendron > Liriodendron chinense. The sequence goes on from ML058446.1 coordinate 9,150,397, forward strand.
GCACTCAATCACCACTGTTTACTGTGTTATGGTCCACTTGAGGTTTAGATCTGCTTGATTTTTGGAACCCCGTTCTAAAATGATATGTAGAAACGGATGGACGGCGTGGATATACAATACATCATCAAGGTGGGCCCCATGGTAGGGGTAACACCCACTAAGCTGTTACCCGGGTAACAACCAAGTCGCGCCCGTACGCAAGTCGCTTCGACTTTCCTCTCTTAAAAAAAAAAAAAAAAAAAAAAAAAACCCCTCATTCATCTTCGCAGGGGTTTTCGCCGATATTTGGGGGGTTTTGAGTGTGGATATACAATACATCATCAAGCTGGGCCCCACGGTAGGGGGTAACACCCACTAAGCTGTTACCCGGGTAACAACTAAGTCGCGCTCGTACGCAAGTTGCTTCAACTTTCCTCTCTTAAAAAAAAAAAAAAAAAAAAAAAAAACCCTCATTCATCTTCGCAAGGGTTTTCGCCGATATTTTGGGGGTTTTGAAAGCGGGTTTCAAAACCCAAAATCGCAACCAAATCGGGATGAGATCCTTCCAAAATCCCAGATTTGTCGCCGAATTCCATGAATCTTGCGACATTCATCTTCCAATCGAAAAAAAAGTGAATTTTTTAGGTTGTTTTGTACCTCTATCAAAGACCAGCGTTGTCGATGGATGATGCCCACGAGATTGTATTCTTTTGAGTTCCAGTCAAACTGCTGCAAAAATCTATCTCATATCTTTACAAAAAATAGAATTTTTTTTTCTTCTCTTTTTCCAATTTTCTTACAATGCCGAAATGCATTAACAACTATGCTCTTTTATCGTGAAATACAGTTGACATTTTGGCAATAACCCAAATTATCGAGGATATCGAAAATATCGTTGATATTTTGCCGATATTTGGTAGAGAAACGAATTCTTGTGGTCTTAGTGTCGCTAGTGCAGCGACACCGATAATATTGACAATTCGTCAACAATGCAAACACTGATTGCACCCTTGGGATACTGAAAAGTATCGGTATCACATGGGAAATATCAGATGTATCGTTGTTTTGGGGGAACATGGGGGAAACATTGGGAAATTGGTCGAATTTTTCAATGAACTTCAAGGGATGTTAAAAATAATACATAATTACATACCTAGAACTTAAAAGATCACAAAAATCAAGAATACACATTATGTTTTCTTCGTATAGTGTACTAAACTATGCACCGTCAAATATAAGTGATGCAATTGTATTAAGAATAAGTTCATATATATATATATATATATATTCCTGAAGATTGAAGAAAAATTATAAGTGCCAAAAAGTAAACAAAATAGGAAGCAAAAGAAACAACAAAGAAAACCACTATGTAAACAAGCAAAAAAAAAAAAAAAAAAAGAAAGAAAAGAAAAGAAAAAAGAAGCAGCTATACAACTTGAAATGGGGAGCAAGACCCCATAAGACAGGGCACCAAGGGGTAAGACATGCTGATCTGAGGCTGGGAGGCAGGAAGTCCAATCCTTGCCATCTCTCAAGATCAGAGCCAACACCCAGACAAAGGAAGAGGGGGAGTCTTAGAAGGTTTGGAAGTTCCTCTCCCTCCAGATGAAGGAGAGACAGTCTGGAGCAATAGAGGTTGAAGGAGAACAAGAGAGCTTGAACAATGATCGAATGGGACACTTTCCTGAGGGAGCCAAAATCCAGTAGATCGAATTGATCACAACAGGGGAGGGGATGCTCCGTAATAGCTCCAGAAGCCTTAAAACTCCTACAACTCAGAATCTGAAACAGATTTCCTTCAAGGACACCTATCCCCAGACCCAACATCAGAATAACAGGAGGCAACTGAGACAAAAATGTTTGGGGCAACACAGGCTAGATCAGGAAAAGGAAACAGGAGAGGGCCTATTAGAGATCCAGGGATCCAGCTAGAATTGAATGTCCAGACCATTTCCCATGGCAAAAGAGAAATTGTATTGCATATGAGGCCTTAGGAGGCAGATAGCTTTCCACACATAAGAATCTCCATATAGAGGTAGTTTTGGGAAACCACCTCCCCACTTTGTCACCATACTTACGAGCTAGGTTCTCTCTCCACCAAAAACCAAGTCTCAAACAAAACTGCCTAAGCCATTTTCCCAAAAGAGCGAAATCTAAAGCAACTAAGTCTTGAATATCTCAAGGTCCTTACTCATGCCTTAGTGGTAGACTCACAAGAGTTTCAACAAAAGGTCATGGGTTTGAGTACCCATTGTGGTATGAAAAAGCCACTGTGGGGTGTGAGTGCGCGTGTTTAAAGAACAAAGTCCTGAACAACTGCACCCCCCTTAGAGGGGTTTATAGATCGCATACCAGTTGAGAAGGTTAAACTTTTGACCGTCAGAGTACCCTTTCCATAAGAAATCCCTTCGAAGTTTTTCAAGCTTGCATAAAATTGATTTGGGACATCGATAGAGGGAGAGAAAATAAGAAGGGAGGTTAAAGAGAGCTACTTTGATAAAGGAGAGACGACCCCCAAGGGACAAATATTGCATATTCCAAGTTGACAACTTCTACTCAACCCGTTCAATGACTTCATCCCATAGATGCTTGGCCGACTTATCAATGCAATGGAGTAGACCTAGATAGGTAAAAGGGAAGGAGCTAGTGTTGCATCCAATGACCTTTGTGAAATGGGAAAGAGCAGTAGTGAGATTGATGCCCAACATTTCACTCTTGGATAAATTAATCTTCAAGCCAAAAATGGCCTTAAAGCACCAAATGGTTTTTCTAAGGTTCTCAACCATCACCTCAAAAGCATCATAAAAAAGGAGAGTATTGTCAGCAAACTGGATATGTGAGACAGAAGGCTCCAAGTGCAAAATGTCAAACCCACTAAAGAGGCCAGTTGACTCACCTTTACCAATCATTTTGTTGAGACCTTCAGCAACAATAACAAACAGAAAGGGGGAAAGTGGATCGCCCTTCCTGAGGCCCTAGGTGGAGCAGAAAAATTCTTTGGGGGATCCATTATCCAGAATAGAGAATTTGGCAAAGGAGATGCAAGTCCCTATCCACTTGCGGTATTTCATCCCGAAGCCAAGGCGCCCCATCATGTAATCCAAGTAGTCCTAGTCAATATGGTTGAAGGCTTTTTCGTTGTCAAGTTTATAGACAACACTTCTACTCGCATAGCGCTTGGTGTCTATGCTTTTGTGGGCAATGAGATGACAATCAAGGATTTGCCAGTTAGCCACAAAGGCACCCTAGGCTTCAGAAATCACTCTTGAAATACCCGACTAAAACTTAGAGGTCATAACTTTGGTGAGAATCTTGTAAGGACCACCTAACAGATTAATGGGCTGGAAATCCTTGAGGTGGGCTGCACCATCTATTTTTGGGATGAGAATGATGGAGGCACCCATAGCACGGGGCAATTGGTCATGAGAGACAAGGTTAGTGATAAAGCTAGTAATGCCAGATTTAACTTCCTAGAAGACTTGGAAGAAGGCCAGAGCAAACCCATCCGGGCTAGAGGCTTTATCTCAGCTGAGATGAAACACAGTGATGAGGACATCAGGCCCTTTAGAGTTTATCAGCGTAGGAGGCGAGTAACGCTTGTATCTCTTTGGCTCAATGAGGAGCTTGGATCGTATTCGAGGATGTGAGGAGCAATGAAAACCTTACACATGTGGTTCGAGACGTTTGAGAAGGCCCCACTATGGGAGGACATGTGTAAGAGGAACCAGGAATAAGTTTGGAGCGAAAGGGAACAAGTGAGCTGAAGATTGGAGCGAAACTGGCGGGCAACCGATTGATTGACAGATTTGTTGATTGATCGAGCGATTGATCGACATATACCTGTGATCGATCACCCGATCGACCACCCACCCTAGGCCGATCGATTGACCTTCCGACGGACTGTTTTTTTTAGAAACTTATATTGCGTTTTTCTTTAGTTTAATGGGTATTTTAGTCTTTTGTTAATTTCGGGATTACTTAAGGGGCTGAGCCCAAAACCTAATTCATTATGCATTATTTATGAAAAGAAAAGAGACCTTTTGGTGGCTCCTTCTTCTCTCTCTCTTGTGGATCTTTCTTCTTCTCTATTCCTATCTTTTCTTCCTCTAAGGTATTCTTCTCTTCTTCCTCTTTTTTCTAAACCTTCTTTCACCATTCCCCATCATCCTAGAATCTGAAATTTCAAATCAAACTCCTTTTCTCAGATTTTTGTGATTCCCTTACCCAGAAATCACCCGATTTCCTGGACTAGAGAATCCCGTTGGTTGATTGGACATGACCATGCAAGTTCGAGGGTTCTATTCCTCGCGGGATCCAATCCAGGCATGAAATTGAACCTTGTACAGTGTGTTGGTGATGATGGCCCCTTTCTATTGCATGTTTTGTGTTTTTATGAATTATGATGATGTTAGTTTAGCGTTAGACTGATTTGATTACATTATTCCGCTATTTCTACATGTTTCGTGTGCATTCATGCTTAGAATAGGCTGTCCTGCGTCACGCCGCCTCCTTAATCTTCACCTTAGAGAAAGTGGATTCGAGGGTGGTGACTTCCTCAGCCGAGATTTGGGTAACGGCAAGATTGTTTAGATTAGGCCAAATCCAACCTTCAAAGGAAAGCATGTTGTGGTAGAGGGGAAAAACGTGATCATAAGCCTTCTGTTTATCTTCAAGCTTAGAATAATTAATTGTGAACATGCCGCGACGTGCACAGGGGCCCACTTCCTCGACTTTGTCTGGCATGTGTTGGTGTAGTGTCGACTCAAATGTGAATAAGCATGTAATTTGGAGTTGCCACTAGCCAAATGAAGCGTAGAATCTATGATCAACTTGAAATTGTAGAATTGCTTAAAGGTTGGGGAATCTCAATTCCCCAACTTAAGTGACTCATGCGGTTAATCTGCGACTGTAGATTCCGAGTAAGGGTCTCGGTGATGGAAAAAGAAGGGGTTGGGTACCCTTTTTAGCCTGCACCATGTGCGATCTCTTTTTTATGGGATTTAATGTTTTTTTTTGGTCATTTTAGCAGAACTTTAACAATATTACATTTGGCCTTACTTCGTAGGGTTTGAAGCCCCGGGTAGGCAAATAAAATAAAAAGAGAATGTAGGTAGGGGAGAAGGATTGCAGAAATTAAAAAAAAAGAGTGTGTGCTACTATTGTTCTTGGGATGTGTGGAATGGAATGTAGATTAAATTGAGATGTGGGAGGGAAAAGGGGAGACCAGAAACCCTTTTTATAAAAAAAAGGTTGGTCTGATATCCCCGATTCTAGCCCTACTCTTGACTTCAATAACTTTCTTGATTTGAAATTGTTTATTGAGTTGGATAGAGTTTTGATGCAGTCTCTCGGATACTCCGAAGCCTTGGGCCGGTGTTGCCTACACCCTACAACATCAGAAACCCGAAAACTCCTTCCTCGTATGCTCCCTACCTCTCTTCCTAGCCTTTGTCAACCGATTGTTAATTGCCTCGGGTGCTCGTTGCGATGTAGTTTAAATAGACTTAGATAGGCGACCATTGAAGGGTTGCTTGTAGGTTATAGGCTTGCTTGTTCCAGTTGTCGGCTTTGGTGGTCATATAAAGAGGGCCTATGGCTGAAGGGCAGTTATAAACTTATATAGGATCGGCAGCCGTGAAGGCTATAGGCTTACTTTTTTTTCTTTTTTTTTTTGTCTACTCTGATAGCTAAGTAAAGAGAGCCTATAGCAAAAGGCAACTGTGTTAGATAGACAACCCTTCGAGGGCCTTTAGTCGGTTTTGTCCTTTTCTGCATATCAGCTGCTATGTGTAGAGGGTTTTAAGGGTTTTGGGAGATAAGATGAATGACCTCAATTTGCTCTTCATTGTTTTTGGTGCTGGATGATTGGATTTGACAATGGTCTCTGGGAGATGCTGGGGATCCTTTCGACTTGACTCGCATGGATTTTCTTCCTTCGGAGTCTAGCAAATGTGGCTTGATCGAAGCTGTGCATGTCGAGGTTTCCTGATAATTTGGACAATCGATGGATATCGAGCTTCAGGCCCACCAATCCAGTCCGTCAATCATTTCTAGGTGGGGTCAAGGACCATTTCTATCCGATCCATCTGGATTTGTAAGGCCTTCTTGATCGGCCAAAGATGGTTTAATTAGAGTGGTGCACATTTCGAGTCTCCGGAAGTTCCAAGCGGTTTGATCAAAGATTGGATTAGTTGGGCCCCTAATCTATTGATCTGGTCCATCAATTATTCTTAGGACTTGCCAAAAAAGTATTCTGCCTGACTTGTATGGTCTCTCTATGAGTCTCAACTTTCCTGGAGAGGTGTTTATCAAAGCCTGGCTATAAGCCGAAGAGTAGTTTGTTCTCATTTTGGATGATTTGTCTACATTAATGAAGACACTATTGATTTTGTTGCTTCGGGTTCTGGCATTAGCGATGCAATGGGAGAACATATAAAATAATAAATAAAGAAATCAGTAATATTTCTATAATTCCTATCACTTATTAGCACATTCAATGTATTAAATACTGATGCTCAGTATGTCCCACACCATATGATGCATTTATTTAAAAAATATTTTTAATTATTTTTATCATTTAAAAAAATTAAGTTAAGTTTTGAAAATAAATAAACTAGTGTGGCTGATGTTAAGATTGGTATACACTCATAAATACAAAATATTAGGCTTCGATCTCGAGTTTTGCCACCAAATTCCCTTCCTTTCCAAATAATCGAAAATGACTGGTCGAAATTTCCTTAAGAAAGTAATGAAAGATAAACATATTTTTTTTGGGGGATTTTTGGTGATTTTTCCAATATTTTCAGAAAGGGGACTGGCACACTTAAGGTATTGTCGGTAAATTGCAATACATAATGATACCTTGTGAAATGAACAATGCATTGTGATATATCAACCGATATTGGGTAGTTTCCCAATTAAAGCCCAGTATCGTATCGGTACTATGTGAGATTAATAATATCAACCGATATTATCGATACTGCAATTATTGGCTAGAGTGAATATCCAGATCTGACCTTCCGAGAGATTGGTGATTGGTGGTTTGAGGTCTTGAACTCTTGTCTGGGTTCTTTGATGAGGGAGGGTCTATTTTCTTCAAGTCTTTATTGGGGTTTTCTGTATTGCCCATTGTCTTAATGGATTTTTCATTCTCGATTGCTTGCAGCTTTTGCTAGCTGCACACCTCCTAATAATACTTTTGTTACCATTCCTTAAAAAAACGGAGAACGGTTTGTAAAGTTGGGAGCAGATTTATTCATTAGTTTGGTATGCACGCTGGGAACAAAATCCAAATTAAACACATTTATTCAAGAATTGGAGGCCTGCGACAAAAAGGATGCAGCTTTTGTAAAAGGAAAAGAAGAAATCATCGAAGTAGAAAAACTTAATGGAGGTTGTATTCATTGAATTAGAAGAAAAACATTGGGGAAGGTCAGGGGAAAAGTGGTAGAAGGACAATCCAAAGTGAAAGGAATGGTGTTAACTTATGAAGATCCTAGCTTGGAACGCGCATGAACTGGGATCAAGGGGTGGAACATGAGTTTTGAAGTACATGGGTAGGTGAAGACAAATTTTGGTTTACTGATATTGGAGTGTTAGACTGGGTTGGTATTGACTGGTTCATGTTTTCCTTTGGGTTATTAGGTGGGCAGCCAGTCATAAAAGTTTTCCCACGAATCACGAGAACGACCAAACCCAAATGGCTGGGACACAAATATGATGGCAATGATGTTGGTATTGATGACAAGGTATTCAGTAGCAGTAACGGCCAGCGGTGTGACGGTTACGATACAGGCCATAACAACCTTTATGACCCCTGTAACAACTGTTGTAACAACTGTTTTTTTTTTTTTTTGTAAGAGGAAATAATGTGAAAAAAGTAGGAAAATCTCACAAAAATGTGGGCACCCTAAATTTCTGGCTTTGAACTTGTATTTGATTATGTAACGGGCCTTTCTTTAGTCAGAATGTTGTCTTGGGTTGCTATATATATATATATATATATATATATATATATATATATATATATATATATATATATATATGGGAAAAGGTACTATGCTTCCCAAGGAGGTCGAGCTGTGAGGGCCCCACTATGATGTGTGATGGGCATCCACACCATGCATTTGGTGGGTCCCCTATTGGTCATGGGATATCCCAAAAATCACCTATATCCAGAACTCAAGTGGGCCATACCAACGGAAAGAGTGTAAAATCATGCATACAACATCTAAAAGCACTTGTTGGGGGCAGTGTTCGTAGTAATCGATATCACGTTACGTTTCGCACCCTTGGGATACAGATACATATCGCGTATCGCCAGGGATATATCGGTTGTATCGCGTAATGTATCGCACTTTTTGGGAAACATGGGGAAACATTGACAAATTGATTGAATTTTTCAATGAAACTTTAGGGATTGTTAAAATGGATCTTAATACACACATTTAAATCATCATATGTAAAAACGAAAGTCCACATAATGGAATTCCTTTGTAAAAGGATCCTAAGCTATGCGCTGTCTGACTGAATTGATGCAACTATTGTTTAAATTGATTCCATAAGATATATATATATATATATATATATATATATATATATAAGAAATTAATGAAAACACAACCAATTCATTGACAAAGTAAAACAAGCAAGAGAGTTGAGAAATATACCTATAGATGATGCAATTGACTGAGTATCCTCCAAATGCAGTTTTGACTATCCTAGTTCAACGCAATGCAAGCTACCCTATATAACCTAGATCTATATGAGGACTCAATAAAATCTAGAAAAGGGCTAACTGGACTCAACAGACTATAACCCCTATGATATCGTCGATATTCTACGATTTTTTTTGTGTGGAGAAACTAGAAGAAAATCAAACAAAAAAAACATTTTTTTTTTCAAAAAATGGGGGGCTCTTGTGCGGTTGGACGATATTGTCCAGGTATCATCGATATTTTATGATATCGGCCGATATCTTGCTGATTCTTAGCCGATATCGATATATCGCATGATATTATCAATATCGGCCGATAATATCGTCAATACACAGGAACGTTGGGATTTTTTAGTGTCTCCAAGGGGGTTTCGTATTGCTGGCCACCGATATTGATACTATCTGCCGATATATTAGCCGATAGTATCGATATTGCATACACTGGTCTCACCGGCGACCAGTTGCATGGTCCAGTTGATCGGTCTCAAAAGACTAGCGACTGGCCGAATTTGGCTTAGGTTCCAGCTTTGTTTGCTGACCCATTTTGGCCTCTAGCGATCGGTCGCCTGGTACTTGCAATCGGTCGCCAAACACATGAGTCCTGTTGTTTGTCTGTTTTGTTTACAGCAACTCATGCAACCTCTAAGGCCTCATTTTGGGTGGTATTTTGGGACACATAAGGCCATTCTAAGATGACTAAAAGTTTACCTATTGGGTAATGCCATTTAGAGGTTTGGTTTTGATTTAGGCTTAGGTTCAAGGGTTTTGACTCACCAAGGCATCTTTGATTTACCTTTTTCTTCTTCCTTGATGTAGCTGTCTTCTTGTGTCTTTAGTCTTTATCTCCTTTGGGCTCAACCAACACCTAGACACTATGACCTACGTAATTGACAAATAAGGTGCACTAGTGTGCCATAGAAAAGTGCACTAACATGGATATCGACTCTTAACTGTTGTCTATGGTGTGGCTCACCCAAGTCATGGATTGGCCTGATATTTAGGCCCATCTCCCACCATGGAATAGTGCATCTGACTGATGGTGTGGATGCCCATCACACATCATAGTGGGCCCCACAGAGCTTGACCTCATGGGGTCGAGCTCAGTATATACAATACATATACACACACACACACACACACACCTAGGCACTTCTCGTGAGAGACACTCGTGAGCACTTTTTCATGGCTCATCGCACATGATGTGAGCTTAAAATCTAGGCCGTCCATGTGATGCAGCACCCCAAAAAACCCCTAGGGCCCATCTTTCCATCTGATCCAAAACTATGGTGGGCCACAGCAGAAAGCAAGAGGCAAATCAAGGGAGGAAACTGTTTCCTTCTTTCATGGCCCACCAAAGTTCTAGAACAAGTTGAAAGATGGGCCCTAGGGGTTTTTTAGGGTGCTGCATCACATGGACGGCTCAGATTTTGGGCTCACATCACGTGCGATGAGCCATGAAAAAGTGCTCATGAGTGTCTCTCACGAGAAGTGCGCAGGTGAGCATTCCTCTCTCTCTCTCTCTCTCTCTCTCTCTCTATATATATATATATATATATATATATATATATATATATATATATATATATATAGTGTTCGAAGTTTCGGTATCGCTACAAGTTTCGCTAGCTGGGGATACGGAAATAATATCGATATCGTTGATAACCGGAAATGCGGGGAAAATGGAAAAAACCGTGGAATTTTTCAATGAAACCTCAAGAGTTGATAAAATACACATAGTTACATATTTAGGAATAAAAAATTTGTATAAAGAATGCATACATAATAGGTTTCTATTTAATGGAGGCCTAAAAGCATGTGCTGCCGTAAGAACTTAGTCCAATCATCTCATCCATCCAAAATCTGAACTTCCATCCAAACATCCATTGATATTTCAGAATATCGACAACACATGAAATATCCAAACAAATCGTTAACAACTAAAAAAGAAGCTAAAGATTGTGGTCTCGTTATTGCCATGTTGCGATAATGATAATATTATGATATTATCAATGTTATCGTCAACAAATTGAGTGCTGCATACAACCATGCACCCATAAAAAATATGAAATGGAAATTTTTTAGATATATAGATTTTTTGTGATATTATCGATGCATTGGTGATATTATCAAAATATTGCAAATAAATTGACAATACAAGCGACACTTGGAATTTACACAATAAAAAATATTGGCGGTACACCGATGGGATCAATGTATTGACAATACAAATGGCGCCTGGAATTTACACAATTGAAAATATTGACGATATCGATACATTGGCAATATTTAGTAATTCATCACCGATATCAAGAATTTTTAATACTATCAGTGTTATCGGTATCGCTACTAGTGTTATCGGTGTCCCTGAGCTAGAAATAGAGATAATATCGGGGATATTTCGATAATATCGGAGATAATGCAAACACTATATATATATATATATATATATGAGTAATGATGAGTTCATGACACAATTACAAGCCGTTATGTAATAACTTTATCCAAGCTTCAAACACAAGTCAAGCTTTATTTGGCGGATTGGTGTGCGCTCCATAGAAGTACAACAAAATGAAGATGGAAACTGTACCATCTGAATCACATTACTGGGGTGACCTTGTCCTTTACGTAACAGCTTTTACAGCTGTATTGTATTTGTTTTTTAATACCATGATCGATGATGCCAACCCAAACCGTGGTCCTTTGGGTTCATTGTTACTTCTGTTCGTCACTTCTATTTCTCATGCATGCTTGGTAAAGTACTTTTTTTGTTGATAGTGAGTTGGTAATGTGTATATATTCTGATGGGTTCAAAAGATGGAGAACCACAGTTAAGAGTTTTATAGTTGGTTGACAAAATTTCCATGTTTATTCGTAGGCTTAATCTTGCATTTCTTTGTTTGTTTGTGAGGAACACTTAGATGTTATTCTTGGTGCTTTTCTCACCTTTCTCTGGTTATATCATTCAGGTTCTGGTTTCTCTCCATCAGATGGTTATTCCTTACATGGCAAATCCTGCCATATTATGGTGAAAACATTTCTTGAATCTTCTATTTCATGTAATCTCAGTTCTCCTTTCAAAACTTGAGGCGAAACTGACTCCTCGTCATCTGAAAATATGCAGTGACTTTTTAACAAGATCATACGACATTGGAGGTGTTATCAGCGTCATGGCTCTTAGCAGTCTTTTCATTCTCATGACACAACATGGGCTAGAATACCCTAATTTTTATGAAAAGCTCTATGCATTACTCATTCCTGCTGTTTTTATGGCAAGACATCGGGCAAGATTTTTTCAGGTAATGTCGTTAAGGTGGTCCAATTAAGACAACTGTTTTCTGTTTGTTTTACAGGGATGTTTCTCTCTTTTGGAAGTTGGAATTAAATGTGATAATAGGTCCATCTGACATTTGATGAAACCAGACTGGATTCTGGAATGCTGGTTAGTTCTTAGGTATTAGCAATATTGTTGGAAACTGGGTTCTCACCACCTCTGAACTGAGTTGAATCTAGCGAGTCATGAGCTGAATTGGCAAGTTCTTGGATGTTTTTAAATTCTTATTAGACTAGTGATATAAGATAAATGGTTTGTACTATTCATAAAATAACATAAACTTCTTGTAATTAAAGGTCTGTTTGGATTGGAGTCTGCTCTGATAAAATCAGATAGCATATCTGTTTCATTTTGGTCAGGAACCAGAACTGATTTAAAAGTAGGTCGTTCTTAATCTCAAGGCAGCTTTTGGCTAGGATGTTTTGGATAAACTAATTCAACTCTTTTCATATCCTTTTATGCAAATGTTTTTTATATCGTTATCTTGTAATGTGTCGCACCCTTGGGATACGGATACATATTGGTTATCGCATGGGATATATTGGTTGTATCATCTAATGTATCGCTGTTGTACGAGAAACATTGGGAAATTGGTTGGATTTTTCAATGAAACTTCATGGATTATTAAAAACACATTGATGCACACTTGGAAATCAAAGCATCACAAAAAACAAGTGCACATAATAAGCTTCATTTTTATGGGGGCTTAATCTATGCGTTGTTTGACTGAACTGATGCAAGTAGATTCAAAGTCTATTCATATAATTTATAAATGTAAGAAGACATGTATGGAAACACAAGCAATACATTCAAAAGAAAAAGAAGTAGAAAACTAAAAATATACCTTTGAATAATGTGTGGTTGTGGCTCAGACCTACAGAGAGCTGTGCGGTGGCTCAAATCATCATATCCATCTCGATGGGGTTGGGCATAGTATTGTTGCTCCACAAACCAATAACACTATACCCAGGTCATGTTAGAATATATCAGCAAAGATACTCTCTAACATAACGCTAGTACTCATCCTCTTCTTCAACTTGAGAAAATCTGGATAAATTTCGAATTTTCCCAAAATCTCCACAAATTGGTCCATCCTCCCCCAAATCTCAAATTAAAGTGTATGTGATGATGATTTTGCCAAACACTCCTAAATAATCTGAAATGGGTGCCAATTGACCGCTGATCGAAGTAGAATTTTGAAAAAAAAATATTTTTTAACAATTTTATTAATTTTTAATTATTTTTTTCTAGAAATCCCTAAATTACCAAGAATCATATGATCAGGTTACATACATGTTTGATTTTGTGTTTGTTCACAGATTGCATCCAATTAATGAGAAATTGGGAAAATTTTGATTTTTCCCAATTTTCCACAACTCGGCCTATCTCCCCCAAATCTCGAAATCGAAGCTCCAAATCCGTGATTTTCATGCAAAACATGAAGAATCATGGATTTGTAACCGTTTGACATTGATTTAACATTATTTACTGCAAAAAAGAAGAAGGGGATTTCAACATGTTAAAGTTTGCTTTTGAAAAAAAAAAATAAAAGTTCAACTAGATCATTGAATGGTATGAAGTCTTTTTTCAGAATTTGTGGATTGTAACGACCTGGTTGATATTCCATTTGAGGGAGGACTTTTCACATGGTCCAACCACCAAGATCAGCCTGTCATGTAGGTTGCATCCTTTCTTGATGGATAAGGATTGGGTCAAGTCCTTCCCTATGTCCAAGTAGACCATCCTTCCTAAGCCAACTTTTTTTTTTTTTTTTTTAACAGTCCTTTCCTAAGTCAACTTCAGACCACAACCCGATCTTTTTGGATTGTGATGATCCGTGATGGGGCTTGAGGCCATTTAAGTTTGAAAACAAGTGGCTTTGGAACCCTGGTTTTCACAACTTGATGAAGGAATGGGTGGTTTGAATTCTAATATCGACGGATGGGTTGGTTTCAGATTGTGTAAAAAGCGTCAAACCATCAAACCAAAGTTAAAAGCTTGGGCGACAGAGCTAAAGCTTTTGGAATCTTCCAGGTCTGATTTCATTCTAAGCCGCATTGAAGAAATAGCGGTATAGAAGTGACTTCAGGTCTCAAGATTAACTTAAGCAAAATCTCAATGTCAGGCGTTGGAGTGAACAAACCCTGCATCAAATACCTAGCCAACAAGATTGGGTTTAAAATTAAAACCTGGGGTTTTCCTATGATGTATTCGGGTCTTCCTTTGGGGATAGAAGCCGCATCAACATCCATATGGGGCCTGGTTATAGAAAGAATTGAAAGAAGGCTGGTATCCTGGAAAAGAAGCTACCTGTCTCTATGAGTTCGGATAACCCACATCAATTCAACCCTATCCAACTTTCCAGTTTATTATCTTTGTTCAAGCGTCTGGCAAGGGTTGCAAAGAAAATAGAGAGCATCCAAAAAAAAAAAAAAAAAAGGGTCCTGTTGGGTGGCTTGTTGGGAAAGTTCCACTCAGTCAAGTGGAAGTTCAAAAGGCAAAGGAAGCAGGTGTTCTAGTGATATTGAAAGTTAGGGAGAAGAACAGAAGTCCACTATAAGCGGTTGTGGAGATTGGTGGTACGCAAAGAAGCTCCTTAGTGTAAGGTTCTGGCAGAAAAATATGGAGTAGATTGCTGCAGATGGGAACTGGGGTCTACTCAAAGGGGCCCTGTTTCCAAGATGTGGAGAGACATGGCTGGGATGGGGGACATAGCTATGCAAAAAGGGAAAATGACGGGGTCAGGATTGTCATTAACAATGGTGATTTTTACCTTTTCTGGGATGAGTGGGTCAGTAATGGTCTATTAGCTTTTAGATTTCCAAGATCCCTAGGTTGTCTCGTGCGACACATCATTGAAGGACTCTGCTCAATGGAGTGGGGAAAGCTTGTCGTGGAATATTACACTCAGAAGACACTTGAAGGATGATTGAAGAGATTGAAGATCTTCAAGGGCCCTTCAGCATGCTAAATGAGGTTCTTCTCTCTCCTTCAGTAGCAGACGCTAGATCCTAGAAATGAGGATCCCTTCCGGAAATTCACAGCAAAGTCCTTTCTTCACTGCTTATCCAATGATAAAAAAAGTTAGCTTCAAATGCCTCTGCGGAAAGCGTTGGTGCCTCCAAAGTCACAGCTTTCATGTGGCTGTCCATCAGGCAGAAGATTCTAACAGTTGAAAAATTGCAGCAACATGGAGTAGCAATCCCCAATAGATGTGTAATGTGCAAATGAGAGGAAGAAAGGCAACCCCATTTATTTCTGTATTGTCAGGTGGCCTCAGCTGTATGGAACTTCTAGCAGAGTTCAAGACAGCTTGGTTGCTGTGTTCAATGCTGGAAGATCAATTCCTTCCTTGGAGTAGAAGTCCCATAAGAGGGAAAGCCAGAATCATATGGAGCATTGTGCCCCTAGCAATCTCTTGGGAAATCTGGAAAGAGAGGAACATCAGAATCTTTAGGGATATGAAGACTTCTTTAGAGGTACTGTGGGACAAAACCAAAGGGGTCGAATGGGCGGCACTTTCTTGTGCTTTGGAAGGGATGTCAGCAGCAGAGATAGTGTGACTGGTCTATGTTCTCAGATCATCTAATATAATAAACTTTATTTGCTCAAAAAAAAAAAAAAAAGAATAAGAAAAAGAAAAAGAAGAAACAGAAGAGGCCCCAGTCAAATGTTTATTAACATGAGTTTCAATGATACGTGTTTGTGTGCGCGTGTCCCTTGTCGAATGTTTATTGACATGAGTTCAAATGAGATGTGTTTGTGCGCGTGCATGCATGCTTGAAGCAATTATGTAGGTCATGAGATGTTGTAGTCCTTTTCTTCATCATGTCTCTAATGAATGGTTGAAGGGTGGAGAGCAGTAATGCTGCTATAGCTATCTCTAACCATAGCCCCCTTATGATACCTGCCAGAATTCTCCGAGGCAACCTCAGCCAAGGGTCCTAACCCCCAATCATAAGGGTACAGTACCACTCCGACCTTCACCAATAATCAACGACCATCCTTTCCCGTTCCCTAGCGTACGCCATCACGCGTGCTCCACTGGGTGGTCCCAGATAGCTAGCCATTTAAGGCAGCTGATATTGGTACATCAGAAGGTCCGATATCGATTCAGATTTTAAGGTCTTCCTTTGACCAAAGGTCGAACCTTCTATAATAGTCATAGAGTTTGAATTACAGCTGAAATTCTGTCTGATGCACATTGTGAGGTTGGAGAATTTTTTTAAGACTCTTTTAAATAATCTAATTGATATATCAATAATATATTAATATTCATCGATAGCAAGTACCTGATTAAAAAAAAACTGAAATAGGACTTATGATACATAATTCTTTTTTTCTTTTTTTTGTCCTTTATCTTAATAAAAAAGAAGTACATTGTTTTCTGGATATTTTTGCTGGTACGTAGACTTTAAACTTTCTTAAGCAATATCAGGAAATGCTGCATTTTTATGTGTTTTCTCAAGGAGCAAATAGTTTGGATTTTAGTGATCTTTATCATGGAGATCCTGCATTTGAATGTCCGCTAACAGAATTACATTTTTTTGTGAAGCTTCTGGATTCCTGTTTGAAATCTTCACTTCTTCCAGCGTACTTAGCTGCTGCATTTGCTAAGAAGTTGAGCAGATTGGCGCTGTCCATTCCTCCTTCAGGAGCCTTGGTTATTATTGCTATCATTCACAATCTTCTGAGAAGGCACCCATCTATTAATTGTTTGGTTCATCAGGTAAGTTAAGAGTCTATTAATTCTCCATATGTGTTACTAATTGCTAAATGTTAAATTATCCCACGTGTGGCCTCTATGGGCTGTTGAGCTTCACTGTGAATCTTTAGGTAGAGTTTTAGGCTCATGGATATGTCTCTATTTAAGTTACTTAAGCAAGGGGGATAATTTTGTAATTTCAGCATTAAGTAAAAGCCCTAATGAAATAAAAGGAGATGGGGATGTTCTAAGGCTGATATACAATAGATGTTCCACTCCTCTCTCTATTTCCCTCTTCTCTCTTCTTCATTTCTCTTTTATTCTCTTTATTTCTATCCTTTTCACAGATCTAGTGATTTGGATATCAAATCTCTTTCATTTAAAACCCTAATATCCAAATCAAGTTTTGGAGGCCCCAAAAACCCTAGTTTTCTGCACTCTTCATTAACTAAATGCAATCACTCGCAAATGGAGTGTAGAAGCCGGGACCAGAAGAAGGCTTGCTGTTTTTTTATAAAGGTGATGTTTAAAATGGTTTTCTTCCATTATTTTGTGTTGAATGGCAGTTTTTTGGTAGATCTATGCTACTTGTGACATGGTATTGAGATGGATAGTTAACGGTGGGTTGAATCCTAGATAATAAAGGGCTGGAAATTCATATTTGTTATTGCGTGGAGTGTAGTTGTGTGTAAATCTGATCATAGATCAGCGTTTTTTCGTATAAGTTGAAGTAAGAAGTAAATCAATTTCAAATGGGTTATGGACACGAAAAGTGTGGTTATTGATCCCTCATCACAGGGAGGAATTCTTAGTTCTTCGTTTAAGGCATCAATAACTTTCGTGAAGCTAAATGGGAAAATTTATTTACTTTGGGTAAGTCGCTTGAGGTGTTTCTTTTAGCCGGAGAGAAGGATCACTTCTTCACGAAAAGCAAACCGGAGGAATCTGATTTTAAATATAGACAGTGGATGCGTAATGATGCTCATATTAGATCTTGGGTGTGGAATAGTATATAGGCACAAAAGTTAGTTCCAACTTGGTGTTCTTGAATACTGCGAAGAATGTATGGGATATTGTGAAAAAGATGTACTCCACGGATTAGAATCTTTAGGGTATATCAATTGTTTGAAGGGATTTTCTCTTTTTAAAAGTAGATAAATCAATTGGTGAATATTTTGCCGAGTTGACTGGTATGCAGGAATAACTCTCAATCTATCATCCCATTACTTCAGATGTAACTCTTATGAAGAAGCATATGGAAGACATGAAGGTTGTGAAACTTTAGCCTACCAAAGGAATATCATTATACTAAAGATCATATTTTGGGTATTGTATCAATCCCTTCAATAGCAGAGGTTTATGCTATACTTCAGAGAGTTTCTATTGGAAATGATTCTAAGGTTGCTCATGTTACTAGTTCTGATAAATCTGATTTGGCTACTTCTTCTGGTTACACTGGTATGCATGGAGGTCACAATGGAAGGATTGGTTGTGGTGGTTTTCATGGTGGCAAAAGTGGTAGGGTGCCAAGGGGAGGTAGAGGTGGTAGGGAGATCGTATATGCACTCACCGTAGTCTGACAAATTATTCCGTAGATTTTTGTCGGGATCTTCATGGGAAACCTATGACGGCCAATGAAGCACTTATGGTTGATGTTGTTTCTACTAATGGTAGACCACTACTTCTACTCCGTCGAAAGCCGATGGTGATTAGATTATTGTTATATTATCATGGGAAGAATATGTGTGATTCCTCTTTTCTAGTGACTATACATCTAATAATATACCTTTGACCCCTACATCCACTTTGGCTTAATCAGGTAAAGCGTCTCTTGTCATCTCATTCCTCTCCTCGGATTAATGAGTCTGGGGCTTCAGATCATATTTCTAATAGCCAAAGTTCTTTTTCTTCATTTAATCTTGTTTACCGCAACATGTCAGTTACGTTAGTTGATGGTACCTCAACCAACATTGTTGGACTTGGTATTACTTAACGTTACTCGCTTGTGTCCTTATTGTTTTTTCTTATATGCTCCCATGTTTCCCTTTAGTCTTTTTTTTTTTTTTTTTTTCTGTAAGTAAACTAATAACATTTCTAAATTGATCTTTCACCTTCTTTCCTACTCATAGTGTTTTTCAAGACCTCAAGATGGGCAGAATGATTGGTGGTATTTGTGAGAGGAATTGTCTGTACTATTTGAAGAGAGAACCAATAGGTGCTGTGGTGCTTTCTAAGGGTCCTATGATTCAGTGGCATCGTCGTTTGGGTCATCCATCTTTTTAGAAATTACAGACTCCCGTTCTGCCCCTTTCGAAGGTGTCAAGGTTAGTGTGTGAAACATGCCAGCTAATTAAACATTATAGATTCTATTTTCCTTATAGAGTTGATGAAAGGAGTGATGTCCCATTTAAATTAGTTCATTTTGTTGTGTGGGGACTAGCTCGAGTTCCTTGTTTGATAAGTCTTAAGTGTGTTGATTCTAGAATGACTTCATTATGTCTTATGAAACATAGGTCAGAAGTCTTTCCTGTATTTCAAAACTTCAATAAAAATTCAGTTTAGTACAAGTCTGCGTATATTTAGATTGGATAATGCGTTAGAATTTATGTCTCATGATTTTCAGTCCCATTTACATCATGATGGTATTATTCATCATACCTCTTGTGATGATACAACTCAGCAAAATGGGGTGGCTTGGTGCAAGAATAGATGTCTTATTGAAGTTACTTGTGTTTTATGATTATAAATGAATGTTCCACAGTATTTTTGGGGTGATGAAGTTCTTATCGCATGCCATTTGATAAGAAAATGCCATCCTCCATGCATGCTATTTGATAACAAAATGCCACCCTCCATGTTGAATAGAAAAACACCTTTCTCTCAGCTATTTCTTGACTGGTTGTTCTTTGTTGTCCCTCCAAAAGTGTTGGTTGTGCATGCTTTATTCATTTGTTTGTGCCTGATCAAGATAAACTGGCACCACATTCCCATTAAATGCATTTTTCCAGGGATACTCATGCACTAATGAGAATGTTCCATTCCATGTTAAAAGTGAACATGTTGCAGAAGTCGCTTCTGTGGAAGTTCTTTTGCTAAATGGGTTTCCATTAGATTTTGTTATTGAGTCACCACCTCAAAGGACTTTCACACAACCATATATAGGAAAAGGAAAAAAGACCAAGTATTATAGATTGTTTCCTCTCACTGTACACCATCAGCTACTGGACTATTGAGGTTCCAGATTCTTCTGTCTGCTGAGGTTTTTACTTATTTACCTAATGTTGTTCGTAAAGGCAAACATTTCTGTGTTCCACATTTTATTCTCAACTTTGTTTCCTTTAACTGCATCCACTAGTTATCAGAAGTTTGTTCTTGCATTATCTGTTGTTTCTATTCATAACATAGTTTAGGATGCATTGTTAGATGCAAACTGAAAAAGGGCTATAGATGAGGAGATGAAAGCCGCGTATTTCAATGGTACCAAGGAGTTAACTGATCTTCCATTGAGTAAGACACCAGTTAAATGTAGATGGGTTTGCACAAGGTTTAGCTGGATGGATCAATTGATTGTTACAAAGCTAGATTGGTCACCAAGGGTTGTACTCAAGTTTATGGAGTATTTGGATATCTGTTCTCCAGTGCCCAAACTCAATTCGGTTTGAGCTCTTATCTCTATAGTTGCCAATCGTGACTGGCCTGTCTTTCAGTTAGATGTGAAGAACGCATTTCTACATGGAAACTGACAAGAAGAGGTCTATATGGAGTTAACTCCTGGGTATGTTGCTTAGGGGGGAGTCTTTCAAGTTGTGCAAATTAAATAAGTCTATCTATGGGCCATAGATAACACAGTCACCGAGAACTTAGTTTGAAAATTCAGTATGGTGATATCGTATGGGATGAAGAGGAGAAAAGTAGATCATTCAGTTTTCTTGCGGCGTGCTTCATATGGTTATATTATAATTGTTGTATATGTGGGTGGCATAATAGCTACAGGTGAAGATTTGAAGGAGTTGAGAAACTACTGTTAGATCTTCACTCTTAGTTTCAAATTAAAGACCTTGGTTTCTTGATTTTTTTGAGTATTGAAGTGATGAGATCTAATTTGGGATAAATTTGTGCCAAATGAAGTATGTTTGTGGTCTGTTGAAAGATACATCTATGCCAAGTGACAAATCTGCAAATACACGAATGGACCCTCGTCTTGAGCTTGATATAACGAAGGAGAGTTGTTAACAGATCCTGGTATGTGTAAAAGACTTGTCGACAAAGTCATCTATTTAACCATCACTAGGCTTGATGTCTTCTTTCCTGTTCGTATGGTTATTTAGTTTATGCAAACTCCTAGAGCTCCACATTTAGTTGTAGTTATGAAGATTCTTAGATACTTGAAAGTGTGCAATTGAGAAAGGTATCCTGTGTAGATTTCAAGATCACCTTTAGGTAGCTATTTATTCAGATGTGGATTGTGCAAGGTCAAGACATGATAGGTAGTCGACTACATGTTACTGCACCTTTCTTGATGGTAATGTGGTTACTGAGAAAGGCAATAAGCAAAATGTTGTTCCACGGTCCAGCGCTGAAGCGAAATATACATCCATGGCACACATAACTTGTGAACTTGTCTGGCTAAAATCACTTCTGGAAAAATTTGGGTTTGTGGTTCAAGCTCCAATGCATTTACACTGCGAAAATCAAGCTGCTATGCATATTGCCAACAATCCAATGTTCCATGAGAGGAGAAAGCACATAGAGGTCGAATGCCAATTCATTCGGGATAAGATCTCTTAGAAAGAAATTGCCACTTCATATGTTTTGTCCCATGATCAAATTGCAAATTTGTTTACCAAAGCACTTGGAAAGACTCAGTTTGAAAAGCTTATATCCAAGTTGGGCGTGCATGATATCTATACTCCAACTTGAGGGGGAGTGTTAAATGTTAAGTTGTCCCACTTGTGGGATCTATGGCTATTGGGCTTCAATGTGAATGTTTGAGTAGAGTTTTAGGCTCATGGTTCTGTCTCTCTTTAAATTGCTTAAGCAAGGGGGGTAATTTTGTAATTTCAACATTAAGTGAAAGCCCTGATAAAATAAAAGGAGACGAGGACACGTGAAGGCTGATATACAACAGTCATTCCACTCCTCTCTCTATTCTCCTCCTCTCTTCTTCTTTTACCTTTTATGTGCTTTATTTCTATCCTTTTGACAAATCTACAATATTCATGGAGAAAAACTTCATGTTCCTAGTAATTAAGGATCTGGATTGCATGTGACTAGGATGCCCTAATTATGATGCATGCTCATGAACACAATTAAATTAGCGGAAAATAAAAGACAATAATAATCTAAAATTCAGAGATAATCATCATAAACTAAGAAGATCATAAGGAGACATGTAATGGAGCGGGCCATTCATCACAACCACGAAGTATGAAATTCAATTATTGCTACGGTTGGATCCGGCGAGGGAAGGAACCTCCCGATCTTACATGGTCTTAGCCCAATTGATCAATGGGGTCACTAGTCCGAGGAATCAAAAGGTTTCTCGGATTAGGGATTTGAAAATTCGAGAAATTAGGGTTTGGGTTAATTCTCAAATTTTGATTGTGAGAAATTAACAAACAAAGTTGTAGAATGTAGAGGACAGAAGATAAGTTACCTGGAAGAAATTGGAGGGACACAAGAAGAAAAGAGAATAAGGAGATCAAGGAAGAGGAAGAATCACTATGAGAGAGAAGAGAGGAAGGAGGCCACCATAGAGGTTTGCATTCAATAATAATCAACTAATCTCGTTTTTAGGGCTTAGCACACTTAAATAAGCAAAGGAAAGTCCTAAAAGTACTAAAATACCCTTATTGTTTAAGTAAAAAAAACCAAGCAAAAAAAAATTCGCGCAGTGGTCGGGCGCCCGATGACCAGACGGTCGGGCGCCTGATGAGGACCAAAATTGTCCAGTGAGCTCGACTTCAAATTGGGAGAATTTTAGGCGCCCGATGACTCGTGGCCAGGTGCCCGACGACCTCCAGTAGGGTCTTCTTTCATCCTTTGCACATGTCTTCCCATTGTGGGGTCTTCTATGCACCAAACCACGTGTGAAGGGTCTTCAATGCCTCCTCAATAATCGTCTAACTACAAGGAAGATGCCTGTGGTGTGCACTTTCTTCGCTGATAGACCTTGAAGGATCTTGTGTCCTCATCAGCATGCATGTTCACTGTAAGTGTATCTGCTGGTGCATTCGATCAATCACTCATTTTTTATGCACAGTTGCAGATACGCAGTTGATAGTAGATTTTTGGCATTTTCTTCCTTGAGATTTTTTAGAATGGAAAACAATGATTTGGTGGTCTTCCTTGTTTGTATCTTGAAGGATTTTTTATGAGGACATCAGAGCACCATTGAGAGTTTACCAGAGGAGGAGATCATCACCAGTTTCCTTTTGGACCTAAGTGGACCGTTTGAAGACCCTACATGCATTTGATGCATCGTTGAAGGTCTCACACTAGGAATATGCATGTGGGTTGCATTCTCGAGGAGTCTGGATCATTGGAACGAGTGCACGCGTCGATCGGACCGTTGGATTGCGCATATCGGGCTGTTTGACTACTTTTGATCGTGGCCCGCCTTGATCGTGGACACTTTAGGACTTCAATTTCTTAATTTTTATTAAGATTTAGTTTATTTACAATTTGAACCTTTTTTACGAGCTTTATATTATGTTTTTCTAGTTTAGGGTTTTTTTTTTTAAGAAATCTTTCCTAAGAGCACCTTTTTAAAAAATTTGTACTTAAGATTATAAAAGAGAAGAGGGGGGTGTGGAGCCCTATTGCCTTTATTTTGATGAAAAAAAAAGCCCTAATTTATTTATTTTGGAAAATTTTTTTTTTTTTCTCTTCTTCATGTGATTTGAAGAATACTCCATGTGATTTTGAGCTTGGTTGTGGTGTGATTCCATTCCCATTCAACGGAGGTGCGAGACTTCCATCTATCATCTTCCTACTCTCTTCCTTTCTATCTAAAAAGAGGTATTTTCTAAAAAACTTCATCTTTCTTTTTCCCTTCCTATCCAAAACTATCAATCATCTTTTTCTTCAACTTTTCATCATCCAACTTCAACTCCAACCGAACCCAACTATTGAGGACCTCAAAACCCTAGCCAACGACCCATACATGTGCCCGTATGGCCACACGTCCGAGCCCCTAAGCTGACCGTATGGACAACGCCTCAATCCCTTTATTTTCCCTCGCTTCCCCATCAAAACCCCTTGATTCCCCATCCCTAAGCTTACCCTAAACCCTAGATCCCTAATTTCCTATTTTTCTCAATTTTTTAAAACCCTAATTCCAAAATCCCCAATTCCCATGAACCTTAATTTTTCAAATTTCTAATTTTTCTCATCCTAATTCTGATCTTAGAACCTACAAGTCAGCTCCTTGAGTGTGGAATGTGCCTTTGCTAACTTGGAAGTTCTATCCTTCCATCAAGCTTAGTTTTAATTGATTTATGCGATTTCTTAGCATGTGGGCATTTGATTTAGGTTAAATCAGATTTTATTTTTATTTTTATTCTTAATTACGTGGTGGGTTAACATCTTTTGTTAATTGAATTACTTTATGGATTCTTTCATAATCTCCATGCTGCATGCTAGTATTAAATCATGTGTCCTGCATCAAATTTAGTATCAGAGTCATAGGTTTATCATAGGTTATCTATGTCGCACCTAGGTTAGGGTCACATCTAGGTTGAAACTTACATTTAAGGTTGTTAATGTATCCATTGATTAATAGAATCCAGGATCATATTACTGATTTTTTCTAGTTTGTAGTGTCCCATTGCTGAATTTTCAGTTAGTGTTTTCAGATTATACTATTGCTGAATTTTCAGCTTGGTAATCTTAGATTGTCATCCTGCTGAATTTTCATAGTAGTATTTTCTAATTAACGGTTTGCTGATTTTTCGGGATAGTATCTTCAGTGTGTCCAATTCAACGTCTAGGTTGGTCATTGTCTTGTCATAACATCACCTTAGGAGTCTAGATTTCCCTTGTTGAGTTTTCCTTGTGTATGCCCACTCGTTTTAGACGTGGTTTTGGCCTACATCCCACCATGAATCCAGAGAAGATTGCCGAGGCCCTTAACGCTATCAACGATTGTTTGACGGCCATGGAAGCACACAATAGGACCCCCGCTACTCAACTAACTGTGACCAATGCACTTGTCAATCAACTTCAAGCCTCCCTGCAGGCGAACGCCGACACTGGGGAAGATGTCCAATCTCAAGCCAGGGAACAAGTTGAAGGAGTTGAGACCGTGCCACTTGCAGTTATTAGCCTGTGCCTTAAGCCAGACTGTATAAAGTGATGATTGGCGCAGGAATTCAATTTTCTACACTTATACCGAGTGTGGTGGCAAAAACTTGCAAGGTGATAATTGACAGTGGCAGTTGCACCAATGTAGTCTTTGCTAGCACCGTGGACCGCTTAGGTATGATAGTCATTCCTTACCCTTAGCCCTATCGAGTCTCATGGATTGATGTGCCTTCGATTCTAGTTTCTTAGCGTTGTCCAATTCCCATCCAGTTTTGCCTATGGATATAGGCCACATCATTTTGGGTAGGCCTTGGTTGTATGACAGGGACACAATACTATTCGGTCGCTCGAATACTTGTTCGTTTATATATGAAGGCAAGAGGATTATCTTAAAGCCTCTCCCGCCCAAAAGCACCCCGAAAAAGAAACATGACATAAAAAAACGTGATCCTGAAGATGTGAGGAAATTCTAACTTGAGTCTCTTCCTATAATAAATGCCAAAGAATCTGAAAGGGAGACTAAAAATGATTTGACAGTGTATGCCCACGTGGCAAGTGAGGTTACACCTAAGGTTAGTTTGGAGATGCCATCCGAGGTTACACTCAAGGGTAGTGTAGAGTTACCACTTGAGGTAAGTCCAATATTGGAGGAATCTAGTGTTTTTATTCCAGAGGACATACTGGATGAGCTTACAACCATGTGGGACATTCACACATTGACTCTACCAAACCTTCGTCATGATCAAATGAGTCTCATGGAGGAAGTGGATCTGGAAAGACAAATAGATGAGCCTAGGACCCCTATAGATTGCATACCTATGTCAGTGTTCCATAGGCCTTCAGAGTCTGCACATGCATCTACATAACATATGCATGACTTGCACGGGGAGATTAGAAAAAAAATCAATATAAGTAATGAAACATACAAACTGATTGTTGACCCACACTGTAGGTTAAAGAGTTTGCTATGGGTGATGAAGTCATGATTAGAATATGTCCAAAAAGGTTTTCACAGGAAACCATAAAAAAATTATAAGCTCGTAGCGCTGGATTGTATAAAATCTTGAAGAGATTGGGTCTGAATGCTTACTTGATAACTCTTCCACCTAACATGGGTATTGGTTCCACATTTAATGTGGAAGTTCTTGTACCATTTCATGGGCCTTCCCCTAACTCTCACGTGAAGTTTGATGATGATGATGCCCCCGACCTGTCCTATGACCCTTAGCTACCCGACTATTCTTCCCAACATCTACCTCTTCTGCCATACATATCTACCAAGAGAGAAAAGATAGAGGAGATCTGGGATGAGCAAGTGGTTTCCACATGACATGGAGGTTATCAGGAGTACCTCGTCAAGTGAAAGGGCTGGCCAAAGTCAGAAAGTACGCGGATCATAAAGACAGCTTCAACTATTCGACCCCGACATTCTGGAGCGTTACCAGAGTTTTATTTCGCCAGAGGACTAATCTTTCTCGGTCAAGGGAGAGTCGATGAGGACATTAGAGCACCATTGAGAGTTTTTACCAGACGAGGAGGCGGTCATCACCCGTTTCCCTCTGGATGGAATGACCACTATGTGGGCCCAAGTGGGCCGAGTGGAACATTTTGAAGACCCCACATGTATTTGATGCATCTTCAAAGACCCTACACTAGGAAGATGCATGTGCGCTGCATTCTTGAGGAGTTTAAACCGTTGGATTGAGTGCATGCGTCGATCGGACCATTAGATTGCACGTATCGGGCCGTTTGACCATCGTGGCCAGCCTCAATCGTGGACACTTTAGGACTTAGATGTCTTAATTTTTATTAGGATTTAGTTTATTTATAGTTAAACCTTTTTTATGAGCTTTATATTATGTTTTTCTAGTTCAGGGTTTTTTTTTTAAGAAATCTTTCCTGAGAACTCATTTTTGTAAATTTCTATACTTGAGACTACAAAAGAGAAGTGGGGGCGTGGAGCCCTAATACCTTTATTTAAAAAAAAAAAAAAAAAGTGTTTTTTTCTCTTCTTCATGTGATTTGAAGAATACTCCATGTGATTTGGAGCTTGGGTGTGGTGTGATTCATTCAACGGAGGTGTAGGACTTCCATCCATCATCTTCCTTCTCTCTTACTTTCCATCCAAAAAGAGGCATTTCTCAAAAACTTTATCTTTCTTCTTCCCTTCCTATCCAAAACCATCCAAACCATCTTTTTATTCAATTTGTCATCATCCAACTTCAACCCAACCGAACCCAACCATTGAGGACCCCAAAACCCTTGCCAACAACCCACACATGTGCCCGTTCGGCCACATGTGCGAGCCCCTAGGCTGACCATACGGACAACCCTTCAATCCCTTGATTTTTCCTTGCTTCCCCCATCAAAACCCCTTAGTTCCCCATCCCTAGCCCTACCCTAAACGCTAGATCCCCAATTTTCTATTTTCCCAAATTTCTAAAAAACTTAACTCCAAAATCCCCAATTCCCATGAACCTTAATTTTCCAAATTTCAGGTTTTCCCTTTCCTAACCCTAAACCCAGAACCTACAAGTCAGCCCCTTGAATGTGGAATGTGCCTATGCTATTGCTAACTTAGAAGTCCTATCTTTCCATCAGGCCTAGTTTTAATTGATTTATGCGATTTCTTAGCATGCAAGCATGTGATTTTGGTTAAATCAGATCTTATTTCCTATTTTTACTCTTAATTACATCGTGGGTTAATATCTTTTGTTAAATGAATTACTTTATGGACTCTTTCATAATCTCCATGTTGCATGCTAGCATTAAATCATGTGTCCTGCATCAATTTTGTTCTACTTCTGAAACTTGCATAGGCATGTGATATGGACTAGCAACTTACTAGTGTTCTAGCAGTGAGAAGATAAAGAAGTTCTAATCATTTTATGCAGTCCCACCTTTTGCATCTATATCTACAAATGTGCACAATGCTGCCTCTGTTAGCTTTTATTTCATCATAATTGAAATTATATACCGTTCAAGCTCCTGCTCAAGTCCTCATGTCATCTCAATGATGCCATTTGACTTAATGACATGATTTGGTTATCTGCAGGACTTCTCTCTAGTTGTTGGTTTATGTACTAATATGATATTCATACAAGCTTCTGTTTTTTAAGTGGTGCATATGAGGCCTTGGATGTTTCCCTCATTTGAAAACTTCGCCTCAAAATTTGCAGAACATCTGAGGGGATTCTCCAATTGCCCCCTGCCTGTTCATATCATCACGGACAGACTCATGTTGGTTCTCTCCATCAAATCAGTGTCCAAGATGCTCACTTGCTGGTACATCTGTCCCAGGAAAAATATGGAGTCTTCTCTGTGTCCTTAAGCTCAAGATCTGTCTTTGAAGGTGATTCGGCCAGTGTTGGATCAAACCTACGGACAACTTCTTCCCTTTCTAGCAGGACAGGAGTTCCAAGAAACCCTCTCCACATAATCTTCCATTTCCAAATGGTTGGGCAAACTTGGGTCCATGTGCATCAATATTTCCTCTTGTACTCAGTCTTTCAAAGCCCTTCATTTCACATCTGCCTTCAATGGTTCCATGTCTGCACTTTTAAAAGTGCCTGCACCTGCTCACCATGATTGTATCTTTTCCTGTGCCCTCTTTATCATTTGGAACTACCTTTCTCACTATTCAGCAGACATGCCCTTGCAGTCCTGCTGTTGTCCATGTGTATGCTTTGCATATTTAATAAACGTGCATATTTGTTCATTTTTACTGCCTTCTCACTCTTCCTTGTGTTTGTGGATCTATGTTATTTACTGTAACAGATTGTTTAGAGTTTCAAGAACTCATTTGTTTGTTCCCTGGCGGTTCATGAGGATCATATAAAATGATCTTTTAATTTTCTTGATTGAGAAACTTTCTGATCCTTAAAAAAATAAAAAATTAAAAAAAAAATTGAGAAACTTTCTGGATATGTTCGTTTGAGGGTGCAGTGCAGGATGATCATTGTGTTGTTTCTGCAGCAAGTTGATGGTGGAACTGGTGGAGAATCTGGGGATGCTTCTAGGGGAGAAGATGAATCCAGTGAGGATGCACGGGAGTCCGATGCGGCTCCAAATATGTTCACCAGAAAACCAGGCGTAGATCTTTTTAACAATGAAGAGAATGACCCCGCTAAGTCAAATGCCATGAGTAAGTTTCGTCCTCATGGTCCAATGTTGCCATTTTACATGCATATTACTGTATTATGGATATAAGCTTGTTAAAAGAAATATACACCTTATACTAATATCCTTCATTTTCAGTACAGTGATGAATGAGCAATAGATTCACAATTAGTAGTGATTTTCCAGATGGGTGCATGTTAACTTCGGTGAATTTTCTAATATGCTTAAGTCTACTCTTGTATTCTTCTTATGAATCTTATTCTCGTTACGTGTTGCAAAATGCTGTGTGGAAAATATGCCTGATTCTCTATGCTTAAGAAGCCTACTATTTAGGGAATTGCACCATGTTTTTTTTTTTTTTTTTTTTTTTGTGTCCATTTTTGCGACTTGCAGTATGCTTTTAAACATGTTAGGAATCTATATGGTATGCATTGGTTGAATTCAAGTTTGTGTGATTCCAGGTTCAATCATCGAGACAAAATCTGACTCTGGTAACTGTATCAGATTCAACAGCAAGTGACAGAACTGGAAGAGAAAAACTGAACCACATTTATAAATCATTTTCACAAGCATTTGGCTATTGGCTTTCCACTGTAATGGAGAGACACTTGATGTTGTAGTATGCTTGGTGACCAATGCAAAGCGAAACCACAATAACAAGACAAAAGCACTTACAAACAAATCAGCAAACCTAGATTAACCTTATATTTCATTCATCATAGGACTAATCATCATAGACAGTAGGTGCTTTCCTTTTGGTAGAATCAATGGTGATCTCTAACAAAAAGAATGCATGAAGGCCTATGTAGAAATAGTGAGCTGCATAACAATCTTTTCCTCCCTTTGTAAATGGGATACGCCTTGATGGCTGTGAAGCTAAACAAAGTGTCCTGGATTTCTTTAGTCTAAGGCACTATTACCAAACTTAGAGATGGATGTGGAGAATGGTTCATTTTATGGAAGTCATTGCAGAAGTTTGGTAGAAGCTTGAAAAGAATGCAGGGACATTGGAGGTGAAAAAAGTAGGTGTTTGGAAGGGGAGTTTGCTTCCTGGTAATTGTGGTGTAAGGAGAATTTTCACGGACCAACAAGCAGCAGTTTTCATGGTTTTTTTTTTTTTGAAAGGTAACATAGATTTATTAAAAAGCTGCCAACGCAAAAGAGGGAGCAAAAAATTACAACCCCTAAGGGGGGCAAAATTGTTACAAGTGTCCATAGATTTCAATCTGGATGGCCAACCTCCTACGTCTGCCTTGATTCTCCTAACAACCTCACTGACTGAACCTCAACGGTTACGGAAGCATCGGTTGTCCCTTTCCCCCAAATGGCCCTAAGTGTAGCCATAAGAACCAAATGCCACACACAGAGCCTTGCCCTCTTTACCTACTTCACCTCCATGCCAAGCCCAAAGGATATCTTCTATGGATTCCAACATCAACCATGCAGTATTGAAGATACCAAGGAAGATAGTACCCACCTCCCAAGCAAACACAATGAATGAAGAGATGGTTAATTGATTCAGCATCTTCTAGACACGTAGAGCATACATTGGTGAGCTTCATGGACCTTTTTTTTCGAGATTATCAATGGGAAGCACTCTCTTTCTTCCCTTTAGCTACACGAACACTGCAATGTTTTATTGATTCATGCAATTATGCAAATGGCATTCTTCAAGGATTCTGTATCTATTAAGAATAGATGCTAAAGGTAGTGCAAGTTTTTGCTTGGTCACCTTCATTGTATGTAACTAAACCCCATTCCAACCTTTCTTAGTGGCTACTTAAAGATTGATTAGCACGAAACACAATGGAGATACCAAGATAAGAGGGAGAAGCCAGATGATGAGAAGTCTACCCTTTTCAGTCTTTGCCACCATATCAGGCTAATGACCCTTCACCAAGCCCATAATTTCAATTATTTTAAAACCCTTGAACTAGGTAACCCTCAAAGCCCATATTAGAACCCTCTCTTTAGCTTGTTGGAAAATTACTACTTTACTTTCTGAGGGTTTCCTCCCTTTGAGTCAAAGATCCTATGATTTCTTTTGCGCCATAAGGACCAAAGACCAGATTGTAGTGACAAACATCATGAATTTTTTTTCTCAGTATGGGGCCCCCTCTCCCCAAGTGCAAGCTTCAATCAATACCCACATCACCCAGGGAAACTAAAGGCAGGAAACTCTCCCATAGGAATGACGTGACATCACAAAAGATGAAGATATGGTTCTCGGATTCAACATTTTTTAAACATAGTGGTGATAAATGATGAAGATATGGTTCACGGATTCAATGTTTATGAAGCATAGGGGTAAGCATTTATAACTATTTTTTTTGTAGAATTGAAGGGGGGGGGGGGGGGGGGGGGGGGGGGGGTTTGGTTGGAATAGCCTCTCGTGTCCCTAGCCTCTTTATTTTATTATTAGGGCTTTCATAATAAAAGCGAAAGTACAAAAATACCACTGCATACTTAAGTTGTTGCATAAGCAAAGCCCATCAACCTAAACTCTATTCTAACAATCTCAGCCCAATAATTATAAGAAACCACACGTGAGACCATCACAGTCCACTTGTGTGATCATCATGGTCCATCAACACCCCCCTCAAGTTGGAGCCCGTGTTCGAAGCATTGGTATCACTTCAAATTTCGCTAGCCGGGGATACAGAAACAACATTAATATCGCTGATAACCGGAAATGCAGGGAATCATGTGGAAAGCGATGGAATTTTTCAGCGAAACTTTAGGAGATTTTAAAATACACATAATTGCATATTTAGGAATCACAGAATTGCAAAAAGAATGCGTGTATAATAACTTTTCATTTAGTGGGGCCTTAAAAGCATGTGTTGTCATAAGAAATCAATCCAATCATTCCATCAATCCCATCTATCCATCCAACCTTCTATCCAAACATCCACTGATATTTCAAAATATTGACAACACAATATTTCACCGAGAAATTGTCGACAACTAGAAGGAAATGAAAGACTGCTGGTCTCGATATCACCCATGTTGCGATAACAATAATATCGTCGACAATTTGAATACAACCACGTGCTCATAAAAAATAAAAGTAAATTTTTTTTAATGAATATTTTTTTAGCGATATTATCGAAATATCGCCGATACACTAGCAATACAAGCGACACCTAGAATTTACATCGTTGAGAATATTGGCGATACAAATGACACCTGGAATTTACACAATAAAAAGCATTGATGGTACATTGGTGATACTATGCAATAAATCATCGATGCATGGAATTTATTATACTACCAATGCTATCGGTATCGCTGCGGTAGGGATACAGAGAATATCGGGGATACTCCGAACAATGGCTGGGGCATATATTTTATGTATGCCCAGCTTGACGAAGAGATGATCCAAATGAGTGCGACCAAGAGCCTTAGTGAACACATCTGCCAATTGAGCTTGAGACTTAGCGAACGACATGCAAATTTCCTTCTATTCTCTATGCCGAATCGATAATCAACTTCGATGTGCTTGGTTTTCTCATGATAAATGGATTGTTGGCAACAATAGAGGTAACTTGATTATCAGAATATAACCTCACGAGAATATCAATCATAAACGCCAACTTACGCATTAGCGCCTTTAACAAAACAAGTTCACATGTAGCATTAGCCGTTGCCTTGTATTATGCTTTAATGCTTGAACGGACCATTGCACTTGCTTTTACTTCTTTATTTAATCAGGTTACCTCCTATAAAGGTAAAATGGCCTGTAGTAGATCGCCTTTCAAATAGAGAACTAGCCCAGTCTGCATTTGAGTACCCTTCTACTTGAAGATGGTCGTTACTCTTATTGAGAATACCACGACCAGGAGCTCCTTTTAAGTATTTGAGTACACAGAGCATGGATTTCATATGAGGAACATGGAGAGCCTACATAAACTGACTAGCTACACTTAAAGGAAGTAATATCAGGTTGAATGATTGTTAAGTAGATTAGATATTCAACAAGTCGTTATCTTCCTGGATCGTCAATCAATTCCCCCTAATCCACACTAAGCTTCTGATTTGGATCCATAGGAGTTGCAACCGGCTTGGCTCTTGGAAAGCCTGTCTTATCCAATAAATCCATCACATATTTTTGTTTCAACAAATTAATGCCCACCTTAGATATTCCTACCTCAATAACCTAGAAATATCAAAGACGGCCTAAGCCCTTTGTATGGAAGTGCCGTTGTGAAAATTTCTTTAACTTGTCAATACTTGCGGTATCATTGCCAGTGACAATGATATCATCTACATACATGACCAACACAATGACATCTGCCTCATTTCGTCTTACAAAGACAGAGTGGTCAGCTTGACTATCTTTTATCCCATATTCAAATAACACTTTACTAAATTTATCGAACCAAGCTCTTGAAGATTGTTTAAGGCCATAAATTAATTTCTTAAAATGACACACTTTGTCTTACTCTCCTTGAGCAGTAAAGTTAGGCAATTGCTCTATATAGATTTCTTTAGTGAGATCCCTATGAAAAAAACACATTCTTCGCACCAGGCTTGTATCACCAACCCAAATTTGCGGCAATAGAAACAACAACTCATACATAGTCAAGCTTTGCCATAGAAGAAAATGTCTCTGAAAAGTCGACTTCTAAGGTTTGAGGGTACCCTTTAGTAACCAAACTAAATGAGCTTGACCTATCAACTGAACCATCGGGGTGGGGTTTTACTTCACTGTATACACCCATCGACACCCAATTATATGTTTTCCAGCAAGTAATTCAGTAGGAGTCCCAAGTCCAATTTTGATAGAGCACAATCATTTGTTCTTCCATAGCTTGTTTCCCTGAGAGCGTCTTGAAAAGAATGAGGAAGATGCATGGATGACAAGGACAAATCAAATTTTCTAAGGAGATAAACCAATAAAGAAAGTAAATCGAGAAAAAAGGATATTGAGTGTAAGAATATATACCCTTACGAAAAGCGACGAGTAAAACACCTTCATTAGATCCTAAAGATGAAGATTCAAGAGGACGATGATTTTCTGAAGAAGCAGGAGGATTGTTGGGTGGCAGCGATTGTATGAACTTCATTTCTATGTTTGAGACATTTGAAATAGACCTACAAAGGCGCGGAGCTATACATCATACATGCATCTCGCCCACTAAAGATTTTTGTGTAAGTCACAATGGGAATAGTAACAAAATTTTCTCCAAACTTCAAGGACTTGCCACCTTTAGAGAAACAATGAGTATGCTTAAAGCATGTGATATCAGCTGATACATAACGTTTATGAGAGATTGGATTGTAGCATTTGTATCCCGTTGGGTACGTAAGTATCCAAGAATGATACATTTGATGGCCTTCAGTTCAAACTTGTCAAGAACAAAATCCAAATGATGTGCAAAACACGCACAATTGAACACTTTAGGAGGAACCGAGAATGTAGGAATGCCAAGACCAAAAAAAAAAGAAGAAGAAGAAGAAGGGAATTTACCATCTAAAATAGATGACATGCAGTTAAGATTACATACTCCAAAACATTTTCGGAACCTTCATATTCAACAGCCGTGTCTTAGCAACCTCAAGTAAATTTTGATTCCTCACAATGAGCTACACCATTTTGTTGTGGCGTGTGTGCACACGAGGTTCGATGAATAATGCCATGAGATGAGGGATGTGAATTAAATTCATAAGATACATATTCTCTAGCATTATTTGAACATAGAATATATATGCCTTAGTGTGAATTGTGTTTCCATATGAAGTTTCTTAAAGTAAGAAAACACTACGGAGTGATCTTTCATCAAGTATAAACATGTCACATGAGAATAATCATTCACAAAAATAATAAAGTACTTGAAATTAAATAAAGTAATGAACTCGTACCAGACTCCAAACACCAAAATGCATCAAAGAGAAACGACTTGCCTTTTTTTCCACAAGAGGCGGAAACAAGACTCTATGATGCTTAACTCACAAGCTTGGCACTCTAACTAGACACATAAAACAATAATGGAACCAAGACTCATTAAACTACTCAAAGAAGGGTGACCAAGCCCGCAATGCCACTGATGATGTGAGATATCTGTTTGTAAGTGTAGCTCTAATTATTCCACTATTGAGAAAATAAAGGCCATCCTCTTTATGTCAACCATCAATCACCCTCTCTTCTTTAGATCCTGAAATTCATAATCTGAAGGATAAAATGTAACTGAAAGTTCAAGGATTTGGTTAGATTACTTACTAACAACAAACTCAAAGAAAATTTAGTAATATATAACCAATGACAATGAAAGAGATGGAATGGGATAAGTAGTACCCAACCCAAGACACGGGTTGTAGCATTGTCAGCTAATGTTATAGACGAAATAGGAGTAAACTTATCTAACTGAGACAAACATTGTGTTTACCAATCATATAGTCTGAAGCTCCAAAATCAATAACTTAAGGAAAACTTTTAGAGGAAGTAAGACGTATGATACCTAATTGAACAAGAATAGCATTGGAGGAGGATGCATTGGTGGAACGATCTTTTAGCAATTTGGCATACCATCCTTTGATAATGTAATTGTATCACCCGCAATGCTTGATTCAGAAGAGGTTGAGATGGGACTTGGAGACATAGTCAGAATTTTCATAAGAAGATTGAACACGATTTTTCCAAGCTGGTCTACCAATGATTAGAAAGATCACAATGTGAGCACTGCCAATTACCAAGCCACGGCCGCGACTGCCACCAAATTTATACCATGACCTCCCCAAGTATTCCTACCTCCAAAACGGTCTCCCTTTGAATCTCTACCACCAAATTGTCCACTGCGACTACTTCCACCACGACTTCCTCCATGTCCCCTACTAGATGAATAAGTAAACGCTAAGGGATCAGATGTAGATGAACTCTATGTATTTATACTAATTGCATGTTGAACATGGACAAATGCGTTTGAAGCTGATGGAATTTCATAACCTCCAAGAATCTAAGCTTGCACAAGCTTGAGCTTAGGACAAAGATAAGAGAGGAATTTGGCAACATGAAATTCATCTCTTTGCCGTCTCATGGTCTCATAATAAGTCGACAGAGATTTATATACGTTTAGTTCTTCCCACATACCTCGTAACACCAAATAATATTCTCTTACTCTCTTATTTCTTTGTTGAAATGGAAAGATATTTTGAAGCAACTTGTATACAAGTTAAATTTTCCTCACCTAAATACACTTCTTTAAAAAATTTCCACACTTTTTCTGTTTTGAAAAAGATAACATTTGTACTAATATACGGTTCCATGCTATTCCATATTAGGGCTCTAATCCATGTATCTTCTACCATCCAATCTTCATAATCCATCGAACTTTGAGCGGGCTTAGGAAAAGTCAGATGCATCAAATGTTTTTTTTTTTTTTTTGTAAGAAATTCTTCTACCAATGTTGCCCATTGTAAATTATTCGCATCGTTAAGTTTGGTCGATGTAGTTTGAAGATTCATCGACTTTGATGGAAACATGAGACTATTCTGGGCATCATTCATGACATCCATATTTAAGGGAGAAGTAATCAAACACACAGGGAAGTACTTGAACTTAAACTTACCCAACACTTAACTTCAAGAGAACATATAAATGATCACCACCATG
The DNA here is from genome assembly GCA_003013855.2 of Liriodendron chinense. Lineage (NCBI taxonomy): Eukaryota > Viridiplantae > Streptophyta > Magnoliopsida > Magnoliales > Magnoliaceae > Liriodendron > Liriodendron chinense. Next base: position 9,187,163 of record ML058446.1, read on the forward strand.
TGAACGTATCGATTGATGACAAAAATGAAAAACAGTTTACATTCATTCACGACTTTTGCATGTGTACTTGATCTTCAAATCTGGCCATAGATGACTTATATACGAACACTTTATCTTCAAATCTGGCAATGAACGTATGATGGCCCACTTTAAACCATCACGATTGGTTATATATGTAAATGGGCCTCAAGTACATTCATGAGACACAATTACACAACCCACCATCTCGTGGTTGTGTAAAGAGAAAAATTGATTTGTGTAAATCAGCCCCCAAATGAATGAGGATTTCACCTAAGAGAAATAAAAGTAATGAAGAGGTGAAAGAAAAGGATTTAAGGGAAAGAACCAAGGTGCTGGATCAATTTCAATTTCGCTCTGATAGCATGTATTTGAGGGGGGGGGGGGGGGGGGGGGGGAATAGCCTCTCATTGCCCTTAACCTCTCTATTTTATTACTAGGGATTTCATAATAAAAGAATGGGGATAAAAATACCTCTCCATACTTAAGTTGTTACGTAGGCAAACTCTATTCTAACACATCTCGGCCCAATAATAATTAAAAAACCACCCATGAGACCATTACGGTCCACCCGAGAAATCATCATGGTCCTTCAACAATCATGGTCTTGCAGTATATGCAGCTGATGAAGCGTATACTGCAAGAATTCTCAATCTACTAAACCTTTTCCATATCCATTTTGCACAAAACACCCAGGGTGCCCTTGTATATCTTGATGATGCATTCTTGAACAATCAAAGCTCCATCAATAATTTGCCTTAAGAACAGAAATGCTCCCTGGAGGCTGGAATTTAGAAATGACCCTGCAAGAACCTTTCTGAATCTAGTCACAAGAATCTTGGCCAGGATCTTATGTGGTCTCTGGATTAAACTTACTGGCAGCAATTTGCTCTGTCTTTTCTTTAGGAATGAGAACTATAAGAGATGGCCCATGTCTTTGTAGTCTTTCCCTGTTAAAGAGTTTTGGTATGAACTCCTTTCACAATCTCCAACCCTTTTACCTGCACAAAACAAGCAGACAACTTCAGGGATGCTTTAGGCTTCTGTTTGCTTAAATATTTTGCGGCCATTGGATGCCTTTGTACCTGCTAAATTGCTAATCAGTGAAGCAAGGGTTAACGGCAAATGCTTTGCACCTCTTAAGATCACTCCGAATTAGTATCGTTGTTGTCCAACTCTTTTTGCTTACATGTTTCCTTCTGGGCTTGCAGAAGATTACAAAAGAAATTATCTTCAAGGTTGACCACCTTTTCCTCTTTTGGTTTTCTTCCAGTTATGCTTACGCAAATTGGAGATCAAATATTGCAATACAAAGAGTATTAGATTGTAGGCAGTGTGCTGCGTGCCTTGTTGGTGGTTGTGCCTAAGCTGATAATGCAACTTTTCTCATTCTTAAAATTCACTTGGAAAGAACTTTGCCGGACCTAAAAGCCTCTGATCATGTGAACCCCAAAGAATAGGATGAATATAGAAAATTTATATGCACTGTGACTATTTTTTAACAGTTGACGATTTGATGTGGTTATCTCTGTTTCTCAAATATGATAAGGTTGATTACCATTGTAGGAAAGTATATTTCAAATGGGTGATTTGCATAACCATACGTTTTATGAGAATATGCTTGAGAAAAATGTTAATATAGAAAAGGAGAAAAAAAAAGAGGAGTTGATCTAGAATGTATTATCATGCCTGTTGGGAATTTTATCAATGGTCTTATTGGGGTTTGTCCATGTTCCTTGGTGGCTTGTTTCATCATGCCACATTAAACATGTGCTTAGCTAGGCTACTTCATTACACTTGCAACATCAGCTTTTTCTCCTTTATTGTACTTCTGGTGGTAGTATTATTTTTCCTGTTGCCTGCATAGTATGCTTCTGCTGAGCATCATCATTTTTTTCCTTTCTTTTCCCTGCATTGTTTCCTGTGTTCTGTTACTACTGTGTTGAAGAGCGGAAATTAGGTGCAAGGACAAATGAAATATCATCAGTTGCAGTTGCAGATAATTTTTTCTGCTGCACTAGTTGTGATTGCAGTGACAGTTCATTGAGATTTTATGATGTTGCATAAAGTAACTCATATCACAATGTTTATTTTTCATCCTTAGTTTTTCTTGCTTATTTTAATTGCCACATGAGTTGCATTGTGGAAATGCATTGTTTATTACCATTATCTTCTTTTTTTTGGCACAAACTTGCATTTCTATCACTTCTATTGTTTCTTCTTCTTTTTATTATTATTATTATTGCTAGGGCAAAAAGCAACTGCAGTACATCCATAACAAATGATAAACACCCTGGTGTTTTATTTTTGTCACAGGAAGTTCGTTGTGGGAGATAGATACTCTCCACCATCATTACTGCCCGGCTGTTTCCAGGTAACTGAGCCTTCTACATTAATTCAACACCATTTTTGTTTCTTCTTCTTCTTCTTCTTCTTCTTGTTTTTTTAAAGAGTTCTTCTTTCTTCCTTTTTGATGGGGATTCTCCACATTTCCATATTGTTCTTGATAGCTTGCTTCATGATATTCATTTTGCTTTCAGATTTGTTGCATCGCTCGAGAATGATTTGACAGTAAGAGCCAAAACATCCGAAATCACAGTTAAAGATTTCAGTTCTGGCTCATATGCCACAATATTTAGAGAAGAGGTGAGATTTTATGGCGATTATTTTTGTTTGCATCTGACATGCAGGTGCAGCATCGTGAGCATCTCTTCTGATTACTGGATTTTCATTTGAAATCTAGCGTGATTACCATGTGAAACGCTTATCTTAATTGATTCAGTAAGTATATTTTAGGCATGCCAGTAGCATAATATAGACTGTTTGCAAGGGTGGTATCAATGCATGTACTGCATCCTTGGGATACAAAAACATACTGATATCTCGTGAAATATCACATGTATGATGTATCAGGGAATGTATCGCTGGAAATATTGGAAAAATATTGAAAATTTTTAATGAAACTTCAGGAGATGTTAAAAGAGAGATGATTACACACTTTATATAGGTCACAAAAACCAAGTATGCATAATAAGTTTCCCTTTTATAGGTCCCAAACTATTCACTATTTGAGAGAAGTGATACAATTTTGTCCAAAACGAGTTCATAGAATCCATCAGTCATACAGTACAAGTACGAAAGTATACTCATGCATCTTGCCAATTTAGCTTGATCAACATTATTCTTAAAGAAATATATGAATTTTTCATTATTTTTTGCTATTTTAATTAAAATAATTTTTTTTTGGAAACTTGAAGAGACTGTCGCCAATCCATAGACCATGCTAAGAGTAGTTTCCAGTGAATTTTTGACACCCTACTTACAATTTAAATGGGTGAAGCTGGAAAAAAAATCTTTTTTTTCCCAAATTCAAAAATCAGAATTTCAAATCCATGATTTTACATGCAAAAGCATGCATAATCATGACTTAGTAGCTTGTTTTGACTGATTATCAGCAAAATATTAAGTAGAAGCAAAGAAAATGATAGCAATTTTACCTAATGGGTTTCAGCCTCCTTTTGCTATTCAATCACGATTTCCATGCCCAAAACGATTTTTCTTCTTGAACAACTCAAAAAGGAGTTACCTAAATGTAGTTTAGAACAAATTGCAATAAAATGCCTGAAAATTTGGGTTTTTATTGAAGTTTTTTGGGTCTTTTTTTTCCTAATTCTAAGGGAGGGGGAAACTGCCACTTTATTGTCGAAACTTTATAAAAGGGGCTGGAATCGCACAATACTGGGCAATTTAATCTCCCTGGGTGTTTCGCATCAGTGTCATGACATGCAACACCAATTGTATCAGCTGATAATATGGATACTAAGTGAATATAGGTATGTACCAATATCATAATCATAACCTTGCCCCAAGATCCGCTATTTGGGGCCAGCTTCTAGGGCTTTCAATGGGTCGGATCTGGAGCGGATCTAGTTGAATCCTACTCCGAATCCGGAAATTTGTAACTCTTACCGAATCCAGATCTGAATCCGACTAAGATCCAAAGGGTGAAAATCCATATCCGATCCATTTATAAATAGCCAAATCCACATCCGACCCAAAAATCCGTATAAACATCGGATTTGGGTCGGATCATGATCCGAGATCCGATCACACGCGGAAGTTTCCGGCTGTCGCACACCTACACTGAAGATGCGGAGAAGGAAATGGAATCATGGGGTCATTTGATTGGCTCACATAGACAGAGTGTGTTGGTGCGTTGTACACCGTTGGATAGAAGGGATCGAACGGTTCAGATTCTCTCTGGATTGGCTTTGAGTTACAGCAAGTGAAAGAGAAGGGAATTGCAGATGGAGAAGGAGAAAATTTTTGCTACACCCATGCGTTAGCTACATCGGGTGTAGCAATGGCCCACCGTGATGTATGTGTTGTATCCACACCGTTCATTCATTTGGTGAGATCATTTTAGGTCATGACACCAAAAAAGAGGCAGATCCAAAGCTCAAGTGGACCCAGCACAAAAAATAGTGAGGATTGAACGCTAACCATTAACTTCTTGGGATCATTTGGTATCATTCCCTAAAATGTGCTCGCCAAATGGACGGACGGCGTGGATACAATACATACATCATGGTGGGCTCATTGCTACACCTGGTGTAGCTAACGTAGCTAACTCGTCGGTGTAGCAAAAAATTTCTCATGGAGAAGAGTGTGGAACGTTTCCACTTCCAACGGCCATGGTCTGCGGACTGCATGCGGATGACCAGATTTGCAAGGATAGGTGGGGGTCCACAGATGATGTTAGGAAGAAATTCACTCCAACCATCAGATTGATGGGGCCATTTTAGAACATGGGTCCAGAAATAAGGCAGATCCAAAACTCCAGTGGGCTGCAAGTCATTAAAAATGGCTAGGGGGTGCCTATCATGGATTGGGTGAACGGTTGGATTGAAGGGTTGGACAACAAGTTTAAACGGTTAGATTCCATCAATGAGTAGTTGGCCAAAGTGATGAATGGTACAGATGATCAGTCCCAATTGTTGATGGACGGGATGAACGGCTAAGGGTGGACATCTTGACTCTCGAGATAAGGTTTGCTAGACGTCAATTGGCAGGAATGAGTCTTCTTTTCCTTTTTCTTTTATTTTTTTAAAGATATCTTAAATGGCATCTAGATATTACAATTTTGCCCTTAATAGTAAGGGATCCAATCGGATCTTGGTGTCAAATCCGGATCCGACCCAAATAATATTCGGATTTTTCTTGGTGAAACCGAATCCGATCCATTTATTTTATCGGAAAAAATTTAGGATCCAAATCCGCTATATACATAGTCGGATAAGACCGGATCTTGGATCTAACCCGCTCCATTAAGAGCCCTGCCAGCTTCTCATGATTGCTTAGCATAAGTTCAACCTACTGCTGCCCACCTGACATCAACCCTCTTTTCCTGGGCTTGGACCCTGCTACTAGAAGCATGATATAAGCATGCTGACCATAAGTTTATGTGGAGCCCACCTAAATTTTTGATGGACTTGATTTTTATTCAGTATGATGTTTATGAAGTGGTTCGTGTGATGGACAACGGATTTCACACACACGTAACAGTGGGTCTAACAGAGCTCGGAAGTTGTACGTGCTCAGATTTCACTCACATACAAACCCATGTGATCATTCCCTAATCTCCATTTATTTTTCCACGTGGACTCTCCCTCTTTCAATCTGACCTAGCTAACTACCACTCTTCAATGTTTGACAAGAATGTCTGCGTTCTCATCTCCTCTAAAAACTTCCCTCAACTATTCTCTCTTTACGAACCCCTCTCCATTTATGGCCATCAAAATTAATGTTTTTAAATAGATGGATAAAGTCCAACCAATGAAATTTAAGGCTATGGTCCATGCCTGAGGGGGGGCACCATTTTGAATTGTAAGATAACTAAATGAACTGTTATTTTGTTGTTGGGTGTGCTGTTTCCTTTTCAAACAGCGGCTCTAGAACGTATCTTCTTTGGGCAAGTTTAAAAGTACAACTCCCTATCAAGCTTTACAACTTGGACATGGGCACACATGGTGGTTTACATTTTTGAAACGTGAAACATGGTGATCTAGGTATACCCCATGTCATGGTATTCTGTAATAGTAACAGTGGCCAGTAGCGGTGGCTGTAATGGCCACCACCATTACCGTTACAATACTAGCCGTAACGGCTGTTACCTCTTCTTCTTCTTCTTCTTTTCCAAATTATGTATCGACCTCATAACGGTCCGTTATGCCTGTTATGGGGCCGTAGCAGGCTGTTTTTTCTGCAATGGCCGTTATGGCCATTACGACCCCATAATGTGTAACAGTGGTTGCTGTTACCTTTATTTAACAGCTGTTATATAACCTTTTTGCATACCTTGCCCCCATGTACCAGCAGATCCTTGTACAGTAATGTGTAGCATTAATTCATTAGAAGTATAAAATATGGAGAGCAATGTTGTCAAATCGCATATGCGATTGTATGCGACTGCATATGCCTGTGCGCTTATGCGATCGCACAATTGCATATATGACCGCATATAATTTTTTTTTTCGAAATTAGAAAAATCATACAAATAGGGAAAAAAATTAGAAAAAATGAAAAAAAAAATATAAGAAAATAGTGGGACCTTTCCTAACTACTAAGTTAATAAATAATAATTTAATAAGTAATTATACATCACATGTTTAATTATAACTTATAAGTTTATTAGTTAATAAGGAATCCTACTACTCTACTAGTCTATTACTAAGTACTAGTAACAACTAACAACTTACAACTAAGAGTAAGAACTAAGAAAGAAGTCGAGTAACAAAAAACTAAGACAAAATAAAGAAACTATTTATTTATTATTGATTATAGAAAATGGAAATATAATTTACGACTTACATTTACAAGTTACAAAGTCTAGATAAAAGTAAAACTAACGAAAGACTAAATAGACTAATAGTAAACTAAAGAGTAAAGAGTAAAAGACTAAAGACAGTGATCTATTTGCCATTGTGCCAATTGATCACCACCACCATCACAATCATCGTCGTCATCCGAGTCATCTCTTTCTTCCACACACACCTCTTCTTCTTCTGTTTCTTCATCATCTGTATGTACTAGCACTTCATCAACATCCAACGGTGGTTCTTCAACTTGATCATCATTTCCTCCTTCTATCTCCTCAATCTCTTCTACCACGGGCTGACTGCTACTACTCGCCCCCCCCCCCCCCCCCCCCCACCTCTCCTTCGTCTCCGAGCAGTAGTTTCTCCGAGCGTCGATCCATATGCAGCATCTTCAACTTGCACCCATGTCAAGTTGTCGCCAACAAAGACTGGCTCCTCCATCTCTACGAGTCACTCGTTTTCTACATCCAGCTCATCCAAGCAAATAGGGTCATAAAAATCAGGCTTTTCTTTCCTAGTCTGAAATCGTTCTCGCAATTTTTTATTGTATTGGACAAAGACCAAGTCGTTAAGCTTTTTTTGCTCAAGGTGATTTCTTTTCTTGGTATGAATCTGCATGAAAGAAAGTGCATTCGACATTAGCTTTACAATTATCCCAAACTGTAAGTCTATAATATACTAAGTTACTAACATAATAACATTAACACATTAACATTTTTATTTTTTCCAAACTTACCGCCTCGAACACACTCCAGTTGCGCTTGCAACCGCTGGCAGAACATGTGAGTCCAAGAATCCTTATGGCCAGCTTCTTTAAAGCTGGATCCTTCCTGTTCGAGTCCACTCCATAGGAAGCCTATCAGTCGGCTGAGAAAAACAGTTTTTAAGTAGGTTAAACTTTACTTTATAGATTACTAGATTGTAAAAAACATTTTCATACTACTTATTGGGCATTTTCATTGTCTGATGCCTGATGACGATCTCCCTTGAGAATATACCATCATTCTTTATATAAAAGTCCAATAGAGCTGAGATCATATCTTGTTCTTCTCTATCTGGAACTATATATGTACTTCAAGTGATGCAACTGGATTGGGAGAAGAAAATAAACAGGCCGGGTTAAGGATGTAGGCAGCCAAATATAATAGAGATGATTTTTGGATGCCCAATCTTCTATCTATAATATCTAAAATGGGACTGTAATCACACTCTCTATAATTAAAATGGTTCATGATCTTAACTTTTGCCGATTCCATCACATCATAAATATAACCCATTGTCGGCTTCTCATCCCTGTCCACCAGTCGCAACACAGTGACTAATTGCTCAAATGCTTTTAGCACCTTTATCACTTGTGTCCAAAAATTTTGTGAAAGGATTGTTTGTTGAACCTGTTTCCCTTCAGTCTTCTTCGACCAAGGCTCACTTTTAAAATCGGTCGACGCTACAAAGCTTCTAAGTTTCAATTTTTTTGCATCTAATCTTTATAGTGTTAAGAAGGCTGTAGCAAAACGGGTGACTGCTGGATGTAGCAAGTTGCCCCCAATGTGTTTTCTCATTCGATTGAGAAGAATGGCGTGTTTGTACATAAATACTATGATTCTTCTTGCCCTTACAATCACTTGTAAAAATAATCTATATATATCTTCTAACATGAGATCAATACAACAGACCACACAAGGGGTCCAAAATAAACAGCGCTTCTTTTCCATATGTAGACGACCGGCGGCTACATATGAGGCTGCGTTGTCTGTAATTACCTGGATAACGTATTCCTCACCTATTTTCTCGACTACACTATCTAGTAATTCAAATAAGTAGTCTGCGGTACGAGAATGACCCGATGCATCCACAGACTTCAAGAACATTGTCCCAGTTGGACAATTCACCAGAAAGTTAATGAGAGACCAACTGGATCTATCTGTCCATCCATCGGCCATGAGTGAACACCCATACGGTTTTCCACGATTCCCTATATTCGGCTATAAAGGATCATGTATGCTCAACTTTGGTTTTGAAGCACGTCTCCCTCATTTCATGATATGAAGGAGGTTTAAACCCAGGTCCAAATTGACCTATTGCTTCAACCATAACTTTGAAACATCTTGATTTTACTGCGTTGAAAGCAACTGCTGGTTTGGTAAAACCAATTAACAATATATTAAATGGTGGTTTTTCTATCTTTTTGTTTATACCGGTTTTCTAAAGTTGTTTGAGCTGGCCCTTTGCCCCTACCTCTTTGGTCTACCACATCCTCAGGGTGTGGTTTACACCATCTATCCATGGGTCCATGCCCACGAGCTCTTTTTGAGGCCGGTGGTGGTCTAGACCGGCTTGTAGACGTATGAGGGGTAGGGTTAGCTTCATCTACATTTATATCTTCATATGCATCCTATTCCATATATTCTTCTTGATGTAGGGCACTATCACATCTTTTTCTTGATTGTTTATCCATATACTCCATGATTTCTGTTCGGATTTTTGGAGTAATTTTGTCGCATGCTCTCGCATTTGACCCCGGTATATGTGCTAGGTGTTGCTTGTACCGAGCAACACCCACATAATTCACATAATATGTGAGTTTTCTCCTTAGTACTACGATAGTGGCCATACTTCCAACCCGAGTCATTCGACTTGGGTTTCAAAGAGGAAGATTGGGAAGAAGACATGATTATGTAATGTAAAAGTAACTAAGTATGTACCTTGTAATTTGTAAATAAAAACTAAAAAGTAAAGTAAAACGAGAGAGAGAGAGAGAGAGAGAGAGAGAGAGAGAGAAAGAGAGAGAGAGAGCTACACTTACACACTTGATACTTCCACTAGGTGTGCATACACACACCACTACACTACACACTTACACAGTCTACATTAGTACTCTTGTAGAAGAGAAGAAAGTGAGAGAAAAATAGAATTTAGAAAGAGAGAGAATATAGGGAGTAGAGAGTAGAGAGTAGAGAGATAGAGACGGAAAGAGGGAAAAAGAGGTTACACTACACTACTTACACTTGTAGGAGAGGAGAACAAAACAAAAGAAAGAAGAAAAAAGAGAAAGGGACTTGAGAGTTGAGACTTGTAGTTGAACACTTGCACTTGAGAGTTGAGACTTGAGACTTGTCACTTAAGAGTTGAGACTTAACTCTTCTTCTTCAATCTTGATTCTTGAATCTTGAGCCTTCTCTTGAGTCTTGAGTATCTTGACTCTTTGAATCTTAGACTTGGTAGGTAGGTAGGCTTGGCCTTGTAGTTGTTATAGATTGTGGCCTTCACACTTGAAACAAAATGTAAGAAAAAGACGGGAATAAATCTAAAATATATATGTATGTGTAATAGACTAATAATGTGTAAATGTAAGAGAGAAAGATTAGAAAGATTGATTGAACTTGATTCTTGAATTTGATTCTTGAATACATGAAAGAGAGATTGAAGAGTGAAGACCACTTAGAAGTTGGAAGTTGGAATTTGTAAGTTGTAAGTTGTAAGAGAATTTGAGAGACTTGAGAGTTTGGGATAAGAATGAGTGAAATGGGTGAGTTTGGAGCCCTATTTATAGGGAAAAAGTGGTTTTTTTACAAAATAAATAAATAAATAAATAAAAATTCTGTGCCAACGGTCAGATTTCTGACCATTGGCCAATATGCGATCGCATATGCTGTATGCAATCGCATACATCGCATATTTTCGCGTAAAAAAATAGTGCCATGGCATATTTGCAGCCATGGTCACATATGCGATTTGACAGCATATATGCGCATATGCGACCGCACATGACAACACTGATGGAGAGTGTATCCAATGGATATAAGTTAGTCAATTGTGCATTTGATACCGACAAGAAAAGGATTAGATGCATCTTGCATAGTGGCAAATCCTCCTAGGCAATTTTTTTAGTTGGGAAATTTCTTGGGAGATTTTCAGATTTTGAGGTTTTCCTAAATCTTGCAGAAATAAAAAAAAAAAATAGAATGTATATTATAAAATAATAAATAAATTTAAAATGTTAAGTAGGGACAATTTCAAGAATGCCTGAAAAATAACTAAGAATAAAACCCTCTTAGACTGAAAATATCAGCAGACCCCCTCCTCGTACGCCTCTGACGGTTCTGTTGGATAAATTTGATAGTTTTGCCCCTGATGTTTTCGATTGTGTTGGATGAAATCCTGTAATGTAGTAGTACTGATATGAAAGATTCACATGATACATCAGTACTGATAGGCTTGACGGAAGCGGTTCTTATCATTAGGCGATATATATTTTGACTCTCTGCCATGACTTTTGGCCTTGGTGGATATGATCAGTGTTCGAAATATCGGTATCATGTTACGTATCACACCCTTGGGATACGGATACGTATCGGTTATCGCATGGGATATATCGGTTGTATCGCGTAATGTATCGCTGTTGTTGGAAACATGGAGAACATTGGGAAATTGGTCGGATTTTTCAATGAAACTTCAATGATTGTTAAAAAAGACATCAATACACACTTAGAATTCAAAACATTACAAAAACAAGTGCACATAATAGGTTTTCTTTATATGGGGTCCTAATCTGTGTGTAGTCTAACTAAATTGATGCAAGTATATTCAAAGTCTATTTATATAATTTATAAATGTAAGAAGACGTGTGGAAACACAAGCATTCAAAAGCAAAAGAAGAATCACTAGACTAGGTTACATACATGTTTGATTTTATGTTTGGACATAAAGATTGCAACTGATTTGCGAGAAATTGAAAATTTTTAATTTTTTCAATTTTCTGCAACTCGGCCCATCTCCTCCAAATCTCGAAATCGAAGCTCCCAATTCATAATTTTTCATGCAAAACATGAAAAGTCATATATTTGTAACAATTTGACATTGATTTAACATGATTTACAGAAGAAGAAAATGATCGAAAATGCTCAATGGATCGAACCTATGGGATATATCACACTACTTGTGTGTTTCGTATCGTAGAGGTGGGATACAAGATATATCGTGGGATATATCGGCCGATATCGTTGATATTTAAAACACTGGATATGATTAAGTAATGCAACATATCAAGCTAGTGACGTAATACATATTTGTAACAATAGGCTTAACGCAGAAGGATTGTATTGTTACCAATATGAACATGCTTGGTCTAACTGGGTTTATGCGTACTAATCAGTAATACTATAAAGCTGTATCTGTTGATACCAATATGATACAGGACTTGCACCAAGACAAACGACAAGAGGAACACCATAAAAAATTTATCTAACAAAAGTATCTAAGTGCAGTATGGGAGGTTTCCGCGGACATTTTCAGTCTAACAAGGGTTTTCTTTATTTTTATTTTTATTTTTAGAGATTTATTTTTAATTATTTCTTTGGGACCTGCTTTACATTGTAAAGTTTAAATATTATGTATATGACAAATTATTTAAATTTTTTAAGAGCTTGTTTGGATGCCACTTAAAGTAAGATCATCTCATTTTAGTGGATTGTATTTTATGTATTAGAGATCATACTTCTTTCCTGTAAGAATTAAAAGTAATCTTGGTAACCCAACCATCATGATCTCTGATACATATTTATGATGAACTAAAATGAGCGGAACTTGTTTTCAAGGTGTTTTCAAGGTGCATCCAAACAGGTCCTAAATAATTTTCACGCTAAGATCATAAAAACTTCATGATGAAATTGTGGAAAATCGGAACTGTTAGATTTTGAAAATCTTGCAATATTGATGGAATAATATATATCTTTTTTTTTTTAATGTTTCGAAATTTTCAAAATCTCGACCTTTGTCACAGTGATATCTTGCAGCGCTGGTCATTTATGTATAGAATATAGAAAATGTGAATTGAACTGCTTTAGAATTTCATATACAGTAATAGTACATAATAAACACTACGACAACCCAGATATTTTTCTTTTGAAGATCATGTCAACTTGATTTTAACATTCTTATTGCATGGTTCTTAAGCTTTACTTGCCAGTTGTGAGATCCACCCCTAAAAAGTTCTTTGCTTTTACTTTGACGCCACTTCTTGAATTAAGAAGAGAAAGAGGCACATTATTTGGTTTTCCCCTCAAAGTTCTCTCTTATAGTGCTATGCCCTTTGACTGATTTTTCTGTCTGAAAAAGGCATGAATCCAGCATTTTCAAAACATGAAAAATTTACATAGACATCCACAAATTGAAACCTCAGCTTTTTGGCACTTCTAAGTTCTATCTTGTAATGATATGTTTGTTATTACTTCATAAAGGGGTCTCCTGTCACATTAGGTTGTGCTGGTAAATAGCAAAGTTTATTCGTTTGGGACGGTTGGCCATGATGGAGGATACCACCCATAGGGAGTTGGAAATTCAATTTTGATGGTTCTTGCATGGGGAATCCGGACTGACCGGCATCCTTAGGTGTTGTACTAAAGGACAATAAAGGCAGTGTTCATATGTCCTTCTCCAGGCATGCAAAGGAGTCCTAGCTCTTAGAAAATAAAACAAAACGTTCAATTTTTAATGAGATTCCTTGATTGTCATCTCTCTTGGTCCCTAGAGGGTTTCTTCTATTTCCTTGAAATCCACAGTATAACATCAAGACAAAACATTTGGTTTACCAGTGTTAGTAGAGACCCAAATGATACAGAAGATGTTTTGGCCAGGATAGGTGTTCCTCATCCTTTTGTTTGCATTGGGAATTCTTTCTTCTTGATTTATTTCTTGCCTTTGCTTTAATAATATTTTTCTCACTCGTCCAAAAAAAAAAACAAAAACAAAAACAAAAAAGTCCAGATGTTGCTGAGCTTGCACGAAGTTCTTGTGATGCTGCCACACAGCTTTAAGCCTCAGAATATTTTGAAATGCAGATCCGACGGCGTATAAAACAGGTCCCTCTTGCATTTTACAAAGCGACCCCAACATCTCTGTTCTCGGAATCTGATTTCCCAGGTTGGACTTTTGGGTTCGGACAGAGTGACAAAGAAAATGCAGGTGCTAACAGAACTGATGAAACAAACACATGCAAGGAAGATAACTACACATCCCCAAAGAGGAAACGGCTTGAATGCTCCTGATCAAGATTGATTTATGGTTTCATTCTCTTATATCGTTAGGCCAGAAGGCTTTCTTTGTTGTTCCATATGACCTTTATGGTCAAAATGTTGGATTGAGATAATTTATATGATCAATTTTGATTTTTGAGTATGATAATTTATCTGACTATATTTTGGAGTTCTTTAAACCACTTCTAGGGATTGCTATTTTCTTTTCCTTTCCTTTCTTTATGTCGTTTTTTGCTTCATCATCTGGACGGGCAAAACTCACGGTCAAAGGTTGTCCTCTCACTGATTTTTGGGCTATGGCCATGTGGTTGCCTGCTAGATCACCGTGTCTTTCCATGAGTAGGGAAGGTACTTCATGGAAGAACTGTGAACAATGCATCTTAATTGCATTTCTGCTCTCCCAAATCGCTTATGGTTATCAAATGGTGGCCCTTCACGTGCATGTTCTTATGTGCTCGGATGTCAATGCATTCTCCGGAGTGCTTATGCAATCATTTGGCTGTGGCATAGCGTGTGGAGAGGGACGTGGATTGCGTCCGACCCCTAGTCAGACCTTTAAGTGTCTGACCAGATCCGTGTGGGGTCCCACCTAGATGTATATGTTTATACACCTGTCCATCTCTTCTTTAAGATCATTTTAGGGTATGGGCCCAAAAATTCAGCAGATCCTACGGTCCAGTGGACCACACCAAATAGTAAGCTTTGGTTGCATTAAATGCAAGAGTCATCTCTGGTGGGGTATACAAGACCATTGGATCTGCCATATTTTTGGGCTCATACCTTAACATGATCTTAAAGAAGAGATGGACGGCGTGGATAAACAGATACATCTCAGTCATCACCAGAGGTTCAAACAATATTATTCTTTACTGCAAGCATGATATCAAAATTCGAGCTTATGTTTAGGAATGCTTACACAGGCGTGTTGAGTTGGATACTTCACACAAATGAATACATGCATAGCCATTCAGCACAAATCTGTGTTTCACTTGTGATCAGTGATTGCAGTATTTATATGGGCAGATACTATCGATATCAATGGTCAGCGATACGAAGCTGTAAAAGAATAACAATTTTTTTTTGGTTGTTTCAGCATATCAATGATATTATCGGCAAATATCGCACGATATATCGATATCGTGTGATATATCGTCAAAATCTCTTTTAGTGAATATAAATATTAACGATATCGTCCAATCGCACAAGACTTTTGATTATTTAGGAAAAAAATTATTTTTGCTTTAAATTTCTTGTAATATCTTCTCCTCAACCTAATTTTAGGTAGATTTTGGTCCTTCATTTGCAGCCATCTACAAGTAAATCAGTGATTTTAAAGGAAATTAGAAGTTGGCCCTCTTTTGAACTTGGTGAGTACTTTTTTTATAATTTATTTATTTTTTTCCGTTTAAATTGAATAAATCTGTTGCAAATCAGTTGAGATACTTGATTCTTCATGTTTTGCATGGAGAATCAAGCATTACAACTTTTGATTTCAAAATTTGAGAGTTGGGGGTCGAATAGGGGAAATTCGAAATTTCTCAATTTCACCCAAACTATTTGCATTGTTGGATCATAAACAACATTTTAAGGATGTAGGGGGCTGATCTATCGATCTACAACATTTTTTTCCAAATATAGAAGTAATTGATTAAAGTATCATTTACAAAGGAACCCTTGTATGTGGACTTCTTTTTTTTTTTACATATTATGATTTAAACGTGTATTTAAGGTCCATTTTAATAATCCTTAAAGTTTCAAGTGAAGAATTCAATCAATTTTCTAATGTTTCTTCATGTTTCTCAAAAAGTGCGATTACATCACTCGATACAACCGATATATCCTTAGGGATACGCGATATGTATCTGTATCCCAAGGGTGCGAAACATAACGCGATACCGATATTGGGAACACTAGTTGTGATCATGGTTTTTTTTTTTTTTTTTTTCCTTTCTTCTTTCGGCAGCTCATCCCTTACTTGTTTTGGTTTTGACTTTTGAGTCAAGTAACAACTTGCCTGAGTCTGTGGTACTGACTTGGACGAGTCGGCAATACACGCTTGAAGTTTGGGTACATCCCAAAAGCATGCTAAAATACAGGTTTCTTTCACACCAAAAGCTTAACATTTCTAATTGGACCACAGAGTTGGATTTTACTCCAATTTGGTAGTAGGAGGCTTCCATTGTGCCATGTAAGTGAATTATTTTTTTTCAATGGTGATAAGTGCAACTCCCCATCCCAACTTGAGCATTGAGATTGATAAGCCTGGGAAACAGAGGCCATGCATGATGGGACCCATTAGTTGAACCATCTCGATGATAACATTAGTCGCGCATGCGTTGTATGTAAGGATATTGCTCGTGTTCAGTTTTTTCCATGTGGGCTGTTCTGTTATTTTGCACCGTGAAGCTACCAGGAACGAACAACGTTGGAAGGGTTGTTTGATACTTAGTCGGAGTATTGCCCTTGATATGCAGGCACACCGAAATTGTAATATTGCATACACCAACTCCTATCAAATACAAATTAATTGTTGAAGCCACTCTTGCTAGGTGAAAGTTTCACTCAGATTGCTTGAACAATTCTGATGAGTACTTTGATGCCTTCAATGGAATTCTTGTGATTTTTGCCAGGTTCCTCTCTCAAGTTCTTGGAAGAAATCTGGTGCCATTTTTTAGAACAATTAATCACATAACATATTCCGTTTGAATCATAATACTGATATTATCAATAATTTTACTGCCCGATTGGCAGGTAGGGAACTATTGGTGTTGATATGAGCTGAGGGTAACACACCTTCTCAACGCCATATCATCTTGGATCCAATGGGTATAACTAAAGCACTCAATAAAATGCTCATTAAATTGATGAAAAAGTAGTTTCTAAATCTAAATGGGACTAAGACGAACACTTGAAGCTCTACAAAAATTACCGGAGGTTATATGTTGTCTTGTTCTTCTAACTAGAACGGATGCCTCCCTAGCAGGAGAGAATCATATTTTATAAATTAAAAAAAAAAAAAAAAGAGTTATATAACCTTTGTCAGTAGTCTACTTGATAGTTGCCTGGTATTATAATAGTTATAATTTTGTTAATAATATGTAACTAGCAATTACTTCCACTATTACACACTAATGACTTATCGGCCCTTTCATTTAGGAAAAAATTTACCCCCTAATTTTACGTGTGACCATGATGGATGTCTGGGATTAGCCTTCAAATTGTGCACAGGTTGCGTGCTCAGATCGGTTGGGCGACCAAAATGGCCATTTAGCCCAGATGCACAGGAGGTTGCAAGACTGTTTTCTCTCACCCTAGACTTGTTGAGCAACAAGTCTGTAGGGGGCTTAGACTGATCGGGCAACAGGTTTACAGGGGGC
Source organism: Liriodendron chinense (assembly GCA_003013855.2). Classification (NCBI taxonomy): domain Eukaryota; kingdom Viridiplantae; phylum Streptophyta; class Magnoliopsida; order Magnoliales; family Magnoliaceae; genus Liriodendron; species Liriodendron chinense. Next base: position 9,204,467 of record ML058446.1, read on the forward strand.
ATAGACCTATCGGGCGATAGGTCTAACGTGAGACAGATGTGCGATTTCTGTGTGATTTTTCTCTGGACTATTTTGCGCCATGTGCGACTGGTCTGCCGACCGGTCATACGCAATGGCGATGTTGTGCATGGTTAGGCAGTTTTGCATAACATATTTCTAATTCCGGGTTGCTTGCTATATATATGGCATAAATCTGGGATTAGGTGTAATCCTAAGGTGTCTAAGGTTTCCTAAGTGTGTTAGGAAGAGGGGAGAGTGTTTTGAGAGAGAGAGAGAGAGAGAGAGAGAGAGCTTGGGTTTTCTCTGTTTTTCTTTGCTTGTGGGCTGTCAATCTCTATAATCTTCTGGAATCATAGTGGATCGCTTTATGCCATGGTTTTTTACCCGTTGAGAGATTTTTCCACGTAAAATCGGATTGTCTCTTATGGTTGAATGCTTGTGTGGTTTGATTGCATTGTGTTTCTTGTTTAATCGTATATTCTGTTGTGATGTTGTTCGGCTTTCGCTTCCGCTGTCGGCGTCTCTATTCCCAACAATCCAAACTTAGTAATTAATTTTCTAAGAAGCAATGCCGCATATTTCTATTAAATGAGACTAAATGCGAGCATGCTATAAGTTAAGACGTTGTTATGCCTGCAACTGCTTTTCATCGAGCACATCAAGTTCCTCTACTCTTGGTCTCATTTAATAGGTAATATCTATTTCTTATGTACAATCAACTTTATTATATAATTAATGCCCCTAGTTGTTAGGTATCATTGATAGGCATGATAATTTATAGAAAGGTAATATTATGCAATCCATTTTATCGCACTTGGTTGACCAATGTGATGTGATGATGGTTAATTTATCAATCATATAATATTATTCATCATTTTAAATAATTCTAAATCACATGTATATATAGTTGTTGGGGTCCCAAAATGTAGGGTCCCTCAAAGCAAACAGCACGGCCACACACCCCAAAAAGAATCCTACAAAAATGCTTCCTGGCACACTCAAAACGGAGATTTGCAAAAGTTCCCTTAGCCAATTTCGGCTAAAATCTCTGGCGGCCCCACAAATCACTGCGATCGGAACCGCCGAAAATCGAACTCATGGCATGATTGTGATTTATAATGAACAATGCATGTGCTTTCATCATCAAACGGGCCCCACAAAGCCATCAAAATTCAAAACCCAAATGGTAGAGTTCAAAAGTCCGTCCCACGCACCCATTAATTCGGACTCCCACGCATCCATAAATTCGGGTACCTACGCACCCGAAAAATTAGTGAAACCAGAAAACTCATTTCAGGGTGCAGGAGGTCCCATGCATCCATAAATTCAGGTGCCCACGCACCCCAAAATTCGTCAAAATCAAAAATCGGTTTAAAGGGTGCATTGCTTCCCACGCACCAAAAAATAAGCCCACGCACCCATAAATTCAACGTATTCTAGAAATGCCATTTTTAGGGTGCAGGATGTCCCACGCACCCATAAATTCAGGGTCCCACGCACCTATAAATTCAGCAAAATTCAAAATACATTTCAGGGTGCGTTGGACCTCCGCATGTCAATTTTAGGATGCGTGAGAGGTATTTTAAGGGTGCGTGGCACGTAGCAGCTCCTCATTGGCCAACTTCCGGTATTTTCGGGTATAAATACCCCGTCCGACTATTCATTTCTACGTCTGAAAAGAGAGAGAGAGAGAGAGAGAGAGAGAGCGACTACACTCTGAGTATTTGAGATTTCCATTGGAAAACCATCGCCGAAAACCCTTTCCAATCACCGGAAACCCTTCCCGATCACCGAAAAACCCTTTTTTGATCGCCGACATCTTCCACCGGAAGATCACTCCGACCAAGACGACCGCATGATTTTTTCACAAGTGTAGGCACGCACCCAACAATTCGGTCCCACGCACCCAAAAATCGTCCCACGCGCCCATAAATTCGACGTAATTCGGATAAGTGGATTGGTGTCCCACGCACCCAAAAAATGGTCCACGCGTCCATAAATTCACGACCCACGCACCCATTAATTCAACATGAATTAAACAAGTGCGTTGGGCTCTCATGCACCCGAAAATGACCCACGCACCCATAAATTCGACGAAATCTAGATTTGCATATTCGGTCTCACGCACCAGAAAATGGTCCACGCACCCCTAAATTCAACAAAAATCAGGCATATAATTTAAAGGTGCGTTGGAGCCCACGCACCCATAAATTAAGTCACAAGCACCCAAAAAATCAGCCAATTACAGAATATGTTCACGGGTGCACTGGACTCAATTTTATGTGTTTTCAAGTTCCGTTTGAGCCTATTTTGGGTATTTCGAGCGTTCCGGACGCAATGGAACGGTCAAATAGACGTTCTGAGATCTCTAAATAAGCAGAATTGTGCATCTTCGAGTCTCGACCTGATTCGACGCGTTGAATGAAATGACTTCTCGAAAAGAAGCCGCCAGCATCCAAAACTATGTAAATATGTCATCATTTATATCTACTGGAAAGATGTGATCCGATTTGGGTCGAAAGCTAAGCAAACGGGACTATGGTTATCACGATAAACCATGTCAAAGAGGTTCAATTCTCTACAAAGCAATTGCTATGAACTGCCACAACACAACAGTCGATGCCCTACCCATTCTAACGGCATCCGTCGATTGGCCTACTCAGGTACACACAACTGCAGACTGAACTTCCCGAGGTCACCAGTCTATACATGACAGGCGTGAGCCCAGAGTCGTCCTTTTCAGTCATAAACCCTCATAGCCTCAACCCGAATTTTCGGTCAAAACATGGGACATAGACATCTGGCTAATACAAAGATGATTCAGTACATAACAAAACAAATACAGGTCTCTACGACCACAAACTCTAAGACCATGGTCCCCGCTGACTAGTCTTTCGCCTTTTAATCAAGGGTCATCGATCATTCGATGTAATTAAGGGCTCGTGCCAGCCTGGAATGTACAAGATCTCAGGATCTCTGAATAAAATTCGCCTTGCGATATCTCCTCTTGTGTACTTTTATGAATGCTTGTGATTGTCTATGAATGTTTCTATTACTCAGAACCCCAGAGCAACATACACACATTCAGAAAATATTATTGTAATTCATTTTCTAGTTCTAACAAACTGGCGACTCTGCTGAGGATCAAACCCAGAATCTCTGGTTATGTCTGAGTATAGAAATGCTCTAAGATTAATCATTTGTAAACATGAACGTGTACGTAAGATATTTATTGCGAGGCATAATGTTTCGGCGCCCTCGGGCGCCAAACTGGCGACTCTCAACGGGAACGTTCTTCCCTTCATCTTTAAGGCAATAGACGGTAAAATAAAAGTTTTTCAAACCCACAAACTCCCACAACTACACGTATTTGTCTCCTTCTTGCTTATTTCTATTTTGTTTATGCACCGCAATCGATGAGTTCACGCTCTCGGCCACATTTATGAACTGTTCTAATGATCTCCTGACACCGTAGAATTAGTAAGATACTAGAACAGACAGAAGAAATGGCATGCTCGATGACCAGTTCATGCACCTTCCTTCCCACTGGAGGTTTCAGCTTCCCCCATTTCACCGCAACCACAACTGCTAGTCCAAGCTCAGAATGGCAGTTGGTTGAGACCCAGAGACAAAAGAAAGAACAGAAGAAAGCTGTCATCATAGCAGCATATAGGAAGGCGAACGTTGCAAGACCTCGCCCCGCGATCAGGAAATAGTGGCAACCGAGGCAAGGGCAGTAGATCCCTACCAATAGCCAGGTTATAACAGCCAAGCCCGCAGCGCCCATGATGACAGTCGACCAATTCCCGCCATTGTCCAAGACCGCTCGCACCTCGCAGAAACCCACTAGGCCTGCACATGCAAAGAAATCCAAGCCCATGGCAGTCTTCCAACGGAGACAAAGGTCGGTTTGGAAAGTCCAGTCAACGCAAGTGGTAATGGTACAAGTGATTGGAGAAGAAGAGGAAGGACCATACGAAGCAGAAGAACTACCCTCATTCCAGGATCAAATCGACAGACTGGTCGAGGCTAATCGTGAGACAAATGATCGGATGAGGACTATTCAAGAAGCCTTGACCACTTTGATAGCACAGAATGCCACCAGAAGTATTGCGCCACCCACCCTACAGTCGGCAGAGGAATCCCAAGGGGTAGCAGAAGGTCCGGCTGAGCCTGAACCGCCCGTCCAACTCAAGGGTCGCACCAATAGAACGCGCACCGCTTTCTACATCGCACGTGTCATGAGAAGAGTTATCCTAGACGATAGCCCACATAATGCAAAAAAGGAAAGGAAAAAGAGAGGAGAGGCAGTTATAAATATCGGGTCCTGTACCCACCAGAAGTAGAAGAGGTGCCGTTCCCGACTAATTTCAGATGCCCAGACTTCGAAAGTTTGACGGCAGGGGATCACCGGAAGAGCACATCACCCACTTCTTGACTACGTTAGGAAACTGGTCTGCAGTCCTGCAGTATTGCATGCGGCTGTTCGGATCAACCCTGACAGGGAAAGCCTTTCAATGGTATATGTCGTTACTAACCAGCTCTAGAAGGACATGGGAACAAATGCAGGACACCTTCATCTCAAAAATTTTTACAACAGAGAGGGAGATCTCATTAACAGACCTACCATTGGTTAAACAGAGAAATGGTGAACCAGTTGAGAAATTCATCGACCGATGGGGGACCAACGCAGCTCAATGTCATTATTGCCTAGTGAGGGTGAGCAGATGAAGATGTGCCTGAGGTCTCTGGACCCTATAATCTTGTACAGATTGTCGGGCAATACCTTCAACTCTTTTCATGAGCTGGCAACGAAAGCACATCTGGTGGAGGAAGCAGCATCCCGGGTAAACTTCAGACCCGAGAGATAGAAGAGAGAGACGGGAAGAGTGGTAGAAACCCATCAGGTCGACAAGAGCAGGGATCAGAAAGACCAAAAACGCCCCGCTACCGACCATAGACCAGAGATGAAGACGGCGGTCATACAAGACAAGGGTAAAAGGCCCTATACACCCAAACGCGTATCAATAGCTGAAAGAGAAAGGGCGAATGGCCCATACACATTCGATATGGCCGATCTAGTTCCGATCATGGAACAATTGATCGAGGAATGCTTAATGCGTCTACCTAGAGCCTATCCGCCCCCATGAAGTTGGACGAATAAACGATCCCAAATATTGTAAATATCATCGATGTGTCAGCCACAAGACAGAAGATTGCTTCTCCCTGAAAGGAAGGATACAGGTGTTGATCAATCAATGGGTCATCAGCATGAAGATACCCTAGACAGCAAGGGAGACAGCCGGGACAATTTCAGCAATCCCAATAAAGAGCGACACCAACCTGACCGACTTCATTCCCTGAGCCGAAGGAACCATGGACTCTAGTCAGTAGCAAGAAAAGACTCAAGAACAGACGGAGGCTTGTTAACCAAGGAAAGAACAGGGGGAGAGGAAGGAGAGAGATATTACAGGGGCAGAGACAACCCGCAACGAGCATGGCATATTGTGGAATGGTGTCGTTCATCGAACAAGCACCGTCCGAGGCAACCTCACAAGCAGCTGAGGGAGAGGTTAACGCGGTCATCTTACGATCAGGAAAGCAAATGCCTGACCGTACCCTCCAAGACCAAATGACCCGATGCAAGAAGACGATATCCCTGACAGGCCGCCAAAGAGACCTCGCATGCAAAAGTTGAAAGAGAAGGTCGGTGAGGCCACGACTAGTCAGTCAAGCCCGAGATCAGTGGCTTATGACGTTATGTCACACGCTTCCCGCCTCGTTTAAGTATATACGATGCTTTATGTCTCTCAAAAGTGTACAGAGAAATGTTAATCAATGCCTTACTTGACAGTGAAGTACAGGGAGGTCATGATGATAGAGATAAAAGAAGAAATGAATAATACAGATAAATTTTAGGAGGGGTATATGCCAGTGTCACAAGTCATGCATGTCAACCATCCTTCAATGATCACTTTCTCAGAAGAAGACCGCACAATCGAATTAATAGACCATAATCGTCCGTTGATGGTCATAGGAACAATCAGGGACACAGAAGTTAAAAGGTGCATGTTAGACGATGGGTCTACCGTAAATATTATGTCATTGAAGACATTACAGAAGCTGGGTTATAGGCAATCGGCACTATGCCCGAGTCTCATGATGATTCAAGGGTTCAATCAAGACAGTCAACGTACACTTGGATCAATCACGGTAATGTTAGAGATCGAAGAACTGATGACGAAAGTAATATGTCAGGTGATCGACGCAGTGACGACATACAACCTCCTTTTAGGAAGGCTATGGCTCCATCAAAATTGCATAATCCCTTCGATGTATCACCTAGTGTTTTAAATATAACAGAGATGGGGTCCAATATAGCATAGCGGCAGATCTGAAGCCATACACAATAGCTGAGTCATTTTTGACCGATACAAAATATTACAACCCGTCCTGATAGCGGTAAAACCAGCAAAAAGTCCTGATGTAATGAAGAAAGGGCAAGGGGCAAAACCTCGAGTTGAGAAGTTTGTGTAGAAAAATAAACCTCAGCCCACAACTCAGGGAGGATCCCAATGTCAGCTGAAAAATTAACATCGGCCGATCACGAAGAAATTCTATGTGGTACCACAACATCTGCGTCAGCTGGGGCAGTCTATGTTAAAACTGATCTCAGATCAACACATGAGTGTACTCAAGTCTAGCTTCAACATGCCGATACCCAAGGTAGGAAGAACCAAGCCATTTCCAAAAGCTCCAAGCCAATTCATCGTGCCATCAAGAGATATCACCCAGAAAGATATCAAGTTTCATTCAGGACCAAGTCAGCCAGTACCATCAGAAGAGAGAGAAGAGGGAAGAAGATCCGCCCAACCCCGACCGATAGAAGAGAAGAGATATAGCAGAGCCAGCCGAAAGATTATGAGGAATATGGGATTCTTCGGTCAAGGTTCAGACACAAAGAAGAGATTGCTAACTCCATTCGAAGAACCTAAGCAAGTATACAGAAACAGAGAAGGTCTAGGAGCCAAGGCAAGTGTAAACATGGTGACCATTAGCTCGGTAGAAGAAATTCAATTGCAAGATTCTATTGATATTATCTAGCCAAGTGTCGCACCCATGCAACTAGAAGACGATGGGCAACCGACGGTTGATGAACTCGAAGAGGTGAATTTGGGCACCCTCGAAGAACCCAGGAACACGTATTTGAGCAAAAATATTTCAGAAAATGAAAAGGGGAGATACATACAGTTGTTGAAGGAGAATAAGGACATCTTCGCCTGGACATATTAAGAAATGCCCGGGCTCAGTCCGACAATCGTCATGCACAAGCTAAGCATCATGAAGGAAAAGAAGGCAGTGAAGCAATCTCAACGACGATTTCATCCTGATATTGTGCCTAAGATTGAAGAAGAAATCAAGAAACTAATTCAAGCCGGATTCGTTTGAGAGGTGAAGTACTCTCGATGGATTTCAAACATCGTGCCAGTCAAGAAGAAGAGTGGACATATTCGAGTCCGCGTTGACTTCCAGAATCTTAATGAAGCCTGCCCTAAAGATGATTTTCCTTTACCGATTCCAGAATTATTGATTGACAGCACAACAGGATATGCAGTAATGCCATTCATGGACGGGTATTCGGGATATAATCAAATTCGCATGGCCCTAGAAGATGAAGAAGCTACGGCCTTCCGTACCACTCTCGGCATCTACTATTACCGCGTGATGCCTTTCGGATTGAAGAATGTAGGGACAACATATCAGTGTGCAATGCACGTTATATTCCAAGATATGATGCACAAGCACATGGAATGCTATGTAGATGATTTGGTTATGAGGTCGGCCGATCATGAACAACACAGGGAACATTTGAGACAAGTATTCCACCGATTGCGCAAGAAGAGTCTCCGTATGAATCCGCTAAAGTGCGTGTTTGGGGTCGCATCCGGTAAATTCTTGGGCTTTGTTGTCAGACATAGGGGCATAGAAATCGACTCCGCCAAAATCAAGGCCATCAGAGAAATGCCACCACCGAAAAATTTAAAATAGTTGAAGAGTTTTCAAGGCCGCGTGGCATATCTGAGAATATTCATTCGAACTTGGCTGATCACTGTCAGCCGTTCTCCCGCCTTAACAAGAAAGACATTAAGTTTGAATGGGATGACGCCTACCAAAAAGCTTTCGATTCACTAAAAGAAATGCTCGGGAACTCTCCAGTCCTCACTGTCCCAATTAAGGGAAAGCCTGCTGATTCTATACATTGCAATGGGTGATAACTCACTGGGGGCACTCCTAGCACAGAAGAACGAAGAAGAGAAGGAGAATGCTCTATATTACTTGAGCCACACTCTGGTAGGGGCCGAGTTCAACTATTCAGCAATTGAGAAGATATGTCTTGCTCTCATTTTCGCCGTGAAGAAACTTAGGCATTACTGCCTCTCGCACCAAATAACATTAATATCCAAGGCAAACCCGATCAAATTCCTCATGAACCGGCCTAAGCTGTTTGGGCGCTTAGCTAAGTGGGCCCTTCTCCTCTCTGAATTTGACATCACATACGTTCCGGCCGGAGCTATTAAAGGATAGGCAATCGCAGATTTTCTCGCTGCACATCCGATTCCGAGCAGCGAAGAAATGGAATGTGATCTCCTAGATGATCAGGTTATGATGGTCGGAGAACCACGACTCTGGCAGATGTACTTTGAAGGAGCCTCCAAGGTCGACAGGGCAGGAACAGGGGTTATATTTATCAGCCCGCAAGGAGATTTGTTGCCCTACTTATTTACGATTGAGCCAACTTGCACTAACAATGAAGCAGAATATCAAGCCCTTATCATCGGACTATAGCTCGCATTAGATATGCGAATCAAGGAGATAGATCTATGGTGACTCCAGGCTAGTCATCGGACAGTTGACGACAGAATATGAGGTCCGCAAACCTGAATTGTCACCTTTCTGCCATCAAGCGCAGTCACTGTTCGACCAATTCCGTAACAGCAACATTTCACATATACCAAGGCAGGAGAATGTACAGGCTGATGCGTTGGAGAGCCTAGCCGCTGGTTTGAAGGATCCTGCCGACGGCCGTACTGCGTGGTGGTGAATCAGGCGCGAACCCCATCTGTTGCTTCGAAATCACAGAAGAAAATGACTAGAAAAGGCCACTCATCGACTACTTGAAATATGGATTCTTACCAGAAGAGCCCAAGATGCGCACACAGGTCAGAAGGCGCACTGGTTCGTTTATAATACAGAATGACGTCCTTTACAAGCGCTTGTATGAGGGAGTGTTGTTACAGTTGCTTGGACTAAGATGAAACGTATGCCACATTGAAGGAAGCTCATGGAGGAGAGTGCGGTGCTCACCAAGGAGGCAAGAATTTACATCACCGTGTCCGACATATAGGGTATTATTGGCCCACGATGACAAAAGATGCGATAGAATATGTCAATAAGTGCCATCAATGCCAGATCCATGCAGATATAATACACTCGCCACTGGAAGAGCTGCATTGATCAGTAATATCTTAGCCTTTCGCCGCTTGGGGCATGGACGTGATCGGACCGATTAGTCCGCCATCCTCTCAGGGACATCAGTACATTCTTGCCGCAACTGATTATTTCTCCAAATGGGCTGAAGCAATCGCCCTGAGAAATGTGAAAGCCAGACATGTCGAAAGTTTCATTCGTCACGCCATATTATATCGACATGGTGTTCCCGAAAGGATCACCACCGACAATGGAACACCCTTAAAAAATGTCACTATCGATAAGTTGTGCGCAAAGTTCAAGATCAAGCATTGCTATTCATCGCCTTATTATCCTCCTGCGAATGGGCTGGTCGAGGCATTCAATAAGACTATCGTGAAGATTCTGAAAAAGACAGTGGCCGAGAATAAGAAGGACTGGAACAGACAAGTTACCCAAAGCATTATGGGCATACAATACCACACACCGCACAGCCACTCGAGCTACACCCTACTTGCTGGTGTATGGTACGGAAGCTGTAATCTCGATGGAGATACAGGTTGAATCACTACGGGTCGCACTCCGACATTCACTAACGACCGAGCACAATGCCAAAATCAGAATGGCCGAGCTTGATGATCTAGATGAAAAGAGGCTCGCCGCTCAGTAAAGGCTCGAAATGTATAAGAAATAAATCTCAGCCTCATACGATAAACGAGTCTGCGGTAGGTCGTTCAAAAGGGGCGACCTGGTGCTAATGATGAAACGTCCGGCACTAGCTCAAGGTCAAAAAGTAAATTCAACCTGAAGTGGGATCTGGTGTGTATCATCGATGAAGTATATTCCAATGGAGCCTATCGGGTAATGGATTGCAAAGGACAGGGTATCAGTTCGCTGGTAAATGGTCGATTTTTTAAAAGATATTATACTTGACACAAGCTTATCATTGTAATTTGTAAGCACCCCATTAGAGGAAAAGTGTAACGAAGTAAATACCAAAAGAAGTGATACCACACAATAGTTAAGTCAAAGTACTAATCATCTGTTTTTGTGCTTCCACAGGTATCAGAAAGTCGTTAAGACTCAGGATATGTCACGTACGGCATCCTCCCCTTTTCAAGGCCATCGAGGATCGGGATAAGCCCTTAACTAAGACTCGATCACGTCCTTGTTCACACATGTATAAGTTTGAGTCCTAGCAAGGGACGCTCTTTCCCGAATAATTCAATCAGTTTGCATTCAAAAGTAAATTAAAATGGCAAATAGGCTGAGAACACAACTTAGACCCAAACTACAATAGTATACATATTAATACAATATCTATTACAACATGTTCTAAAATTACAAATGAAGATTATTACAGTTCAACCGTGTAAAGTTTCCAGACACTGGTCTAACAAGTTTGCTGCAGATTCTTCAATCACCTTCTGCGCGGTTTCAGCCTCAGCCAAAACTTGGACAGGGTCAGGAATGTCCTGGAGAGACCGCTCCAACTCTGCAACTTGAGCCTTCACGACATTACGCTCCACTTCTGACCACTAAACTTCAAAATTTTGAGATGGACAATCGAACGTTCAGCTTGTAGCCGAGCCATCTCATTGTCGATCTCCGCAAGACGTTCAGTGGCCTCTCGGCACCTAGCATCAGCAACCTGCCAATCCTTCCTCACCACGGCTATGCCGACCTCACGTAACTCGAGTTTCGGAAGAAGGGATCGCAGATGATCGCGCTTTCCTCGACAGAAGGGTCAACTCGGAGATTCTTCGCCTCATTTACTCGAGCCACCCCCTCCTTGAGTTGAGCCACGTGACTGACTATCAAAGATAGATCAATCCCGAGCCAGGTAGCATTGAGTTCTAATGCCTGCAGTGCTTCGTCCAAGATAGACCATTCATCCTTGTTCTTCAATGAGTCGGCGATATCAGATAGAAGACTCTTCAGAAGATTCGCCTTAGTCCTTGACAAGCCACAAAGAGATGAAATGAATACCTCGAGCAAGACCACAAGTACTGGGGCGCTGGTAGGAGTAGTTGCTGGCAAAGGATATGATAAACATTAACACATAGAAACCACAGAAGAAAGGAAACAAACGAAATAGCAAAAAACAGATGATATACCAGTAACTTCAGGAACATCAACGACAGGAGCATTAGGTGAGGCAGCGGACACAGATGACACTGGGGCAGGTTCGGTTACTCTTTCGGTCAATGGTTCAGGTAATTATGGAGAAGATAGCACCACGACCTCAGGAATATTGGCGCTAAGCACGGGTCCAGCGACGGGAGGGACTTCAGCGACGAGCTCAGCCGATGAGGGCACAACAGCTGGAGATACATTCACAATAGGTGCAAGTGATGGTGGCTCAACAGAAGGAGGAGCCTCCACAATGGGTTCAGTCGATGATGGCTCAGCAGTGGAAGGAGCTCCCACGGCAGTTTCAGGCACACTTGATCCAATATCAAGGAGTTATAATCCCTTCCGCCGCGGCAGTAAGAACCACTTCGGGAACCACTCTCTGACTAGTCTCAGCCTCCGCCATGGGAGAATCAGGAGGAAGGACGGATTCAGCAGGCACATCATCATCATCCATATCCATAAAAATGGCTATTATGTTTTCCTCAAGGGCAGATCTCTCGAATATTGGCTCGTCATCATTGCTCTCCCTGGTGTGGCGGTCTTCACTTAAATTGGCCTGAGAGCTTAATTCACCCTCTTCCCTGGCCTCTCCCGCACTACCAACCGGAGCATCAGCAATCTCTTTTGAGAATCATTTTCATGAACATTCGGCTTTGTGTAATTTCCACATATCTTTTATCTTCTTGCCCCCACAAGTGGCAGGAAGGCTAGGGGCAGTTTTCACCCAGGGGGCCGACTCGTTCAGGCAACATCTCATCATTACTGTCCCCAGGGCTAGAACATCTGGGCAAATCCCCTTAGCCCCTCTGACCACTTGCCGATACAATCCCTGCTGAACCAACATCATCGTCGTCGTCACCATCATCTTCACCACCTCCATCAGCACCATCATCATCGTCGCCACCATCGACATCATTGCCTTCATCACCAGCATCGCCATCATCTCCATCATTACCTTCACCACCAGCACCACCATCGTCTTCACCGTTGCCACCATCGACATCATTACCCCCATCACCACCGCCGTCACTGTCATTTCCAGCACCCTCTCTGAGAACAGCCTCTTCTTCAAGCACTTCATCCAAGGGCCTGAGGGGCAGGAATTCTGGCCCCTCCAAGGTTACACTCCTCTCTCTGTGAGCGATCCAACTTTCCAAGGTATGTTCAGGCTTCTCATGGTCTATCACCACGTTCAAAGAAGTTGTCAGCCTCTTCGTACCCGGTGCAGCAGGCTGATATAGGTGCTCCGACACATAGCCAAGCCCATCGGCTGGAGTAGGGGTAACAATCGGAGGTGTGATGAAAATGGGTTCGCTGACGAGGAAGTTATTTCTGACCAGTGTATATTGGTGGGCCCACCACCTCATCCATCCGAAGGAAGCCCCAATGCAATGTTGTGTCCCCGGAATAGCAAAAGAGCACCCAGTCCCGGTCAACATGAGTTGCCGCCACATCCACTTCCAATGAATGGGCCCGACACCATATGCTCGCTGCTCACAGGTCACCGGCTCTAACGTCTCGGGTACCCCTTGGTCATACCTGAACTGGCGAGCGAAGCGATTAGGGTAATAAGGCTCCCTCCAGAATTCCAACCCCTCACGCAGCGGCAGCGATGATGGGCAAATCGCTGTCAGAAACGAACGTTCATAGTAATCAATGTTGTCGTCGTCCGTACACAGGATGGACTCTCTGCTGCAGGTGCCCGAGAAGTGGAAGAAATGAACATCATCGTATCGAGCAATCTTGGCTTCTATGGTTATCAAATTCTGACCAACCATTCTCTTCTTCTGGAAGAAATATAGTGGAACCTTCCCGGGTTGTATATAATCTCCGCACTTTGCCCCATAGACCCAGGGAAAATACACTCCTAGCGAGCCAAAGAAGAAGTGCCACCCACAATAAGCTGAATTCATCCTGTAGGCGACATGTTCCTTACTGCTGATGACATAGCCGAAGGCCCTGGTAGATAGAGCATAGGACCACTAGAGCCAGCGCGTACCGGTGACCATTCACCAAAGCTCCCGCAACGGCAAAACAGGATACCCGTACATTGTCTGCTTGCTTAGAGCTCGGAAGTGCTACGCAGCTCAGCCAGTAGGCCAGAAAGCCGGCCAACTCGCAAGTGGGAGATAGTTTATTGGGACGAGGGAACTTTTCCTTCATCCTCCTCTCCAAGAAGACCTTGTTGCCACGACATTTGTCATAAGCCTCATAATCCAAGCTGAAAAGATAAAAACACGACATCAACAGAAAGAAAGAAAACGAAACAAAAATGACGATATAAAACTTACAACAGAATACTCACTTCAAACCATGGTTGAAATAGACCAGCCAAACTTTGAAGGGGAGTTTATCTTTAAAACCCCAGAACTGTGGGAGCTCAGCAAAAAGCTCATAGCAGGCTTCAGAGAAGAAACCCTCGTCCACTCCCTTCTTCCTCCGAGACAGTTCCTCGTCGCTCAGAACCCATTCATCATAAATCCTCCCACGAATCGAGAGACCCATGATCCGATTCATATCCTATAGAGTAGATGCTCATCTCTTCGTACGGTAGGTGGAAGGAGTTGGTGATAGAACACCAATGGTTGAGGAAGCCCTTGTAAACCCACGGCTCCCTATGGAAATAACTCGACATCGCTTCGATGGCCTTGTACAGACCTACTGCTCGCAAGGTGGCCCTAGTGTTGTTCTAGAATGCGACGAGACCACGCCTCGTACCCCGGATGAGGAATCAGGTGACCTCGGGTCCGAAATGCACCAGATGGCCAAATCTCGATATCCCCTAGATGATGAAATCTCTGGCGAAGAGTCTCGAAATAGTGTGTGAGGAAAGGTTGGTGAGGGTCATGATTTGGCTCTAGGAAGATCATGCCCTTCGTACCGAGGATGGACTGCCGCTTCCCATTATCAGACAGAGAACAGCTCAGGAACGGTGCTGGACCATACGTCCACATATCCACACTGAAGAAAGAATTATTACGGCATACGTCGGAAGGTTCGATCTCCAGAAGAGAACGTTGCCGCTGATATCTCTTCACATATCTAATGTGTTGTCGAGTGAAAGGATTTTTTATCTTGAGGGGCGCCGTCACCAACTTGACCGTAGACCAAGTAATCCTCATCTTGTCAGACTTGGATTTGGCCTGATTTTCTAAATATACTTGCTTGGCACCCTTCCCAGCCCTTTTCGGACGATCGCGCCTAATAAGCTGAGCAGGTATGGTCGTGCTCGCTTCGCCATCCTCAGATCCTACGGTCTCGTCCAACCAAAAACCATGCAAGGGAGCGTACCAGGCGTCTCATTACTCTTGTGTACCCCTATTTGGAGGGGGTGGCATGACCCTATTGCAAAGGATCTTCTTCTGCATATCCTTAGACAGTGTTAAGATGCATTCGTAAAAGTTGAAGGTTTCTGGAGGCATGAACCATTGAGGATTCTGATCAGACGGACAATTGACTCTCTGTGGACCTGCCTGTTTATGCTTTGATGGGGTCAGTGGTTGACCTGAAGGCCCAGCTTGCGAGGGATCACTAGCCATTACGATCTGCAACGGCATACAAGAAGCTTAGATATATCTCAAAGCACGGAAAAGAAAGATACGCGCAGAAAGAAATCGCTGTTCGCAAAATCCAAAGGGATACAATACAGCAGGTAAGAGAAAATGCAAGCGCCCAAACAAATGAATCAAGACCTCAGTAAAACACATCCAAACCAGCAAAGAAGGAAATAATGCAACAACATTCATGCCATGACATCATCATCACGTATATAAACAAGAAAGGATGGAAGAAAGAGAAAACGATATGATCATCATTCATCGACTATAAAGACAATTCCAAAATGTTTGGATTGTCATATCAATTGTTTAATGTTAAAATTAATGCTTGTCACAAGATGACACAAAATTATGGGGCCCTCTCCCCATGGTCAGAAGAAGATCTCAGTCTTGCAACAGCGAAAGAACCCGAGCCTTCAGCTCATCCACCTTCGCCTGGACCCGGGCTTCCTTAGAAATCAGGTCCATTAGATGGGAAATGCACTGCTGCACGAAATCGAAGTTCAGATATTCGAAGTCGGTCCAGTTTCTCACAATAGATATATCAACAGCAAGCCTGTCACGCTCCCTCAAGGCCTCCCTTGCCATCCTCTAGATTTTGGCCCGACAGTCTAGGAAATCGGCCTCAGCCAGCGGGAGAAACCAAGCGAGGAACCTCTCGTTCTTCCTGTTTTCCTTCTTCAACGAATGAAATTGGGTCAACGAAGCCAAGAAAGAAGCAGCCAAGGGAAGCTCCGCCGCCTCAAGGATTGCCAACTCTTCTGGAAAAGAAGAATCGCCAATGAAGTCGAGGATAGCTTCCCTATGCTCGTCAGAAATGGAGGCCATGAGGGAGACATACCGGATAGCCTTCAGGATAGGGTGAGAGTCTGTGCCTAGCCTGGTTAGAGCCTCAGCCACCTCATCACACTGAGCATCGAGACATGACCAAGCCTCAGGACGATCAAGGGAGCCAAGAAGCCGCCGTAGACAATCTCGGGCTGTGCGCAAGGAAGCACGGGTTACAACCATTGTCTGCTGGAAAATAAGACTAACAACCCGATCTGAGAACCATAACAACTCGATAAAAGAGTGAGGAAAGAGAGGAAGCACATAAAGCCATTCACATAAAGTCTAAAGGTCAGAAGAGGCATGCAAAGGTATGCTCAAAATATCACTTGAATTAAACACTAGAATTACACCTTTAACCTAACGCGATCTAGAAATCTTTAAGTATATGAGACTCTACACCGCCTCAAAATAACTGTTACATATAGGCAAATGCGAGATGGAGGTATAAGGGCTCATACCCTTTAGAGATCTAGTACAGCAAGAACTATGAAAGTAAATTTCACAAATTTTTAAAAATCACAAGTCCTATAATCTGGGTGCGTGAGGCTCCACGCATCCCAAAATTCACAAAGTCCAATTTTTGGGTGCGTGAGGTCCCACGCACCCCAAAATTCCCAAATCCACCAAGAGCTCAATTTTTGGGTGCGTGAGATCCCACACACCTTGTTAACCGGCAAATTCATTAAGTATGTGCGTATTATCCCACACACCCCAAATTCACCAATTCCAATTGTTGGATGCGTGGACTCGCATGCACCCTTAAAAACTTGTCCAAAACCTATTTCTTGGGTGCGTAAGAGGCAAAACCCAACTACTTATTCATGAAGGGTGCGTGAGATCCAACGCACCTCTGTAAACATCCAAATTCACCAAGTCCAATTGTTGGATGCGTGAACTCGCACGCACCCTTAAGAACTTGTCCAAAACCCATTTCTTGGGTGCGTAAGAGGTAAAACCCAACTACTATTCACGAAGGGTGCGTGAGATCCAACGCACCTCCGTAAACATCCAAATTCACCAAGTCATTTTGTTGGATGCGTGGACTCGCACGCACCCTTAAAAAATTGTCCAAAACCCAACTTGTAGGGTGACGACGGGTGCGTAAGGACCCACGCACCCTTTAAAAATTAAAACAATTGACAAAGGGTGAGTTAAAGCCCACGCACCCTTAAAAGATCCAAAAATGCGATGTCCAATTTTCAAGGTGCGTGCCAGCCCACACACCCATAAATTCCCATTACCCAGAATAAAAGGGTGAGTGCGGAATAATTGAGTGCATTGGAGGGATTAATTGGGTGCGTTGGAGAATAACAGGGTGCGTGAGTAGGAGAGCAAATGTCCAGAGAAAAATGAGAAATGACGAAGAAATGACTATCTCTTCTATTTATAGCTAGGACCCAAAAAGTCTGATGCGCCGCACCGAACAATCGTACATCCATCGCGACCCACCAGAGGGGCATATGTTAGGGTCCCAAAATGTAGGGTCCCTCAAAGCAAACAGCATGGCCACACACCCCAAAAAGAATCCTACAAAAATGCTTCCCGGCACATGCAAAACGGAGATTTATAAAAGTTCCCTTACTAACCAATTTCAGCTAAAATCTCTGGCGGCCCCACAAATCACTGCGATCGGAACCGCCCAAAATCGAACTCATGGCTTGATTATGATTTATAATGAACAATGCGTGTGCTTTCATCATCAAACAGGCCCCACAAACCCATCAAAATTCAAAACCCAGATGGTAGAGTTCAAAAGTCCGTCCCACGCACCCATTAATTCGGACTCCCACGCATCCATAAATTCGGGTACCCACGCACCCGAAAAATCAGCGAAACCAGAAAACTCATTTCAGGGTGTAGGAGGTCCCACGCATCCATAAATTCAAGTGCCCACACACCCCAAAATTCGTTAAAATAAAAAATTGGTTTAAAGAGTGCATTGCTTCCCACGCACCCCAAAATTCGTTAAAATAAAAAATTGGTTTAAAGAGTGCATTGCTTCCCCCAAAAATAGGCCCACGCACCCATAAATTCAACGTATTCCAGAAATGCCATTTTTAGGGTTCAGGATGTCCCATGCACCCATAAATTCAACAAAATTCAAAATACATTTCAGGGTGCGTTGGACCTCCGCATGTCAATTTTAGGATGCGTGAGAGGTATTTTAAGGGTGCGTGGCACGTGGCAGCTCCTCATTGGCCAACTTTCGGTATTTTCGAGTATAAATACCCCGTTCGACTATTCATTTCTACGTACTAAAAAGAGAGAGAGTGACTACCCTCTGAGTATTTGAGATTTTCGTTGGAAAACCCTCGCCGAAAACCCTTTCGATCATCAGAAACCCTTCTCGGTCACCGAAAAACCCTTTTCCGATCGCCGACATCTTCCACCGGAAGATCACTCCGACCAAGACGACCGCAGGTCTGAATCCTGATTTTTCACAAGTGTGGGCACTCACCCAACAATTTGGTCCCACGCACCCAAAAATCGTCCCACGCGCCCATAAATTCGACGTAATTCGGATAAGTGGATTGGTGTCCCACGCACCCAAAAAATGGTCCACGCGCCCATTAATTCGACATGAATTAGACAAGTGCGTCGGGCTCCCACGCACCCAAAAATGACCCACGCACTCATAAATTTAAGTCCCACACACCTATAAATTCAACGAAATCCAGATTTGCATATTCAGTCCCACAAACTCGAAAACGGTCCACGCACCCCTAAATTCAACAAAAATCAGGCATTTAATTTAAAGGTGCGTTGGAGCCCACGCACCCATAAATTAAGTCCCACGCACTCAAAAAATCAGCCAATTACAGAACATGTCCACGGGTGCACCGGACTCAATTTTAAGTATTTTTAAGTTTCGTTTAAGCCTATTTTGGGTATTTCGAACATTCCGGACGCAATGAAACGGTCAAATAAACATTCGAGATCTCTAAACAAGCAAAATTATGCATCTTCGAGGTTCGACCTGATTCGACGCGTTGAATGAAATGACTTCTCGAAAAGAAGCCGCCAGCATCAAAAACTATGCAAATATGTCATCATTTATATCTACTGGAAAGATGTGATCCGATTTGGGTCAAAAGCTAGGCAAACGGGACTATGGTTATCATGATAAACTATGTTAAAGAGTTTCAATTCTCTGCAAAGTAATTGCTATTAACTGCTACAACACAACAGTCGATGCCCTACCCATTCGAACAGCATCCATCAGTTAGCCTACTCAAGTACACACAACTGCAGACTAGGACTTCCCGAGGTCACATGTCCATACATGACAGGCGCGGGCCCAAAGTCGTCCTTCTCAGTCATAAACCCTGATAGTCTCAGCCCGAATCTCCGGTTAAAACATGGGATATAGACATCTGGCTAATACAAAGATGGTCCAGTACAAAACAAAACAAATACAGGTCTCTACAACCACAAACTCTAAGACCATGGTCCCCGCTGACTAGTCTGTCGCCTTTTAATCAAGGGTCATCGATCATTCAATATAATTAAGGGCTCATGCCAGATCACGGCCTGGAATGTACAAGATCTCAGGATCTCTGGAATAAAATTCGCCTTGCGATATCTCTTCTCTTGTGTACTTTTGTGAATGCTTGTGATTGTCTATGAATGTTTCTATTACTCAGAACCCCTAGAACAACATACACACATTCAGAAAATGTTATTGTAATCCATTTTCTAGTTCTAACAATAGTCTAATTATAATATTTAATAATAATAATTATAATGGGACTTGAATTTTGATCCACCAATGTAAGTGTCCAAAAGCCCATGCAAGGATTCTATCCATGACACACTCAGAGTCTTGTGTAGGGTAAGAGCAAGAAGGTACGATCGACACCAAGTTGTTTCTCAATGGGAAACATTCGATCCCGACCCCCACCTTCACACAAGATTACCATATATCTTAAAGATCAATGTTCACAGAGGTGCTGTATCATATGTATCAACCATGGCTCATTTAGGTACTAAGATAAATAGAACACAACTCTTCCTGGCTAGTGACCACTACGGCTAATCTCAAGTTTCTTAGGCTCATAGGATGTATTATGTACTCCTTAGAACTCAAAGAATAAAAGATCAATGTAACACTATATTTATCAAGCATATATAACAAATGTCCAAGAGAAACCATGGTGATTAAGATCAACAGCTAAGATCGACCCTATCACATCCACATGGTTAGTGGATCAAGGCACACATTGATTTTCTTGGGCACCAACTCCAACGATCTCTCACTTGCCCTACAAATGTCCTAAGAGAAACCATGGTGATTAAGATCAACGGCTAAGATCGACCCTATCACATCCACATGGTTAGTGGATCAAGGCACACATTGATTTTCTTGGGCACCAACTCCAACGATCTCTCACTTGCCCTAAAACCAATACGTGCTCAAATTCATTCAAGCACACATGTCGAATGAGACTTCTTAACCAGAAGATTAACAATCATACTAATCATCTATAAAGTCTATGTAATATCTTTAATGATTAATCACACTATATTATAATTGTTATTATATAATAATTATAATAGTATTATAACGGCCCATATTTTCGGGTGTTGTACGTACTTAAGCATCACTAGGACTTTTTTTCTAATTTGTTAGGCAAGCATAGGTGCACGTACCCATATTCAGACTTGGAATACCTAGAAAGTGCCTAGGGAACTTCATTTTTTAGAATCCAAATTCAATAGAATACGTGAATTACTCTAATACGCAAATTTAATTGTACAAGTTCGATTTTATATCCTTAAAGAGCCACTAACTTCACCTGATTGCTTAATCTTGGTCCCAACCTCGAGATCTATGAGCCGAGGGCCGAAATCTAAGAAATCAACTATTAACTAAACAAAACAACTAAAGAACCATACAAACTCGATTAGAGACCTTTAAAAAGCTAATGAGTGCACTTGATCGTCTAAAACTTGGGTCTAATCATGTAGTCTACGAATCTAGGGCTAAGATCTAATGGACCCCACCATCAATAAATCTATCTAACTGCAACATAATGAACATCTAGCTAAGAACTGCATAACTAACGGTTTAAATCATATTAATAACCCGAATTAGACTAATGTCCCGTATGACTTAAGAATTAAGGAGTGAGAATGGATTTGACTAAACATCAATTCTGATAACTTTCTAGTGGCCAAACTTCAAACATAGGCAGATCGAACCCCATATATCATACCCAATAAATATCACATTCAACTCTATTTCAGAAATAATTGAAAGCTCCAAACGAGCTCTAAGCCGATTGTTAGTGGGTCACCGGCCAAGATGTTATAGAAAACTATTACTTACCGGGCTTGAAGTCCCTCACGAGACGTTGAGCTAAGGCTATGAGTCAAATCTCTCAACTTAGAACCGAGAGGGTGGCACATGTGATGTATGAATCTGCCTAGATACTACACAACAACTTGAGTGAATTCTGCCGTACGAACTTACGCAAAGTTGTGGTTTTTGGGCCGTTAGATCTCAATGAAACTTAGAATCCTAGTCTCGATTATTTATCCACAAAAATCCCTAAATCCATAGCCCCAATTGATGGTCAACGACCGTTGAACGAACTTCTCCTCATATCCAATAAACGCTGCATCGAAATTGCGTGAAATCATAATCGTATGTAGATCTCCCTTTGAGGAAGTTGCCCCATGGGTCAGATTGGCTCAGATGGGCCAGGTGGGCCTCAACTAACCAAAATAGGCAACCATAGGACCATTGTTATGAAGATTGCTTAGGTAGGGCCATTTTGGTCAATTTTGCCTTAGAAAAGCACTTGAATTAGTAGGGTTGTAAATGGGTCAACAGGACCCGATGGGGTACCTAGACCCAACCCATTTAGACTTGACCCATTTGTTAAATGGTATGGGTCTGGGTCCAAGAACAGACCCATTTGCTAAACGTGTCTAGGTCTGGTTTCCTTTATATTAGGCCCGACCCGAACCCATTTAGTAAGTGAGCGGGTTTGGTCTATGTTTTAAGGGACTCATCTAGCCCAGACCCGTCCAGACCCGATTTTAAGCCTTGTAAAAATGCTTGCATACTAGATCTAGACCCAGACCCATTAGACCCAACCCGTTTATAAATGGGTAAGGGTGGATCTCCCTCTACCAGACCTAGACCCATTTATAAATGGGTCTAATAGGTTGACTCGAACCCGACCAAGACCCGCCCATTTAGTAAAAGGGTCTGGGTCTAAAATTTGGTCCTAGACCCATTTAGTAAATGGGCGGGTCTGGTTTTAGCTAAACTTGCCCCACACCTGACCATTTACCGCCTTATGAATTAAGGATTTCATTCCCCATTTTTAAAATTTCTGAGAGGAGGGAGAAAGAGAGTTGGTGGGGTTATGCATGTCACTCCACCCCCTCCCTACACTTCTACGGCATTCAAGGTGTCGTGATCTATGTCAAATCATCAACACAAAGCCCTCACAAGTAGGGATTTTCAGTTTAACGCCCCCATCTTAGCCTTTCTCCCTATATTTCCTCAAATCCTCTAACATGCAACATCCCTTTCGGTGTAGGAACTTCGAATCGACCTCAAAAGTCAAGTGTAGACCATTAACCCTAGGTTATTTAGTATCAAACATCATTGGGTGTAATTAATGCCTTGTTTGAGCATTTAGGAATGTTTAGATTTGATGCTAAGTTGTTAAGATAGTTTGATTTCATGAATGAATTGTTGTAATCGCTTGTTATGCTTTTAGATATTGTTGAAACCTTTTATTTCAGCTTACATGTTAATAATTGTGTGCTTATGATGTGAAATAGTTTCATTGTAGTGATTTAATAGCATGATAATAATGTTCGTTAAGATGACATGATAGTGTTTCTTAGTATGTTGTTGGATTTCATATGGACTGTAAATTGCCTTATTAATACATCATTTTTAATTTGTTAGATTGTTATAGTGTATTTTCTGTCTCAATCGTATGCTTACATCTCGAGTTTCTGTATTAGTTAGAGTTGTAGAGTGGTCCAGCTCAGCAACTAGCAAAGAGCAAGGGTGGTTGCTTGAGGTCGATTGCCTTTGGAGCTGATGCGGTCGATTTGAGGCAGAATTCGGGTGACCGATTGTAGTTTAAGGACAATGTGGCCCTAAGGCCAACCACCCCGATGTTATCCCTGGTCGAACGTGCTAGTCTAATGCCAGGATGGATGTGTTTGCTTTGTTTCTCAACGCCAACCCCCATTGAATCTAAAGTACCGACATTACCAATGCGTAGTCCACTTAGAACCGTATTGTGAATCAATTTTCAAAGTCTCGTGGGACAGGCATGGTAGTATGGGATACTGTGTTTGAGTTGTCGGCCTATGCTGGGGTGACGAGCTTCTCCGTAGTGACCATTGAGCATTAATAGAGGTGACAGATTGTTGTTCGAGTGGCCTCATCAAATACCAAGGTGATTGTTGCGTGCCAGAGCACCACTCGAATAACCCAGGCGTGTATTGGTTTAAAATTGGGTGAGAAACCCTCTTTGTATTGATTTAGTCTTGAGTAGCAAGCCTAAACCTCTAAATTAATTATTTATATTTGGTAGCTAGGTTACGACCCTTCTACTTCGGCTTAAGCATGGCTGACGAGTCACTGCAAGATCATACTTTTTTTGTACTAAACTAAAACTTAGATCAAGGGGTTACCGGTGGTGATTGGGCGTTCGCGGCGCAGGGAATCAGATAGTCATAGTTAGACTCTGTGATAGAATGATAGTATTTTAGCTTAACCAACCTGCTAGATAAATTGGACTAATTAATAATTTTGTTAATCATGCATGGTTCGACATGACATACATTATGTGCGAGTGATGAAGTAACAAGCCCCATTCACTGACAGCTCAGTCTGTCCGGGTGGTGTGGTGACTAGCCATTCTGTAATATACAGAATAAATTTTAGGTGTATAAATTTTTTTTTTAGAAAATTAAGATAAAATCTGACCATTGAGTGGATCATATGACACTTGAACATAAATATAGATCAATTTGTTTTATGAAATACCGATCTAAACCATGGATCGTACATCCATGTCATATAAAACGTAAACCTACAGTCGGATTGTCAATTCGAGTGCTATAAATGGTCCGATCGATGGACGGATGACTTAAATCCTCTAAATTGACTATCTTAGAGAATGATCCATCCAATGTGTGCCGATCATCTTGTAAATCGTATTATAACGCTCAAAATGGTATAAGTATGATAATTTTTCCTAAGTAGAACTTGATATGTGAGGCCGGATATATGGATGGCCATAATTTATCGAAGATATTAACCAATCTAGTAATCTGATTTGTGTAAACTTACTTTCATATGATTCATCTTAAGTAGACCCATCATGCTATCTGATTTGATCATAACATATATATACTTAGATCTTTCTAATCATGTGCATGTGTATATTGCATCATCATGACCACCCATTACCTCATCTATCGTCCATAGTTGAACATTGCCGCTATTTTTTCATGTACATGTATATCATGATCTATGATTCTGTGTGGTTAGAATTTAATATTTCATAACCATGTGTAACATACAAGGTTAGCACACACAAAAACATGGATATACTCCCACCCATGATATTGAAAGAGTACCTTTGATAGGTGTGCCCTCATGGCTATGAACGGTAATACATCATATCTCGTTATCCCAGTATCTTTTGAGAGTGAAACAAATTTTAATAGGATGTGCTCACTTTTAATGAGCAAATAAATGTTTTAGATGATGATGACCACCTATGTGGGACCCACTTTGAGAGTGGCACGTGTACGTACTCTGAGCTATACTCTTAAATAAGAATTTTTCTTAAAATCCCTCTCGTAACCTTTTTTCTTAAATCTCTTCCCATTACTTCAAGAGAGTGCATGCATTTACATGTGTTTAACATGTTTTTTCCATGCATGTGTTTAATGTAAGAAGACTTTGTTTCATCTATATAAAGCAATGCCAAGTCTCTTCTCGTAAACACTTACACTTTAAACAGAGAGAGAGAGAGAGAGAGAGAGAGAGAGAGAGAGAGAGAGTTATGTGAGCTTATCTTCTGATCCAAACCATTTATCAAGTGAGTACTCTAAGACTATATCTCTTAGATATTTTTTATCAAATTCAAGTGGTCCCCACAAAGTATAAAACTAAGATGAACCATGAGTTGACCATTAGTCAGCATGAGTGGGCCCCACATGGTACCCCACACGCTGCCTCACGTGGGCAAACGCATGGGCCCCTTATGCGGACATAATGAATGGCAAGAATGGGCCCCACTCTTTTATAAGGTTTTGTACATGCGGGTTTTTCTTTTAGATTTGAATTTTTATTTACTTTATTTGTTGTTATCATGTTTAACAATATAAATGAATCAATTAGTTTAGAGATCTTATCCTTAGACTTATGGTGGGCTTATATATATAAATAAAAAAAAACTAACATCTCTCTAAAAAGGGCCCCACCTTAAGATCTTGTCATTAGAAACATGACAAATGAGTTTTAGATGAAAGATCCATCGTTGACAAGTAATATAGTGGTGGGCCCCACCAACATTTAAGGCATCCTTAAGTGGGCCCCACTGCATTTATTCGAATGAACGATGGATCTTATTTAACAAAGTATAGATCTTTATCGAAAGTCTTATAAATCTTTATCTTCGTTTGCTAATCAAGATCCCTAATCTAATCTTAGATTTAAACCACTAAAGTTTAAATAAAAGATAAAAATGATGATATGGATTGTTAAATCAATGATCAGGTCCAATCTAACCGTTGATCAAGAGTCTAATAAACCAATTAACGAATTGAATTTGAAAATAATAAGATCCACCCAACCCAGATCTAGATCGGATCATCTGATCAAGGATCAACTAGGGTCGTTGGACTAAAATTATGAAAAATAAGGAAATGAACGGTCGGATCGGATGGATCTTAACAAATAATTGTTATAAAGGTTGATCTTGACCTTAGATCGGATGGATCTTAACATGATTTAAACCCGTGATTCAAACCCATGATTCTTGAGATATGAGTAAGATTTGACTAGTGAATGGACCCGATTATTCACTTAAGGTCGCGAGTGGACCATCTTAAAACCAATATGATCTGGTATTGATCTTGATTATCAGATTATGAATCAATTCCATCTAAACCATATAAAATTTGTCTAAACCCTTGGATTAGCAATTCAACTAGTCATAACCGTCCATCAAGTGGCGAATTGATCAAAATGGAAGATTAAGTATATAGGAACCTAGATCCAACCGACCATATCTTAAATGAACGATTCTAATTAAAGTTTAACGGTCGGATCAAAAGGATCTCGGGTTTATATGAAAATAAAGCCAAAATGAACGGTTAAGATTGGTAGATCATGAACTAAATGTGAAATATGACTAAACCAAAGGTGTGGATCGTTAGATTGATGATCTAATTGTCAAATCAACGGTCATAATTGTGTATTAACGGATAATAATTGATTATATCATGAAATTAAGTATGAAAGTAACCCTATTTGCATAACATTTAAAAGGGAACCCAACGAGAACGAAAATCGAGAACCCGTCAACTAGTCACAGAGGATTGTATCCAAGGAGCTCAAGCAGAATAAAACTTTGAGTAAGTAACACTACACCAGGATGGTATTTCCAGCATGCATTCATTATGCATTCATGAATCTTATGATATAAACTGCTTATTTGATATATATCATTATCGAAAATGTGATGTTGAAGTTGAACACCAAACAACTCGGGGATAGAAATCCCTTAAATTCTCGGGCAGAGTTCCCAACCGGAACCCGAGTTGGTACCAATAGGGCTTGCTCCCAAGGCTGCGGCTTAGGGCTGGAGAAGGAGTATAGTCAGCTCTAGAATAGACTACTCATCTTTGAATGGGTGTTGGCAGGCCGGAAGCTGTGCGCAGCCATGGCCCTGGTGATTCCTGAGTATGGAGTTGTTTATATGATAGATGGCATATTTTATTGTTATTTTGGTAAACATGATATGTATTGAATCATGCAAATTATTATTACTTATTGGGCTTCTAGCTCACGATGTTGTATATGGAAACCATCCAGGAAAAGACATAGTGGAGGCGTCTCTATGAAGATGACTTCGACAGAATAACTGGTGGAGGAGCCAGAAGGAAATAAGAGAATTTAGTCTTTATATCTATGAAGTTATTTATGTTTTGAGTGATTTAGTTCGGACATAAGCCTTAGGGTCATTTGATACTTTGAGACAATCAATAATTAGTTATATGCTATGATGATGATTAAACTTTTATTTTAGTGGGTGAATGTGTTACGATTTAATTTTAGCACAATATGATAGCTAATACCTCGAACTCGATACCCGAATTGATGGAATTCGGATATCCAAGGTTAGGGGTGTTACACATTCACTATCGGTTATGACAAAAATGGTGTTTGGGCATACATCTGCATTTCATTCATCTATACATTATAACAACTATCTTAATACTTTGTTGGTACTTGGTGTCGAATTTCATTACCTATATTTGACTATGCTTGATATCTAGAGTAACTTAGGACAATAAAACCACTGAGTTGATCACCTACTCCCACCTTGGGACTGGTATTTTAAAACACGAACCAAGCGATTTCATCGACGCAGATACAATCGAGGCGGACGCGCTAGTAGAGTACGAGGACGTAAATGACGATGGATTATTTTCATAGTACGCTAATGATCAGGCCTAGGATAGTGTCATTGTGTTTCATTGAGACTTTTAGAGCTGTGGTTGCAGCCAATGTCGATGTTAGGTTGTACATTTTGGACTTAGGTGTTGGGGCTACTGGTTGAGTGGACCCCTTTTTATGAGATGTAACACTGTATATTTTGATTTTAACTCTCTAAATTTTACTTATACGTTTATTTCATTGTTTAGCTTAATCTATCATTATGATTTGATGCCACATGGATCAAATGCTTGCATAACATGCATCCGCATACACATGAGTGACTCTTGGAATATTGGGGATCGAGTTTGTACTTAACCCCTAAAATTTCGAGGTATTACAAGTATATCATTATTATATTAATTATACATAATATATATAATTATGGATAGTATATTTAATCAATCGTACTATTTCTCGAGTCAATATTAAATAATATTAACTCAATTAAACTTTTTTGATGGATGATCTAACACACTGCCGGAATATTTAAACTACAGAAATAATACATATTAGTTGGTAATTTATTTGAAATATAATGTAGTTAATATTAAGACAATTATCTTTATATACTTGTAGTATTATTATTATAGTTATAACTCTTATGACAAATATGTTATAAGTTAGTTACGTATAATATAAAATTAAAACCATTATTAACTTTTTCAAAAAAAATAAAATTGAACCATTATATAAACGATCTGAAAAGTTACATATGATACTTGATATGTAGCACTAAGAACTTGTACACGTGGCATATATTAACTCAAGTGGGCAGCATGGCTAGAATAAGTGGGGAGGGAAATGCCTATCGTTAAAACCTTCCAGAGTCCACCATGATGTTTATATGCCATGCAAACTGTTCATAAGGTCATTTCCACTGGGATAAACTGAAAACACAAAAATATTAACCTAATCCAAAACTTTTATAGCCCCACGAATGTAACGACCCAGGTTTTCGAAATAATTAAAATAAAATTTTAATTAATTATTTAGTAAATTACGTGATTTATGATGTTGATAAATTAATAATAAAGAATCTGTAGGGAATTAGTATAGTATCCCTTTATTAAAGTTGCTCAAAATAAACCCTAGAACAGCGTAGAAGTGTCGGATCTCACAAAACTCACAAATTTATAATAATTACGAAAATGTTATTAGTTAAACTTAAGTTAAACTGACGATTTTAAGTATGCCAATTTCTGATGATCATTTTTATGCCAAACTTCATATAATAGTTTAGGGGCATATTTTAACCGTACACGTCAAATTTTGGCCCTTCGATCATCCTACAAATGCCCTAATCAGAAATTGGGCCATAAGTGGGCCACCTTATCTCAGATCTGTTCATTTTTTGTGTCATCCCCTAAAATTATGTGACTGAACTATTGGACGGATTATATTTGTAATATACATCGCAATAAGACATGTGTACATCATCAACGTGTATCACGCACGGTCAAACCGGGTTTGACCGTGCAGACCGAAGGGAGGAGTGAGAAGACTCTGCAACAGCGTTAACCACTGTCCGTTCTAGCCATCCACGCCGTCTGTTTGTGAGACCCATGTGGCACATCCAAACCGTCCAACCGTTTTCTCTTCGTCACGCCAACACTCTTGAGTTTTTCTTCCACCAACCGAGAAACGAAGCCTCTTCAATTCACCGTTCAAAACAAAGAATACCAAGATCTCTCTATCTACGCTGCATGGACTTTCGAAATTTGCATCATCACTGTCGTGTGGACCCCACCTACCATCCCTACGGTTCCTAAGCGATTTATTGAAAGAAAATCGAACGAGGTGTGTGCCAGGCGGTGCCAACCCGAAAACCAATCCTTCTTGAAACCGGATTCACCATCCAACGACTTGAAACCTTCTATAAAACCCCCATAGACATCCCTGCCTCCTTCAGAGAAAACGCCAAAGAGAGAGAGACGTTGAAGAGAAAGAAAGGGAGAGAGAGACAGAGAGAGAGAGAGAGAGGGAGTGAGACGCTAGAGAGAGTGAGGGTGGTTCGGCTGCAACCTGCTGCTAGCTGGAGTAAATTTCCAAGCCCAGAAAAAAGAAGAAATAAGAAAGAAGAAAAAGAAGAAGAAGAAGAGAAAAGAAAAAGAAAGGAGAAGAAAGAAAAAAGAAGAAGAAGAAAAGAAAATGTGAGTTATTTCTCATATGGTTTTTCTACTATGTAATCTTGGTTTATTTCGATTAGTCTCTGATTATTTTTACATATTCAAGTTAAGTTTTCTTACTATTGTGAGATTTAATTATGTGATTTAGAATTGGTTTTATCTGAATGACGATTGAGAACTCCAGTTGGAGTTAATTTTGAGATTGTTCCTTTGAAGATTTAAGTCTGCCACGTTTGAAAGTTTTAGGTTGCATATTGTGAAATTCCCGATATTTTTAGATTGTGAACATGGCTTCAATTATGGTTAATTGTTGGAATTTAAGTGTCGTTTCGTGTTTGATCCTTAATGAATGTGTTTGTAATGATTTTGATAAATCATGGGAATTTTGTTATATATTGTAGGAATTATATGAATACTTATAGTTATGATTGTGATTTGGTGCCTTTAGGAAAGACTGGAAAGATCATGCTTTGTTTGAATTATTTGGGAAAAGAATGATATGAATCATGCATTCTATGTGACAGAGAATTCCAGTATGTGGTTGATCACTTGGGTTGATTTTTGGTTGAGCACACACGTGAGTGTTGCGATAGACCGTTGCTCCATTGATCGAGGCCAGTTGGGTGAGCACTCAAGTTTGTGCAACAGACCAGCTACACAGGCCAGGTGAGGCTCCGTTGATCGAGGCCGGTTGGGTAAGCACCCAAGTGTGTGTAACAGACCAACTACGTAGGCCAGGCGGAAGTGTGGGACAGTTCGTGATCCAAATTGGCTATGCCGCTAGGGACCGATGTTCCAGGATGATAGTGTTAACCAACTGGATGTTCTGTTGATAACCGTACTGAGATTGTTGAGATACACTTGCATACCTTGCATCATGTGCATGTTTAAGAGATTTTGGTTAGAGAAATTATCATTAGATTTGTAATGATTTGTATTTTAGTGGTTATGTGGTTTCCTATATTGAATTACATGTGCTAAACCGTACGAGATTACTCACCGGCTTTTATAGCTGACGCAATGTTATGCGATTAACCGTAGTGACAAGTGATGATTTAGAAGACTTCAAGGAAGTGGTTCTAGATGAGGGAATACTCTAGAAGATTTTTGGAGCATTGATTTATTTTGATTTTTAATTTGAAAGAATTGATGTAATAAGGCCCATTAGATGGCCATTAGTTTAGACAGTTTGGAACAATTTCGTAGACCCATTGATTAATAGGTAAATTTTTAGAGTTTGGTTTATTTTGATTCTATATATTTGGTACCATGTAAATGGAAAAGAAAAATATCAGTTGTGATTGTGAAGGATTCATTCATTACTTACATAACACCCTTGATTTCGGAATTTGAGTTTATATATTCGAGTGTCAAATTTTGGGGGCGTTACAACGAATGTTTTACGGTGCGCGTTTAATCCTATTGTTGCCTATGGTGTGGCCCATTTGAGTTTTGCATTTGTCTCTTTTTTTTTCACTCATATCTTAACATGAGCTGGAAAAATGATTGGACGTGGTGGATTTCTCAGACATCATGGTGGGCCCCACCAAGGTTCTGATTGGAGGAACTTCCTAAGGTATGCAAATTGCGTTCTGCACTTGCTTAGACAAACTCGATCCATGCAAGGGAACTATAGGGCTCACCATGATGTATTCGTTTTATCCATTCAAACATCTATTTTGACAGATCATTTTATGGCATGAACCCAGAAAGGAGGTAGATTTAAGGCTCAAGTTGACTAAACAGTGGAGCTTCAATGCCCACCATTAAAAACTTCTTAGGAGTTGCATAAGTTTTTATTAAGATGATATTTGTATTTTTTCTTCATCTAGGTTTATGTGACCTTATGAACAGGTTAGATGGCAAATAAACCGGTGGGCCTAAGAAGGTTTCAATAGTGGCCATCATTATCACTATTCCTTCTTGTGGCGTGATCTACTAAAGCCTTGGATTTGTATCCTTTTTTTGCTCGTACCCTTAAATGATCTGTCAAAATGAATGGACGGTGTGGATAAAAGACATCACGATGGACCCCATAGAAATGTAATGTAATATGTGTACATAATAAACTTTCTTTACTAATCGTAGTAAATGATACAAAGTGAATAGAAAAAGATTATTCTTCCTCCTCACATGTTATAAGGAGCCTGTGTTATAAAAACTCTAGAAGCTCACCATGATGTTGGCATAAGATCTACTTCATCCATTAGTTTTATAAAGATTATTTTAAGATATAAGCCCAAAAATGAGTCGTATCTGAAACACGAGTGAGCCACACCACATAAAAAGGGAAGATAAAGATGCTCATCGTTAAAACCTTTCAGACATTTTCTGAGGCTTATTGTGATATTTATATAGGATTTAATATATTTATAATATAATCCCCACAAGAATGACAAGAAAAGATAAATATTAGCATGGTTTAAAACTTTCATGAACCCATGAAGGTTTCAATGGTGGTTGTCTTGTGCTCACTGTTTCTTGTGATTTGGCTCGCTCGAGTTTTCAATTTACCTGATTCTTGGACTAGCATCCTAACATGACTTAGCAAATTAAAATGGATAGACAAACCGTATGTCGCAAAAACATTCGAATAGGCCTCACATTTGCTTTTATTGAATGGGCTCGCCTGCTAGCCCACTGGAAGATGCCTAAGCATTTCTACAGTTGGTTTTAGGTTCGAGTGCTAAGGAGACACACTAACCCCACCAGTGGCTGGGTGCATCGTGTGACTGACCATGTGGGTGTGTTGCCCAGCTAACGAGGTGGGTGCATTGTGTGTGTGTGTGTGTGTGTGTGGGGGGGGGGGGGGGGGGGGGGGGGTGGACTTTAGATGTTTAATTTGAATTTTTTTAATGCCGTGAATGTTATAGAATATGTCTCTCCTTAAAATGGAGAATGTCTGAAAAAACTCTCAAATCGATATTTCAACATTTTATTTTATTAAATTCATGGTGAACGTCCATCCACAAAAATGAACCATCATATAAATAGTTTGGATCATTGGAAGATATTCCGAATTCAAAGGCTAAAGTCCTCACATATTGGCGTTCAAAAGTCAAGTCCCCCTATATTACTAGGCAAATGATGCAAAATTCTTCACTGTTAAGGACTTATATGATGCTAAGATTCCATATGACGCTTTATTCGTAGTACTAAAAATGTGTACATGTGATATATATTAATTCAAGTTAAACAGACTAAATTGTGGAACTCACTATCTCTAGGTCACAATCCGAAAATAAGATTGATTGAATAATCATAATCTCTTATTTATAAATACTTCTTTATGGAAGTGGGACTATTGATTTTTTTTTCTTTTGTAACCGTTCCATTCACAAATTTAATATTAGATAATTAAATGAGCATATTTTTTTATGATACATCTAAATAGGGAAACACAATTTAGGCGATTTAAATTGACTTAATTGTATTCTATGTATGCAAGTTCTAATTGGTTTTTATGTGCTTATATATTAATCATCAAATCCTTCTAGAGTATAAAAGTTTTTTTTCCTTGAGATATACATTAAGAAATGATACAGTGATTAAATTTAACATAAAAAGAGTGAATGAGCCAAGTGTATAGAAATCTTTTACAAAGCACCTAGTTACATTTAAACTTATTGGCGACTATATCTCCTATCCTACCGTTCATTAGTTCTAGTTTAGTAGGTATATCTTATCTCAAAAATCATATTGATCAGATGATCTTGATCGTCTGGTCACTGGCATGAAAAATGGAATGACTATATCGTTTGTAAGCGATACATCAAGTTATAAATATTCATGACTATCCCATTATTATGAGTTTTACACTACATTAGGAAAAAGTAGTCTGTAATTGATGGACAATCTAAATAGCCAATATGTATGCAAAAAGGTCTAAATATAATTAGGTGTATGAGAAAATTTTCATATACTTAGCTTATTAGATAATTTCTTATAAATATCAGATGAGAGATGCTTTAATTCTCTCAAATTACGTTAAGTTATAATTCTCCTAGTTGCATTACGACATTTCCTCAATTCAAATTGATTGATCTGGATTATCCATTATCATTATCATAGTTTTGTGCGCTACCATACAAACAATTGAACCAATACGATAATAGTAATCCTATGACATTTATCTTTATTATGGACAATGATGGTTATTTACACAAAATATGTCCAACCAACAATTTAATCAATCTATTTATTATAGCTCATATAAATTACTTATAATTATAAATATTCAATTTTATTAAGTTATCATAAACAATCAATTCATTGCTAATAAATTTTTTTTACTAAGTTAAGGAATTATAACATTTGCATGATTACCCAAAAAATGTATTCTAGACTTAATTCATAATTACTGGTAAAGCTGCTGAAGTGACCAAATACAATTAGGAGCATTATAACTCATAGTGCTCAAAGGATTATCTTACCCACAAAAATATAAAGATAAAATTTTAATATTGTTACAGATAATATGAAATTAAAATCATTATTAGCTTTTTAAATTTTAAACTTAAATTTTTCATATGACAATCTATGTTTTAGACTATCGTAAAAAAACAAGCCCGTTTTTAAACTCTTTTCAAATTCCTGCTCAACATTTTCACCATTAGTCATCCTAGCGTCTGCCATCTTCCACCGTTAAATACAATATACTATATTTTCTAAGTGTCCGAAATACTCATTTATTTCAAGGATTCTTAAATTATTCTCTCAAAAAATCCCTACCGTCTTTCCCTCTCCTCGCTACTTCCTTACCAAGAAAAATCGAATGCACAACTCTCTCTCTCTCTCTCTCTCTCTCTCGGCTTCTTACGCAATTCCCTCTTTTTCTCTCTCGCTCACTGAAAAGTCATCCCCCTCATTTTTCACTTTATTTCTCGCTCTCATAAAAAAGATAAATCGTCCAAAACAATGGTGATTGGATTCCCACCAATATTCCTAGAGCCCACCGTAATATTTATTTTTACATCGATTACACAAAAGTGGACGAAGAAAATTAACAAATATCTTCTTAATTAAAAGCTTTCGTGGTCCACAAGAAGTTTTTAATGGTCAATCACTAGTGTCTCTTATGGTGTGATCCACCCGAGATTTGGATATGTTTCGCTTTTGGGCTCATGTCATAAAATGATATCAAAATAGATGGACAGTGTGGATATACAATACATACATCAAGGTGGGCCCATATTTAGGGTTGCACCGTGATGAGTAAGTCACATGTTTCACTTAATTCATTCATGTGGTTGTAAAATCTAAAATCGGAACTTAAAGAAAAGTAGGCGAAAGAAAAGTGGCTCTCAAGTAAGCCACGTCCTAATGTCCATGCCAATTCCACTCCAACTCTGTGCGCCATCTCAAATTAACCATAAATCACAAATATCAGAGCAGTCCTTGATTCAGTGGGTGATACAAATGGTAGATCATAGGAATTGAGACGCCACCCTTAATTTTTACATAGTTCAAAGTAATGATTATACAAAATCTAATTCAAACATCAGGTAACTCACTAAGATATATATATATATATATATATATATATATATATATATATATATATATATATATATATATAAAGACAAAAAAAGGCTTAAGTGTATTTTAGGTGAGCTACATTAATGAAAATTATTTTTTACGATGAGTGTTGCCTTATATTCTTTTCAATTGTGTATTTCACGAGAATCATGAATTGATAATAAATTTGGTCCCTAAGTTTAAGATGGGCTGATAAAGTGGTGGGTCAAGTAGATATGATACGCATTTAATGGTGGGCTACCTCAAATTTTAATAGGGTGAACAAGTATACCGATCGAGATTGCAATCCTGAGGCAGTTGTAAAATCTGTAGGCCCCACTATGGTGTGTGTTTTACAATGTTATCTATCCATTTTTATCATTATTTTAAAGGATGAGCTCAAATATGAGCTAAATCCTAATCTCATGTGGACTGCATGAGAGGAAATATTAGTGACTGAATGCTGATCATTACAAAATTTCTAGGGCTTATTGTAGTAATTTATTTTAGGTCATACTGCTTTAGATCAAGCTGATGTTTCTATTTTACCTTCATCTAAGTTTATGTGACCTAATCAACAAGTTGGAAGGCAAATAAATATTACCATGGGCCCCATGCAGTTTTTAATGGTTGGTGTTTAATTGCTACTATTTTTCAATTTTGGAGGTCATTTGATATTTAGATCTTCCTAAATTTTTTGTCATGCTCTAAAAAAAAATCCATGAGTAATGGACGGTGTGGATCAAACAAAGACATCATTGTAAGGCTTACGGCATAGTCATACATATTATGAATTTCGCATCTATCATTGGTAGGATATACAAGTTCAATTCATTTCAAATGAAGGGGTAAGATTGTCTTTTTATAATACAATGGTATAAGTTAACAATTTGTTACTCGAAGTTAAATAATGTAAAATTTTCGACTATGTTTTTAAATGTTGTGCGGGTGCTTAGAAATTGTTTAAAAGCGAGTAGATTTTTTTTACCATAATACAAAACTTATGCGATCGCATGACAAATACTCTTTAAACTTTTTAGATTATACGTAGATAATTATATTTTTAATTAAAATATATCTAACTACACTCTTTATGTAACTAAGACTTTCTTTAGTCATTTTTTTCACATTTGCCCCACAACATTCCTCTGAGTCTATGATTTTTCTCAAGCTCATTCTTTTTACTTTTGTTGCTCTTTTATCCATATCCACGACCTCTAGAGTAATCTCACAATCTCCATTCATATCTCATCAAAGCTTACTAACCATATATACATCACTATCTCAAGCAGCAATACAACTGTCAGCTTCTTTGTCGTTATGGTCGTTGAATAATTTGTATGACTAATAAAGGTATTTTAATCTAAATTTGAATGTTTCATCTTTTTCATTATTGACACATTGTTGGCATTCGA
Organism: Liriodendron chinense; assembly: GCA_003013855.2. Lineage (NCBI taxonomy): Eukaryota > Viridiplantae > Streptophyta > Magnoliopsida > Magnoliales > Magnoliaceae > Liriodendron > Liriodendron chinense. Next base: position 9,241,233 of record ML058446.1, read on the forward strand.
AGTACGGGCCAGAAACATTATTGATAACATTATTGTCGAAGAGAATGTTGCATAAATTAGTAATGCAACAGCTAATGTGTTAAAATTAGGCCTTCCTAAGTATTAATGGTCAGTTTAAGGCTCTCCATGGTGTGTCTAATGTCAGTTCCCAGAGTAAGTTCACTGATTTAGTGCCTGATGCAATTAGGTTTTCCACTTCCATCCTCATAACCTCATTCAACAAAACGTTCTGATAGCAATTGAGGAGATAACCATGTAAATTATATTAGCATTGCATTGATCCTTATACATTATAATCTTTGAATATAAATAATTTATTTATGATCTTTGAATCTAAATCATTTATTTACGATCTATAATAAAAATATATAGATCATTTTAGTCATCTCAATTTTTTTTATGCTCTATACCATCATTACATTTCTGTATCGATATCGTGATTCAAGACTCTCAATATTGTAGCCTCCAAGTTGTATGGCCCGTTTTATTGGATAACCTTAACTGTTCATTTTTTTACTATATATTCAAAATTTAGAATATATATATATTTAAACAATTCTTTGATAACTCCACAACTATTTATATAACTGTATGGATATTGTGAATCCAGCTGTAAATATTGTGGCCCTCAACTTAAGCAATTCACTTTTTTACTTTAATCGTTTATTATTTTCAATATCGAAAATTTAAATTTTTTTACTTTGATGTCGTTGTGTCATTAATGCTCCAACTTCAAGATCAGCGAGCTTGCTTATTATGTTCCAACGAAGATGCCCAAGGTGCTAAGAGGTAGATTCGAGATCTCTACAACTAATGGAAGTGGGTTGCGTAGAGTCTCACCTACAAAGATCTCATCATAAAGTATTGGATAGGAATATTACTATCAATTGCAACCCAATCTCTAAAGATCAAAAGAGGGACAAGTGCATCTTCATCATGAGCTTTGAATGCTCCATTCTTGTTATCAATCACAAGGAAGATCACTTGTTTTGGTTAGGAATAAAGCTCCAAAGGGTAAGCAACGGTGGTAGCTTCTATCTCCTTAAAATCCCCTCTCTGTTGCCCAAAGACTATCTCTCCTATGTTTAAAGAAAATCCCCAACGAGTAAAAAACAGATACTTTGATATATCGAAGAATATGTCTAGTGGATTTATGAAGTTGCTTGTCTATCTCTTTAATATATCGAATTGGAGTATTGATATATCGAAAATCCTAATTCAGATATATCGAAGGGCATTTCAATAGACCGATTATATTGTCCAGGGAATTGTGCATTTACTGAACACTCGATTCGATATATTGAATAAACCTTTTCGATATATCAAAGGTCTATCGAATAGACTTTCGATATATCCGAGGTCTATCGAAAGTTGCTGTTTTGACTTGAAAGTTGTTGTTTGGGCTTAATTAATTACATCAACTTCTGCCTCTTTAATTAACCTAATTTATCATATTTTTCTATATGATATAAGGCTAATAAAGATGACTAAGGGTATTTCTGGTTGGTCCAACTCATCTAAGAGGTTATAGGTGTTTTGGTTCAAAGGGCTAGGGCCACCAAGGCATCTCATTTACATGTTCTTCTTCCTTGATGCTTCTTGTCCACTTGAATCTTTAGTCTTCAGTTTGTCAAGGCTCAACCGACATTACAACACATGGACTCACTTGATTGACAAATAAGGTGCACTAGTATACCACAGAAAAGTGCACTAACAATATGGGTTTTATTCACATTGTGCATTCATTTTTTATAGGTCATTTTAGGGTGCAAGCCCTGAAATGAGGTAGATCCAAGGCTTGAGTGGACCACACCACATGAAGCAGTGGTGATAACGACACCCACTGTTGAAACCTTCCAGGGTCGTTTATTTTTCATCCAACTTGTTCATAAGATCACAGTCCTAGATAAAGGAAACACAAATTTCAGCTTGATCCAAAACTTTTGTGGCCCATAAAAAGATTTCAACGGTAGATGTTTAATCCTCAATATATGGTCTACTTGAGCCTTTTAACTGACTCGTTTTATTTCTTGTATCTTAAAATGATTTGGCAAAATGAATGGACGGTTTAAATAAACTCATACATCACCGTGGGCCTACAGAGTCATCTTAGACAGATCATTGTCCATGCAAGGCTAGACACAATCGACTTTCAATTAGATGTAATTATTATTAATATTGATGCCTGATTATTAAAAAAATCTTAAAAAATAAAAAATATCCTACAGTTTTTATATTGGAATATGGTTACTGATCAATGCTTATGGGCCCATTATGAAATATGTATTTTGTCAATGCTGTCCATCCATTTTTTTAGATTATTTTAGGGCTTGACTTAAAAAACGAGGGAAATACAAATTTCAAGTGGACCACACTGCAGGAAACGGTGAGAATTTAATGTACACTGTTAAGAACTTCTTGTGGGGTTATAAAAGTTTTGGATCAAGCTAGCTAATATTTGTTTCTTCCTTTTATCCAAGTTTTTGTGTCCTTATCATCAGGTTGGATGATAAATAAATATTACGGTGTACCCTAAGAAGTTTTTAATGATGGAATTTAATTAGTTCTGTTTCCTATAATATGGTTCACCTGATATTTATATCTGCTTAAATTTTTGTTACCTGATATTTATATCTGCTTAAGTTTTTGTTATGCCCTAAAAGGAATTGGTAAAACAGATGGACAACACAAATGAGTGAAGATTGTCTGTGTTGAAGGCATGGGAAATTTTGAGCCGATAACACTAGCTCACAAAAAAAAAAAAAAAAATTCTCTCCTGAATAGATTGCTCCCCACACAAAACAACTTTTAACGTGTAGAACTTCTTAGGCCCTACTATGATTTATGTTTTAAATCCACATTGTCCATAAAAAATTTCAGATTATTATAGAACATAAGTCCAAAAATGAGGCACATCTAAAGCTTAAGGGGACTATACCACAGAAAGCAGCGATGATTAAATGGCTACCATGAAAACATTCTTGAGGTCCACCGTGAGGTTTATTTTCTGTCTAACCTCTTCATAAGGTCACACCGACCTTGATGAAGGAACAACATGAATATCAACTTGATCGGAGCCTTCTGCAGCCCCAAAAGGTTTTTAATAGTGGGCATCCAATTCTAACTTTTCCTATATCATGGCCCACACTTGAACTTTGAATTTGCCTCTTTTTTGTTTCATGCCTGAAATGATATGAAAAAATGGATGGACAATGTGGATTTGATACATATGATGGGGCTACAAAAAGTTTCCACATTTCAATGCTTTCATTTTTTTATTATCTCGAAAGGTATTGCATCACGTAACAAGTAAAAGAAATTTCGTAACATTTAAAATTTATGTAGGCCTAATGATGATGTATTTCTTAAATCCACACTTCTCATCAATTTTTTTTTTTAATTATTTAAAGATACAAGCAAAAAATAAGGTAAATTCAATCTTAAATAGACCATATCATAGGAAAGAGTGAGAATTGACGCTTATTGTTGAAAACTTTTTGGGGCCACGAAGGATCTAATCAAGTTGATATTTGTGTTTTCCCTTCATCCAAGTCAGTGTAAAACTATGAATAGGTTAGTTGGCAAATCAACCTTACGGTTAGCCCTAGGAAGGTTGTAACGATAGTTCATTCAATCCCCACTACTTTGTGGTGTGGTCCATTTGAACTTTATATGTGCCTCATTTTTTAAATCACGCTTTATAATGATTTGAAAAAAATTGATAAACGGTGTGGATTTAACATACATCAATCATAGTGAAACTCAAAGAAGTTCCACACATTAAAAGGTCTAGTAAGGAGAGAAAATCAATATGTTTTGTGAGATTGTATCATTAGTAATGCTGTGTACTAATGAAAAGGGAGGAGAGTGGAATTGCTTTTACCTTTGATACAAATGATTAATACTAAATTCAAAAATCCTTTAACCTTCAGAAACAATTACAGATGACCCTTAGTACAAAGATATTTCTTTGGCTGGGGTTTTGTGAGGTCTATAAAGATGTCTGTGACAAATCCATGTCGTCCATTTGTTTTGAAAGACCACAATAGGACAGGATTCTAAAAATCATGTAGATCCAAAACATAGGTGGGCTACACCAACAAAACAGTGGGAACGATAATATACACCGTTGAAACCTTTCCGGAGCTAACTACGATGTTTATATGCCATCCAAATCATTCATAGAATTGTTACCATTAAGATAAACTTTAGAAGCAAATATCATCTTAATACAAAACTTATGTTATTACCAGGCATTCAATCCTCACTGGTTCGTGTGGTATGGCTCATACGAGTTTTGGATCTGTCTGATTTTTAGAATCCCATCCTATCGTGGTCTTTTGAAAATAGATGAATGAAGTGAATTTGTCACGAAAATCTCTATGGACCCCACACAATCCTTAGGATCACATGCGATATGCTTCCTTAATCAACTACAGCAGAAGAGCCTTTAACTTAAATGCAGTTTATATACAATGCTTTAATGCATGTGTTTTATCCACGTCGTTCATCCATTTTTTAAACGACGCATATTCAAATCTTAGGTGGACCACATTATCGGAAACCATGGTGATTCAATGAACACTATTAAAATCCTCTTAAGGGCCATAAAAGTTTTAGATAAAATTATACCTTTGTTCTCCCTTCGTCTAGGTCTATGTGACCTAATCCATAGTTTGGATGGAAAATAAACATTATGGTGGGCCTTAGAAAGTTTTTAATGGTGGGTGTTCAATCACCATTGTTTTCTTATGGTGCAGTCCACCTAAGATTTGAATCTGCCTCATTTTTATGCACATGCCCTAAAATGATCTAAAAAAATGGATGGACAGCATGGATAAACCACAGACATCATTGTGACCTATGTAGCACCGAATAGTTGCCACCTCTAAATGCAATCCGTGTCTAAACAAACTTGGAATTTTTTTTCTTTTTAAAATTTTTCTTGATAAGTATACTTCATTGATAACGTTTTTTTTTTTTTTTTATGCAGCCTTATTAATTGGTATGTATTTTTATTATTTTGAAAAAAATAATAACAGGAAAAAAAAAACTAACGGAATGTACCCATTTGACAATAACTTAATAAATAAGGTATCTTAATGAAAAATGTAATTTAAAAAGGTACCGAGATATAAATTAAGGTTCTAATTTGTAAAAAAAATTATAATATTATTATAATTATGGTAATATATGGCTAATAATGATATAACCCTTATTTGATTATATTATTTAATGGTTATAAAATAATTTTTTATAATTAACAATCATTGTTATTAATTATCATTGGATAATTAAAGTAGATCAAAATTTATCGCATACAACTTCATATAGTTCAATATTTTAAAAGTTAGAAGCTTAGATGATCATATTCCTTGACTACTTGTTGCCTAACCTCATGTCATTCGAGGGATACAACCACCTACTCTCTATTCTCTAAACTAACAACGTTGTTCACTAACCATTTTGAGCTCTTATTTGATAATTATTTTTAATATAGTTATTATAATCATTGATGATTAATTTTGATAGGCATCTATTATAATAATGTAGTTATTATAAATATAATAACCATTTACTTAGAATCTGATAGCAATATATAATTAATAGATTATTAATATTGTAATGACTACTTTTAAAGGTATTTCATGCTAGGATTACTATTGGCTATTGCCATAATATTTCAATAGTTAAATTATCGGTGTTATATAATAGTTATACAAATTATCAATTGGTTAATAAGTATTAATAATGTTTTAATTTGTATGTTATTTTTATGATCCTTGATCATATAATTGTTACCATATAAAAATTAATATCATAATAGTGCATGAAATTAAAATTATTATTGTAATAATAATAATCAATAATAATTACTATTATGAGTTATTATACTTATAATAATTGTAACTAATAATCTCACTATTATGATCTTATTATAATTATTAATGAGCTCAAATAAATACATAATATAACCAAGCTATTATCTATGGTTGAAAGTCGGGCATTTTGAGTAGGGCTGGTGCTCAACCCTAACTCAACCTAAGTTTCCTATACCTTAACCCTAACCCAACCCAACCCAAACTCTAGTTGGGAATTCTCAACCCAAACCCAACCCAAGTGGGGTCGGTAGGGTTGATCGGATTGATACATGCTAATATTTTCATCATTAAATTAGTCTATTATATTTCAACACATGTCTTATTTTTTATACGTATAGCTTTATTAATTATATATGTAGTTATTTGTTGTAAACAACTTCCTGTTTTTTAAACAAACAAGCTAAACTATAGGATAACTACTCATTTAACACTAAAAAATATCAAATTTTAAACATTATAAGTTTAATTACTAAGTAATATAAACCAATAAACTTTCTTAACTAAAGTATAATAAAATTATAAGTAACTCGTATATAGATCGGGTTCAGGTTAGGTCAGGCAACCCGAGACCCCAACTTAAGCCCAACCCAAGCTTTATTAGGTTGGTGTTTGCATCGCCTAAGCTCGAGATCGGGTCCGATACTTCCTACCCTAAGCCCAACCCAATGTCGAATTGAACTCGCCCAACTTTTAACCCTACTATTACCCCTTACCTTATATTATATTGGGTTAATAATTAACATAGTTATATAATATTCATTGTATTGTTATAATGTCGGGTTAATTGTCACATTGATAACCATTATAGTTATTAATCACATTTATTAATGTTACGCAGTACGTTAACAATGCCGGTGAACCGAGATCCAATCTCTGGTCTCACCCACAAATGATAAACAGGAAGAAATATAATTTAGAAGTAGAATCCAAGCAAACCAACAAATTACAAGACAGATTTTACGTAGAAAAATCCCAAACAAGGGTAAAAAACCACAGTACAAAACTCCACTATAAAAAGGACAAAGTTATAAGCATAATACTCACCTTCTCCAATTCTCCCATGCACAGAGATGGCCCTTTTTGCTAACCTCTCGCTTCTTTCTCACCTTGGACGTATAGAAACCTTAATCACATAGCTTAATCCTGGATTACAACCCTTTATATAGTAAAACTCGAAATTATAGCCCAAAATAGGAAACCTCACACTTACAAGTCGCGGCCGGTCAAGCGCCCGGTTGGTCTTGGTCGAGCGCCCGTTCAATCAGAAAAACTGTCCAGCGAGCTACAGGCCAAATCAGTCGATTATCGAGCGCCCGACTGTTTACAGAACAGTCCAGAGACATCTGTCTCTAATTTATGAATATCGGGCTCCCGGTCCACAGATCGTCCGGGCGCCCGACCATCCCTTGGTGTGATTAGGCTCCACACCTCAACAATGTCCCTACCTGGAGATACATCACCATAGTCCTTCGTCTTCTACATCCAGAGTGCCTCCCCGTTTTCAAGCCTGAAGACCAATCAAAGCTTAACAAAGCTTCAGCTTCTCCCGTGTGACTGCCTTGGTCAACATATCTACAGGGTTCTTACTTGTATGAATCTTCTCCAAAGCAATCGATCTATCTTCCAGTAACGAATGTATGAAGTGATATCTGATGTCAATATGCTTGGTCCTTGAATGAAAGACTGAATTCTTAGCCAAGTATATTGCACTCTGACTGTCACTGTACAACTTGTAATCTGCTTACTTCTTCCCTAACTCTTCTATAAAATCTTGTATCCATTCCATCTCCTTGCACGCTTCTGTAGCTGCAACATACTCTGCTTCTGTTGTACTGATGGACATTATCTTCTGTAACTGAGAGACCCAACTGACTGCAGCACTACCCAGGGTAAAGACATATCATATAGTGCTCCTTCTGCTGTTGATATCCCCTGCCAAATAAGAATCGACGTAGCCCTATAGCTCGATTTTCGATCCTCCATAACACAACCCTACATCCACAGTACCTACCAAGTATTTAAGGATCCACTTCACAGTTTCCCAATGTTCCTTTCCGGGGTTGTTCATGAACCTGCTAACAACTCTCACTACTTGAGCAATATCTGTCCTCGTGCTAACCATAGCATACATGAGGCTCACTATAGCTGACGCGTATGAGACTTTAGCCATGTAGTCCCATTCCTCCTATGTCTCAGCTCGTTGCTCCTTAGAAAGCTTGAAGTGGTTGACTATTGAATCAATCAAATACCTTAGTTATGTACTCTACCTATGACAAAACTAACTTCCTGTTTTCCCTGTCACGCTTTATCCTCATACCAAAAATTTATTTTATAGCTCCTAAATCCTTCATGGCAAATTCTTTAAACAACTGTCTTTTGAGATCTGAGATGTCCTTCATGCTTGATCATTCTACAAGCATATTATCAACATATAAAAGAAGGATGATGTACAACGTATCAAATTTCTTCAAATAGCAACAGTGGTCTACATGACATCTCCTAAATCCGTTTCCTCAACAGTAAAACTGTCGGACTTCTTGTACCATTGCCTCAGGGCCTACTTCAGGCCATATAGACTCTTTTTCACTTTACACACCTTGTTCTCATTTCTTGGTGCCACATATCGTGTTGGCTGATGCATATATTTATTCTTAAAGGTCTCTATGAAGAAAGGTTGTCTTAACATCTAGCTGCTCTAGATGTAAGTCCTCTATAGCCACTACATTCAAGACCATGCGAATCGTAGACATCTTTACCACTGGTGAAAATATTTCAGTGAAGTTGATACCTACCTTTTGTTGGAAACCTTTCATAACCACTTTGGCCTTGTATCGCTTCGAACTATCATTCTCCTCCTTTAATATGTAAATTTACTTGTTATGAAGAGTTTTCTTACCCTTAGGTAGAGTGAGTAGCTCCCACGTATGATTGGACTTAAGAGAGTCCATCTTATCATCCATGGTCTGCTCCCACTTAACCCATGTATCTAACTGTAATACCTCTTCAAAACACTCTGATTCACCATTATCTGTTAGTAGTAGATAATGTAAGGAGGGTGAGTATCGGACCTTGGGTCTCCTCTTCCAAGTAGACCTCCTCATAACCGGTGTATGCGGCTCTGCCTCATCATGGTCCTGTGCATGCTCGTCCTGTGGCACTGTGACACGTATGTCCGGTAACTCTTTTAACTCTACGAATTCCTTCTCATTGGCCTTATTCTGTTTTTGCTGCAAACTGTCTTTATGCATCACTTTTTCAATGAAGACTACATCATTGCTTCTGATGATTTTTCGGTTCTCTGTATCCCAAAACCTATAGCTAAAATCATTATGTCCGTAGCCTATAAACATGCACCTCTTGGACTTCGCATCCAGCTTGTTTCTGTGTTCTGCATCAATGTGAACATAAGAAGTGCAACCAAACACTCTGAGATGTGCAAGGTTCACTTCTTTTTCAGTTCATGTTTTTTCTGGTAACCCACCATCTAATGGTGCTGAGGGACTTCTATTTATGAGATATATGACAGTATTCACAGCATCTGCCCAAAATATCTTAGGCAACCCTGCATGTAGCCTCATGCTCCTGACGTGTTTGAGGATGATCCTGTTAATGCGCTCAACCACACCGTTCTGCTGCGGTGTTCCTGAAATCAGTTTTCTGATGTTTTATTCCATTTGCTGCACAATACTCCTCAAACCTCTTATCACAGTATTCTCCTCCATTATAAGATATGAGACACTTTACAGTTTTACCTAGTCTCATTTTCTACCAGTACTTTCCACTTCTTAAATACATCGAATACATCAGATTTGTGCTTTAATAAATAGACATACAGTTTTCTACTAGCATCATTAATAAAGGAAACAAAGTAACGTGAACCACCAAGAGATGATACTTGTGCCGGTTACCACACATTAGTGTGCACAAGCTCCAACAGATGCGTCTTTGGATCGCGTCCTGTCTTCTTAAAACTTACCCTCTTCTGCTTGCCATACACACAATCTTCATAGAATTTCAGGTCAATTACCTTCAACCTGGTAGTTTCCCCTTTGACAATAGCACTTTCGTCCATTTTTCACTCATATGTCCCAACCTCTGATGCCATAACTGCCCATTCACTCCAGTTGATGCGACTGCGAGTGAACTATACAATCTGGAAGTCACGTACAAAATACCTTCCTTCTTGCCTCAAGATATTACCAAGGCACCTTTTGTGACCTTCCATGCATCGCTCGTAAATGTCGTCACATATCCAGTATCGGCCTAACTGCCCCACTGAGATCAAGTTCCTTCGCAAACTTGGTACATATCTGATATCCTTCAACTTCAAGACCATTCTGTCTTTCTGACTTATGTGAACGTCTCCCTTGTCAACAATACTGCATGGCTCATCATCACCCAGGTAGACTCTTCCGAAGTCACCTGACACATAATCATGAAGACTTCTTTCGATGAAGTGGCATGAAACGAAGCACCCGAGTCTATAACCCAAGACTCATTCCACGCCTGAATAGATAAGATCAATGCCTCTGTGTCACTTTTCTCAGATAGATTCACTGAATCATTGCCATATTGAGAGCTTCCTTCTTGTTTCTTAAGCGCCCTACAATCACACTTCATGCGCCCATTTTTCCCGCAATGCCATCACCCGTCCTTGTCTTTAGGTCCCTTGGACTTATTCCTCGATTTAGAATGTCCGTGTTTATTACCTCATTTGTTGGAAGATCTTTCTCTTCCTTTAACATTTAGAGCATTACTTGAATCCCCTGAAACTCCCGATGCCTTCGTTCTAGATTTTTCGCTAAGAATTAGACCGGCCACATCATCGAATTTCAACTTCGTCGTTCCTGAAGAATTGCTCTCAGGCAATCACTAAACCATCCCAACTGTCTGGTAAACTGGACAAGATCAATAGTGCCCTGACCTCATCATCAAAAGTGATGTCAGTGGATTCCAATTGGCTTAGTGACTGTATTGAACTCGTTTAGATATTCAGTCATGCCCCCACCATCTGACATCTTCATGTTGAATAGCCGTTTCATAAGATGAACCTTGTTGGATGCCGAGGGTTTCTCATACATCTTAGCCAAAGCTTGCATTAATTCTTTTGTGGTCTTTACTTTGGATATATTGAAGGCAACACTCTTAAAGAAAGAGAGCCGGATCATTCCTAAAACCTTCCGATCTACTAACGCCCATTCATCATTTGTCATCTTTGCTAGTTTTTTCTCTTTTCCTTCTAGAGAAATATAGAGGTTCTTCTAATATAGATAATCCTCCATTTGCATCTTCTCGAAGACAAAGTTTGAACCATCAAACTTCTCAATTCTAGTTTTCTCTTCTTCCATCATTACTCCTACTTAAACTAAATCAATAGCCCTGATACTAGTTGTTGCACAGCACGTTAACAACGCCGGTGAACCAAGATCTAATATCTGGTCTCACCCACAAACGATAAAGAGGAAGAAATATAATCTAGAAGTAGAATCCAAGCAAACCAACAAACCACAAGACAGATTTTACGTGGAAAAACTCAAAACAAGGGTAAAAAATCACGGTGTAAAACTCCACTATAAAAAGGATAAAGTTACAAGCATAATACTCACCTTCTTCGATGCTCACATGCATAGAGATGACCCTTTTTGCTAACCTCTTGCCTCTTTCTCACCTTGGACGTATAGAAACTCTAATCACATAGCCTAATTACGGATTACACTCCTTTATATAGTAAAACTTGAAATTAGAGCTCAAAATAAGAAACCCCGCACTTAATAGTCGTGGTAGGTTAAGCGCCCGATCAGTCTTGGCCGGGCGCCCGTCCAATCAGAAAACGTCCAGCGAGCTACAAGCCAAATCAGCAGATTATCGGGCGTCTGGCTGTTCACAGAACAGTCCAGAGACATCTGTTTCTAATTCATGAATATCGGGCGCCTGGATATCTAATTCATGAATATCGGGTGCCTGGATATCTAATTCATGAATATCGGGCGTTCGGTCCACAGACCGTCCGGGCGCCTGACCATCCCTTGGTGTGATTGGCTCTACACCTCAACAATTAATTGCTTAATTAACTTAGTAATATTATAAGCTATCAGAACCTAATAAATTTACTTTTAATATAATATTTATTAGCTGTAATAGATATAACATTTCTATGATAACACTCGTTAATACATATTATATTTATATAGCATAGTAATTTAACACGTATCATGTCTTGCAGTTATATGTTAACTTTTCTTACTTGGGGGTTAAAATATGGTCTACAATTCATTAAAATCAAGCTTTTCAAATTCGGTATGAGTAAAAGCCAATCATTTGTAAGAGTTATGCCAAGAGACACATAACTCATACATGCCGATTTGATGATCTAAGTAGCTCATCAAGCAAGCATCAGTATATTGCACATGTTGTTTCCCAAAATTCATATAAAAATTTCTTCTTGGTGGGTCAAATGTGAATCTATAATGTTATGCTTGTTATTACTATATACATGGGGTCTTCTATTACGTTAGGTTATGGTGATAACTAACAAAGTCTGTTTGTTTGGAAGCTTAACCATGATGGAGGATAACATCTATTTGGAACTGAAAATTCAATTTTAATGATTTTTGCATGTGAAGTTGAACTGACTGACATCTTTAATCGATTAAACAATGATAAAAGTTATGTTCATATGTCATTCTCAAGGCATGTAGTAAAAGACTTCCGGCTTTTTGAAAAAATACACAAAACCTTTAATTTTTAATGAAATGTCTTGGTTGTCATCTCTTTGGATTCCTAAGCATTAATTTTTATTTTATTTTAAATCTAAAATAAAGCTTTAAGGAAAAACATTTCACTTATCAATATTAATAGAGATGCAAATGATATATATGATGAGCAATATCACGAGCTACATTAACCTAATAAATCTACTATTAATTTAATATTTATTAGTTGTAAATTGTAATAGATATAACATTTCCATAATAACACTTGCTAATGTAAGGTACTCCCTATTATAATCATATAACATATATAGTGATTTAACACATATCATGTCCTGCAATATTTATGTGTTAACTTTTTTTGCTTAACAGTTGAAATGCGGTTTACGGTCCATTAAAATCAACTTTTTCAAATTCGGTATGAGTAAGAGCCAATAATTTGTAAGAGTTATGCCAAGAGACACACAACTCATACATGCCGATTTGGCGATTTAAGTAGCCCATCTCGTAAGTATTAATGTACATATGTTGTTTCTCAAAATTCATGCCAAAATATCTTCTAAGTGAGCTGAATGTGAATCATAATGATATGCTTGTTATTACTATATACATGAGGTCTTCTATTACGTCAAGTTATGGTGATAAATAACAAAATTTATTTGTTTGAAAGCTTGACCATGATGGAGGATAACATCCATTTGGAGCTGAAAATTCAATTTTAATGATTTTTGCATGACGAAGTTGGACTGATTGACATCTTTAAGTGATAAAAAAATGATAAAAGTTGTATTCATATGTCATTCTCAAGGCATGCAATAAGGACTCCTAGCTTTTTGAAAAATACATCAGACCTTTAATTTTTAATGAAATTCCTTTAGGGCCTGTTTGTTTTTCAATTCCATGGGTAAAAGAAGTGTAAAATGGGTAATTATTATTTACCCTTATATTTACACAGAAAAATTACTTTTGACATTGACTTGATGTTGACCGGTGCATGAAAATCGAGAAAATGTGAGTTTTTTTTCCCTCTAAAACTTATGGGGCTCATTATTATGTATATGCTTGATCTGTGCCGTCCATTTATTTTTCCCTCTAATTTTAAGGTATGACCAAAAAATGAGGCATATCCAAAATTCAAATGGACCACCACACAAAACAGAGGGAAATGAATGCTTATTGTTTATTTCTTTTTTTGGGTCACAAAAGTTTTAGATCAAGTTTATATATTTTTTTTCTTTTCCCTCATCCATATCTGTGTGACGTTATGAACAGGTTGGATGGCAGATACATATTCTTGTGGACTCTACGATCATTTAAACTTCAACGGTAGGCGTTAAATTTGCCATATTTCCTGTAGTGTGGTTTCTTTGAGCCTTTTATCTACCTCATTTTTTGGCAGGTGGCCTAAAATGAACACGTAGAACATATATAGGGAGTGGATCAAACACATGCATAATGATGGGCCCCACAAATGTTGGCACCATAATTTTTGTCTGATAACAATGCCTTTGCACTGCGGTTTTCGAGGCCAAATTTCATCGAATTTCTTCTTTTCCTAACAGTTATAAATTGTAATAAGTGCTCATTTACACTTCATTTTCCTAAGGAATTGAAAAACAAATAGGCCATTATTGTCATCTCTTTGAATTCTTAAAGATTATTTTTTATTTTATGTTAAATTCAAAATATAGCTTCAAAGAAAAACATTTTACTTATCAATATTATTATAGATGCAAATGATATAGTGGATATTTTGACTAAGAAATATATTTCTGATCTTTTTATTTATATTGAGAATTCCTTTCTCATTTCTAGATGTATTTTTTCCTTTTAATTTAATAATATTTTTGTCACTGATTAAAAAAAATCAAGATATTGACATGAAATTCTTATGTTGTTGCTACATGACTTTAAGCCTCATAATATTTTGAAATGCAGATATGACATTATATAAAATATAGTCCACTATTATTTTCACTTTAAATGTCTATGATATATTATAATATTAATCATATGCTTGATATTTAACTTGATTAGATCTGATTTTATAAACAAGTATAAGGTAGTGAATCCAAATCCAACCAAAGTGGATTAGATTTAACCAGATCGAATTCTTACCTGTTGAGTCATACCCATTTTAACGAGGTTGAGTTCCTAATGTACCTGTGACTCCAGTATTAGCTGAAATCTTTAAAGGCCAAATCTCTTCAGTTTTTTGCTAACATTGGACTCAGGCCTAAGAATTAGCCACCATTTCTTTTGACAAATTGTGAAACATTTTGAGCCAGACTTAGGGTGACATGAGCTAGGCTTGAATCATTGATATTTCTCATAAGCAAATGTTGCAAGATCCCAACCTTAGACCCCTCACCATGTTCCTTGATTGGAAAATCCCAACCATCTGATCACTAAATCATTGAATGTGGACTAATGATGTATATTTTCTAAAAAAATATCCCAAATTCATGGCAAAATTTGGCAAGTTGATTAAATACGCTTGGAAATTACTTGGAAATTGCATATGAATTGAACTGTTTTGTTATGGTTCTCAATTTAGATGAATTAATAAAAAATAAAATTACTGCTTATTAATTATCCAACTATAGAATTGGTGGGCATTTTTTGGACTCTTAAGATAGGAAAATGTAAAATTGTCCTATTTCAACGAACTATCTTATACGAATGAGTTTAGGAAAGGTTTTTTTTTATTATATATATTTAACTCTGGGACCATAACTTCTCAATAGTGGGTCCCACCTTTTTGTCTATCCAACTCAGTTAATTCCACTGGTGCAAGCGTATCAAGCGTGTCACACACCGCTGCTCGAGTATCATACTACTAACTTTTGTTTTGTGCAACTGCCAATTTGATGGCAATTGAATTGAGTGTCAAGGGTTGGGATCTTCCACTCTCAAAATCTGGGGGTGTTATATTAGATCAATGATTTGATGACGAAGCATGGGACCAGCTCCGTGCATCCACAATTTGTAACTTTGACCCCATGTTCCTCCAATCCTAACCGTAAAAATGTTGATCCCCATAGTCGGTGGACGCAGATTAGCTACTGAATAACTCGCTTCTGAAGTGATGTCACCACGTTCTATGGGCCCCACCATGATGTATGTGTTGTATCCACGCATCCATTCATTTGGAGAGATCATTTTAAGGTATGAGCCAAAGAATGAGGCAGATCCAAAGGGACACAGATTGGCTAGCAACCCCAGCACCAGCCCTGAGGCTGGTGTCAAAAATGTGTGGGCCCCACCATAATGTATGTGTTTTATCCACGCTATCCATCCATTTTTCCACCTGATTTTAGGGCATGGGCTAAAAAATGAGGCAGATCCAAATCTTAAGTGGACCACACCACACGAAAACAGTGTTGATTGAATGTCCACCCTCAAGAACTTCCCAGGGCACACCGTGATGTTTATTTGCCATCCAACCTGTTGATAAGATCACACAGACCTGGATGAAGTGAAAACAAAAATATCAGCTTCATCCAAAACTTTTGTGGCTTCCAAGAAGTTTTCAACGGTGAGAATTCAATTCCCAATGTTTCCTGTGGTGTGGTCCACCTGAGATTTGGATCGGCCTTATTTTTGGGCCCATGCCCTAAAATGAGGTGAAAAAATGGATGGATAGCATGGATAAAACACATACATCATTGTGGGGCCCACATAGCTTTGACTAGCTGGTATTGGCGTCACTAGCCAATCCGTGTCTAATCCAAAGTTTAAGTGGACCCCACCACAGAAAACAATGGAGACACTGACATCCACCACTGTTGAAACTTTTCTAGAGTCCACCATGACATTAATTTGAGATCTAACCTATTTATAAGTTAACATAAACATGAGATAAGGTAAAACACAAATATCAGGTTGATCGAAGGCTTCTAGTGCAGAAGTTTTTAATGGTAGGCGCCCAATCCCCCTGGTAGGAAGGGTCTACTTGAGATTTGGATCTGCCTTATTCTTCGGCTCATGCCATAAAGTTCTCTCCAAATGAATGCACGTGTGGATACAGCACATATATCATGGTAGGCCTACAGAACGTGTTGAGGTGATTTCAGTTACAAAGCTAGCTACGGTCAAGTTCAGTAGCTAATATGCGGGTACAAACATATAATCACACGGTTCGAAGGATTATCATTCGCCACTTGGTGGTCCCATGTAGACGGCTAAAAAGGAAATGATCAACGGTGCAAAGTCAATAAATAAATCAGATGCCTAAGATCATTCGACCCGTAAAAATTATAGGTCACGATCAATCGAAGATGAGTCCCAATGCTTGGAGGGTTTGGATCGACATACGTGTATGCCACGTGTACGGGCTTCTACCGTGTAACAAATCCTAGCAAACTCACACCATAGCCCTCCTTTCCTTCTATAAAAATAGAGAGACAGGAGAGGAATTTTCAGCGGCAAAAACAGGAAAGAGCAGAAGAGAAGATGGAGCAGAAAAAGAAGAGAAGAGACTCTCAATTTCTCATTTGGGTCCTCTTGATTTTCTCCATTTTAGATTCAATCACCTGCATTGACGACAAATGCGCAGCTTGCAATGCCGTTGCGGTAAATCCCCATTTCCCTCTTCTGCGTTTTTTCCCCATGAAATAGTTGGATCGGAGCTGTAGAATCTGCCCAACTATCTTTCAATCTTAGACTTTACTTTGTGGCTGATGAATTAGTTTTTCGGGTGCGGAATTTCAATTGGGTCTGTGAGAAACTACTTCCATTTTGTTAGGATCGATTCCCTTGTTGTCTTTTATTTTTAATTTTTAAATTTAAGAAATTGGTGTTAATATCTGAAAGATGAGATTTTCTTGAACAGTGGGGAAATGGGTTGATTATTATTTGTAATTTGGTTGATGAGTTTCGGAATTTGGAATGAATTGATTTATTGTAGTTGCATTTTTCTAAGTTTGACAAAGGGGGTCATTTTGTTCTTTTCCTTTTCAACGAAATTCTCTTTAGCAATGTGGAGGGAATATGCAATTGCCAAAGCAATGTGGCTTTGAGAAAGCTGTTGGGCTTTTTGGTGGGAATATGTAGTATTTGATTGTTCAAATTGGTCTTTTTTCCTTTAGGTGTGCAATCACCCAAGTGTGCCCACCTTTGTGTGATGATGTTGACTACAGTCTGTAGTGTTTGCTCATGCCCTAAATATCGACCCTGGCCGAAATTTTTTTGGCAGATGTTTTGTGGATTTTGGTCCCATTGAGTGTTGTCCCTTCATTCCAAGTTATCAAAAGCGCGGCATGGTGGAAGCAGAATATGATTTCAAATGAACCCTCCAGAAAAAAAGTGAGGTAGAAAGGTTGAATCACACTACCATTGCCACGGGGTGACACCTGTGGCTTTCAAGGTGTCTTACCAAGTAGAAAGTAATCCCCTCATAGGATTGAGGAAAATGAAGTATTCTTTTATTCTTCAAGTTCAATATATCATAAAAGACTTAATGCCCAATATAGTCTTTATATAGACCTTGAAACTTAAAAGAAAACCCGAAAAATGGAATCCATCTCTCATGTAGATCTTGGGAAATCATTATAGTTTCGATTTCTTTTCTTTCTTTTCTCACCATCCAAACAGGCTCTAATTAATAGAGGTGCAAAGAATAGCCCTATGTATGGGCTGATTTACATTCAGCACTTAAGTAGTGATATCTTGGTCAATTCCATTATTTAAGGACTTTTAGGTCAATTATTCAATAATCGCCTGGTATAACATAAGCTTCCCAACTTGTGTAATCATGTGGATCTCACATGGGGTTCCATGATTGCTCTAGTTGTGTGCACCAAGATGCGGAGTTTGGGGCTAATGGGTGCTGGCCTTTATGCTACATATTGCCTGCCTGAAACTGTCACGCTTCGGAACAACCCTCTTGGCTGTTCTTGGGCTTGCAATGCGATCTGGTAGGTTTCATCAACACTTCCAGTATTGACCTCCACCATCTCTCATTGAATGGCCTCTAGAAGCCCATTGCAACATCAGTAAACCTGATGTACTTCCGTTTCCGTCGAACCACATCACATGATCAGATTATAGCACCTTTGCTTGTGCTCAATGGCCACACTATCTTTTGCAGGCCAAGAAGTTCTAGGAACACAACCATATGATTTAACAGTAAACACTTCCATTTCATCCTGCCCCTCTTTTCTTCCCAAGTTTAGATGGGTGGAAGGACATTGTGCCTCAGATTGTCTCACTATAGGATGCCATGCTGACCCTCTTAGTTTGAAGGCTGGGAAATGTAGCTCAACATCCTTGACTTTCTGGAACCATTAAATATAAAGTTTCCATCAACCTCATCAAGTCGTGGAAGGCGTTTGGGTCAAGATTGCCAATGCAATCTTCTATCTCAATCGTCATGCACTTTATTGGATCTTTCGTGTATGGAGTCTTTCCTCCCTTGGGGTAGTTTGGATAATTCTGTTGAGGGGCATAGGTGCCCTTAGGCTATGCAGTGGATAGCACAGCTGCTGGTATCCAATGTGATGGTCACTTCTGCATTTAAAGTCTCTGTCACTCTTGTCAGCCGCATGAAGCTCTGGTTGTCTTGGAGAATTATTTAGGGATTCCATGAAACCCTCAAGATCAGGGTTTTCTGTAGGCATCCCGATGTGAAAATTATCTCTCCTGCCATTTCCCTCCAGAGTAGTCACTCGTCAGTAGTTCCTTTTGGAGTTCCAACTCCATGGAACCCATTGTACTTTCCATTGAACCATCTTGCCCTTGACTTCTTGGGCTGATATATATATATATATATATATATATATATATATATATATATATATATATATATATATATATATATATATATATAAGGGTACAGTAATGGCCGTTACGGCCTGTATTGTAATGGTATGACTATCATTAACGTTATGGAATACCCTGGTTTGAACAAAAGTTTTTGGGATATGGTTAAAAAAAGACTGGAACTAAAAATAACGGTTTAGTTATTTTTTAGTTCTATAGGAATGTTTGGTTCTGTAAATTTTTTAAACAGTTTGTTAAAACACGTGTTGATATGGAAAAATTTTGAACTCTGTTTGAAAAATAATGTGATATTTTTAAACTGAAATTAAATATACAAAGAACCATCCATCAGGCATCTACGAATTTGACAATTAAAATATCATTTCACTATTTTATGCTGTTTATGATCCATTTAAAGTGGGGCCCACCATTTGAATGTTTTAATTTTGATTTAATATTTCTCATGGGTTTGGTTTATGATCCATCTAAAGTGGTGCCTACCATTTGGATGTATTAGTTTTGAGTTACATATTTCTCATATGTGGTTGTGGCCTCGTGGGTAAGGATGTCAATAGGCCGGGTAACCCTACCTGTTTAAGTGTGTGTGTGTGTGTGTGTGTGACTTGATCAGCAGATAGATTAGAACATTCAAGTGTGTGTGTGTGTGTGTGTGACTTGATCAGCAGATAGATTAGAACATTCAAATGTGTGTGTGACTTGATCAGCAGATAGATTAG
This sequence comes from Liriodendron chinense, assembly GCA_003013855.2. NCBI lineage: Eukaryota > Viridiplantae > Streptophyta > Magnoliopsida > Magnoliales > Magnoliaceae > Liriodendron > Liriodendron chinense. The sequence continues at coordinate 9,261,324 of ML058446.1, forward strand.
AACATTCAAGTGGGAAACATGAATTTTATCAATTTTCTGGCCGGGCACATGGTCAATACCACCCGTAGTTGTGTGCTTGGGGAGAAGGAGAAAGTGACAGTGTGAAAGTGGTTAAAATCTAAAGGAGATTAAAAAATAACCAATTTTGAGGCTTTTTTGGTTAAAACATCAGCTGGGTAAAAAACTTATTCACTATTCATTTCTTAACCAAATATGGTTAAAAAAGTGTTAAATTTTGAACTAAACCGATTGTTGGTGTATCCAAACAGCCCCTTAGGGTTCACAGGAGATGGACAACAGTAAACAAATATTTTGCAAAACTTGTAGAGAGCGATCACAACCACATCTGATGTTTTTGAAATTCCAAGAAGGCAGACACCGAAAAGGGTGAAGGTTGTGAATGTGATTTTGGCCTCTAACACTGAACTGAAGACACCACCAGAAATGTCATCCAAAATTCCAAATAAAAACCTTTCAACTCCTTATGATCCTTAATGTTCAACTCTCTATCAAAGAAATGAATCGATCTCAGAATAAGAATAGGTATGTTTTGTATATCCTTATAATCCCTGCCTGAAGATTGTTATAACTAATATAAAAATTGCAGAAAAATAACCATATATTTTTGAAAATCTAGGGCTGCTAGGATTTGTCCTTTAACAGATTTAATGACATCAGCCACACCCACATGTACGGTGAATCTGAATCCTTGAAAAGAAAGAAATAAGAAATCTCTGCAGTCCAGGGGCAGATTTCTATCATGCAAACCTTGATCTCATTTGTTTTTGATGTCTTGGAGCAGTATAAACTCTAGAAACGATTAAGCTCTGATGCCATGAAAGTTGGGAAGAAAGGCTAACAGCCCTAAGGAAATAATTGGCATCTTATTCCATAATTAAGCAAGGTTACAGCAGAATATAAATAACCACAATAAGTGAAGGTAGAAAGACAAAAATACCCCTAAGAATTTACAATTATGTATAAAACTCTTAACAGGTCGGCGTCTTGCTGCTTGCATTTTAGAGTTCCAAGTTTTTAAAGGTTATTGATGCATGGACAACTTTTATTTATGTTTTTTTTTTCATTTTTAATTTTAGACCACATGTGACGTTTGAAGGTTTCAGTCACAAATTACCACATTTTAGCTTTCTTGCATCTGAACTGGGAGGCAATTAGGAACTCAAATAAAATTTCTTTACAATGCAAACTTTATATTTTGGTGTTAGCATCCCCAAAAGAAGGAAATGCAGTTGATCTGATCTTATGCTTTCCTGCTATTATCAATGTATTAATTTAGGACTTTGGAGTCTGTTGGCCAGGTTTATTTTCTTGAAAGCATATGGCAATTTCGAAGAACCTGTGGGGATTCTGCAGTCCTGATTAAATTGCTTTGAATTGATTGTCAGTGGAAGGGAAGTGAATACATTTTGCATTTATTTTTTGGGTGGAGAACTTGCGTTTGCGTACTTCTATATTCTTTTCTCTTCTGTTTCATGAACTCTTATATATATATATATATATATATATATATATATATATATATATATATATATATATATATATATATATTTTTTTGAAAGGCAATTGGAATTCATTAAAACGAAACCAAAAGAGAACAAAGCGAACAAAAACAACCTGAACTTAAAGTTAAATCACGAACTTAAATTCAAACCTTAAATCAGTACGAATTTTATGCTTCACAGAGAAAATTCCTAGATTTGGTTGGAACTTGGAATATCATTTTAGAAGTTTCTATGTCAGATCTCTGAACTGTTTTTGGTATATTTGAGGAATATTCTGAGTTTCTTTTTGGATTGTTGAATCTGGGCTCTGACTGTCATACTGAATATTTTGCAGGAGGAGATAGAGATTGAACTTTCTAATGTAAGAGATCTTTCCATTTGTTTTTTCATTTGCTTTATGTTTTACTGTTAGCTGATATGGAGCATGTATGAAGCCGAATCTTACCAATTATAATACTTATGTCATTGCAACTATAGCGTGTCATCAAGTATACATGCCTTTATTCTCATGCAATGTTGAAAGTTAACTATCTATAGTTTATTTACTTTTTACTATTTTGACTTTGAGTCATCTTTTTCATTTTAATTTTTTTCCCTATTTCGCTAAATGCTTATTACCCATAAAAAAAGGAAAAAAAGAAAAGAAAAAAATGCGGATGATTATGCAAAAGTTAACCTTGTTGAGTTATGCACTAACATGCACTTGTATTGACCAAAAAATTCCAAACGAGTCATACCATTTTCAATTCCCTAGGTGGGTCATACTCCGAAACTGAGATTTAAAACCATGCATTCACTACATAAATTGCTAGTTTTTGACACTGATTAAGGAGAAGACTTAAATGAGGCCGATGGACAGTATCAAATAACTTTTTCATATTCATTTGCTTCCAATGGTCATGGAAGGTAAACCCATACATGTGCTTCATTGGGTGTCCCCCCCCCCCCCCAAAAAAAAAAAAAAAAAAAAAAGCCATGCTGAAATGAACATCTCAATAGATTCTGGCACAACCCAAAGCATATGGAAAAAAAAGGAGAAGAACCTATCCCACCCTAACCTTCCTAGAAAAATGACAGTGAATGAAGAGATTAATGATTGACCGACTTGTCATCGTTCATAATTGTTAACACTTTCTTCCTAGCCACCAACTAAATGAACGTAGCCACCTTAGGAGGAGCGCTTTAGTGCCAAAATAAAAAAATTATGACTCGATGCACTCTAGCTATGCTTCCTAAACAGCTTGTAGAAGGAACGCACTGAAAATCTGCCCAACTTGTGATCATGCTAGACTAGCACATCACCTTCCCCGATCTTAGGATTTGTGCTCTTAAGTCTTTCGAGAAGGCTTATGAAGTCTTCTGCTTCATCGTCCTCGAGAACCCTACGACAAGGAGGAGACCACACCACCACGTTGCCTATCAAGGAGAAGCACCAATCCACTGTTATGTTCCTCTCCGGAATCCTCCCAAAATTGAATGTGTAACCATCGCATCACCAATTGAGAAAGACACACCTTCCAAAAATTTAGGGGCCACTGAAGTAAATAGCTTTCCACAAGCCTAAAGCCTTATACTGAGATGAATCCTCGACCCACCATCCCCCGTCCTGGGTGCCATACTTACTAGCAATTGCGTCCCTCCATAACCTTCCTTCCACAATGAACCTCCATATCCACTTCCCAAGCAACAGTAAAATTCATAGAATCCAAAATCCTTAGACTCGCTCCTCCCTTGTCAATCAGTAAGCAAACTTCTTCCCACTTCATGAGATAAAATTTCTGTTTGTCTTCTACAGCAGGTCCAAAAAAATCGCACCTTTAGTACCCGCCAAGAGCACCTGAATAGAGACATGAAGTAAAGGGGCATGTTCAAGAATGTTGCTTTGATGAGCATCAAATAACCTCCCAAAGAGAGAGCGGCTTATGTTCAAGAATGTTGCTTTGATGAGCGTCAGATGACCTCCCAAAGAGAGCGGATTTTCTGTCTTGAAAGCTCCCTATTGACCTGCTTTAGCACTACCCCACATATGTTGACGGGAACGAACCAATCCCACATCCAAATACTTCTGCAAGTTTTGCTACCTCATCATTAGATGCTCGGATGCTCAACATTTCGCTATTAGCCACTTGAAGGTTGACCTTCATGCCTGAGACTACTTAGAACTTCACAAATTTCTGCATATTATCAACCATGGTCTCATCTGCCTCGCAAAACAGAATGGTATTGCACGCAAATTGTAAGTGAGAGATTTGGTTTCCTGAATCTCCCATTTTGAAGTCACGGAATAAACCGATTTGTTGACTTTTGTGAAGCATCTTGTTAAGCGCTTCCGCAACTGCAACGAATAGGAACGGTAAGAGCAGGCAGCCTTGGTGCCTCTCAAGGTCTTAAAAGTAACCTTGCGGGGAATCGTTGACAAGGACCGAAAACGAAGCTGAGCGAATACACTCCTAGATCCATCCTTTCCATTTTGCCCACAACTAATCTTGCCTAGCATAAAATCTAGGAACACCCAATCGATGTGGTCGTATGCCTTCACAATATCTAGTTTGCACACCACCCTCGACTTATCTCTCCTTGTGCCTAGAGTCAATACACTCATGGGCGAGCAACATGCTATCAATTATTTGCCTTCCCGTTAAAAACGCTCCTTGATTTTTTGATATGACATTTGCAAGCACCAAGACAGACTTGGTAGCAAGGAAGGATCTTTGCCAGAATCTTGCAAGGGCTCTTGATAAGACTAATAGGCCTAAAGTCTTTTAGGCTCTCCGCACCTTCAATCTTCGGGATGGTTGCTATAAAGGATGAACTAAGCCTCGACGATAGTTGGCCTCTTTTAAAAAATTCTGAGATGACCACATCCTTCTTTTATGACGTTCCAAAAAACCTGAAAGAATGTCATAGGAAAACCATCCGGCCTCGAAGCCTTGTCCTGGCCTAGCGGGTTCACTGGTTCTTTTGATCTCCTCCTTCGAAATTGGCCTCTCGTGCACATCCACATCCGAGCTTGTAATTTTTGCACAGTCTAAATTATTCATATGAGGTTGTCTCCATTCTTCACTTGTTAACAACATTCTTTAGAAGTGAACTATGAAGTTGCAAACTTTAAATTTTTCTTCAACCCTTTGCCCATCCACTTCTATGCTCCCAATTCTATTGAATCTAGCTCTAGCACTTGCTATGCTATGCAAAAAGCACATGTTCTTGTCCCCTTCTTTTAGCCAGATTGCCCTCGATCTCTGTCTCCACCTAGTCTCCTCCACTTGGCTCGCATACTCTAAAGCTAAATTTGCAGGTCTACCTTTCTCATCCATTAAGAGCACTTTCCGTTCTTCCTTTACATTAATCTCTTAAATTTCCTTGAGAATATTATCCATCTCAGCTTCTCTGCCCCTAAGAACCTCTTTGTTAAGATTAATCTTCTCTTTAAACCTCTTTAGCGTAACCTTCCACCTTGATCGATTCCCACCATTCTTTGACTAGATGCGTGAACCCCTCCAACACAAGACACATTGGCTTGAAACGAGAAGGCCTTAGGCCCAAATTCTCATTCGCAACCTCCAACATGACCGACCGATAATTAGAAACCTATCTAAGCAATCCACGCCGCTGAATAAGCGGAAACTTCTTTAGACACTCCGATGACACTAGAAACCTGTCGATGCATAATAGAATGTCCCTTTCCTGACCGTTCATCTAAGCGAACATGGCATTTCTCAGCAGGAGATCCACCAATTCGTTTGATTTTTTAGGGTGCCAACCCCCCCGCCCCCAATGCATGCAATCACCCGTAAACTACGTACATCGGGTAATCCTGGGGAGGAGAATTGAAGTCGCGTTTGTGGGGAGCACACCTACGACGCTTGTCGTTCGCCCAAACCCCATGCGGGTAGATCCACCAATTCGTTACTCTACACCTAATCAGAAAAATCTTTTACACTGCGGGTTATAAGATTGCTGTTCTTTTTTTCGTGGGAAAATCTTATGATGTTAAAATCCCCTGCCATGTACCACGGCAACAACCATTTGAATTACAAGGCCCATAAATGGCCGTGAGAGTCCAACAAAAACTTGAAATGCTAATCTTGAGAACAACCGACATTCAAAACTAGCCACACCAACACTCCTTGCTCCAGATTTCAGTATTCCATGCCACCACAATTTCCCCAACCGAACAAAATGTAGTAAGAGAAACCTAATCTTTTTTTTTTTACACCCCAAATCAAATCTAAGATCTTCCTGTCGATTGACTGGAATTTTATTTCTTGAAAAGCAATGATCTGAGCTTTGGCTCCGTGGCACACTTTTCGCACGGCACCCGAGACCTTTTCTTAGTACCCCCCAAATCCCTGACGTTCTAACATAGAACTATAATTGGGAAACCATTCTCACCCCTCCTCTTCTTAGCCATGCTTGACTTGACCCTTGACTCATAATTGATTGATGATTTGAGGTTGCTCAGTTCTCTCCACCCCTTTGGAGTCTTCCTGGCCATCATCAGCCGCCTGGGATTTGTACATGCCCCTCTCCTCCATAAACTTCCGCATCGCAAGGACCTCCTTGTCGCTGTCCCCGTAAGTGACTCCTACTAGTTTGCCACTCTCCTAATAGTTTCCTTCATCCAGAGCATATCTGCCTCTATTGGAACATGACTTCCCTCCATCCCTACTGATAATAACCTCAACAGTTCTAGGGTAACAATTGAACCACAAGTCTTTTACGCCATAACTTTGGTAATATGAAGAGGAGTGGCATCTAGTGTATCCAGCTATAACTCTTCACTGCACTGGCTCCCAATTGAACTATCTTTTGCAACCTTCACAGCGAAAACTTCCTTCAGAGACGTTGCCACCATTGCTTGGAGATTTGGGCTAGGATAATCAGTTGAAGCTGCTTCTTAAGGGTTCCTCCCTATCGTTTTTGAACTGTGCACAAAGGGGAAGGATCTTCGAAGTTCTTTAGTAGAGGGCCTACCTTGCACTTCCCATCCTCCTACCAGGGATTCAATACTTAATGGCGATAGTTGGCCTCTATTATAACCAGGTAATTGCACATGTGGCCAGGGATTGTCGCACGTGCAGAGATGATTAACCTTGCACGCATGAACTAGATGGCATGAAAACGAGGTTTAGAGGTTTGCCACGGACACTTGTCCTCATCTCTGGCCACGCCTTTGCATGTGTCACCATTGAATCAATAGGCATAAACACCCCTATCATGTTTGTATCTTGCCTTGGCTCCGATCCTCTTGCCATTCAGGACAAGTGTTGACCCAAGGGATTTGTTCTAAACACTTGCCATTGAGACCCGCCTCTCCTTCTGCCCTATGTCTTGAACCGACTAAAGCTCCTTGCCAATGCAGGTATCTGAGCTTCGAGCCTCCATGTAGCACTCATTTGGCCGTTCGAGAACTATCATCAGCTACCACTTGTCTGTTATGGCTCGTCGATGTCGTAGAAGTCTCCTCCTTTCCACCTGTTGCTGTGAGAGGCCATCCCGGTCTACCAACCGCTTGCTCACCCTCTGTCCATTTTTCTCCCGCCCCTCTTGATGGTTTGTCGGACTATGGAGATGGTGCACCTTTGCCATCGACTGCCTTCTTGCTCCTGCTTTGCAGTCTCCTCCTCCATAGATGACCCCCTCGTGCCTCTTTTGACCATGGTGTGCCATAAAGGCCATTATGGGGTTGTAAAGGCTGTTACATAAAGGTAACGGTGGCAACTATTGCACGTTACAGGGTTGCAAAGGATGTAACAACCGTTATGGAAAAATGGCTCGAAAAGGCCATTACAACCCTCGTAATGGCCCACTACGCCCCCCGTAAAGACCGTAACAACCCCGTAATGGTCCATTACGGGGCTTGATACATGTTTTTTGGATTTTTTCAATAAAAAAGAGAGAGACCATAACCGGCCGTTATGGCTGCTTACACCCCGTATCGTAAAGGTAATTGTGGTGGCTGTTACAGCCACCGTTTTCATTATGGAATACCTTACTCTGGACACGATTGTTACCTTCTCTCCAACTGCAATTGTGATGAGTTCTGAATTAGTGATTGTCTTCATTTTTCTCATGTAGAGCCTCACAACGTAGACTTCCTCCCCAGACTCTGTCGTTGGATCACCCCCAAGTAAGAGAGAGCCAACCACTCAGAAAGCTTTTGAGAACTGTAGCTCCAGAAGAAAACCCCACAACAGAAACTAAACCTCCTCCAAACTGAAGGTTGATCTCTTTGACCATCTTCGCATAGATATCACCAGATCGTCATTGAACAAAACCCCTACCATGATGGAAGTGAACTCTAAGGTTGATCATCTCAAGTAGGAGGGTGTCCGTAAAATATCTGTATCTATGGGGAACCATTTCTTGTAGTGTAATTCTTTTTTCCTCTTTAACAACATTTTATTTCTATCCTTAAAAAAGGTAGAGGTTGACCTCCCTCTATAGATGTTGGTGGTATATTCATGTATTTTGTATCATAGAAAATTGAATTACTTATATGTGGGCATTGTGCAAAAGATCTTTGATATTTTGAAAATATAGCAGTATTCTCTTGTTGGCTTACATTGTAAATCATTAGATAAATTTTGAGAATAAGATCAAAACCTGCCAACATCAGAGGCATAGATATGTAGATCAGATTCATTGCAGAGTATCACTGATAGCCCAAGTGCTTCCCCCAAGTGTAGACCGTGTGCCACTCGGCTCATGGTCTTGTCGCGAACAAGTCAGCTTATCCTTTAAGTGCAAACACCAAGTGTTGTGCACCAAACCCACTAGGATGCAAGAGAGAGACGAGAATGGAAGAGTACTTTGTATTATAAAAGAGCACCAAAGCTTATGACTTATTGAGGATGGTCATAAATGAGGACCTCTCCTCCTTATAGAGACCTAAGAACCCTCTAGAATCCTCAAGGATGTAGAGTTTGTAGATCACCTCTTCATCCATTGCAACTTGCTTTTCTGATATGGAGGAAGATCTTGGTTCTCTTTGACATGCACTGGACTATGCTTGGCTCAATAAATATCCGTGTGCAAGCATGGAACTGGCAGGTTCGGGATAAAAGAAAGAAATATTTATGGCATCTGTCTTGGCTTGTAGTGATTTGTGGTTTGGGGGGTGGCTTCTTATTGCAATTTGAGGGCTACTTCCTCATTATGAAATCTAAAAATGCTATTAATCAATCTTCAAAAAAAAAAAAAAAAAAAAAAGGAAAAAAAAAAATGGAAACAAAGAAGAAAAAGAAAAAAGAAAAAAGAAAAAAGAAAAAAACAAGAAATGCTATTAATGTTTGCAATTTCCTCTTGATTAAGCTAAATGGAAATGATAGCATGCTGGGCATTATACTATCACTATGGTGCTAACTAGACCCTGATAAACACATGGCATTACTTCAAATCCAAACTACCCAAATAGTTGGACTCACCATAGATTGTTTAGATCCCTAAAAATCACATGGGTTAGAGAATTCCGCCCATTGATTAATGACATTTGTTTATACATTTTTTAGTTAATCTTAAGAAAAAAAAGATAACGACATTTGTTTATAGTTTATACATTCATAAACTCCTGTCTCACATCACAGGGCTGGACTAGGTTTGGAACTGAGGAGAAACAACAAAAGGATCAACTAGGTGAATGGCGATAAGTGGTTTGTGTTATTGTCCTCTATGGTCTAGAGGGCCATAGGCAAGAAACAGGAATTTATACAGGCTGGAGGCAATGAAGGAACAGGAGGAGAGAAGAGTTGTTTACTTACTGAGGATAAGGCCTTAGGATTAATTAATGTAGGATAACCCGAACCCAAATAGCTAGGTCAGGATTTTCGAGGCTGACCTCAGGTAGCTGTGAGAAGTCTATAATGATTGTGATGGTGATGATGATGTAGGTTCCTTTCTTTTGCTGTTAAAAAACTATCTAGTATCACCACCTTTTGTCATTTTGTCCTATATGCCTTTTCCATGTTAGTGGTAGGTGAAATTTGAAGTTTTGTATCTCATATTGTATATTTGTGTTATATAATGTTGTTATATCATAGTACATGAAATTAAAGCAGTAGGCATGAAAATGAAGTTTTCTTAATTTTTATTTTATACGTTAAAATATGCAAATAAGGATGGCTTACTTACTGGTGAGGTAGTTGTATTGTGTTTTTCACTATGTTCTTATTTGTTCTTGCCCCTCCAATGGCATTTCGTTTTAGTCTTTCTTTTTTCTTTTTTGCAATTTCAATAGAAGTTTGATTTCTATAAAGAAAGTAATATTGGCATATCGTGTTTGTTTAGGAGAAACCAAGAAACCATTTGGATATGCGGCATCGGTTGGATTCAAAAGGGCAACGTGAAGGAAAAGTAATTGATTACAGGTACACTTCAAAGTTGAGCCTACCAATCCTTATCTTATTGGGGGAATGAGTTTAAGAGTTCTAATAACTTTTGTTACCATTCTTAAACATGTAATGGAGAGAGAAAGAGGAGAAATGAGAGAAATGAAGAGGAGAAAGAGGGGGGACTGCAATAGCCTCCACACTTCGTTCTGCTTGGTTCTTTCATGATAAACTGAGTCATTAGCAATGTAAGAAGCAGCTTGATTATCACAATACAATCTCATTGAGATATTAATCATGAACCCAAGCTCGCATATTAACGTCTTCAACCAACTGAGTTCACATGTTGCACGGGCCATTATTATCCTGTGTTCTGCCTTAGTTCTTGAATGAGCAACTACGCTTTGCTTCTTACCAAGTCATGTAACAAGATTACCACCTACGAAGGTACAATAACCTGTTGTAGACCATTTGTCGGATGGAGAGCCGACCCAATCTGCATCTAAATACCCTTTTACTTGGGGATGGCCGTTTCACTTGTGAAGAGAACACCACTACCAGGAACTCCGTTTAATTATTTGAGGATGCAAAGCATGGTCTCCATATGGGGAATACGGGAAGCCGGCATGAACTGATTATACTGACTGGATAAGTGATATTTGGTTGGGTTATCATTAAGTAGATTAGTTTTTTCAACAAGTTGGTGATATCTCCTTGGACTATCAAACAGTTCTTCTTGATCCACACTCAGCTCCTGATTTGTATCCATGGTAGTTTCACTGATCTTGGCTCCCAAAAGATCTGTCTTTTTCAATAATCCATCACATACTTTTGTTGTGACAAGTTAATGCCCACCTTCTTCCTTGCCACCTCAATATCTAAGAAGCGTTGAAGGTGTCTTAAATCCTTTGTATCGAAGTGTTGCTGTAAAAACTTCTACTTGTCGATACATGTACTGTTATTGTCGATGCTGATAATATCATCCACGTACACAACCAACACAGTAACACTCGCCTCACTTCATCTTACAAAGACAAAGCGGTCAATTTAGCTACGCTTCATCCCAAACACAAATACCATCTTATTGAACTTGTCAAACCAAGCTCGTGAAGATTGTTTTAAGCCATGGATTGACTTATTAAGGTAGCATTCTTGTCGGACTCCTCCTGAGCAAAAAAGCTAGGCGATTACTCCATATAAACTTCTTCACCAAGATCTCTATGAAGAAAGACATCCTTCACATCAAGTTGATACAACGGCCGATCCAGATTTGCAGCAATGGAGACAATGCCATGTACAGAGTGAAGTTCGGTCACAGGAGAGTCTCTGAGTAGTTAATTCCTAGGGTCTAAAAATACCCTTTTGCAACTAGTCGAACTTTCTAATTGAACTTTTAATCGATCCACTAAGCCATTGAGGTTATCCTTCACCATATGTACCCATCTCCACCCAACTGCACACTTTCTCATAGGTAGCTAAGTTGATTTCCAAGTTTGATTTTGGCAGAGTGTAACCATTTCTTTTTCCATAGCATGTTTCCACTCATCATTGTTGAGAGCCTCTTGGAAAGAGTTGGGAATAGACATGAACAACAATTAAATTTTCGAAATGAATGAGATAAGCCAACAAAGGAATCAAAATGAGATATAGGATGAGTCTAAGAACACACACCTTTACGAAGAGTGATGAGCAAGTTGCCTTCATTTGATGGTATCAGCGAAGACTCAAGAGAAATGATCTTTAGACGTGGTAGAAGGATTGATAAAGGACCATCCTCCCTTAGAGAAATATGGAGTGTTCAAAGAATGCAACATCGGCTGACATGTAACGTTTACAAGTAAAAAGATTATAATATTTGTATCCTCATTGGGTATGAGAATACCCATGAAAATCTACTTCATAGCTTTTGGTTCAAATATGGCAGGGACATTGTCAAACTGATGTACGAAATATACACAATCAAATACCTTAGGAGAAATTGAAAATATTTGACTATGACAACATAGGAAAGGGAAAGGAGAATTTTCATCCAAGACCGAAGAAGGCATCTGATTTACTAGTTAACATGTAGTCAGAACTCCGCTACTCCAAAATGTTTTTAGAACCTTCATATTTAACAACAATGCCGTAGCGACATTAAATAAATGTCGATTCTTACGTTTCTTCTACTCCATTTTGTTGTGGCATATGTGAATATAAAGTCTGGTGAATAATGCCATAGGATGACATATATGAGTCAAAGTCATGACTCATGAGATACAAATTCTCTAGCATTGTCTGAACGTAGAAAATACACACTTTAGCATTGAATTGAGTTTTACTTGCATATGAAATTCCATTAAGACAAGAGAACACTTTAGAATGATTCTTTAGCAAGTATACCCATGTCATTTGAAAGCTATCATCTACAAAGATAACAAAATATTTGAAATCTTATAAACAAGTAACACGAGTTGGACCCCAAACATTAGAATGTATCAAATAGAAAGGTTTATCACTTTACACAAGGAAGAAATGACACTATGATGCTTGTTTAACTTGCAAGCATGGTTCTAGATGTCGGTATCAGTCAACATACCGGCTTGGCGGAAAAATGATACCATACGGCGTCGCGTATCGGTATCAGGGCCATAACGGTCAGTTTTTTTTTTTTAAAGCAAAATAATATGGAAAAATAGGAAAAAATGAGATATCAAAGAATCTATCATTTTTTTTTGTTGTATTTTGATCATGAATTCAATGGTGTATCGGACCATTCTTTGATGAGAATGTTGTTTGTCTATTTGACTTGTTGAAGGTCAGCTAAATGGGTCCTAATTAAACCCAAATCAAGCATGATTTGGTCAACACTGGCCCATTATATTGAAATACAACAAAAAGAAGATGAAAATATAAAAAAGAAAGTGAAGGTTTACCCTTCTTTCTGATTTTTCCCATAATGGTCTAGTTCGCTTCGATTTATCGAATCCCATTCAAATCATTTTTTTTAAATCCCGAAATAGGTCTAGATCTAGCCTCAAATGAGTTTTTAAGCTTCTTCCATGGTTGAAATAAAAAAGAAGAGGAGACGTGAAATTTTGAAAAAAAGTAAAATCAAAATTGGGCTTTAATGGGCGTATCAGCCCATCGGCCCCGTATCGGTGGGCCGATACAGACCAATATAGGTCAATTTTTTCGGATTGGGCCGATATGACCACGTATCGTGTATCGGCTCATGCCAATATAGATATGATACGGCCGTATTGGCCAATATGATACGACCGTATTGGTCAATACGATACCTATATTTATATCCATGCTTGCAAGCCTCACACTTTGGCTTGGACATATATGACAATGATGGGACAACGACTCTTTAAACTATTTAAGGACGGGTGACTAAGCTTGGAATTCCATCGACGAGGAGAAACATCTGTTCTTAATGCATCTCCAATTACTCTATTGTCAAGGTAATGGGGTCCATTCACTTCATGTCCTCTACCAAGCAGCCTCTCCATCTTTAGATCCTGAAATTCACAATAGGAAGGATAAAATTAGACAGAACAATTTAAGGATTTTGTTAGTTTTTACTTGACTGACAATAAACTCAACGGAATTTAGGAATATAAAGTACTAATGATAATGAAAGAGCTGGGGTAGGACGAGTGGTACTATCCTAGACACATAGGTTGAAGCATCGTCCCTAATGTTATAGAGGAAATCGATGAAGACTAGACTAGCTGAGCCAAGACGCTGTGCTTACCTCCTCGGAAACTCCAGAGTCAATGACCCAAGGAACATTCTCAGAAGAAGAAGACAAATTATACCTGACCGAGCAAGAGTAGTTGAGGAGGATGGGGAATGAGTGGAGCGATCTTTCATAAGCTTGGCATACTCTTCCTTGGATAGTGTAACTGCGCTGCCTGAAGTACTCGACTCAGAATGGGTGGAGTTAGACTTGAGACATAACCCTTAGAACTATCTTCAGCGAGCGAACTTGATTTGCCCATGCTGGTTTACCAATAAGATTCTAACATGGATTTGTTGTGTGATTATTGAGAGCACAATGAGTACACTGCTGATTACCATGACCACGACTACGACTACCACCAAAATTTGTGTTGCAACCACCCCATGTACTCCTGCCTCCAAACTACCTCCTAAAACATCTATACCACCAAACTGTCTGCAATGATCACAACACCTTGACTTACCCCATCTCCTTTATTAGATGTAGAGGCAAATGTGGACTGATTAGATGAGGATGAACTTTGTACATTTATACTAGCTATACGATGAACTCGGGCAAATGCCTCCATGGCTGATGGAATCTCACTACTCCAAGGATCTGAGCTCTCACAGGCTTCGACTCAGGAAGACCAGAGAGTGTTTAGCAACACAGAATTCCTTCCTCTGCCATTGCATGATCTCATAATTTATTGACAATGGTTGTTATGCATTCAGTTCTTTCTGCATGCCCCTCAAGGGTGAGTAATATTCTCCCACACTCTTATATCCCTGTTAGAGAGCAAAAATATTCTAAAGTGACACAGATACAGGTTAAGTTCTTCTCATCTGAATACATCTCTCCTCAAGTTTTCTCGCACTTCCTTGGCTGTCTCGAAGAATATGATATTCACACTGATTTGAGGTTCCATACTATACCACAACAACACTCTAATATGGGCATCTTCTGCCACCTAATATTCATATTCTGTTAAGTCTTCTGCAGACTTGGGAGAAGTTAAATACTTTAACTCTCTTACCTGCAGTGTTCGCATTGTCGGTATCACTACAAGTTTCGCTGGCTAGAGATAAAGATATAATATTGTTATCGTCAGTAATATCGCCGATAATCGAAAATGTGGGGAAAATGGGGGAAACATGATAAAAGCTGTGGAATTTTTCAGTGAAACTTCAGGAAATGCCTAATTACACATATTTGCATATCCAGGAATAAAAAAACTACAAAAAGAATGCATTAAATAATAAGTTTTCATTCAATGCGACCCAAAAAAGCATGCATTGTATAAGAAATCACTTTAATAGCAACAAAAATGAGTTTATATAATACAAATGCAGCCACCATACAATAATTAAGACATAAAATTAAATGAATTCGAAAAACATACTTTTGCCATATTTCATCCCCACATGGAGTGTGGCTGGAAGGGCTGCACCGTCTTGCGTGCTGCTGGTGTCTCTAAGAAAGAAGGGGCATCAATTAGGTGTTACCCAGAACAGCTTAGTGGGTATTACCCCTACTGTTTGGCCCACATGGATGATAGTATATCCACTCCGTCCATCAGTTTCTACAGCCCATTTTAGGATCGTGTTCCAAAAATTATTCAGATCCAATTCTCAAGTAGACCATACTACTGGAAACAGTGTGATTGAGTGCCCCACCATTAAAATTTCCAAGGAGCCCACGTTAATTTTCTTAATGTTTATTTGCAATTCAAGATGACAGTTTTGGATGTCTTTTCATCCAGGTCTTTGTGACCTTTTCAACAGGTTGAATGGAGAATAAACAATGCAGTTGCCCCATGGAGAAGTTTTTAATGGTAGGGATTGAATCAATATTGTTTCATGTGGTATGGTCCACCTAAGATTTGGATCTACTTCATTTTTGGGACCATGCCCTAAAATGAGCTTTCAAAAATCATGGACGGTGTAGATGTAAGGAAAATGCATCACAGCGGCCCCACAATTGGGGATCCACTGACCTTGGTGCATCCGGGGATCCACCCAAACCGCGCCCAGAAAGAAGGGAGAGTGGATTAGGTGAGACCCCGACCTCACCTAAGATGGTGCGGCCCTTACCATGGGTATACCATGGAGCCCACCTTGATGTATGTATTATGTATCCATACCGTCCATCCATTTTGCACAAATTTTAAGGCATCGTACAAAAAATTAAGCAGATCTAATTATCAGGTGAACCATATCATTAATGTTTATGAAGTTTATATTTGCCATACAATTTATGGATAAGGTTAAGTAAGACTGGATGGCGGTAAAAAAACAATTATCAGCTTGATCCAAAACTCTTGTGGTCCATTAATGGTCAATCACCACTGTTGCTTATGCTATGGTCTACTTGATAATTGGAATTGCTTAATTTTTGGTATAATATCCTAAAATTATGTGTATAAACGGTTGAACTGGTGTAGATACATAATACATACATCAAGGTGGGCCCCACGGTAAAACTATGTAAGGGCCACACCGTCTTGGGTGAGGCCGGGGTCTCACCTAATCCGCTCTCTAGGGAAGAGGATTGCGTATTGACTAACTCAGTACGCAGTTAGTACACTAAGCGTACTGAGTAAACTCTGCGGGGTCCATCGTGATTTATGTATTTCATCAACACCGTTCATAAATTTTAAATGATAATTTTATCGCATGAGATGAAAAATTAAGCATATAAAAATCTTAAGTGGACCACACCATAGGAAACAATGTGAATTGAACCTGTACCGTTGAAAAAATTTTGGGGGCCGTGGAAGTTTTGGATCAAGCTGATATTTGTTTTTTCCATTCATCAAAGTCTGTATGATCTTTTGAACAGGTTGGATGACAAATAAACATCACCGTGGGCCCTAGAAATGTTTCAACGGTGGAAATCATTATACCCACTGTTTCTTGTGGTATGGTCCACCTGAGTTTTGGATATGCTTCAATTTTAGTTTCAACCCCTTAAATGATCATGAAAAAGCTGATGGACGGTGTAGATAAACTAGATACATTTATAGTGGGCCCAACAGAGTTTACTCAGTACGATAAGTGCATACTGAGTAACGTAGGACGCAATCCGATTCTGTAAAGAGGAACGCGGATTGCCGGCGAAAGGCCTTTCACAGGCATCTCCTACTCTCGGAATCTAGGTAGGGCCCACTGTGATGTTTGTGAGAAATCTACTGCGGTCCAACAGTTTTATGAGCTCATTTAAGGCAGTGCGACAAAAAAATGAACTGGATCCAAGACTCAAGTGGGCCGAAAATGTGACGATTGAACTTCCACAGTTGAAATATTGTGAGGCCACTAGAAGTTTTGAATCAGGATAATATTTGTGTTTTCAATTCATCTTAGTAGGAATGACATTATGAACGGTATGGATGGCATATAAACATCACTGTGGACCCCATAGAGGTTTCAACGGTGTGAATTTACTTACCCACCTTTTAATTTAATGCGGCCCACTTGAGTCTGGATCCAGTTCATTTTTGGTCGCATTGCCTAAAATGAGATCGTAAAACGGTTGGATGACATAGATTTTCTCACAAACATCATAGTGGGCCCTACCTAGATTTTGAGCGTAGGAGATGCCTGCAAAAGGCTTTCGCAAGCAATCCGTGTCCCTAAAGAGTCCAGAGGCCTCTTCTTCCGCAACGAAAGAGAGGTTTCGAAATTCCCCAAAAAGCCCTGTGGTGAAAAGTCCTCCCCAAATCTCTCTCATTTCGGAAATTCCTCCCCAAATCTTCCTAAATTCCAATAATATTCAGCATATTCGAAGAAAAAAAAATGGAAAGCAAGAATTTTTTCATATGGCGCACGGAGAGTTCGGATGAGCGATCTTCTTCTACGGCGCAGCGATTCTCTTCTACAGGTATCAGAATCTGCAAGATCCCCCTTTCCCCCCTTTTTTCTCTCTTTTTTTGCGTATTTACGCAGTACCCCGACATTATCGCCCCTTTTATTGTGTCAAAAGGGGGTTGTTGGCTACATTTTTTCCGTGAATAGTAGGTGGCTACAGCGATTTCTAGCGATTTGTCGTGGGCATCTGTGTTTTTCGTGAAAATTTGATAAAATCGCCGACAATAACCGATAACAGGAAGAGAAACAAGAAAAGGGTGTTTCGGTGTCGCAACTCTGGCGACACCGATAATATCGGCGATAATATCGATTTTTCGTCGACATTGCAAACACTGCTTACTCGTAAGAAAAAACTTCTATAAATGTAGCTCATATAGGTAATTTGCTATGTTTAGTTTAGTTGATGTGATTTGCAGAGTCATTGACTCGGATAGAGACAAGAGATTACCCTTGGCTTCATTTTTGACATCCATATTCAGAGAAATGAAGGAATCGAACACACAAGGGTGGAACTTTTCAACTTAATCTTACCAAATGTGCACTTCAGGATGACTGTATATCCATGAACACAATGAATTGGGATATTATTTGCTTCCCATCTTTCACTCATTACATTGACCCACGATCTTGGCCATCAACAACTTCCACACAACAATTGTCTACGAAGCTGACAATTGTCTTCAATCTGACCTATAAATGTGACTATAGACGTACAATGGCCCACGTTGACCCATCATAGTGGTAGAATATGAAAGTGGGCCTCTCAGACCTTCACGGAACATGATTACACCACTCACCAAAGTGATGGTATAATGATAAAATGAATTTAGGTTAGATCAGCCCCAAACACGTTAGGGTTCCACCACAAGAAGAAATAACTCAATAAGAAGAGAGAAGAAGAGAGAAGCAGCAACAGCAGAAAAAGGAGACTGAGACATGGTATTGGATCAACTGGCGTATTGATACTATGTTCTTAAACATGTAATAGAGAGAGAGAGAGAAGAGAAATGAGACAAACGAAGAGCTGAAAGAAAGGGAACTGCAATAGCCTCCAAACACTCCCACCTCTATTCTTTATTAGATCAGGGCTTCACTAATTAATGTAAAAATACAATTATGACCTTCATCCTTAAAGCATTGTAGTACATCGGCCCATGGGCCTAAGACTTAACCCAAAGTTGGTCCACTAGACTACATGTGTGATCAATATGAGCTATCAACATTTACATTTAAAATTAGCATGTATGTGTTGCCTTGTGTTATTATGCATCCTAAATGAGCCAGTTCTGTATGTATTTTTTGTAGTGTACTCAATTCTATTAGACTTATCTTCCCTAAATGAAGCCTGTCGATGAAATTGCAAACCTATGCCTGCCGCGGAAATTCTTTTCTGCCTGTTGGTTCTGATGTATCAGTGAGGGCGAAATATCTGTGATTTATTTAGTTAACTGTGCACTTATTACTAATATGCATGTCTATCGCATAATTCAAAGTTCAAACTTTAAGTCTAGAGGAAAAATTTCTCTGAACTTTAACTGATATTTAATGTGGTCTTTCTTTCATGCCGAAAAATACAAATCGTGCTATCTGTGGGTTTTTTCATTTCTGTTTCTCTTTTTGTGATTGTTCCTGTAAGAATTTGATCTTCATCATTGTCATCAGTGAAGCCTTGTCCCAAGTACTTGGGGTTGGCTACATGAATCCTGTTATGCTTTTCCACTTCATCAAGGACCACATCCGCAGTTAAACGATATGTCATCAAGTCTCTTTGACTGCCTCCCCCCACATCCTTTTGGGTCTTCCCCTTTCCCTTTGGAGCCTTCAACTTGAACCAACACACTCCTAACCCAGCGCAATTATTGGTCTCCGTTATTTTTTTTAGAGAGATAACAGAATTGTATTAGAATGCTCACCGAAGGGCGAGGAAAAAAAAATACAGCCGAACTTTATGACTCAAAGAAAAAAAAAGAAAAGAAAAAAAAAAGGGAAAGGAAGAAGAAGAGTGATCAGCAGAATTTGCTGCATTTACAAAGGATGCCCAACCCAAAACAGAGCTCTTAACTTTTCTATATACTTCTTCCCAGAAGATCCCTTTTTCCGAAAATAGCGACTATTTCAATCCCCCTACACAGACCAAAGAATTGCCATAATTTTTTTGAAAGATAATAATCTTATTAAAACAAGCCCGAAGGAAGAAACAAAAAGAGCACTATACAAACCCACTAGGGGCCCCAAAAATAAAGAGCATCAACCAAATAATCACATCCCAATCTTTCAAACAATCAAAGACCTTACTCAGTGCCAACTGAATGGTGGCCTTTGTATTCCTAAAATGCTTGGAATTCCTTTCAAGCCAAACTGACCGGCGAACCTGCTAGAAGGGCAAGCCTCCACTTAGCTCTTCCGCTGTCCACAAAGATGTCTTCATGACAGGAAATGAACAAATCCTCCCCCAACTGAGTGGGGCACCACCCAAGCGGCATTAAAGGCGGAAAGAACTCCATCCCAAACCCCATTTGCAATGAACGAAAAGGTGATCCACTGTTTCCTTATCCTCCAAGCACATGCAACACATGTTGGGAAGCACTGTACTTCTTTTACATAAATTGTCCACCGTAAGGATCCTTTTCCTTCCTAGAAGCCATGCAAAAGCCTCCGACCTTAGGGGGGGGCTTTGTACCTCCATTCTTTTCCTGTGTTGGTGGATGCCGAAACAGCTCCTGATCAAGATAAAAGACCAAGAAGAGCCCGAACTAAAAAGCCACCTGACCAGTCAAGCAACCAGCATGGCCTATCATTCTCCCAGGTCTGATACCTTGAGCAAGAAGATGCATCAGCTCCTCCACTTCCTCTGACATGTTCCGGTGACAAGGGGACAACCATACATTGCCTTGAGCTTGACCCAAGAAGCAAGCAGCTACCGATATGTTATTAATTGGACATAAAGCCACTAGGCCAGCTACTTGTGGAAACTCCAATCTTGAGTCACTGAGCCATAATGACTTCTTCCATGGTCTCCGTTGCACATGGCTGAACAATAAAAGTATACTTTCCCTCTTCTTATTACCTATTGGCGCTGCTCCTAAGTTTCCTTGATTGCATTTGTTTCTAAATCTACCCTAAGTTTCCTTGGGTGCATTCATTTCTAGTTTTGTCCTTACTTGTCTTGCCACTCATCCATCTCATCCTCATTTCAGCTACATTCATCCTATGAATATGTTGTTCTTTAAGAGCCTCCCTATAAGAAGTCAATGAGAATGAGGAAATAATGCCCCCCCCGAAAAAAATAAAATAAAATAAAATAAAAATTGTGGAATAGAGAAATGACCTCCCACTTGCAGAAGATTCTAGGGTTCAAGTTCAAATGCAATTCATACTAAGTTGTTTAACATAGTAAGTCAACATCCATTATTTGACCTATCATTTTTCATCTTTTACCTCCACCTTGTAAGCTGGGCCTTTTGCTTGTACAAGCTTATGTGAGTTTTCTAATTTTGGACGTTGCATATCAATACTTTGAGAGATACCTAGAATTTCTCCTGATAGAATAATCTAATTAGAATGCCCTCACTAAAAGTCTATGCCCGGCATACTGTTGCATATTTTCCACTATAAGGCTAAATCGATTTTGTTAGAGTCATTGGAAATCTCACTCAAAATCATGGGCTAGGCAAATCAAACTTTTGAGGCTGACTCAATTCATCTAATGCTTTTACTTGTGATTTGCATATTATGTTATGCTGCATCATGATTCATGTTAAAATTGTTGCTTTCTTTAGTATGATCTCTCTTCTTAGTTGTTGGACTTGAACCAATGGTAGCATTCTTTGTCATCATCAATTCCTTCAGAGGTAAAGATCCAGAAGGCAGGAATTGGCAATATTTCTGCCTTTTTCCTTATATTGTGATATTTTCATATTTACTCGAGACCTTTCTCCTTGTGGTATAGCGCCAAGGGTTGGTTTAAACTGAATTTAGATCGAAGTTCAAAGGGATGGGGTCTTGTGAGTGTTGGAGAATTGGAGGCGTTATTAGGGACACTCGCACACGCTCATCAAAGCTTGCTTGGGGCTGCTTGGTAGTGTGATTGAAATATTGTGCAAGCCCGTGCTTTGCTCTGTGGCATTAAAATTGTCGGGAGCATTAGTGTTGGGTCAATTTAGCATTTTCTCCATCTAGTCTTAGACTTTAGAGCTTCCTCCAACCCTCCAATTTAGCATTTGCTCCCTCTAGTCTTGTGGACAAACACCACATTAGACGCAAATAACATACACCAAGGGATCCAATTATGGACATTATTGGTTAATTTATCCTTTCTTGCCAAAAACCATTCTCACTCTTGTAACAACACCCTCATACATATCTTTAAAGGTATCGATGTATCTTGCCAGGACCCTTTCATAGGTACTTTGCCGCACACCTTTTATTGGGGAGGAATATCTTGGTGTCTGAGTGGTTCTTGAAGGTGGGAAACAACATAGTATGGTCTCCTTCATGTTGTATACATTTATTCGACGGGGTGGTGGAGGATTTTGTGAGTTTATTGGATAAGCTTTTTTGGCACATTTCGGTGAGAGAAGAATGGGACAAGCTGGTTTGGCTTAAGTACAGTCGGGTCGTTTCTCATTTCGGTCTCTCTATGGGTGGCTGAATAGTCCGAACAAGAATGAGTGTTGTGATCATACATTCTACATGTGGTGCTATGGGTCCCCTTCGAAGGTAGTAGGCTTTTGGTTGGTTGGTTGGAAGGAAGAGAGTCCTCACAATTGCTAATCTCCAAAAAAGGATCCATGGTTCTTCTTAATATATGCGTGATGGCATGGAGGATGCGGAATCAGTCAGCCACCTTTTATTCATTGTAAATTTGCTTCCAATCTATGGAGTAAGTTTATTAATTCCTTTGCTATGTCTTGGACCATGCCTGAATTTGTTGAAATCTCTCTCAAATTGGACATGTAGTGAGGATAGGAAGGCGAAAGACTATTCTTTGGAGATTGACCATTATAGCTATCTAGCGGGCGATTTGGGGAGAAGAAATAATAGATGCTTTCGGAATGTCTCTCGCAAGGATGTGGAGGTGTCCTTTAAGGCTAAATCTTTGGTCTTGGAATTCACTTTGTGTATTAAGTTCTTAAATGATTGTGATTTTAGTTTTTTGCTTTGTAATCTTTTGAACCAGCTCGGTGCTCGTTCAATAAATCCATTGATATATATATATATATATATATATATATATATATATATATATATATATATATATATATATATATAGAGAGAGAGAGAGAGAGAGAGAGAGAGAGAGAGAGAGAGAGAGAGAGAGAGAGAGAGAGGCATGCTCACCTGCGCACCGTTCTCATGAGAACTCGTGAGCACTTTTTGAGAGTTCATCACATGTGATGTTAGCCCTGAATCTGAACCGTCCACGTGATGCAGCACCCCAAAAAACCCCTGGGGCCCAACTTTGACCATGATCTAGAACTTTGGTGGGCCATGGCAAAAGGAAACAATTTCCTCCCTTGATTTGCCTCTCTCTCTCTCTCTCTCTCTCTCTGCCATGGCCCACCAGAGCTTTGGATCAAGTTGAAAGTTGGGCTCCTGGGGTTTTTTGGGGTGCTGCATCACCCGGACGGTTCAGATTCAAGGCTAGCATCACATGTGATGACCTCTCAAAAAGTGCTCACGAGTTCTCGTGAGAACTGGTGCGCAGGTGAGCATTCCTCTCTCTCTCTCTCTCTATATATATATATATATGTATATATATAGTTCAAATTATTCCCGATATTATCTCATCTCTAGCTCAGCGATACCAACAACACTGGTAGCGATACCGATAACACTGACAGTATAAAACATTCTAGGTATCGGCGATGCATCACTAGATATCGCCGATGTATTGATATCGTCAACATTTTCAACTGTGTAAATTCCATGCGTCGTTTATATTGCCAATGCATTGATATTGCCAGTGTATCGCCAATATTTTTTACCGTGTAAATTATAGGTGTCGCTTGTATCGTCAATGTATTTGCAATGTTTCGATGATATCGCCAATGTATCGATATTGCCAAAAATCTGTATATTAAAAAATTCCCATTTCATATTTGTTATGGGTGCATGGTTGTATGCAACGTTCAATTGTCAACAATAATACTAATAATATCACGATAATATTGATAATATCATGATATTATCATTATTGCAACATGGCAATAACAAGATCACAATCTTTAGTTTCTTTTCCAGTTGTTGACAATTTGTTGGGAAATATCACGTGTTGACGATATTCTGAAATATCAATGGATGTTTGGATGGAAGGTCAGATATTAGATGGATGCATGGGATGGATGAAATGGTTGTACTGATTTCTTACAGCATCACATGCTTTTAGGCCCCCATTAAATAGAAATGTATTATGTATGCATTCTTTTTGCAATTTTTTTTAATTCCTAAATATGCAAATATGTGTATTTTAGCATCTCCTGAGGTTTCACTGCAAAATTCCACCAATTTTTCTATTTTCCCTGCATTTCCGGTTATCAACGATATTATCGGCGATATTGATATTGTTTCCATATCCCCGGCTGGCAAAACTTGTAGGGATACCGAAACTTCGAACACGCGCAGCGCACACACACACACATAAACCACGTGTGCATTATTCATCTTTTCTATATTCCCATAAATTTTCTAGGTGGAAAAATAGTTTTGGTTGTTAATCTCCTGTCATGATTGCCAAACTCATTTTCCAACATCCTTGTTTCTTGTTGTAGTGTTTCTTCAACCACCTTCCCTCAAAGCATCATAAGTTTTTGTGTCTCTTTTGATCTTGAGAAGAGGGGCGCTTATTATAGCACATCATTTCACCTTCATTAATTACGTCTGTTTTTCTCTTTAATGAAGTTCATTTATCTTTTTTTTTCTTTTGGAAAAGTGATTGCTGTCATCAATATGCCATTTATGGGCAACCAATATTACCAAATGGTAGATTCTTAACAACTGCAAGCTCAACTATAAAGCTAGTGTCAACATGATATTTATTTCATATTTATGTGTTAGTGCTCTCGTATTGATTTCTATGACCCCTATACATGCTTTTTCCTTGCTAAAAATGACTGACAACAGCTTGATAATCTGTGCCCCTTGTACTCACGCATCTCCATGTTCATAGCCATAAATCACACCATGTTCCCTTGTCTTGTATCTTTGGTCAGGACAAGGACATTCTAAATTGCAATTTTTGTTATTTTATGAGTTGTGTTTGGCATTACAAATGGACTCTGTACTATGTTTGTTGATTGTCTGCGATAGCCAACCAATTCCAGACTTCATAAGTTGGTTGTACACTCCTTGAATTTCAAAATATGGGAAGCACCCTGTTCTTATGTTTGAAGAATTTCCAGCACATTTTATGCCTTTCAGGCTTATTGGCTGTTGATTTCCTAACTCATGTTGGTTTGTGATCATCTTGCTGAAAATACCCCCCTGCCATTTTTTTCTGTCACAAGATGCCCTCATATGACCTCATGTACCACTGACTTAACGTTTTGGAAGTTCAGCTTCTTTGTGTTAATAAAGCTTCAGGAAATTGAAAATTCCCTGCAGATGTGGCTTTCTTATCAAATACTGAGTTAATTGATTTCACGTTTGCACTATATCTATTTGCTGGATAAGAGGCTAGTGATTGACATGGAGTGTTTATTGTACCTAGAGTCAGCGAGCTGAGAGTCGTTGAACTCTTGGATGGTCTCTGTGAAAAGATGCAGGATTACACTCTTGAGAAGGTAATCTTTCTTTTTGAGTCAACATCAATGAAATTGGTTTCAGTCTTCTTTTCGGGTGCATCTGGGTGTTCCACCAGATCTTGGTTGGCGAGGCCTCCATGGCAGACCAACTACCCTTTACGTTTGGGACGGTGTGGAAAGTGGAACCTGCATCATGTGGCCTTTGCTTGTCCTGCCTTTTCCGCTCCAATCACAAGTGGATGTTATGCATCTGCCTGTCTTCGGAAGCAAGAAAAGTGAGACCTACCTTCATTTTATAGCTGTACCTGTTTATCTATTTATGGATGTAATAACTTGCTGGCATTTGCACACACTGTTTACTTATATATGTAAAGCTCATCTTTTGCAACTGAGTGGTAGCACTATCTTGCAGTTAGATTCAGGCAAAGAAGAATGGGTTAAAGTAGATGACTGGGATAGTCTTAAAACTGGTATGACCTCTCTAGAATTAACCTCCTTTCATTTAAGTAAGTTCTTTTTTACTTTCTATGTGATGGGTCATTGTTCTTCATGTTTCCTTCTGGAAGTTGTATATTTCTCTATTTGAATGTTGGTTGCAGATATAATTGACAATAAAAGCCCATTTCTGGGTTTTAAGAATGAGGCATTATGTGATGCTTGATGAAACAAACCTTTTTTTTTTTGGGTATAATTCAGCAATGGTATAGGCGGGCTTAAGTAATTTACATTTTCACCTGTTAGGGCCATGCCTCACTATCTTATCCAATCAGATGATCCTACATATCCATTAGTGGCTTGCTAATAGAAGAATTACAGCCGATGGTCCACATTTGACTAGGCGCAATCACGCAGGGTCATGTGATGGGTGAGGTTTTTGCGGGCATCCTATTCTCGATGGGTCCTTCAATATCAGCGGTTTGCAATAAAAGTAGGTCCCATGTGTACCGTTTGTTGGGATAAGAAAATTGCTGGATCAGACATCATATTTTCCTCTTTTAGGAATGATTGAGCCTATTTTTTGAAATTGCTTCGGTTCGTCTAACACGACACCCTACGCTATGCGCGGAAGCTTGGGGCGGAGCTTAGAACTACGGCTAAGTTAGGGCTTGTTTGGTTGCAGAATCCAGATTCTAGAGAAAATCCAGATTCTACTATTGGAATCCAAAATTGCAGAAACTAGACAGAAACCCAGGTTCCATCTGGAACTTGCTGTTTGGTTGAAAATTGTATAATCCAGATTCTGTTCCAACCGTTGCTTGTGGCATGGCCCACTTGGGCTTCGGATCTGCCTGAGAACCTGACCCCTGGCCTATAGTAGTCCCGCAAGACAGATGGCCAGGTTAAGATGGCAAATAAACATTATAGTGGGCCCGAGGAAGTTTTTAATGGTGGTCATTCAATCAACATTGTTTTCCTGTGGTGTGGTCCACTTGAGATTTAGATATGCCTCATTTTTGGTCAATGCCCTTAATTGAGCTCTCAAAGCGGATGGACTGTGTGGATATAAAACATATATATCATAGATGTACAACGCATGCATGAAGGTGGGTGACGCCCACTTCCGCCTCTTTTCCCTTCTGTAGAAATGACGCCCTACACCGTTTTCGCTAATCTCGATTCCAGCCAATTTAGGTTTTTGGATGGAATCCTGTTTGGCTGGAATTTGCCACCAAACACACCAGTTAAAATCGAATTTCGCTGGAATCTAGATTTTAAGCTGGAAACGGTTTTTAGATGCCAACCAAACGGGCCCTTAGGTCCGTTTAAAAATCATTTTGAAAACTTCTTGTCTAATTAAACTGATTAGCAATTATAAACTAATTAAAGCAAGAACACTTAGCTTCCAAGCTTAAGTGGGTCCAATTACAAAGGCTACAAAAGATAATGCAATTAAGAAAACTAGCTTAAGCACATAGATTATAATGATACAACATGTTGAGCTTATAATCAATGTGCAATTATCTAGACCACAAATGATATAGCTACCTAAGCAACTAGTCTAGAAGTGAAACTACAAGATGTGTATGAGAATCTACCTATCATGCATAGTATACATATCGTTCAAGCATTCATATAATTAACAATTAAATAAACAATGTGTGAGAATCTCCTAATTGATGGTTATTGGTTGAGTTGGACCGCTATACGCCCTAACCAGTACAGAAATTCATAAAGGATATGCCCTAAGGTATAAGCATATGGTGAAAGCATAAAGTTCATTCTAACCATTTAACAACTTTAAAGGATATATTATCAAGGCATCGATTTCCTAACGATGCTTGATACCAGGCAACCCTAGGGTGTTAGTTTCTATGCTCGAGCAGACCATGCTATTTAGTCATGGGCATGGTCCTAGGGTTTAAAGTCTCTAATCTTGGAGTGCTAGCTAGGTCGGCGGGTTCATTATGATGGGTCCATACTCCACGGCCTAACTTAATCTATCACCTGCTCTGATACCACCTCTAACACCCCGAAATTTCAGGGGTCGAGTACGAACTCGATCCCCGATATCCCGAGAGTCACTCATGCGTGTGCAGATGCTGTTATATAAGCATGTGATCCATGTGGCGTCAAATTATGATGATAGAACAAGCTAAATAGTGAAATAAAGACATGATTAGAATTAAGTGTGCTAAAACTAAAATATACGATATCACGTTCATACATAGAAGTCCACTCAATCAACCTAAATAGGCCTTGACGAGTTCGTTCACCTTTGGGGTACCTGCATCAATGATCTTACTTGGTTGGTGTTTTAAAACACTGTCCAGGATTGGGAGTGAGTGATCAACTTAGTGGTTCCATTTCCTTAAGTTACTCAGGCACAAATGTAATCAAACGTAGGTAATGAAACAAACATTCATACATAGCAGTCATTAGCGTAGACATAGAACCGTTTTGGTCACAACCGACAGTGAGTGGAGCCACCACATCACCCTCATAGACACAATTGCATCACATCTTATAATATTAATGCATGAATGCATGAAGTGCAAATGCATGCCCGATCACCGTTTTGGTCACAACAGACGGTGAGTGGCACCACCACATCACTAGCACAGACCCGAGCCGCCAGTGAATGAGGCACCACCCCATCACCCGCTCAATGCATGCCATGCCAAACCATGCATGATTAGCCGAGTTGTTAGTTATTTCATTTAAGCATCTAGCCGGTTGGCGAAGCCACCATACTATTGTTCTATCACCTGTCCAACCTGGGACCATTTGGCTCCCTGCGGGGCGAGTGCATATCATCGCCACTAATCCCTCGATCCAAGTATGATTAGGCAGTGACTTGTCAGCCACGCCCAAGCCAAAGCACAACTACCAAATATAAATAATCAATACAAAGGTACAGGCTCGCTACTCAAACTAAATCAATACATGCTTAGGGCATTTGAGCGGTGCTCTGGCACGGAACAATTGGCTGGGTATTTGATGGGGCCGCTCGAACGACCATCTGCCACCTCTATCTATGCTCAATGGTCACTACCGGGGGGCACCACCCCAACGTAGGCCGATAGCTCAGGCATAGGTCCCATACCACTGTCCTCGGCTCATGAGTCTTGGGGATCGATTCGCTGTATGGTTTTAAGTGGCTGTTCAATGGTAACACTGGTACATGGATTCTAGCAGAGTGACAAATCACACAACACACGTGTCCAACTCAGGGTTGGGCTAGTACCTTCGACTGCGGGGAAGAACGGGAAGACTGGCCATGGGCACGCAAGGCCCGTGTAGTCCTCAACCATAGCTAGTCACCCGCCTTCCATCGCGAGCCGACCTTTTCAGCCTAGGGCGGTCGACCCCAAGCGGCCGCCTTAAGTCCTTACCCAATTGCCTAGTTGGACCAACAACTAAACATAATACGCGGCCTGAAACATGGTAATTACATACAACATGGGACTGAATCTCAGAGCATGCATCGAATTTGGGATCCTTAAACCTATCACAACACCAATTCACCATACATAGCATATTCAAAGGCACATAGCAATAGTTATGAGCATTCATCATAAAATTTCCTAGATTACACCAAGTAATGCGCATGTTAAGTAATACGACAGACATGCACAACGCTACAAGATTTGAATTAAAGAGTCTCAACATTCATAAATCGACACATGAAAATGTAGCTAGGGTTAGTACATCACCCCAACCAGAAAATTGAGCTTCTGGAAGAAAGAATTAAAGCATTATCTAAGCCTAATAACATCTGGAGTCCTAGCGACCTAGAGGTAAATGGTTCGCACCTCAAATCTTGATAGATCTCAGGGAATCCTGCAAGATGAGGGCTGCGTGTTAGGAATTGGAGGAGAAAACCCAAGAGGGCTGCTAAAGCTAGAAGAACTTGCTTCCTACTTATCTTTAATGGCTGATGGAACGATCTAGTAGTGGAGATTGGTGTCAACGGAGTCGTAGGAACGATCCGAGGTTTGGGGGGGGGGACATGCAAGATGGAACTCTAGCTCCACCACTCACCCTTCTCTCCTCTCCACTTCTCTCTCTCACTCTCCCTTTTCTCAGCTCAATTGAGAGAAAAAATGAATGAGGGGTGCTGGAGATGGGAGTATATATATTGGGAAATTGATGGATATAGCCCTGAGGCCTTAGACCTTAAGGGAATGGCCCTAGGAGGAGCTGTCTTAGCTATGTAGGGCCCATTTGGACCGATCCAACCCATGGGATAGCCTCCTCACGGTGAGATCTGCCTACGGTTGCGATTTGGTGCAATTTGGATGCGACGTTTATCATATACAAGGGCGCGACTGATTAACGGTCACCGATCATTGGTCGAGGCCACGCCTCTGGGGTCGGGCTTGATGTTATATTTAGGCCCTATGTTTTAAATCTCATGGATATGCAAGGGTCTTAATGGCTCACCTAAGAAAATGTGTATTTAGTAATGATTACTTAAGTTGGTCTTGGTGTAAGTGTACTTGCGCTTTCAAGTGCTCATGCGGGGCCCCCTAATTCTGTGATTTGGGCACCGACTCTACTATGATACCCGACCCAGGTTGTCAAGCCTGGTGAGAGGGTCATCTTACTTATGTTTCGGGTTCGATGGTCATCTAACGAGTGGTCGAAAGCTTGTTTGACAATTTTATCTATTTCTAGGATAAAGTTGAAGGTGAATTTCTTGGGTATGATATGTGGGGTTCGATCTACTTGTGTTTGAAGTTTGGTCGCTAGAAGGTTTGCAGAATTGGTATTCTAGCCAGATCCATTCTCGCCCCTTGATCCTAAGTCATACGGGACATTGGTCTAATTCGGGTTGTGAGTGTGATCTGACTGGTTAGTTGTGTGGTTATTAGCTAGATGTTCATTATGTTGCGGTTAGATAGATTTATTGACATGTGGGGTCTGCGAGATCTTGGCCCTAGATTTGTAGACCACATGATGAGGCCCAAGGTTTATATGATCAAGCGTACTCATTAGCTTTCTAAAAGGCGTCTAATTGAGTTTGTACGATTCTTCAGTGTTCCTAACTAATTAATGGTTGGTTTCTTGGATCTCGGCCTTCGACTCATGGATCTTGAGGTTGGGAACAAGACTAAATGATCAGGTGAAGTTATGGGCTCTCTAAGAATGTGTAATCGAATGTGTATGGTTAGATTTGTGTATTCGAATGATCCGCATAGTCTATTGAATTTGGATTCCTGGAAACGAGGTTCCCTAGGTGCTTTCTAGGTGTTTCGGGTCTGAATACGAATACGTGCTCCTATGCTTGCCTAATAAATTAGGAAAGTTTCTAGTGACACCCGAGTAACTACAATACCCGAGTCGGCTAAAATCCGGGGTGTTACACAATGCTAGAATAACAATGTGCTCAAATCAATCCCAAACACAACCATGTATAGTGGTCCAACTACTTGTTTACTCCACTCCCGGTTACCGTTCCCAACCCATGAGAACACTGGATTTCACTATAACGGAGGTTTTAAATCAAGTTTACCTTTCAACTTTTACATGGAGGTTTTTGCACAGGTACCCCTCTCAACCTGAACGGAGGTTTTACAGGTTCACCTCTCAACCTACACGTATACCCCCATGTTGGTGGCTCCCCTTGGAGACTTTTTTAGACCTAACAAATGAGTCAATATTTGACACACAAACCTGGATTTTAGACCCAACAAATGAGTCAAGGTTCGACAAATGAACCTGGAATTTAGGCTCAACTAAGAGTTAAGGTTCGACAAAGGAACTTAGATTGAGTTTGAAACCAAACTCCCACACTCTATCCAACAAATGGAAAGAGTGCAATGGATTCTCAACTTGACACTTGTTAGATGAGCCCCTTTTTCAGCGCCGCTTCGGGTTGCTTGATCTTCGCTTTCCCGTGCTTCAATTAACTCCCCTTTGCTCTCCCGATCTTATTGCCGATGCTTTGCCAATGCCTCAGCTCCAACAATCAATTGCCTTACATATGATCTTCAAGAGATGACCAAGGTGATAGGAGGTGGTGGGAATTCTTTACAACATGTAGGATTAGGCTGTCAAGAGGAATTCCACCTAATAGGATCTCTGTAGAGGTTTGGATAAAGGATCCACTTATGGTCAAGGTGCTTAAAACATCTAGAGATTAAGAGAGAATTAGTTCATCTTCATATGAGCTTTGAATGCTTTATCTTGTGATCAACCACAAAGAAGATGACTTGGAATGGTTATGATTAGAGCCTAATGGTATGAGCAATGAAGGTGGCTTCTAATATACTAAATTTTCTCTAAAAACCCTAAAAACCGAGCTGCAATTATATAGAGCAAAAGCTCCAAAGGATAGAAAACGGGCAACAACGGCTAGTTGTCGACCGGTCGACCGACCGGTCTAAGGGGTCTTCGATCGGTCGGTCGTCGAGCCATAACCGGTCTGAAAATGGCCTGGGACAAGTTCAATGTTGCTGTCCCAACTTTGGCTTCTGGCGATTGGTCGGACAGACTAGTCGACCGGTCTGAAAATGGCCAGGGACTTGTTTATGTTGCTGTTCCTCTGTGGCCTCTGACGACCGGTCGACTAGAGCTAGCGACCGGTCGGCAGACACATGAGTTCTGCTATTTGGTTTGTCGTATTTCCAGCAGCTTATGCAACCTCTGGGGCCTATCTTTGGGTGGTCTTTTGGGACACCTAAGGCCAATCTCAATGACTAAAAGTATGCCTATTGGGTTATGCCATCTAGAGGTTTGATTTTTGGTTTAGGTTCAAGGGTATAAGGCTCACCAAGGTATCTCATTTACCTGTTTCTTCTTCCTTGATGTAGCAGGTCCACTTGAGTCTTCGGTCTTCATCTTCTTTGGGCTCAACCAACACCTAGACTCATTGACCCATGTAATTGACAAATAAGGTGCACTGGTATGCCACAAAAAAGTGCATTAACATTTTTTTGGGATCACCTTGCATTGAACCATGAGTTCTGTGTGACCCACTGGCTATTGTATTGTTTTCTAGGACAGTTTCGTAGATTTGGTGTGACGAATGAACTTGGTTTAACTGATAGTCACATTACTAATAATTGGAAGTGCAATGGGTTTATCCTAAAAATTATTTCTAATGAACTTTGTCTCACCGATTAGTCCGTTTCTAATAATTGAAAAGGGTATGAACATTGTTGTCAAATGTGATCGCATGTGCGCATACTGTGGATCAGATCACATATGCCATCATGGCATATGCGATCTTGGCAAGTATGCCATGGCATACTTTTATATGCGACAAATATGTGATCGCATATTTCCCAATGGTCATAATGGGAGCAATTTTTTTATTTTTTATTTTTTTAATTTGGGAAAATTTTACCTATAAATAGGCACTCATATCACCTCCATTTTCACTATTCTTTACCCCAAAGCTTTAAATCTCTTACTCTAATCTTTCTACAACTATTTCAAATATGTTTAATTTTTGTCTTTTGTAAGTTGTGCTCGTTTTTTGTAAATTGTATTTTTAAATTAAATTATAAGTTGTTTCAAGTTATCCATTTCTTAATAAAATTTCTTTGTTCGAAGCTTTTAATAATTAATTCTCTTTTAATGTAGCATATTGATTGTTTTGTAAAAATTTATATAATATAATATAAGTAATTAAATATATAACTTAATGAAACACTTAAACTACAATGAAATAAGTAAAATAACCCCTAATTAGGCAAGTTTTTCCTATTTTTTTAGATTTTTTATTTTTTTCGAATTTTCCTTAAATTTTTTTTTTTCAAAAAAAATAAAAAATCCAATGGCATATGCGATTATGCGATGGCATATGCGATTGCATATGCTATTTGACAACATTGGGTATGAATTTATCATAAAGATGATTTCCAATGGGCTAGAGTTGTACTATGTGTGTGAGATAAGCTAGTTTTGTTATTTGGGGGCATCACCTCTTGTAAGAAGAGTATGTTAAACTCTGTTCAGTAACACAATCTGAATTTTGTTGATGGATAATAATAGTATGTGAATAGGTTTTCGAAAGTATGCACAAGCACTATACTGTCAGTTTTTGTCCCTAGAATGTTTAGAAGTTTGAAAAACATGTGATATGCAAGTGTAGTTTACAACAATCACGACTTCCAGTAATATTAGAAAATAGACCTATGCATATCTATCTATTTAAAGGCCTACCTTTGCGAACCAGAGCAGATCATATATGTAAGATGCAGCAGTCAGCTAGGTATAGTCTAGTTGACACTATCAGATACTAAAATGATCCTTTACTGTATGCAAGGAGTCGATAAACCTTGGAGTAAGAGGATATCTTGGTTCATTTGCAGACAAAAGATCCTTTGGGGAACCGAGCAGTTCTATCCAGTCACCTGAAATTCCCAAATGAACGGTTAAAGAATATTTTTGGGACAATAAGGGAGTGTTTTTTTTTTCAAATACCATCATTACATTAATAAATTACTTACGGACGCCACTTGGTGGATTGACAACTAAGAAATCCTTATATGTTGTGGAAGAATGAGAAATATTCATCGGAATTTTTGGTTACTCTCAAATCTTGGTATTGCTCTTTGTATTGACTCTCCATGAATATTTCTTATATATATATATATATATATATATATATATATATATAAAACTCGATGGACATCTAAATTTACTATTGAACCATATTTTATTCAATTTCCTAGGGTTTTTTTTTATGGCGAATACACAGGAAAATGTCCTGAACTTTTATGGAACTGTCTTTATCAGAAAGCGGGCCTGAATGACCCTTTGTTAGGCCCATAGACTGCTGAAAGGCACCAAGGATTGGCTCCTCCAGCTCCCCCTCCAGCCGATTCAAATTTAACAGAGAGAGGCCAGTGACCCTCCAGCGGCCGATGTCACAAAACACCATGATAGGCCCAGACCGTCTCTTCAATTTGATCGAATCCCAATCGCACCCTTTATTTCCTCACAATTCGAGCACCAACTGATCCACAATCATTTCCTTTTTGATTTCCTGCAGTACAAGGATGCCTACTTTATTCGCCCTGACCAAGTCTTTGATGGCCCTAACCTTTTCCGGGCACCCCAAACCCCTCATATTCCTGGACAACAAAATCATTTGGGCTCTTTATTCTCCCGATGAGCACCCCTTCCTCTCTTAACCCTGAGCTCTTGTTATCATAGTTAAATGCTGCCTCTCAGGTTCTGAATCTCCTGAATACCCTCCAGTTTTCTTGGAGAGAATCTGAGGAAGAACTAGCAACCTTCCTCCTTTCATCTATTCTTTTGAGAATCACCCTGAAATTCTCTCCTTTTACAAAACCCAGCCCTAATTCCTTTGCCAACCTTTTTATCTTCTTCTTTACCTAAGATGATTCCTCTGAGTTCATCACATCACCCAACAGATTAGGGGAGATGAAATTCCTGACTCCTGCTGCCTCCCAACCCTGCAATCCTCCAAAACTACAGCCATGAGGGTCTCTTCCGCTTCCCCTTCACCCACCCAAAGGTCCTCCACTCCCCTCCACCAATACCTCATATCCCCCTTCTCCTCCCTCACCGACGGACTCCCTTTCCCAGTTCCTATCGGCAACCCCCTGCTTCTGACCTACCAAATTGATTTCCCAACACCATTTCCCACTGAAGTTAATACTCATAAAAGAAAAGGCCCATATATCAAATACTACATTGGTTTCTTTTTAAGGTTTAGTTTCACAAGTGATTAGACAGTTGGATCTCTATATCAGTAAAATGGAAGCCACATATTAAGTCTCCCTAATAAAGGATTTCAGATACTGCTCTATAGCATATTTGACGTAATGAGGTGGGCACTGTCTTGATTTTCAGGATCCTGACATTACGTTTGTAATTTTTTCCATCAGGCTTTGGTTGGTTACTAGTTACTATTTACTACAAAACCTATTGAATGATTCTTATGGTTCTTTAAAGTCCTGAATGTAGGCACTTCTTTCATTTTCTAGTTCTGAACTCGAACTGAGATGTTGTGTTTCTTGTTGTTGTTGTTGTTGTTGTTTTTTCTTTTTGGTTTTTGTTTTTCGTTTTCTGAAATGATGTTATTTTCATGTCATCATCATCATCATCATCTAAGCCTTATCCCAACTAATTGGAGTCAGCTACATGAATCCTGTTCTGCCATTCCACTCTATAAAGGGCCATAACCTACTTCTTACTGCATCTGGGCATGTTGTTTTCATGTGTTGATAGATAAGCGAGAAGCTCGGGCACATGCAAAAGATATGTCTTCTTATTGTGGAAGGTACAATATATGAAAGGTCCAGCTTTGCTTTATTTGTATGTTCAAATTTTTTGTAAGCTTGCTGGATTTCTTTCTGTTTGCTGTTTTATTTCAGTTCTTTACACTACTTGATTGGATACAAGATATTATCCTTTCCTCCCTTATGTGTCATATTGTTTTGTTCATTCTTGAGTTTTTGTCAATCATGTCAGACTGACTTAACATTCCCTCATTAAAGAGCATCGACAGAGTTAAGTGATTTTTATTCTCTGTTCTTATGGTATTTAATCATGGTGTCTGGTATCAGTTTTTGTAATCATAGACCAATCCAACAATAAACTTCATATCAATTAAAAATGGTGGACCTTCAGTTCTTCTGCAAAACTTCAGTTTTTTCACTTCAAGCTTTAGCAACGTATTCCTAATCCTTGCTTCTGTTCTTTATCCACAACTTCTCCTCTTGATCCTATCATTATCACCTTTATCATTAAATTCATTGAACTGACCACTTAAATGCAGAGAGTCGAGACCATTATCATCTCCCTGTCATTGAAGCATTATTCCTCTGTCGATGCATCATCCTCTCCCTAGTATCTTTGGCTTTAATATGCACTTTTTTTTTTGTTCTTCTTAGATCGTGGGAGTTACTTCGGATGGAGAAAGCTTTAAAGTTGCATGAACAAAAAGGAATAATAAATATGATGAAAATTCTCAAAATGGATAATATCAAAACAGATATCCTTCCAAATCCGGTACAACCTTTTCCAACATATTGGTTTCTGTATAACCTATCAATTGCATAACTTAAAGAAGAAGAAGCAGCAGCCATATACTTATGGCTCCATCGTCATGCATGATGTCATCTACAATCTTTGAAGCACCACAAGCAATGCTGATTTGTCTTTGGTAGTCACATATGGTTCAGTTTGATTTCTCTTGGCTCATTGTCTTCCCCATTGGCATGTTCGCCCAACACATTTTCTTGGTATTTTCATATTGCTATCGTTGCTGATTTGTGATGTTCTCGGAGTTGTGATGGATGTCTGAATTCTTTTTGCCCATAATATAGTTGAATAGAACTTCCTGTTTCTTGTTTGTAATTAAGAGATAGAGAGGGAGTTCAATTCCATTTACTTATATCATATTCAGTTTGGATGTCTTGGAGGATTGTCAAGGGATCTGCAATTCTATTTGCACATTATGTAATGTAGAGGGTGTCTTGCTATCAGCACCAGTATAGGCTCATGGTTCTGGATATCGGTATCGGGGTGTGTATCAGCCTAG
Source organism: Liriodendron chinense (assembly GCA_003013855.2). Lineage (NCBI taxonomy): Eukaryota > Viridiplantae > Streptophyta > Magnoliopsida > Magnoliales > Magnoliaceae > Liriodendron > Liriodendron chinense. Next base: position 9,298,459 of record ML058446.1, read on the forward strand.
CTGAAAAACAATACAATACGGGCGTTGCGTATTGTATTCAGGCCATATGGTATCATATCGACCTGTAGTGGTTGGAATTTATTTATGCCAAAGAATTAAGGAAAAATATAAAAAAAAAGGGAAACTATGAGATATTCAAGAATCTATCCTTTTTTTTGTTATTGCATTTTGAGCATGTATATAATGGTGCATTAGGCCTTTCTTTGATAAGAATGTTGTTTGTCGGCTTGACTTGTTTAAGGTCAACCAAATGGGCCCTGCTTGAACAGAAGTCAAGCATGATTTGGTGAATTGGGGCCACTGCATTGAAACACAATACAAAGAAACTGAAAATACGAATAAAGGTGCTGGTTTACCCTTTTTCGTGTTTTTTCCCATAATGGTCTATTCTGCTTTGATTTGTCGAATCCCACTCAAATCTTTTGTCCCCCCCTCCACAAAAGGCCTAAATCTAGTGTAAAATAACTTTGTAAGCTTCCATCATGGTTTAAATGAAAAAGGAAGAGGGAAAAAGATAAATTTTGAAAAGAAAAAAAAAATCAAATTTAACCATTTGTGATTGTATTGGCCAACAAGGCATGGGCTGATACGACTTTTTTGTTTGTTTGTTTTAGATGGGCCTATATGGCCCTGTATATTGTATCAGGTAAATACGAATACAGTATGGCTGTATCAGCCAATATGATACGGATTTTTCAAAACCATGCACTTGAGATAAGTTGCACCATGCTACACAAACATCAGCTTTCTTTGGATAGAACTCTATCCAGGGACTATTTATTTATTCTGCATCTCAGCTTGGCAAACGTTTACCATTTAGTCACCTTCTCCTGCTGTACAGTACTATCTTAGTTGAATGAACCTTCTGCCAAGGTGCTGGTCCACACTGATCTTGCGCTTCAGATGTGTTCCCACTCCCGCTTCTGCTTCTGCATCCTAGGCTTCTACACTTGCCTTGAAACAGATACTTCCTGATCCTTCACCAAAACCCTTAAGATTCCACATGCTTTTTGCAACTTAGGATTCATTCCTGAAGATATGTCAGAGTTGATGATATTGTTATTGTAATCAACAATTAATAACTGCTCATGGAGATCTATTATGTAATCTAGAGTAATGTTCTAGTGGTCTAAGTCCATGGGAACCTTCCCATGCATATAGCTGACCTGGATTCATTGGCATCCACATCATCCATCTGGACGCCCATTAGGTCCAGCCCACTCTTCGTAGGCTGACTTGAAAAAGTCATACTAATAGGATGATCCAGACCATCTAATCAGTGGCATCGAAAAATGGATGGACCAGATTTTTGGTAGAAAAGTACAATTGCGGAAGTTTGGGACTCTAGAACTGCTGTGATTTTTGAACAGTAGCATAAGAAGAGTGGACTTGACCTAATTAGGTGATGTGGAATGTGATGCCAATGAGTCCAAATGTGACTATATGCATGGGAAGGCTTCCATACAGTTAGCCCACTAGATTATTACTATATGGTATAATCCAGCCTATCTTTGTTGAAGCTTAAACAGTCAGTATGAATTTCTCCAATTGTTGATATTAATTTTATGTACCTATTATGCATGAAAATACATTCCTTAAGGACATTTGGATTACCTAACCTGTGTCTGTTCTTTGGCATAGGTTGCTGGAGGATACAGAAGATGATGTGAGTTACCTATTATTTACTTTATAAATCATGCGTTATTGAATTTATTGTTATTTGCATCTTTTAGATTGTGTCACCCGGTCTTGCAAATTTTGATTAACTAAATCAAGCATGCATTGTCCGATTTACATGATAGCTGTGTATAGGAGCTGAGTAACACAATATAGACCACAATTGCTACGAGAGTTGAAAACTCTTCAGAAGGTCATTTCAATCACAGGTTTGGGAGGATGTGTGGTGCAAGCAGGTTATCAAGTTAATGAGATCTTGACACCCAAATCGCAAAGAAATGAAGATGTATACACTCACAAGAAATTTTGAATAAAGGGAGAAATTTCTTGTTGATATTCAAACTTCTTCTTTTACAATACTTTCAGAAAACTTAACTTGGAAAATGAGGAATGCCTCCCTCCTACACCGCCACTTTTCTAGACCCTAAAGGCAATCCCTATGAATCTTCAATGAAAATTCCTTGATTATCAATTGATTTCAAATCAATCTATAATTTATTTATGATAATAAAAATCTGAACAACAAAGATTTCACCTGAAATAGCAAAAATAAATCTACTAAATACTCCCAAAATCTTCCATCATAACCCCCCCCCCCCCCCCCCCCCCGAACACACAAATATCTTCACAAACAGCAAATGTAATCTTCGACAGTTAGGCGTCAAATTTTGCAACAAACAACAAAAAATCAGTGCGTGCTGGACCCTATGGTGGACTGTGAGTCTACATCATTCTCTCTAGGTTGGAAAGAACTCTGACTCCAGTGAGTTGGGCACCTCATACAAGCAGCAGAGGTCTGCATCCAATTTTTCCAACCACAACAAACAACAAAAATTCAGCACATGCTGGACCCTATGCTAGGCTGTGAGTCTACATCATTCTGTCCAGGTTGGAAAGAACTTGACTCCAGTGAGTTGGGCGCCTCATACAAGTAGCAGAGGTCTGCATCCAATTTTTCCAATTCGTTGCCCTAATGGAATTTCACCTTCAAGGGAGATCATCCATACCAATGTTTGAGTAGACCTTTAACGGGGATTGTCTGCCCTCACAAGAAATCAATGCAATGAATTATTGTTGTAGAACCTCTTGAATTCGGATCAAGGCTCTTTTCTTTTGTGTGTGTGTGTGTGTGGATCAAGACTCTTTTCCAAGCTCTGATCAGATAAATTTTTCTTGTGCTTTAGTGGAACTAGATCGAGAAAAACCTGCACGTAGATTAGAATCTCTCTTTCTTCCTTGCCTTGTCAGCAGTGCAGGGAGCAAGTGAGCTAACAAGTGGATTTCAGAGCTTCACCTTTATGCATTGCAATTAACCTCCAGCACTGAAGATGGAGTGGAGACCTTCATGGACTCTTGATGAACCACCTTTACTGCCATGAGAACTTAACAAATTTCCAACAATGGCAAGATTTTCGTAGTAAAAACCAAAAAAAGTGATAGGACATTAGCATATGCCCACTCTCTAGTCTTGTCAACCAACACTACATATGCAAACAACCTACATTGATTAGAAGTTTTACTATGCATACATGCTATGTAGGCTTACATGTTATTTAAAAAAAAAAAAGAAATTATTTTGTTTTACTTTTTTTGATTACTTATAAAAAAAAATATGTTATTTAAAAGACGGGAAACTATCCTACATATATATAAAATAGAAATATATCAAATTCATCCGAAGAATATGTCACTGCAGAAAACATGATGAGGACAGGTAAGATCGAGTGCTTTTATGACTTTGCATTGTGATACACATACAAGTATCCAACATGCATGATCAATGTGGCCATTTCTTGAAAAAGATGGATATTTTTAGTACTTCGGTTGCAGTTTCGGTCTCTCTGAAGCGAACAGCTTAAGTCATTTTATATTCATGTGGCATGTGACGTATTGATTGTCCACTATTGCACTTATCTGACGCCTGCCGGCTCCACCCATCTTATGCAGTTGGCTGAGTTGATAAAGAAAGGATCTGTTAGAACAGGAGATGTGAGCAAGGTTTTATGTCAAGATCTCAGCAAGCATTGCCGCCCGACAAGGTACTCTTTAACCAACACCCAGAAGCTTCATTGAAAAAATTTACTGGTAAAATGAAAAACTAAGAAGTGTCATACCTCCACTATGCATTTTATTATCTGGCTAGAACGAAGTACCCAAGATTCTTATTTAGGTGTAGTCTCTTCTCTCTTTTTTCCCCTCCTTTTCTAGTTTTGTTGTCAAGCAACTGTAGGACTAAGAAAATCTACAGCAGCAGTTTTCACGTGGCAGCAGAACCTGAGTTAGATTTCTGCCTTTCCTTTAGGTTGAGGTCCTGCTTGTTACATCAAATTAAAATTTATTATTATGAACAAAAATGCTGAATGATTCTTTGTATAGTGCATTGGCCTGATAATTGGCTCATGCGCTCATAATCACATCTGACCTGCCGAGCTGCAGGACCCACTCATGCAGATCTTTGCCTTGAGGAAGCAGTACACCATCCGGTGTTTTTTATCAGATGTCAGACTGTTCCTTAGTGCTTATTCTTGCTATTTGGTGTGCCTTTACCAAAATAAATAATGGGAGTTATTTGATTTTCTGGATGAGTATGGTACTACGATCATTGGAGGAACAATACCTATTCCTGAGGATGATCCAGAATCTTTTCAATTGCTCAGTCAAGAACTATGATCTTTGGCTCTGGAGCTGCACTTGACAAGCAGGCACTCAGAAATTGTACACTTGGCATACATTAACTCAAATCAAACCAAATTGTGGAACCCACTGTCACTAAGCGACAGTCCCAAAATAAAATTGGTTGAACAATCATAACTTCTGTTTTGTGGACACTTGTTTATTGAAATAGGACCATTGATGTTTAAATTTTTAACCATCCAATAAATGTCCACCAATCCGATAGGCAGATGATCAAGCAAGAGTTACTTTTGGTCAATGATACATCTAAATTGGGCCCTGTAATTCGGACAGTTCAGTCAGAATTACTTGCATGCAACAATTGCAATTTCTAAATGCCTGTTTCATACATCATGCTCTACTAAGAGTATCAAAGTTTTTCTCAATAAATAGCAAAATTCTTTGGAAGTTGTCATTTTACCAAATGACGACTCGACTAATCTAAATTACTGGTTGGTATTTTTGAGCGAAAAAAACTACCAAACTGCCCTCAATTGCTTCCCCCCCCCCTTAAAAGAAGTGGTAAAATCGACAATTGTTGGGCCCATGTGTCATATGCATGACATCCAACACATCCAATCTATGCACCCGACGACGATGATCATAAGAATCAGAAAATCTGGCCGATCAAATCATCACATACACATGCATTTAGATATTTTTGGTCAGTGTACATTGTTTGGTATGGTGTGGCCCACATTATGATTGGATCATCCAGATTTCTGGTTCATAGGATTATCATAGTTGGTTGCATTTGTTGGGTGGTTTGGATGTCAAAGAAATATCATGTGACCCTGAGAGTTCCTGAGTTTACCACATTTTAAAAAGGCCATCCATTTTGGTTCTCATTTTATCCCTCAGAAAGAACCTACCCAGAATTTTGACGAGTCTAGGCAGTTTTTGGTAAAATATGAATAAAGGAGGAATTTTGCTGTAAAATCACCAATAAAAAAACTGTTGAAAGTTTAATTTTCTTCTTCTTCTGCTTCTTTTTCTTTTATTTATTTTTTGTGATTTGACGAAAGAGAATGACTAATTCTATTTCATCATTTTCAGTGCTTATTCTGATACGGTCGATGATAGATCATATGGAGAACTCTGAAGAAAAACCTGAAAATCTACGACTATACCAAACAGTAAGAGTTCGTGATTGCGTCTTTTTTTCTTCTCTTCTCTCTAGGTAACCATTTTTTTTTATTTAAAATTTAAAAGCTTAGAGATCCTTGTATTATTATAAATTAATGTCGGCTTTGAATATGTTCAAGCAATGTGCACTATAACTATCTTAGACATGTTTGTCAAAATATTGAATTCCGAGGTCTTTCTGGATGTTGTGTTTTGCGTCACTTATTGTCGTGATATCATGACCACCCATTAACATTCTAAATAAGAATAATGACTAAACATAAGAATATTGGCTATGTTGATATGCCTGTTGCTTGGGTGTGATATGCCATTTTTCATTGCTGATTTGGTAAACCATAAGCGTTTTCATTCTGTTGGAGTGTAAAGTCCCTTGATATACATTGATACACCATCCTCTAACCTGCTCGAGCTTTTAGATCAATTCCTGGAAGATGATACCATAGAGCCCTGACAAATGTGAATACAGTACGAGAGCCATCTTGTCCCCACGAACAGCAGGGGTGATGTGCTGATTGGGGTTATCCATCTAGTGGGCTCTAGTATGGACGGCAAATGGTTCAAGATACTGCAAGTAGTCAGGAAAATTGTTAATGAACCACATTAAGGGCCTGAAAGTGCAGAAATGTGACATAAGCAATCTTCTCATTAGTAAGCTTTTGAACCATAGCCCATTCATAATAAGCCCCCCCCACAATACACAGCCCTGATTGACTCATCACTCTGCGACGTACTAAAACTTGAAAACTTCACTCGATTGATGTCTAGCTGGGTCAGGGTTGACTTGAAGGCTCAGATGACTTCGACTCCATATTTATTAATTAAGGGTATGTTTGGTTGCACCAAATATTATGAAAATTTGGACCAAAATAGACTGATTAATCGTGAAATAGTGCAACCAATTGCACAAATATCAACATTTTAAATTAAAATATAAAATAATGAAAGAAGCAAAAGTATAGTGCATGGCTTGCCTTTTTCTTTTTCTTTTTCCTTTTTAAATGCCTGCTTTGAATCTTGTTGGGTTGAGTCAGCAAGTCACGCGGAGTCATGATCGAGTCTTGCTGAGTACTGATTTCCATGATGACTCGGCTCGGCTCAAAATCTCATTGAGTTGACTCGGCTGAGACTTGGTGGCAGAGAGACTCCTACCATATTATTCTTTCTGCCCGACAGGTTGCATGGCCCTTCATTAGTTATTTTGCTTTTTGCTTACTGTGGACCGTTGCACTTTCTTGCTTCAACTACCAATTTTGGAAGCCCACCAATGAGGGTCAAACCATCCAATGTGTAATATTGGTCCTTGATCCACCAATGGGGCTATGGTCCATATTCCCATGCACATGGTAATAAGCAATAGTCGATCCTACTAATAAGAAAATGTCCAGTAGATGGGCTATAGACTCCTGTGATTGTTCAGGGCCATTTGGGAAATGGTTGTTTAGCTCAATTATTCTAATATGTGGAAACACCTGAATACCTATCTACACCATGGAAATTGCTAGGGCACATTATAGATGTGGGATATCTTGAAAGTCACATTTACCAAGCAATCCTAACCATAGCAAGCAAAACTCTCTTTTAAACTTCATATTTTTGGAAAAAGAAAAAGAGGAACTTGTAAAATTGCTTCAATGTTATATTTGGAAGATAGGCAAATAAATAAATAAATAACTCATTATTTTAGGCAAGCTGAATTAAATACGATTTTAAAAATTTGTTTTTCTCAAAAAAAAAAAAAAAAAAAAAAATTTCCATGGCAATTTAAGAAAATAGAGATAAGTGATTGCCAACCATTCATATAATGAGTAGAATGTGGAAAACTATAGCATGAGGAATTGATTTTTGTAGGCAATTTTTTTTTTTTTTGGAAGCTGACTCTTTTATTCTGTTAGTCATGCAACGAACCCACATGGTCAGTCACATAATGCACCCACTGGTGTAGGTAGTATGTCTCCAACATGAGACCTGCTATTTGAACCGCCTAGGCGTCAACCAGCTAGGTTAACAAGCACTTGTAGGGAGTTTAAAAATGAGTTCGTCTCATTTTAGTTGCCAGTGACCATGTAGTGGATCTTGATCTATAATATATAATCACACTGCTAACTAAAATGAGATGATCTCATTTGTCTCTAATACATAATCATTGGTAATTAAAATGAGATGAACTTATTTTAAGGTATGCACAAACGGGGCTTAATCATTTTAATTGATTTTTTTAGTTTTATATATATATATATATATATATATATATATATATATATATATATATATATATATATATGAGCCGGTTTTTTACTCCATTGGTTTAGTCAAAATCATACTAAGCTTGGAACTTTTATTCTCTACTTTTTTTTTTTTTTTCCTTAGTTTCCATTTCTTTGACCAAATTTTTTATTGTCTTTTTAATTATCGAGATGGATTTAAAGACAAATGTTTCCTGCACCTTTTTTCCCATGTGGCATTAGGGGTGCAACTTGGCTGGGTTGGGTTGAGGGTCATCCCAAGCCTAGCCCAACCTCAAGGAGAGTCAACCCGAGGTCCAACCCAACCCTAAAACTACCCAACCCAAGGTGTTGAATAATCAACTCTAGCACAAATTGTGTTTGGTAAGTTAGAGCGAGTTAGATGTAGTGAGGTGTTCCTCTAGTCGAGGCATGACAAGAGTTAGGAAAAGGACCCAGGAGTAAGCCTAGAAGATCCCAAGAAAGGCCCTAAATGAGAGTTCAAGATTCAGCAAATTCGGAGACCAAAAGGGCTTGACAACCAGTTGTCCACTGTTTAGGACCGGTCGCCTGACCGATCGAATTAACACTCGGAACCAGTCCAACTCTCTGGACTAGCGCAGAATGCGCGCGCGAACTTGCTTATTTCGAACTTTTTGTTTCCGTTTTGGTTTGATTTTCTTTCCTATTGCAATTAAACACCTAGGCTGCGTAGATTAGGGTTTGAAGTATTATTTAATGTTGCTTTGATTTCATTTTTAGGAATTATTCAATATTTTTAATAAAATTATGAATTTATCTCTATGTTTTTCTCGTGGATTTGAAGAAAAGGTCTTGTGGATTCGAGATATCCCATCGTGAATTGGATAAAGACAGGTTGAGGAGTCCCTGTAGTTTCGAAATTCAGAATAGTTATCCCCCATGAGAGAGATGGTGCTCGATCTCACCCGCTTCGGCTGCGCCAAGTTGGTATCAGAGAGAGGTTCTTCCTCGGTGATGGCTTCCAGTGCAAGCAACGAGAATAACCATGTCGATGGTGATTTCGGGGAACAACCCCTAACATCGAGAGAGTTTATGGAGTTTCGACGAGAGCACCTTCAAGCTATGCAAGGGTGTGGACCCTCGTTGTTTTCCGCGCTCCCACAAGACGTTCTCGTCCCTTCCCCTTTCGGGAAAAGAAGGAGAGGAGGATGCGTGAGTGCGAAATCGACATTTGTGCCACTGGCTTGCCTCGTTCTCGAGGGCTTTGTTCGGTTGTCGTGTTAAGCTGGATGTGTTTAAATGAGTTTATATAAGACCAGAGTCGCCACTAGCCAGTTACTTCGAATCTACAGTCGGCTAGACCCCGTAGAAACGTTAGAGAAAGGGATCCGAAGATTCCTTCCTCTAAGATGACTCCTTTTGATCTGCTGCCAGAGATTCAAGGTAAGGGATCACGGTTACAGGGTGGGAAGAGGTTAAGCACCCCACACACTGCCCGTACCGAAGTACGGTCTCTACTTCACATAATCGAACTAATACTTGAAAGTCGGTTTTAATCCTCGTACATTCTCATAGATGACATGATGCATGAATGCGAGTCTGAACAGTAAGAGTTTCTGATGGGCAGGTTCCAACAACGGGCAAGCCCAGAGCGTACGCTCGAACTGACAGGTGCTTAATGTAAGACGTATGCAGTGTGCTTGAATAATCAAGGTGTTTTATGGTGAAGCATGAATGCAGGTCTGAACAGTAGGAGTTTCTGATGGGCAGGTTCCAACAACGGGCAAGCCCAGAGCATACGCTCGAACTGACAGGTGCTTAATTTAAGACATATGCAGTGTGCTTGAATAATCAAGGTGCTTGCAGTGAAGCAGGGGGGTTGGAAGAAAAGTAAATGTTGCACTTATGCTAGATGCAAATGAGATGATGCTGGAAAAGAGTAGCTGGATGGACGGAGGTGTCGCAAGGGTTGGCTTCGAGTGGCTGGATCAAGACTTGGATGGCTTGGGAGGCTTGGACCAGTGGTCAGGCTGGACTGGACCAGGGCTAGGCTCTCCTCACTCGGGCTCTCCTTGGTGGAAACATGGGCTAAGGGGTGGAGAAGGACTCGGACCTCACCCGGACTGGCTGGACTTGAAGGGATGCTGAAATGAGAAGGGGAGGGGGGTATTTATAGCGGCGAGGAGTGACATTTTTCGTAATTAATTTTGGGCGGCCTGCTATGGGCCGCCCGTACGGCCGTTCCTCGATTTCCAGCGAGCTACGGTCGCACCCTCGGGGCTGCTGTTTGACTCGCTGGGTCGACTCAGTGAGTTGACTCAGTGGGTCGACTCGGTGATTTGACTCGACGGGTTGACTCGACGGGTTGACTCGGTGTTTTGACTCGACGAGTTGACTCAGCGGGTTGACTCAGCGGGTTAACTCAGTGGGTTGACTCAGTGGGTTGACTCAGTGAGTTTGACTTTTTTGAGATTTTTTGACTGGCTTTTCTTATGGGGGGTTTTTCAGGGTGATGTTTAGGACTGGGTTGACTGGGTTGAGGCTTGAACTGGGCTATGGAATGGGGCTTACAAGGGTGAGTTTGGCTGAGTTTGGACTTGGGAGTTGGGGGATGGTCCTCCATTCAACCAGCTATCTCTACCAACAGTGTAGCCGAAGGTGGGGTGTCTACAGATGCCCCTCTTTGGTAGAGGTTGCTTGCAACCGAATGCCAAAGCGAGTGGACACCCCACTTCTGACCCGGTCATTCATAGATCATGGTCTGAAATCTTTGCTTGCCTTTGCATCTGTGCCAGTTGATTGTCTGGAAATCGATCACTCGCACATACCGCGGGAGTTTGGAGAAAACGTTGCGATTGTCCCTGCAGTTTGCTGCAACCTGGGTACCCAATCACAACCCTTCCATTCCCGATCGGTACTAACATCGGAAAGGTACAGCAGAGCCTCTGCGTTGCCAGTCTTACGAGGTTACTGGCCCTGTGTTTGATTGTATGTTCAATGTTCTCCCAGATCACTCCAGGAGTACTTGTTTTGCTTGACTGTCAAAGCGTTTAGACGCCCTGCGTCTGATAGTCTTACGGGATTCTACTACGCCGACTTGGACTCAGTCAAGGTACTTCAGGCATCCACGCCTAGGTATGTGTGGGTGGGCTTTTTCCACCCGATCTGCTGGTTTCGATGCTTGGTTTGCAATTCATTCTTTCCTCGATTGTGGTCTGGAATCTTTGTTGTCCTTTGTATCTGAGTCAGTTGATTGTCTGGAAATTGATAACTCGCACATACCGCGGGAGTTTGGAGAAAACGTTGCGATTGGCCCTGCAGTTTGCTGCAACCTGGGTACCCAATCGCAACCCTTCCATTCCCGATCGGTACTAACATCGAAAAGGTACAGCAGAGCCTCTGCGTCGCCAGTCTTACGAGGTTGCTGACCTTGAGACTGTTTGTGTGATGTTTGATGTTTTCCCAGATCACTCCAGGAGTACTTGTTTCGCTTGACTGTCAAAGTGGTTAGACGCCCTGCGTCCGATAGTCTTACGGGATTCTACTACGCCGACTTGGACTCAGTTAAGGTACTTCAGGCATCCACGCCTAGGTATGTGCGGGTGAACTCTTTCCACTCCATCTGCTGATTTTGATACTTGGGTTACAATTCATCGTTTCCACCTGTTCAAATGGTTTCTGTGACCGAGCCTTTTGGCTTTCATCTTTTGTATCTTGGCATGTGGTACGACCGCACTGACACTGGAGTTCAGTTCGACCGTACTTTGAGTGCATTGGATCCGATGGTCTCCGGGGAAACCACGAGACATCGAATCTTATTTGATTTTTGCGTTGGCTCCTACCCAGAGATATGGAAGATCTCCCGGCGTGTTGGAGGCAGAACGCTCTACTGAGAAAATATTTTTTTTGGTTTTTTGAAAAGATACCCACTCTGGGGAGTGATACTCCGTGGGGTTTTTATTTGCAAATAGAAATATATATATATATATATATATATATATATATATATATATATATATATATATATATATATATATATTTATCTTTTTGAAATGGAAATCTGGTTTGCATGTGCCTCCACTAGGGATGCCTGTGGGGTCTTTGGCTAACCGACTTTTATTTTGAAAGCAGGTAAACATGATGATTGATGCGATGGATGCTGATGCATGGAGATGCATGATGAATGCATGGCTTTAGCTCATTCTCTTTCAGTTTGATGATTTTGCTTTTGCTGGAGATGCAGAGAATTTTGAGCTTATTGCTTCCAGGGTTGTGCTCCCTGGGGTTTTTTCTTTTTGATACGGAGGTTTGGACAGCGGGTTGGTCAAGATCCCGACCCGTGGTCAACCAGGTCCATCATCCCAAGCTATTTCTTTGCTGATGAGAATGTACGAGGATGCTATTCGACTTTAAGATGTTCTTCTGGGCATACGTGTGATTGAGATGGTGTTCGGTTGCCCGTTTTGGTCAAGATTCCAATTTGCGGGCGATTGGATCCGTCATCCCATACTGTGAAGTGAGCGGAGTTCAAGACTCCTGAAGTGTAGTGCTGGGGATACTGACAATTTTTGTGATTTTTTGAAATATGTGGGTCCGAATCTTTACCTGAGAGGTCAGGATAGAGATCGGTTATTGAAAACAAAGGAAATATTTTTGTGATTTTGAAAATTTTTGGCTGAAAGCAAAGGAAATATTTTTGTGACTTTTGATGATATTTTGACTTGAAAGCAAGGGAAATATTTTTGTGATTTTTGACAATATTTTGATTGAAAGCAAGGGAAATATTTTTTGTGATTTTTGGAAAGGTGATTTTGCAATGTTTTTGTATTTTTGTGATTTTTATGAAATGCAGGGAAAAGTATGGAATTTTCATCCACTTCCAGCTTCTACTGCTGGTAAGGCACCCTATCCATTTTACGTCAGCGAGCAAGATGAGTCTCACACAGTTAAGTGCCGTAGTTTTACATCTTCGGATGAGGGGATCTTGAGGGTTTTCAGTCAACACACCCACAAAGTTGCCTGTTCCTCATGTGCAATGCACATATAGACCACGTATCGTCCGACGGACTCCTTCGGCCACAAAATGAGCCACATCCTCACATTTTCCTTAGTCAATCCAGTTTGGGGCCTTACGTTGCTCACAATTCCGTGAGGGTGCGCTCCACCTCCCAACAACCTTAATCCCCTTCATGAGTTTTAGGAACAGGGAACATCCGTCAGATTCAACAACGACTTCCAAATCAAGGTTGTCTATCACGGTGCGTTCAACACGAACAGGATTGCGGAGTTCTGCCCGCCTCAGCCTTTACCTGTTTAGAAGATTCCAGATACCCGTACGATCAAGTGTCAGCCATGTCTGGAACAGGTTAGGAAAGATAGCCCCCGAGAAGTTAATCTCAGTGTAGTTTTAGGTCTTCGGACCGCTGGGGATGAATTCGTGCAGTTGAAATTTTTGGTGAATCATTTTTTTTTTGGTGTTTTTTTTTTTTTTTGGAAAAGGTTCCAGACTTCAGCTCGAATGATCGAGATTGATGTTGGTTTTTATGGAAAGCTTTAAAATATTTTTGGTATTTTTGAAATGTTCCGCGTTATCAGATCCTGGCTCGAATGGCTGGGATCGATGCCGGTTTTTGTTACAAGCGAGAAAGGTCCCCCGAGAAACTAATCCCAGTGTAGTTTAAGGTCTTCGGACCGTAAATATGTACATGCTGAAAATACATTCTTTTTTGTGATTTTTCGAAAACTGTTCTAGGTCATAAAATCTCGATTTTGAACGGTCAGGATTGACACTGGTTTTTATTGGAAATCTCTCGGGATTTTGTTCCCGACGTAGTTTAAGGTCTTCGGACCAAAACCTGTACAAAAGGGGGCAAACACATTTTTTTTTTGTTTTCGAAATGATCCAGATCATCAGATCTTGGCCTGAACGGCTGGGATCGATGCTGGTTTTTATTAAAAATCTCTCGGGACTTGATCCCGACGTAGTTTAAGGTCTTCGGACCCAAAAACTGTGCATGACAGGGAAAACCTATTTTTTGTTCTTTTTTGGAAAATATCCAGTATCAGCGGATCTTGATTCGACGATCTAGACTGCTACCGGGTTTTATTAAAAAGTCCCTCGGGATCTTGATCCCGACGTAGTTTAAGGTCTTCGGACCCAAAACTATGGTTCGGCATACTTACCTTGCTTCATTTGGCTTCTGACGAGACTGACTGTGATTTGAGTGGTCCGAATTGCTTGATTTGGCCCTGCGGGCCATTTGATGATCGGATCTTAGATTTCGGCCTTCTCTCTTGATGATCATGCCTTTGATCTTGCTGCTTCCTGACTTGTGTAAGCCTTCCAATGGTTTGGATCCTGATGATTTAGCCCTTGAATGGTTCAGATTGATAGATTCAGCCCTGTGGGCCCACTTGTGACCTTGGCTTTACTTTGGGGCACCTCTTTTGATGATTTGTGAGGCTAAGAAGGCTTCTCATGGTGTGGATGATGGCTTGTACGGCTCAGATCGCTTGTCTTGACTTTGTGGGCCCACTTGATGGTTAGATCTTGGATTCTGGCCCTTCTTTTGATGATCAACCTTTCGATCTTGTTGTTTGATGGCTCATGTAGGTCCTTCAATGGTTTAGATCATGATGATCTAGTCTTTGAATGACTTGGATTGCTTGTGGCCCCCACTTGATCACCTTTCCTTCTTTTTGACTTGATCAGCCATGTTCTGGCTGCATTGCTTCGTGATTGGACTGGTGGGGCACCTTTTATATGGTCTTGATCAGCCTTAGTCGAAATCTGGAGTGGACCGGAGCCTTGGGCGGCCCATGGAGGGCCATCTGCTGACGTGGACTGTCAGCCTCACCTACCAAGAACCTTGGAGCCAATCCCACGGAGAGAGGGGAACCGCGTCCGTACGGGCGGCCCAGAGCAGGCCGCCTAAGGCTCGCCTCTTGAGCGGCCTGGGCTGGCTCGAGCTCGGACATTCCCTGCTGTCCTTTTCTCTTGTCTCCACACTCTCTGCACTGGATCATTCGATTCCAGCCATGAATCTCTCTTTTGTCTCCCCTTTTCTTCTCTTTTTGTCTTTTTCTTTCTTGGTCTTTTGTTGGGCAGCCATTGATGATGGCTTGGGGGCCATTGTGGGAGAGGTTGGTGGGTCCCACACTTCAGCACTTGATGAAGGCTTTAAAGATGATGAGGTGCCTTTGATTGATGGTGGAGATGGAGCATTAAATGGGGGTATTGATGATGAATTAAGCTTGGTGGTTGGTGGAGTTTTGAATGGCTCCATTAATGGTAGGATGGCTGGAATTTCAGATTTGAATGGGCCCTTCATTATGGGAGAAATGGATGGTATGGATGGGATGGGGAGATGGGACATAGGTGAGGCGATGCTTCCCTTGAGTGTGGGCCACATGGATGATGTGATGGATGGTGGTGATGGGACCATGATGGACATAGATGGGCTGATCTCATGCTTGGATGGGATGGATGGCTCAGATGATACCTTTGACGGTTTGAATGCTCTTGATGAGGGCCAGGATGTGCGATACACTTTTTTGGGTGGACTTGATGTGATCATTGATGATGTCCCCCTGATGATGGATGGTGCAGATGCCTCGATGATCCCTTTGATCGGCCAGGATGATGACTGGATTCATGATTTCCTGTTGGAGAGGGCTGCAGGTCCAGATCTGACCGTTGATTCTTCGATCGGGTTTGCTAGGACCCTTCTGGATGGTTCAGATGCATTCTTCGACGGTCAGATTAGCCAGGATGCCACGATGTGTGGTGTGATCTTTACTGGTAGCCCTTTTGGTGGGGAGTATCGTCCTTCTGCTGATCGTCGGTCTTTTGCGCACTCTGTTCATGAGATGGGCGAGTCTTCTCATGTGGCAGCGGTTATGACAGTTTCAGATAGTGATGCGACTATATCAGACATAGCCGTTACTGAGGGCAGGTCAGGGGCTGTCGAGTCTGCAGAGGTTCCAGCTTTTCCTTCTCCTTCGCCCGTTGACCTTCCGATCCTTGATGAGTTGTCATTGATTTCTGGGCCTTTTGTGCTGGAGGGGGTACCAGTGAGGACTTGTCAGCTACTCCCTCGTCCTTCTTGTTCGCCACGACTGCTTGCTTGGCTTGACAGCTTGTCAGCTTATGAGATTCGAGATTTGGAGTCCTATGGCTTTGGCAGTCTGGTTCATATGGCTAGAGTTAATATTGATTGGAGGATGCTCGGAGCTGCATTGATTGATTGGGTCCCTTCGTTGGACTTGTTTGCGTTCAACGATATGGAGATGGGGCCTTCTTTGGAGGAGCTTGCACGCTTGACAGGCCTACCCTTGGATTATACTCAGTATTTCTCGCCGAAGACATCGCCGAAGACTGCTACACCGCAGAACTGGTTCGGGATTTCTTATCTTGTTCATCTTGCAGCTGCCGGCCAGGATGCTGTAGTGTTCTCCTTGGACTTACTGTATGATCTTTTTTCGGGTCCTTGGGGTGTGGCCGGTTCTACCTTTGCTCGGAACGCACTGATGTTCTGCTTGATTGCTGAGGTGCTGTTCTCGGGATGGTGCAGGTCCCAGACTCCTCTGCTTTTTGAGGTGATGAGCCGAGCTATCCGTCGGCAGGGGATCATTTCTCTTACCTTGGCTGAGCTGTTCAATGGGCTGACTGACTGCGCCCTGGGCCGCACTCGTATCCTTCGCGGCTGTTGTGCCTTTCTTCAGGTATCTTTTCTGCACCCTTTTCTTCTTGCTTTGTTGGGAATTGCTTTGCTTTAGCTGAACTTCTTCTTTTTTTGTGATCAGGTCTGGTTATGGGAGCGTCTTTCTTTGACCGTTCCTGTATCTTTTCCTGACACTCATTGCCCAGACCTTATGCGACACATCATTGAGTTTCTTCCTCATACAGCTAGGATGAGCGAGCCCTTGTATCGCAGGATGTTTGCTGAACTTCGTGACTGGAACGTTCGTTGGGAGTCATCTTGGCTTTCACTTCCTCCAGTGCTTTGTGATGCACACCGCTATCCTCTGATGTTGGTAGACTTTCGATCCTACTTTTCTTACCATCCCATTTGGTTCCTGCGGCAGTTTAGGTATGAGCAGGATGTTCCTCTTTTTGCTTTCACGGGTATCGGGCGTCAAGCACTTCCATCCAGATCCTCTGACTTTAGGACCCGGATTGATTGTTCTTGGGCGAGTTACTTGACTGCTGATTTGCTGGGTTTTGAGCTGCGGACTTTTCCGATGGCGACCGCCCCATATCAGTACTGGGTTGCTGAGCAGTCTTTGTATCGACGTATCCCTTGTTGGCACCGGACTGTTGACGAGGATGAGCAGGATATCCTTGGAGATGCTGGCTCTTCATCTGGTTCATATGAACCTTTTGAGGAGCGCCCTTTCATTGATCCTTGCTTCCTTTTGGCCACTCATGGCCATCTGCTGTCTGAGATCTCTGCACTTCGGTATCATTGTGAGATGATGTCGAGGAGATTGGCTGCCGATCAGAGATTGTCTGATGAGGAGACAGCGATCCGTACCCTTGAGCGCGATGAGGCGCATTACCTGCGTATGGAGGTGAGCAGGTTGAGAGCGAGACTATCTTTTTATGAATCAGAGGACTTACCTGATGTGGCCAAGGAGGAGGGTAGAGATTGATTGTGTTGGCCACCTGCACATTCCTTTTTTGCATATATGATTGATGATGATGCATTTTTGTATTCTTTTTTTTTTTTTTGAAAAAGATGATATGATATGTGTAAAAGAAATATGATGCATTTAATTGAAAAGAAAACTGTTTGAAAATCTACTGTGCCATGAGTTGTCTTGTGAGTGTGTGTCTGGATTTTGTGTCGGGATATAGGAATCAGAACTGGGGCTCGGCCAATGCTTTGACCGATGTCTCGAGATTTGACTTGCTTGATCCTTTGGTTCCCTAGAGGTGTAGGCAATGGAAACTGTTGCTTCTTGAGATTGTCAGAATTTGTAGAGTTCTTCGCTCCTGACTGTACTTCCTCTCGTTCTTGCACTTTTACTACTTGAACCGATCTGGATCGTTTGACTTCTTGGTACCTGCACTTTTAATTTTTTTTTCTTTTTGAGCCATTTTTGCCTGCAGTGCTCTTTCGAGTTTTCACCACAGCCGGCTTTTCCCGTCATTTTTGCCCGTGGCGCCCTTTTGGGTTTTCACCACGTCCCGGGTGTTTGATCTTGCCCGCCCCTTGGCAGCTATGCTGTTTTTACCCTCGGCGCCCTTTCGAGTTTTCACCAAGTCCGCTGTATGCCCACTGTTTTTACTCGGAGCGCCCTTTCGGGTTTTCACTCCGCCCTCTTTGTTTAGGCACACATTTTTTTTTTCTTTTTTTTTTTCTTTTTTTTCTTTCTGGATCTCTAGATAACTGCGGCGGCTAGAGGTCGGGAATCCGTCGTTGCCGGCCGATGACATTCTTTCAGCCCTTATCCTGAGTTACGATAATAGAGTTGTCGGTCTTTGCTAAAGACCCCTCTGAGATGAATGGATGGATGACTGTGTTTCTTCTTGGACTGATTTTTTTCTTGGGTGCCTTGCTTTGGCTTCCCTTTTTCTTTCTCTTTTCTTCTTTTTTTTTGTATTCTTTTTCTCTCTTTTTTTTTTTGTCTTTTCCTTTTGAATCCCCCCCTTTTTTGTATTTTCCTCCTTTTGAATCCCCTTATTTGAAACACTTGTTGGTGGACGGAAATGATTTCTCAGAGGTCTTAGCTTTGACCTCTTGACTTCAGCTCTATTAAAGTAACTCTTGATAAGGTCAGAATAACTTACCCGTGAAAGATCTTCACGTTGTCGGCGTTGGTTGGCTCAGGAAGATCCACCCCTCTCATGCTGGTGAGTCTGAGGGCGCCTCCGGGAAGTACTTCTCTGATGATCAGTGGCCCATCTCATGAGGGTTTGAACTTTCTTCTGGGATCCGGAAAGTGCGACGGTAGAATCTTCTTCATGACCATGTCGCCTACCTTGAAACTTCTTTTTCGGACTCTCTTGTTGTAAGCCCGAGCGATCCTTTTTTGATAGCACTGTGAATGACTTAGTGCACGCATACGCTTTTCATCTGCTAGCTGCAACTGATCGAACCTGGCCCGTTGCCATTCTCCTTCTTCGATTCCGCTTTCGAGTAACACTCGTAGTGATGGTATTTCCACCTCGACTGGCAAAACTGCCTCCATTCCATAGGTAAGCTCGAAAGGAGTAACGCCCGTAGCAGACCGTACAGACGTTCGATAGGCCCAAAGTGCATATGGGAGCATATCTGACCAATCTCGATATGTCACGACCATCTTCTCGAGTATCCTGACGATTGTCTTGTTTGCGGCTTCTACCCCACCATTCATCTGGGGACGGTAGGGGCTTGATCAATGACGTTGGATCTTGAACTTGCTGAGGAAGTCATCCATCTTCTTGTTGACGAACGGGGTCCCATTATCTGTGATGATGGCATTAGGGATTCCATACCGGCATATGATGTTGTTCTTCATGAATTTGATCACCTGAGATGCTGCAATTGTGGTGTAGGAGGCTGCCTCTACCCACTTGGTGAAGTAATCGACTGCCACAAGTATGTACTCATGACCGTTTGATGCTTTGGGACTGATCTTGCCGAAGATGTCGAGTCCCCACATGGAGAAGGGCCAGGGGGTGGTCAGGTTATATAACTCTGATGATGGGGCATGGATTTGATTCGCATGCTCCTGACACTTGAAGCATTTTCTGACGTGCTGGCAATAGTCTGTCTCCATGGTGAGCCAATAGTAGCCGAGTCATAGAATCTTCTTTGCCATCATGTGCCCATTCATGTGTGGGCCACAGATTCCTTCATGTATTTCTCTCATGATCTTTGCAGCTTCTGTTTCATCGACGCATCGAAGGACGATGTGATTATAGGATCGCTTGTAAAGAACTTCGCCACTGATGGTGAATTGGCCGGCCAAACGCTGGATGGTTCGGCAATCTGTTGCTGTTGCTGACTCTGGATACTCCTGGGTTTCGAGATATTGCTTGATGTCGGCATACCAGGGTTTGTCAGGGACAGCTTCGGCTTCTTCTATTTGCAGGCAAAAAGCAGGTTTATCTTGAACTTCGACTGTGAGCTCCCATTCTGAAGCTCCTTTTGGTATCTCGAGCATTAATGCCAGTGTGGCGAGAGCATCTGCAAACTGGTTCTTGGCTCTGGGCATGTATGAGAAGGTGATTTCCTTGAATTCTTCGATCAGATTGTCAAGATACACATGATATGGTATCAACTTCTCGTCTTTGGTCTTCCATTCGCCATTGGTCTGATTGATGATAAGCTGTGAGTCTCCAAACACTCGTAGCTTCTTGACGCCCAAGATTATGGCTTCCCTTAAGCCAGCGATGCATGCTTCATACTCTGCCATGTTGTTGGTGCACTCGAATGCTATGCGCCTCGAGATAGGAATAGGGACATCATCTAGAGAGTAGAGGATTGCTCCAATACCACTCCCTTTAGAATTTGCTGCGCCGTCGAAGAATAACGTCCACTCTCCTTTCTTCTTTTCTTCTTCTTCAATAAGCAAGAGATCTTCATCAGGGAAGAATGTCTTGAGCGGTTGATAATCCAGGAGGGAGTGGGCGGCAAGATGATCGGCGAGGGCTTGTCCCTTGATTGCCTTCTGAGTGACATAGGTGATGTCAAACTCAGACAGGAGTAGCTGCCATTTAGCTATCCTTCCAGTGAGTGCCGGCTTCTCGAACAGGTACTTGAGCGGATCCATGTGGGCGAGGAGGAGAATAGGGAATGTAATTATGTATTGACGGAGTCGCTGAGTTGCCCAGACTAGGGCGAGGCAGGTCTTCTCGATCGGGGAATACCTGGTCTCGTAGTTAGTGAACTTTCGGCTCAAATAATATATTGCTTGTTCCTTCTTCCCGGTCTCGTCGTGCTGGCCGAGGACACAGCCAATGGCTTCTGCTGCTACCGAGATGTATAACAATAAGGGTCGTCCGGGGGCGGGCGGCACTAGGACTGGAGGATTCATGAGATATCTCTTGATGCGATCGAAGGCAACTTGGCAATCATCATTCCATTCTTTTGGAACGTTTTTTCGGAGGAGCTTGAAAATGGGTTCACAAATAGGTGTGAGCTGTGCGATGAAGCGACTGATGTATTGAATTCTGCCGAGGAAGCCGCGAATTTCTTTCTCTGTTCTAGGAGGGGGCATCTCGATGATTGCTCTGGTTTTGGTCTCGTCGACCCTGATGCCGTCCTCGCTCACCATAAAGCCGAGGAGTTTACCTCCCATTGCACCGAAGACACATTTCTGTGGGTTGAGGCGGAGCTTGTACTTCTCTAATCTGTTGAATAACTTCTTCAGATCTTCAAAGTGTCCTTCAATTGTGCGAGATTTGACGATCATGTCGTCCACATATACTTCAAGCTCTTTGTTCATCATGTCATGGAATAATGCTGTCATTGCTCGCTGATATGTTGCCCCTGCGTTCTTTAGACCGAACGGCATCACCCTGTAACAGAAGGTTCCCCAGGGAGTGATGAATGATGTCTTCTCGCGATCTTCGACGGCCATCTTGATCTGATTGTAACCTGAGAACTTTCCATGAATGAAAAGACCTTGTATCCAGCAGTATTGTCGACCAGAGTGTCGATGTGTGGCAAAGGGAAGTCGTCTTTCGGACTGGCCTTGTTGAGATCTCGGAAGTCGATGCACATTCGAACCTTGCCGTCCTTCTTTGGTACTGGTACGATGTTGGCGAGCCATTCAGGGTAGTTGGAGACTACCAAGAATCCCGCATTGTACTGCTTGATGACTTCATCTCGGACTTTCAGAGCCCATTCTGGCTTCATTCTTCGCAGTTTCTGCTTCACTGGCTTCATATCTGCCTTGGTTGGCAGATGATGTACAACGAGCTCTTCATCGAGCCCCGGCATGTCTTCATATGAGAACGCGAAGTTGGACAATCTTGGAGCTAGGAACTCTATCATTTTCTGTTTCATCTCAGGTGGCAACGATTTTCCAATGCGTACTTCCCTAGGGATCTCAGGTGTCCCCAAGTTTACTATCTCGAAATCATCGGCTACAACATTGGCTTTAGATTCGAACTTTTTGAGGAGATCCTCAAGTTCGGGAGCTGGATCATCATCTTCCTCATCCCGAACTTTGTCCAGACCCATGAGCTCGAAGTCTAATTCGATATCGAAATCATATGATTCGACTTCAAACTCATGCGACTCTTTAGACGAACTTGGCACATTACTGAATGCAGGAAAAGAAATGTTTTTTGGTTTTTGAGATTTTTCTGGAATGGAAATGCTAGATGTTTTTGGCTTTTGAAAGTTTTTGATTTTTTTGGCTTTTTGAAATTCACGGGACTTTGAACAAGCGGGCATTGCAGACCATGATTGAGCCCATCTTGTTCCAAAGTTCCGGTCACTGCTTAAACAGGCATTTTTTTTTGGAAACCAAAGCCCTCAGATGGCTCTTTGGTTGATTCAAAAGTTAGGGGAACGGATGACCATTCAGGACCTCACACTTCCTCCCCTGAAGAGGTGGGGGTTGATGATTTGGGCGAAGGATCATGATCTGGCCCAATGACCATGATTTCTCGCTGGTCGGGTTCGAGATCTGAGTCATACTCAGTCCCTCCCGGATCACTTACCTCGCATTGCAGTTCGTCTGGTTCTACGGCTAGACATAAGTTTGGAATCTGGACATCAGACCAATCTAGGGCTGGCCACTTCCCTTTCTTGGTCCAATGGATGGGCTGCTTCTGCCCCTGGCTGGTGATTGTTGATGTTGATTCTACAGAGATGGGCGAGTCGTGCCTCTTGCTGATTGATGCTGAGATGGGCAAGTTGTGTCCCTGGCTGGCTGAAATTGAAGAGGGCAGGTTGTGCCCCTGGTTGGGAGCAGGTGTCAGAGTAACCTGATCTTGAAGCTGCTGTATTTGACTTCCTTCTTCATCTTCATCCTTTTCTTCTTCTTCTAGAGGCTTAGATGGTTCGAGAATCTGATCCCATCGGATGGGGGGCCACGTTGCCCAAACTAGGCTCATCGGGAGGCCTTTGTGTAGTGCAGTCGGTTGATTCCCTCCTGGATCTTTGCAAGGTTCTCCTGGCTTGACGAACTGGATGGGTGAGCACCGAAATTTCTTCCTTCTTTTGTCCGTAAAGACTGTCTTGTATCCGAGTCCCCATTTGCGTTGGTTATATACCAGCGGTACCTTTCTGGACTTGAAATGATTCTTCATTCGGTATTTGAGACTCAGACGTTCTGCTGGTGAAAAGACATGGTCCACCCTTATCGGTTCTGGATTGGCGATAGAGTTCACAGTCTCGAATTCGAAACTATGAAACGGGATGTCTTCTTCAGAGTGCTGGATATCGATGACAGGGATGTCTGGTTCAGTGGCAGCAGTATTGGAAGGAATGATGAGTTCCTTCTCTGCATGGATAGAGATCGCTTGATTTCCACAGATGTACTTCACTCGTTGATGCAGGGTTGATGGCACAGCTCCAACCTTGTGCAGCCATGGTCGCCCGAGCAACATGTTGAAAGAGGCTAATATATCCAGGATTTGGAATGTGATGGTAGAGATTTCTGGACCTATCTGTACCTCTATGTCGACCTCCCCTTCCACTGATCGGCGGGTGTTGTCGAATGCTCTGACACATATGGTGCTGGGTCGCAATGAAGAAGGACTGATTCCCAGACGTTCCGCAGTCTTGAGTGGGCAGACGTTTAAGCTTGAGCCATTATCGATAAGGACCAGCGGGATACAGAGGTCTTTGTATCGTAAGGCTATGTTGAGGGATCGCCCATGATTGCGTCCTTCTGGTGGCAACTCATTATCTGTGAAGGTGATGGCATGCGGAGCCAAGAGCTGTCCAATCATCAATGCTATCATCTCTGGTGCCGTATCGGAGGAGACGTGAGCATCGTTCAAGGTTTTAGCAAACATTTCTCGGTGTATGCGAGATGTACAGAGTAACTCCCATACTGAGATTTGTGCAGGGATTGACTTGAGCTGAGCTGCCACATCGTATGCGGCTTCATTTTTGTTGCCGAGGCCTGAGAGAGCGCCTTTGGGATCTCCTCTGTTCTGATTATCTCTTCGGACGCAACGCCCGTTGGGGTTCATGTTCCCTACTTCCGCACATTCTGGATAGTGCCATGGGACTTCTTTATAATTTTCCTCCCTTTTGCCTTCTAGGACCACTGGTTCTTGCAACGGTGTTGGTGTGGGTACTAGATCTTCCTCGTATGGAGCTTTTGCCTTGAGGACTACATTGTTGCCTGTGCTGAAGGAGTAATATCGAGGCTTATCTTCATAGATCACATAAGGTCGTGGTCCTGGCTTGACTGTTCCTGGAGCAGGAGGCTCCCATGGAATGAATACTGGTCCTCTTGATATGGCAGGAGGTTTCTCTGTTCGTCCCAGCTGTCGTAGTGTGATTGACATGCCTCCGGGATTTGCCCCTTGCAATACGACTGGCTCAACTGGAGGAGCTCCTTCCAATACAATGGGTTCTTGCTGCTGATGAGTATGGTTCCTTCATTGTGAATTGTATTGTCCCTGTGCTGAGATTGCCCCTTGCAAGACGATAGGTTCGTATGTGGGCTCGATGTGTGACTGTACTCCTTCTAGGACGACTGGTTCCCAACATGAGGGGTCGTAAGATGCCCCTTGCACAACTGGCACATTGTATGGAAGTGCTCCTTCGAGTACTACTGGCTCGAGGACTGAAGGAGGAAAGGGACTTGCCCCTTGCATGATCGGAGGAGGATTTGTTGGCTCATAAGTGTAGGCATGAATGGATTGGATGGGGGAGAAGAAGCGATCGAGATGGTCCCCTTCTTCTATACTATTGACTGCAGGGCCACGAGACGAACTGGGGTCCGTCGGATGTTGAGGCAGAGGATTCTGAAGGATGTTGGTGGAAGCTGCTGGAGAAGTTCCAGGGACCGAGATGACGATCTTGCAGTCATCAATTAGGTCTTGTATAGCATTCTTCAAAGTATAGCATCGATCAGTGGCATGGCCACGTCCTTGATGGTAGGCACAGTACTCATTTTCTCGGTAGTTCGGTGGCAGAGGATGAGGCGGAGGCCGAGGTGTCATTAGAGTAAGTAACTGCTTCTGCACCAGTGTAGCCATGACTTAACTAAGTGGTTGAGAGAGGGGAGTAAATTTCCTGAACTCCCTGTAGTTTTGCCTATTTTGATATGAGTATTGACCGTTTCCTCTGAACTGCTGCTGTTGTCGAGGTGGTTGTGGCTGAGGATTCGATTGTGGCTGATACCGCTGAGGCTGATGCTGAATTTGATTTTGCTGATACTGTTGACGTCCCTGTGGGGGAGCATGTTGATTTCCTTGAGCAGTGATGTTGATGTTGTTTACCTCTGTTGGGCGGGGAGGAGAACCACTGCGGTTTCCATTCCCGTGCCCTATAGGTCTTCCTTCCGCTCTGTTCCTTTTGATTGGAGTGGCTTGATGAGGCCATGGGGAGATTGTCCCAGCACGGATTCCTGCTTCGACTTGCTCTCCAGCACGGATCAATTGTGAGAAATTCGCATATGGATGCGAGATGAGATATCCGGATATGCCTGGATATGTTGAATGAACAATCATTGAAATTTGTTCTTCGTCGTCGATGGGTGTCTGCATTCTGGCTGCCATAGCTCGCCAACGTCCCACATAAGCTGATAGCGTTTCATCATTCCTTTGCCTGAGAGCCGCGAGGTCGGCTCTTCTGGGTGCCATGTTGAGATTGTATGCAAATCTGTCGACGAAAGCCTGAGAAAGCTGTTCCCACGTCCTGATGCGGTGGCGGTCAAATGAGGTGTACCAATCTAGGGTGTCGCCCTTCAGAGACTTTTGGAACAAACGTATGAGGGCCCCTTCATTTCCTGAGATTGCACTCAGCTCTCCACAGAAGGCCTTGAGATGTGCTGTGGGACAACCGCTGCCGTCGTATCTTTTGAATTTTGGAACCTCAAAGTTTTGAGGTACTCGAGCATCTGGGAAAGGACACAAGTCTCTAAACTTGGTCGAAGGTAGATCGATTCCTTGTTGTCGCTGAAGCTGATTTTGCAAGATCTGGAACTGCTCCCGTAACTCGTCCAGTCCTGAGTGATCTGTTCGAGCGACTGGTGCCTCATGGAGTAAGGCACGTTCTTCTTCGGCATAGTGGTCGATGTCTTCGACCCTATGTGTTTGCTGAAAAGCAACCGCGGGTTGCTAAAATTGATTTGATGACTGAACTGGATTCTGATGAACTTGTGCTTGAGAGGATTGTAATTGTATTGGAGACTGTACTGAAGGTTGAACTGGAACTTGCTGGAAATTAACTAGAGATTGCTGAATTGAAGATTGCTGGAAATTAACTGGATTTTGCTGAATTGAAGATTGCTGAAAATTAACTGGAATCCCATCGGCGGGGATGTGCTGGAATTGAAAAGTGCTCCTGTTTGCAGGAGGCTGAGATGCTGGGAAGTGACCCCCTTGTTGGGTATTCGCCACTGTCCGCTGATTGATGTGGGCTTGACACTGACCCCCATTGTGGGCATTCGCCAGTGTTGTCCCTGTTGTTGGAAATTGAATTGAAATCCCATCGGCGAGGATGTGCTGGAATTGAAAAGGTGTCCCATCGGCGGGGACATGCTGAGATCTACTGAGATTGTTGTTTGCAAGATTGACTAGAAGCTGACTGGATGTTCCTGCAATGGAAGTGCTCTGAGATGGCCTTGTCGTCGCAGGAAGATATTGAGAAGGATGCCCCATAGCGAAGGGCTGAGATGGCTGATGTCGGTAGTCTTGGGCACACTCTGATGGTTGCGCTTGATTTGAACTAGAGGCCGGAAGGACCCGGCATGGCTACTGAGATTGCTCGACTGGGCCAACCTGATTGTTGGCTGCTGCGGTGGCTTGTGCTTGCATGAATTGCAAGAGCATTTCTTGCATTGCTCTCATTCCTTGTGCCAATTCTTGTATGATTGGCGTATTATCAATGGGCTGTTGCGCTGGAGGTTGCGCTTCGGTCATCTCCAGAGCAGGGAGGAGATGAGTTTCTTCTTCGTGGTCGGACATGGTTTGCTGAGCCCGAGTGCGGATTATGCTGCGGAAGGGAAGTTGTTTCCGAACACGTTGAGCCCGAGGAGGCGCAATGGTGAGGACTATACTCTACTCTTTTTGGGTTTTGGGATTTTTTATTTTTTTTGTTGGTTTTGGGATTTTCTATTTTTTTTGTTGGTTTTGGGTTTTGGGTAGAATGCTATGCAGATGAGATTGTATGAGGATTAGTGACTTTCAAGTATAGGAATGATTCTGTTTTTCGAGTCGGATCACGACTAGTGAGACTAATTTATCCCCAGCGGAGTTGCCATTCTGTGGACCCTCGCCGTTTTTCGCGCTCCCACACGACGTTCTCGTCCCTTCCCCTTTCGGGAAAAGAAGGAGAGGAGGATGCGTGAGTGCGAAATCGCCGTTTGTGCCACTGGCTTGCCTCGTTCTCGAGGGCTTTGTTCGGTTGTCGTGTTAAGCTGGATGTGTTTAAATGAGTTTATATAAGACCAGAGTCGCCACTAGCCAGTTACTTCGAATCTACAGTCGGCTAGACCCCGTAGAAACATTAGAGAAAGGGATCCGAAGATTCCTTCCTCTAAGATGACTCCTTTTGATCTGCTGCCAGAGATTCAAGGTAAGGGATCACGGTTACAGGGTGGGAAGAGGTTAAGCACCCCACACACTGCCCGTACCGAAGTACGGTCTCTACTTCACAGAATCGAACTAATACTTGAAAGTCGGTTTTAATCCTTGTACATTCTCATAGATGACATGATGCATGAATGCGAGTCTGAACAGTAAGAGTTTCTGATGGGCAGGTTTCAACAACGGGCAAGCCCAGAGCGTACGCTCGAACTGACAGGTGCTTAATGTAAGACGTATGCAGTGTGCTTGAATAATCAAGGTGTTTTATGGTGAAGCATGAATGCAGGTCTGAACAGTAAGAGTTTCTGATGGGCAGGTTCCAACAACGGGCAAGCCCAGAGCATACGCTCGAACTGACAGGTGCTTAATTTAAGACATATGCAGTGTGCTTGAATAATCAAGGTGCTTGCAGTGAAGCAGGGGGGTTGGAAGAAAAGTAAATGTTGCACTTATGCTAGATGCAAATGAGATGATGCTGGAAAAGAGTAGCTGGATGGACGGAGGTGTCGCAAGGGTTGGCTTCGAGTGGCTGGATCAAGACTTGGATGGCTTGGGAGGCTTGGACCAGTGGTCAGGCTGGACTGGACCAGGGCTAGGCTCTCCTCACTCGGGCTCTCCTTGGTGGAAACATGGGCTAAGGGGTGGAGAAGGACTCGGACCTCACCCGGACTGGCTGGACTTGAAGGGATGCTGAAATGAGAAGGGGAGGGGGGTATTTATAGCGGCGAGGAGTGACATTTTTCGTAATTAATTTTGGGCGGCCTGCTATGGGCCGCCCGTACGGCCGTTCCTCGATTTCCAGCGAGGTACAGTCGCACCCTCGGGGCTGCTGTTTGACTCGCTGGGTCGACTCAGTGAGTTGACTCAGCGGGTCGACTCGGTGATTTGACTCGACGGGTTGACTCGACGGGTTGACTCGGTGTTTTGACTCGACGAGTTGACTCAGCGGGTTAACTCAGCGGGTTGACTCAGTGAGTTTGACTTTTTTGAGATTTTTTGACTGGCTTTTCTTATGGGGGGTTTTTCAGGGTGATGTTTAGGACTGGGTTGACTGGGTTGAGGCTTGAACTGGGCTATGGAATGGGGCTTACAAGGGTGAGTTTGGCTGAGTTTGGACTTGGGATTTGGGGGTATGGTCCTCCATTCAACCAGCTATCTCTACCAACAGTGTAGTCGAAGGTGGGGTGTCTACAAAGGGCTGCAAGCTTCGTTTGATCGTCTCGTCACAACAACCACCAAACGGCGTCCGCCCTCCTGTGGTAGTTGTATCGCGCAACGACATTGTTTGTCGAGCATCATCAGTGGCCAACTGCCGGCCTATGGTAGGAGAAGATCTCAGATCTAGTGATGATGAAGTTGAGGATTTAGTGTTTTGACATTCGGCCGCTAGAGAATATCGTGTTGATCGCGCTGACAGAGGGTTTCGAGGTAAGGGTAAACTACCCAATTTTAATGGCGCACTTGGTATCGAGAATTTCCTCAATTGATTGGTTGAAGTTAAAAGATACTTAGACTATATGGGGGTTCCCGATGATTTGCAAGTGAAACTTGTCGTGTACAAGTTAAGATCAGGTGCTTCGGCATGGTGGGAACAATTGCAGAATACGTGCCCCCGCCAGAATAAACTCGCCATCCATTCATGGCCTTAGATGAAACGATTGCTGAAATCTAGGTTTTTGCTGAGCGATTATGAACACACATTATTTCATCGGTATCACAACTGGAAGCAGGGAAGTCGATCCGTCGCTGACTACTTATCAGAATTTGATTGCCTTACAACTCGCAATGAGTTGTCTGAGACGGAAGCTCAGAAAACCGCAAGGTTCATAGACGGTTTAAGACCCGCAATTCAGGACTAAGTTCAGCTACAATTGGTTTGGATCGTGGATGAGGCATATCAGGTTACTAAACGTGTGGAAGCGCAATTGGCACGGGCCTCTACGTGTACAACTCCCTCTTCTGTAATCCCCCTAATGGTTTCCTATCAAGACGCATCCCTGTCCAAGGGAAAGGAACTAGCTGCTGACCACATTTAGCCCCACGTTGCTCGCCAAGTTATGTAAGGAAGTGACCCTACAAGGCCGCAACGTTCAGTGATTGTGCCGGGCCCCCAGTAAAATTCTGAATCCTTATATCCGGCCAAGACTCGATCATTGTTACAGATGTGGATAGCCAGGCCACCTATCAAACGTGTGTCCACAACGGCCCACGGCTAATGTCATCATCACCACGGAAGATGTACAAGCTAAATTGGAGAATACTGTTGATGATGGGCAACTTGAAGAAGAGGATGAGGGGACTGAATGGATTTTAGGAGATCGGGGTTTATCCTTGGTTGTACAAGGCATCAAACGCATGTCTGAAGCACATGCACATCCCTAACACCACAACCTTTTCCGCATGAGGTGTATAGTGGGAGGAAGAGTGTGTAATATAATTATTGACATTGGAAGCTGTAAGAACATCGTATCTCAACCGATGGTGGACAAGTTGAAGATCAAGACCACACCACATCCTTCGCCCTACGATATAGGGTGGATTTGGAAAGGAAGCACGACGAAAGTGAAGGCACAATGCCTTGTCTTCTTTTCGATCAATAAGTCCTACAAAGACCAAGTATATTGTGATGTCGTTGACATGGATGTCTGTCACATGATACTTGGATGCCCATGGCAATATGATTTGGATGTATATCATGGCCGCGACAATGTCATCACATTCACCAAAGACGGGAGGAAAATCGTCCTTGCTCCAGCAACCTCGAGTGAAGGCCACCGAATAATTAAGGGAGAGTGACAATCTCTCCTTATCCTATGTAGCAAGGCAGCAGGGCCTCATGGGAGAAAGTGAAACTCGAGGTTGAATTTCTTTCAAGAGGGGGAGACTGATGTAGTGAGGTGTTCCCCTAATCGAGGTAGGACAAGAGCCAGGAAAAGGACCCAGGAGTGAGCCCAGAAGATCCCAAGAAAGGCCCCAAAGGAGAGGCCAAGATTTAGCAAATTCGGAGACCAAAAGGGCCTGACGATCGGTCGTCCACCGTCCAAGACCGGTCGCCTGACCGGCCGAATTAACACCCGAAACTAGTCCAACTCTCTGGATTGTTTTGGGTCCATCATGACCGGTTGCCTGACCGGTCGGCCACAATGACGCCCGATCGTCAGACCGATTGACACTAGTGCAGAATGTGCACACGAACTTGCTTATTTCAAACTTTTTATTTCTGTTTTGGTTTGATCTACTTTCCTATTGCAATTAGGACACCTAGACTGTGTAGATTTTGTTTTTAGGAATTATTCATTACTTTTAATAAAATTCTGAGTTTATCTCTGTGTTTTTCTCGTGGATTTGAAGAAAAGGTCTCGTGGATTCGAGATATCCCGTCGTCGATTTGATGAAGACAGGTTGAGGAGTCCCTGTAGTTTCAAAATTTGAAATAGTTATCCCCTGTGAGAGAGACGGTGCTCAATCTCACCCGCCCCGGCTGCGCCAGATTAGGTTTGGTCGGGTAAACTCCTACAACTAGTAAATTAACATAAAATCAAACATCTAGCAATTAACTTGATAGGCCTAAATGGGTGGACCCATAGGATTTGATGATTTCTTTATGAGATTTTAAGGATCTTCACAAAGCCTCCAGTAATCAGCCTAGCTACTATGGGAGCAGAAAGGAGTTAACCACCTCTCTTATTCATGATTAAGATGGTCACTAAATACGATCAAAGGTTTAGATTATATAGAGGGAGCTAATGGACAATCGATTATTCTCTTGTCGTTCTTGTCATTTCTTTTTTCTCTCAAATATTTTCTTGGGATGCTTTTACGACAAGAGAATTTTTTCTTTATATCGGAGAGAATCATGAGTTGGTTAAAATAGAGATAGAATCCTATTGCATCCAACCTCATCTCTCCTCCTCTTGAAATTATAAGATTCACACACGAAGGAAGGGATATTCCACCTAGAGATAATCTGAGGAAAAGTAATGGGGGACCCACCACTAATGGTTGCTCACAAATGAGCCCCACATGTCATATCTAACATATAAAACCATTAAAGTAACATCGATAACTACAAAACAAAACTAGTAAAACAAGGACTGCAATAAATATTTAAGGTGGGTTGGATTGCCTGAGGTCTCAAGCCAAACCTAACCTAATCGAGGTCAACTTGAGAATTAGGCTAAGGATGTTCAACCCAAACTCAACCAATTGACAACTTAACTAGACCTAAAGTTCGGGTTAGCCCTATCAAGTTCGAGTTGAAAAACCCAAGTTGCACCCTTGTATGGCACTTTGGTAACTTTGACCATAATCGTCCATTACACCCTTGTATGGCACTTTGGTAAGTTTGACAACAATCGTCCAACTCATAGCTATCAACAGCAGGTCTCAGGTTCAAGTGCTAAGGAGACACACTAACCCCACTGGTGGGTGGCTGCATCGTGTGACTAACCAAGTGGGTGTGTTGCCCAGCTAATAGGGTGGGTGCGTTGCATGACTGACTTAAAAAAGTGAACAATTAAAGTAAAATAATAAATCATACAAATCCAAGGACAAAATTAAATAGTTAGATGTTGAAGTGATGGAGCATCATACACATGCATGTGTATGAAGTTTACTAGCAAGAAACGTCTCTTGCCTCCATCTTGTGTACATATGTGAGCCTAGTTTTCCTAAGTTTTGCCACATGCTTTCTCCTAATGTAGTGCCTATATAAGGGGAACCTGTCAATATGAATGATTTAGATATTGTTAATTAGATTATTATGATGGTTGTACTTATAGATAGAAAGAATAGAAAATTCTTGATAACTCAATATGGTTATGTTGAAAGAGTTCTGTGCCACTTCAACATGCAAAATTCTATTCTAGTTTGTACTTTATTTCTTGTTGGTTGGAAGCTGTTTTTAGATTAATGTCCTGATACAAAATTAGAGAAGATAGATATGTCCAGTGACTATAGGGCACCTTATGTTTATCATGGTATGCACGAGAATAGATATTGCATAAGCAGTGAAAATAGTAAGTAAATACATGGCGAACTCGGACTAAATCATTTGATTGTTATGAAGTAGATCTTTCATTATTTAAAGGGTACTTCTGAAGAGGTGCACATATGTACATGTGTATGATAAAAGCCTAATTTTCTTAGGTTTTGCAACATGTTCTCTCTTAAAGTGTTATTTATACAAGGGGAACATGTGTAGAGAATTATGAATTTTTCTGGAATATTTCTTAGTAAGAGAGTTCTTATAAAGTAGAAGAGTTTGAGAGAGAAAAGCTATGTATATTTGTTTTTCTTATTTTAACAAAGAAAAAAGCTTTCTGTTTGTGTCTCATAATTATAGCATATTTCTAAATTATGTAGTTTTCTTCACGTCATCTCTTGTTTTGCTTTAGCTCTGGGGTTTTTCATTATGTTATTTTTCCTTTGCCCATATTAGACGGATGCGGGTGTTTTTCTGCAACATCTATCACATCCTCACCGTAACTTTTGCGTTATGCTTCATCAACCATCATGATTGAGTCACAACTAGGCCATCGATTTGGACGGTCTCGATTGCCGTACGTGCTGTGTATGGTTAAACAGTCACCACAACTATAAAAAGTTCCTGAACTATCATAATAGTCTAGCTCGTGTATGAACAATTTCACCAACCAGCTACAACACATGGTATCATGTGGGGCCCACTCTCACCAACAGAACATCAAGTGCTTATTACATCCGCCTTAAAAAAAAAAAAAAAAAAAAATACTTGCAATGTATTACTAATGCACATGTTGCACATGATGTAGATGAAGACATGTATGATCCTTGACGCTTGAGGCAAGGATACACACAATATCCTCTATGGTCCATAGATTCTGGCCGTTGGTTCTGATGGATCCCCTTGATCAGGACAATCCTAAATCCTAATTTGGGATATTTTAGGCGTATGGTCCACCATAGTGGGCCCATCAAGTCAATGGCATGGATCCATGATGCATCCCCTCCACATGCACAACTGGAGAGATCGAGGACACTGCATATCTTTGGGCCGAGGATCACGTATGTCATCGAGGAGTTGTAGTCCTGATGCACAAGCACGTGAATGACAATTCACATGAGTGGGGCCCATTGTTCACAGATCCAGACCATTGATATTTTGGACCCACCCGTTGCAGATGGGACATCACCCAAGAATACGACGATTCGTTGGAAGATCCTGAGCATCAAACCTTTGGCCTTGTCTTGTGGACCATCTATCAACAATCATCCAACGGTCAAGAACCCTCTAATCTGGCAGATATTTGAGCAGGGCCCCAGTCAAAGGTAAGCACAATAGGATCAACGGTCCTAAATTTTGGAACCATGGGCTCCATTCCTACAAAATAGTGCACCACGACACTATTCATGGTGTCATGAATCAAGAGGGGTCATGCACATCAGCAAATCGTTGATTGGATGGACTCCACAATGGATTGGGTAATGTCTTAGAATTTTCATTTACTAGATGTTTACACCTAATCTGACTGCATTAGATCTAACGGATAAGAAGTCAACATGCAGTGGCACCACTATACAGAAGATCAAGATGAGATCCTTATAACCAATGCGATTGTAGGAGTACATTGGTTTGAATCGAGCCGCATTTAGTTCTGGCACACTCGCGCATCATACAAATGACCTAATTTGAGCCAAACACCAAGCATCTTCCAAAGGCGGGGAGACAAAGGCGGGTAGATTCGGGTTTGTGCAATTAGCTAAGTGAGGGAAATATTGGAATTTTGAGGATGGGAGAAGGGTAGGTAGGTTGATTATCTATTGCAATTTTGATATTTTTGAAGATTAGAAAGGGATAGGTAGATCGAGCAATCATGAGTGGTCCATCCACTCGATTAAAGAATTAGGAGTAAATGCTCATAGCTAAATCATTGGCTTTTGTTAATACTTGCAACAATTATTCTTTAAAAAATGGAAGCTAATGAGAGAAAACCAGCTTAACAAAATAAGCAGAGCTCGCCTCTAACTCTTTACTCATGCGTTTTACAGTTGGTTTCAGAGCGGAGTTTTGGATAAATCTCTGTAGACACCCCACTTTCGGCTACACTGTTGGTAGAGATAGCTGGTTGAACGGAGGACCATACCCCCAAATCCCAAGTCCAAACTCAGCCAAACTCACCCTTGTAAGCCCCATTCCATAGCCCAGTTCAAGCCTGAACCCAGTCAACCCAGTCCTAAACACCACCCTGAAAAACCCCCCATAAAAAAGTCCAGTCAAAAAGACCCAAAAAAAGTCAAACTCACTGAGTCAACTCGCTGAGTTAACCCGCTGAGTCAACCCGTCGAGTCAACCCGTCGAGTCAAACCACCGAGTCGACCCGCTGAGTCAACTCACTGAGTCGACCAGCGAGTCCAACAGCAGCCCCGAGGGAACGGCCGTACTCGCTGGAAACCGAGGAGCGGCCGTACGGGCGGCCCATGGCAGGCCGCCCGGACAAAATTACGACTTCTGCCACTGCTCGCTGCTATAAATACCCCCTCCCCTTCTCATTTCAAGAGACCACTCAGCTAGAGAGAGCCCGTCCGTCTGAGTCACCCTCCTTCATCCTTTAGCCCATTCCTTCACCAAGGAGAGCCCGAGTGAGGAGAGCCCAGCCCTGGTCCAGCCCAGCCTGACCACTGGTCCAAGCCTCCCAAGCCACCCAAGTCTTGATCCAGCCACTCGAAGCCAACCCTTGCGACACCTCCGTCCACCCAGCTACTCTTTTCCAGCATCATCTCATTTGCATCTAGCATAAGTGCAACATTTACTTTTCTTCCAACCCCCCTGCTTTACTACAAGCACCTTGATTACTCAAACACACATGCATATGTCTTTATATTAAGCACCTGTCAGTTCGAGCGTATGCTCTGGGCTTGCCCGTTGTTGGAACCTGCCCATCAGAAACTCTTACTGTTCAGACCTGCATTCATGCTTCACTAAAAGCACCTTGATTACTCAAGCACACTGCATACGTCTTACATTAAGCACCTGCCAGTTCGAGCGTACGCTCTGGGCTTGCCCGTTGTTGGAACCTGCCCATCAGAAACTCTTACTGTTCAGACCTGCATTCATGCATCATGTCATTCATGAGAATATACGAGGATTAAATTAGACTTTCAAGTATTCGATCGATTCTGTGAAGTAGAGACCGTACTTCGGTACGGGCAGTGTGTGGGGTGCTTAACCTCTTCCCACCCTGTAACCGTGATCCCTTACCTTGAATCTTTGGCCGCAGATCAACAGGAGTCATTTTAGAGGAAGGAAT
Source organism: Liriodendron chinense (assembly GCA_003013855.2). Taxonomy (NCBI): domain Eukaryota; kingdom Viridiplantae; phylum Streptophyta; class Magnoliopsida; order Magnoliales; family Magnoliaceae; genus Liriodendron; species Liriodendron chinense. The sequence continues at coordinate 9,334,161 of ML058446.1, forward strand.
CTTCGGATTCTCTTCTCTAACGTTTCTACAGGGTCTAGCCGACTGTAGATTCGAAGTAACTGGCTAGTGGCGACTCTGAACTCACTTAAACATATCCAGCTTAACACGACAACCAAACAAAGCCCTCGAGAACGAGGCAAGCCAGTGGCACAAACGGCGATTTCGCACTCACGCATCCTCATCTCCTTCTTTTCCGAAAGGAAAGGGAAAGGGAGAACGACGTCGTGTGGGAACGCGGAAAAATCGGCGAGGGTCCACAGAATGGCGACTCCACTGGGGATTAGCTAGTCCCACTAGTCGTGATCCGACTTGAAAACAGAATCCTTCCCGTACTTGAAAGTCATTAATCCTCATACAATCTCATCTGCATAGCATTCTACCCAAAACCAAACAAAAAAAATAGAAAATTCCAAAACAAAAAAAGAAAAAGAAAATCCCAAAACCCAAAAAGAGTAGAGTATAGTCCTCACCATTGCGCCACCTCGGGCTCAACGTGTTCGGAGACAGCTTCCCTTCCGCAGCATAATCCGCACTCGGGCTCAGCAAGACATGTCCGACCACGAAGAAGAAACTCATCACTTCCCTGCTCTCGAAATGACCGAAGCGCAACCTCCAGCGCAACAGCCCGTTGACAATACGCCAATCATACAAGAATTGGCACAAGGAATGAGAGCAATGCAAGAAATGCTCTTGCAATTCATGCAAGCACAAACCACCGCAGCAGCCAACAATCAAGTTGGCCCAGTTCACCAGTCTCAGCAACCATGCCGGGTCCTCCCGGCCTCCAGTTCAAATCAAGCACAACCATCGGAGTCTGCCCAAGACTACCGACAACAGCCATCTCAGCCCTTCGCTATGGGGCATCCTTCTCAATATCTTCCTGCGACGACAAGGCCATCTCAGAGCACTTCCGTTGCAGGAACATCTAGTCAACTTCCAGTCAATCTTGCAAACAACAATCTCAATAGATCTCAGCATGTCCCCGCCGATGGGACACCTTTTCAATTTCAGCACATCCCCGCCGATGGGATTTCAATTCAATTTCCAGCAACAGGGACAGCACTGGCGAATGCCCACAATGGGGGTCAGTGTCAAGCCCACATCAATCAGCGGACAGTGGCGAATACCCAACAAGGGGGTCACTTCCCAACATCTCAGCCTCCTGCAAACAGGAGCACTTTTCAATTCCAGCACATCCCCGCCGATGGGATTCCAGTTAATTTCCAGCAATCTTCAATTCAGCAAAATCCAGTTAATTTTCAGTAATCTTCAATTCAGCAAAATCCAGTCACTTTCCAGCAAGTTCCAGTTCAACCTTCAGTACAGTCTCCAGTTCAGTTACCATCATTTCAAGCACAAGTTCATCGGAATCCAGTTCAGTCATCAAATCAATTTCAGCAACCCGCGGTTGCTTTTCAGCAAGCCCATAGGGTCGAAGACATCGACCACTATGCCGAAGAAGAACGTGCCTTACTCCAGGAGGCACCAGTCGCTCGAACAGATCACTCAGGACTGGATGAGTTGCGGGAGCAGTTCCAGATCTTGCAAAATCAGCTTCAGCGACAGCAAGGGATCGACTTACCTTCGACCAAGTTCAGAGACTTGTGTCCTTTCCCAGATGCTCAAGTACCTCAAAACTTTGAGGTTCCGAAATTCAAGAGATACGATGGCAGCGGTTGTCCCACAGCACATCTCAAGGCTTTCTGCGGGGAGTTGAGTGCAATCGCAGGAAATGAAGGGGCCCTTATTCGTTTGTTCCAAAAATCTCTGAAGGGCGATGCCCTAGATTGGTACACCTCATTGGACTGCCACCGCATCAGAACATGGGAACAGCTTTCCCAGGCTTTCGTCGACAGATTCGCATACAATCTCAACATGGCACCCAGAAGAGCCGACCTCGCAGCACTCAGGCAAAGGAGTGATGAAACACTATCAGCTTATGTGGGACGTTGGCGAGCTATGGCAGCCAGAATGCGGACACCCATCGACGACGAAGAACAAATTTCCATGATTGTTCATTCAACATACCCAGGCATATCCGGGTATCTCATCTCGCATCCATATGCGAATTTCTCACAATTGATCTGTGCTGGAGAGCAAGTCGAAGCAGGAATCCGGGCCGGGACAATCTCCCCATGGCCTCATCAAGCCACTACAGTCAAGAGGAACAGAGTGGAAGGAAGACCTATCGGGCACGGGAATGGAAACCGCAGTGGTTCTCCTCCCCGCCCAACAGAGGTAAACAACATCAACACCACTGCTCAAGGAAATCAACGTGCTCCCCCACAAGGACGTCAACAGTATCAGCAGCATCAAGTTCAGCATCAGCTTCAGCGGTATCAGCCACAACCAAATCCTCAGCCACAACCATCTCGACAACAGCAGCAGTTCAGAGGAAACGGCCAATACTCATACCAGAACAGGCAGAATTACAGGGAGTTCAGGAAGTTCACTCCACTCAGTCAACCACTTAGTCAAATCATGACTACGCTGGTACAAAAGCAGTTACTCACTCTGATGACACCTAGGCCTCCGCCTCATCCTCTGCCTCCAAACTACCGAGAAAATGAGTACTGTGCCTACCATCAAGGACGTGGCCACGCCACTGATCGATGCTATACTTTGAAAAATGCTATACAAGACCTAATTGATGACCGCAAGATCGTCATCTCGGTCCCTGGAACTTCTCCAGCAGCTTCCACCAACATCCTTCAGAATCCTCTGCCTCAACATCCGACGGACCCCAGTTCATCTCGTGGCCCTGCAGTCAATAGTATAGAAGAAGGGGACCATCTCGATCGCTTCTTGTCCCCCATCCAATCCATTCACACCTACACTTATGAGCCAACAAATCCTCCTCCAGTCTTGCAAGGGGCAAGTCCCTTTCTTCCTTCAATCTCCGAGCCAGTAGTGCTTGAAGGAGCACCTCCATACGATATACCAGTTGTTCAAGGGGCACCTTACAACCATTCAAGCTGGGAACCAGTCATCCTGGAAAGAGCACAATCATACATCGAGCCCACATACGAACCTGTCATCTTGCAAGGGGCAACTCAAGAACAATCCAATCCACAATGGAGGGATTGTACTCATCAGCAACAAGAACCTGTTGTATTGGAAGGAGCTCTTCCAGTCGAGACAGTCGTATTGGAAGGGGCAAACCCCGGAGGCGTGTCAATCACGCTACGACAGCTCGGACGAACAGAGAAACCTCCTGCCATATCAAGAGGACCAGTATTCATTCCATGGGAGCCTCCCGCCCTAGGAACAATCAAGCCAGGACCACGACCTTATGTGGTCTATGAAGATAAGCCTCGATATTACCCCTTCAGCACAGGCAACAATGTAGTCCTCAAGGCAAAAGCTCCATATGAGGAAGATCTGGTACCCACACAAGCACCGTTGCAAGAGCCGGTGGTCCTAGAAGGCAAGGGTGAGGAAAATTATAAAGAGGTCCCATGGCACTATCCAGAATGCGCAGAAGTGGGGAACATGAATCCCAATGGGAATTGCATCCAAAGAGATAATCAAAACAGAGGAGATCCCAAAGGCGTCCTCTCAGGCCTCGGCAGCAAAAATGAAGCCGCATACGATGTGGCGACTCAGCTCAAGTCAATCCCTGCGCAAATCTCAGCATGGGAGCTACTCTGCACATCTCGCATACACCGAGAAATGTTTGCCAAGACCTTGAACGATGCTCACGTCTCCTTCGATACGGCACCAGAGATGATAGCATTGATGATTGGACAACTCCTGGCTCCGCGCGCCATCACTTTCACTGATAATGAGTTGCCACCAGAAGGACGAGATCATGGGCGATCCCTCAACATAGCCTTACGATACAAAGACCTCTGCGTCCCATTGGTCCTTATCGATAATGGCTCAAGCTTAAATGTCTGCCCACTCAAGACTGCAGAACGTCTGGGAATCAGTCCTTCTTCATTCCGACCCAGCACCATATGCGTCAGAGCATTCGACAACACCCGCCGATCAGTGGAAGGGGAGGTCGACATAGAGGTACAGATAGGTCCAGAAGTTTCTACCATCACATTCCAAATCCTGGATATATCAGCCTCTTTCAACATGCTGCTCGGACGGCCGTGGCTGCACAAGGTTGGAGCTGTGCCATCAACCTTACATCAACGGGTAAAATACATCTGTGGAAATCAAGTGATCTCTATCCATGCAGAGAAGGAGCTCATCATTCCTTCCAATGCTGCTGCCACTGAACCAGACATCCCGGTCATCGATATCCAACACTCTGAAGAAGACATCCCGTTTCACAGTTTCGAATTCGAGACTGTGAACTCTATCGCCAATCCAGAACCAATAAGGGTGGACCGTGTCTTTTCACCGGCAGAGCGTCTGAGCCTCAAATACCGAATGAAGAATCACTTCAAGTCCAGAAAGGTATCGCTAGTATATAACCAACGCAAATGGGGACTCGGATATAGGGCAACCTTCATGGACAAAAGGAGGAAGAAATTTTCGTGCTCACCCATCCAATTCGTCAAGCCAGGAGAACCGTACAAAGATCCAGGAGGGAATCAACCCACTGCACTACACAAAGGCCTCCCGATGAGCCTAGTTTGGGCCACATGGCCTCCCATTCGATGGGATCAGATTCTCGAACCATCTAAGCCTCCAGAAGAAGAAGAAAAGGATGAAGACGAAAAAGGAAGTCAAATACAGCAGCTTCAGGACCAGGTTACTCTGACACCTGCTCCTAACCAGGGGCACAACTTGCCCACTTCTCTCAACCAGGGGCACAACTTGCCCACTTCTCTTAACCAGGGGCACAACCTGCCCACTTCAGTCAGCAAGGGGCACGACTTGCTCATCTCAGCACCAATTAGAAAGGGGTATGACTTGCCCATCTCTGCAAAGTCAACATCATCAATCGCCAGCCAGGGGCAGAAGCAGCCCATCCATTGGACCAAGAAAGGGAAGTGGTCAGCCCTAGATTGGTCTGATGTCCAGGTTCCAAACTTGTGTCTCATTGTGGAACCAGACGAACTGCAATGTGAGGTAAGTGATCCGGGAGGGACTGAGTACGACTCAGATCCCGAGCCCGACCAGCGAGAAGTCATGGTCATTGGGCCAGACCATGATTCTTCGTCCAAATCATCAGCCCCCACCACTTCAGGGGAGGAAGTGTGGGGTCCTGAATGGTCATCTGTTCCCCTAACTTTTGAATCAGCAAAAGAGCCATCTGAGGGCTCTGGCTTCCAAAAAAAAACGCCTGTTTAAGCAGCGACCGGAACTTTGGAACAAGTTGGGCTCAATCATGGTCTGCAATGCCCGCTTGTTCAAAGTCCCGTAAATTTCAAAAACCCCAAAAAATCAAAAACTTTCAAAAACCAAAAACATCTATCATTTCAATTTCAGAAAAATCTCAAAAACCAAAAAATATTTCTTTTCCTGCATTCAATAGTGTGCCAAGTTCGTCTAATGAGTCGCATGAGTTTGAAGTCGAATCATATGATTTCGGCATCGAATTAGACTTCGAACTCATGGGTCTGGACGAAGCTCGGGACGAGGAAGATGATGATCCTGCTCCCGAACTTGAGGATCTCCTCAAAAAGTTCGAATCCAAAGCCAATGTTGTAGCCGATGATTTCGAGATAGTAAACTTGGGGACACCTGAGATCCCTAGGGAAGTACGCATTGGAAAATCGTTGCCACCTGAGATGAAACAGAAAATGATAGAGTTCCTAGCTCCAAGATTGTCCAACTTCGCGTTCTCATATGAAGACATGCCGGGGCTCGATGAAGAGCTCGTTGTACACCATCTGCCAACCAAGGCAGATATGAAGCCAGTGAAGCAGAAACTCCGAAGAATGAAGCCAGAATGGGCTCTGAAAGTCCGAGATGAAGTCATCAAGCAATACAATGCGGGATTCTTGGTAGTCTCCAACTACCCTGAATGGCTCGCCAACATCGTACCAGTACCGAAGAAGGAGGGCAAGGTTCGAATGTGCATCGACTTCCGAGATCTCAACAAGGCCAGTCCAAAAGATGACTTCCCGTTGCCACATATCGACACTCTGGTCGACAACACCGCTGGATACAAGATCTTCTCATTCATGGACGGGTTCTCAGGTTACAATCAGATCAAGATGGCCGTCGAAGATCGCGAGAAGACATCGTTCATCACTCCCTGGGGAACCTTCTGTTAGAGGGTAATGCCGTTCGGTCTGAAGAACGCAGGAGCAACATATCAGCGAGCAATGACAGCACTATTCCACGACATGATGAACAAGGAGCTCGAAGTATATGTGGACGACATGATCGTCAAATCTCGCACAATGGAAGGACACTTTGAAGATTTGAAGAAATTATTTAACAGATTAGAAAAGTACAAGCTCCGTCTCAATCCTCAGAAATGTGTCTTCGGTGCAATGGGAGGTAAGCTCCTCGACTTTATGGTGAGCGAGGATGGCATCAGGGTCGACGAGACCAAAACCAGAGCAATCATCGAGATGCCCCCTCCTAGAACAGAGAAAGAAATTCGTGGCTTCCTCGGCAGAATTCAATACATCAGTCGCTTCATCGCACAGCTCACACCTATCTGTGAGCCAATATTCAAGCTCCTTCGGAAGAACGTCCCAAAAGAATGGAATGATGATTGCCAAGTCGCATTCGACCGCATCAAGAAATATCTCATGAATCCTCCAGTCCTAGTGCCTCCCACTCCTGGACGACCACTATTGTTATACATCTCGGTAGCAGCAGAAGCCATTGGCTGTGTCCTCGGCCAACACGACGAAACCGGGAAGAAAGAACAAGCAATATACTATTTGAGTCGAAAGTTCACCGACTACGAGACCAGGTATTCCCCCATCGAGAAGACTTGCCTCGCCCTAGTCTGGGCAACTCAGCGACTCCGTCAATACATGATTGCATTCCCTATTCTCCTTCTCGCTCACATGGATCCGCTCAAATACCTGTTCGAGAAACCGGCACTCACTGGAAGGATAGCTAAATGGCAGCTACTCCTGTCTGAGTTCGACATCACCTATGTCACTCAAAAGGCAATCAAGGGACAGGCCCTCGCCGATCATCTTGCGGCTCACTCTCTCCTGGACTATCAGCCGCTCAAGACATTCTTCCCTGATGAAGATCTCTTGCTCATTGAAGAGGAAGAAAAGAAGAAAAAAGATGAGTGGACGTTATTCTTCGACGGCGCAGCAAATTCTAAAGGGAGTGGTATTGGAGCAATCCTCTACTCTCCAGATGATGTCCCTATTCCTATCTCGAGGTGCATCGCATTCGAGTGCACCAACAACATGGCAGAGTATGAAGCATGCATCGCTGGCTTAAGGGAACCCATAATCTTGGGCGTCAAGAAGCTACGAGTGTTTGGAGACTCACAGCTTATCATCAATCAGACCAATGGCGAATGGAAGACCAAAGACGAGAAGTTGATACCATATCATGTGTATCTTGACAATCTGATCGAAGAATTCAAGGAAATCACCTTCTCATACATGCCCAGAGCCAAGAACCAGTTTGCAGATGCTCTCGCCACGTTCGCATCAATGCTCGAGATCCCAAAAGGAGCTTCAGAATGGGAGCTCACAGTTGAAGTTCAAGAAGAACCTGCCTTTTGCCTGCAAATAGAAGAAGCCGAAGCCGTCCCTGACAAACCCTGGTATGCCGACATCAAGCAATATCTCGAAACCCAGGAGTATCCAGAATCAGCAACAGCAACAGGTCGCCGAACCATCCAACGTTTGGCCGGCCAGTTCACCATCAGTGGCGAAGTTCTCTACAAGCGATCCTATAATCACATCCTCCTCCGATGCGTCGATGAAACAGAAGCTGCAAAGATCATGAAAGAAATACACGAAGGAATCTGTGGCCCACACATGAATGGGCACATGATGGCAAAGAAGATTCTACGACTCGGCTACTATTGGCTCACCATGGAGACAGACTGCTGCCAGCACGTCAGAAAATGCTTCAAGTGTCAGGAGCATGCGAATCAAATCCATGCCCCATCATCAGAGTTATACAACCTGACCACCCCCTGGCCCTTCTCCATGTGTGGGCTCGACATCATCGGCAAGATCAGTCCCAAAGCATCAAATGGTCATGAGTACATACTTGTGGCAGTCGACTACTTCACCAAGTGGGTAGAAGCAGCCTCCTACACCACGATTGCAGCATCTCAGGTGATCAAATTCATGAAGAACAACATCATATGCCGGTATGGAATCCCTAATGCTATCATCACAGATAATGGGACCCCGTTCGTCAACAAGAAGATGGATGACTTCCTCAGCAAATTCAAGATCCAACATCATCGATCAAGCCCCTACCGTCCCCAGATGAACGGTGGGGTAGAAGCCGCAAACAAGACAATCGTCAGGATACTCGAGAAGATGGTCGTGACCTATCGAGATTGGTCAGATATGCTCCCATATGCACTTTGGGCCTATCGAACATCTGTACGGTCTGCTACGGGCGTTACTCCTTTCGAGCTTACTTATGGAATGGAAGCAGTTCTACCAGTCGAAGTGGAAATACCATCACTTCGGGTGTTATTAGAAAGCGGAATTGAAGAAGGAGAATGGCAACGGGCCAGATTCGATCAGTTGCAGCTGGCAGATGAAAAACGCATGCGTGCACTAAGTCATTCACAGTGCTATCAGAAAAGGATCGCTCGGGCTTACAACAAGAGAGTCCGAAAAAGGAGCTTCAAGGTAGGCGACATGGTCATGAAGAAGATTCTACCGTCGTACCTTCCAGATCCCAGAGGAAAGTTCAAACCCTCGTGGGACGGGCCACTGAGCGTCAGAGAAGTACTTCCCGGAGTCGCCCTCAGACTCACCAGCATGAGAGGGGTGGATCTTCCTGAGCCAACCAACGCCGACAACGTGAAGATCTTTCACGGGTAAGTTATTCTGACCTTATCAAAGGTTACTTTAATAGAGCTGAAGTCAAGGGGTCAAAGCTAAGATCTCTGAGAAATCATTCCGTCCACCAACAAGTGTTTCAAATAAGGGGATTCCAAAAGAGAAAAATACAAAAAAAAAGGGGGGGATTCAAAAAGAGACAAAAAAAAGAGAGAGAATGCAAAAGAAAAAGAAAAAGAAAAGAAAAGAAGAAAAGAGAAAGAAAAAGGGAAGCCAAAGTAAAGCACCGAAGAAGAAATCAACCCAAAAAGAAACACAGTCATCCATCCATTCATCTCAGAGGGGTCTTTAGCAAAGACCGACAGCTCTATCATCGTAACTTAGGATAAGGGCTGAAAGACTGCCATCGGCCGGCAACGACGGATTCCCGACCTCTAGCCGCCGCAGTTATCCAGAGATCCAGAAAGAAAAGAAAAAGAAAAAAAGAAAAAGAAAAAGAAAAAGAAAATGTGTGCCTAAACAAAGAGGGCGGAGTGAAAACCCGAAAGGGCGCTCCGAGTAAGAACAGTGGGCATACAGCGGACTTGGTGAAAACTGGAAAGGGCGCCAAGGGTAAAAACAGCACAGCTGCCAAGGGGCAGGCAAGACCAAATACCCGGGACGTGGTGAAAACCCGAAAGGGCGCCACGGGCAAAAATGACGGGAAAAAGCCGGCTGTGGTGAAAACTCGAAAGAGCGCTGCAGGCAAAAATGGCTCAAATGAAAAAAATAAATAAATAAATAAATAAAAGTGCAGGTGCCAAGAAATCAGACAGTCCAGATCGGTTCAAGCAGTGAAAGTGCAAGAACAAGAGGAAGTACAGTCAGGAGCAAAGAACTCTACAAACTCTGACAATCTCAGGAAGCAAGAGTTTCCATTGCCTACATCTCTAGGGAACCAAAGGATCAAGCAAGTCGAATCTCGAGACATCGGTCAAATCATTGACCGAGCCCCAGTTCTGATTCCTATATCCTGACACAAAATCCAGACACACTCACAAGACAACTCATGGCACAGTAGATTTTTAAACAGTTCTCTCTTTTTTAATTAAATGCATCATATTTCTTTTACATATAACATATCACCTTTTTCAAAAAATACAAAAATGCATCATCATCAATCATATATGCAAAAAAGGAATGTGCAGGTGGCCAACACAATCAATCTCTACCCTCCTCCTCGGCCACATCAGGTGAGTCCTCTGACTCATAAAAAGATAGTCTCGCTCTCAACCTGCTCACCTCCATACGCAGGTAATGCACCTCATCGCGCTCAAGGGTACGGATCGTTGTCTCCTCATCAGACAACCTCCGATCGGCAGCCAATCCCCTCGACATCATCTCATAATGATACTGAAGTGCGGAGATCTCAAACAGCAAATGGCCATGAGTGGCCAAAAGGAAGCCAGGATCGATAAACGGGCGCTCCTCAAAAGGTTCATATGAACCAGATGAAGAGCCAGCATCTCCAAGAATATCCTGCTCATCCTCATCAGCAGTCTGGTGCCAACAAGGGATACGTCGATACAAAGACTGCTCAGCAACCCAATACTGATATGGGGCGGTCGCCATCGGAAAAGTCCGTAGCTCAAATCCCAACAAATCAGCTGTCAAATAACTCGCCCAAGAACAATCAATTCGGGTCCTAAAATCAGAGGATCTGGATGGAAGTGCTCGACGTCCAATACCCGCGAAAGCGAAAAGAGGAACCTCCTGCTCGTATCCAAACTGCCGCAGGAATCGGATGGGATGATAAGAAAAGTAGGATCGAAAGCCTACCAACATCAGAGGATGGCGGTGTGCATCGCAAAGCACTGGAGGAAGTGAAAGCCAAGATGACTCCCAACGAACGTTCCAGTCACGAAGTTCAGCGAACATCCTGCGATACAGGGGCTCGCTCATCCTGGCTGTATGAGGAAGGAACTCGATGATATAACGCATAATGTCAGAGTTAGGAATGCCGGGAAGAGGTACAGGAACGGTCAGAGAAAGACGCTCCCATAGCCATACCTGATCATAGAAAGCAAAAGAAGTTCAGCTAGAGCAAAACAATTCCTAGCAAAGCAAGAAGAAAAAATGTGCAGAAAAGAAACCTGAAGGAAAGCACAACAACCGCGAAGGACATGAGTGCGGCCCAGGGCACAGTCGGTCAGCCCATCAAATAGCTCGGCCAAGATGAGAGAAATGATCCCTTGCCGACGGACAGCTCGGCTCATCACCTCAAAAAGCAAAGGAGTCTGGGACCTGCGCCATCCCGAGAACAGCACCTCAGCAATCAAACAGAACATCAGTGCGTTCCGAGCAAAGGTGGAACCAGCCACACTCCGAGGACCCGAAAAAAGATCATACAGTAAGTCCAAGGAGAACACAACAGCATCCTGGCCACCAGCTGCAGGCTGAACAAGATAGGGGATCCCGAACCAGTTCTGCGGTGTAGCAGTCTTCGGCGATGTCTTCGGCGAGAAGTACTGAGTATAATCCAAGGGTAAGCCTGTCAAGCGTGCAAGCTCCTCCAAAGAAGGCCCCATCTCCATATCGTTGAACGCAAACAAGTTCAACGAGGGGACCCAGTCAATCAAGGCAGCTCCGAGCATCCTCCAGTCAATGTCAACTCTAGCCATATGAATCAGACTGCCAAAGCCATAGGACTCCAAATCTCGAATCTCATAAACCGACAAGCTGTCAAGCCAAGCAAGCAGTCGTGGCGAGCAAGAAGAACGAGGAAGCAGCTGACAAGTCCTCACCGGTATCCCCTCCAGCACAAAAGGCCCAGAAATCGAGGACAACTCATCAAGGATCGGAAGGTCAATGGGCGAAGGAGAAGGAAAAGCTGGAACCTCTGCAGACTCGACAGCCCCTGACCTGCCCTCAGTGATGGCTATGTCTGATATAGTCGCATCGCTATCTGAAACTGTTATAATCTCAGCCGCACGAGAAGACTCGCCCACCTCATGGACGGAGTGCGCAAAGGACCGATGACCAAGAGAAGGATAATGCTCTCCATCAAAAGGGCTATCAGTGAAGATCACACCGCACATCGTGGCACCCTGGCTAATCTGACCGTCAAAGAATGCATCTGAACCATCCAAAAGGGTCCCGGCTACCCTGATCGAAGAATCAACGGCCAGATCCGGACTTGCGGCCCTCTCCAGTAGGAAATCATGAATCCAGTCATCATCCTGACCGATCAAAGGGATCATCGAGGCATCTACACCGTCCATCATCAAGGGGACATCATCAATGATCACATCAAGTCCACCCAAACAAGTGTGCCGCACATCTCGGCCCTCATCCAGAGCATCCAAACCGTCAAAGGTACCATCTGAGCCATCCATACCATCCAGACATGAGATCAGCCCATCTATGTCCCTCATAGTCCCATCATCACCGTCCATCACGTCATCCATGGGACCCACACTCAAGGGATGCATAGCCTTACCTATGTCCCATCCCATCATCTCATCCATACCATCCATTCCTCCCATAATGAGGGGCCCATTCAAATATGAAAATCCAGCCATCCCACCATTAATGGAGCTATTCAAAGCTCCACCAACTCCATTCCCTAACCCCTCATCAATGCTTCCATTCAATGCACCATCTATACCCTCCATTAGAGGAATCCCTCCATCATTAAAGCCCTCACCAAGTGCTGGAGTGTGGGACCCACCGACCTTTCCCACTATGGCCCACAAGTCATCATCCAAAGCTGCCCAAGAAAGGACAAAATGAGAAGAAGACAAGATGAAGAGAAAAGACAAGGGGACAAGAAGATTCATGGCTGGAATCAAACGGTCCAGTACAGGGAATGTGGGGACAGCAGCAACAGACAACAGAGGATGTCCGAACCAGAGCCAGCCCAGGCCGCTCAAGAGGCGAGCCTTGGGCGGCCTGCCCTGGGCCGCCCGTACGGACACAGATTCCCTCTCTCCGCGGGATTGGCTCCGGGGCTTTTGGTAGGTGAGGCTGACAGTCCACGTCAGCAGATGGCGCTCCGTGGGCCGCCCAAGGCTCCGGTCCACTCCAGATTTCGACTGAGGCTGATCAAGATCATATAAAAGGTGCCCCACCGGTCCAATCACAAAGCAATGCAGCCAGAGCATGGCTAATCAAGTCAAAGAGAAGGAAAGGTGATCAAGTGGGGGCCACAAGCAATCCAAGCCATTCCAAGATCAGATCATCATGATCTAAACCATTGAAGAACCTACATGAGCCATGAAACAACAAAATCAATGGGCTGATCATCAAAAGAAGGGCCAGAATCCAAGATCCAATCATCAAGTGGGCCCACAGAGCCAAATCAAGCGATCTGAGGCGTTCAAGCCATCATCCACACCATGAGAAGCCTTCCTAGCCTCACAAATCATCAAAAGAGGTGCCCCAAAGTAAAGCTAAGGTCTCAGGTGGGCCCGCAGGGCCAAATCCATCAATCTGAACCATTCAAGGGCCAAATCATCAAGATCCAAACCATTGGAAAGCTTACACAAGTCATGGAGTGGCAAGATCAAAAGTCCAATCATCAAAAGAAGGGCTAAAATCCAAGATTCAATCATCAAGTGGGCCCCGCAGGGCCTAAACAAGCAATCTAAACCGTTCAAGTCATTGTCCATGCAGTTGAGGAATCACAAATCATGAAGGAATGAGTCAAGAGTCAAAGCATCCAGACATCACCTAGGAATTTGGGAGAAATTAAAGCCTGTATATTCATCCAAAAGAGCTTGATACAAAAGGGTACAAAAACAAAAGTACAAGGCTATACAAAGCAGAGCACCCGAGCAGGCTACAAGTCGCCAACATAATCATCATCGTCCCTCCTCGCGTCCCGCTCCCGACGATAAAGATCCATCAAAGGAGCAGTCACCGAACCTCCAGCATACCTGCGACGGCCACCTGGAACATAAAGCGAAGGAAGCAAAGGCCCCTGGCCAAATAGCAGATACCACTCGTCATAATCACGATCCGGGATCGTGAAACGGAAGCCAGGCTGGCCCACCAGAGCCTCAACTCTCTCATCAGCTGGCATCCGAGCAGCTGGAGGAGGTGCAGAACAGGGGACCCGAGCCACCCCAGTGACTTGCCGAAGCAATCTCTCTCCCAAGTACCATTGGAAGGACTCAGCGTCAGAAAGCATAATACGGAGACATGAAGCATCATATGCCTCCACGCGCTGGGGTGTGTAGTAGAGAGGGAAACTAGCGTACGGCATCCGGGCAAACTGCAGCAGAAGAGGTTACCACGATCAGTTACAAGTACAGCACAAGGACAAAGACAAGCAAGATACTTACGTCCTCAACGGTCAGCCCGTCTATATCAGCACGCCAATTGTCCCCGGGAACTCGGGAGTTCCGCTGACGATTCTGTTGATGCCAGTACATGTGGCGATACTGAGAGGGTTCAATGTCATCTCGCATCCTCGGCGCAAGATGCGGAAAATGGTCATAAAAGCAGGTCTGGATAAAAGTACATTTAATGATCAGAGAGAAAAAGGAGGCAAATGGCTCCAAGGAGGATGAAAGAAGAGGTACCTCAACGACAGGCCAGAAGCCTGTGAAGGATCGGCTATGCCGACAGGTCTTGTCCAGACCTTGAAAGAGACGGGTCAAGATGGCCCCATTCCAGTTATAGGGGTGATGAAGGTCCTCGACTAAACGAAGAAATTTAGGATCAACTCTCTCATTCGCATGGCAAAAAAGAAAGGATCCAAAAGCATAAGTGATCATGGCTCGCGCCTTGTGGAGGGCCTCTCGTTCGGTGGTGGGGATGACGGAGGAAAAATTGTTGTAAAACCATCGCATCTTCACTTGATGGCCTTGGAATTCACCCTCAGGAGGGACGTCACCGACAAGCCGCAGCCAATCAGTGGAAGAGAGGGGAGCTAGAGAGCTCACTTGAGGGACAATTGCCCCATGAAACGGGAAGCCTATCTGCATGTAAATGTCCAAAGGGGTTATTCCCCATTCTCCACAAGGGAGCTGGAAGGTGTGGGTCTCATCCCGCCACCTCTCACAAAGGGCCGCAAGCATCATACGGTTAGCGTCGTTATTATGGAAGCGTAGGGTGAGGAGGCCAGCAAAAGGAGTACCATCCAGTACTCGTTCAAGCAAGGGCTGTGGATCCTTCATCCAGTCTTCCCAGCGATCCCTGGTACCTCGACCCTTGATAGTGGGAAGAGGTTGATGCTCCATAGCTAAGGAACACATGTGGTCCCCTCGGCGGATGATGAAGGCAGGATCATCTTCGTCAATCACTCGGTGACCTCTGGTACCATCCGCCATTGAATCCTACAAGCTTGGCAAGGTAAGTCCCTATCCCTTACCCGTTAAAATCCAAATTATCATCCAAGAAACCCATGGGATCGGACTCACATTCAAAGGCAAAGTCTAAAGTCCAACTCCATGTGTCACTTAGGATATGTGTTGGGCCCATTGGAAAAAGTAAGGCCCACCTTAAGGAAGGTTGCATGGCATGCCTTAGGCAAGAAAAGTCTATCATCCAAGGACACATTTTGGACAACAAATGCACTCAAGTGCCATGAGATCAACAAAAGATGAGAATCCTACTTCACATGAGAAGTTCCTCAAAGTCCACATGTGGCCAAGGATGGACCCACTTTTATGCCAAGGTCATGATTCTCACTTAGGATGTCTCCATCTTTTTACACATATGCATGGACAAGTGGGGGATAGAAAGGAAGTGGGCCCCCAAGAGCAACCCAAATGCCTCATCTCAATGGATTGGAGAGAGCACATAGCCCACTTTGAAGAATATGAGGACCCATTCATGGGTTAACCATGGGCAACTCTATGTGCACTATCTTGATGAAAGCGTTGACCATGAGAATACAACATGGCGGTCCACCCACAAAACCAAGGAAGCTAATGGTAAAAAAGGTTGATGCATATAACCCACATGAAGAACCAAGTTGGAAATGCCCATGTAAGGACAAGTTTGGGCAACTTATGTGCACCAACTTTTTCACCAAAAGGGAGACCATTTGAGCACAAAAGAGCATGGTTTGATGAGTCACCCAACCATCATGAAAATGGGTAAGAATGGTACACGTAGCCCACTTGAAGATCAAAATCCAAAATGTCCCAAAGCATGGGGACAAAAATGGGCAACTTATGGGTACCATTCTTTCTCACAAATGGAAGAAGAAATCACTCATATTTGAATGATGATGGATGATCCACCAAGCCCCCATAGAAAAGTTCAAGGAGCTATGGTTGTATGGATAGCTCACTTGAGGATCATCCATTTGAGGTTGATAACATTAAAGGGAAACTCTTGAGAATCACATTCCTACCACAAAGAAAACCATTTGAACTTAGTGAGATTGTGGGAACAACTCACTCATGGGACTTGTAGATGGTCAAGTAACTCAAGTCCTCCATCCATCAAGAGAGAAAGCATGAAAAGAAAAACCCCACATGAACAAAGTGTAGTGGGGCACACATGGTTCAAAGAAGTACCCAAGTTTCAATGAAGGCCCAAAAGCCCATCCACATGAAAAACTTCAAGGAGCCCACTACACTTTGTACAAGGAGGTACATCATATGGAAGAGTTGGGCCACTTGTCCATAAAGGCCCAACTAGGAAAACTAGCCCACTTGAGATCCAAAATGAAGAATGGGCTAGTCATCTTGGTCCATACATATATGAAAAAAGATGGGGTCACCTAAAATGAGCCCCATGAGCCCAAAACTTGAGATGGGCCCTACCATGCCCATGGGCCCAAACCTTGAAAAAAAAAAAGATGAAAAAGAAAGGAAGAGCATTAAGGAAAAATGACAAGGGCAAGAAAGCATGAGGGAGCCCAAAATGAAGCATTGGGCCCATCAAATACACCAAGGGCCATGACTTCACTTTGAGCCCATTTGATACACATGAAAAGAGGCCCAACTCCCATGAAAAAGATAGAGTATCTTGCCATGCACACTTGATGACATGGCAAAATCACTCTTTACATACACATGAAGGGAGTGTGAAAAAAAAAATGGATGAAAAAGTAGAGAGCTTGCAATGTCTTTCTCCAAGCACCACCTTTGAAAGACTTGAGATCTAGGAAAAGGTCAAGAATACTTGGGCCCACCTTCACACCTTCTTTGAATAGCTACATGAAAAAGAAAAAGGGCCATGAGAAGAGACAATGAAGATGGAAAAGGACAAGAAAGAGAAAGGAAGTGGTCCATACCTTTACCACTCACCAAAGAAGGACCACCTTGCTGTCCCAAGAATTCTCTAAGGCCCACCACTTGAAAAGAGCAAAGGACCACCAAGGAAGAGAGAGAAAACTTTGAAGAAAGAAAGAGTATGAGAGAAAGAAGAGAGAGATTGCACGTTTGAAGGGGGGGGGTGCCCCATGTTATATAGAAAAGGGGAGGGCACCCTTTTACCCAGCCCCCTGAAGAGACCAGAAGACAGAGACCGGTCGGGCGGCCCATGGGAGGCCGTCCTAGCCCCTACCTAGGTGAAACGACCTCCCTCTCCCTCTCCTTGGGAAGAACTCCTCCTTGGGAAGGGTGGTTGCAAGTGAATCTTGTACCTCCATGTAAGATTGAAGTGATGGAAGAGAATGGTGAGAAAAAGGAAGAAATCTCACCAAAATCTCATCTCATGAGAAATGGGTGAAAAATTGGGATGATGATGTGGAAAAGTTCCATGGAATTTTCAAGAAAAGAAAGAAAAAAGATTGACTTGGTCAAACAATGATCTCAACCATCCAAAGGTATGACCTGATGATCCGAACCATTCCAAAGAGAATTCCCACAGTCTACAACCTGGATTGTTGCTCTTATGTACAGATTTTGGGTCCGAAGACCTTAAACTACGTCGGGATTCACATCCCGAGAGATTTTCAATAAAAGCCGGTATTGGTCTTGATTGCTCGAATCAAGATCCGACGACACCGGGTACTTTCGAAAACCACAAAAAAATATATTTATGCATTTCCAACACTTACTTGTACATGTTTTGGTCCGAAGACCTTAAACTACGTCGGGATCGACATCCCGAGGGATTTTAATAAAAGCCAGCATCGATCCCAGCCGTTCAGGCCAAGATCTGATGACCTGGATCATTTCGAGAAAAAAAAAATGTGTTTGCCCCCCTTTTGTACAAAGTCTGGGTCCGAAGACCTTAAACTACGTCGGGATCAAGACCCTGAGGGACCTTTTAATAAAAACCGGCATCAGCCTGGATTGAATCAAGATCCGCTGACACCGGACATTTTCCCAAAAAAAAAACAAAAAATATATATATATATACTACCAACCCCTCTTTTAAAAATTCAGTGGTCCGAAGACCTTAAACTACGTCGGGATCAAAATCCCGAGGGATTTTCAATAAAAGCAGACATCGGTTTGGATCGAATCAAGACCTAACGATCTCGGACATTTTCAGAAAAATAAAAAAATATATCTGCCTCTTTTAAAGTTTTTGGTCCGAAGACCTTAAACTACGTCGGGATCGACATCCCGAGAGATTTTCAATAAAAACCGGCATCAGTCTGGATTGTCCATCCGCTGACACCGGACATTTTTCCAAAAAAAAAAAAAACATGTTTGCCCCTCTTTGTACAGTTTCATGGTCCGAAGACCTTAAACTACATTGGGATTAATTTCTCGGGGGACCTTTCTCGCTTTCAACTAAAAACCGGCATCGGCCTCGACCGTTGGGATCATGGTTCGATAACCCGGATCATTTCAAAAATACCAAAAATATTTTAAAGCTTTCCATAAAAACCAGTATCAATCTTGATCACCCGAGTTGAAATCTGGAACCTTTTCAAAAAAAAAAAAATAATAATAATATATAGATACAATATAAAACAACAAAAAATTTTCACCACTAGTTTCAAACGCACCAATTTATCCCCAGCGGTCCGAAGACCTTAAACTACACTGGGATTAACTTCTCGGGGGCTTTCTTTCCTAACCTGTTCCAGGCATGGCTGACACTTGATCGTACGGGTGTCTGGAATCTCTTAAACAGGTAAGGGCTGTGGCGGGCAGAACTCCGCAATCCTGTTCGTGTTGAACGCACCATGATAGACAACCTTGATTTGGAAGTCGCTGTTGAATCTGACGGATGTTCCCTGTTCCTAGAACTCATGAAGGGGATTAAGGCTGTTGGGAGGTGGAGCTCACCCTCACGGAATTGTGAGCAACGTAAGACCCCAAACTGGATTGACTAAGGGAAATGTGAGGATGTGACTCATTTTGTGGCCGAAGGAGTCCGTCGGACGATACGTGGTCTATGTGCATTGCACATGAGGAACAGGCAACTTTGTGGGTGTGTTGACTGAAAACCCTCAAAATCTCCTCATCCGAAGATGTAAAACTACGGCACTTAACTGTGTGAGACTCGTCTTGCTCGCTGACGTAAAATGGATCGGGTGCCTTACCAACAGTAGAAGCTGGAAGTGGATGGAAATTCCACATCTTTTCCCTGCATTTCAGAAAAATCACAAAATACAAAAACATTGCAAAATCACCTCTTCAAAAATCACAAAAAATATTTCCCTTGCTTTCAATCATAATATTGTCAAAAATCACAAAAAAATATTTCCATCGCTTTTAAATCAAATATCTGCAAAAATCACAAAAATACTTCTCTTGCTTTCATCAAAAATATTTCAAAAATCACAAAAAATATTTCCTGTGTTTTCAATAAACTGATCTCTACTCTGACCGCTCAGGTAAAGATTCGGATCCAAATATCTGTAAAAATCACAAAAATTAGCATCCCCAGCACTACAATTCAGGAGTCTTGAACGCCGCTCACTTCACAGTATGGGACGACGGATCCAATCGCCCGCAAATTGGAATCTTGACCAAAACGGGCAACCAAACACCATCTCAATCACATGTATGCCCAGAAGAATATCTTGAAGTCGAATGATATCCTCGTACATTCTCATTAGCAAAGAAACAGCATCTTGGGACGATGGACCTGATCGACCACGGGTCGGGATCTTGACCAACCTGCTGGCCAAACACCCGTGTAAAAAAAGAAAAATCCCCAAGGGAGTACAACCCTGCAAGCAATAAGCTCAAAATTCTCTGCATCTCCAGCAAAAGCAAAATCATCAAACGAAAAGAGAATGAGCCAAACCATGCATTCATCATGCATCTCCATGCATCAGCATCCATCGCACCAATCATCATGTTTACCTGCTTTCAAAATAAAAGTCGGTTAGCTAAAGACCCCACAGGCATCCCTAGTGGAGGCACGTGCAAACCAGATTTCCATTTCAAAAAGACAAAGAAAAATATTTCCGTTTGCAAGTAAAAACCCCACGGAGTATCACTCCCCAGAGTGGGTGCCTTTTCAAAAATCCAAAAATATTTTCTCAGTAGAGCGTTCTGCCTCCAACACGCTGGGAGATCTTCCATATCTCTGGGTAGGAGCCGACGCAAAAATCAAATAAGATCTGATGCCTCGCGGTTTCCCCGGAGATCATCGGATCCAATGCACTCAAAGTACGACCGAACTGAACTCCAGTGTCAGTGCGGTCGTGCCACATGCCAAGATACAAAAAAGATGAAAGCCAAAAAGCTTGGTCACAGAAACCATTTGAACAGGTGGAAACGATGAATTGTAACCCAAGTATCAAAATCAGCAGATTGGGTGGAGAGAGTTCACCCGCACATACCTAGGCGTGGATGCCTGAAGTACCTTGACTGAGTCCAAGTCGGCGTAGTAGAATCCCGTAAGACTATCTGACGCAGGGCGTCTAACCACTTTGACAGTCAAGCGAAACAAGTACTCCTGGAGTGATCTGGGAAAACATCAAACATACAATCAATCACAGGGTCAGTAACCTCGTAAGACTGTCGACGCAGAGGCTCTGCTGTACCTTTTTGATGTTAGTACCGATCGGGAATGGAAGGGTTGCGATTGGGTACCCAGGTTGCAGCGCATGCAGGGACAATCGCAACGTTTTCTCCAAACTCCCGCGGTATGTGCGAGTGATCGATCTCCAAATGATCAACTGGCACAGATGCAAAGGCAAGCAATGATTTCAGAACATGATCTATGAATGACCGGGTCAGAAGTGGGGTGTCCACTCGCTTTGGCATTCGGTTGCACGCAACCTCTGCCAAAGAGGGGCATCTGTAGACACCCCACCTTCGGCTACACTGTTGGTAGAGATAGCTGGTTGAACGGAGGACCATACCCCAAAATCCCAAGTCCAAACTCAGCCAAACTCACCCTTGTAAGCCCCATTCCATAGCCCAGTTCAAGCCTGAACCCAGTCAACCCAGTCCTAAACACCACCCTGAAAAACCCCCCATAAAAAAGTCCAGTCAAAAAGACCCAAAAAAAGTCAAACTCACTGAGTCAACTCGCTGAGTTAACCCGCTGAGTCAACCCGTCGAGTCAACCCGTCGAGTCAAAACACCGAGTCAACCCGTCGAGTCAACCCGTTGAGTCAAACCACCGAGTCGACCCGCTGAGTCAACTCACTGAGTCGACCAGCGAGTCCAACAGCAGCCCCGAGGGAACGGCCGTACTCGCTGGAAACCGAGGAGCGGCCGTACGGGCGGCCCATGGCAGGCCGCCCGGACAAAATTACGACTTCTGCCACTGCTCGCAGCTATAAATACCCCCTCCCCTTCTCATTTCAAGAGACCACTCAGCTAGAGAGAGCCCGTCCGTCTGAGTCACCCTCCTTCATCCTTTAGCCCATTCCTTCACCAAGGAGAGCCCGAGTGAGGAGAGCCCAGCCCTGGTCCAGCCCAGCTTGACCACTGGTCCAAGCCTCCCAAGCCACCCAAGTCTTGATCCAGCCACTCGAAGCCAACCCTTGCGACACCTCCGTCCACCCAGCTACTCTTTTCCAGCATCATCTCATTTGCATCTAGCATAAGTGCAACATTTACTTTTCTTCCAACCCCCCTGCTTCACTACAAGCACCTTGATTACTCAAACACACATGCATATGTCTTTATATTAAGCACCTGTCAGTTCGAGCGTATGCTCTGGGCTTGCCCGTTGTTGGAACCTGCCCATCAGAAACTCTTACTGTTCAGACCTGCATTCATGCTTCACTAAAAGCACCTTGATTACTCAAGCACACTGCATACGTCTTACATTAAGCACCTGTCAGTTCGAGCGTACGCTCTGGGCTTGCCCGTTGTTGGAACCTGCCCATCAGAAACTCTTACTGTTCAGACCTGCATTCATGCATCATGTCATTCATGAGAATATACGAGGATTAAATTAGACTTTCAAGTATTCGATCGATTTTGTGAAGTAGAGACCGTACTTCGGTAGGCAGTGTGTGGGGTGCTTAACCTCTTCTCACCCTGTAACCGTGATCCCTTACCTTGAATCTCTGGCCGCAGATCAACAGGAGTCATTTTAGAGGAAGGAATCTTCGGATTCTCTTCTATAACGTTTCTACAGGGTCTAGCCGACTGTAGATTCGAAGTAACTGGCTAGTGGCGACTCTGAACTCACTTAAACATATCCAGCTTAACACGACAACCAAACAAAGCCCTCGAGAACGAGGCAAGCCAGTGGCACAAACGGCGATTTCGCACTCACGCATCCTCATCTCCTTCTTTTCCGAAAGGAAAGGGAAAGGAAGAACGACGTCGTGTGGGAGCGCGGAAAAATCGGCGAGGGTCCACAATCTCCTTTCAATTTTTGCTAATTATCTTCTTATGGCACTATATTCAAGCTTGATAAAAAAAAAATATTATCAAAAATACCAATTACATTAAAGATTGTTGGGTAGAAGTAGACGTTTTACCTTGGTCAAGCTTATTTGGGTTAACCTTATCCAAATGCAACCGAATGTTGGAATTTACATTCTAGCATCTTTTCAAAAAGGTTTTCAAGCTGTTACCTCATTAATCTTATCGTCCTACTACATTCAGATTGCATTTTTTAATGGGTGGTTGGGTGTGTGCGCAGGCAAATGGGTTGGCTGCTTGGGTGGGCTCCGCTGTGATGTTTAGGTAAAATCCATCCTAACCACCGGTTCATCACCTCATGTTAGGTCAAGGGCCCAAATATCACTCCCAACTGTGGTTTAGGTAGACCTCATGATTAGAATTAGTGTACCGGGCAATGATCATCCTCTAAACTGTTTTTCTTGGTATGGCCCACCTGAATTATGGATGGGCTTGACTTTTAGGCCCCAAGCCTAAACATTTGTGTGGTATCTAATGGTTGGAGTGGATTTCATATAATCATCACACTGAGCCCTATAAAAATCAAAGGTAGGCATCTCTCTCCCAACTACTTTCTTTGGTGTGAACCAATTGAATCACTGGTCATCATGATGTAGTCTAGACTATGATTACACATCTAATGGTCGAGTAGATATTTTATAAACATATTGGTGGGCCCTGCCAAAAATCAGAGTCTTATGCATACAGTGTTAAGAAGAAAAAAAACAACTTGATTTGGATGAGCCCACAATAATGTTTATGTAAAATCCACTTCGACCATTAGATATTTAGTACCATATGACGCCAAGAGGTTAAAAAAAAAAAAAAATCAAGCTTATCTATGGTTTTGGTGGGCTACACTAAAGGGAACAGTTTGGAGCGTATGCCCACCCTTGAATTTTACTAGGCTCACTGTGATAATTACACGAAAGCCACTCCAATCAATAGATTCCACACAAAAAATTAGGCCTATGTCTAAAAATTCATACCCAACCATGATTCCCTGTACACTGTTTCCAATCATGTGGTCCACTGAGCTAAATTTTGGGCTCTTGCCCTAACATTGGGTGACGCACCTGGTGTTAAGGGGGATTTTACATGAACATCACAGTGGAGCTCACTTAGGCCACCCACCATTTGCTCTCACAACCCCTTTACAAAAGGCATGGAATGATTATTATATGGATTCATGAGGTAGCTTTTTAAAAACCTTTTCAAAAAAGTATTAGAATATAAATTCTATATTAATTAAATAGTTTTTTTTTTGAAAAACTCCCTTTGTTTTTCTAGTATGGTGGCTTATCCTTGTTATGATGCATGCCAATATATTTGGTTGTGGTATACATATGCCAATGCACCACAGATGCCGTTGTCCAACTTTATGCAGTAAAATTTTACCATATTTACCCTTCAAGAGCCCATTATTTGCCAAATATACCATCATCATTTACACAATGGATAATCCTTTCTTATCCTAGCGTTTTGACCGACATTGTTGTGTTGAAGCACCCAAACTTAGCCTCCATCAGCTTGACTGGAAAATTTTTTAGAGCAAATTTTGGTTGATTGCATGTAAGCCAAAGGGAGCAGATTAAGTGGCTCCCTTCTTGTGGGGCCCACCTTGATGTATGTATTGTATATTCACACATTCCATCTGTTTTACTAGATCATTTCAAGGCATGAGAAGAAAAGCCATTAATGGGCCATGAAAGTTTATATATATATATATATATATATATATATATATATATATATATATATCTTCATTCAGTTTTATGTGAGCTTATCAATGGGTTCAATGGCAAATAAGCATTATCCAAACATTATGGTGGGCTCTAGAAAGTTTTTAATAGTAGGGTATTCAATTACCATCATTTCCTTACTCATGCCTTAGTGGTAGATGCACAAGAGTTTCAATACGGGGTCATGGGTTCGAGTCTGTGTACCCATTGCAGTGAAATCTCTCTACGGTGTGAGTGGAAAAAATCACCAATGTTTCCTATAGTATGCTCCAATATGAAAAAGGTGGTTTCTCACTCACAAGTCACAAACTGTCAACTGAAGGCATTTGGGGAAAAGAAAAACTTTGATACTCTGTTCTAGCATGATGGATGATACACAAGCAATTAAAAATTATTCAGAAATTGCTTATGCAGAATACAAATTAATCAACCTAAATTGTCCAGATTAGTGGATATTTATTGGACGCTCCAAAATGAATTAGAGGTTGAGGTTATCAAACAATTTGATTTTGAGAACAATGACAAAGCAACAATGAGATTCACAAATTAGTCATTTTAGTTTTCAGTTAATCTATGCAATGCATACAATTTATGATTGCATCTCGGGTGTCATATGCAGCCGGAGTATCAAATACCTCCCCTTTTAAGAAAGGGTTGGATATAAAACAAATTACCTGATTCGAATGCGTGGCTGGGATTTGCTTGTAACTCTATCTTTGAGGACAGATTGCATGTCTCAATCAGTACATCGATTGTGGACAGGAATGTTCACATTCCCTGCCTACTTTTGAAGCGTTGGCTGGATTATTTTTATTTCTTTTAAGAGACTTTAATACTCCGTGGGAGTGTGACGGATGATGCAGGGGCACTTATAAAATACTTCAAAATTAAATTTGGGGATGCAATTAAGTCAAATTAAAATATGATTCAAATTTAGAGGTACCTTGAACCAAATTTATATTTTTGTTGTTATTTTGTGAGTGGAATGAATTGGGGGAAATTCGTTGGACGGTTAAAAATGGAAAAAAAATAAATCCAATGGTCCTATTTCTATAAACCAGTGTCTACGAATGTAAGGCTAGGATTGTTCAACCACTTCGACTATGAGAATGCGACTTGGTGACTGTGGGTTCATAATTTGTTTCTGAGTTAATGCATGCCACATGCAATTTCCAAGCGCCTGTGTATCAAGTGCCACATGCAGCCTGAGTATCTCTCTCTCTCTGTCTGTCTTTGAGTATCTCTCTCTGTCTGTCTTTTCTCTCTTTTTAACCGGTGCATATAGGTTTGCTGCTAGCTCCATGCACCTCTATGTGCGGACAATCCTCTCAGTTGGCACCAACGGTATGGATTTACCAGACATAAACGGCTGGATAGAAACCAGATGGCACAGCGGGTCGGATTGCTTGGGACCCGATTGGAAAAGCATGATCCTAACCATTGTAACACATGCATCCGTTGTATTATTCGAACGGTTGGATGGTTGGATCGTTTGTGACCAACTCAGGGATATGGTATGAGAATGGGACGCCAACCATGGGTTTATGTGTGGGACCACCGTGCAAACCCACACATCACTGGGATGATGGGAAGATACAAAACTCAGGTGTGCAATGTTCCCTTTGGTGTGGCCCATCTGAATTTTTCATGAGACTGATATTTTGTATGTATGGTGAACATAAGACTTATTAGCTGATAAACGGATTGGATTTTACATGTAGAACATGGTGGGCCCCAAAGAGCCTGGGAGTTTCACAGGTTATGTAGATGATTTCGGCCCATTGAAGGGATTGTGACTGCATAGTGTAGCACACACCACCGACTAGGGGGGTGTTGACCTGGCAAAGATCTGTGGGCTCTACCGTGAGCCATTTTGCTAGATCATTTTAGGGCATTAGCTAAAAAAATAAGCCAAATCCAAAGCTCCAGTGGACCACACCACAGAAAACAGTGGGGATTGAACGCCTACCAATGAAAACTTCTGCACCACATAGTTCTGGATATTTGTGTTTTACTTTGATCTAGGTCTGTGTGGCCTTATGAATAGGTTGGATGGCAAATAAACATCATGGTGGGCACTAGGAAGGTTTCAACGGTGGGTGTCATTGTCCCCACTGCTTTGTGGTGTGGTCCACTTGAGCTTTGGATCTGCCACACCATATTTAAGCTTGATGAAAATGAGCAACCGAAATAGGTCATAAAAAGATGGTTTGGTAGAAACAAAAGATCATTTGTCTATCGCACGTGAGATGTTATAAAACTCCGGAAAAAACAAATGCAACCTAACATTTGTTTCAGAAAAATTTACAAGAAACAACCTAAATAATATGAAATTTATATTCTGCTCCTTTTTTCAAAAAGGTTATCATCCCACTACCTTTCCTTACATTTTTTTCATCACTACCATCTGTGATTTAGATGGACAACATGATTGGAATTAGTGTATAGGGCAATGATCACTCTATGAACTTTTTCCCTTGATATGGCCCACTTGAATCATGGATGGATTTGACTTTTAAGCCTCGGCCTAAATATTTGGGTGGTACCCAATGGTTGGAGTGGATTTGATATAGAGTTGCACATGAGGTAAGCTAGCTCGGTTGGCTCGCTCGGTTCGAACCAGCTTGGTTGTTCGGCTCGATTCACGCTGGGTTTGAAATGAGTCGATAAAAAAAAAAAAAAAAAAAAAATTCAGCTCAGAAGATTTTCGATCCGAGCTTGAGCTAACCTTGGCTCGATTCGGCTCAACTCAAAGCTCGATTCAAGCTTGACTTGATTCAGCTAGTTGGAAATGGATGTTGTCTAGTCCCACATCAGAAGAGAGCAGGAGAATAAGAGGAAAAAATGTCTACAAAAGCAAGTGGAATAGCATTCAGGGGTATCCATGGTCCTAGGATTAAATTTGGGCTCATATTTTGAACTATTTTAGGCCGGGCTTTTGGGTTGGGCCTATTCAAAATTTAGTTTTTTCCAAGCTTGAATTGGCTCGAACTCAGCTCAAAAGCTCGACCGAATCAAGCTAAGCATACCATTCCAGCTTGAAGGCCGAGCTAAGCTCAAGCCAGAATTGTTTGCTAGTCGAGCCGAGTTGAGCTAGGCTCATCATGATTCGGTTCAGCTTGGTGTGCAGCTCTAATTTGATATAATCATCATGTTGGGCCCTATAAAAATCTAGGGTGGACATCTCTCTACCAACTAATTTTTTGGTGTGGCCCAACTAAATCCCAAGTCATCATGATATTTTGGGTCTGGGCCTAAACTAGGATTACACATCTAATGGTCGGAGTAAATATTACATAAACATCACGGTGGGCCCTGCTAAAAATCAGTCCTGTGCACATATTAAAAAAAATGACCTCCATAAACTCCAATCTTGATTTTGATGGAGCCCATCGTGATATTTATGTAAGATCCACTTCGACCAAAAAAAATATTTAATATCATATAAGGCATATAGGTAAAAAAAAATAAAAAATCAAGCTGATCTATGATTTCAGTGGTCCACACCAAAGGGAACAATTAGGAGACATACACCCACCCTTGAATTTTATGGGGCCCACTGTGATAATTATATAAAATCCACTCCAATCAATAGATTCCACAAAAATAATTTAGGCATTTGTCCAAAATTTATACCTAACCATGATTCTAATGAGACACGCTAATGGAAATAGTTTGGAGGGCAGGTGTTGCCCTGTACATTGTTTTCAATTGTGTGGTCCACCTAATCACGAATGGAGCTGATTTTTGGGCTCTTAGCTAGCTTAACATAGGGTGATGCGCCTTATAGTGTGGTCTTTGGTTATTTAAATTTATGCTAATTGTATTGCCACTTGACCTCGGAACTTTATTATTATTATTATTATTATTATTATTATTATTATTATTATTATTTTTCCACATGCACCAATACTCACAACATGATGGGTACTCGAACCCATGATCTTATGTTGAAACTCTTGTGAGTCTATCACCAGGCCATAAGTAAGGACCCACTTGACCTTGGAACCTTGCAATAGATATAAGATCACTTAATTATGTGAAATTATGTGGCTATCAGACCGTTTGAACTTGTAATATGTGTATGGCCATTTCATTAGGTGAACCCATGGTATATGCATGATCATATGATTATATGAAGTAAAATGTGGTGTGTTATGTATGATGCTCCAGTTTGAACAATATGTTAACTGTATGATTTATCCATACATGATATAATATGATGATGATGCTTAACTACATATAATATGCTACGTGGGTGAATTTAATATGCATATTATGAATTATATAATCTTGGATGTTTGCCTATATGCTAAGTGGTGGTAACGAATGCGATAGATTGTAGTGGGGGGATTTTACATAAACATCATGGTGAGGCCCATCTTAGTAGCCTACCATTTTCTCTCACAACCCTATTATGAAAGGTAGTGGAATGATAATTATATTGGATTAATGAGGTAGCTTTTTTAAAACTTTTTTAGAAAGGTATCGAATAGTAGAAGATCGAACCAATATCCAAATGAATCCGACTATTGTTTAGACTAAAATTAGGAAAGATAGATACACCAATCAGATCGGGTCCCAAGCCACACATTGATCAAAATAAAGAGAATGGAAGGTTTGAAAGAAGGATATGATTTAACCACCTCGACTCGAGTGGTTTGTTGGCTTTGAGTTGAGTGGTGTAGTACTATCAGAGCAGAAAAAGCCCCCGTTTGTGCAGAAGGGATCAAGTCGCATAGTTTTGATCATTATGGTTGTTGGAGTAGAACGTCCGATGAGGGTCATCTCTGCGAGTAAAGATAAAGACATGGATAGGAAGAGGTGCTTCTATGAAACAAATCTTTAAAACGTATATGCGCGCAACGGCTTTGAAGCCATTGATTCACTACAAGAAAATGGATTTTTACCGACGAAAGTATTCCCGACGAAATAATTTTCGTTGGGAAAAACCATTTTTACCGACGAAATGGAAAAATCGTCGGTAAAAATCTCCCTCCACCACCAAATTCATTGCCGCCATACACTTTTATCGACGAAATTATAATTTCGTAGGTAAAACGTTTATTGCCGACGAAATAACCTGTCGCTAAAAAAGAAAACAGCAAATTTTACTTTTACCGACGAACAGTTTTGTCGGTAAAAGCGAAACTTTTACCGACGAAACTTTTCGTCGGTAATAATGTGCAATATGTGATTCCCGCCAAGAAAAGAAGTGACTTTTACCGACGAAAAGTTTCGTCGGTAAAAGTTTTTGAAAATGAGTTTTACCGACGAAACAAAACTTTTACCGACGAAAATTTTCGTCGGTAAAAGTGGTCTTTTTAACTTACCCGTTCGCCCTCTTTTCTCATTCGGTCTCTCTCTCTCTCGCGCTCTCTCTCTCTCTCTCTCTCTCTCTCTCGCGGCCATCCCTTACTGCCGACCACCGGCCGTCCTTCGCCGGCCACCACCCGACCACCGACCCCCAGCCACGTCGCCGTACGCCGTCAGCCACGCCGCCCGCGTGAGCACGCTCCTCCACCAGCCACCGTACGCCGCCGTCTTCGCCGGTAAGCGTCTCCCCCCTTCCTCCTTCCTCCATTTCCTCTCTCTCTCTCTCTCTCTCTCTCCTCGTTGTTCATTGTGGGGCCCATGTGGGTCCCACCGTTCCAGTGCATGTGGGTCCCATCGTTGCTGTCCATTGCATGTGGATCCCACCGTTGCTGTCCATTGCATGTGGGTCCCACCATCGCTATCGCTGTCCATTGTATGCGCGTGGGGTCCGCCTTAGCTGTCCACGATTTGGTGGGGCCCACTGATTTAGTAAATCCCTAATTAGGGATTTTGAAATTAAAATCCCCTAATTAGGGATTTCAAAATTAAAATCCCCTAATTCCTTCCTTAATTAGGGATTTTAATTTGTGATTTACAAATTAATAAAAATCATGATATACAATAAATGTGGGGCCCACCGTCGCTGTCCACTGCTCGTGGGGCCCACAGTGATTTACGTATTTTATCCACTCCGTCCATCCATCTTAGCAGAAAATTTTAGGTATGGTGCCCAAAAATGAAGCATATCAAAATCTAAAGTGGACCACACCACAAATGTGAACTGAATGTGTATCATTGAAAAATTCTTGGAGGACATAGAAGTTTTGGATGAAGCTGATATTTGTGTTTTCCCTCATCCATATCCATGTGATCTTATGAACAGGTTGGATGACAAATAAAGATCACTGTAGGGCCTGGGAATGGTGGAAATCATTATTCCCACTGTTTCCCATGGCATGGTCCACTTGAGAGTTGGATATGCTTAAATTTTGGGCTCAACCACTAAAATGAGGTGGAAAAACATAAGGATGGAATAGATAAATCACATACATTCTAGGTGGGCCCAACTGAGTTTACTCTACACTCCGCACGCAATCCGATTCCCATGGTGGGCCGCCCATACTTATTTGTTCACAAAATAGTTATTAGGTATTTGATTAAACTTGATTCATGGTGTTGATGATTCTGTCATTTTCATGTGCTTGTGTATCTAGAATTGATGGAGCAAACCTGGATGTGCGTCGGAGCTATCCGTGGTTGATTTATGTGGATATGTATGTTGTGGATGTATTTGGCTTATTATTAATAAATATTTTTTGTCCACAAATGGTAGTATAATAGAATCAGTTAGCCCATTTGGAGATTTCTATATTGCCGAGCATAGATAAAGTGTGTTTTGGAGGTATAGAAATCTGCCAAATTGTCCTGTTGGACAGTCCAAGGTTGGATAGATTGGAATGTTATCGTTGTTTGTCATTTACATGCGTAGGGTCATTAGTTTCGTGCAGTAACTCTCCTATTCTCTCTGGATATGTTTCTTATGTTTAATTCCATTGTCAATTTAATCCACACAATGTGTGGATAGTTGACGTGGAAATGAAATGTAAGATAAATATATCTGGAGAGATAGGGGGAGATGCTGTCGAAATTTAGGCTTGGGCATGTAAATGGAAATAATGATAGCATTTCAATCTATCCATCCTTGGATGGGCGACTGATTTTATTATATTATCATTTAGTGGCAAATTAGATGACGAACATGATACTTGTGATTAAGAGTAGTTGATTGATGTTGATGTTGAGCGGGGTTCCCTGGAAGGTGGGAACCGCTGTTGTAACCATGCTGAAGCTGTCCTGTTCCTATGGACAGCAATATGGGTGGCCTGGCCATTTGGACAGGCCCGTGTTTATGTATTAGCTCGAAATTAATGGAGCAGACCCGGATGTGCGTCGGAGCTATCCGGGTGTTGAGTGGGGGTCCCTGGAAGGTGGGAACCGCTGTTGTGACCATGATGAAGCTGTCCATTTCCTATGGACAACAATATGGGTGGCCTGGCCATTTGGACAGGCCCGTGTTTATGTATTAGCTCGAAATTAATGGAGCAGACCCGGATGTGCGTCGGAGCTATCCGGGTGTTGAGCGGGGGTCCCTGGAAGGTGGGAACCGCTGTTGTGACCATGATGAAGCTGTCCATTTCCTATGGACAACAATATGGGTGGCCTGGCCATTTGGACAGGCCCGTGTTTATGTATTAGCTCGAAATTAATGGAGCAGACCCGGATGTGCGTCGGAGCTATCCGGGTGTTGAGCGGGGGTCCCTGGAAGGTGGGAACCGCTGTTATGACCATGAGGAAGCTGTCTATTTCCTATGGACAGCAATATGGGTGGCCTGGCCATTTGGACAGGCCCGCTTTGTGTGGAGCAGAC
Organism: Liriodendron chinense; assembly: GCA_003013855.2. NCBI lineage: Eukaryota > Viridiplantae > Streptophyta > Magnoliopsida > Magnoliales > Magnoliaceae > Liriodendron > Liriodendron chinense. The sequence continues at coordinate 9,366,232 of ML058446.1, forward strand.
CCGGATGTGCGTCGGAGCTATCCTTGAGTTGCTTGAGTCTCCAAGACCTACACCCTAAACCCGAAATCATAAACCTAAAACTAAAACCTATAAGCTACGGCTAAACCGAAACCTAAACTCAATTCATCTAATGGCCCGTTTGGCACCATGGATTTGAGGAGAAGTGGATTCCATGATATGAATTCTCATCAATTCCAGTTCTTACCAATTTTTCAGATTTTCTGTTTGGCAGTCAAGATTTGGAGAGAAATCAAACATGAAGGAATGGACGGTGTAAATTTTAATCCTCTCAAATCCACTTCTCATCAAATCCATGGTGCCAAACAGAATAAAGCAACCAGTTTCTCCTCCTTTCTCCTCCTTTCTCCTAGAATCCATGGTGCCAAACACGAAAACCAAACCCGAAACCCGATCCCGAACCCAAAAATCTCAACTTATGCCCTAAACCTAATCCTAAACTCATGTCACCTAAACTAAACCTACACCTATTCCTAAATCCATTCACCTAGCCTAAACCTAGACTCAAACACGAAAACCAAACCCGAAACTAGATCCCGAACCCAAAAATCTAAACCTATCCCCGAAACCTAATCCTAAACTCAAATCACCTAAACTAAACCTACACCTATTCCTAAATCCATTCACCTAGCCTAAACCTAGACCCAAACACGAAAACCAAACCCGAAACTAGATCCCGAACCCTAAAATCTAAACCTATCCCCGAAACCTAATCCTAAACTCATGTCACCTAAACTAAACCTACACCTATTCCTAAATCCATTCACCTAGCCTAAACCTAGACTCAAACACGAAAACCAAACCCGAAACCAGATCCCGAACCCAAAAATCTAAACCTATCCCCGAAACCTAATCCTAAACTCAAATCACCTAAACTAAACCTACACCTATTCCTAAATCCATTCACCTAGCCTAAACCTAGACCCAAACACGAAAACCAAACCCGAAACCCGATCCCGAACCCAAAAATCTAAACCTATCCCCGAAACCTAATCCTAAACTCAAATCACCTAAACTAAACCTACACCTATTCCTAAATCCATTCACCTAGCCTAAACCTAGACCCAAACACGAAAACCAAACCCGAAAACCGATCCCGAACCCAAAAATCTAAACCTATCCCAGAAACCTAATCCTAAACTCAAATCACCTAAACTAAACCTACACCTATTCCTAAATCCATTCACCTAGCCTAAACCTAGACCCAAACACGAAAACCAAACCCGAAACTCGATCCCGAACCCAAAAATCTAAACCTATCCCCGAAACCTAATCCTAAACTCAAATCACCTAAACTAAACCTACACCTATTCCTAAATCCATTCACCTAGCCTAAACCTAGACCCAAACACGAAAACCAAACCCGAAACCCGATCCCGAACCCAAAAATCTAAACCTATCCCCGAAACCTAATCCTAAACTCCTGTCACCTAAACTAAACCTACACCTATTCCTAAATCCATTCACCTAGCCTAAACCTAGACTCAAACACGAAAACCAAACCCGAAACCAGATCCCGAACCCAAAAATCTAAACCTATCCCCGAAACCTAATCCTAAACTCAAATCACCTAAACTAAACCTACACCTATTCCTAAATCCATTCACCTAGCCTAAACCTAGACTCAAACACGAAAACCAAACCCGAAACCCGATCCCGAACCCAAAAATCTAAACCTATCCCCGAAACCTAGTCCTAAACTCAAATCACCTAAACTAAACCTACACCTATTCCTAAATCCATTCACCTAGCCTAAACCTAGACCCAAACACGAAAACCAAACCCGAAACCCGATCCCGAATCCAAAAATCTAAACCTATCCCCGAAACCTAATCCTAAACTCAAATAACCTAAACTAAACCTACACCTATTCCTAAATCCATTCACCTAGCCTAAACCTAGACCCAAACACGAAAACCAAACCCGAAAACCGATCCCGAACCCAAAAATCTCAACTTATGCCCTAAACCTAATCCTAAACTCATGTCACCTAAACTAAACCTGACTCTAATCTTTGCATTGTAGATATGGATAAGAGTTGGATGCAAGCTAAGAATCGGTTTGGCCCAGAGTATAAAGAAGGTGTTAAGGAGTTCATGGAATTTGCGAGAGATCGGGCAGATTCAGGTAATAGAATTAGGTGTCCATGCCGAAAATGCAAGAACATGATTCACAAGACATTGGACAAAGTGGAAGATGATTTGTTCATAGTTGGGATTGACTAGGGTTATACTTGGTGGATTCATCATGGTGAAGACTTCCACCAAAGAGTTGAGGCCACTGAAGTCCTTGCTGACCCAATTGTGCGTAATGACGAGGATGAAGATGTTGACGATATGCAAGATATCATTGGGGATGTGTTAAGGGGAACCATTGCGGATACTGATTTTGCAGCGACAAGTACTAGCCAGGATATTCCTCCTATGGGTGATGCCGAATCAGAAAAGTTTAGTAGGTTGTTGAGGGATGCGCAACGTCCACTCTATCCGGGGTGTCGGAACTTCTCCAAGTTGAATTTCCTTACAAGGTTACTTCATTTAAAGACAATAAATCGTTGGAGTAACAAATCGTTTGACATGTTACTTGGCTTGTTGAAAGAAGTATTCCCTGAAGGTGAGACATTGCCTAAGTCTCATTACAAGGCAAAATCATTAATGCGAGACTTGGGCCTTGGTTACATCCTCATACATGCATGTATAAATGATTCTGTATTGTATTGGAAAGAACATGAAAATGTTGAGGAGTGTCCACAATGTGGAGAGTCTAGGTGGAAATATGACGAAGCTAAGCGTAAGAAAATTCCACAAAAGGTGTTAAGGTACTTTCCATTGAAACCCAGATTACAAAGATTGTTTACGTCGAGCAAGACGGCTGAAGATATGAGGTGGCATAAGGAGAAACGCCTTCATGATGATAATACATTGAGGCATCCCGCTGACTCTGAAGCCTGGCAACATTTTGATAAGCAATATGACTCGTTTACAGAGGATTCTCGCAATGTTCGGCTAGGTCTTGCAAGTGATGGTTTTAATCCATTTGGTAATATGAGTAGCTCGTACAGTATGTGGCCAGTGATACTTATGCCCTACAATTTACCTCCTTGGTTGTGTATGAAGGAATCATTTTTTATGATGTCGTTGCTTATTCCTGGACCCAAGTCACCGGGGAATGACATTGATGTGTATCTCCGACTGTTAGTAGATGAGTTAAACGAGTTGTGGAGTCAAGGTGTCCAGACGTATGACACTTTTGCAGAACAGACGTTTCGATTGCATGCAGCGGTCTTGTGGACAATAAATGACTTCCCTGCATATGGAAATTTGTCTGGGTGGAGCACGAAGGGAAAGTTGGCTTGTCCTACATGTAGTACTGAGACTTGTTCATTGTCATTGAAGCATGGTAAGAAAACGTGTTATATGGGCCATCGTCGCTTCCTTCCGAGGGATCATAGTTGGCGCAGGAAGACGGTAATCTTTGATGGCAAACAAGATCATAGGCCACCACCGAAAGAACTATCTGCAGAAGATGTGTTACAACAGCTGAGAAACATTGAAGAAGTTAGATTTGGTAAGGCACCGCACTTGAAGAAGAGAAAACGTACAGTATTGGAGTACAACTGGAGGAAGAAGAGCATTTTTTTTGAGTTGCCTTATTGGAGTCAGCTGAAATTACGACACAACTTGGATGTCATGCATATTGAGAAGAATATATGTGACAATGTCTTTGGAACATTGATGAACATAGAGAAGAAAACAAAAGACAGTTTTAAGGCTCGATTGGATCTACAAGCAATGGGTTTAAGAAAGAGTTGCACTTGCAACCACATGGAAATTCATATACTATACCAGCAGCCTGCTATACATTGACAAAAGTAGAGAAAAAACGTGTATGTGAATGGTTGAACAAGGTGAAATTTCCCGACGGGTATGCATCGAATATCTCTCGGCGCGTAAACATTACGGACTGTAAGGTAACAGGAATGAAAAGTCATGACTGTCACGTCCTTCTGCAACGCCTACTACCGGTTGCGATTCGTGGATTCCTTAACAAGGATGTCAGTGCTACGCTGATTGAGTTGGGGATATTCTTTAAGGATTTGTGTTCGAAATCTTTGAATGTAGAGGTTATTAAACGACTGGAGAAGGATATTGTCGTAATCCTTTGCAAACTTGAAAAAATTTTTCCACCTGCGTTTTTCGATGTCATGGTACACCTAGCGATTCACTTACCGCACGAAGCGAAGCTTGCAGGCCCAGTACAATATCGTTGGATGTATCCGATCGAAAGGTGATAGAACAATGATCAAATTTTTTTTCCATTCCATAAACTACGTATATCCATGTTTTCATGTCCTAAACATATTGATTTTGTGTACAGATACCTTCACACATTAAAACAATATGTGAGGAATAAGGCACGTCCAGAGGGATCCATTGCTGAGGCGTACATTGATAATGAGTGCCTGACATTTTGCTCCATGTATCTTCGTGGCATAGAGACTAGATTCAACCGAGAAGATCGTAATGCCGATGCAGGGCAGGAGCATGAACAAGGACTCATATCTGTATTCGCACATAACGTCCGTCCTTTAGGATCGCCGACGTTTCAGGATACGGACGCTCGGGATCTTGCGAAGGCGCGGTGGTATGTGTTGCATAACTGTGAAGAAATAGAGTCGTACTTGGAGTAAGTCTTCGCACATAATTATTGTATATCTACAGACAGTTTTAATCTCAAAATTTCTTGCTTACAACGTACCAATTGTGTATAGCGAACACATCGAAGAGATGAAGTCCCAATACCCTACAAATTATGATCGAATGCATCAGGATTTGTTTCCAGAATGGTTTGCAAAACGTGTAAGCTTAATTTACCTTCTATCTCACCACACTTACAATATTGTTGTATTGCACAATATTTACATGTAATTTTAAATGCCTAAACGTACATTTATATTCTGTACGTGATGATAGATGAAGATGTTGCGCGCTAGCAACTCTGCGGATGCATCTGATGCGCTCTACTCACTGGCGTGTGGCCCTGATAGACGTGTATCTAAATATACAGGTTGTATTGTAAATGGGATTCGGTTCCACACTGAGGAGCGTGAGAAATATAGGACCACACAAAATAGTGGTGTGGTTGTGAAGGGAACACATGAGGAGGTCGAAATTGATTTTTATGGCGTTTTGACGGATATTATTGAGCTGAGTTATTGTATGAGAAAGCGGGTGTACTTATTTAAATGTGATTGGTGGGACATTGGAAATAAAAAGTTGGGAATACAGACTGATAATTACTTCACGAGCGTAAATTTATCTCGGAAGTGGTTTAAAGATGACCCATATATCATAGCCGGCCAAGCCGAACAAGTATTCTACCTCGCTGACACCAAGTTGGGCGGCTCTTGGCACGTGGTGCAGAAAATAAAGCCCAGGAACATATTTGACGTTCCCGAAGTAGTCGTTGAAGATAACGATGAAGGGAGTAATAGAACGTCGTCAGTTGAACAAGCATACCAAGAAGACATGCCATCTTGGGATAGAGGGAATGATCCAAATGTTGATATTGATGTGGTGCAATTGAATAGAGATGATGTGCCACCTGATCATGTTGATGCCTCAATCATAAATGACAATGTTAGAGATGATAGCGCTTTCATCGATGACAATGTTGCAGACGATGAAGAGGAAATTCTGATCAGCGATAGTGATGGTGAAGAAGAAAGAGTCCTAAGCGATAATGATTCAGACGACGATTATTAAATGTATACAAGATTTACATGTAATTTTTTAATTCGATTAATTTGATTATTACATGTATATATGTTTTACAAGTCATGATTTTTTTCCTGAATTGACTTGTTGATAATCTACATTTACAGTTAAGTCACTTTCTGATCATGTCCTCCACAAACTGGAGCGTAGCGGAAGCACGCAGCATACTTCATCAGCTGTTGCGGATGGACTTTCCGGCCCTATATTCTTCTGGTAGGGCCAGAGAGATACCCGGTTTGGTCGAGAAATGTAGGGAGGAAGACGATGACTCAGATGAAAGATTATACAATCTCAAAGAAATTCCGGACCTGATTGAGGAATATAATCGCGGAAAACTTCGTATGAAAGATGCGACATTATCACTTGCACATCTGAATGGAGTCCCGAGAAATGAGATTTCTCCCATTGTGACTGGCATGTTGGCTGTAACAATGTCGAGTGCTTCATACAGCATCGAATATACATCTGCAGCGTACGATAACTTACGCAGGGAGTACGGATAGTTGATCCGAAGTTGATTTGTATTACAATGAGATATATGTATTTAATATAGAATGACAATGTGTAATGGATTTTTCAACTTTTATATTCTGTTACGGTTTTATTATATTCGGTTTACGGTTTTATTATATTCTGCTTGCATTATAGTGTAATGGTCTAATCATATTTTTATCATTTCTCTAAGCATAAGCACAAATTAACTCTGCAATGATGTTCATAAACTTGCATTGACATTGTTTAAATTTATAAGTTTGTATTTCAGATATATTCAGTCATGGCACCAGGTGGGAGATCAGGTCGTTCGCGCACTGGATCTACCCCTTCCACACGTGATGCGACGCAGACAGCATCGACGTCGCACGGTGCATCACAGTCATCTGATCCTTCGGTTCAGCATACACCGGGCACTGCATGTAAGTCTAGACATTTATTTAGTGATTTCTGTTTATATTGTTACTTACATATATCTTTTCGCAGCAGCATCTTCTACCAGCCGACGAGGACGTGGACCCACGCGTGGGTTAGTTTTAGAGCGACTTACGCGTGAGGGTAGGGTGGCAGTAGAGTTCCCACAGGACTGCCTTAGACCTGTTGGGGACAGTGCCAGATTGTTTACGTCTGAGGTCGGTGTCCTATGCCGATCTCTGATCCCCGCCACCACCCCCCGTTGGACTGACGTGACAGATGATGTGCGACAGCTCATCCGTCAGCGCCTTCAGGTAAAGTTTAGTAAATTGAAATTTTCTTTTGTGAAAGTTTATTTACGGTTAAGTCCTATTGTTAATAAGTTTATTCCCTTAATTTATTATTTACGAAACTGCAGGATAAATTTGAATTCGATTTGAATGTTCCCTACATTTCTCATGCCGTCGACGACATGATTAGGGAGCGGTTCAAGGAGTACCGCGGAGAGTTGCACCAGCGGTACAAGCGGTGCAGGACACACGATGAGGCCGTACTGTCCGCACCGCCACACGTTAGTACAGACGACTGGCGGATACTCTGCGAGAGATTTTCGTCGGAGGCTTTTCAGGTAATATTTACATGTACGATATCTTACGGTAACAATTAAATTCGCAATTAATTTCGCAATTAATAGAAATGTATTTTGTATAATGTGTTCAGAAGAGGAGCAAAATAAATTCTGCGAACAGGGAAAAGTTACAAGTGAACCACGTAGCTGGTTCAAAGTCATTTGTACGACATCGTTACGACATGGTAAGAAATTATTGATGATTATTAAGTTAATATATTATTTTGATTGGCATTTATTATAAGTCTTTTTTCCTTTCGATTGCGCAGCGGGATTCCGTCACCGGCCAGGAGCCTGGACCAGTAGACCTCTACAGAGGGACTCATTGTCGGCAGGCGACGGGATCTTGGGTTCATCCTAGAGCCAGTGAGCATTGGGTAAAAATCTTTACTTTGTTAAATTTAATTACGCATTGATTGATAATAATGTCATTCATGTCATTTTTTATGAAATTTCATATCTTTTCATTACAGGCGGCGATGGACACCATACGCAGTCAGCCCACTCCCGATGGTAGTCAGCGGAGTGAGCCAGAAATCCTGAGCGAGGTGCTTGGCACCCGTTCTGAATATGTGCGTGGGCTTGGCCATGGTGCTAAGCTCATGGCACAAACTAGAGCTGGCTCCAGCCGATCCGTAGCTGGTGAGAGCGCTCAACGCCGAGCTGACATCGCAGAGAGAGAGAGAGGTTCAGCAGCTACGGGTCGTCGTCGATGGGATTCGGGAGCAGCTGGAGAGGCAGAGGGAGGAGGAGGAGAGGCGACGGGAGGAGCAGGAGAGGAGGATCGAGGAGTTGCGGCAGGAGCATGAGCGACGGATGCAGGAGATGTTTCAGGCTCTCGCTGCACGCCTTGGCGCCGATGCCCCGCCACCTCCGCCACCTCCGCCTTCATCTTCCTGATTATTTTTTTTAATATACGACTTTTAACTTGTATGTATTTGTGTGTGGATGAATATTGTTTGTTTGTGGATGTGGAATGCATTATTTGTGTATGGATGATGTAGTTTTTGTTTATTTGTATGTTTGTGGATGTGAATAGGATTCAAAATATATAGGTTTTTTTACAGGTGTATATCAGGAATTTTCTTGAATTTTAAAAACAAATGGAACCGAGACAGGAAAAACTTTTACCGACGAAATATTTCGTCGGTAAAAGTAAGGAAAAACTTTTTACCGACGAAATATTTCGTCGGTAAAAAATTCGTAGATGCTTTTACCGACGAATTATTCCGTCGGTAAAAGTTTTATCATGTTTTTACCTACGCATTATTTCGTAGGTAAAAACTTTTTCCTTACTTTTACCGACGAAATATTTCATCGGTAAAAGTTTTAACATGTTTTTACCTACGCATTATTTCGTCGGTAAAAGTTTTTTCACCGACGTATCATTTTCATTCCTGACAAAATTCATATGTTTGGCCGACGAATAATTTCGTCGGTAATGGTGCAATTATTACCTACGAAAAATTATTTCGTCAGTAAAAACCTTTACCGACGGCCTTTCTGCGACGATGTTAGCCGCGAAAACTTTCGTCGGGAAAAACATTTCCCGACGAAATTTTGCTGATTACCGACGAAATCATTCGTCGGTAAAAATGAAATTTTTTGTAGTGATTGTTGGCTACTTTAAAGCCTATTAGTAAAACACGCTAGTGCGCTCATACATTTTTCAACTTGCTGGCTGAAAAGCAGTGAGTGGAGCTTGAAGAAGCATGCCATGCTAGCGCACGACTCTTCTGCGGAGCAAAACAACAAGCCTACCCTTCTCAAGCCTACTTAGATTAGATTTGTTTGACGAATCAGTATCAAGTAGATCGGGATTGTCTAATACCTCAGTTAGAGGGCACAACCATCTTGATATCTCATCTGATGATCTGATCCACTAGTTATGATTTGATTGTGATCAAGAGTTTGAGAGATCAAGATTTGGTGGATCCAATCCATCTATCTCTTTCAAAATCTCAAAATCAAATGCAGGAGGCGGTTGGATGAGGCCACCAGATTGATTTGAGGACTGGGATCAACCCTTGAGGATTGCAGACTAATTTCAAATCCAATTAGTGAGCCACAAAGATCACTGTGAAGGATCAACAACGAAAATAAGATCTAAGAAGTCAGTAGTTCCGGATCTAATTGGAATCATTCATTTCCAATGTAAGCCAAATTCACAAAGGATTCATGATCAGTAAAGGAACCCAACAAGGGTTTTGCCGCCTCAACAAGCTATAATAAGAGCACACAAAGAAGAAGTCGAGGCCTTATGCCAAACACATTTATCTGCCTTTTCAATTTACTTCACCTTTTTTTTAAAATTTATTTTTATCCTAGCATAGCCTAGCCTAATTCTAACATAGATTACTACTGCTTGGTGGCTCCCACTACAGTATCATAGGTGTAGAATAAATATCTACAACATTTAGTTGTTAGATTATGATCAACTAAGTTCCAATTTAGGTGATCATACCTGTTCGGTAACATCTTGTTGACCATCCCGCCTTGATCATCTATTCCGATAAATGAATCATGTATCTATTTTTCGCTCATTTATTTATTTCAGTTGTTTGATACATTGTCGATTGTAATGGGCCATGTATTCAAATATTAATAAAATTAACATTGTTTAGCCTTTCTTTAGTTTATCTATTTGTCTTTATTCCTTCGAGAAATATCAAGCTAAAGTATTGGTGAAAGAATTAGTCCTTAACTCATTAGACGTAAGCTTATTGGCGTAAGGCAAAAAGAATCCATTCAGAGGGGCTACCCCTACCCTTTCACAAATTGCTTGAACACTAAGCACAATTAGTGGTTGAGGGGATAGCTGGATCCAATGTCTAGCTTCTAATTAGTCTGACTTAAGGTGGGGACACTAACGGTTCAATCAAACATTGAGTCGAGTAGACTCTAGCATGCTTGCACATCATACCCACACACAAAATTCGACTACATGCCATCGTTCACACATTTGACCTTGTTTGATTGAATAATCAGCAACATGCTCACCTTGATGTATGTATTCTATATCCGCACCAGCCAACCATTTTGCTAATCATTTTTGGGCATGAACAAAAACGAAGGAGATCCCATTCTCAGGTGGACCATACCATAGGAAAAAATGGTGATTGACCATTAATGGGCCGTAGAAGCTTTGGATCAATCTCATATTTGTTTTCTCCCTTCTTCCTGCTTCATGTAACCTTATGAATAGGTTAGATGGCAAATAAACATTACAATGGGCTCTTAGGAAGTTTTTACTAGTAGGGCGTTATTTGAATCTTCTCATGCCCTAAAATGATCTGGCAAAACGGATGGACGGTGGAGATATAGAATACACACATCAAAGTAGGCCCACCGGTAAGGGCCGCACCTAATGAGATCCCAAAGTTAAAATGCAATATGACGAAAGGAAGTTTCTCAATCACAAGCTGGCAACTGGAGGCATTTTGGGAAAAGAAAAACTTCCGATACTCTGATTGTGCATGATGATGATATACAAGTCAATCAAACTAAATTGTCCCTATCATGGCACCTAGTTTAATTATCTAACCATCAGATCGGTGGATATTTATTGGACGCTTCAAAATGAATTAGAGGTTGAGGTGGTCAAACAATTATATTTTGGGAACAATGACTAAGCAACAACAAGATCCACAAATTAGTCATTTTAGTTTTGAGTTAATTTATGCAATATATACAATTTATGATTTGCCAGCATACCGAGTGTCATATGCAGCGGGAGTATCAAATAACTCCCCTTTTGAGAAAGTGTAGGATAGAAAACAAATAATCTGATTTCAATACGTGGCTGGGATTTGCTTGTAACCTTTTCTCTGATGGCAGCTTGCATGTCCCCATCTGTACCCTGCAACGATTGCGACAGGAATCCATGTTTACATTGCCTGCCAACTTTTGAAACGTTGGCTCTATTTTTTTTTTTCTTTTTCTAATCTTTGATCTTTTTTTTTTTTTTTTAAAATCTTTTTTTTAAGATAGGAACTTTGATACTCCGGGGGAATGCGATGGATGATACACGGGCACTTAGAAATTGCAGATGGGGGATGCAATTAATTCAAATTAAGCTGTCCAAATCATGGGTTTCAGTTTAGATGTACCATGAACAAAATTTATATTTATTTTGTTATTTTGCGAATGGAATGGATTAGTGGAGACTCATTGGACGGTTAAAAATGAAAAAAATAATAATAATTTAATAGTCCTATTTCTATCAACCTGTGTCCACAAATCTAAGTTTAGGATTATTCAACCACCTCGACTTTGAGAATGTGACTTAGGGCCTGTTTAGTAAAACTTATTTTCAACACTTATAGTTGAATTCAGTAATTTTTTTGGATTCAAATCATTTGGCAAATCTAAAAAATTAAGTGCTTAATTTAAATTTCACTGAAAATTTTCGATTTTTTTCAGCTTCGCTTATTTGACTTAAAACTTAAGGCTGAATGCGGTAAGTGATTTAAGTTTTTAATTTTTTTTAATGACAACTCTACCCTTCAAAGGGAAAGTGTGTGGGTAAGTGCGTGGGCTACAAACCAGCAAAGTGGATGCGGATTAGCTATGATGTCACCAAATTTTGTGGGCCCCACCATGATATATGTGTTGTATCCACACCGTCCATCCATTCGGAGAGATCACCCCCCCCCCCCCCCCCCCCCCCCCCCCAAAGGAAACAGTGGGACAATGACACCCACCATTGAAACCTTCCTAGGGCCCACCATGATGTTTTTTGAGATCCAACTTGTTCATAAGTTAACACAGACATAGAAGAAGGGAAAACCCAAATATCTGCTTGATCAAAAATGCTTTTGGCCAACAAGAAGTTTTTAATTGTAGAGTTGCCCTGACCGTATGGCCTACCTTGATATATATATATATATATATATATATATATATTCACACAGTTACATGTTCATTACTGTATTTTTTAAAAGACAATGCTACCCTCAAATAAAACCATCGAATCACTCTTCTAACAAAACACGCCTCTCTCTCTTGAACAGCCAAACCTTGCAACCGGCTACCCTCACGAACTAAAAAAATAGGCTGATCCAAGGCTAAGGTGGGCCCACCATGATGCATGTATTTTATATCCATCTTATCCATCCATTTTTACATATTATTTTAGGGCATTAACCAAAAAATGAATCAGATCCAATAACCAGATGGGCCATACCTTAGGAAATAGTGGTTATTGAACATCCTACTATTAAAAACTTTGTAGGGTGCACCTTAATGCTTCCATTGTGCTTATTTTCCATCCAATCTGTTAATAAGTTCATATTAGCCTGGATGAAGTGTAAAAATAAATACTAGCTTCATCTAAAACTTTCTTGGCCCATTAATGGACAATTAGCATAGTTTCAATGGTGGTCATTGAATCCCCACTGTTTCCTCTGTATGGCTGCCTTGAGTTTTGGATCTATCTAATTTTTGGTTTCTTGTCCTAAAATGATCTGGAAAAACGGATGGACGGAGTGGATTTCTCGCAAACATCACGGTGGGCCGCACCTAGTATCCCAAAGCGAGAACTCCTTTTGCAGGAAATCCGCATCTAGCTCATTCCAGGTTGTACGTGAGTAGCGAGATTTGCTACTGAAGTGACGTCCCCAAGTTCTATGAGCCCCACCATAATGTGTTGTATCCACACCATCCATCCATTTGGAGAGATCGTTTTAGGGTATGAGCCAAAGAAAATAAGTGGGATTGAACGCCTACAGTTGAAAACTTCTTGGGGGTCATAGAAATTTTTGATCAAGCTGATATTTTTGTTTTCTCTTCTTCCATGTCTCTATTAACTTACAAATAGGTTGGATCTCAAGAAAACGTCATGGTGGCCTTCGGAACGGTGGGCGTCACTCTCCCTACTATTTTATGTGGAACAGTCACCTTGAGCTTTGGATCGGCCTCCTTTGGTTCATGCCCTAAAATGATATCTAAAAATGGATGGACAATGTGGATACAACACATACATCATGGTGGGCCCACATAACTTGGTGACGTCACTTAATTCAGTAGGGAATCTTGCTAATCGCGGGGTTAGTAGCTAATCCGCGTCCTTGTTGGTTGCAATGCTACTTCAAATTCGCATCCAACTCTTAGGCCCCATTACGATACATGTTGTACATCCACACCGTCCATAGATCTAAACCATATATGTACCTGGCTTTATTTAGTAGGGAATTTATTAAAATTTTATTAGTGGCATGATAATAATATGTTTCTTCTTGTTCTATACAAAAATTATAAATTGAAATAATATAGGTAAATATGACAAATTGCTAATTTTCAAGACATTTGTAGTCCATGTTTAGCAAACATGTTTTTATGAAAAAAAAATACTTATTTTCAGATATCAAGATTTTTTCAGACAAATTATCAAACAGATTTTTCAATACTTGGAAGTACTTAAATTCACCACTTTGAGTTTCCAGCACTTAAATTAAGTTTCAAATCTTATTTTTCAGTTTACCAAACGGCTCCTTAGCTTCTGTGGGTTCATAATTTGTTAGTTTAACTTTGAGTTAATGGATGCCACATATGTAATTTCTGAGCGCCTGTGTGTCAAAAGTTATATGCAGCCTGAGCATCATATGGTCCTCTCTTCTTCTTCTTTTTTATTTTTCTTTATTTTATTTTATTTTATTTTTCTCTCTTTTTAACAGGTGCATAGAGGTTTGCTAGCTCCATATACCTCTATAGGCTGACAAACCTCTCAGGTGGCACCAACGGCATAGATCAACCAATCCGAGAAGGTTTCAATGGTGGGCATCATTGTCCCCGCTGCTTTCTGTGGTGTGGTCCACTTGAGCATTGGATCCGCTTCATTTTTGGGATCATGCACTAAACTGATCTGAAAAAATAGATGGACGGTGTGGATATAACACATACATCACGGTGGGGCCCACAGAACTTTAGCACGTCCCCTGAAGAGCCAGATTTTTCGGCAAAAGGATCTTCACGGTGGCCCTTTCCTGACATACTTATCGAGTCACGTGCATGTGTTTGGAGGTGCTTGTGAGATGGCAAACCACTTCTTCACCTGTTTCACGAGAATTTAAAAATAAATAAATAAATAAATAAATAAAAATTAAATACATAAAAAAAGAAAAGAAAAGAAAGAAAAACACATCCACTGATTGGTGGGTGGGCATTTTAATAGAGGAGTTCATAAAATATTGAGGGATGATATGGAATCATGAGGTTGGAAAGGCTTCGAAAAAAAGGTGGGTCAGTAGCATACCTGGCAGTGGATGAAGAAGAATCCAAGGCTATCTCCCCTTAATGACCATTGAAAACCTTTTGTCGGCCACGAAAATTTTCTATAAATCTGATATTTGTTTTTTCCTTTCATCCCAGTCTGTGCGACCCATCAACAGATTGGATGGCCAATAAATATTACGGTGGACGCTATGAAGTTTTTAATGGTAGGCGTTCAATGAGCACTGTTTCCTATGGTGTGGCCTACAAAAAATTTGCATCAGCTTCATTTTCCGGCCGTATTCTAAAATAATACGAAGAAACAGATGGGCGGCATGGATATACAACGAATACATCCTGTGCCCTAAGTTCAAGGTCCCACCCACAACGCTGGCCCTCGCACCGTGGTGCGATGTATCTGTTTATCCGTACCCTTCATTCACTTTCTCATGTCATGCTAAGGCAAACTCAGGTTGCATTAAATGCGCTCCTTTTGTTTTGATGCCAAATATGCACTTTGTTTTTGTTCTGGAATTGTTTTGATGTTGTAAGGAGGCATTTTTTTTTTTTTTTGGTCAATCATGCAACGCACCCACCCAGTCAATCGTGCAACCCACCCACTGGTACTGTTAGCGACGTCAAGTGGTCTGCAGAGTCTACCAACGAGGCAAAGCTCCAAACCCGTAAGGAGGCATTCTTTAATAAGAATGTTCTCTATTGAGATGTGTCATCGTAATGGGCCATTCTTTGGTAAGAATGTTGTCCATTGAGATGTGTCATCTTGACCTACTGACAGTTGACTGTATAAACCCTATATAAATAGGCTAAATCTAGTTTAAAATTACAACTTTAATAGTGGGCCCTTTATGAACATATCATCATGTAACAGCCAGATCAACGGCGTAATGGTGCCAATACAACCCCTTTTTCTACCTCCTATCACATAACTGGGGGCCATTTCCTTCACATAACGGTCAATACTTTTATTTATTTTTAATCATGTTGTGTGTGTGTGTGTGTGTGTGTGTGTGTGTGTGTGTGTTAAAAAGAGAAAATCCCATGAAGCTCCAAAAGAACCAATTCATGATTTCTACTGATTCAAATGATTAATCTCACATGTACATTGTTAACTTCTAACCCCCCCAAAATAATCACAACTCCTCCAACTTTTATTGCTGGCCAAAGGAAGTAAAGCACGTAAAATCCACCCACTAAAAAGTATCTTACATCCCTTCATACATTGCTGTCCAAAACACCCTTGAGAAAATTCAGACTCTCTGCTGATATACTTCTTGGCACTCGGGATTTGGCGATCTCTATACGAGGAGGCGGTTCTGGCGAGAAACATATGACGATGACCGTTAAATTGTCGCATGTGTTCCGCCTAAGTGCCTCCCTCACCAGCTCTCTCGAACATCTCTCAGGATCGTTGTGGAGCATGAGCTCTTTCCTTACTATTGTAACTGCACATTGACTACTCATCACGTCCCATAGACCATCACAGCCCATTATCAGAAACTCATCTTCCTCCGTAAGAATGGTCTCCTGCAACTCGGGCTCTGCACTTAATGGGCAGGCAGAGCCTTTACGGTCCTTCATGTGCCAATCCCCGAGAGCCCTTGCTACTGACAGCTGGCCATTCAGATAGCCGTCGTAGATGATGCCACCCAGATTCTCAATCCTGATTCTTTCACTGGTGCAGTTGGGTTTGTGATCTGTAGACAATTCAATTGCCCTGCCACGTTTTCCCAACACGGCTCGGCAATCACCAGCATTGGCGATTAACATGTTCCTGAATGCGGATGGCAGAATTAGTAGAGAGAAGTAAGTCTCAAGATGAATATATGTCAGGTGGTAGATCACAACAACAATGAAGATAAAAGGAAATATAAATAATAATTCACAACAGATGCAAGACCAATCGCATAAGTTTAAAAGACAATTCCCTGAATCTAAAACTATGATTTGAAAAAAAAAAAAAAAAAAGAAGAAGCCAAACTGATGAATTCCATGCAATTCAGGGAAGTACTATATTTCTGGGCCCATGATCTGAAATCCAAAAATCAAAGGTTGTTGAGTATCATGATTGTAGATGAGAGGCTACAGTGATAGACAGATTATAATAGCCTCTCTGAAGAAGATCACAGGCAACAATTTACATTTGGAATCTTCGGAAAAAGTTGGGTTAATTACAGTCTCGCCCCCTCCCCTCTCCCTTTTTATTTTTAATTGAGAAAACTGAATATATTATGTCAAAACAAGGGGGAGTTTCCAAAATGCAAAAATCGGGGAGCAGCCCCAGAAAAAGTTAAAGGAGCAACAGGGTCATTAGCAAATGAAAAAAGTCTAGATCATAAGAGAGAACACTAATTTCCTTGATCTTCCCAAGGTAGCTTAACAAACCGTTGACCAAGCATGTCCTGCCCAAACAGCCAATAGAAGAGTTAACTGGGTTTCACCAATCCAAGGAATCAAGAAGCGTAAACACACATCCACGGCTATAAATCAACAGATGGTGCAGTCTAAACTAAAGAAATTTCCCATAATACAACATTGCAACCAAAAAAAAAAAAAAAAAACCCTCTAATGATAAACAATTCGGACTCCATATTTACTTTCAAAACTGTGCTAATGAACTTCAATTAAGGTGTGTGAGTCGTTAAAAGAGATGGATAGATTATAAAAGCATTCAGTTCTCACCTTCCGAAAATAAGGGCAGTCAGCGCTGTGGTGCCCGAGGAGCTGTCAAGAGAACAGGTATCAGCAAAGGCATGATCAGCTTTCACGAACGCACTCATAATGGCCTTTTCCACACACATGGGGAAATGAGAATCCTCGATAATAAACTTAAGAATGTTCTTTCTGATGA
The DNA here is from genome assembly GCA_003013855.2 of Liriodendron chinense. Taxonomy (NCBI): domain Eukaryota; kingdom Viridiplantae; phylum Streptophyta; class Magnoliopsida; order Magnoliales; family Magnoliaceae; genus Liriodendron; species Liriodendron chinense. The sequence continues at coordinate 9,383,639 of ML058446.1, forward strand.
AAGATGCTGCATCTGAACCACCATGGCCATCAAATACCTGCCCACATAAACTATTGCATTTTAGCTATTGCATCATCATGATCTGCCTATACATAGTGTGTTGAATTTCTGACCAAAAAAATCACATCGACATAATCAACGAACGGGTGCAAGTCCACCAAATGGTTTGTTCCCCGATTATCTCTTATATTTCACATGAAGGAAAACGGGAGGTTCCGTGGTCATGATTGAATGGAATTAGTAAAGAAACTGAAACTGTAAAATAAATTACACCATTTATCTTCATTAGCCATGAAAGCAAGCATCTAACCATACCATGATTTCATTGTACCAGATGAGGATGAATCATATAACAAGTTAGCAACCAACGAATGACAAATCGGAAGACACATCAGCAGTATTTAAGTTACTCACCCCATAGAAAGCACCTGGTGATGAGAAATTTGCAACTTCTCCAAGATGTTCAAGTAGATTATCTATACATATGTGCTCGTCTTCCATATACTGTTTCGGTCCTTTCTCTGAACAGCTCCCAGAGCGAAAAATGGGTAAAAACCCAGACTTTTCATTAGCTGGTGATTTGGGGCCAATATTCCCAATATCCAACTCCTACATGTAGAGAAAGAGATTGGTAGCAATTACATTAGATTTAGCATGATTCCAGAGGCAGCAAGATGTCCATGGTTATAATTTGTCAGGCATATCAGTAATTTTCAAACATAATGTCTAATTAAAAAAAAAATCCATGTAATAAAGGGGAAATTAAAAAACTCACCAATTCAGCTTCAGCCACCAGTTGAGCACTGCTGATGCAATGCCGAATGACTGAAAGATGCCGAGGAGGTTTCCCGATATTCATCTGTTTCAAGCTCTCCAGGGCCTCAGAGTTCTCATCACCAATCGACGGCCCATTATCCTTACTGAATCGACCATCTAATACAGTAAAAGGACGCGATAAATCAGTCACTGCAGCCATTACCCTTTCCACACATAAATCCCTCCAAAAAAACCCAAAATTCAAACCACCCCTAATTTCGTTACACCAGATACAAAGCTGAACCCTTCAAAATTGGATCAGATACCCAACCACCCGTTATTTGTAAGAGATAGAAAACCATAAAACTGAAACCAGATCCACCGCAATTCAGAATTCAGTGAATCCTCATCAAGTCACAATCTCCAAAATCTCAAAGCCTCAATGTTCATGAAACACCATCTTCTCATAATCAAACATCCAAATGAATCCGCCGAGAGAGAAAAACACAAAAACCTTCAATTCAACCAAATCTTCCAACCACACGCCATTTGAAGCAACCAAACTACATTCCCTTCAATTCCCACACAATTCACAACCCTCCCAGACCATTCACATACATACACACAATAACGACGCAAGATCGATCAAAATCCAAAGCAATATACACCCTCTGATTCCCAGCCGATCTCCAAAATCCAATTCCACCAAATATCCGACAATTCACAGATCAAAACCCTCAAATTCACCAAATCCTACCGTCTTAAAAGCTTAAAAAACCCTAGAATCCGAGAATTTACAGATCTAATCCAAAATCACAATCCAAACTATTCTCGATAAGAAAAAAACCCTAAGGGACCAAAAAAACCCTATAGTTCATCAAATTCCACACACAAAAAAAAAAAAAAAAACCAGCAAAAATCCCAAAAAAAAATTCCGAATCTCTTACAATTGCAGGATGTGAAATCCGAGGAGAATCAGAAAAGATGAATTTCCACAGATCGTTGAAGAATTCACTTGCTTTTTCCTTTCTTTTCCTGAGAAAAAATTAATTACTGAAACGAGGAGAGAGAAAACCCACTAAAATTCACGGAAAGATGAGCGTAAAGAACAGGAACTGAATTTATATAGGCCGCAGTAACCGGCGATCCCAGGTTTTCCGGTCATCCCTTCGCTTGCCTCGGAGCTGTCGGAGGCCGGACACGTGTCGGTTCCTGAATCGAAACTTTGGTGTTGACCGGATGGTAGCCTCTGGTTCATAGATCAGTGTGGCTGCTAATTTTCGATCGTTGGATTTCTTGTGGAGAGGACGGACGGCTAGGGATGTCTATGGTCGCTGGCCTCTTCTCCTAGTATTCTGAAGGCTGGTTTGTAGTCTGCGGACTACCAGAATTGAAATTCGCTTCCCATTTCGCTAGTTGGGCCATGCGTGTGGTGATCAGAACTGTTCAAGAGATGGGTCCCATTTCCAATAAAGAACAAACGATTGCAGCCGTCCGATTAATGGACGGATAGGATATTAGAATGGTCACTGCTTTACATTCATGACCATGTTTTGCGATTTTGGATCATCTCAAAAGATGAATTGGACGGTTCATGGCCTATCTATGCTGGGCCCCACCTCTTGAAGTTTCTCTTACAGAGATCCACGTGGCCAGCTGGCGGACTATGATTTCACTTCACTCCGTGGACTGCCTGTCCTTTCTGGGATGGTAGGACTACCTGTCTTTTACGTTTTAAAGGAGTGGGAGTAATTTCATACTCCGGCTGCGTGTGACGCTTGATACACCGGCACTCAGATTGTACATTAGGTAGAAATTAATTAGTATTAACTGACTACATTGTGGAAAACACTTTCTATAAGTTACTCAGGCCTAAAATTCGAATGTTAGAAAATCCTAACCTCTGATTTGTAGAACAGTTTTTAGTTGAAATATGACCGTTGGATATTGGATTTTGGACCGTCCAATAAATATTCATAAGTCGGATGGTGAGATAATAAAATAAACTTAATTTTTGGTTCATGATACATTTGAACCGTGGAAATTAATTTGGACAGTTTAATTTGAATTTCGATTTCCAAGTGCATGTGTATCATCCATCACAGTCTACCAGAGTATGATGGTTTTTCTCTTAAAGATCTAATGACGATGAGATCATTTGGTTCGCGTGGGGCTACGTGTCCAGATGCCGTTGGATGCGGAAGATTTTATTGTTGAGAGGTGCAACGAGGAGTTATCGAGCCTGCTATGGGCACTCACTATAGAGCACTCGCGCGTGTGATCAATGACACACACGTGTATTTATAATGATCCAAACCGTTCATCAGGTGAATCAGATATTTTATATTATATTATATGAAAAATATCATTTATCTCTTCAGATATGGGCCTAATATGAAGAAATAAAATGGATGGTAGAAAGGAGAGAAGAATCTTTAATGGATCAGATTTCAACACCGATCAGTGGCCTACTATAATTTTTTTCTCTGAGGGATGAAAAAATAAGGCCGATTTGATGAACGGATTGGATCATGCATGCTAGAAGGTTGAGGCAGCGAGTACATGCAGTGGGAAAGTGCACTCGCGAGTTTACTTCGCATTTTTTCCGAGCTATGATATCCAGTTTTGATGGCGGGGGCTAGATGTAGTTATTGTTAGATGATAGGAACCGTTCATCGTCTGGTCACTATCGTAGATGGTCCACTTATCATAAGTCATGCTGACCGATCATTTTGCTTTTGACCATCTATTGGAGTAATTCAATCGGAGGGCTCCGATTCGGTAGTGACACTGCCAGTACCAAAATCTCGGTACTGGTCGATGCTGTGGACCCCACCATGATGCATGTATTTTATCCATGCCGTCCAATTTTTTGTACAGATTATTTTAGGGAATTATACCAAAAATTAGGCGGATCCAAGTCCAAGGTGGACCACAACACAGGAGCAGTAGTGATTGAATGCCTGCCATTAAAAAATTATTAAGGCCCATCGTAATGTTTATCTTCCATCTAACCTGTTGATTAGATCACAAAGATATGGATGAAGGGAAAAAAATGAATATCAGCTTGATCCAAATCTTTCCACTGTTGCGGTGGTGTGGTCTACCTTAATTTTGGATCTACCTCATTTTTATATTAGTGTCCTAAAATGATCTGAAAAAAATAGATGGACCGCATGGATAAAACACACACATCATGGTAGGCCCCACTGCACCGACTAAGGATATCGAGTCCTCCATCGGACGGTGGAAACAGTAAAGGTCAACCGTCCATCTTGAATGGGAAATTCACAATTGATGGTCAGGATCATCCGGTCAGTCTGGTCTACCATTCTATTATCACAATTGAAAAGACATCTTGTTTTTTTCTATCTTCGAAACTCTTCCGTTCTTATTTTTATATGTGCAGCTGTTTATAGCCTACTATTCTACTCTCTTTTATTCTTTAACTAAACATTTCGTACAACTTTACACATCGACTTTCCTTCCGTGGTAAGTAATCAAGAAGTCCAGCTGTGGGGCCCACCGTCATGTGTGCATGACATCCACCTCGTGTCCTTAGCTGATTCCCCACCCTTCTCTATCCGGGAGCGGATTAGGTGTTAGCCTTACGGTGGGGCCCACCTTGATGATATGTTGCATATCCACGCCGTCCATCCGTTTTTACAGGGGAGGGGACCATAGAAACATTTAAAATTGTGGGACCCACCTTTATGTCAATACGCCATCTGATCTGCTCATCAGATGATTCCCGCCATGATGAAGGGACAGCAATTGATATGGCATGTGTCACATGTATAAAACATCTGAGCCACTAAAAAGGGACGCCGATTGGGTATTACCCCGTCTGTTCCCAGCTCGGCATAGGCTGGGGCATTGAGGGGCCACCATGATGTATGAGTTTTATCTACACCATCCATTTATTTTTCTATATCATGTTAGGGAATAAGTCCAAAAATGAGGTAGATCCAAAGTTCAAGTGGACCACAGAACTGGGATTAAACACCTACAGTTGAAAACTTTTTGAGGCATAGAAGTTTTGGCAACAGCTGATATTTGTGTTTTCCTTTTATCCAGGTACATGTGACCTTATAAACAGGTTAGATGGAAAACAAACATCACGCTGGGCCCTCGTAACATTTCAACGGTGTGCATCATTGTTAACTTATCACCCTATTTCTTGTGGTGTGGTCCACTTGAGCCTTAGATCTTCCTCAGTTTTGGACCTATGCCCTCGAATGATATGGGAAAATAAATGAATAGTGCGGATAAAACCCATACATCCCCAGCCTGTGCCGAGCTCAGAATCTCATAGGCTGGGTCTCTGTGGGGCCACCGTCATGTATGGGTTTATCCATACCGCCCATCCATTTTTTTAAATATGGGTATAATACAAAACATGAGGCAGATCCAAGCCTTAAGTGGACTACAAAACAAGAAACAACGGTGATAATGATGCCCCCGGTTAAAACTGTCATACGGCCCGCCACGACCCAGATGAAGGGAAAACACAAATATCAGCCTGATACAAAACTTTTGTAGCCCCCAAGAAGTTTTCAACGGTAGGAATTGAATCCCCTACTGTATGGCCCACTTGAGCCTTGGAACTGCCTATTTTTGTTTTTATTACTAAAATGATATGAAAAAAATAGATGAACGGTGCGGATAAACCCACATCCCTAAAAAAATAGACCACACACTTCGATTCACCACTCATCAGTCATCAGGCGGGCTCCATCGTAGAAAACAAAGACGGTCAATGGATGGACTCAAGATACATGTGTGGCCCACCTAGTGAACCCCACTGGCACGAAAGTCAGGAAAGCCGATTTCAGATGGCCCACACCAATGGATTGACTAAATGTACACGTATGGGGCCCACATGATGAGTGGATCCACCTAACTTATTGCACCTAAATGTTTTTCAAGGTGGGGTGTACCTGCTTTAGTCGTATGCCGTACACGTGTCACTGTCCCATGAATCATGTCCTATCTTTATGAGATTATACGGTAAATTGATTAATCATTTGGGACCGTTCATCTAATTTACCCACTTATGGATGGAAAATGGTTCAAAATACACATCAATAGAATCATCCTAACCATCTAATCAGTGGACTTAAGAAACAACGGTAGATAGCCAAAATGCTTAACGGTCTACATTAGGTCTGATTATTTAAACATAATCCATTACAGGGACTACAGATGGACAGACCTGATTGATATGTATCCCTGGCGCCTTAATAGCTTGATAACGATTGAAAAGAGCTACGAAAGGCAGGAAGCATCACGACAAAGAGCTAAAAAGGCTGGGAATCTTTTTAAGGTCTGTTTGGAATATTTGGATCATGAAAAGCATTGGAAAGTATATTGTAAGTATTTTAAAAATACGTTATTTTCAAGGGAACTTTGGAGAAGAAGTATAGTTTTCTTCATTTGATTTTTAATAAGAATTTCTTAGAAATTTAGAATGTATTTTCAAATTTATTGTTGGGATTTTTACCCCAAAATTATTTAAATTTGCTGGTTATCCAAGGAAATGCTCTCAAACTTCATATTTATCAAAACATTGTAAGAAACTTTAGTTGTGGAATTCGTAGGACCGTGCAGTGCATCGAGTATGTAGATCGAATAACTGGAATAAAGACTTACCTGTTTGGTGAGCCATCTCCTGTTTGAGATCTGGATCTTCCTCTCTTGGGATTGCTGTAGAGAAAACCTTAGATGGGAGTTGTTTTCAGTGTAATCCTGGATTGGGGACCCAGCACCCTTTAAATAGGGTTTGTAGTGGGTGTGGCAGTGTTTGAAACCCACCAAAACACTACCACCCTTGCTCCACACGAATTTGGCTATCAGGAATCCATGTTCAACTACAATACTGCCACAAGCAGTGTAGACGCGCAACCCCTCTTAATTCTGTAGATCACGACTGTAGTGGGGTCCACTGATCAGTCCACATATAAATCTGCATGTGTATTCAAATCTGGACCATTGATCAGTCGGCCCACTATATAGAAAACTTACATTCTCCCACCTGGGCCATACTGTTCAATGTCACGGATTTTAATTATACTTAAGTGGTCAACCAATATGTCAGATTCTGTGGACAACGTCTTTTCCAATCTAGTCCATCAAGACTACTAATACTGGATCGTGGTAGTCTACACAACATTAATAGAGGCGAAGTGAGACGAATCACGGTCACTAGTACCATCAATCTTAATGACGTAGATTGTGAACATGGTCGTGTGGTATGAAGGTTACACTCAAGTGTGATTGAAAGTGCCTACCTTCAAGAGGTCCTAGGAGCTTTCTTAAGATGTCTCCAATGAGACAATACTGAAACTCTACTATTCTCAAAATATATTGTGCACACCAAATGAGAGAAATAGTATAAACCAAAAGATGGAATCATCAAAGTATATGAGATCTCCACGAGTGTCTGAACAAAATAGATCTATACTGAATCTGAAAACTCCCACTAACTGAATGTATCTACGAGGTCATGACTCCCATAGACACTACATACTCCTGAAATGGCGCCATAGGAAGCCCTTTAGTGAGAGGATCAGTTATGATATCTTTAGTATCGATAAAGCTTAATAGACACTTGATGATCCCGCACTCTATCATTTACAGTATGATACTTTATGTCGATATGCCTCGACCTTGATGAGTGCTCGCTGTTGTACGAGAAATGTATCGCAACTGAACTGTCACAAAAAATATTTTCATAGGTTTTGGGATATGCTCCAAGACCCATAAACCAATGAGAAAACACTGTGGCCACACCACCTGATTTGTAGCTTCGTGACATGCGACAAATTCTGCCTTTATAGTGAATGAAGCTGTGGTGGATTGTTATACACTTTTCCAATACACAGTTCCTCCACTCATAAGAAAGAAATGTAACCGGACGTGGACTTTTTTGTGTCGTCGCAGCCAGCATAATCTGCGTCTGAATAATCGACCAAATCCAGATGGTCGGCTTTCTGTAGGTGAGTTTAAAGTCTTTCGTCCATTGCAGGTAGCGCAACGCTTTCTGCAGTTACCTGCCCAATATTCCAAACCATAAAAGTAATATCCGGGCGCGTACAGAACTGAGCATACATTATACTCCCACTGCTGATGCGTACGGAATTTACTTTATGCGATCCTTTTCTAAATCATTCTCGAGGCACTGAAAAAACTTCTGAACTTGTCACCTTTAGTTATAGGTCATCAGGCATGAAAACAATTTTGCATGCCAAATCGCTCAAGTATCCTACCAATGTAGGATCTCTGTGATAAATTAAGCAGTCCTCGAGATCTATTCCTATGAATCTCGATGCCTATGATAAAGAAAGTATCACAAAAGGAAGAATCTGATATCACGAAAGGTTTATGTTTAGAACATTTGCGGTATGTAGGTTCAACTGATATAGCTCAACTGATATAGCTCATTCCCAAAAATAATAGCCAACTAAATTCAAAACCAAAGTAAATATTAAAACTTTCATTCTTAAATTTAAATGGGCATCCTCATTTAACTGAAAAGAGAAATTGAAAAATTAAATTTCGCCTTATAAAAGGCACATAAAAATATCTACTTGGTCTAATAATGGCCATTTGCTAATCTAAGTCTGTAGACTCCTACTGCCGCAACGTTCACTTTAAGGCTTATTGCCAACGCATACTGATTGCTCCGTGTCAGTTGGCATTCGGCTCTGTAGTATATCCTGCATGGAAGTGCATATGTGAATAGAAGTGTTATAGTCTATCCATCAGGAATCTGTAGATACTTCAGTTAGATTGCTTTTAAAACAAACAAGATCATGACGATTACCTTTCTTATTCTTCCATTTTCTCCCTTGTCCTGTGGTTACGAAATTTACATTATGTACGATGCCTTGCTTAGCCAACCTTTTCTCCTCTTGGACGCACTGAGAAATTAGTTCGTCCAACGTCCATTTGTCCTTAATAGTATTGAAATTCACCTGGAACGTACTGTATTGAGGAGGCAGGGAGATCATGATCAGATAGACAAGCTGATTATCATCAAATTTCAGTCCTAAGTTGCGTATCTTGGATACCACTTGGATCTGTTCTATGATGAATTCCCTTATGTTTCCTTTACCGTTATAGGTTGCACGGATCAGTTTGCTGAGTAATGAACATAGTTCAGCCTTTTCTGATTTCGTGAAACGCTTGCCTATCTCGATCAGGAAGTCTTTGGCCTTATCTGTATTAGACATGGCACCCTTCATGGCCTCTGAAATCGCGTACTTCATGATTTTGAGGCACATTATGTTGGACTCTGTCCAGGCCTTATAGTGAGCTTTTCCTCTTCTTTGCTTTCAGATGAAGGCTTAGGAGGTTCTGGCTCTCTCAGGGCAATGTCCAACTTCATACACCCCAGGACAATTTCAATAGACTCCTTCCATGTGTTGTAGTTCGAGCCGGTCAGAAGGGGGACTGTATTATAGCTGTTTGGAATGTTAACTGAAAAATAAACTCACATTAGACTTTATATTATGAAGTTTCAGGCGAATAAACATTCAATTGATTGAGGGCCTTCAATTGAATTATCCAGGATGAATGTGGGCCTAAATAATCAATCTTGGCGAGAATCGGCCACATCATCATGACTCCACCTGTGGGTGGAAGTCATAACATGCAGATGATTCTCCTGAACTGGAATCTAACGGTGATCGTCTGTGTTTTCGTCACCGTCTTCATGTGTTCATGTCCTTACTATAGTGGTGATCGTTTGTGTTTTCGTCACTGTCTGTATTGGACGTGAACGTAATTGTATGCAATCCTTTTAACTTAATCCCAACATTAGAAGTCTGAATTCGTGCAAATCTTTACTGATAGTGGTCACTGTGGTGGCTAACACTACCAGATCCAACTCCATGATTTTCAACTCAGGACTGCAATCATATGTTCATATCCCTACTAAAATGGTGAACGTCTGTGTTTTCGTCACCATCTGCATGGGGAACAAGCACAACTGTATGCACTCCTTTAAACCCAATATTACAAGTCTAGAATTGTGAAAATCTTCACTAATTGAGGTCACTGTGGTGGCTAACACAATCAGATCCAATCTCACAAAATTTAAACTTAGGATTGCGCTTTAATCCTGCCCTCAATGGATTAACAATTATTGGTCTAATTTGACCCAATACATGTTAAAAATCAGGCCCATAGATATGGCCCAAAACATGCTAAAATCAGGCCTATAGATCTGGCCCAAAACATGCTAAAATTAAGGAGGAAAAACAAGCCCAAAGGGTTAAAGCCCACAAGTCCAAATGGACAAAACTCAAAGTTAGGTCCGAAGATTAATAGGACAAACCCCATAGCTGATTTAATTGTCTTTAGACCCTTATCATACGGCCCAAAAAATGCACTTTAGAGACTATAGGCCCATATGCAAAGGTTCATGACGTGAAGCAATTTTTTTTATTTTTTTTATTATTAATGTAAAGGGCCATAAACACACGGTGGGCCGCGTTCAAGGAATGCCCAGGGTTTTCCATATATAACCTATGAATGAGTAGCTTGAGTTTAGCCACAAAAGGCCACTGCATGTGTTCTATAAGGCAGTTCAGATCTAGCCATTAGAAGACCTAAAGAATAGTCCAGATCTTATTCACAAGACCCACAAAAGAATGGTCTAGATCACAGAGACAAATACAAATATCTGTAGAGATATTCTCATTTACCGTTGTCAAGTGGAGTTAATGTAGACCACGTAATGTGGGGCTTGTATTTGCAACCTGGTAACAATGTTACTCTAGTTCCCTGGCCATGGAGTTTGGCATGTGGGACCCACTATAGCATGATCAAACTGTTGATCTGGTGGGACCGGGCAGAAAAAAAAAAAAAAAAAAAAAAAATATATATATATATATATATATATATATATATATATATATATATATATATATATATATATATATATATATATATATATCCATGGATGTTGAACTATAAGTGAGCCCACTATATATTGCCAAGTCAGCAAGGCCCGTACTTATTCATAAGAAGCAGGCCCAGTTCGTTAGAGCAAGCCCAATCCACTAGCGATAGGCTTGGTTGGTGGAGGCAGACCCAGCTCAGGGCCCAGACCTTTAAGACAGCAAGCCCTAAAAAACAGCAAGCCCTAAAAGGGGAGCGAGAGAGAGAGAGAGAGAGAGAGAGAGAGAGAGAGAGAGAGAGAGAGACTGGAAAGTGGAAACCCTAGCCGCTGCCTCCTTTCTTTTCCCTTTCTCAACCAAAACTCCATGTGGACCTCCATCTGCCACCAACAGCCTCTGTTGTCCCGCTGCTTGGTTATCGCCCAAAAACGGCAACGAACTGCTGCCGGAATGCATGACTGCGGTAAACAGAAGAGCTGAGAGTCTGCCGCTGCTTTGAGATATGGACAGAAGAGGTGAGCTCCACACCGGCGATAATGGCGGCCCAAGCCGCTACCATCACTGGATGCCAGTGGTGCATCTTCCACAAATCTCCAAATCTCTGTGATATGTCACCAGAATCAATGGATGTTAATTACTGAAGTCCTTGTTTGGGCTGTCCATTAATTGACAAATTCGGCAGAGGTGCGTTGGATGCTCTGACCGACATTGCTCAAGGTAGGGGTCTTTAAATCCCATCATCTCATGCGATAGGGCAAGTCTTTGATTTTTTTTTTTATTGGAAACTTAAAAGGGTTTTATCCCCTGTGCCGATTCTCTGGAATTCGGCAACCATTAATTCTAAATCCCAACAATTCTGGATGCCGGATTCTGATAATACTCCTATGCTCGATACAGAGGTCTGGCAATTAAAGCTCTTTGTTAATTTGAATGTTGCTATTAACAGAAGGTGTTACATACTAGTAAACCTTAATTTCAATGGGATTTGAATAGCTAGAAACTGAAAACGTTTACAGAATGGCTCCCATGGTACAAATTCTGTTCGCACAAATCTGACCCTAGGAATTCTGAAACAGATACTACAATATGAAGTGATCCGCCATACCGATGCACCGTAAGCTCTGATACCAACTGTAAGAAACTTTAGTTGCGGAATTCATAGGACCGTGCAGTGCATCGAGTATATAGATCGAATAACTGGAATAAAGACTTACCTGTTTGGTGAGCCATCTCCTGTCTGAGATCTGGATCTTCCTCTCCTGGGATTGCTGTAGAGAAAATCTTAGATGGAGGTTGTTTTCAGTGTAATCCCGGATTGGGGACCCAGCACCCTTTAAATAGGGTTTGTAGTAGGTGTGGCAGTGTTTGAAACCCACCAAAACACTGCCACCCTTGCTCCACACGAATTTGGCTATCAGGAATCCATGTTCAACTACAATACTGCCACAGGCAGTGTAGACGCGCAACCCCTCTTAATTCTGTAGATCAGGACTGTAGTGGGGTCCACTGATCAGTCCACATATAAATCTGCATGTGTATTCAAATCTGGACCATTGATCAGTCGGCCCACTATATAGAAAACTTACAAACATTCCTCCGAACTTGCTTAACAGGGTAAAATGATGCATGAGAAAAGAGTCCTTATCCTCTATTAAAACCGAGTAGAGATCCTGCTTGTCACTTCTTTGATTGGTCCAGCTCAGCCTGACATGGTCATAATCAGGTTGAGTTGCTCTAACATAATCAGGATGATCTGGACCAATCAGAACAGCAGTAGCAGAGGTGCTCTGCTCGATTTTAGGAGAAGATCCGGATTCATGAGAAAAGCATGAAGCGAGTAAATTCTATGGAGTCTACCATGATTTATGTATTTTATCTACTTCAATCTATTCATTTTACCATATAATTATATGGCTTAAGGAAAAAACTGAAGCATATACATATCACAAGTCGACCACACCATAGGCAACAATGTGAATTAAACGTGTACCATTGAAAAATTATTAGGGGTTACAGAAGTCTTAGATCAATCTAATATTTGTGTTTTCCCTTCATCTAAGTCTGTGTGATCTTATGAACAGTTGAATGACAAATAAACATCATTCCAAGACCTAGCAAGGTTTCAACGGTGGAAATCATTATAACCCCGGTTCTTGTGATATGGTCCACCTGAGTTTTGGATATGCTTCCACTTTGGGCTCAGATAAACAACGTACATTCACAGTGAGCCCAACTGAGTTTACTCAGTAGTTAGTACGATGAAAGCATACGCAATCCGATTTCTATTTTGAGAAATGACATGGAAAACGGTTGTGGGTTGCGTGGTGTTACAGAGGCCTCCGAAGTTGAAAACTTCAAGTGGTGTGTTGATGTGCCAAAGTTTTCTGTGGCCACCATGATATATGTGTTATATCAACACTGTCCATCCATTCTACGAGATGATCGTATGGCATGAACACAAAAAATGAGGCAAATCCAAACCTCAAGTGGACCACACCACACAAAAATGAGGCAGATCCAAATCTCAGGTGGACCATAAAAACGTTTCAACAGTGGATGTTCAATCCCCACTGTTTTCCTGTGGTGTGGTCCACCTGAGATTTGGATCTGTCTCATTTTTGGGCTCGTGCATTAAAATAAGACCGAAAAATGGATGGACGGTGTGGATAAAACACATACATCATGGTGCGGCCCACAGAGATTTGAAACCACCCCTTATGCTACTCCCAGTGGTACTAGCTGATCCGCGCCCGTGCAGGACATCCACCTCGCGTTCTTAGCTGATTCCCCACCCTTCTAGCTGAGAGCGGATTAGGTGTTACCCTTACGGTGGGGCCCACCTTGATGATATGTTGTATATCCACACCGTCCATCCGTTTTTACAGTCCATTTTAAGATGTGGTACCCAAAATTAGGCAGATCCAAATCTAAGGTGGACTGCATCATAGGAAACAGTGGTGATTGAACAGTCACCGTTAAAAACTACCCGAGGCCCACTGTAAGAAGATATATAATGTTTATTTACCATCCAACTCGTTGATAAGGTCAAACAGACCTAGATTAAGGGTAAATAGAAAGATCAGCTTGATGCAAAGCTTTTGTGGCCTACAAAATGTTTGTGATGGTCATTCATTACGTTTTGCATTATTATGGTCCACTGGAGATTTGGATCTGCTTAAGATTTGGGATAAGGTTCTAAAATAATCCGAAGAAACGGGTGGACGGCGTGGATATACAACAAATTCATTAAGGTGGGCCCCACATGGTAACACCTAATCCGCTCCCCTTCTACACACTCCAAAACTCCGCTCGGATCATGGTTTTAAGACTCGGACGAGTCTGATGCGACTCGTCCGAGTCGACTCAGATTCGGTTAGATCCAACCCAGCTGAATAACATGAGTCACTGCCCAAGTCACCCTCAACTCAGGCGAGTCCGGCAGATTTAGCCCAGACAAAGGGCTGAATGAGTTGGGTCAAGTTGCCGAGTCCATTAACCGTGGCTGGGATACACCACAGGGAATAAGGAGGGGAGCGGACCATAGAAACCTTCAAGATTTTATGTCGATACGCCATCTGATCTGCTCATCAGATGATTCCCACCATGATGAAGGGACAGCAATTGATATGGCATATGTCACATGTATAAAACATCTAAGCCACTAAAAAGGGACGCCGATTGGTTATTACCCCGTTTGGGGACTGTCCCTAGGTCAGCATAGGCTGGGGCATTGAGGGGCCACCATGATGTATGAGTTTTATCCACACCGTCCATCTATTTTTCTATATCGTGTTAGGGTATAAGCCCAAAAATGAGATAGATCCAAAGTTCAAGTGGATCACATAATTGGGATTAAACACCTACAATTGAAAACTTTTTGGGGCCATAATAGTTTTGGCAACAGCTGATATTTGTGTTTTCCTTTTATCCAGGTACACGTGACCTTATAAACAGGTTGGATGGAAAACAAACATCACCATGGGCCCTCATGACATTTCTACGGCATGCATCATTGTTAAAGCTTATCACCCTATTTCTTGTGGTGTGGTTCCCTTGAGCCTTGGATCGGGCCTATGCGTGGAATGATATGGAAAAATAAATAAATAGTGTGTATAAAAACCATACATCACGTGGCCCCTCATAGCCCCAGCCTGTGCTGAGCTCAGAATCTTATAGGCTGAGTCTTCGCGGGGCCACCGTCATGTATGGGTTTATGCATACCGTCCATCTATTTTTTTTTTTTTAATATCGTTTTAGGGTATAATACAAAAAATGAGGCACATCCAAGGCTTAATTGGACTACACCACAAGAAGCAACAATGATAATGATGCCCCCCATTAAAACTGTAGTACAGGCCACCGCGACCCAGATGAAGGTAGAACACAAATATCAGCCTGATCCAAAACTTTTGTAGCCCCCAAGAAGTTTTCAACGGTGGGAATTTAATCCCCACTGTATGGTCCACTTGAGCCTTGGAACTGCCTCATTTTTGTTTTTAATACTAAAATGATATGGAAAAAATAGATGAATGGTGCAGATAAATCCACGTCCGTAAAAAAATAGACCACACACTTCGATTCACCACTCATCAGTCATCAGGCGGGCTCCATCGTAGAAAACAATGACGGTCAATGGATGGACTCAAGATACATGTGTGGCCCACCTAGTGAACCCCACTGGGCATGAAAGTCAGGAAAGCCTATTTCAGATGGCCCACACCAATGGATTGACTAAATGTACACGTATGGCCCACATGATGAGTGGATCCACCTAACTTAGTGCACCTAAATGTTTTTCAAGGTGAGGTGTACCTTCTTTAGTGGTAGGCCGTACACGTGTCACTGTGCCATGAATCATGTCCCATCGTTATGAGATTATACGGCAAATTGATTAATCATTTGGGACTGTTCATCTAATTTACCCACTTATGGATGGAAAATGGTTCAAAATACACATCAATCGAATATCCTAACCATCTAATCAGTGGACTTAAGAAACAACGGTAGATAGCCAAAATGCTTAACGGGCTACATTAGGTCCGACTATTTATACATAATCCATTACAGGGACTACAGATGGACGGACCTGATTGATATGTATCCCTGGCGCCTTAATAGCTTGATAACGATTGAAAAGAGCTACGAAAGGCAGGAAGCATCACGAGAAAGAGCATAAAAGGCTGGGAATCTTTTTGAGGTCTGTTTGTAATATTTGGATCATGAAAAGCACTGGAAAGTATATGATAAGTGTTAAAGGAGCAATAGAAACATCCGGTCCACATTCGTCGAAGACATGATCCACCCTGATTTAGTGGACTGTCTTGATCATTTCTTTATAGTCAGATTCCATGTGTATTGTAGCCCTTAAAATCAAAGGCTGTATTTCATTGAGTTTTAATATAAATAAACAGAGAGGTTGGGTGTTTCCTCAACTCAACAACTCTCTTTCAACATGGTATCAGGGCCTCCAAAACCCTAATTTCTCTCACAACCCTAATTTCCCTAAATTTCCCCTCAAAACCCTAAACCTCTCTCAAATATCCTCCTCTCTCAAGCAACCTCCTTCCACGGCCTCTCTCAAACATCCTCCTCTCTCAAACAACCTCCTTCCACGGCCTCTCTCAAACAGAGGCTCTGTCGTCGGCCACCTCTATCTCTGCTGTCGTCCGCCTCTGTCTCTGCCGTCGGCCGCCGCTGCTGTCGTCTGCCTCTGCTGCTGCCGTCGTCCGCCTCTGCCGCTGCTGTCGTCCGTCTCTGCCACTGCCGTCGTCCGCCTCTGTTGCTGCCGTCGGTCACCATTGCTGCTTCCTCTGTTGCTGCCATCGGCCAGCACCCACTGTTGCTTCCGTCGGCCACCACTGTTGCTGTCGTCACCGGAGCCGCTGCCTGTGCCAGAGTTGGAATCCTCGTCGCCGTCCACCGTTTAAGACACCGCCAGCGGCCTCCACTGCCGGTGCCGCTGCCGCCGCCAGTGCCGCTGCCTGTGTCGCTGCCGGTAACTGTGCTGGTGCCTGTGCCGCGGGCGCCTAGGACGCTGCCTGTGCCGGCTTCAATCTCCCAAATCTCCCATCTCCCAAACAACCCCTGTCCACATCCGTCTACCACATCCGTCTCTCTTAAAAAAAAAAGGGGGGGGGGGCAGAAAATCTTGTTATGCCTCTCACCTCTCACCTCTCATTATGCCAGCAATACCTCTCACCTCTCATTATGCCTTGTCCATTTTCTTGTTAATGTCCTAACTCTTGTGCCTCTCCACAGATTTTTCTCTGACATTTCTTTATTATTTTTCTATCTCATGGCTACTGAATCGTCAGCCTCTTCTGAGATAGAACTTCGCCATTCAGATAATCCTGGATTGCGGATTACCTCTTCTCCTCTGACAGGGCCAAATTTTCTACAATGGCAACAGGCTGTCCGTATTTTTATTGGCGGCAAGAGGAAACTTGGCCACATCACTGGGTCACTTCCTTGTCCTCAAGATGATCCGAAAAAGGCTGAATGGGAATCAGATGACATGATTGTCATGTCTTGGCTGTGGAATTCTATGGATGATAATGTTCGCAGTGGTCTTCTCTTCCTCAAGACGTCAAAAGAAATATGGGATACCGTCAAAGAGCTATACAGTGATGCACATAATATGTCCCGCATCTTTCAATTAGAAAAGTAAATTGCATCTCTTCAACAAGAAGAGAAGAGTCTCACTGAATATTATGCTAAACTACGAAGTTTATGGGAAGAACTAGCGTATCATGATGAGGAAGATACTTACTGTGCTAAGGATGTGGTTCTAATCAAGAAACGTCAAGAGCGTCGACGTCTTTTCAAATTTTTAGATGGCCTCAAAGACGAGTATGATGGACTTCGTCAGCAGATTATTCGTGATGCTGAGATTATGACCTTGAACCAGGTCTACGCCACGCTTGCCCGAGAAGAAAAACGTAAACAGGTCATGATTTCTCCTGTTTCTCACCCTTAGTTTGCCTTACAGGCTGATACCTCTTCTTCATTTTTTTTTCTGATCGTGGCCGTGGTCGTGGCACTCGAGGCCGTGGCCGACATCACCTTTTCTGCACTCATTGCAAGCACACAAATCATATGGTTGATACTTGCTGGATACTTCATGGTCGACCTTCCATGCGCGGGGGTCTTTCTCGTGGGCGTGGTCGCTCAATTACTGGACGTGACGCCTATTTATCTGCTACTGAATATGAAGAAGCACCTTCTGGCCCCTCTCCCATTATGGTCCAGGTTCCCCAAGAAGAATATGAACGTCTCACGGCTCAGAAAACTGTCTTATCTGTTTCTACGTCTTCGGCTATTTCCAGTCTGGTTGTACAAGGTACATCCACTACCGTTTCTTCGTCTCAGCCCTGGGTCATTGATACCGGGGCCACTGACCATATGACTGGTATGTCTCATCTTTTTTCCACCTTTACCTCCTGTTCTTCCCTAGGGTCTGTTAAATTAGCAGATGGAAATCTTACCCCCATCACTGGGATGGGTTCCATTCCTCTTTCATCTAATGTCACCCTTGACAAAACTCTTCTTGTTCCTGGGCTTGCTTCAAACTTACTTTCTGTGGCTACCCTGACTAAACAACTTAACTGTGCTGCCATTTTTCTTCCTTCTCATTGTTTATTTCAGGATCTCCGAACGCGGAAGATGATTGGTGGTGGTCGTGAAGATGGTGGCCTCTATCGTTTTGATGCGGGTATGCACCTCCAGGCTTTTGCTCATTAGATTTCCATTGATCGTGAGGATATTTATCGATGGCATTGTTGTTATGGACATCCTTCTTTTCCAGTTTTACGCAGTTTATTTCCTTCTTTATGCTCCAAGCAAAGCAATACTGTTTTTCAGTGTAGTACATGTGCTTTGTCTAAACAAAGACGTGTCTCTTTTCCTCTAGTTTTACATAAAGATTCGGTTCCCATGTTTTCTTATATTTGGTCTGATGTGTGGGGGCCCTCCCCTATTCCCTCCTCTTTGGGCTTTCGTTACTTTGTTTCATTTATGGATGCTACCACCAAGATGACATGGATTTATCTCCTAAAACATAAAAGCGAAGTGTTTGATATTTTTAAATATTTTCATTCTTGGTTGGTCAATCAACTTAGTGCCAAAATCAAAATGTTACATTGTGATAATGGTGGCGAATACCTCTCCTCTTCTTTTCTCCATTATCTTCGCCAAAATGGCATTGAATCTACTACTACCTGTGCCTCTACACCTCAGCAGAATAGGGCAGCCGAGAGAAAAAATCAACAACTTCTCAATATTACTCGGTGTCTTCTTACCGAGATGAATGTTCCCAAACATTATTGGGGAGATGCAGTTCTCACTGCTTGCTACCTGGCTAATCGATTGCCACATTCTGCTCTCAATTTTCAGACTCCAATTTCTCTTTCTAAAAAGGTACATCATGTTACTAATATCCCCCTTCGTGTCTTTGGATGCACTGCTTATGTACATGATTTCTCTCCCTCCCGCACAAAATTGTCTCCCCGATCCATTTCATGCATGTTTGTTGGCTACTCTCCTAGCCAAAAAGGTTATAAATTTGTCAATCCTAGCACTGGCAGACGTTATGTCACCCTCGATGCCACATTTTTTGAGTCCCTCAAATTTTCTTCTTCACAATCCTCAAGTTCTTCTTCTTCTGTCACCCTTGCACCTTTCTTAGATTCCCCATCCACCATCCGTTGTCTACCTATTTCTGTTACAACTCCCTCTCTACCACCTCCACCTCCCAATCCACCACCACCACCACCACCACCGCCTCCTCCTCCACCCATTTCTCGCCATTCTACTCGTCTTCTTCAAAAACCCTCTTACCTGCAGGATTATTTGTGTTATCATGCCTCTACGCCTACCTCTATGCCGAATACATCTTCATCACCATCACCATCATCAGATGCTGTAGGATCTCCATCTCCAAGGAATAAAGGTATCTCTTTTTCAACCTCTCATCCTATCCACCACTTTGTTTCCTATGATTCTCTTTCCTCTACATATAGGTCTTTTATTGCCAGTGTCAACTCTACCTCCATTCCCACCAGGGTGGATGTTGCCTTATCTCATCCGAACTGGAAACATGCCATGATGGAAGAAATGAATGCTTTAGAAAAGAGTCAGACATGGGACCTCGTTACTCTTCCTAAGGGCAAACACCCAGTGGGATGTAAATGGGTATATACTATTAAATATAAACCCGATGGTTCAATCGATCGATACAAAGCTCGCCTTGTTGCCAAAGGATTTACTCAGACTTATGGCATCGATTATACTGAAACTTTTGCTCCTGTAGCAAAGATGAACTCCATTCGGGTTCTTTTATCTCTCGCTGCAAATTTGGGTTGGCCTCTTCATCAACTTGATGTAAAGAATGCATTCTTATATGGTGACCTCAATGAGGAAGTTTATATGAGTCTTCCGCCTGGTTTTCATCGTCAGGGGGAGGAAAAGAAAGTGTGCCGCCTTCGCAAATCGATCTATGGTCTCAAACAGTCCCCACGGGCATGGTTTGACAAATTTACACATGCCATGAAACATGCCCATTTTCAACAATGTAGCTCTGACCATTCAATTTTTTGGCAACGCATAGACAGTGGGATTACAATTGTCTCGGTTTATGTTGATGATATTATTGTTATGGGTGACGATGCTACCGCAATTATCAACATCAAATCTCACCTTTCTCGTGCTTTTGAGGTGAAAGACTTGGGGTTTTTACGTTATTTTTTGGGCATTAAAATCGCTCGTTCTCGACATGGGATTTCCTTATGTCAGCGGAAATATGTGCTGGACTTACTTACTGAGACCGGTATGCTTGGGTGTAAGCCTCTTGACACTCCACTGGAGGTTACCCATCAGCTTACCTCACATGATAGTGCTGTCCTTTCTGATCCTGGACCTTATCAACGACTAATCGGGCGACTTATTTACCTCACAATTACTCGGCCTGATATTTTCCATGTAGTGAGTGTCCTCAGTCAGTTTATGCACTCACCTCGAGCTTCACATCTGGATGCTGCATTTCGGATTCTTCGTTATCTCAAAGGCTCTCCTGGCAAAGGTCTTCTTTATTCTAATCATGGTCATCTACATATTTCTGCCTTTTTTGATGCTGATTGGGCCGGTCATCTATTGTTCTTTTGTTGGAGGAAACCTTGTCACAAGGAAAAGCAAAAAGCAGACAGTGGTGGCTCGTTCCAGTGCCGAAGCTGAATATCGTGCTATGGCATATACCACGTGCGAATTACTTTGGCTTAAAAGTTTCTTAACTGAGCTTGGTTTCCCTCCTCCTACTCCAATGAAAATGATGTGTGATAATCAAGCTGCCATTCATATTTCAAGTAATCCAGTGTTCTATGAGCGCACAAAGCACATCGAGGTCGACTGTCACTTTATTAGAGAAAAAATCAAGTCTCAGGAAATTGTTACTCCTTATGTTTGCACATTTGACCAACTCATTGATGTGTTTACTAAAGCACTACCTAAAGATCGTCATCAGATTATTTCGTCCAAGCTTGGCCTTTCTGACATTTTTAGCCCAAGCTTGAGGGGGAGTGTTAAAGGAGCAATAGAAACATCCGGTCCACATTGATCGAAGACATGATCCACCCTGATTTAGTGGACCGTCCTGATCATTTCTTTATAGTCAGATTCCATGTGTATTGTAGCCCTTAAAATCAAAGGCTGTATTTCATTGAGTTTTAATATAAATAAACAGAGAGGTTGGGTGTTTCCTCAACTCAACAACTCTCTTTCAACAATAAGTATTTAAAAAAAACGTTATTCTTAGGGAACCTTGGAGAAGAAGTATAGTTTTCGTCATTTGATTTTTAATAAGAATTTCTTAGAAATTTAGAATGTATTTTCAAATTTAATGTTCCCCAAGATTCTTCAAAATTGCTGGTTTTCAAAGGAAATGCTTTCAAATTTCTACCAAAACATTCCTCCAAACTTGCTTATAAGGGTAGAATGATGCATGAGAAAAGCATGAAGCGTAGGGTCTATCACTGATTTATGTATTTTGTCTACTTCAATCCATCCATTTTACCATATAATTACATGGCTTAAAGAAAAAACCGAAGCATATACATATGACAAGTCGACCACACCACAGGAAATAATGTGAATGGAATGTGTACCATTGAAAAATTCTCAAGGGCTACAGAAGTCTTAGACCAATCTGATATTTGTGTTTACCCGTCTGTGTCATCTTATGAACAGGTTGAATGACAAATAAACATCATTGCGAGCCCTAACAAGGTTTCAACAGTGGAAATCATTATACCCACTGGTTCTCGTGATATGGTCCACATGAGTTTTGGATATGCTTCCACTTTGGGCTATGATAAACAACATACATGCGCAATCCGATTTCTATTTGAGAAATGACGCGGAAAACGAAAGTGGGTTGCGTGGTGTTACAGAGGTCTCCGAGGTTGAAAACTTCAAGTGGTGTGTTGATGTGCCAAAGTTTCTTGTGGCCACCATGATATATGTGTTATATCAACACCGTCCATCCATTCTACGAGATCATCGTATGGCATGAGCACAAAAATGAGGCAGGTCCAAACCTCAAGTGGACCACACCACATAAAGGAGTGAGGATTGAACACCTACCAATGAAAACTTCTTGGGAGCCATGGACGTTTTGGATCAAATTGATATTTTTGTTTTCCCTTCATCCAGGCCTGTGTGACCTTATGATCAAGTTTCATGGAAAAATAAGCATCCTGGTGGGCCTTAGTAAGGTTTCATGAACATGGTATGAATATAACACATACATCATGGTGGCCCCACATAACTTTGCCAAACACGCCACCGCCGCACACCACGCAATCCACTTCCCAAATGGGGAGAACTGTGATAAAAGGAAACTAAAAGCTTTGCTAGGCAAACGTGCGTGCACGCATACACCATATGTGGTAAATATAATAAATGCAATTTTATTATATATTTTTTAGATTTTTTTTTACCATTTTTAAGATTTCTTTAGAATTTATAAACGAACTCGATCTGACTCGGTCCTAGTGACCAGGTCGAACTTGGATCAGATTGGACCAGGCCATGAACGATTCAGATCGGGTCAGCCCAAACTCGGTCCGACTCGACTCGATGCCCACCTCTAACCCTAGTTTCAACACCCAACACCCATACACCAAGTCTTGGAAATGAGATCCCAGTAGGAGAATTTTCATGATGATTTTTTTTTTTTTGTAAATGAATATAACCACAGGTGTATCATAACAACATCACCATCACGTATTTACTAAATAACGGGTTTGAATATAATGCTAGAAAGGGAAAATACAAGATGTAGCTAAACTCCAAAAAGATTTGGGCCACGCTCCAGCTTCAATATTGTAAACAAAAAACTATGAGCTTTTATACCAAGCTCGGTAGGGTGCGTGTGTGTGAGCAATGCATATGATATGTATACAGGTATAGAGTAAACGGATGCAACACAAACATGCCAATCCTCATCTAGAACAATTTTCAACTGAAACATACCGTGGTTTAATACACAGGCATCGAACAACAATGCACAACATACAAGCATAAGAGACCCCACTACTCGCCTTGTCAATGGTATGCTAATGCCCATCCAGATCGCCAATAGTAGACCCATTTTCAAGCTGATCAGACTTAATCTCAATCGCTACCATACACTTCGAGTAGGTGAGATCGTAACCCATTTTTGGATGTGTATGTGAAATCCACTCCAACCATTAAATATGTTCTCCAACGTTAGGACCGGGGCTAAACATCAGGCTGACATGTGCTTCAGGTGAGCCACACCAAAGGAAACAATTAGGATAGAAATGTTCACAATTGTGCTATAGGTGAGCCACACGAAAGGAAATAGTTAGAATAGAAATGAGCACCATTGTTTTTACAAGGTCCACTTTGATGATTATAAAATATCTATTCCAACCATTAGATGCTACAAAATCAGGCCATAAGTGAAAAAAATCAGGTCAATCTGTGATTCAGGTGGGCCACACTAAGAGAAATACTTTGGAGGGTAAGTGTTGCCTTGTAATTGATTCCAATCGTGTGGCCCACTTGAATCATAGATGGGGTTGATTTTTGGGCCCTGAGTCTAACAATGGTGACACACCTGGTGGTCAGGGTGGATTCCATGTAAACATCACAGTGGGGCCCACCTCAATAACCAATCCTTTGCTCGCACAGTCACCTCAACTTCCATTAAAAATATTACGAATGTATTCTAATAATAATTAATGACAATCACTTAAATTAATTAATGAGGTAATTTATTGAAAACCTTTTTAAAAAAGGTACCAAAATTTAAATTCTATATTAAGTGGGTATTTTTTTTTTTTGTAAAATTTTCAAAAAAGCTTTTATAGAAAAGAATTCAAGTAGCATCGACATATCCAAATTAGCATATGTAGCACATGTGGGATGCTTGAAGAAGGATTGTGGAACACATGGCACACGTGGAATGCTTGAAGATGGACGGTGGTATGTGTGGCCCCTAGGATGGATAGTGGTACATGTGGCATATGCAGCATTTGTGGGTGCTTGAAGTTTAATTGTAGAACATAGATACAAGTGTGGTACTTGAAGCTATATTGTAGCACATGTGGCATAACACACGCGTTGACACACTTGACACGGGCACTTAAAGCTAGATGGCAACACTTGTGCACATTGCTACCATTGGAAGCAGATTAGCTTTTGAACCCGACAGCAACAAGTCATGCATTTTAGGGCATGATCCAAATAATGAGGCAGATCTAAAGCTCAAGTGGACCCCACTACAGAAAACAGTGGGGATATTGACGACCACTGTTGAAACCTTCCTAGAGCCCACCATGATGTTTATTTGAGATCCAACTTGTTTATAAGTTAACACAGGCATGGAATAAGGGAAAACAAAAATATCATCTTAATCGAGAACTTCTGTGGTCCTAGGAAGTTTTTCATGGTAGGCATTCAATCCCTAGAGTGTTCTTTGGTGGGTCACTTGAGCTATGGATCTGCCTCATTCTTTGGATGATGCCCTAAAATGATCTCTCCAAATGGATGGAAGGTGTGGATGCAACACATACATTACGCTAGGCCCCACAAAATGTGGTGATGTCACTTCAGTAGTGAGACTACTGTCGAGTTCAATAGCTAATCCGCATCCGCTACCATTGGTGCATGTGGCATATTTGGATCGATTGAAGATGGACAATGATACATGTCATGTATCAATATATGTGGAGTGCTTTGCACATGTGGAGCTCAAGGAAAGATGAATTGTGATACATGTTGCACATAACACATGCGGGGTGCAAGACAAGATGGATGGTGTCACATGTGGCACATTAGCACATGTGGGATGGTTTAAACATATGGAGTGCAAGAGAAGGTGGATGGTGAAACGTGGCACATTGGCACATGTGGCAGTGGCATGTGTGGGGTATAACCTAAGATGGACTGCAACTCATTGGTACATTGACATATATGACATATATGAGGTGATTAAAGATGGATGATGACACATTTAGGCTTAACCCTTGAGAAATCTATTTTAGGAGTGGAAGTGAAAAAAAATAAATTATTTATTTTCCAACGAAAAAAGTTAAAAATGGTATTCTCATAAATCCCCACAAAGAAAGGTTTAACAAACTACAAAAAGTGAGTTTCATAGGAGACAATTTTCTTTTCTTTCCTTTCCATGAATGTAAAGAAGCCCTTATACTGCACCATCCCTTTTGGCTTAAGGACAAATAAAACTTCTTCTTTTTTTTCTTCAAAATAACACTTTCCATCTCTTAAATATGGTAAAAGCCTACCCTATTGTTAATTTTTTTTAGGAAAAATAGCCGTAGTTAAGTTACTAAAATTTTTTTGTGAATGGCAATTTAATTCTCTCCCAAATCCTTAAAACTCCAACCCTAACCCTAACCTCTCTTTGCTCTTTTCTTCTCCTAAACCCTAGCTTAACCTTACCATCCTAAACCCAAAGGTAAAAAGGTCTTATCATGTGGTTAATTGTCAAGCATAGTTGCTTTAACATGGCTTTATCACATTTTCGCAAGGGATGTTAGCAACTCTAACATGGTTCCGTATGTATAATTAACATTCGTCTTGTCAATGGATGTTGACCATAGGGTAGGTTTTGTTGAAGAGCCTTCAAACTGCGTGAACTGGGTGCTCAAACCGGTCGGGCGACCGGTATGGCCGTTTGGCCCAGACTCACAAAGGCTGCTGTGAGTGCCCAGATCGGTCGGACGACCGGTCGTCAATGGGCTCCGACCGGTCGGCTGTGAGGCAGCTTCGGGTCTGTGTGGAGTTTTTCTCCCTAGATTATTTGTTGCAATGTGCGACCGGTTGGGCGACCGGTCGGCTGTGCGCGCGGATTCCTTGTGTAGTCCGCAGTACTGCGCAAGGTGTTTCTATTTTCGGATTTCTTCCTATTTAAGGTGTTGTAATTCGACTTAGAGAAGAATCCTAAGGTGTCCAAGGTTTCCTATTCATACTAGGAAGAGGGGAGAGAGTTGTGAGAGAGAGAGAGAGAGAGAGAGAGAGAGAACTTGGGTTTTCTCTGTTTTCTTTGCTTGTGGGCTGTCATCTTTGTAATCTTCTGTTTAATTCATAGTGGATCATTTTGTGCCATGGTTTTTTACTCGTTTTGGGATTTTTCCACGTAAATTCGGAGTCTCTTATGGTGAATGCTTGTGTGTAATTGATTTCATCTTGTTTCTTGTTTGATCTCGCATTGCTTTACGTGTTCGACGTTTCACTTTCGCTGCCGGCTTTCCCAACAGTTTTTGATAAAAATGAAAATAACAATAATTTAAAAACAGACATAAGGGAGGGTATTTTATATCTTTGGCTGAAAATGGAGGGTTATATATGTTATGACATTTTTATTGACAAGTTATCCAAGATAATACTTATTATTTGGATAGTTTAAGTTACTCGTATGATAAGGTGTTAGACTTTGCGACAATATCAAAGTTTTTTTTTTAATGTTTTTATTTATTCATCCATTATAGATAATATCTTGGACAACATGAATGCCTCTACACTCTAACACATTGCTCCCAATGTTGATCCAACTCCTCCCTTTTAAGAATTGATGGGTACTTGATTTCTACCCTAATAAACCAAATGACTAAACAAGTTAGTTGATCAAGTATATGATCAATCCAATCGTCCAGATTATGTTAATTGATTATCTAGACTAGATGTATTATTTGATGAGATCAATGGTCATATGACATGGTGTGGCATATGGATTCAATTAGATAGCTCTTAGTTTCATAACATTTATAGTTTTTAAGGTTAGACTAGCTGTGTGTTATTTAATCATTTTTCTTTTGTACTTTTGTCACTCTTTTAGTGAGCTATTTTTGGAGCATCAAACAACGTTGAAAATATATACAATTGGTCTCATTTGACTATCTAATGAGCCAGCTCTCAAATAAGCCCAAGATCATGCAATTTTGATGTTATTTGAGTAACACACACACATATATATATATATATATTACCTATATGGTACGATGAGATTTAAGAGAGTTTTGGTTATTTTATATTTTAATCGAGTTTTTCTTTTATTTTAAGCCTATATAAGAATGTGCTTGGACATAAAAAACCATTACGATGAATTAAAATAAAATTTTTTGAATTTTGGTATTCCTTTAATTTGGTTGAAGATCTAAGAACAATTTCTTATAATCTTTAACAGTTGGCTAGAGTATTGTTGAGATTTTTCTCTACAATATTACTTTTCTTTCTGTGATTTATTTGTATTCTTTTAAGTTGCATTACTAAATATAAAAGTCATTTCTTTAAAAATTGGAACCTTGCTCTATTTTCTCTTTTCCTTGTACCTTTTTTCCTATAATTCATTGTCCTTCTAAAATACGAATATTTTCTCTTCGCCAAGTCTTCTCATATTTTTTTCTTTTTCTGTTCCTCTTTTCACAAACTTAATCCAAGACCATTTCATCAAACCTTTTTCTTCCTAAAACATATTTCACTCTCCATCAATCTTTTCTATTCCATCTTCATAAGTTCTTTCTATCTATTTTTCTTAACATCCTATGAAAGCTCTACTTTTTTTTCCTTTTTCTCCCCAAACTTATTCCATCGATCATTTTTTCTACCTAAAAAATCATCAACACTTGAACTCAACCTTTATTTATATTCATTTTCCTAATGCTACAAAAAATTTAACTAACCTCATTCTAAACTCATCATATTTCCTTTTTTCCCTTCTAAAACTCATCCCCAGCTCCCAAAATCCTTGGATATTGAACAAAATCCTAAAATTCATTTACATATCCTTTCTTAGAGATGTCATACACAACAAAATGGTCATAAGTCTTATACGATCATCCTTATCCGTACTCGTAAGATTATCCATATTTGTCACTTTATTTTTATTCAAACTATCTTGTCTTTCACTACAATTCTCCATATTGCTCAAATCCTTATTCATCTTTTTATGTATCTTGTGATAATCTTTATCAATACCCATATGATGTTATGAATAAGAGCAACCATTCATCTGTTACTCACAAACACTATCACATACAAATGTCAGCGAAATCTAAGAAGATTTAAAAGATATATGAAGAAATTTTAAGAGAAATCAATAGGGAGATAGAACAATAGAGGAAGAGATTGAAAATGATATCAAGAAAATCATGAAGGAGATAGAAACTTGCTTTAAAGCTTTAATTTAACAATAAAATGCTATGGATTTCAATACATTGTACATGAAGATCAATCTCAATATAGACATGCTTGTAGAAAATCTAGTTGTCCAAGAGGAATGACTATTAGCTTACTTGATAGCTCCATAGATGGACTTGGTAAATGAATAATAGCTAGATTAGAGGAAGTATCATTCAAATAAGAAGATCAATTGATGGACAACAAGATAAAAATGATTGAAGGATTAACAATTGGATGGTCAAATAGACTGACAATGTTATAATCACAACCGCAAACTTTATGTAGATCAAAACCCTAGTGCCACCTTAACAATGATCTAGGTACACAAATTCGAAAGTCAACAATGAAGATGATGTCACGACAATGACATAAAGTTGGTTGATGACAATGAATGAAGCCATGTTTGATGTTCCAGCCATTCATGGCTGCAAACACACTCTTGCAGAAGAAGTGAAAGTCGACTTTTAAAAGAAGGATTCGTATTATATAAGGCACCACCTTATAAGTAATATACTAATCCAATATGTAGGGCTTCACCATTAATTTTTATTAAATCTTAAGCAAAACACGCTGCAAAGGTGGATCATCACAATGGCAACTATCGACTTTAACTTGAGGGCGAATTCTTTTCAAAGTTAGGTGGACTCACAACCAATCAGCCACACAAGTTGGTTGATCAAGAACTAAATTAATTTAATAATTTAGATTATCTTCATTGATTATCTAAACTAGATTCATAGTTGGATGAGATTATTTATCAAATTACATTGTAAGGTTAAGAGAATCAATCATATGACTCTTATATTCATAGCTAATATTTATATTTTTTAGGGTTATATTTAGCCATAGGTCATTTAATAATGTCTTTTTATATTTTATCAATCTTTTATTGGGCACTTCTGGGCTACTAAGTGATGTAAAAATGATATGAAATTAGACCCATTTGATAGCCCATTAAGTTAGCTTTCAAATGATCACATCATCATGCAATTTTGATGTGATTTGAGGTACTTATATGGCCATTATTGAAGATCTAAAGACGCTCGACGAGCGGCTCTTAAAACGAAGAATGTGGAGAGGATGCTCTGGAGATTAAGAGCAAAGTCGACAGCTCATATCATTTTTATAAAACCCAAATAAGGAGGTACTCACATGAAATCTATATGTTTACGTCCTTCCTTGGGTCTACGTCCATACGAAAGTAGTGGAGGGAGAGAAATTCTCTCTCCCCTCCTTATTTTCGTCCACTTTTTTAGTTTCTCTTATATTCTCTTATACTGTGAGTTTTCTCACTTGTAAATTAGAAATTTTCATTAGCTTCATTTCTTAGTAAAGTTATATGGTAGGATGATTTTAAAACTTTCAAAATTTAGAAATATGAAAAGATGGCTTAATTTGATTCTTTTTTAATTGATCATACACACATCATAGATGCATGGTGT
This sequence comes from Liriodendron chinense, assembly GCA_003013855.2. NCBI lineage: Eukaryota > Viridiplantae > Streptophyta > Magnoliopsida > Magnoliales > Magnoliaceae > Liriodendron > Liriodendron chinense. The sequence goes on from ML058446.1 coordinate 9,413,460, forward strand.
AGATTAAATCTAAATTAAGAAAGTGTATAATGCTAGAATGTTGACACATGTGGGACGTATGATGCCATCCACACCCTCTATGGGTGTGGGCATAATAAGTCCAACCCACTAATATGACGTATGGGGCTCACCTATTCATGTGTAGCCTACATGATCATGTGAATGATAACCATCCATTAAATGTGTTTCCTTGATTATGTTGGCCACTGGCTTAGACAAGCCACATGGACTAATGGTATTTTTTGAGTCAATGAAAATTTTGTACATGTGGATGCATCTGTTGAGTAGCTCGAATCGTAAGGACTTAAACAAATATGAATTATTAGAACTTAATTGGACCATATCTCATTCATTAGGGTTTGAACTAAAATTTGAGCTGTAGACTTCCCTCATTGTGCTCTATAAGATGTGGATGTATTAGATATGAAAATTGATTGTGATATATGGACCACGTGCAATCATATCCATTCATCTTGTCTTTAATGAATCTCATTCATTAGACATCAATTTAGGACCAAACTTAAATTGTCCTAATATTGGTGTGATGAAGACATCTAACGGCTTAGATCGACCAATCGATTGCCCAATCTAGGAGATTTCATCATATAAATTCCTCGTTATCTCAAGATGATATCCGAGTAATAGATTGATTCCTAATTTTCATGGACGTGTTTGTACTACTTTGATTGTATTATGATTATTATCCTATGATGTGGATGGTTGTATGATCGTCTCTTAAGGTGAGATTTAGTCTCTCTTAACTTTATTGAATACATTATATTGTGGAATATCTTAGTCCAAGATGAGCAATAATTGGATGATTGTATTTGTATGGTCACTGCTTTGAGGGCATGTAAGAGGGATATAACAGTTCCTGTCGTGCCTTAAATATGGGCACTCAACCCATTACGTGAAGATAGGATGCCATAGACCCCGATATGTACTAAGCCGTGTGAGCGTATCTATAAACCATGCGAATGAGATCGTATGCTCGTGAAGGGAATTGTTATGTGAGCATATATAGTCATATGGATATGGTGTGAGGTACTTAATGGCTTACCAACTTGAAAAGTGCCCTGATTGTGTGCATAGTTACATAACTTAATATATGAGAATGGACATGATAATTCCTTCAAATATCTTGGGTTTTGACTATAAAAACATGCTAAGTATCTTTATGATTCATGTGATAAAGATGCACCACGAGATGTAATGTTATATGATAGATAATTATGATTGCATAACCATATATAGGCGATCAAATGGAAGGAGGGGGTTGTGCGTGATTATCTACACCACACAACTTTACATTCACATAGCTAGTTATCTTTACCTACACTACTTTGTGCACTTGTAGTAGTTGAGTCAGAGCTTATAAAAAAATCGGTCGATTTTGGTCAATTTTTTATTTTATTTCGAGTCGGTTCAATTTTTATATTAGAAACCGGGATGTTGATTCGGTTGTCATTTTACGAAAATTATAAACCGTTTTTAACCAAACCAAACCAACTATATATATATATATATATATATATATATATATATATATATATATATATATATATATATATATATATATATATATATATATATATATATATATATGTTACCCCTACCATATGGCCCAACTTGATAATATCTTATATATCCACACCATCCGTTCGTTTTCTCAGCCTATTTTAGGATGTGTTCCAAAAAATTAATTAGATCCAAATCTCAGGTGGACCACACCACGGGAAATAGTGTTGATTGAGCGCTCACCATTAAAAATGTCCTAGGGGGCACTTGAAGAAGATCTGCTATGTGTATTTGCCATCCAACCCGTTGATAAGGTCAAACAAACCTAGATGAAGGGAAAAGTCAAATTTCACTTTCAGCTTGATCCAAACTTTTGTAGCCTATAATTATAAAAAGTTTTAATGGTCATTCACCAATTTTTACATTGGTGTGGTCTACCAGAGAATTGGATCTTCTTACTTTTTTTAATGTTATCATGAAACTGATAAAACCGAACTGACTAGAATTTCTCCGGTTTGGTTCAGTTAGTGAGGCTTCATCAGTTCAATTCAGTTGTTAAATATTCAAAACCGACTAAGTCAGTTCGGTTGGGTATTGCCCCTCAAAAACCGAATCGACCGAACCATGCACAACCATAGGTTGAGCATATGAGGTTATAATTTAACTAACTTGGTATCTATATGCCTAAAATAAAGCCCTCTGGTACAAGACATAAGGATACACCTACAAATTAACATTATGACATTTCTTAAGTAGTTATGCTGAGAGAAGATAACATAACTAAAGGAACCATTTTGAAATTCAGTACTTCTAACAAACTAATTAGGCAAAACTCCATCGATTGATCCAAAAGCTAGGAAAGTTGTGCTCACTATAGGGGCATGTACTCTATATCATTTCAAGAGCTATCCCTTCCTCCCTTAACGAGGATAATGATAAAGAGTCACTATGTCATTCAAGAGTGGTCTCCCCTCCTCCCCCTGATGAGGATAATGTTAAGAGTAGTTGGTTTGTCCCATACTAAAGATACCAAGTGGCAATGAACAATGAAGTAGCCAAGGTGTACATATTGGCCTTTGTCTCTAATGTATTCGCAATTAGTTGTGAAATATGATAAATGCTAGTGACATCTACTTACAACTATAGGGAATATTTTCAATCTTAAATTGTTGTGAAAGTCCAAACTTTAGAAAGGCAATTGTACAACCTGCAGCTGAAAGTGACCTCTCCATAAAGTAAACAAGGTCATGTAGATATATGAGATTGCCAATGAGCTTGAGATCTTTGGAGCAACCAAATAGAAAATTACTATAGTGAACATGATTTTAATGCCTTTTACTCCCATGTATAAAAGGGTCATTGATGATAACAATATGAATAACTGCTTACTCAAGGAAGGTTTTGTTGCCAAAGGGTTACTTTAACTTAATAAGGTTTGTGCATTATAATAAGATATTTGCTCCCGTAGAAAATTAAATTTCAACTGTGTTATTTATCTATTATAGTTCATCTCATTACGAGCAGTTTCATAAATTATATGTCAAAAAATGCATTTCTCCATGATGACCCGCATGAAGAAATTTAAATGAGTGCTCACAAGGATTTCACTTTCCTAATTCAAATGGTAAAGTTTGCAAATTTAAAAAAGGCATTATATGAGCTCAAATAGTCTCCTTAAGCCTTGTTTTAGCATTTTAGTCAAGCTATTTCTTTCCCTAGGTTTGTCTGCAGCTCTTCTGATCACCCAATCTTTACTCAAAAGAAAGTCTTTTGGATGGTTATTTTGACGGTCTAATGTGGATGATATTATTGGGCCCACCACTGGGCTTTCTTATTGGTTTCACTATTGTGCCTTCTTAGGGCTCCATAGCTTCATTTGGGTGTCTTTCGTCTATAAATAAACTAGATAAGGGGATTCTCCCACATTTCATTATTCCAATCCAATAACATCCAAGGCATCTATCATGTGGGCCCCATCATGTGTGTACTATGGCCCAAGAACTAGGCTAGTCCAGTATGGTGGGTCACTTGTGTATGAAAACACAGATAGGGAAAGGTCACATTGATGAGTGCATAAGATCAACCTGATGACGAGTCAGGCCAATGTTTAGGCCACAACACATACCTCACCCGTTGAAAGGCCCAGATCGCGGTATATGTCTTGGTGTTCGGAGGAAAGTTTGCATTTTGGTGGGCCTATAGAAATCAAATTTTCGGGTAGCCCAATCAGTTTAAATCCTGGCCCACTTGTAACATAATTTCACATTGGTGATTGTAGGATCATGGTTTTTTTTTTTTTTGACTCGACGACTCAGATTGACTCGTTCGGTTGTGAGATGAGTCACAACTCTAGCAAGTTGGTGGTGATTCGGACATATATCCCAATTCACCCTTTCTCAATACTGACTTGTAATGGTGAACTGATCAACCGAGTCGACTCGACCAAGTCGTCAACCCATGTGTAGAATTGAGAAGTGGAGCTGGAAATGGGCCTGAATCCGGTCCACGTCAGACAGATTCCATGACGAAGCCCGATCGAGACAAATCTCACAAAGCCCAAGCCCTTTAGGCCTGTGCCTAAATCGATTAAAGGTTTATCAAATTCTACATGTATGTACATGATATCCAATGTACACAAATAATTCAATGAAAAAAAAAAAGTTGTGTGGGGCCCACCATGATGTGTTGATGAAATACTACCCGTCCATCAGATATACCCTGACTTGATTTGAACAGGGTCCACAAGATTATTTAGATCCGAAACTTAGGTGGGCCGCATGGTAGGAAACAGTTCAGGTGGTGCGCCACCATTGTTCTCCAATGGGGGCCCACCCTGCTAGTTGCAAGATCCCTTCATCTGGGGCAGATGCTTCAGTTGAATGCATTTGAAAGCATAGACACAACATGGTGGGCCCTCCACAAAATCAAGGGTGGGGCACCTCCCATCAACTGTTTCTCTATCGTGTGACCCACCTGAGTCATGGATTGGCATGATTTTTGGGCCAATTTGTGTAGCCCAAATAAGGGGTGATGTATCTGATGGTCGGAGTTGATGTCACCAACACATCATGGTTGGGCCAATAAATGATTCGATGGAAATGTTTTACTGTAATTACAATGAAAACATTTGCATTGTATCTTTCCATGCACACCCAAAACTAATATACATCATCATGACTCGGCCCACTTGCCGAACCTAACCCAACATGCTAATGAGCTTGACCTACCTGTTTAGCACTCGGGCCGAACTTTTAGACCTAGCATTGCCTCACTTGATGGGCCTAGAAGTTTAGGTCCAAATCACTCAAAGAACCGACAGCCAGGCTCAGCCCATGGAGTGGGCCCGTGTCAGCCCTATTAAATAAATGGTCCGGGCTTACGATGAGAAATGCCCCACCTTTTTTTTTTTTACACACACACCATATGGGTGTTCAAACCCATGACCTCAGTGTTAAAACCCACAGGGTCTACCGCTGAGCCATTAGTAAGGACCCAGGCCCAGTCCGTGATGGGACAAACAAAACAGGTCAGTGCAATATCTGGGCTGTTCATTAAGTGCGACCCATATCCATAATATAATACATAAAACAAAAGAATGCCGTTGAAATCCTCAATGGGCTGGGATCTTA